>CM020030.1:2588911-3838911 GCA_009769605.1 Bucorvus abyssinicus
AGGTTCGTGGCTGAAGGACAAGTGTTAGCCCCCAAATGTCTGGTGCCATTTGAGAGGCTGCTAAAGGAGGATGAAAAGCAAGCTAGAGATTGTTGCCTGGCACTTTTGGTTGGGGAGCAATGGCTGGACGTAATGACTTTGGAGCCCTGGGCTTGGGTCGCAGAGTAGAAAGCGAGCCCTGGAGAGCGAATGATGAGGTAGTGGCCTGAAAGGAAAAGTGGATAGCCCCAAATTTCTGGTGCCATTTGAGAGGCTGCTCAAAGGAGGATGAAAAGCAAGCTAGAGATTTTGGGCTGGCACTTTTGGTTGGGGAGCAATGGCTGGACGTAATGACATTGGAGCCTGGGCTTGGGCGCGAGTGAAGCGAGCCCGGAGAGCAGATGATGAAGTTAGTGCTGAAGGAAAAGTGTTAGCCCCAATTTCTGGTGCCATTGAGAGGCTGCAAAGGAGGATGAAAAGCAAGCTAGAGATTGTGGCTGGCACTTTTGGTTGGGGAGCAATGGCTGGACGTAATGACTTTGGAGCCTCGGCTTGGGCGCGAGTGAAGCGAGCCCGGAGAGCAGATGATGAAGGTTAGTGGCTGAAGGAAAAGTGTTAGCCCCCAATTTCTGGTGCCATTTGAGAGGCTGCTAAAGGAGGATGAAAAGCAAGCTAGAGATTGTGGGCTGGCACTTTTGGTTGGGGAGCAATGGCTGGACGTAATGACTTTGGAGCCTCGGCTTGGGCGCGAGTGAAGCGAGCCCGGAGAGCAGATGATGAAGGTTAGTGGCTGAAGGAAAAGTGTTAGCCCCAAATTTCTGGTGCCATTTGAGAGGCTGCTAAAGGAGGATGAAAAGCAAGCTAGAGATTGTGGGCTGGCACTTTTGGTTGGGGAGCAATGGCTGGACGTAATGACTTTGGAGCCTCGGCTTGGGCGCGAGTGAAGCGAGCCCGGAGAGCAGATGATGAAGGTTAGTGGCTGAAGGAAAAGTGTTAGCCCCAAATTTCTGGTGCCATTTGAGAGGCTGCTAAAGGAGGATGAAAAGCAAGCTAGAGATTGTGGGCTGGCACTTTTGGTTGGGGAGCAATGGCTGGACGTAATGACTTTGGAGCCTCGGCTTGGGCGCGAGTGAAGCGAGCCCGGAGAGCAGATGATGAAGGTTAGTGGCTGAAGGAAAAGTGTTAGCCCCAAATTTCTGGTGCCATTTGAGAGGCTGCTAAAGGAGGATGAAAAGCAAGCTAGAGATTGTGGGCTGGCACTTTTGGTTGGGGAGCAATGGCTGGACGTAATGACTTTGGAGCCTCGGCTTGGGCGCGAGTGAAGCGAGCCCGGAGAGCAGATGATGAAGGTTAGTGGCTGAAGGAAAAGTGTTAGCCCCAAATTTCTGGTGCCATTTGAGAGGCTGCTAAAGGAGGATGAAAAGCAAGCTAGAGATTGTGGGCTGGCACTTTTGGTTGGGGAGCAATGGCTGGACGTAATGACTTTGGAGCCTCGGCTTGGGCGCGAGTGAAGCGAGCCCGGAGAGCAGATGATGAAGGTTAGTGGCTGAAGGAAAAGTGTTAGCCCCAAATTTCTGGTGCCATTTGAGAGGCTGCTAAAGGAGGATGAAAAGCAAGCTAGAGATTGTGGGCTGGCACTTTGGTTGGGGAGCAATGGCTGGACGTAATGACTTTGGAGCCTCGGCTTGGGCGCGAGTGAAGCGAGCCCGGAGAGCAGATGATGAAGATAGTGGCTGAAGGAAAGTGTTAGCCCCAAATTTCTGGTGCCATTTGAGAGGCTGCTAAAGGAGGATGAAAAGCAAGCTAGAGATTGTGGGCTGGCACTTTTGGTTGGGGAGCAATGGCTGGACGTAATGACTTTGGAGCCTCGGCTTGGGCGCGAGTGAAGCTGAGCCCGGAGAGCAGATGATGAAGGATAGTGGCTGAAGGAAAAGTGTTAGCCCCAAATTTCTGGTGCCATTTGAGAGGCTGCTAAAGGAGGATGAAAAGCAAGCTAGAGATTGTGGGCTGGCACTTTTGGTTGGGGAGCAATGGCTGGACGTAATGACTTTGGAGCCTCGGCTTGGGCGCGAGTGAAGCGAGCCCGGAGAGCAGATGATGAAGGTTAGTGGCTGAAGGAAAAGTGTTAGCCCCAATTTTCTGGTGCCATTTGAGAGGCTGCTAAAGGAGGATGAAAAGCAAGCTAGAGATTGTGGGCTGGCACTTTTGGTTGGGGAGCAATGGCTGGACGTAATGACTTTGGAGCCTGGCTTGGGCGCGAGTGAAGCGAGCCCGGAGAGCAGATGATGAAGGTTAGTGGCTGAAGGAAAAGTGTTAGCCCCAAATTTCTGGTGCCATTTGAGAGGCTGCTAAAGGAGGATGAAAAGCAAGCTAGAGATTGTGGGCTGGCACTTTTGGTTGGGGAGCAATGGCTGGACGTAATGACTTTGGAGCCTCGGCTTGGGCGCGAGTGAAGCGAGCCCGGAGAGCAGATGATGAAGGTTAGTGGCTGAAGGAAAAGTGTTAGCCCCAAATTTCTGGTGCCATTTGAGAGGCTGCTAAAGGAGGATGAAAAGCAAGCTAGAGATTGTGGGCTGGCACTTTTGGTTGGGGAGCAATGGCTGGACGTAATGACTTTGGAGCCTCGGCTTGGGCGCGAGTGAAGCGAGCCCGGAGAGCAGATGATGAAGGTTAGTGGCTGAAGGAAAAGTGTTAGCCCCAAATTTCTGGTGCCATTTGAGAGGCTGCTAAAGGAGGATGAAAAGCAAGCTAGAGATTGTGGGCTGGCACTTTTGGTTGGGGAGCAATGGCTGGACGTAATGACTTTGGAGCCTCGGCTTGGGCGCGAGTGAAGCGAGCCCGGAGAGCAGATGATGAAGGTTAGTGGCTGAAGGAAAAGTGTTAGCCCCAAATTTCTGGTGCCATTTGAGAGGCTGCTAAAGGAGGATGAAAAGCAAGCTAGAGATTGTGGGCTGGCACTTTTGGTTGGGGAGCAATGGCTGGACGTAATGACTTTGGAGCCTCGGCTTGGGCGCGAGTGAAGCGAGCCCGGAGAGCAGATGATGAAGGTAGTGGCTGAAGGAAAAGTGTTAGCCCCAAATTTCTGGTGCCATTTGAGAGGCTGCTAAAGGAGGATGAAAAGCAAGCTAGAGATTGTGGGCTGGCACTTTTGGTTGGGGAGCAATGGCTGGACGTAATGACTTTGGAGCCTCGGCTTGGGCGCGAGTGAAGCGAGCCCGGAGAGCAGATGATGAAGGTTAGTGGCTGAAGGAAAAGTGTTAGCCCCAAATTTCTGGTGCCATTTGAGAGGCTGCTAAAGGAGGATGAAAAGCAAGCTAGAGATTGTGGGCTGGCACTTTTGGTTGGGGAGCAATGGCTGGACGTAATGACTTTGGAGCCTCGGCTTGGGCGCGAGTGAAGGAGCCCGGAGAGCAGATGATGAAGGTTAGTGGCTGAAGGAAAAGTGTTAGCCCCAAATTTCTGGTGCCATTTGAGAGGCTGCTAAAGGAGGATGAAAAGCAAGCTAGAGATTGTGGGCTGGCACTTTTGGTTGGGGAGCAATGGCTGGACGTAATGACTTTGGAGCCTCGGCTTGGGCGCGAGTGAAGCGAGCCCGGAGAGCAGATGATGAAGGTTAGTGGCTGAAGGAAAAGTGTTAGCCCCCAATTTCTGGTGCCATTTGAGAGGCTGCTAAAGGAGGATGAAAAGCAAGCTAGAGATTGTGGGCTGGCACTTTTGGTTGGGGAGCAATGGCTGGACGTAATGACTTTGGAGCCTCGGCTTGGGCGCGAGTGAAGCGAGCCCGGAGAGCAGATGATGAAGGTTAGTGGCTGAAGGAAAAGTGTTAGCCCCAAATTTCTGGTGCCATTTGAGAGGCTGCTAAAGGAGGATGAAAAGCAAGCTAGAGATTGTGGGCTGGCACTTTTGGTTGGGGAGCAATGGCTGGACGTAATGACTTTGGAGCCTCGGCTTGGGCGCGAGTGAGGGAGCCCGGAGAGCAGATGATGAAGGTTAGTGGCTGAAGGAAAAGTGTTAGCCCCCAATTTCTGGTGCCATTTGAGAGGCTGCTAAAGGAGGATGAAAAGCAAGCTAGAGATTGTGGGCTGGCACTTTTGGTTGGGGAGCAATGGCTGGACGTAATGACTTTGGAGCCTCGGCTTGGGCGCGAGTGAAGCGAGCCCGGAGAGCAGATGATGAAGGATTAGTGGCTGAAGGAAAAGTGTTAGCCCCCAATTTCTGGTGCCATTTGAGAGGCTGCTAAAGGAGGATGAAAAGCAAGCTAGAGATTGTGGGCTGGCACTTTTGGTTGGGGAGCAATGGCTGGACGTAATGACTTTGGAGCCTCGGCTTGGGCGCGAGTGAAGGAGCCCGGAGAGCAGATGATGAAGGATAGTGGCTGAAGGAAAAGTGTTAGCCCCAATTTCTGGTGCCATTTGAGAGGCTGCTAAAGGAGGATGAAAAGCAAGCTAGAGATTGTGGGCTGGCACTTTTGGTTGGGGAGCAATGGCTGGACGTAATGACTTTGGAGCCTCGGCTTGGGCGCGAGTGAAGCGAGCCCGGAGAGCAGATGATGAAGGTTAGTGGCTGAAGGAAAAGTGTTAGCCCCAAATTTCTGGTGCCATTTGAGAGGCTGCTAAAGGAGGATGAAAAGCAAGCTAGAGATTGTGGGCTGGCACTTTTGGTTGGGGAGCAATGGCTGGACGTAATGACTTTGGAGCCTCGGCTTGGGCGCGAGTGAAGCGAGCCCGGAGAGCAGATGATGAGGGTAGTGGCTGAAGGAAAAGTGTTAGCCCCAAATTTCTGGTGCCATTTGAGAGGCTGCTAAAGGAGGATGAAAAGCAAGCTAGAGATTGTGGGCTGGCACTTTTGGTTGGGGAGCAATGGCTGGACGTAATGACTTTGGAGCCTCGGCTTGGGCGCGAGTGAAGCGAGCCCGGAGAGCAGATGATGAAGGTTAGTGGCTGAAGGAAAAGTGTTAGCCCCAAATTTCTGGTGCCATTTGAGAGGCTGCTAAAGGAGGATGAAAAGCAAGCTAGAGATTGTGGGCTGGCACTTTTGGTTGGGGAGCAATGGCTGGACGTAATGACTTTGGAGCCTCGGCTTGGGCGCGAGTGAAGCGAGCCCGGAGAGCAGATGATGAAGGTTAGTGGCTGAAGGAAAAGTGTTAGCCCCAAATTTCTGGTGCCATTTGAGAGGCTGCTAAAGGAGGATGAAAAGCAAGCTAGAGATTGTGGGCTGGCACTTTTGGTTGGGGAGCAATGGCTGGACGTAATGACTTTGGAGCCTCGGCTTGGGCGCGAGTGAAGCGAGCCCGGAGAGCAGATGATGAAGGATAGTGGCTGAAGGAAAAGTGTTAGCCCCAAATTTCTGGTGCCATTTGAGAGGCTGCTAAAGGAGGATGAAAAGCAAGCTAGAGATTGTGGGCTGGCACTTTTGGTTGGGGAGCAATGGCTGGACGTAATGACTTTGGAGCCTCGGCTTGGGCGCGAGAGAAGCGAGCCCGGAGAGCAGATGATGAAGGGTAGTGGCTGAAGGAAAAGTGTTAGCCCCAAATTTCTGGTGCCATTTGAGAGGCTGCTAAAGGAGGATGAAAAGCAAGCTAGAGATTGTGGGCTGGCACTTTTGGTTGGGGAGCAATGGCTGGACGTAATGACTTTGGAGCCTCGGGCTTGGGCGCGAGTGAAGCGAGCCCGGAGAGCAGATGATGAAGGTTAGTGGCTGAAGGAAAAGTGTTAGCCCCAATTTCTGGTGCCATTTGAGAGGCTGCTAAAGGAGGATGAAAAGCAAGCTAGAGATTGTGGGCTGGCACTTTTGGTTGGGGAGCAATGGCTGGACGTAATGACTTTGGAGCCTCGGCTTGGGCGCGAGTGAAGCGAGCCCGGAGAGCAGATGATGAAGGTTAGTGGCTGAAGGAAAAGTGTTAGCCCCAATTTCTGGTGCCATTTGAGAGGCTGCTAAAGGAGGATGAAAAGCAAGCTAGAGATTGTGGGCTGGCACTTTTGGTTGGGGAGCAATGGCTGGACGTAATGACTTTGGAGCCTCGGCTTGGGCGCGAGTGAAGGGAGCCCGGAGAGCAGATGATGAAGGTTAGTGGCTGAAGGAAAAGTGTTAGCCCCAAATTTCTGGTGCCATTTGAGAGGCTGCTAAAGGAGGATGAAAAGCAAGCTAGAGATTGTGGGCTGGCACTTTTGGTTGGGGAGCAATGGCTGGACGTAATGACTTTGGAGCCTCGGCTTGGGCGCGAGTGAAGCGAGCCCGGAGAGCAGATGATGAAGGTTAGTGGCTGAAGGAAAAGTGTTAGCCCCAAATTCTGGTGCCATTTGAGAGGCTGCTAAAGGAGGATGAAAAGCAAGCTAGAGATTGTGGGCTGGCACTTTTGGTTGGGGAGCAATGGCTGGACGTAATGACTTTGGAGCCTCGGCTTGGGCGCGAGTGAAGCGAGCCCGGAGAGCAGATGATGAAGGTTAGTGGCTGAAGGAAAAGTGTTAGCCCCCAATTTCTGGTGCCATTTGAGAGGCTGCTAAAGGAGGATGAAAAGCAAGCTAGAGATTGTGGGCTGGCACTTTTGGTTGGGGAGCAATGGCTGGACGTAATGACTTTGGAGCCTCGGCTTGGGCGCGAGTGAAGCGAGCCCGGAGAGCAGATGATGAAGGTTAGTGGCTGAAGGAAAAGTGTTAGCCCCAATTTCTGGTGCCATTTGAGAGGCTGCTAAAGGAGGATGAAAAGCAAGCTAGAGATTGTGGGCTGGCACTTTTGGTTGGGGAGCAATGGCTGGACGTAATGACTTTGGAGCCTCGGCTTGGGCGCGAGTGAAGCGAGCCCGGAGAGCAGATGATGAAGGTTAGTGGCTGAAGGAAAAGTGTTAGCCCCAAATTTCTGGTGCCATTTGAGAGGCTGCTAAAGGAGGATGAAAAGCAAGCTAGAGATTGTGGGCTGGCACTTTTGGTTGGGGAGCAATGGCTGGACGTAATGACTTTGGAGCCTCGGCTTGGGCGCGAGTGAAGGGAGCCCGGAGAGCAGATGATGAAGGTTAGTGGCTGAAGGAAAAGTGTTAGCCCCAATTTCTGGTGCCATTTGAGAGGCTGCTAAAGGAGGATGAAAAGCAAGCTAGAGATTGTGGGCTGGCACTTTTGGTTGGGGAGCAATGGCTGGACGTAATGACTTTGGAGCCTCGGCTTGGGCGCGAGTGAAGCGAGCCCGGAGAGCAGATGATGAAGGTTAGTGGCTGAAGGAAAAGTGTTAGCCCCCAATTTCTGGTGCCATTTGAGAGGCTGCTAAAGGAGGATGAAAAGCAAGCTAGAGATTGTGGGCTGGCACTTTTGGTTGGGGAGCAATGGCTGGACGTAATGACTTTGGAGCCTCGGCTTGGGCGCGAGTGAAGCGAGCCCGGAGAGCAGATGATGAAGGTTAGTGGCTGAAGGAAAAGTGTTAGCCCCAATTTCTGGTGCCATTTGAGAGGCTGCTAAAGGAGGATGAAAAGCAAGCTAGAGATTGTGGGCTGGCACTTTTGGTTGGGGAGCAATGGCTGGACGTAATGACTTTGGAGCCTGGGCTTGGGCGCGAGTGAAGGGAGCCCGGAGAGCAGATGATGAAGGTTAGTGGCTGAAGGAAAGTGTTAGCCCCCAATTCTGGTGCCATTTGAGAGGCTGCTAAAGGAGGATGAAAAGCAAGCTAGAGATTGTGGGCTGGCACTTTTGGTTGGGGAGCAATGGCTGGACGTAATGACTTTGGAGCCTCGGCTTGGGCGCGAGTGAAGGGAGCCCGGAGAGCAGATGATGAAGGTTAGTGGCTGAAGGAAAGTGTTAGCCCCCAATTTCTGGTGCCATTTGAGAGGCTGCTAAAGGAGGATGAAAGCAAGCTAGAGATTGTGGGCTGGCACTTTTGGTTGGGGAGCAATGGCTGGACGTAATGACTTGGAGCCTGGGCTTGGGCGCGAGTGAAGGGAGCCCGGAGAGCAGATGATGAAGGTTCGTGGCTGAAGGAAAAGTGTTAGCCCCCAATTTCTGGTGCCATTTGAGAGGCTGCTAAAGGAGGATGAAAAGCAAGCTAGAGATTGTGGGCTGGCACTTTTGGTTGGGGAGCAATGGCTGGACGTAATGACTTTGGAGCCTGGGCTTGGGCTCGAGAGAAGCGAGCCCGGAGAGCAGATGATGAAGGTTAGTGGCTGAAGAAAAGTGTTAGCCCCCAATTTCTGGTGCCATTTGAGAGGCTGCTAAAGGAGGATGAAAAGCAAGCTAGAGATTGTGGGCTGGCACTTTTGGTTGGGGAGCAATGGCTGGACGTAATGACTTTGGAGCCTCGGCTTGGGCGCGAGTGAAGGGAGCCCGGAGAGCAGATGATGAAGGTTAGTGGCTGAAGGAAAAGTGTTAGCCCCAATTTCTGGTGCCATTTGAGAGGCTGCTAAAGGAGGATGAAAAGCAAGCTAGAGATTGTGGGCTGGCACTTTTGGTTGGGGAGCAATGGCTGGACGTAATGACTTTGGAGCCTCGGCTTGGGCGCGAATGAAGCGAGCCCGGAGAGCAGATGATGAAGGTTAGTGGCTGAAGGAAAAGTGTTAGCCCCAAATTTCTGGTGCCATTTGAGAGGCTGCTAAAGGAGGATGAAAAGCAAGCTAGAGATTGTGGGCTGGCACTTTTGGTTGGGGAGCAATGGCTGGACGTAATGACTTTGGAGCCTGGGCTTGGGCTCGAGTGAAGGGAGCCCGGAGAGCAGATGATGAAGGTTAGTGGCTGAAGGAAAAGTGTTAGCCCCAAATTTCTGGTGCCATTTGAGAGGCTGCTAAAGGAGGATGAAAAGCAAGCTCGAGATTGTGGGCTGGCACTTTTGGTTGGGGAGCAATGGCTGGACGTAATGACTTTGGAGCCTGGCTTGGCGCGAGTGAAGGGAGCCCGGAGAGCAGATGATGAAGGTTAGTGGCTGAAGGAAAAGTGTTAGCCCCCAATTTCTGGTGCCATTTGAGAGGCTGCTAAAGGAGGATGAAAAGCAAGCTAGAGATTGTGGGCTGGCACTTTTGGTTGGGGAGCAATGGCTGGACGTAATGACTTTGGAGCCTCGGCTTGGGCCCAAGGGAAGCGAGCCCGGAGAGCAGATGATGAAGGTTAGTGGCTGAAGGAAAAGTGTTAGCCCCCTATTTTTGGTGCCATTTGAGAGGCTGCTAAAGGAGGATGAAAAGCAAGCTAGAGATTCGTGGGCTGGCCTTATTTTCGTTGGGGAGCAATGCTGGACGTAATGACTTGGAGCCTCGGCTTGGGCGCGGAGTGAGCTGAGCCCGGAGAGCAGATGATGAAGGTTCAGTGGCTGAAGGAAAAGTGTTAGCCCCCAATTTCTGGTGCCATTTGAGAGGCTGCTAAGGAGGATGAAAAGCAAGCTAGAGATTGTGGGGCTGGCACTTTTGGTTGGGGAGCAAAGGCTGGACGTAATGACTTTGGAGCCTCGGCTTGGGCTGCCGAGATGAAGGCGAGCCCGGAGAGGCAGATGATGAAGGTTAGTGGCTGAAGGGAAAAGTGTTAGCCCCAATTTCTGGTGCCATTTGAGAGGCTGCTAAGGGAGGATGAAACGCAATGTAGAGATTGTGGTCTGGCACTTTGGTTGGGGAGCCATGGCTGGACGTATTGACTTTGGAGCCTTCGCTTCTGGCACGAGTGAAGGGAGCCCAGAGAGCAGATGATGAAGGATCAGTGTCTGAAGGATAAGCGTTAGCCCCCAAATTTCTCGGGCATTTGAGAGAGTCCTAGAGGAGGATGAAATGCTACGTAGAGATTCTGGGCAGGCACTTTTGGTTGGGGAGCAATGGCTGAACATAGTGCCTTTGGAGCCTTCAGTTAGGCACGAGTGAAGTGAGCCCGAGAGCAGATGATGAAGGTTATTGGCTGAAGGAAAAGCGTTAGCCCCAAATTTCTCATGCCATTTGAGAGGCTCCTAGAGGAGGGTGAAAGTAGCCGCGGGACTCTGGTCTTACACTTTTGGTGGGCAAGCAATGGTGGATATATTTACTTTGGAGATGCGTCTTGGGCCCAAGTGAAGTGGCCAGAGAGGAGATAACGAATGTTAGTGGCTGCAGGAAAATTTTTGGCCACAAATTTGTAATTGCATTTTAGAGGTTCCTAAGTGAAGATAGAAAGGAGCCATGATATTCTGTCTGGCACTTTTGCTGTGGGAGCTATGGCTGGATATACTGACTTTGGTGCGTCGTCTTGGGACCCGAGCGAAGTGAGCCATGCGAGGGAGATGATGAAGGTAGTGTGTGAAGGAAATGTGTTTAGCACCAAATTTCTCGTGACATTTGAGAGGCTCCTAAGGGAAGATGAAAAGGCAGTCACGAGATACTGGGCTGGCACTTTTGGTGGGGGAGCAATGGCTGGACATGTTCACTTTGCAGACTCGACTTGGTCCGGGTTGAAGGGAGCTCAGAGAGGAGAAGATGAAATGTAGTTACTCCAGGATAGCCCCAAATTTCTAGAGGCCTTTGAGGTCCTCCTAAGGGAATATGAATAACAGGATAGGGATTCTAGCCTTGCACCTTTGGTGGGGGAGCAGTGGCTGGACATATTCACTTCGGATACTCGGCTTCCGGCTGGAGGAAGTGAGCCCAGAGAGGAGATGAGGAAGGCTAGTGGTTAGAGGAAAATTGTTGCACCGAATTTCTAGTGGCATTTGAGGTTCTCCTAAGGGCAGTTCAAAAGCAGCCACGAGATTCTGGTCTGGCACCTTTGGTGTGGGAGCAATGGTGGGACATATTCACTTTGGAGAGTCGGCTTGGGCCCGAGTGAAATGAGCTCAAAGAGGAGATGATGAAGATTAGTGGCTGAAGGAAAATATTAGCCGAAATTTTTAGGGGCATTTGAGGTTCTCCTAAGGGAAGATGTAAATCAGCCACGAGATTCAGGCCTGGTACTGTTAGTGGGGGAGCAATGGCTGGACATAATCATTTTGGAGACTCCGCTTCCGCCCGAGTGAAGTGAGCCCAAAGAGTAGATGAGGAAGATTAGTGGCTCAAGGAAAGTTGTTATCCCAAATTTCTAGTGGCATTTGAGATTCTCCGAAGGGAAGATGAAAATCAGCCACAAGATTCTAGTCTGGCACCTTTGATAGGAGAGAAGTGGCTGGACATAGTCACTTTGGGGACTAGGCTTGGTCCCGAGTGAAGTGAGCCCAGAGAGGAGATGATGAAGGTTAGTGGCTCAAGGAAAAGTGTTAGCCGAAATTTCTCGTGGCATTTGAGAGGCTCCTGTTGGAGACTTTAAGGAACAGCAGGACTTGTTGCTTTCAGATTTTTAAACAAGTGTGGACATGAACGGACAAGTATGGACATGTACTCAGAGTGAAGCTAACTAGCCAATTATAGTGTTAGAATAGGTTCGTGAATTTCACTAACAAGCCAATTTACTGTAGCCTTGAAGCGGGAGATCAGTGCATGTAGGGAAACTCTGTGCCTATAAATATAACTCTGTCGCACTTATAAATTGAGCTTTCTGCACAACATATTGGCGTGAGGGTCTGCTCCGTAGCCGACACGAGATAAGCACGCATGGGATACAGAGAGCAACGTTACAATTTGTGGCTTGTTCGGGATCAAGACTAAGGGATCTGATATTGATCAGCTCGACCCTCCGGAGAGCGGGTAAGCGTTGCGTACTTGAAAAGGTCAGTAGTGTGAGTAAAAGGACTGCATGAGTTAAGAAGAAAAGAAGGGCCCAGTGATGAAAAAAAAAAAAAGAAGAAGAAAAGAAAAAAGAAAAAGAAAAAAAAAGAAAAATAGAAGAAAAAAAAGAAAAGAAGAAAGTAGTCACGGGAAGCGCTGCATCAGCGCAAGAAAAGGCTGTTTATTCTTCCTTAAAAGAAGTAACTAAGTGGTCTAACACCCCGGTGCATGGGGGAACATTGGCGGACTTATTACGATGGGGACAGAGGCGCAGCATTTTGCAAAATACAGATCAGGCATTTGCATCAGATGTGTGGGATCGATTGGGGAAAGACTTGTGGGACAGTTACTCGTCAGGGAATAATCGTGCGGGATTGTTTAGCTAGCACCTGGAAACATGCAAAAAGGGCTGGAACAACTAGCCGCTGACCAAGACACAAAGCAAGCCCTGATGGCATTGATAGCTAAAGATAACCCTGATTCGAATGCGGATGATGAATTATATCCTCCCCAGAATGATGGTCACTGGCTTAAGACTGTCTGCTTAGCAGAAAAAGATAAGGAAATTGACAGAATTGATGATGATGATGGGGAAGCCCTCGGCGCAGGCTTAGTAGGGACTCCCCTAACCCCCGGAATTACTAACACTTAATGCCCCTCCATACCTGAGAGCGCATTGACACAAGTACAAGAATGGTCTATCCTGTAAAGAAAAGACCTGGCCATAAGCAGGCTGTGATGGGATTTGGCTGCCGGTAATACCGTCTGCCCCACCGATGGCCCCAGCCGACAAAAATGAGAACGCTCTTCCACCAACTGCAATGGATATAGATGAGCCGGAGGGAACCAGCTCTGGCTTTTCACTGCACAATGAAGTTAGAAAGCAAAATGAGCAGTTGCAGCAAATGTTGCGTATATTACAGCCTCAGCCCGCGGCCCAGGATATCCCCTGCCTGATAGTGAGGGTGAACAAGTAGTAAAGAAACAGGAGGAAAAAGAGAGGAAAACAGTCACTGTGTATAGTTCTGATGAAAGTGATACAGATGAGATAACGAAGGACTTAAGTTGTCTGTCTCCCAAACTCAACCTCATTTACCGAAAAGGACACCAGAATATGGTATAGAGACTGACTATAACCTTACTGCTGCCACAGAAGCAACACATGGCCCGTCCATTCTGGCACTTTAACAGATCTGTTGCGATGGGGGCCCTGGCGCACACTGTTTGAAAACCTTGAAAGCTCGTGTACGAAGCAAAGTGGCAGAAATAGGAAAAGCGGCGCCCACGGATCCCTCACTCCCCAACCCACCCCCCACCACCACCCCCCCCCCCCCCCCCCGACTTGAAGCAAAGCGGAAAGAAATAGGAAAAGCGGCGTGGGCGCCCACGGATTACTCATCCCCTGCCCCCGCCCCGGGGCCCCACCCACCCCCTCCACCTGACTTATTAAAATGATGTTTGAATTGTACATATTGTGTCCTCATGATTGCAAGATACTAGCCTCAGTTATTTCTTGACGAGTACTCAAAATATGATTTGGAGTGAGATGTGCATATGTGGGAACAGTTGGCAATCGATCATCGGCAGAAAATCAAGGCATACTCCGCTTTGGTAAGCAGGAGCCGTGGGATCAGTGAGCAGCTGCAGAAGACACCGGAGAAAGAAAAACCGTTCAGTTAAAAATAGCTGCTAAGGACTGTAAATACTTGTAACAGGCAAGTGCTGGGAAAGGAGGGAGTAAGGCTCAGCTGATAAGATAATGGGAAGTTACTGCTTTAGTGGCAATCACTGCTTCAGGGTCAGAGGATATATAAGGTTTGCTGTGTCACTAAATAAGGGTCTTCGATCACCCCTCGGAGTCTGTGAAGTTAATTCGTCACATGCAGAGATGCAGCGGTGCAAAAAGGACTTGAGAAGTTGAAGCAGGACAGCCGATGCTCGTGCACCCACCCTCCCCCCCGCCTGTTCTTGGCGTTGAAGATCGGGAGACTCCCTGCTGCAGCTGCCCCCCCTCCTTGTTGGTGGGCAGTGTGCTTCTGTGTGCTCAGAGGCGTGACTGTGGAACGGTGTTTTTTGGTTCGGTGCTTCGACTTGCTGCGCCCCCACTGCGGCCACAGGATTTAGTGGTGACCTCGGTCTGCACAGCAGACAGTATCAGCGAGTTGTGTTGAAATGCAGGAAAGCACGTATCTCTCTCCTGGAAGAAAAAAAAAAAAAAAAGGGGGGGGGGGGGGCCGGGGGGGAGGGGAGAAAAAAAAAGAAAAAAAAAAAAACAAGAAAAAAAAAAAAAAACAAAAAAGAAAAAAAAAAAAAAAAAAAAAAGAAAAAAAAAAAAAAAAAAAAAAAAAAAAAAAAAAAAAAAAAAAAAAAAAAAAAAAAAAAAAAAAAAGAAAGAAAAAAAAAAAAGAAAAAAAAAAAAAAAAAAAAAAAAAAAAAAAAAAAAAAAAAAAAAAAAGAAAGAGAAGAAAAGGAGAAAGAAAAAAAAAGAAGAAAGAAAGAAAAAGAAAGAAAAAAAAAGAAAGAAAACGAAAGAAAAGAAAAGCCCAAGCAAAAAACCAAACAAAACAAACAACAAAAAAGCTACATGCTGAACACATAATTCCTAGTATGACTCATGAAATTCTCCTGTCTTCGTTATAAAGAAAAAGAGTGGAAAGTGGTGTTTGTTGCATGATTTACGGCGAATCGATGCCATCCTTGAAGACAATGGTGGCCCTGCAGCAGGGCTGCCCTCCCATTTTGGTTCCAAAAAAATTGGCATTTGTCAGTTACTGATTTGAAAGATTGTCTTTTTACTATTCCATTATCTGAACAAGATGCACCTCAATTTGCATTCTCGGGATCCCGTCAATCAACATGGCCGAGCCATGTAAGAGGTATCATTGGACTGCCCTCCCTCAAGGCATGAAAAACCAGTCCCACTGTCAGTGGTATGTGGCGAGGGCTTTGAGCCCAGTGCACAAACAGCTACCCCATGTTACGATATATCATTATATAGATGACAACCTTGTGGCTGCGAGAGAAGATCATTGCCAATGTTGTATAAGTTGTGGTTTGGGGTTTTTTTTTGTAATGTTAAGAATTTGATGGAATGTGCTGCATGAACTTGAGTGATCATTCAACATCGATTCATCAACAAATCCAGTTGTTACAGGACTTGTATCGATTCATCAACAAATCCAGGACTTAATAAAAACAACTGACTGTCAGTACCAGACGGAATCTGTTTGCCAGATGGACTTCAGACTAACCATGGTCATGCAATTTATTATTAATTGCATCCTATCCCTGTGGTATTTTCCTGTGTATTGCTTGTTGTTTACCCTGTTTGTGATAAAGATGAAGTCAAACGACCACCAAACAGCGACCCCAGTAGTGAAATTGGGCATGCGTGAAGTTACAGATTATGTCATTGACAGGTGGGGTTGGGACGGTCCACACATACGTACTGGCCACACGTTATGTGAGGGGCGGCTTTAACCTCTACTATAAAGGTAGTGCTGTTTCAGCACAGGGGCAAGGTAGCTAGCTACGGCAAGAGAGGACCACGTTGCCTCCGTGGGATGCCCACAAGGGTCCGGTACCTACCGACGCCCCATCCCAAAAGCAATCTATGCTGGGGACGCTGTGGATTTGAACATCACTTGCTATATGTCTTTGCAACTTTAAGAGTACCACGAAAACTCAAACAGACAATGGACCTGGGGTATAGGGCACAACGCTTTTAAAACATTTTTGCAACTTTGAGGGGTTAAACATGTTACAGGTATTCCCTACTCCCCCACAGGTCAGGCAATTGTTGAACTAGCACTCTGAAAAATATGCTTTCAAAACAAAAAGGGGGAGCAGGAATGGACAGCATGAACCCTCATGAAAGACTGGCTAAAGCCTTATATGTACTCAATTTTTAAAATCATGAGGATGAATCAGGACCTCCATTTGTTAAACATTTTATGTCCTTGGAGGGGAGCCACAGACAAGTGGAGAGAAAGCTTTAGTCAAAGTGAAAAATTTGGAAACGAGACAATGGGATGGTCCATTTCCTTTAGTAACTTGGGGAAGAGGCGATGCTTGTGTTTCCACAGGTAGCAGACCACAGTGGACACCGGCACGATGCGTGTGACCGTACATGTCATCATCGGATGGATCCAAATAGCTGTGAGCAGTGCTGCCTGGATCCCACCACAACCCAAGACTAACGTCTGGATTATACTAGCAAACATGATGGGTCAAGACTCCCTTTGTCTTGCGACAGCATCACCAGAAAATCCCTTCTCCACCTGTTTAGTAGGCCACCCATTGGATGATTATTCAATTATCATCCCCTCCAATGCTGTGGGTGGTCCCTGTAGTTTGAATCGACTAACATATTAACTCCAAGCACATCTATGATTTTAAATCTCCGAAGGTCATGATGGTTATCACGAAGCTTACATCCATATAGCAACCGATGTGATGACCGGATTAAGTTTTGGAGTTGTAGCAAAGTAATCGCTACTTCTTTTTATGCCAGGGGTGGCTACTGCCAAAGCCCTGGCGATGTTAAATAAATTAGGGTGTCAGTTAGCAAAGCAGAGTAACGCTACTTCACGAGCTTTGAGTGGATTATTATTAGACACCGATTCTATTAGACATGCCACGCTTCAAAATAGAGCAGCCATAGATTTTTCATTGCTATCACAAAAACAAAAAGGGAGAACTGTGGGAGACTTTAAGGAGCAGCAGGATTTGTTGCTGTCAGATTTTTAAACAAGTATGGACACGAACGGACAAGTACGGACATGTACTCAGAGTGAAGCTAACTAGCCAATTATAGTGTTAGAATAGGCGCGTGAATTTCACTAACGAGCCAATTAACTGTAGCCTTGAAGCACGAGATCAATGCATGTAGGGAAACTCTGTGCCTATAAATATAACTTTGTCGCACTTAATAAATCGAGCTTTCCACACAACATATTGGCGTGAGGGTCTGCTCCGTAGCTGACAAGAGACAAGCGCGCATGGGGTACAGAGAGCAATGCTACACCAGATTACTAGTCGCATTTGAGAGGGTCCTAAGGGAAGACGAAAAGCAGCCACGAGATTCTGATCTGGCATCTTTGGTGGGAGAGCAATGGCTGGACATAATGACTTGGGAGACTCGGCTTGGACCCGAGTGAAGTGAGCGCAGAGAGGAGATGATGAAGGTTAGTGGCTCAAGGAAAAGTGTTAGCTCAAATTTCTCGGGGCATTTGAGAGGCTCCTAAGGGAAGATGAAAATCAGCCTCGAGATTCTGGTCTGGCATGTTTGGTGGGGGAGTAATGGTTGGACATATTCACTTTGGAGAAATGGTTTGAGTATGAGTGAAGTTATGCCAAGGAGGAGATGTTGAAGGTTAGTGGCTCAAGGAAAATGGTTAAACCCAAATTTCGAGTGGCATTTGGGGTTCTCCTAAGGGAAGATGAAAATCAGCCATAAGATTCTGGTCTGGCACCTTTGGTGTGGGAGCAATGGCTGGACATAGTCACTTTGGGGACTCAGCATGGGCCTGACTGAAGTGAGCCCAGAGAAGAGATTATGAAGTTTAGTGGCTCAAGAAAATGTGCTACCCCAAATTATAGGGGCATTTGAGAGGCTCCTAAGGGAATATGCAAAGTAGGCACGAGATTCGGGGCTGGCACCCTTCGTGGGGGAGCAATGGATGCATACAATCACTTCGGAGACTCGCCTTGGGCCCAAGTGAATTCAGACCAGAGAGGAGATGATGAAGGTTAGTAGCAGAAGAAAAAGTGTTAGCCCCTAAATTTCTAGTGGCATTTGATGTTCTCCTAAGGGAACATGAAAAGCAGCCACGAGATTCTGGTCTGGCACCTTTGGTGGGAGAGCAGTGGCTGGACATATTCACTTTGGAGAAATGGCATGAGTACGAGTGAAGTCAGCCCAAGAAGGAGATGATAAAGGTTAGTGACTGAAGGAATCGTGTTAGCCTCAAATTTCTAGGGGCATATGAGAAGATCCTAAGGGAAGATGAAAATCAGCCACAAGATTCTGGTCTGGCACCTTTGGTGGGGGAGCAATAGTGGGACATATTCACTTTGGAGAAATGGCATGAGTACGAGTGAAGTCAGCCCAAGGAGGAGATGATAAAGGTTAGTGACTGAAGGAATCGTGTTAGCCTCAAATTTCTAGGGGCATATGAGAAGATCCTAAGGGAAGATGAAAATCAGCCACAAGATTCTGGTCTGGCACCTTTGGTGGGGGAGCAATAGTGGGTCATATTCACTTTGGAGACTCGGCTTAGGCCCAAGTGAAGTGAGCCCAGAGAGGAGATGATGAAGTTTAGTGGCTGAAGGAAAAGTGTTAGCCCCTAAATTTCTAGTGGTATTTGATGTTCTCCTAAGGGAAGATGAAAATCAGCCACAAGATTCTGGTCTGGCACCTTTGGTGAGAGAGCAGTGGCTGAACATATTCACTTTGGAGAGTCGACTTGGGCTCGAGTGAAGTGAGCCCAGAGAGGAGATGATGAAGGTTAGTGGATGAAGGAAAAGTGTTAGCTCCAGATTACTAGTTGCCTCTGAGAGGCTCCTAAGGGAAGATGTAAAGCAGCCACGAGATTCCGGTCTGACACCTTTGGTGAGGAAGCAATGGTGGGACATATTTACTTTGGTGACTCGGCTTGGTCCCGACTGAAGTGAGCCCAGAGAGGAGATAATAAAGGTTAATGGCTGAAGGAAAAGTGTTAGCCGAAATCTCTAGGGGCATTTGAGAGGTTCCAAAGGCAAGCTAAAAATCAGTCATTAGATTCTGGTCTGGCACCTTTGGTGGGGGAGCAATGGCTGGACATATCACTGTGGGGACTATGCTTGGGCCCGAGTGAATTCAGACCAGAGAGGAGATGATGAAGGCTAGTGGCTCAAGGAAAAGTGTTAAACCCAACTTTCTAGGGGCATTTGAGAGCATCCTAAGGGAAGATGAAAAACAGGCATAAGATTCTGGTCTGGCACCTTTGGTGGGGGAGCAATGGTGGGACATATTCACTTTGGAGACTTGGCTTGGGCCCGAGTGAAGTGAGCCCAGAGAGGAGATGATGAAGGTTAGTGACTGAAGGAAAAGTGTTAGCCCAAATTTCTAGTGGCATTTGAGAGGCTCCTAAGGGAAGATGTATATCAGCCACAAGATTCTGGTCTGGCACCTTTGGCGGGAGAGCAATGGCTGGATATATTCACTTTGGAGACTAGGCTTGCGCCCGAGTGAAGTGAGCCCAGAGACGAGATGATCAAGGTTAGTGCCTCAAGGAAAGTTGTTAGCTCCAAATTTCTAGTGGTATTTGAGGTGCTCCTAAGGGAAGATGAACATCAGCCACAAGATTCTGGTCAGGCACTTTTGGTCGGGGAGCAATGACAGGACATAATCACTTTGGAGAATTGGCTTGGACTCAAGAGGAGTGAGCCCAAAGTGGAGATGATGAAGGTTAGTTGTTCAAGGAAAAGCGTTCGCCCCAAATTTCTAGGGGCATTTGAGATGCTGTTAAGAGAAGATGTAAAGCAGCCTAGGGTTTTGGAGATGGCACCTTTGGTGGGGAACAATGGCTGGAAAAAATGACTTTGGAGACTCGGCTTGGGCCCGAGTGAAGTGAGCCCAGAGAGGAGATGCAGAAGGTTAGTGGCTCAAGTAAAAGGGTTAGCCCAAATTCCAACGGGCATTTGAGGGGCTCCTAAGGGAAGATGAAAAGCAGCCACAAGATTCTGATCTGGCACCTTTGGTGCGGAAGCAATGGCTGGAAATGCTCACTTTGGAGACTTGGCTTTGGTTCGAGTGAAGTGATCGCAGAGAGGAGATGATGAATGTTAGTGGCTGAAGGAAAAGTGTTAGCTTCAAATTTCTAGGCACATTTGAGAAGCTCCTAAAGAAAAATAAGAAGGAGCCTAGGGATACTGGTCTGGCACATTAAGTGGAGAGAAGTGGCTGGACATAATGACTTTGGAGACTCGGCTAGGGCCCAATTAAAGTCAGCCCAGAGAGGAGATGATGAAGGTTAGTGGCTCAAGGAAAAGTGAACCAAATTCCTAGGGGCATTTGAGGGACTCCTAAGGGAAGATGAAAACCAGCCTAGAGATTCTGATCTGGCACCTTTGCTGGGGAAGCAATGGCTGGGCGTAATCAATTTCGAGAGTCGGCATGGGCCCGAGAGTAGTGAGTCCAGAGAGGAGATGATGAAGGTTTGTGGCTCAAGGAAAAGTGTTAGCCCTAAAATTTCTATGGCCATTTGAGGGGCTCCTAAGGGGAAATGAAAAGCAGCCACGAGATTCTGGTCTGGCACCTTTGGTGTGGGAGCAATGGCAGGACATCGTCACTTTGGAGACTCGGCATGGCCTAAATCAAGTCATCCCTGAGAGGAGACGATGAAGGTTAGTGGCTCAAGGGAAAGTTTTTGCCCGAATCCCTAGTGGCGTTTGAGGAGCTCCTAAGGGAAGACGAAAAGCAGCCACAAGATTCTGGTCTGTAACCTTTGGAGAGGGAGCAATGGCTGGACATAGTCACTTCGGAGACTCGATTTGGGCCCGAGTGAAGTGATCCCATAGAGGAGATGCTGAAGGTTAGTGGCTGAGGGAAAAGTGTTTGCCCCAAATTTCTAGCAGCATTGGAGGGGCTCCTAAGGGAAGATGTAAAACAGCGTAGAGTTTCTAGTCTGGCACCTTTGGTCGGGGAGCAATGGCTGGACATGCTTGCTTTGGAAACTCAGGTTTCAATTGAGTGACGTGATCCCAGAGAGGAGATGATGAAGTTTATTGGCTCAAGGAAAATTTTAGCCCCAAATTTCGAGATGCATTTGAGTGGCTACTAAGGGAAGATGATAATCAGGCTAGGGATTCTGGTCTGGCCCCTTTTTTGGGGCAGCAATGGCTGGGCATGCTCACTTTGGAGACTCGGCTTGGGCCCGAGTGAAGTGAGCACAGAGACGAGATGATGAAGGTTAGTGGCTCAAGGAAAAGTGTTAGCCCCAAATTTCTAGGGGCATTTCAGGGGCTCCTAAGGGAAGATGAAAAGAGGCCATAGATTCGGGGCTGGCACCTTTGATGGGGGAGCATTGGCGGTACATATTCACTTTGGAGACTTGGCTTTCCATTGAGTGAAGTGAGCCCAGAGAGGAGATGATGAAGGTTAGTTGCGCAAGGATAAGTGTTAGCCCCAAATTTCTATGGGCATTTGAGGGGTTCCAAAGGGAAGAGGAAAAGCATCTTAGACATTCTAGTCTAGCGCCTTTTGTGGGGAGGAATCCCTGGACATGCTCACTTTTGAGAGTCGGCTTGGGCCCCAGTGAATTGAGGCCAGAGAGGATATAATGAAGGTTAGTGGCTCAAGGGAAAGTGTTTGTCTAAATTTCTAGGGGCATTTGAGGGGCTCCTAAGGGAAGATGAAAAGCAGCCTATGGGTTCTAGTCTGGCTAACAATTTTCCTTGAGCCACTAACCTTCAACATCTCCTCTGTGGGCTCACTTCACTCAGGCCCAAGCCGAGTCCCCAAAGTGACTATGTCCTGCCATTGCTCCCTCACCAAATGTGCCAGCCCAGAATCTAGTGGGCAAACCTATAAGCTAAAATGTAACCCTAACCTTAACTCTAGGCCATATCCGTAACCTTAAGCCTAAGCTAACACTAAACCCTAACCTTTACTCTTAGCCTTGTCCCTAACCGTAACCCCTAACTCTAACCCTTCCCTGACCTTTATCCTTACCCTGAACCTGACTCTAATCCTTACTGTACCCCTAACCCTAACCCATAAACCCCTATCCTCCTAATCCCTTAACTCCTTAATGTGGTGTAATTTCTCATATTTTTACCTTTTTTCATTGTTTGGGACCTACTTCCGGTTTTGCAGTAATTGCCTCTGGTGTTATTTTGCTTTTTTTATGCATTTAGAGGCCACTTCCAGTTTTGCAGGAATCGCTTCCGGTTTAAAGATGGCGTCTTTTGGTGTCTTCGAGTATTAAACCGTTCACTTCCGGTTTTCTCTTGTCACTTCCAGTGTGTGCATGTGGTGTTCTGGTGTTGTGCAGCCTTAAACAATCACTTCCTATTTTTTTAGTGTGACTTCCATTTGCAATATGGCCGACTTGTGTTCTTGTTTCTTAATATTGTTAGTTTCGGTTTAGAAAAGGCTTTTGAAATGGGATTGAGCGCCAGTTCCGGTTTTTTAGTGGTCACTTCCACCAGTGGAAACTTGGTGTCATCCGGTGTCCTCTGTGTTTAAATTGTCACTTCCTGTTGTTGATTGGTGACTTCTGGTTACAATGTGTCTGCTTCTGGTTTTACATGTGCCTAAATTGATAATTTTTGTTTTTGAACTATCAACTTCTGGTGTTATTCTGCTGTTTTGAGGCATTTAGAGTCTATTTCCGGTTTTGTGGGGTTCACTTCCCATCAAAACATGGCATTTTCCGGTGCTTTTGAGCATTTATTTGTCGATTTCCGGTTGTCTTACTATTACTTCCTGGTTCATCATGGCATCTTCCGGTGCTATTGATGTTGAAAACGGTCACTTCCCATCTTAGTATGGATGCTTCTAGTCTTCTTGATCCCTACTATTCAGCTTCCGGTTTTGAAAATGCTGTCAAAGTTACATTTTTAGCTACTTTCTGTTTCCTGAGAGGACTTCCGATCAGGATGGTTGACTTCTGGCATCATAGAGATCAATTTCCTGTCAAAACACAGTGACTTCCGCTTTTCCTCTATGGTCTGGAAGCGTATGTCAGTGCTCTGGAGGTCTTCAAGATGGCGGAGGTCATCCTGGCACAGGAAGTCTGTCTCTATAGTGTTGTCTTTGTGGTTTTTTGGTCCTCCTAGTGACAATTTTTTGTGTTTAAGTGAGTTCAGTTCTTAACCCTTAAATTACCTGCAGTGCTCCATCTTTAACTCTTTTCTCGCTGGGAGTTTTTAAATTTTTGCTGCTTTTTGGGGTTTGCTTTATTGCTTTGGGGTCCTTTAAACTGTGTGTTGGGGGGGGGAAGTTTCCGTGACCTAATTTGCATATATGATCTGTGCTTGTGCATACCTTGGTGGTCATTTAAGGGTTGTTTGCTGTCCTTGGGGAGGCTCATTTGCATATGGGTGGTCAATGGGCTCAGAGGGTGTATATAATTTTTTCCATTATTTTTTTTTTTTCTGTAAGAAAAAAATGAAAAATAATAAAAGTTTGGTGCAGCAGTAGAAATTCCATTGCTCCAGGGAAATTTTTTTTCCCTTAAATTAATCTTTTTTTATTAACTCTCCCTGGGAGCAATGGAAGGCTTCTAGTAGTTTATTATTTTTTATTTCTTTATTAATAATCTTACATCTAAAGCTGAGACTGAAACTACAGCTAAGCCAAAGGTAGAGCAAACCAAACTGAGTTTGAGACAAGAGAGATACCGCCCGCACTAAGACTACAGCTACATGCACACACACACCCCCCTCACACTGACATAAACCAGAGCTGAGTTTACAGCTACACAAAACCTGACACAGAGAACAAGACAGCGGTTAGAGCTGAGTGCTACTGAGACTGAGATTGCAGCTACAGTGACCCGAGACTCCATTTATAGCTCAGTACTGCTGATACGGAGACTACAGCAGCATACACCCAAGACCAAAAGAAACTGAGACTGCAGTAGGAGCTGTGTACAACTTACGGTTAGGACTACAGCTAAACACAACAGAAACAAACCAGACCTGAACGTCGAGTCAAATACAACTCGGACTACAGCTACACACAACTTACACTGATGCTACGGCCATCACAACTGACACTGAAACAAACAGATGCTGATGCTATAGCTAAGGACAACCGTAAGTACAGCTACACAATGCTGAGACTGAAACTACCCAGGACTAAACCCAACACTTTCCTCCACTGAGACAGACACTGACAGAAACTCAAACCAGGGCTGTGCAAGACTGAACTAGAGCTAGGCCTGCCTGAGACAAAACACACAAAGCTGGAACTAAAACTGCAGGTAAACCTTACCAAACCTACATTAACGCTACCTGACAGACATTCCGTAAGTCCCACGCTACCAAAATGCCCACAAGAACACTGGTATGCAAAGACAGACACAGGACACACCACCAGAAAACTCTTCATTAAATATGGAGGCATGTACTGTCATTACAGATGTTACTTTCAAACCCTTGCCCTCACCTTCCCCTGAAGAACAACTCCTGAGGACCTCCAGTTCTGCACCTTAGGGCTACGCCCTTGCCCGTGTCGCTCGCTCCAGTTCAGGGCTCTGTCTATCGCTTTGCAGCTTTTCCATCTTTACACTGACACCACCTTCACAACTCACATTCTGGACAAAAAGCAAACCGGCACGACACCCCTCTGCATGCTGCTGGCTTTCACACCTACCCCAAAGAAACTGATAACTGAAAACCTGTCCAATCACCAACTACAAAACCAAACTGGTATAGTAAAAGTTGGTGCTTGATGAAACTGAGACTCGACTTTGAGTTTTAGAACTCGAGCGTTCTTTATTGCACTGCTGGGTACATGGAGACTTCACGCCCCAAATCATGCACACCAAGTGTAGAATAACCATTAATTACACAGTGTACTCACATACACAGGTATGGCAGTACTCAGAAAATTGTAAATATTCACACTATTCTCAAGAACTAATTATAATATGCACGTATTCATCACACGTGCACAATTTGTCCATTGGGGTCTTTTCAAGGGTTTTCAATCTTTCCAGGGTCCCTTTGGGGTTCACTTCTCTAGTGTCCTCTGATCAAACTCTCATTCTTGAGCATGCATAGTCTATCTTTTCCTGCCCAATTTCCTCTGGATTTTGCAGTCCATCCTTCAAAGTCGGTTACTTTCCATTTGTTCCAGTTTCCCAACCACAAAAGTCTTTCAGATGACAGCTTCTAAATGATCCTATTATTTAACAAAACAATCAACCTCAGGCTCTATACACAACCCTGGAATTTTCATTAGATCACTTTCATCATCTATCAGAACAAACCCTTTTACAAGCCTGCCCGTAACAATTACACTTCCAACCACCTACTTCACAACCCATCTCTCCAGACCACTGACAGTGTCATCAAAATCCCCACAACCATTTCCCTGTAACCTGGTCCAAACTACAAAGACACACAGACACAGACACAGACACACACACCCCTCACACATTCACCTCACCCAAAAACCATCCCTCACTCAGACCTCATACATTCTACAGCCTGCCAGCCACAAGAGGCTATCACCCCGTCTCTGCAGTGCTCCCCAGAGGCCTCAAAAATCACCCTGCCTGACAAAACCCCGGCCCCAGCACGACCCGCACCCAAACATAGGTGATGAACATCACCTTGCAGAGTGGCCGGGACCGGGGGAAAAAAAACCTAGTTGGGGGAAAAAAAAAATCCCCCAGCTGGGTTTTTTTTAATTCTAGTTTTACTTTTTTACCTGAAAAAGAAAAATTCAATTCCACTTACAACCAGAAACAACAAACAGCATTATACACAGAATCATCCAAACTCAAACACACTCAAAACACACCACACGTGTTACCACCACACCACGCATCCCTTGTGCTCCACTCAGCCAACCTACTGCCTCCCTTCCACAACACATTATCACCCTGTCTCTGTGCTGTTCCTCAGAAACTCCATTCCCTGGGGGCCCCAAAATCACCCTGCCTGACAAAACCCCGGCCCGAACGTGACCCATTCCCAAACACAGGTGATGAACATCACCTGATGGAGTGGCTGGAACCAGGGGGAAAAAAAACCCGGCTGGGGGGAAAAAGAACCAAACCCCAAGCCGGGGTTTTTTTATTCTACTTTTATTTTTCCTAACAGGAAATAAATTCTCAATTCCACAGACAACCTGCAAGAACAAACATTAACACACAATCATCCAAGGTTAGACACACCCAAAACACGCCATGCATTCACCTCCCACAGAAACCACCCCTTGCTCTCAAATCACCCATCTACCACCTGCCTGGCACAATGCACCGACACCAGGCCTCTGCTGTGCTTGTCAGAAATTGCATGACTGAGGTCCCCAAAAATCCCCCTGCCTGGCAAAACCCTGGCCCAAACAGAGCCTTTGCCCAAACTTCAGCAACAAATGTTGCCTTGCAGAGTGGCTGTGACCAGGAAAAAGTAAACTGCAGCTGAGAAAAAACACTCCCTCCCAGCTGGAATTTTCGTTTTTTCTATTTTTCATTACGAAGTTAAACACATTCAGAACTAACACACATTCCATAACCACTCATTCAACCCCACACTGAAGATATAACTGTTCTACCACCCATTCTGGCAAAATGGTAAATCACCCCAGTTCTAGACCTAGCCCTGGAACTTCCTCATCATGTGCCTCAAACCAATATCGCTGCTCCATCCTACTCCAAATGGATGAGCATCAAGGGGCTTGTCACAAGGTGCCTGCAAAAACATTAGAAAAAAACACTGATGAGTTACTGACTTTCAGCATGTTACATCACAAGCCATCTGTGACCTGCTCCTCTCCCACTGACATCCAAGTCACCGAATCCCTCTGCACTGGCTGTACCACGGCAAACAGACATCAACACAGAGCCATTCAGTGACATTCTAGTCTCACACAGAGCCTGGGGTCACACATATCTAAATATTAACCATGGACTCCTCTTGCTATTCCACCTCCCCCTGACTCCACACCCCTGGGCAGAGCAGCTCCAAGCCACCACACACACAGAGACCAACACTACAGACAACATGACACAACACACAACATGAAAGAGGAGAGAAAACTCTCCACAAGATAGAGGACTCCAGGACCAGAGATGCTATCAAGGAAGAAGACCTACAGGGCCACAAGGCAAGGAGGCTCTGTGGCAGCCCCAGAAAAAAGCCAAAGACAATGGTCCCTCACAGGAAGTTACCATCGAGACTGTGATGATGGATGAGCAAGAAACCTGGCATCAAGGAACACACGGATGCAGGGAAGAAGTCCTGGTCCATGAAAGAGGACGGCTACAGAACAGAGCTGCTGAGGCAGCCTGGAACAACGGCACAAAAGAGAACAGACCCAAAACTTCTGAGACGCAAGACCTAGCCATGCTTCAGGTTTGATATGCAAGAAAAGAAGCACTCAATTGGCACAATGCCAATGAGTATGGGCATTTGAGACACAGGGGATGGCAACCTAGGTATGTGCTGTGCCCCGGGAACACAAAAAGGCATGAGAATATCAAGAACATAACTGAGGAAGCTCCAACATACAGAAACGCATGACACAGACAACACAGCAACACACACTCAGGCTGGAGCTGCCCTGCCCACACCAGTTTTGTACCAAGAAGTCACCCGCTCCCTTGGACCATCCCAAGGGGACTGTTCTTCAACAGCCCTCCCCTCTATGCTGACTTCAAAATCCCTCCCGGTACTGCCCAAACTTCTCCCCCGCTCCTCAGCACTCATCGTTCAACTTAACTTCAGATGGCCAGAAACTGGATCCATCCTCCACAAAAGACACACATTGCCTAACTGGGATGGTCCTCCAGTCACCAGTTTCCTCTTGGTCATCTGTAATCCAAAAAAAAAAAAAAAAAAAAAAGAGCTGTAAGCATCTTGTCAGCCAAGAGCACAACATCTGCAACAACCCCCTCCTCAGAAGCACACTGGCATCCTTCTCACCTGCTCATTCCAGAGTTGGATGCTGTGGCCATCATCACTGGTGGTACCTAAGATACCAGGAGATGTAAAATTAACATTGTGGTGGCAAGAAAACACCACCCCCACGACCCTCCTTGCTACGACCCCTGCTCACCTCTAAGGCTCCTCCAGTTCCAAGGGTGGCCCCGCACAGCACCTGCAAAACCACAGAGAAATGCTTAACCCAGTGGCCATGTCAAACTTTACTCTGAGACACCAGCCCAGCCCACAATTGTCTCACCTTCTCTGACTCCTCCTCAGTGTGCAGCTTCATCCCTCCAAACATGAACGAGGCACCTGCAAAAAAAAAACCCCACACACTGAAATAGAGCCTGAAAGCACAGCCTGCCTGTGGGGATTCCCCTCTCCCCTTCCTTGACCTTGGCCACTCACCTGTCTGCCCTCTGTCATTGTGGGCTGCCACTTTGAGGTGCAAGTACCACCTGCGAAACCAAACAAGGGTTGCTTGTAAATTCACCACCATGACAACACCTGAACAATAACTGCTGCTGCAGTCCCCTCAGCATCACTCACCTCACTTGAGTTCCCTCTGATGCCGATATCCCACTGCCCTCCTCGCTGCACACCTTCAAAAGAGAGAGAACCGGACCATAATGTATTCACAAGGACACCAGCCAAACCTGCCTTCTAACAGCACACACGGACCCACCTTCTTATGGTGCTGTGCTATGCTTCTCCATCACTTTGTAGTGGAAATCTCATCCCTCTGCACCTGGAACAGAGTTATTGGACAAGTCATCCAGATGCTGATCAACAGCTTCACAAACCCAGAGGTGTTTCTTCGGTTACGGAATACTATGGAGACTCCAACTAGAACCTGTCATTCAGAACCAGCCCCACACATCCAAGCCCTGGCACTTTCAAGATTCTGCCTGCTGCACTCCTCCTGAACAGACCCTCCCACGTGACTCTCGTCAGCTCCACAACACACAACTAAAACGACTGTCCTCAGAGGCTGAGGATGGCTGCTCCATCCAAGATGATGGTATAACCATTGCCTGAAGAGTCAAGGCATGTCAACATGTTAACCATGGACTCCTCTTGCTATTCCACCTCCCCCTGACTCCACACTCCTGGGCAGAGCCGCTCCAAGCCCACATGCACACACAGACCAACACTACACACAACACAAGAGAACACAACTCAGAAAACTCTCCATGAGAACAATGGTGCCCAGACCACAAATGCTGTTGGGAAGAAGACTTACAGGGCTAGAACGTTGATGCAAAGAGGCTCATCCCTTAAGAAGCTCAGTGCTTCCGGGCTGGCACCTTTGGTGGGGGAGCAATGGCTGGACATAGTCACTTTGGGGATTTGGCTTCTGTGTGAGTGATAAAACCTATTGTGGTTCCATCTCCATTTGAATGTACCTAAAGACCAGAAAGACAGAGTGCAATGACAACAAGTTCCTGTACGACACAGGGGTCACGTTGCCCAAGCAACAGCCCTACCTTCTCAGGGACCTTTGAATAACAAGTATGAGGCCCTGCAAGTGGAGTCTATGAATAATGAGACAGATGACTCCCCAAGTGTGGAAGTATTGCTTGGGCTAAGGCAACCCAAGCCTGGCATAAAAACTACTTTCATAAAGAAAAAGAGGTCGGTCATTGTCATAGGTGACTCCCTTATGAAGGGAACTGAATGCCCCATATGCAGACCCTACCCACTTCACTGGGTAGTCTGCTGCCTCCCTGGGGCTCGGGTTAAAGATGTAGCAAGGAAGCTTCCCATCCTGGTACAGCCCTCAGACTATTATCCATTACTGACCTCTCAGGTATGCAATGGTGAACTCCAAACAAGAAGCCAGTCAGCGTGCGGTTATGAAAGGCAAGTCCTGTATGACCAACTTAATCTCCTTCTATGACAAGGTGACTGTCGTGTAGGCACCCACAAAACAGACAGCAGCACCCACCCGAAAAATGGGAATTTAGTGCAATCAAATGTGCCCGGCACTGCGACTGACCAAATCAATTCCAGGTTCAGATGTCAGTTGGGAATGTATCCCTCCACAACAGATCCCTGAGCACTACAGGACACACTCTGAGGAAGATGCACCACAGTGTGCACAGTTCACTGATATAAAGGGGGAATCTCCCACTTAGAGATACCAAGAGGGTCACTCACCAAGTCCAGATGAGAGTCACTCCATCCCAGTGAGATACACTCGGACAGCATCCTAATCTGAGGGGAGTCCTGGGAAGTCTCCTTGACCGGCGTCCCGATTCAAGGAGAGAGTCTCCAACTGCACTGCCCACTGCTCCGAGGAGAACCAGCTCCAAATGGTTCAGCGGCACGGCTCCATTTATCCCCCAGTCAGTGTGAGTTGGGGTCATTTTCGGTCCACACAGCCGGGAGGCAGCTGATGGAGCCCAGACTCAGGCACCAGATAGCCCTGGGGGTTAGCACCTGATATTTATCAGGTGTTTCTGCAGGCCCCTGTCTGTTGTGCAAGCTCTGTGCAGGCAGTCAGGGAGTTTGCACTGCCGCAGTGACCTGCTTAGTGGATGAGAGAAGAGCTGTGGGTGTGTCTACTTGGACTTTTCTAAGGTCTTTGACAGCATTTCTCTCAGCATCCTCCTGTGTGGCCTATTAACTTCACGGACTCCACTCAGCCTCCTTTTCTCCAGGCTAAACAACCCCAGGTCCCTCAGCTGCTCCTCATCAGACTTGTTTTCCAGACCCTGCACCAGCTTTGTTGCCCTTCTCTGAACATGCTCAAACACTTCAACGTCATTCTTGAAGTGAGGGGCCCAAAACTGAACACAGTACTCAAGATGTGGCCTCACCAGCACCCAGTACAGGGGAACAATCACTTCTCTACTCCTGCTGGCCACACTAGTGCTGATACAAGCCAGGATGCCATTGGCCTTCTTGGCCACCTGGGCATTGCTGCTAGCTCATATTCAATTGGCTGTTGACCAGCACCCCCAGGTCCTTTTCCACTGGGCAGCTTTCCATCCACTCCACCCCAAGCCTGTAACATTGCAGGGGGTTGTTATGGCCCAAGTCCAGGACCCGGCACTTGGTCTTATTGAACTTCACACTACTGGTCTTGGCCCATTGATCCAACCTGTCCAGATCCCTCTGTAGAGCCTCCTGACCTTCAAGCAGAATGACACACCCACCCAACTTGGTGTCATTTGTGAACTAACTGACTGAGGGTGCCCTCGATCCCCTCGTCCAGATCATTGATAAAGATGTTAAAGAGGACAGGCCCTAATACTGAGCCCTTGGGGACACCTGACTGGCCACCAACTGGATTGAACTCCGTTGCCCATCACTCTCTGGGCCTGGTCATCCAGCCAGTTTTTGATCCAGGGGAGAGTACACTTGTCCAAGCCATAGGCAGCCGGTTTCTTCAGGAGAATGCTGCAAGCGAAAGTCTGGCTTCATGGGCTGAACACACAAGGCCAAAGGATTCAGTTCCATGAATCCCTGGGAACAAACGAAAAATACCCTCAGTATTGTCAAGAATCCCATGTTCTAACTACCACAAAGAATAAAAAGAATTCAGCAAATTTCTAACAGGTGCTATGCTTCTTCATAGCACCTACAAGTTAGCTCCACATTCTTGCAGTAATTGTCTTTCAGTGAAAATCAAATTCCCTCCCTCTAGCAACACTCAGCAGTGTTACCCCTGCAGCATTAAAGGGGTAAGAGTCTGCAGGGTGGGTGGGGAAGGCCCTACCATTGGTTACACTGTCCAACACTGTACTTTCCACTGGCAAAGCAAGAAACTTCTTAACCAAGACCATTTACAGTTTGTTCATGGCATGACCAATCTTCAGTGCCTAGAGCAGAGAAGGCCAAACCAAATAATTTACCTGTCCTGGTCCTCACTCAACTGTCCCTGCCACTACATAACACTGTATGTGAGACGCTAAAAATCTAATCAACTTGCTGTCATTAATTGTTTGGATGAATCAGGGGCCTCTTAAATTACAAATGGGAAAACTTGCCCGAATCAACAAGGCATAGTCAAGTCATCAATACATCTCTTACGGAGCTCTCAGTTCCAGCTCACTTTGGCCTCATGCTGAGAACATCTATAGCAATTTTACTGCTCCATAGTATTTATACAAGATGTGCATCAGCTCCAGATGAAGCTGAAATTCTAACAGGTTAATCAACTTCAAAAAAATCAAAGCCTTCTAATGCTGTTGGATCAGAACCTCCTAATAAACTCTTCAAAGACAGGCTGAAAATAATTTGCTCTATTCAACCAGAACATCTCTGCTTTATCATCAGATTCCACCTTCTCCAAAAAGAAGCTCTTGCCATAGTCAGTTGCTGTGCTTCCACTTCAAGGCTTGCAGACCCCCATGTACCGGACACTCGCTCCTCCCCGGCGAGGACCAAATGAGACACTGACTCTAATGTAGAGGAAGCTCAAATGGCGTTTATTGCGTAGTTACAAAGCCTTATATACTAGGGGCTGCTGATAACCCTGCCCTTAGTCTGCCTTCGTGGGAGGATCCCTATTCTTTCCGTACATCGCGAGATCTTCCGAGCGCCCATCCCTGCCTGTTACTCCCTATAACATTTCCCCCTCCCCTTGCAGTAATAAGGCACAGTTTACAACTAAAACTTGTATTTATCTTATTTTGCTAACACAAACTTTATAATTGCTATCAGAAGGCTTGGCAATACAGCTATTATAATAATAATAATAAAAATGACACACCACACTATAATTGTCGTAACATTCCCCCCTCCTAACCACCTTAAGACTCCATTCAGAAGGTTTGTAATATTGCCCGTTCTCTCCCATATAGATCCCAACAATTTTTCAACGTTACATAACACAAAGACAAATTCTTAACCTTGGGTGAATTACATCCCTAATTCATAGTCAATACTAACCAATCTAAAGCTTATTTGTGCACTTGCAAAAGCGATGATACTCTTTCAAAGCATCTTTGACATCCCCTCCCTAGACACTGCTCCTTTATGTCGTTACCAACAAGGCACGGTTGCCATCTTAATTCGTGACTAGTTATCTAACTCGCGAAAGGCTGAGACTCATTCGTTATTACTGTACTGTTAATACGTTGCATATAGATCTTTCCAAAGGGCACGGTCACATTGCTCGAAGCCCATTTTTTGTGCTATATCCGCAGCCGATGTCTTATTATCCGTATCAAATTCATCTAGTAGGATGAAGATCGCACACGTTTGCCCAACTGACCCCACTGCTGGCAAGTATAAACATACTTCAGAGAGTCATTTCGTTGCAGCCCATTGTTGCCAATAATGATCTGCTCTTTGCAGAAATTGCCCCCAGCATCTCCACCACCATCAGCAATAATACGCTCAGGAAGAGACCCTGCAAAACAATCATCACATTATCCCATTGAGCCAAATCCTTGTTGTCCTCCTTCCGGCTTGTCCAAATCTTCCACTCGTACCACGTCGCTTTGACATATCATTTCACATATGGCTTGAGCTATGCATGATCCCTTCTTTCCTGTGAAAGACTCAGCAGAATGGTTATACAACAACACTTTAATTTCTCCAGTATAGTCAGAATCTATTACTCCAGCCCCCACTTCAATTCCATGCTTTAGCGCCATATCCTTCCCCCTCCCCTAGACGCCTTAAGAGGGTTTTTAGCGACTGGTGAGTCCGCTCTACGATCGCCTGACCTGTACTGTTATATGGAATTCCATGTTTCAAGGTTATACCCCATTTCTCTGCCAATTCTGCCGTTTTGTGTGCTGTATAATTCAGCCCATTGTCTGTTTTAATCGTTTTTGGTTTTCCTAACCATGCCATACATGTGAGCCAATGTGTGATTGTGACTTCCGCGGTTGTTTTCTTAGATAATGTGGCGACCACTACTGCACTAAAGGTGTCTATAGTAACATGCAGAAATTTTCGTCGTGCATATTCTTTTATTTCTGTGACATCAGTCTGCCAAATCTCATTAGCTTCCAGGCCCCTGGGGTTGACTCCTGCTTGCCATAGGGGCGTTTTCTGACAATACGGACATGCCTGGACTACTTCTTTTGCTTGGCACTTTTGTATATTGCAATGCTTCGCCAGTGCATCTGCTCCTAAGTGTAATTCCTCATGCAGCCTTTTCGCTTCAGAAATAGTCCATATCCGCTTTCTGTTTTTGTGATAGCAATAAAAATCTATGGCTGCTCTATTTTGAAGCGTGGCATGTCTAATAGAATCGGTGTCTAATAATAATCTACTCAATGCTCGTGAAGTAGCGTTACTCTGCTTTGCTAACCGACACCCTAATTTATTTAACATCGCCAGGGCTTTGGCAGTAGCCACCCCTGGCATAAAAAGAAGTAGCGATTACTTTGCTACCACTCCAAAACTTAATCCGGTCATCACATTGGTTGCTATATGTATGTAAGCTTCGTGATGACCGTCATGACCTTCGGAGATTTAAAATCATAGATGTGTTTGGCATTAATAAAGTTAATCGATCCAAACTACAGGAATCACCCACAGCATTGGAGGGGATGATAATTGAATAATCATCCAATAGGTGGCCTCCTAAACAGGTGGAGAAGGGATTTTCTGGCGATGCTGTTGCAAGACAAAGGGAGTCTTGACCCGTCATGTTTGCTAAATGTTATCCAGACGTCGGTCTTTGGTTGTGGTGGGATCCAGGCAGCACTGCTCACAGCTATTTGGATCCATCCGATGATGACATGTACGGTCGCACACATGGTGCTGGTGTTCACCGTGGTCTGCTACCTGTGGAAACACAAGCATCGCCTCTTCCCCAAGTTACTAAAGGAAATGGACCATCCCATTGTCTCGTTTCCAAATTTTTCACTTTCACTAAAGCTTTTCTTTCCACTTGTTTGTGGCTTCCCTTCATGGACATAAAATGTTTAACAAATGGAGGTCCTGATTCATGCCAGCGATTTAAAAAATTGAGTACATATAAGGCTTTAGCCAGTCTTTCATGAGGGTTCATGCTGTCCATTCCTGCTCCCCCTTTTTGTTTTAAAAGCGTATTTTTCAGAGTGCCATGAGCCCGTTCAACGATTGCTTGACCTGTGGGGGAATGGGGAATACCTGTAACATGCCGAATCCCCCCGAGTTGCAAAAATCTGTTAAAGTATTGTGCACTATACCCAGGTCCATTGTCTGTTTTGACTTTTTGTGGTACTCCTAAAGTTGCAAAGGCATATAGCAAGTGATGTTCAAATCCACAGTGTCCCCAGCATAGACTGTTTTTGGGATGAGGCGTCGGTAGGTACCGGTCCACTACCTTGCCCCTGTGCTCAAACAGCACTACCTTGATAGCAGAGGTTAGAGCCGCCCCCCACATAACGTGTGGCCAGTATGTATGTGTGGACCGTCCCAAACTCCACCTGTCAATCACATAATCTGTAACTTCATGCATGCCCAATTTCACTACTGGGGTCACTGTTCAGTGGTCATTTGACTTCATCTTTATCACAAACAGGGTAAACAACAAGCAATGCACAGGAATATACCACAGAGATAGGATCTAATTAATAATAAATTGCGTGACCGTGGCCAGCCCCAAGATCATCTGGCAAACGGATTCCATCTGGTACTGACAGTCAGTTGGTTTGTTAAGTCCTGTAACAACTGGATTTATTGATGAATCGATGTTGATGTTTTCCATGCCTTGAGGGAGGACAGTCCAATTGTAAAAACAAACAATCTTTCAAATCAATAACTGTCAAATGCCAATTTTTTGGAATCATAGATGGGGAGGGCAGCCCTGGCTGCAGGGCCCCCATGTCTTTGAGGACGGCATTCATTCACCGTAAATCATGCAAGAAACACCACTTTCCACTCTTTTCCTTTATAATGAAGACAGGAGAATTTCATGGACTCGTAGTAGGAATTATGTGTTCAGCATGTCGCTGTTTTTTCCCGTTTAATAATTTCATGAGCCTGTTCTAACTTTTCTTGTGTCAGGGGCCACTGTTCTATCCACACAGGCCCATCTGTTAGCCAAGTCATTTTTATGACTTTATTGCATTGCACAGTGGCCCCTAACAAAAATGTGATGTCAGCCTGATTCCCATTTGGCTTAGCACATCCCTTCCAATTAAGTTTTGTGGTATTGTCATGAGCATAGGTTTCACTTCTGCTCTCAGTGGGCTACCATCCGCGTCATATATAAGGATCGTTACAAAGTCTTTAGATCGTTTAGAGGGCTGTTGTCTCCCCACCCCTAACAATGGTAGCCCTGCCACCGTACCCCATTCACTAGGCCAGTTATCTTCTCTTAACACTGTAACATCCGGTCCAGTGTCTAGCAATGCATTCAATGTTATTATCGCTGTTTTACTTCCGACCTCCCTTTGTATGTGTACAGTTACCATTGGTCTAACTGTGGTTCCTACTGTCAAAAATGCCTCTTCTTGATTTGGATCTATCCCATCATGGAGTGCATCCACCAATGGTTCTCGCTGTGCTCTGACAAGGACCCCTGCGCCGCTTGAGGTGGCACTTCCGTCACATTCATCATTGCTCGTGGCCCATTCCCCAGCATACCCATTGGGGCTTCCTGCCCCTGCCTCTGCTCTGATTTGGGCGGACCCATGGCTGAGGGGAGCTCTGTAGTCCGCCAACTCCAGAGCCCCCTCTGCCGTTTCCCATCCCTTGAGCAGATTGAGGGCATTGGCGACTAATATGACCAGGAGCATTGCATCTCCAACACCGTATGGTACTTGGGTTGCCATGTCCAAGACACTGACATTGCAGATGTCCAATACCTCCACATCCATAACATCTGGGGCCCACAGCTTGCACTGCTGCCACTTGCGGCTTTGGTGCGGCTTTTTCTTGGAAAGATACTTGCCGCAATAACTTAGCTAACGGTGTAGTTGAAGAGAGTGTATTCAAAATCGCTGCACAAATTGGATTCGCCCCTGCTCGTAAAGCTTCAATTAAGACAGCCTCTCTGGCTACGGATGGTAAATTTGACTTCTGTATTGCCTGCTGCAGCCTGTCTGCATAGCATAAAAATGGCTCTGCTAGCTGTTGTTTGATTCCGATCCAAGGTGTCTGTGGGGCGTCATATATCCCCATTCTATGTAAAGCGTCCTTTGCGATTGTTGTGGTGGCACGCATCACTCTTCCTGGTAATCTTAACTGCTGATGTTGCGTAGAAAAATTACCTGTACCTAATAGTTGATCTAAAGTCACTTCTGCTAACTCGTGGTTAGGAGTTGTTTGTGCCTCCTCTACCTTTTGTCTACATCCCACTGCCCAATGTTCCGCAAACAAAGTATACTGTGGTCCTGTCAAGATTCCCTTGGCCAATTGTCTGATGTCCTCTGGAAGACATGGTCCTAACATAACCAAGTCAAGTAACAATTTTGTTTCTGGATTACTAAGTCCTTTGTCTTGCACTGCCTTGTACAATAGCGACACCTGGCGGGGATCAAATGGAGTCCACTCATGACGTCCCTCTGCTGTCGTGTATACTGGAAAGGCACCCAATTCTGGGGTAACCTTCACTCCATCCAACGTACATTGTTGCGCTATCAGTTTCCAATTTGTACCTTGTTCTTTGGCAGCCTCCTTAACTGCTATCGGAGTGATCGCTCGTGCTTGCCGTTTCACCGCTTCTTTTAAGTCCACTATAGCTTGCTTCAGCCCTTCTACTAAGAGCTCCTCATTTCTCCTGCGCCGCGGTTCCTCTTTCCTGTCACTCCGGGTGATTTCTGCTGCAGCTGCCCGTACTTCCTCTTTCTTGCTCTCCACCCCCAGTTTACTTTTAGCCAATCTTATTTGGGCATTTTTCATTCTCGGCCTTACAATTGGCTCATCCTCCTTTTCTTCCCCCCGGCCTTGAGCCGCTCTCTCTAACTTTTCTAACTCCTCCTGCTCCCCCCGGCCTTGAGCCGCTCTCTCTAACTTTTCTAACTCCTCCTGCTCCCCCTGGCCTTGAGCCGCTCTCTCTAACCTTTCTAACTCCTCCTGCTCCCCCCGGCCTTGAGCCGCTCTCTCTAACTTTTCTAACTCCTCCTGCTCCCCCCGGCCTTGAGCCACTCTCTCTAACTTTTCTAACTCCTCCTGCTCCCCCCGGCCTTGAGCCGCTCTCTCTAACTTTTCTAACTCCTCCTGCTCCCCCCGGCCTTGAGCCGCTCTCTCTAACTTTTCTAACTCCTCCTCTCCTCCTAAGTCTAACACACTACCCCGCAGCGACGCGCCTGTCTGACAGTCAGTGTCCATCCCAGTCTGCCTCCGACCACCTCCCTCGCTATCTCTGCCACCCTCCTTTCCATCGATCCAGTCCTTCACGACCGCCCACGCCTCGCGCTCTAACCGGATCCCCTTTATCAGATTTTGAATCTTTCCAAATGTGGGGCCATATTCATTTTTCCCCAACATAGCTTGCTCCAACAACTCCTCTTTTATCACCGCCCACCTCCCACGATTAAATATCTCGGTCGGACCTGAAATCAGTCTTCGTCTCATTATCCATAGGATACAGTTTTTTATCTCCGCTGACGCTGACTTTATCTTCACCCTCGAACTTCTCGCAGCCTCTTTCAGACATAAAATCACTTGCTGCAGTACCTGGGGGGTTGCCATGGCCACTCTCCGCTCCCGATGCCAGTCGGGGCCGTCCCTGGATCACATCGGGGTCACCACTTGCTGTGCTTCCACTTCAAGGCTTGCAGACCCCCATGTACCGGACACTCGCTCCTCCCCGGCGAGGACCAAATGAGACACTGACTCTAATGTAGAGGAAGCTCAAATGGCGTTTATTGCATAGTTACAAAGCCTTATATACTAGGGGCTGCTAATAACCCTGCCCTTTAGTCTGCCTTCGTGGGAGGGTCCCTATTCTTTCCGTACATCGTGAGATCTTCCGAGCGCCCATCCCTGCCTGTTACTCCCTATAACAGTCAGTCACTGGAACAGTCACAGCATGGTCAGGAACAGGACAGCAGGGAACACCAGGCTGGCTCTTCACAAAACTGCTCCCTTCAAGCTGAAGATCTTCCCATTCCATGCCCCCAACCCATCCTTTCCCTGCCCTGTCAGCAGCACACGCCTCCCTCCTGACCTGGGAAGGACCGTTCTCTTTGCAGATGTCAGCATGGCCCCCATTGCTCAGGATATGGCAGAAGTAGACATCTGCCCCGGTGGATGTGTCACACAGAGATGCAAAATGCTGTTCACATAGTCACCCATGAGGCCCACAAGTAGCTTGGAGCCACATAGCTCCTTGAACAGGAGAGCTGCTGCATCAGGCCACCTCCCCTGAAGAAGAAGCTCAAATGTAAAGATCCTATAACCTGACCAAAACCCACCGCCTGAGACCTTCCCCTGCGGGCACTTGTCACAAAGGCAGTTCCGAGGTCAGGTGAGGGACAAACAAAGGCGAGTCAGGCAGACAAGCTTCCCAGCAAGGAACTGTCCCAGATTGAGCCAAGAATTCCTTGTTTTGGAAATGTGCCTAATAGAGTATCAGGATTATTTCATACAAGCTCCATAAACCCGCCATCACATTGGCTAAAAGGGCAGGTCAAAAGATTTCTTCTGACAGATGCTCCTTAAAACCTGCAGCCAGGAGGAGTGTCTTTCTCTTTGGACACCAGACAGCTTCGGAGAAAGAGCCACAGCGAGAGGGCTGGCTACCGTCCAGGCCGAAAGCCTGTGGCCCACCCCCCGCCGCCCGGGGGCCTAACTCAGAACTGTTTCTGTCTATCGGCGCCCAGCTCTGCTGTGAATTGTTGTGTGACTCAGTCAGCATCTCTCTTGTATTGGGTAAGAGCGGAGCTATTTTTCACTCGGCGAGAATCTACCCCTGGATTTGGATGCGGGGGAAGCTCACCCCCCTTCACGTTCCGGCCGCGAGGGCTTCTCCTTTCTTCGCATCTGAAGAAGCCGCTGCTTCGGTCAGGAGTGTCCTTGAATGTTTTTTTTTTTACAGACACTGAAAAAGGTCTCCCTGTGAACTCGTTAAAATACTTCTCTAAGCTGTTAAAAACTTTTAATCACTTGGCCCGACGCCATTTTGGATAGACGCCATCTTCTGAGCTACCATCCTGGCGTGACGTCATCTCCTGGCCTGTGGCCAATCGGCCATACTTGTAGTTTTCTTTCCCTTTTCCTCCCTTTGCAGTGTTTTAACTCTTACTGTACTGTTTTCTTGTTTTGCATTTAATATATAGTTGTGTGATATGATAGTACTTTAGAATTTTTATTAAAAGTTTGTTTCAGTTTCCCATCCATATATTCCGAGATTTGAGTTTTGTTTCCCTTTCCCCTATATCAATAAGGGATTTAAGGAGCGTTAGGGACCTTGAGTTTTACTCGGAAACTCAACCCCTAACTTTTTTGGTGCGTTGGCCGGGAAATCGAACTATTTTATATTTTGGAAACTGAAACAAATTCACTTTGTGGTGTCAAACATGGGAATGAAAAGAGTACTGTCTCGGTTTGCTAAGCAATATGCCCAGAGATTGCTGTATGAGGTAGTACCTGAATCGCCAGGGGATATAGCCTATTTTCTGTCCCTGCTTGGTACCGTCCTATGCATTAGTGGTATGGGACATGCTGCAAAGAGAGTGTCTTACTCGGCACTAGCACTTGCAGTGAGTCGGTATATCCTGGGTCCACTTTTGATGTTACCAGTACATTTCGGGTATTACTGTATGGAGACTGCCTATCACTTTACTATCGAATGGATGCTGAGGGATGACCCTGTTCCATCCCACACTGGCAACCCCACTGGACCAGAGGAATTTGAACCAGAAGGTTTTGGGAGTGATATCACTTTCCCATTGTCGTTAATTGAGACTCAATTGCTTATCAGTAACATGATCAATGTGTGGTTTAATATTAAAAGCAGGTACCATACGGACACGATTCCCTTTCTACCCCGACTGGTAGGAACCGCTCCTGTGACGAGGAGACAGATGCCTCTGGCCCCTGGTTTTGGAGAGGAAAAGGATTCGACAACTAGTGGTCAGACTGGTAGCCCTGGTAGTGATGCAGGACCGAGCCAGTCTGAGAGCACACTACGCCAGCCTGAAAGCCGATCTTCAGTACGGGTAGACCCGGGACCGTCAAGGGCTCCGTCCCCGGACAACGATGACGGCAACGACGATATAGAACCTTACTCTAGAAGGGACTTGAGAAACATTAGACAGGAGTTCCACAGGCGTAGAGATGAGTCGATTTTGGGGTGGTTGCTTCGTTGCTGGGATCAAGGAGGTGATAGCATTGAATTAACAGGTGGCGAAGCTAAGCAGTTAGGAAACATGACCCTGGAAGGAGGTATAGACAGGGAGATAGGAGAATATGAGGGAAAACTCGGCATCCTTAGGCGATTCCTGCTAGCTGTGAGGAAGAGATATCCCACTAAAGATGACCTCACTCAGTGGGTCCCCTTGTGGACTATCTTGAGTGAGGGTCTCGAATACCTGAGAGAGCTGGCGATGAGAGAGATTCTCTATAATAGTGATAGGGATAGAAATTTGAACCCAGAGCCGGTAATTGCTCCCGACGCCTTAATTAAAAAGTTTACTCAGAGTGCACCACGAAACCACTCCCACACATTGTCTGCTCTGTTGTGGGGTCGGTCAGGCAAAGGAGATGAATTAACTGTAGGGGAGGTGTGTAATCGAATCCGTCAGTATGATGATATTATTAGCCACTACAACCAAGACTCCCTCATTGCAAAGGCGGATAAGTTAGAAGATACTATTAGCTGTTGGGAAAGCCGTGGGCTATTCAATGACGCTAATTCTTCTCCCAGAGCTAATAGGAACAAGCAGAATCGGCCACGAGGTGACCAACAGTGCTGGTGCCCAGGATGCCGTTTTGAAGATTGCAGGAGACGGGAGCAACAACTTACTTCAGTACGTGAGTCATGCTGTAAGCAACGCAACTCTGATGACCGCGGCCAGAGACTAATTGCTCCAGTCTCTGGTGGACGCCGCAGAGCACGGAGCGTCCCTCCTAGCGGAGATATCCCATGCCAGGCAAATCCTTCTCCTGGTCCCGAACTCTGCCTGAGGCGTTAGGGAGGCCCTGCCTCTAGCCAGGTGGAGGAAAGGGATAACCGTGTGTATTGGACTGTGTGGATTTGATGGCCTGGCACATTAGAGCCACTGAGGTACAAGGCCCTGGTAGATACAGGTGACCAGTGTACCCTGATTCCATCGCATCATAATGGTGATGAAACTATTACTATTTTTGGTGTGACAGGAGGCTCACAGAATCTTACGCTAATAAAAGCTGAGATCAGCCTCACCGGGAATAACTGGGAGATTCACAAAATTGTGACTGGCCCAGATGCCCCATGCATATTAGGCATTGACTTTCTTTGTAGAGGGTATTTCAAGGACCCGAAAGGTTACAAATGGGCCTTTGGTATTGCAACTGTGGAGGCAGATGGCATTATACGGTTGTCTACCTCGGTCGAACTTTCGGATGACCCTTTGGCTGTGGGCCGGATGAAGGTGGAAGACCCGAAAATACCCATTGCAACATCTATAGTTCACCGCTGGCAATACCGTGTTAACCGAGACTCTCTGCGCCCCATAGAGGAGATGATTCGGAAACTGCAAGAACGGGAAGTTGTTGATCGGACCCGTTCACCTTTTAACATTCCTGTCTGGCCAGTGCGGAAAAGTAACGGGGAATGGAGACTGGCAGTAGACTACCGTGGCCTGAACGAAGTGATGCCACCAATAAGCACTGCTGTTCCCAATATGCTGGAGCTTCAGTACGAACTGGAGTCCAAGGCAGCCAAGTGATATGCCACGATAGACGTTGCTAACGCTTTCTTTTCCATTCCCATAGCACCAGAGTGTAGGTCACAATTTGCCTTCACCTGGAGGGGTGTCCAGTATACCTGGACTCGATTACCCCAGGGGTGGAAGCACAGCCCAACCATTTGCCACGGACTGATCCATGCTGCGCTGGAGAAAGGTGGGGCTCCCAAACACCTCCAGTACATCGATGACATCATCATGTGGGGTAACACTGCAGAGGCGGTCTATGAGAAAGGTAGGCAGATAATCCACATTTTGGTGGATCCTGGTTTCTCCATTAAGAGGAGTAAGTCAAAGGACCTGCTCGGGAGATCCAGTTTCTGGGAGTTAAGTGGCAGGATGGACGTCGTCACATCCCCACAGACGTGGTCAATAAAATTGCAGCCATGTCTCCGCCTACCAACAAGAAGGAGACACAGTCCTTCTTGGGACTCATAGGCTTCTGGCGAATGCACATTCCTGAGTATAGTCAGATAGTTAAACCTCTCTACACTGTCACCCGGAAGAAGAATGATTTTACCTGGGGCCCTGACCAGAAACATGCCTTTGAGCTCATTAAAAGGGAAATAGCACATGCTATGGCCCTGGGATCTGTGCGAACAGGACCCGAAATTACAAACATCCTGTACACTTCAGCAGGGAAATGTGGTCCTACCTGGAGCCTATGGCAGAAGGCACCGGGAGAAACCCGAGGCCGTCCCCTAGGATTCTGGAGTCGGGAATATAAAGGCTCAGAAGCCAATTATACTCCTACCGAGCAGGAGATACTGGCTGCCTACAAGGGAGTCCAAGCTGCCTCAGAAGTAATTGGCACCAAAGCACAGCTCCTCCTAGTCCCCCGACTGCCAGTCCTAGGCTGGAAGTTCAAAGGAAAAATAGCATCTCCACATCATATTACAGATGCTACCTGGAGTAAGTGGACCGCACTGATTGTACAGCGGACTCGAATAGGTAGCACAGGTCACCCAGGCATTGTAGAAGCCGTTACTGACTGGCCTGCCGGAGAGGATTTTGGGATGCCACCGGACGAAACAGTCACTCGTCCAGATGAAAAACCCCCATACAAGGACCTCTCAGATGAGGAAAAGCGGTATGCTCTCTTCACCAATGGATCCTGCCGTTTGATAGGAAACCGATGGAAGTGGAAGGGTGCTGTGTGGAGCCCTCTGCGTCGAGTTGCAGAAGCAGCAGAAGGAGAAGGTGAATCGAGCCAGTTTGCAGAGGTAAAAGCCATCCAGTTGGCCATGGACATTGCTGAGAGAGAGAACTGGCCAAAGTTGTATCTGTACACAGACTCCTGGATGGTGGCCAACGCCTTGTGGGGTTGGTTGGAGAGATGACAAAAAGACAATTGGCAGCATAAAGGTAAACCTATTTGTGCTGCCACCTTGTGGCAAGACATTGCTGCCCGATTGAAAAGGCTGGTTGTCAGGGTACGGCATGTAGATGCCCATATACCGAAAAGCAGAGCCACCAAGGAACAAACAAATAACCGACATGCAGATCAAGCTGCCAAAGTGTCCAAGGTAGATCTAGACTGGGAACACAAAGGTGAATTGTTCCTTGCTCGGTGGGCCCATGAATCTTCCGGTCACCAGGGAAACAATGCTACCTATCGATGGGCTCGTGACTGAGGGGTGGATCTGACAATGGATGCTATCAATCAAGTTATTCATGAACGTAATATCTGTGCTTCTATCAAACAGGCAAAGAGGTTGAAACCTCTGTGGTACGGTGAACGGTGGTCAAAATATCGGTATGGAGAGGCCTGGCAGGTTGATTACATCTCTCTCCCTAAAACTCGCCAGGGTAAGTGCTATGTTCTGACCATGGTGGAAGCAAGCACCAGATAGCTGGAAACTTATTCCATGCCTCATGCCACTGGCCGTAATACTATTTTGGGCCTTGAAAGGCAAGTTTTATGGCGACATGGAACTCCAGCGAGAATTGGTCTGATAATGGGACTCATTTCAAAAATGAACTGGTGGCCACTTGGGCCAAAGAACATGGTATCGAATGGATTTATCACATTCCATAGCATCCACAAGCCTCCGGTAAAATAGAGTGGTGTAATGGCTTGCTGAAAACCACCCTGAAAGCACTAGGGGGTGGAACCTTCAAAAACTGGGATAAGAATTTGGCAGAAGCCACTTGGCGAGTGAACATGAGAGGGTCAATCAATCGAGCTGGTCCTGCCCAGTCAGACCTTTTACATACTGTGGAAGGAGACAGAGTCCCCATCGTATATGAAAATAACCTGCTGGGAAAAGCTGTCTGGGTTTTCTCTGATGCAAACCCAAACGCACCTACCCGTGGTGTTGTCTCGGCACAAGGCCCTGGTCACACCTGGTGGGCGATGCAGGAAGATGGTAAAGTCCACTGTGTACCTCAGAAGAACCTGACCCAGGCTGAAAAGCCCTGAACAGAGTCTCATGTTATTGGTTTATTGAGTTCTGTATCATATACTGATTTAATAGATGCGTGTTTATGTACATGGTATGAAATAATAGGAGTGGAATGTCCCAGTTTGAGCCAAGAATTCCTTGTTTTGGAAGTGTGCCTAATAGAGTATCGGAATTATTTCATACAAGCTCCATAAACCCACCATCACATTGGCTAAAAGTGCAGGTCAAAAGATTTCTTCCGACAGATGCTCCTTAAAACCTGCAGCCAGGAGGAATTTCTTTCTCTTTGGACACCGGACAGCTTCGGAGAAAGAGCCACAGCGAGAGGGCTGGCTACCGTCCAGGCCGAAAGCCTGCGGCCCACCCCCCGCCGCCCGGGGGCCTAACTCAGAACTGTTTCTGTCTATCGGCGCCCAGCTCTGCTGTGAATTGTTGTGTGACTCAGTCAGCATCTCTCTTGTATTGGGTAAGAGCGGAGCTATTTTTCACTCGGCGAGAATCTACCCCTGGATTTGGATGCGGGGGAAGCTCACCCCTCTTCGCGTTCCGGCCGCGAGGGCTTCTCCTTTATCCGCATCTGAAGACGCTTCGGTCAGGAGTGTCCTTGAATGTTTTTTTTTTTACAGACACTGAAAAAGATCTCCCTGTGAACTCGTTAAAATACTTCTCTAAGCTGTTAAAAACTTTTAATCACTTGGCCCGACGCCATTTTGGATAGACGCCATCTTCTGAGCTACCATCCTGGCGTGACGTCATCTCCTGGCCTGTGGCCAATCAGCCATACTTGTAGGTTTCTTTCCCTTTTCCTCCCTTTGCAGTGTTTTAACTCTTACTGTATTGTTTTCTTGTTTTGCATTTAATATATAGTTGTGTGATATGATAGTACTTTAGAATTTTTATTAAAAGTTTGTTTCAGTTTCCCATCCATATATTCCGAGATTTGAGTTTTGTTTCCCTTTCCCCTATATCAGTAAGGGATTTAAGGAGCGTTAGGGACCTTGAGTTTTACTCGGAAACTCAACCCTTAACACAGCGTCTGCAAAAGATCATAATGAGAAACTATGCTTGGTAGGATGCAGGATATGAACAAAAAGAAAGACACAGGGCTTCAGAGGAATCCAGATTTCTCTGGGGCCCCAGGACATGAATTTTCAGTAGCTGTTTTAATGGACCCTTCAGATCTCCACTCTGCCACACTGAAATGACAGTAACAGATACAAACCCAAACTTGTACCATTTCAGTGACATTCTTGGGGTGCAAGAAAAAGTTAATTAATGGCTATTAATCAGAGACTAAATACAGTCACTCTTGTCATTAATTTTTAATGTTACCTTGACATGTCAGTGCTTCCTATGAACCAGGTTCTGGATTACCAGCTCACCCACCCAGTATCTGTCTGCAGAGTCTCTAATCACACTGACACAAGCCCCACGGCCACCAGGCATTCTCTTTGGCACCCAATGAACAGCCACCGCAGCATTGTCATGGTGGAACATAATCCCCAGGGCATCATGGAACTCACAAAGCCACGGATGAGGTTTTGCTTTCCATACAGGTATGGCAAAGGTTATTACTGGAGCTTCTTGGTCAGAGTTGGAGATGGAAGTAAAAGCCTTAACCGAGCACATGAGCAACAGCAGCACAGACAGCAGAGGTGCAAAGGAACCCTGAAGATTCTTTCCACCATCTTTCCAGCCTTTTGAAGGTTAGAGCTGTCTAGGACATAGCCAAACTACCCTGAACTGCTCCTCACTGGGCTTTTTGCAGGTGAGTTCAAAGGAATGAGTCAGCATTAGGAGTACATGTTTGTCATCATCAACGGTGTTGTCGTCATCAACAGCGCTTCCACCGTTGTCGACGGCGTTATCAGCAGTGGCAGCGGCACTTCTGCCATCTTCGACAGCCCTTCTGTCACCGTCGATGGCCCTTGTGTCACCATTGATGGCGCTTCTGTCATCGTCGGCATTGTCATCGTCGGCGTTGTCATCATCGTCTGTGACGGCCCTGCTGTTGTTGTCGACTGCGCTGTTGTCATCGTTGATGGCGCTTCTGTCATAGTCGACGGCGCTGCCATCGTCATTGACAGTGCTGTCATCATCGTAGGTGCTGCTGTCATTGTCGACAGCGTAGCCGTCGTAGTCAACAGCGCTGCTGTCTTCGTCGACGTCCCTGCTGTCTTCGTCGACGTCCCTGCTCTCTTCGTCGACGATGCTTCTGTAGTCGTTGACGGCATTGTCGTCGACGATGGCCCTTCCGTCGCCGTCGACGGTGCTGCTGTCGTCGCTGACCATGCTGCCGTCGTCGTCAATGGCATTGGTGTTGTTGTCGACAGCATTGTCATCGTCGTCGTTGACGGCCCTGCAGTCGTTGTCAACAGCATTGTCGTCATCATCGACGGCACTTCTGCTGTCGTCGAAGGCATTGGAGTCATTGACAGCCCTTCTGGCATCGTCGACGGCACTGCTGTCATCGCCAACGGCGTTGCCGTCGTTGACAGCGATGTTGTTGTCGACATCATTGTCGTTGTCGTCAACGGTGCTTCTGCTGTTGTTGACGGCGTTGCTGTCGGTGGCGGTGGCGCTTCTGCCATCGTCGACGGCCCTTCTGTTGTCGTCGATGGCATTGTCATCATTGATGGCGCTTCTGTTGTCATCAATGGTGCTGCTGTCATCGCCGACAGCCCTTCTGTCACCGTCGATGGCCCTTGTGTCGCCGTTGATGGCGCTACTGTCATCATCGACGGCATTGTCATCGTCATCTGTGACGACCCTGCTATCATCATTGATGGTATTGTCATCAGCAGTTGTGACGGCCCTGCCGTTGTCATCAATGGCGTTGTTGGTGTTGTCGTCGACGGCATTGTCATCGTCATCTGTGACGACCCTGCTATCATCATTGATGGTATTGTCATCAGCAGTTGTGACGGCCCTGCCGTTGTCATCGATGGCGTTGTTGGCGTTGTCGTCGACGGCATTGTCATCGTCATCTGCGATGGCACTGCCGTCGTCTTCGAAGGCGTTGTTGTCGTCATCACCTGCAAGGGCCTTGCCGTTGTCGTCCACGGCGTTGTCGGCGACGTCTGTAACGGTGCTGCTGTCGTTGTCAATGGCGCTGTTGTCGTTGACGGCGCTGCCGTTGTCGTCAATGGCGTTGTCATTGTTGTCGATGGCATTGTCATCATCGTCTGCAACGGCCCTACTGTCATCATTGATGACGCTTCTGTAGTTGTTGACGGCGTTGTTGTAGGCGGCCCTTCTGTCGTCACCGATGGCACTGTTGTTGTCATCGATGGCACTTCTGTCATCGTCGATGGCCCTTCTGTTGTCATCAACAGTGCTTCTGTCGTCGACAGCATTGTTGTTGTCGACGACAGCTCTTTTGTCGCTGTTGATGGCGTTGTCGTCACTGACGGCACTTCTGTCATCATCAACGGCATTGTCGTTGTCATCGATGGCAGTTCTGTCCTCATCGACGTCATTGTTGTCATCGATGGCACTTCTGTCTTCGTCGACGGCATTGTCGTTGTCGTCAATGGCTCTTCTGTCGTATCCCACGTATATGACCCATCCTGGTTCGCGTGCTTTCTTCTTCGCCGGGCTCACAGTCACCGCATGTGTGCATGGCACAAGACACTTTCTTTCTGGTGTATCCCTACCTCCTCACCACCCACCGCCAATAACCATCAGTTGTTTAAAGGCAGCAGAGTTTGAGACATTTGTAGAACCCACAGCTCCTTACACCACCCTGTGGCTCAAACATTGCATGAAAGTCCTCCACGGTGGTGATTTGAATATAGCGTACAGAAAGGGGTGAAAGTGGAGAGAGAAAGAAGAGGTAACTCTGACTGGACAAGGCCAATGGCCAATGTAAATTCAGTCAGTAACCTCGTGTCACAGTGATACCAATTCAATCAATAACACATTAACTAGGGAACACGATAAACTAGAATATGACAAGACTTTATCAAAATGTCAACAGGGGACACAGTGTCAATGGGGGATACACTGTCAATGGGGGTTACACTGTCAACGGGGGACACATTGTCAATGGGGAATATACTGCCAACCCAACCATATCATGTACATTGTGTATCTATTGCTGAGTCAAAAGATTCACCCAAGGCACTTTGAAATGTCTGTCTCTTCTGTTGATACATCTTTGGGGTTAGATATTGAGCACAGAGACATCACCTCCTGTTCATCAGTCGCAGCCACAACTTGCGTGCCTTTTACAACGTGCTCGATTAATGGCATAAAACAGGGAATCAAATGGGATAAAGATCGAAATGGTGATTGAACAGAAGAAAAAGTGCTCACTTAACCCATGGTCCTCCTGCAAGAGTTGGTTCACCATAAAGATCACAATAATTACATCTCCAAGCTCCTGCATGGGCTTGCTGCTTACAGTTACACTCTGATGTGGTTGGTTAGTGCTGGACCAAGAGTTGTTAAAATAGGTCCAAGTTCCATTTTGGTGTTCCATTTCCACTGGTTCATCCACACTACGTGGTTTTCACTGATAATATTGTCTCGTTGGCAGCTTAAAAACAAAGTACCAAGAACTTATCTCATCCCACTGCTTCACAACATTCTCCTATACATTCCTCATATGAACATTTTACATACTGTTGTTACTAAGTTTAACCTGTGTCTGATTCCATCTCCCTCAATATTTACGACAATGATAGGGACGACAATAATAACCCCAACAGTCAAAACCCAGGGATAAGGTCCATTCGCAAACACTTTTCCCCAGTTGAATTCCTTTTTCTCTTGCTCGATTAAGGCAACAAATGCCTTTCTCAGGGTAGTGGAGCAGCCAGGGATCGGCGGACCAAACTTCCATTCCCTCATGAACTGTGCTTAAATTGCTAACCCACCATTTGGGTTGCACTGGTTGGGCTAGCCAGGACCGATCTTCAAACCCTCCTGGACTTCCACGTACCCAGCAATTGCCAAGGTTAGACAATTTTGCTATTTCCACTCCTGAAGTTATGAATCTGTTTTCCCAACTCACAACTCCATTGCAATGATAATACTGAACTAACAGTGATAACAACAATTTCACTCTGAAAAATGACATCCCTGTATTATCAAAGCTATCAATTCCACTTTTGTATCTGTTAGATCCAAGTCCAGCGTCGATGCAGCATGGTTCCAAATGGTAAGGTCACCTATCCAAGAACAGGGAGACAGAGATCACTTGGCTCGCCAACTGAGTTGTCAATAAAATGTGGGAATAATCCATCTGGTATGGATATGCTGTTCCTTTCCGTGGGCGTCTGTAGCCACCCACGTATAAATATTTTTTTGATTTTTCAGCACCAACAGCACTTGTCCTACCGTGGGTAGGTCCACCAAGGCTGGCTGTCCTGGGAAAAAGGAGTGATTTCTTCCAGGATTAGGGCCTGAGGAGACAGGGACTAAAGAGGGAGGTTTGGGGCAAAAAGCTGTTAGTCGGGGCCACCCATTCACCCCCCATCTGTCATTCACCCGTCTGAGTACATCTCATAGACGGTCAGTCCAGTTTGCCTTATGGGGTCTAAGAAACCTCTTAAGGAGGCCGTTGGTCCTTTCCCCAGTTCCATTAGCCTGTGGGTAGTAAGGTGTGTGAAATACCCATTTGATTCCTTCTTCATTCGCCCGTTCTTGTACTACTGCGGTGGTAAAGTGAGTGCCATGATCAGATTGTAGTGTTTCTGGTTTAGGTAGGCAACTAAACATGTTACTCCCTGTAGCACGTGAAAAAGCCTCAGCCTGCACCAGTTCTGATATAACTTTCACCCGTACTACCATGTACTGCTTGCCTTCAGATTTCCTCAAAGGCCCTGTGTAATTTACCTGCCACGTGCTCCGAAGTTCCTTCCCCTCCCATATGCGTAGAGGGGGAAAATCCAAGGGGTGTCAATCCAGACGGACACAATATTGCTCGCGTGCAGAAATACAAGTGCGACACGTTTCTTCAGTAACCGGCCATCCTCTACTAACAGATTCTTTATAAAGGTCTTGTGTCCCAGCATGCCCTCTTCCCGTGCAGCCACTCCAGTAACCTGTCCCATTTTTCTGTCAGGGCTCCGTTTGTAAAGTAGCTGTCCTCGCCCAGGCATCTGCCTTGTTGTTCCCAGGGCTGGTTGGAGTGTCATTTTTCTGATGGGAGGCCACCCATCCCACCAAGAAATTTCCTTTCCTGGCTATGGCCAAGACCTCCTGCCATTTTTCCGTTTGCCAAACAGGAAGTCTGTTTACTTCCCACTGATTTTGTTGCCAAAAGGCAAGCCGTTCTGTGCATCCCTTAAATACTCAAAGGAGTCAGTATAGATGTGTACTGGCTCCTTTACCTGGGATTCTTGCTCAAAACCACTCCCTACAGCTATTAGTTCTCCAGCCTGTGCACTGCCCTCTCCTTCAGTTATTGTCCTGTTCTCCATTCCCACCTGTAAGGCCACGGCTCGGTATTGCCATGCTTTTCCTTCTCGTTTTGTGGACATATCGGTAAACTAGACATTTTGCAGAGGTTCAGAAAATGGTGGGGCACCTCCTAGTACTGATGGCATGGGACCAGCTCTCACAGCATGAACAGTCTCCTCCTGAACAGAGGTGTTTAGCGGCTCCCTCAGTTACTGCAAAGATACTACAGTAGTGTTCAGTTTGGGCATACCATTTTCTGGCAGAAGCTCTCTGGGTTACCCCGTCATGGGGAGGTGTTCCCAAGATGACTGGTCTGATGACCTTGAAGGGTCCTCTCAAAACGAGAGGCTGCTGACTTATAGTCCATTCAGCTTCCCGAGGGGCTGTTCTCACAACAAACAGGCCTTTTTCCCAGGTGGAATAGCACTTTTCCGCATCTTTGAAGCTGTGAGAACAAAATCCAATAGGTCTCGTAGGACCATCTGGTCCTTTCTGCCACATATGAACAGATAGCCAGGAATCCGCAACCCCCGTCCTGTTTGCACTGGGTTTTCCAGATGACTTACTGTCCTGTCTTGGTTGGTTTGAACAGGGCCTGTCTCATTCCCTCCCACCAGGTTGTCATCAATATACTGATACACCTTTACATCCCTTTCCAAGGGAATCTCTGCCAATTCTTGTGCGAAGGAGTGATGTGCCAAGGTGGGAGAATGTTTAAATCCTTGCGGTAAGCGAGTAAAGGTGTGTTGCTGACCACCCCACATAAAAGCAAAGCGAGCCGGATCTTCCTCACAACTTGGTACCACAAAAGCCATGTCTTTAACATCAATTGTGGCCATGATTGGATGGGCCGGTTCCTGAATAGAGGCGATCGATTCAGCGGTGTTGGGCACCACTGCGGTTAAAGGTCCTGTGCTGGCATTTAACCTTCTATAAACTCCAGTTAACCTCCACTTCCCATCTGGTTTTCAAACAGGCCGTACAGGAGAATTCAAAGGTGAGTGGCTTGGAACTGTAATTCCCTGTTCCTTCAGCTCTGCTATCACAGGAATGATCCCTTCTCTCGCTCGCAAGGGAAGGGGACAGCAAGTGTAGAGGGGGGAAGTGGGGCTGCAGACTGGAGCAGTCTGATGTCCAAAGATGTGACCCCAAAAGTCCAATTCCTGCCCTGATAGTCACTCCAGGATTTGCCTTTTAATACGTCCAGTCCTAATGAAGTCCCTGGGAAGGAGCCCAGGACCATATCGGTATCTATGAGCTGGTCTTCTGCGATGGACTGAAAAGAAAGATGACTCAGCCTGAGGCAGCTAAGCAAACTTTATTTTCTACAAGCGTCTTTTATAGCTACTGATAAGGAGCCCAGAATATGCAGACAAACAGGAGGTTCACGTACTTCAACATTCTCACGGTACCCTGCGTCCAGGGTTTGTATCCACTAGTCACGCTACCAGCCAGCCACGCAATAAGCCAGCGTTCTGGCCAAGGACACAACTTTCACACTTCCCATGCACTCTGTACTTTTGAACTCCGTTTGATCTGTTCCAGTTCCTTAAGTTATGATCTTGCTTTCTTCTTACCCATATTGTCAAAGTGAGCTTTCACGCCTGCTGCAGATCTCTAGCTCACAGCTTTCATGTCTGCTGCAGGTCTCTAGCTCGCATCTGTCACGTCTGCTGCCGATCTCTAGCTCACATCCTCCGGGTTAGATGCCACAGTCTTCCCTTAAAAACTTGACACCATAACAGATGGCCAGCTATCTCTTCAGATTATGTGCTTACTTCTGAGAAGATAGTGAATCCTTGAGACAAGTAACATCCATTGATCAATGCTCAAGAACCTCAAAAAGTAAAGAAAATATGAGCGAAGCTCCATTCTTAAAATCTCGGAGCTGTGTGGAGCAGTTCCAGCTCAAGAAGCCTGGAGTCAGTGGATCTGAGAGACCAGAGCCTTTGGTGGCTAAGGTGTAGAAAATAGGTATGTAAAATCAGAAGCACAGTTTCTGGCTGTGCTTTGCTCTGGTAGAGCAATTCCGTCTATTCAGCTTCTGAAATGCGTGTGCCACCTGACCACAAGCTAGTGGACTGTGTCATACAGAAGGGTCAGTTAAGCTCTGTTAGCAGCTATCATGGGTGTTTTATGGGCACTGTAACAACATGTAGTGAGGTTGTATGGTGTCCAATGTACTGAATAAAGCAAATTTTCTGGGTATTATTAGAGATGGTTCAGTGGAACGTTCAGTCAACATCCTGGAATATCCCTGCATTTCTCTGCAGAGATCTCAAGTAGATTAAAAAGTTTTGACGAGGATAAACAAGTAAAAATATTAATTCTCTGGACCACAGGGGAAGAAGGATGGGAGTCCATTAGTGAGAATATATCTATATGTATATGCACAAGGTGGATACCTCCAGCAACTGGTCTCGTGCCATCCATTAATCTGCCCAGTAGCTGGCCCCTGGATCCCAGTCTGCTCAGTTGCTGGCACCTGCATATACAAGCCAGAGAGGCTGACACCCCCACAATCCCTCTACCCTTGCCTCCCCTGTGATCTCGCACCCAGAGCTGGCCCTTAGAGACTCCCTTGCTCCCAGGTCACTTCACCGACTCATCAGCTGCTTTGGTTTGTGCTTTGCTAGTGATTGCACTCACTCACATGCCCACGCTTGATCAGTCGCTGCACCCTCCAGCCTGTGGTCCATCTCCAGTGGCTGGACTCACACCCCTATACACATATGTGCACAGAATAGAGACCCCTCACACAGGAGAGAATTAGAAAATGGTTTGGTAAGAGCGCAGGACAGCCTGCACCGGTTAGGCACAGGGCATGGTCAGACAGGCATTCTGACCAGCCAGTTACGGATATGCAACCAGCCCTTTTTATTTGCTTACCCCTCTATTTTCCCACTCCTCTCCCTCCCCAAATCACCTAAACCTCTCACTTTCTCCACCTTTGGTTCGTCTCCTAAACATCCCATAACTAGTCCTGTGTGACCCAGAACAGCTTTTCTCTCGCATCCCGTAACATGTCCCAGCCCGAGGCAGTGAGCAACCTTGTCAGAAAACGGACTGGGAAGCCTTGATGTGGGTTCCTGCCAGCCCTTGTGCCCCTGTGCTCGTCTGGGCTTGTGCTGGTGAGCCTGGAATAGGTGTTATTTGTGCACCTCCCTCCTGTTACTGTCTCTCTGAGCTTCTTCGTGGGCTTTTGTCACACAGCGTAACACTGTATGTGTTATACTGTTGGATAATTGTTCCTTTAACTACAAGAAGCCCTTGGTGTCTTGGTTGCAATAGCCTGCCAGTCCTACTGCAGAAAGAATGACAGCAATGACCCTCAGAGGGGAATTGTCCGCTGGAGCCATGCCCATTGCCTGGAAGATAAGGCGTACCTGGCATTTGACACGTGGTGGTAAATAGCAAAGTGCACAGATTGGTAGCGATTTAGCACCCACTGGGCATTTCAGAAGAGGACATCCAGCCCTAGGCTCCTACCACATGTTGGAAGGAAGAGTTAAAAGACTGATGGCAATGGCAAAATGATAAAGGCCCCTGCTCCATAAAAATACACTGTCCCAGGTAGTTGGTAAAAGATAAGCAAAGAGATTGATGAGGTGAAACAAGTGGGACTTTAATCTTTGTAATCACAGCCGTCTCACAGAGAATAAAAGGCATTACTCAAAACCAATAAAGAAGAGTGCCAAGCTAAGCACTAGGCAAACAGAACAAAGAAGCCAAGAACCTGGGGCCACCATGCACCAGTGAGCAGATCTCTACCTGTTCATCAGATTGCCACACATAGCAGTGGCAAGAGTGAAAGAGAAGCTTTTAAGGAAGATGGATGACATGAGGTAGCTCCTGAGGTAGGACAGTAATTGGGATGAAGCCTGCAAGGCAGGTGGAGATGAGCAGAGGCAGCACACCGGGCAGAGGAATCAAGCGTAAAGCCAGAGTAAGAGTTTTAGCTGATGAGAGAAGTAAAGAACTGAAGAACAATTTGAGGGGTCAACAGGATATTGCTCCTTTTTGAGAGCAGCTACAGGGTTCTTCTACCACCAGCTGCGCAGGCAAGAAGGGAGAGGCTGTTCTGAAGATTTGCATACTGAGGCCTGTTAACTGGTGCGAGGGTTTGCTTATACTGGTCAAAATACTGGTTTTATGTCACAAAGGAAAAACAACATAATTTCCCTTAAAATGTGGTCCCTAACTACACCAATCATTTGTTCATTTAAAAAAAAAAAAAAAAAAAGCCCAAGAAAACTAACAGAAAACATATGCTGAAATACTAACACCTTCCTCGGTAACTGGTTTTCTTCCGAGCTTTTCTGCTCAGTGACAGAGGCCCCAGCACAGCCAGAGTGGGAGCATCAGATACTAGATATTTATAGACATATTTATTAGATATTAGAACAATATTACTAGATAAAGTATTTAGACAATTGAGCTGTGCTATTGCTACAGACATAAAAGCACAACTACTATTTATCAAAACCCGAAAAATCCAGCTACCAAAATCCATGAGGTTGTGAACAGAATACTGAAGGCTGAAGCACCTCCCCTGCATAACCAAAGAGGAAGGAGTTGTAGGAGAGGATTTCAGACTCTCTAAAACCTCTGATTTAGTAACTTTATTCTTAAAAATAAAGGAAGTTCTGAAGTTTCCATAGATCCATTCAAGCACCAGAAGGTCACAGTTCCTAGCTCCAAAGGTGATCCAGCTTTTCAGGGAAAGTGCCAGCCTGTTGGGAGACGCTCCAGCAAAATGAAACAATAGGCAGATGAAAGTTGTGGGGATGACTGAAAGGTGAACAGCAAAGTGCTTTTTAAATCCCCACCCGCTGGCAACATAAAAAGCGGAAACAAACTCTAGCATTGTAATGGTTAAATGCTTCAGCTAGAAGAGGAGGAAAGTGTTACAAACTGCTTGAATAAACCGACTTTGGAAAATAGGACTCTAGCCTGTTGTAGGGGTTTGCTTTTGATTTATTGCATGAGCTTGGGCAAGTCACTCTGATCAAGACTTTCAAACTAACTAGAGAGTTTATGTGTCACAGGTATTTGCCACTCCACTGGCAGAGGCCGTTATCAAAGCCCCTGCCCTCCGAAACATTGGTCCTGTTATAATTAGCTAAGAGTAGGCAGCCCAGAGCTGAGATGTCTCAGATCCCATCACTGCCCTTACCCTCCTTTTCTTTGTTTCATTCCTTTTCAGAAAGTGTTTCCAACTCACCTGCTCTTTATGATATACTTGGAGATCCTTGAGAAGGAACCTGGAAAAGTCTGAGATTCTTGAAAAGTTGTATCAGAACTATATTCTTTGTATATTAGTGTCGCCGGTCGGCTGAGGCAAGCCGAGCACGGGGACGAGCCCTTCCCTATCCCCGAACCCCTCTCCTCCGGGAGAGAAAAGGGTTCAAAAGCAGAGATACGAAAAGGAAAAAAAATAAAAGATTTTGTGAGACCTCTGAACGTTTGGAAAACTGAAACAAACTTTTATTAAATCTAGAACAATATATATAACATGCAGGGAAAAACCAATGCAAAATCTGAGAGTCTGTGCAGGATGGAAAGGTGAGGGTTTTAAACACGAGAACAGGAGACAAAGGGGGACGGTGCCACGTGCAGTCCAGAAAAATGGCACCGGCCACGTGTGCGCTTTCGTGGACAAAGGAAAACCGCGGCTTTTATGAACGCCGGGCTGTAATATGCAGAAAACTGTCCCTACCGCTTCTCGTTGTGGCAGGCAGAGAGAATATCGAAGCAGCAGATAAAGAGGGTAAAACCTTACGGCAGCAGAAAAGCCTCCAGGTGAGCCGTCTGTCCCAGGCGGCGTGGCGGGGGCTGCCCCGGCGCACGGTCCACTCCGGCAGCCTGCAAGGTCCCCGGAGCCGAGCCACAGTGTCTGGAAAAACCTCTTTCCCGGAACGAAGCTGAAGTCCCGCAGTGACTCCCGCAGAGCAGAGCCGGGGGTGTCCGGAAAAACTGAGAAGCCGCGAACGAGCCGAGAAAAACCCCCGAAGCCGTCCGGAGAAGCAGCCCCGCAAGTCCCAACTAGCCCCGGAAGTCCCGAGTAGCCGAATGCCCCCGAAGCCCTCCGGAAGGCAGCCAGGAAGTCCCGAGTAGCCCCCCGGCCGCCCGAGCCCGCAGCTTCTTAAAGGGGCAGTACCCTCTCGAGAAACTTTCCATCCAATGAGATGGGCGAATCATAACATGGAAGGGAATAATTCAATTAATCAGTTTACACCAAAAGCCTTCAGGCAGGTTTTTTTTCCTTCAACCTGCCACATTCCACCCCTTTATTCCATACCATGTACGTTATGCGCATCTCATTTACATTGTATTATACAGAAAATTAACAGCATGAGACTCTGGTTCAGGGTGTTTCGGCCAGGGTTAACTTCCCCTGTGGTACACAGTGGACTTCACCATCCTCTTGCATTACCCACCAGGTGTGTCCAGGGCCTTGGGCTGAGACAACACCACGGATGGGTCTGTCTGGGGTTGCAGCAGGGGAAACCCAGACAGCTTTTCCCAGCAGATTACTTTCACATACCACAGGAACTATATCCCCCTCTATGGTATGTAAAAGGTCTGATTGGGCAGGGCCAGCTCGATTGATTGATCCCCTCGTGTTCACTTGCCAGGTGGCTTCTGCCAGATGTTTATCCCAGTTTCTGAAAGTTCCACCACCCAATGCTTTCAGGGTGGTTTTCAGCAAGCCATTATAGCGTTCTATTTTACCGGAGGCTGGTGCATGGTATGGAATGTGATAAATCCATTCGATACCATGTTCTTTAGCCCAATTGGCCACCAGATTGTTTTTGAAATGAGTCCCATTATCAGACTCAATTCTTCCCGGAGTCCCGTGCCGCCACAAAATCTGCCTTTCAAGGCCCAGAATAGTATTACGGGCAGTGGCATGAGGCACGGAATAGGTTTCAAGCCATCCGGTGCTTGCTTCCACCATTGTCAGAACATAGCACTTACCCTGGCGAGTTCGAGGGAGAGTGATGTAATCAATCTGCCAGGCCTCTCTGTACTTGTACTTTGACCACCGTCCACTGTACCATAAAGGTTTTAACCTTTTGGCCTGTTTAATTGCAGCACAAATCTTACAGTCATGGATAACCTGGGTAATTGCATCCATGGTTAAATCCACCCCTCGGTCACGAGCCGATCGATAGGTTGCATCTCTTCCCTGGTGACCGGAAGAGTCATGGGCCCACCGAGCAAGGAATAATTCACCTTTGTGTTCCCAGTCCAGATCTATCTGGAACACTCTGGCTGCTTTTGTCCACTTGGTGGTTATTTCTATGTTCCTCAGTGGCTCTGCTTTTTGGGACATGGGCATCTACATGCCTTACCTTTACAACTAACCTTTTCAGCCGGGCAGCAATATCTTGCCACAGAGTGGCAACCCAAATAGGCTTACCTTTACGCTGCCAATTATCTTTCTGCCACCTCTCCAGCCATCCCCACAAGGCATTTGCCACCATCCAGGAATCTGTATACAGGTACAGCCGTGGCCAGTTCTCCCTTTCAGCAATGTCCATGGCCAGCTGGATGGCTTTGACCTCTGCAAATTGACTCGATTCACCTTCTCCTTCCGCTGCTTCTGCAACTTGGCGCATAGGACTCCGTACGGCAGCTTTCCACTTCCGTTGGTTTCCTATGAGGCGGCAGGATCCATCGGTGAAGAGAGCATATTTCTTCTCCTGGTCTGAGAGGTCTTTATATGGGGGTGCTTCATCAGGACGAGTGACTATCTCGTTCGGTGGCATCCCAAAATCTTCTCCTGCAGGCCAGTCTGTAATGGCTTCCACAATTCCTGGGCGACCAGAGTTACCTATTCTAGCTCTCTGTACAATCAGGGCAGTCCACTTACTCCAGGTAGCATCTGTGACATGGTGGGTAGATGCTATCTTCCCTTTGAACATCCAGCCTAGGACTGGCAGTCGGGGGACTAGGAGGAGCTGTGCTTCAGTGCCAATTACTTCTGAGGCAGCTCGAACTCCCTCATAGGCAGCCAATATCTCCTGCTCAGTGGGAGTATAATTGGCCTCTGAGCCTTTATATCCCCGACTCCAAAATCCTAGGGGACGACCACGGGTTTCTCCTGGTGCCTTCTGCCAAAGGCTCCAGGTAGGACCACAGTCCCCAGCTGAAGTGTACAGAATGTTCTTAATCTCTGGTCCTGTTCGCACAGGTCCCAGGGCCATAGCATGTGCTATTTCCCTTTTGATTAAGTCAAAGGCATGTTGTTGGTCAGAGCCCCATGTGAAATCATTTTTCTTCCGGGTAACAGTATAGAGAGGTTTAACAATCTGACTATACCCAGGAATGTGCATTCTCCAGAAGCCTATGACTCCCAAGAAAGACTGTGTCTCTTTCTTGTTGGTAGGCGGAGACATAGCTGTGATCTTGTTGATCACATCTGTGGGGATGTGGCGGCGTCCATCCTGCCACTTAACCCCCAGGAACTGGATCTCTCGGGCAGGTCCCTTGACCTTACTTCTCTTAATGGAGAAACCAGCATCCACCAAAATGCGGATTATCTTCCTACCTTTCTCATAGACTTCTTCTGCGGTATCACCCCATACAATGATGTCATCGATGTACTGAAGATGTTCAGGAGCACCACCTTTCTCCAGGGTAGCCTGGATCAGTCCATGGCAGATGGTCGGGCTGTGCTTCCACCCCTGGGGCAATCGATTCCAGGTATACTGGATACCCCTCCAGGTGAAGGCAAACTGTGGCCTACACTCTGGTGCTATGGGAATGGAAAAGAAAGCGTTAGCAATGTCTATCGTGGCATACCACTTTGCTGCCTTGGACTCCAGTTCGTACTGAAGCTCCAAGATATCAGGAACAGCAGCACTCATCGGTGGTGTCACTTCATTCAGCCCACGATAGTCCACTGTCAGTCTCCATTCCCCGTTGGTCTTTTGCACAGGCCATATAGGACTGTTGAAAGGTGAGCGAGCTCTGCTGATGACATCTCGTCTCTCCAACTCTCAAATCATTTTCTCTAAGGGGCGCAGAGAGTCTCGGTTGGTGCGGTATTGCTGGCGGTGAACTGTGGAGGATGCAGTAGGCAATTTTTGATCTTCCACCTTCATTCTGCTAACAACAAAAGGGTCATCCGAAAGTTCGGCCGATGTGGACAACTGGATAATGCCATCGGCTCCCACGGTTGCTATCCCAAAGGCCCATTTATAACCTTTCGGGTCCTTAAAATACCCTTTCCGGAGGAAGTCTATGCCTAAAATGCATGGAGCATCTGGGCCAGTCACAATTCTGTGAGTTTCCCAGTTATGCCCAGTGAGGCTGACCTCAGCTTCTACCAAGGTAAGCTCTTGTGATCCTCCTGTCACACCCGAGATAGTGATAGTCTCAGTTCCTTGATGATCCGATGGTAGCAAGGTACACTGGGCGCCTGTGTCTACCAGGGCCTTGTACCTCTGTGGTTCTAATGTGCCAGGCCATCGAATCCACACAGTCCAGTATACTCTGTTATCCCTTTCCTCCACCTGGCTAGAGGCAGGGCCCCTCTAATGCCTAGGGTGTGGTCCACAGTCAGTGGAAGGGTCTATCTGGCTTGTGGTACCTTCATCATAGGAGTTGCTCCTTGGGCTGCAGCACTGTTCACCAAAGACTGGAGCGACAATTCTTCGATTGCAGTCATCATGTTGGTGTGGTCTGCTCTGCAGCTCATGTGCTGGTACCCCGTGGTTAGCGGCAGGTCGTTGTTCCCATCTCCTCGTGTCTTCACGACCTCTCGAGCAGCACTGGCGGTCACATCGTGGCCTGTCCTGTCTGTTGCGCCTTGCTCTGGGAGGACGATTTCTCCTAACAGCTGACACGTGAGTATACACAGGAGAGGAAACGGTTCTTTGCTCTAACCTGTTAATAGAGTCCAATATTTTCTCTGTCATTTTGTCTGTCACTTTCTCCACTGCTGCAATGAAGGCAGAGGTATGAGAAAGACTGTCCTCATACTGGCGAATCCTGTTAGACACCTGTTCTATGGTGAGTGGCCGATTTTCACCCTCTCTTTCCCACAGCATTGTGGCCAATGTATGGGCATATGACTGGGGTGCACTCTGCACAAATTTGCGCAGCAAAGGCTCGTTACTGTGCACCTGGTCCGGGTTGACATTAACATTCCAGTCACCATAGATGACCTCTTTCATAGCCAGCTCTCTCAGGTAGTTAGTACCTTTGCTCAGGACAGTCCATTTAGTAGGGCGGCATTCAATGTCATCTCTGAAAGGGTATCTGCTCTTCACAGCAGTCAGAAGCCGTTTCCAGAGACTGCACTGTTTTGCCTTTTTGCCAATTGCCCTATCAATAGCACCTTCCCGGGCCACATTTCCTAACTGTCTGGCTTCTTTGCTAGTTAAATCAATGTTATCAGCCCCATTGTCCCAGCAGCGAAGCAACCATACCATTAGTGACTCACCATCATGCCTGCTAAATTCCTTTCTAATGCTTCTCAGGTCCTTCCTGGACTGAGGTTGGGTGTTTACCTCTTGATCTGATGACTCATCCCGTGATGAGGATCCTTGGGAGGGCTGTGCTGGTGGAGTCGCTGAGGCAGTATTCCCTGAAGGCTTTCCTGGACGCTTTTGAGAGGTGCTTGGTCCTGCATCGTCATCAGAGCTATCTGTTGCATAATTAGTCTTTTTCTGGTGTTTAGCACCAGAGGGCTTATTTTTCTTTTTCACAGGGGCAACCTGTGCTTGTTTGGGTGGGGAGGTGGCATCAGCTGTTTTAGTGGGTGTAGTGCCCATGTGATACTTATTCTTGATAATTATCCACCCCTGGACCATGTTACAGATAACTGATAACAAAGTTATCAAATACAGGAAAATAATACCATTTGCCGAATACCCAGTTTCAATTGCCATCGATCCAGTACCAAATGGAGAAGTGTTATTTCCCATCATCCATTTGCTAGAGGAATCATAGGCAGCCACTATCATGTACTGTGCAAAATATACTGGGAGCATTATGAACTGACTGAGTACAGACCAAAACACCGAAATTACACATGCCAGGGTGAACACCTTCTTTGCTAAGTGCCCCAGACCAGCAAACCATAAACCAGTACCAATTAGAAACAGGTAATTTGACATCACAGTTGGTGTGCCAGGCACCAGATCATAAAGCATTTTTAAACTGTACTGCTTAAGAGCTTCAAACAAAAGCTCGCTTAGCACCATCCTGGAAAAACCTCGTTTGTTTCAGTTTCCAAACTTTAATAAAAATATGAATTATTAAATTATTCAGAAGCCCACCCAGGGACGCCAATTATGTCGCCGGTCGGCTGAGGCAAGCCGAGCACGGGGACGAGCCCTTCCCTATCCCCGAACCCCTCTCCTCCGGGAGAGAAAAGGGTTCAAAAGCAGAGATACGAAAAGGAAAAAAAATAAAAGATTTTGTGAGACCTCTGAACGTTTGGAAAACTGAAACAAACTTTTATTAAAACTAGAACAATATATATAACATGCAGGGAAAAACCAATGCAAAATCTGAGAGTCTGTGCAGGATGGAAAGGTGAGGGTTTTAAACACGAGAACAGGAGACAAAGGGGGACGGCGCCACGTGCAGTCCAGAAAAATGGCACCGGCCACGTGTGCGCTTTCGTGGACAAAGGAAAACCGCGGCTTTTATGAACGCCGGGCTGTAATATGCAGAAAACTGTCCCTACCGCTTCTCGTTGTGGCAGGCAGAGAGAAATATCGAAGCAGCAGATAAAGAGGGTAAAACCTTACGGCAGCAGAAAAGCCTCCAGGTGAGCCGTCTGTCCCAGGCGGCGTGGCGGGGGCTGCCCCGGCGCACGGTCCACTCCGGCAGCCTGCAAGGTCCCCGGAGCCGAGCCACAGTGTCTGGAAAAACCTCTTTCCCGGAACGAAGCTGAAGTCCCGCAGTGACTCCCGCAGAGCGGAGCCGGGGGTGTCCGGAAAAACTGAGAAGCCGCGAACGAGCCGAGAAAAACCCCCGAAGCCGTCCGGAGAAGCAGCCCCGCAAGTCCCAACTAGCCCCGGAAGTCCCGAGTAGCCGAATGCCCCCGAAGCCCTCCGGAAGGCAGCCAGGAAGTCCCGAGTAGCCCCCCGGCCGCCCGAGCCCGCAGCTTCTTAAAGGGGCAGTACCCTCTCGAGAAACTTTCTATCCAATGAGATGGGCGAATCATAACATGGAAGGGAATAATTCAATTAATCAGTTTACACCAAAAGCCTTCAGGCAGGTTTTTTTTCCTTCAACCTGCCACAATTAGTTAGGTTTTTTCACCTGCCTAGAACTGACCACCACAAACACTCCACCAGTGGGACTGAAGGATCATCTGTTTTCAGTGTGATCAGTTTGTGCTGCCCTTTTCAACAGTTTTACTGAAAAGCTGGGACACAACTGCTCTGAAGAATGGCCAGGCCAAAAGTTATTCTCTCAGAAGAGCAGCAAATCAGATCACCTGCTTTTTTTTTCCACTATGGTTAACAGGTCACATACACTTAAGGATAGATCGTGCCCTCTAGGCACGGGCTTGCCTCCAATACAGTACAGTGTGTACTATAAGAGGAGAGTCCCAGAAGGCTTTTTTTCCCCCTCTGCATTTTCCACCGTGATCTTTTTACATCTTTCCTATATGTCATCCTTTCTGGAGTGTCCAGAATTTCAGGACATTCATGTTTCTTTAAGGGCTTCGTAAGCAGAATCCCAAATGCCATCTTTTTATAGACAGAAAGAAAATGTCTATCCAGTGATTCCCTATTAAAATGTCAGATAAAAGCCTATGGAATTTCCAGTTTGTCACCACCTGGGCAACTCTCCTTCCCTTCGCTTCTTTTCTTTGCCCAGCCCCTGGGACGGCGCTCGCTGATTTCAGAATGGCAAATCTGTACAGTACAAAGTGAAAAAATATATCCTGGAGGAATGCTGCAGTGTTTGCTAAGTCTACATTGTTCGTGATGGCAAGGTAGAAAAAACTTCTCAAGGGCTTCTCTCATGACAAGACTTGCATGACACTTGTTAATAAAGGAAAAAAGCATTTTGAATTCACCTTGTGCCCTCACCAGCTCACACACGTAGTTCCCTTTACTGTTGATGACAATTACATGGATGCACTGATGGGACAGTAGACCCATGGTGGAGTTAAAAGTGTCCGCAGGAAAAGAACAGCAAAATACTAGTGTCTGTACTATGTATCTTTTTTTTCCCCAATGCTCCAAAAGATGTTTTTAAATACCCTCGACAGCAGGTTTGTGCTTTATTACTGATGGGAATTTTCAAACCCTGAGTTATTTCATTAGATAATGCCACTGATATTTAAAATGTCAGTGTCAAATTGTATTTCCTAGTGTGAACACTGACTACCAGTGCCTGAAGGAAAGCTTTATAGCATCAATTAACTGCAACCATTTGTAGAACTGACAAAGAGCTTCATGAGAGGTTTGTTCTGACTTTTAGATGTGAGTATTGTGCATCATTTTTATAACATGCAAGCCAACAATAATGTACTTTGTTATCGCAGATCAGAACAACTTCACCCCAGCAGATAAAACACAGAGACTGACATGAGCAGCCCCCGGACTTGCAAGGCACAGAATGAGAGGCCACAGAAGAGGTATTTCACCGGGTTTTCTATTTATCCCACTTCAATTAGAAGAACAAATACCTAACATGAAGAACATGCAACTCATGTGGGAAGAAGTACTAGTGAAACAGGCCTGAACTGGAATGGTAGAAGTAAGCAAAATACCTTCAGTGAACTTAGATGGGCATAGTGTTGTCTGTCTCTGAAAAGTCCAAAGACCAAGATCTGAGCAGGTGTAAAGAGACTTTTCAAAAATGTTCCAGGTAAATGGACATCAGTGGTGGTAAAGTGCAGACCTGGCCTTAACATTGTTCCCATTCTGGTGGACATTTTTACAAAAACAACATGTTCTTAAAAAGGGGAATTTCCACCGCACGTATGTTGTTCATGTCAGCAGATTTACAGGTGATTAGATTTTATGTTACAATTTGATGAAGTCCAAACCTGAATACGAGCTGTATCTCAAGAAGTACTGGTCAGACATAAGGATGTGACAATCCCTCTCCCAGCGATGACTCTCCCCAGTTCACAAAGACAGGCATGTGGTACAGAGAGATAAAATAATTTACCCAGCATCACTGGAGAGGGCTACAACTGAAACAGGGTTGAAAACAAGTTTGGGGTCCCAATTCAGTAGCTGCAAGGCAGCTCTTCTCTCAATTTCTTGCCAAAACCCACAAAATCTTTGGACAGTTAAAAGCAAAAAACCCCCAAAATGCTAGATCTTTGTGACTTTGCATGTGTCATGAGTCCATCTGATTATTGATGATGTGAAATCAAACTGACTATCACAAAGGAGACAAGTAGAAACAGTTTTGCTTGTGAAACAGAGAATCATGAATAGTTGAAAGCTGAAAGGGTCAGGATTCTGTTCTTGTTCCCATTAGACCAATAATTGTGCTATCAGTGACAGCAGTTGAAGATACTTGTTACTTAGAGGTGCTCTGGATAGAGCTGCAGGTGGCAGAAACAGGAGCAGGGACACACAGATGAGAATAAGATACATAAAGACAGGAAAAGATTTAGGTCTATGGCCAAACAATCCTGAATCCTACTGTTTGAGAGCTCCTTCTCCAAAATACACCAGTTTCTATATAGCAGATTCTGGATGGGTTTTTGACAGCACGTCAGTTCTGTGTGAACCTAAGTCAGATGTTTGAGTACCAAGATCACTTAAAAAAATGTCCACTCCCCCTGTAAAGATTTGTGTATAATTACAAGTCAGAAACTTCTTGCCCTCTCATGCAGAAGTCGTGGTAGCTCTGCCAGCGTTAGTAATGGTGCAATGGTTTAAGCTATTCCCCGATACCCATGCAACTGTGGAAAATAATGTAGCATGCCACCGTTGTGTGCTATGTTGTCTAAGGTGAGGTCTTGAAAATGACAACTATGCATGTGACTAACTTCAGACACGTCATTTCACAGATGGTTCTCCTGGCTGGCCGATAGCTCCTGATCTCACAGATTCATGACAGTGAAGGGTTGTCTATACAGTGACACATGTATGGAGGGCACAACACACATGCATCGGTGAGGGCTGGCACCTCCCTGTGCACCAGATCTCCTTTGTGTCTGCTTTCACATCTCTGTTCTCCTGGTCACCGCACCCACTGCAAACATGTGGTACTACCCTCTAGTGGTCAGCGTGGCCAAGTTCAAAGTCCTTCTGCTGAGACAGCTGGAGTGCGGGGTCCCGAGCTCAGATGGCCGATGTTTTGCAGCTCATAGGATTGAGATCCACCCCAAAAAATCATTTGTCTGACAGAACTGAATCCTGTAGCATGCGAGCAGCTCCACTACACACACGTGGGTTCTCCCGGTCTGCTGTATCTACAGTATCTCAGGGCATTTTGTAAAGCATTTTGTAAACAGTAGCCAACTACATCACCCCGGGATGGGCATCTCAACTGCAGATTCACAGACACGGAAACCAAGACCCGGAAGGTGTAAGTAACTTGGTTAAGAAGAAGTTTGTGGTTAAGACACAGACCCTGGAAATCTTTACCAAGTTCCTCATGCTCTCATTAGTGGGCTGCAGTTCTGAAGGGATTCTCCCCTGAAGCACTGCTACTTGACAGCTGCTCTCCTGGCTACCTGCTGCAGACCACCCCATCCCTCGCTGAGTCCGTCTGGCTATTTTCCTTGACTGTGGCAGCAGCAGCAGAGGCAGTTAATGCATGTACAAGCAGGAGGGTCTCTTTTAGGGAGCTGTCACATCTCACTAGCTGCATGTGTGCCACCATAGATATGAGCGCTTCTGTCCAGGCAACTTTGAGGTGAGCCACTTAACAAGCCACCTCTGCATGGGAGCTTTGTCTAGAAAGCTGGAATGCAGCACACTCGAAGGCCTGAACTACCTCTGACAGATGAGCCGTTTCCAAATGCTTTGCAGGTACCACAGGGTAAGAGCAGTTAGCACAGTTCAGCTGAGGCACAGCAAGGTCATGCCTAGCTTGTTTCAGCATCTCCGGCCCTAATGTCCCAGCAGAGCATGCATCAGGCCAACTTAAATGTTTTTTTTCTGAAGACAGGTCAGCCTGCGTCTGCTTCCCATTCCCATCTCCCCCAAAGTACAGCCATCTGGAGTTTTTCAAAGGCAGGGAAGGCAATTTGGTATGCGGCTCCAAGTGTTTCTCAAAATCTTCCTCACAAAGCCTTTGAAAGGCAGCTCCTTGTGCTCATGCTGTTCTCCATGTGCTGAAATAAGTGGAATTACACTGCTGTAAGATAGAAGTGAGGGAAGAAATGGCCCCATGAGAGGCCCTTCTGGACAGCAATGGTGAAAATGAAGCTGTTAATCATCGTACTGCAGGGTGATGAGACTCAGCTGCCAGGCTAATAAATACTCTGATCCGGCACAGAATGGATGCACAACGAGATGTGTTCTTGTCTGCAGAGGCGGCAGACGGGTTTCAAGGTCTGCGGTGGGACTGCTGGAGACAGAGGAATTATTAACAGTGTTAGCAATTTGAATAGTTAAATTGATGAGGGGCTCAGGGAAAATGTTAGTAAATTAGAAATCATCAGAGACATTTTGAAAAACATTAAAGTTGAGAATTTTGTTAAAGGACGTGTTTATTACAAAGATGACTGAACCCTGTTCGAAATGAAGAGACATTTTGTAGTATCACTTGACTTGTAAGAACAAGGGCACACGAATGTCTGTGAGCACACACACACTCACATTCACACACACTGACGGGCTTTTAAAAGAGCAAAGTTTTGGTCAAACGAAATGAGAGTGAGAATTTGAACAAGATGGGTAGTTGAAAACAGCAGCTTTTAATTCCTTCCTGGTTGCTTGGGTCAAGTATTGAATATGAGAAAAGGCGGAGGAGAACAAGATTGATTGATTCTCTCTCCTGCTGTTCGATGGGTGGAAGTGGTGAAGCACCGAGGAGGGGGGTAGGGGAGACAGGGGACTGGAGAGAGGAGAGACTGAAAAGGCTTCTCCAGACGTTCTACAGGAAAAGTGCAGGAAAAGTTTGAAATATTGTAAAATTAATTATTTTAGGAGAAATGCACCGCTGTATTGTCTGAGTGTCAGAAATACTTTTTTTTTTTAACCATAATCAGCAGGAATCATCCATCCCTGTAATGTTTTCTAACCTCTTGATTAGCACAAAGTTAATTTGGTGCTCATCAGTCCAGAGCAAGGGGAGCATGAAATTAACTCAGGGTCAAATCTTCGTTTCCTTCCTTCACCAACTTCCTTTTGACATAAACAGTCATTTTGTTGAATAATGTATGGGTTTAAAATATATGAGGACTTAATTATTTCACTTATTATGGAGTATTTCCATGTTATTTAACATGGCATTTTTCTTTTGTGCATTTTATTCCTCCCTTCCCCCAAACTTTCTGAATACTCCTTAAATACAGAAGGTTCAGTTTGGCTCTGCTGTAACTTTCTGCCTTTCCAACTTCCTTCCAAATTGAAAATTGGAATTTTGGACTTCCGTTCTAGTAACACCAACAGATGAACTGATGTTGAATGTTGATATTTCTTTTGCAGTTTTATGACAAGCCACAGTGGTCCAAGGAGTCTTTAGGTTTCAAAGGCTGAGCCTTTTCATCCTGAAATTGTAATAGTCCCACACTGTGGTCTATAGGAGTTTGTCTTTCTCTCCTGTATCAATATACAACACAGGCAGGAGGTTGTATTTGTGAAAGAGCCACATGGAGTCTTCCAGAGGCAGCCTGGAGCCACGTGAGGAGCCATCAGCAGGCTCTTTCAGTGATTATCACGCTCCTCAGCCTCCCTCGGGTTTTGGGCAGCTGGTGGAGTGCTGCTGTAGTGAACTTTAGTTATGAGAAACAAATCCTCTACGGGTTAAAGTAAGCTGGGACATCACCTCATGTCCCCCTAACAAGGTTTTCCTTCCACAAAGGCTCACTGCACATTTCTGAACCTACTTCTCTCTTCCAGCACCCTTTTTGCTTCTTAGTGAGGTGTGCTTTAAAGGGACATTGTTCAAAGATACTGTAATAGAAGTGAGTCACTCTACAGGCAGAGCTGCTGCATGACCCAGACTTATTAAAAACAAGAAGGTCTTTGCATGCTGAAAATGGGGCTAACAAGCTCAAACTTTACAATGCAAAACACACCACAATCCTTCTTGCCCTTCTCACCTTTTCTCCCCATTTTTCCTACAAGATTAGTGGATGCTCCCGTCCAAGAGACATTTTAAAAGGGCAGGTTTTTGAGGCCACTTGGAATTGCCTTTCTTGATACACCTGATATCCCTACAGAAATCTAATTTGCAGCATGAGGCTTTGTAATTTCATGCTAGAATGGCACAAAATGGAAGAACTCATCCAGGAGGGGGTTATATAACGGTAGCGAAGGAGAATGAGCAGAGACAGTGAAGGTCCTTTGGAAAGTCAGGTTGCTGGTTCTGCAGTGCCGTACACCCGCTAATTGGTTTCAAACAAGGGGGAGAAGCATTGGCAACAAGTGGAAGAAACGGGAGGGAGGAAAAAAGCTCAGTATTAATAGAGCTCACCTACAGGCACTCAGACAGAAAGGTATATTGCAGCTGCATAAAATCCTTCTGTACGGCCCAGGCTCCATCTCGTGAGTGCCTGCTTTTCCTCTGCCTTTCCTTTTCTTTTCCATGGTATCACAGGCTGTGACAAAACCAGCATCTTTGGTGTCACTGGTGTACTTCAGCCATTGAGAATGAAGAGTGAGACACTGGGCGTAGGAATGCGCTTGGCCTGGTACAAGTCATATCAACCAGGAGCAGTGCAGCTGAGCGCTGGGAGAGGCACAACACCCCACGTGGAGGGTTCAGGGTGGAAGTGTGCCGAGGTAATGGAAGCTGTGGACTCTGCCCCAAAAAGGACAGTCATTACCAAAATGAAAGGACTGCTGACAGACACACTGAAGAAACTTTGAAAGTTGATGAGCTGGATTGGGAAACCTCATTAATTATTCCAACACATGGATGCTCTGAAGGTGCCACAGATCTCCACTGGAGAATGGGATAGAAAGCCCTATACAGCCCACTGCGCTTGTCCTGGTACTGGAGTATGTGAGGATGGGTCTAGCATGAGAACAGTGATGACACTGGCTGTGCACAGCTACTTCAGGTGCTCCATAACTTTAAAGTAGCCTTAGCAGAGGCACAGGTAAAATATACCGCTAACTGAGAGAAAAGGGTACATGACCAGCGCTTACCCAGAGTCAAGGCCCTTTCTGCTCCTCACCCAGCCACCAGAGAGTGGGCTGGGGGTGCACAAGATGCTGGGAGGGGACACAGTTGGGACAGCTAACCCCAACTGACTGAAGGGATATCCCAGACCAGATGATGTCATCATCAAACTGGGGAGTAGTGGAGGTTGGCAGGGGTTGCTCTTGCTCAGGGTCTGCCTGGACATCAGTCAGTTGGTGGTGAGCAAGTGTTTTCTTCTGCATTGCTTGTTGTTCTTGGGTTTATTTTGTTGTGGTTTTTTCCCCTTTGATGTTTGTACTTCCCCCCGCCTTAAAAAAATTATTAAACTCTCTTTATCTCAATGCACAAATTTTCCTACTTGTACCTTTCTGACTCTACCCCTAATCCTGCTGGGAGGGAGTGAGTGAGCAGCTGTGCAGTGCTGAGCAGCCTACCAGGGTTAAACCATGACACCCCTCCTGTGCATTAATACATAGGTTGGTTTAGAAATCAAGTAAACTTTGGTTCTGAGCATAGGATTTTTAAAATTAGATTGTTCATGCAAAGATATTTTATTGTAGATAGCTGCATGCAGTAACCCAACAGAGAACTCACTGCCTCAGGCAAAGAGACCAAAAAATGGCAGTTTGTGCTAATCTGACTGAAAGTAGGCAATGTGCAGTACTTGATCCTGGGATTCACCTCCCACTAGACTGACAGCTTCTGGTTTTTCACCTATGGTCACATTGCAGAGTGTATCTTTTCTCCAGACACTGAGGAATTTAAATCTGTGGGAGGGTTTAGTATGTTAGTTGAGGTTGGCTAAGAAGGGCTTTCGTGCATGGACATTAATTCAGGCAGTGCATATTTACTTTTGGCCAAACCCTTTTGTTTGTGCATCTAGAGACAACAGCCGCAGGATGTTTTTAAATACGAATAAATAAGTACATGCCATTTTGTGGATGGCAAGTTAAATTCTAAGGACCTTCATGGCAGCTGGCCAGCCGGTAATTATGCTGAGCCTTCAGAGTTATCCCTGCCGTTCTTGCACAAAGCAGGGAGGCGAAGCTCGCCAGGCAGCAGTGAGCAAACAAACAGTACTGAACAAATATGATACAGGGGAGAAAATCCTCAACGGCAAAAGGAAAGCTGAGTTTCCAGGGCAGCATTTCCAGTGTAGCTTGTAGCAGTGCAGAAAAACTCCAGAGATGAAAAGCCTAGAACAACTCCTTAATCTCCCTCGTGCCTGTCCTGTGTGACAAGTCACCCCCTGAAAGCAGAAAGATATAGCCTAGAAAAGGACAGTTTGAGCATAAAGAGATTGGGCAGCACTCAGAGGTAAGATGAAGTCCGAACAAAGAAGATTTCTATTTAAGATGCTGAACTGTGACTCAGAGGAACTGAATTTTCTTCTTGCATCCTTCCTCCTTTTCCTCTGTGTCATGGTTTGAGCTCAGCCGGCAAGAAAGCACCACGTGGCCGCTCGCTCACTCCTACCCTCCCTGCCGTGGGATGGGCAGGGGAAAATAGAACGAAAAGCTCGTGGGTCCGGACCAGGACAGGGAGGGCTCACTCACCAGTTATGGTCATGGGCAAAATAGACTCGACTTGGGGAAAAAGCATCAGCTTAATTGTTACCAATCAAATCAGAGTAGGATAATGAGAAATACAATTAAATCTTAAAACAATTAAATACAATTAAATCTCAAAATCCCCTATCCCCTCCCTTCTTCCCGGGCTCAGCTCTACTCCCGAATTCTCTACCTCCTCCTCGCAGTGGTGCCAGCTCTGCAAAATTCCAGATTGATGTGACTCAGTTCTTCTTGCCCAGAGCCACACGGAAAATGAGCTGCAGCAGCCTGGCCATCTGCCTTGGGCCAACCCTCCTGAGCTGCCCTGGCGAGGAGCGGCTGCCGCTGGATGCCGTGCTGGAGGTCACCGAGAAGGTAGGCTGTGTCGAGCAGCCGCCTGCAGCCTGGGCGGCCCGTGGGAGCCCGGCTGCGCAGAGCTCTCGGGTGCCTCCTCCCCACAGCAGCTGCTGGTGGGGTGGCTGCCAGGAGAGTGTAGAGAGTACAGTCCCAGCACAAAGACCAAGTCACATCAAACTTGTACATGTCTGCAGCTGAATGCCTGCAAGCTCTTTGTCGATAAAATTCATCGCCAGGCGAGGTGACAATCGGAACTACAGCTATCACTAGATCCATATCTGGTGTTAGGAGTTATCTGGATGTCGTGAAGGAGCGTGAAGCTGGGCAGAGGTCTCATTCTTCCATTTTTCCTCCCTGGACAAAATGAGTTGTTACCTCCACCCATGCAGGTGTAAATTGATGGACTTTGTGCCATTAACAGAAGCTATACACTTGTCTACAGTCCTCCCCACACGCACATCTACACCAATGATGTCATGTAAAAACCTGGGTATAAATATGGCCCCAATTTCGACCCCAAATCGGGAATAGGAGAACATTTGGACTCATACTGATGGAGGGATTGACGAATTCGCTCCCCTCTCCACCCCCTCACTTGGGAAGCCTCGTGGGTAAGACTCTTTACCTCAGCCTACGCTGAGTGATATTATTGTCCCCGCGTGTATTTTGTATTTTGTGTGGTAGTAATCGTGATTTTACTTACTCCTAACGCACTGTTTGTGCATTAGTGGGCTTATTGTACCACGTAGCCAGGCTACTACAGACAGGTTGTGAGCTTTCAGTATCAGACCTGTACGGTCTCTCTGGTAAATAAGCCATAGCAGTTCGTTTATCAAAGGCAATACCAAAAGAACCTGTAAATGTTGCTCTTGCAAATAAACCGTCATTATTCGTGCCCTTCCCGATTCTGCTTGTCTTGCATATTCGGTGTCGGCCTTAAGACTGATTTTATTTCCCTTCTTTTCGCAACAGAAAGCAGCCCCACAGCCAGAGCCTTCTGCTCTGCCGTGAGGGTCAGCAGTGGAAAAGGCTGCTGGAGATGGCGTCAGGCGCCGGCGCTGAGAGCAAGACTTTGGTGTGCGCAGGTGAAGGCGCTGGTGGAGTTCCTGACCGAGAAACAGTGAGAAATCTTTGGGGAGGAGGTGGCCAGCCTTGCCGGAGCCCCAGCTGTGGAGTCACCAGCGCCCGTGGGCAGATCCATGGGTACGAGTAGGGACTGAGTGTTCTGGCAGCCTGAGCAGGCAGCTGGTGTGGGGCTGCAGTGGGGTCTGGCTTTAGCTGATGTCCCTGTCCAACGAGTCGCTTTGCGGCGCGTGCTTTTGCTCTCCAGAGCTGCCTGTGGAAGACCAGCGTGGCCCTGAGGGTGAAGGGGATGCTGAGAGCGAAAGCAGAAGAAGGAGAATGAGAAAAGAGGCCTGGACAGAGGAGCAAGAATTTCAACAGGAAGAGAAAAGGAAGAAGCTGGAAAACTCCGTGAGGCTGCAGAGATGCCAGAAGGTGCAGAGGGTGAAACGGCCCAGGTGTGTGCCAGCTCTGCTGCCCATCTTTCCCCCTCTGGCCATGTTCTCAGTTGGCGCCGCTCGCTGGCAGAGGGCGGCCAGGGATGGTGCTGCGCAGGATTTGGAAAGAACCCCCCGGCAGCTGCGTGGCCCAGGGAAAGAACCCGACGGAGCCCGGCTGCGTGGCCCAGGGGCACGGGGCATCGCTGCAACATCCCAGCTCTGCAAGGGCATCCACTCGCCACAGGGACAAGGCACCAGAGCCGTCCCATAGCCAGTGCAGCAAGAGCTTTCTCTTGGGGGCCAGCAAGTGCTGCTGGTGGACGGTGCTGCCCAAAGTGAAGGAGTCACGAGCTGCCTGTTCCTGCCCTCGTGCCTTTCTCAGGGCGTTGTGGCTCTCACTGCAGGTGCCGCTTTCCTGGTGCTGGCTGAAGTTCCATCACTGCTGGTGCTGCTGCGCTCGATGGCCACAATAAAAGGATGTTTTGTCTCTTCCGACGGTGTCTGCCGTGAGATATTGGGGCCAAGGGAGAGGCAGTTTGGTGGTGAGTCGCACTGGGGGAGTTTGGGATTAGCCCTTGAACAGAACCAGGAAAATGGGCAAAACCTTCCACCGTGTTGCCCGTGGTGAGGAGGGTTTGGGTTTGGCGCCACCAAAGGCTTCTGTGGCTCTGTCACCTTTTTCTTCTTTCATTGAACTTTTTCATGGAGAGGAAAATTAACTGAGACGTCCAAAACCATTTTAGGTTGGATGGCGTTAAAATAACCCAACAGTGACGTTGGCAGAGTGACATTTCAAACTCTTCCTCCACTGTCAGACATTGCAGAAGAGCCACAAAATTACTAGCTCAGAGTTGAAACCAAGTGTTGGGGCTGACCTGAAACTTTTTCTCCCAATTTTTCTTTTTCCACCCCTTGATAGTTTTAGGATGGAACGAAGAGGCAGCGCCTCAGGTATTGGGCCAAGGGGCCCCGTCCCTTGTCACCCAGAGCCTCTCCTGGGCTGGCAAAGGGCTGCTCAGGAGCGTTTGTGGCAAACCTCTGGAGAAGAGCCTCTCCCCGCCCCTCTGCCACGGGCTTCCTCAGCTCTCCCCCCTCCGCAGGACAGCCCCTCCAGCTGGGTGCTCTCAGCATCGCAAGGAAGATCAGGCAGCAACCACCACATCCAGCACTACTGGAACACTGAGACCTCATGGGCGAAAGCTCAGGAGGAACATGGTCTGACGCTGGAGAGTCACAAAAATAAACCTAGTGTTTACGGCGAATTCTTTTCTCTGTGAAATTATTTAGTTTGGCATTAGATTCATTTCACTTGCTTTTTCTTCACTACTTTGTGGTTTTGAGTCATAGAAGTCTGAAATAAAATCAAGTTCTCGGGTTCTAAACTCCAAAAATCTCTGAAGGTTTGATTTAATTTCTTTAATTGCAGCCCTCCTCCTTCTTCTGGTAGGAGAAGGCATCATTTCAGCCACATCAGTCGGGCTCTGGATGAGGTGTGGCAGACAAGGAAAGCCTGTTCAGGAGGAGTTCAGGAAGGCAGAAGGAGACCACTGGGATGTTGTGAGGGGAGGGCTGCAGAGGTCAACCTCTTCCCTCTCCTGACAGACACCCTGGGCTTTGAGCTGAAGTTCACAGCCTGGATCTCTGCATATTTGCAGGGCTCACCCATGACTTGGAGTGCAGAAGGGATTGGGAAGGAGCATCCTCGGCAGCCCCAGGGTGGCTTCGGTGCCACATCCACCTCTCTATGGGAGCTTGGGAGGTGAAGCACCATTTTCTTTGAGCAGGAGCTCAACACAGATACTGACCCCTCTGAGCTCCAACAGCCAATCTGCTCCTCCTGACCTTCAGGGACATCAGGGACCCTCACACAACACAGCAAGACTGTGTTATGGGTAAGCACAAAATGTTCCTCCACCTCCTGGAGAGGTGCTGGGCGCTTCCTGGAGAGGCTCACGCAGGGGCTATTCCACATACCTCCACTCTGAAAACATCCAGACGTTCAAATCTGTAGTTGGCCAACCTTGTCTGGACTAGAGGTACAGAGGTGCCAGGGGACGGCACAGCCCATTTCTGCTCAAGTCACCTTAGAGATGAGAGGCAGAGTTGGGGCTTTGTGTGGAGACGGGAGTGAGGCAAAGAGCTCCGTGCAAGCGGCTGGAAACACTTTTAGAAGGCGGGGAGTAGGTGGTCCATTGAATGGGCATTTTTATGGGATGATGTTTATATTCTGACATGTTGCACGCAGGGCTCTGTGGATGGCAACCAGATATTAATTAACCCAATGATGTCCATGAGAAAGAGCAGACAGGCAGGTATGGAATTAATCTGAGATCTCTTGGGAGAATTCTGATGGACTGCATGAGGTCTACAGCCCTGGATCTGCCGTGGCAGGAGGAACATGAATATTCTCTCTGTAAAAGGCAGCAGGAGGGTGAGGCTGAGGAGGATGCGGGGTCAGCACAGACCCTGGGCTGAGCTTCACAGACAGGCAGCTCCCACCACACTTATAACAGTTGGTCTTGTCAACATCTTCATCCGTCTGGTACCATCTGCACTTCACTAGGGTTGGGTGCAATAGAAAAAATATCCAATCAACATTGCTGTCACTTTATTTGTCAGATTTTCTTGGCACTTCAAATGCTACCGGAGTGGACAGAAGGGAGTGGAGATGTCCTGTCCCACCACAGCACCCATGGGCTCCAGGAGGAACATGCTGTCAGAAGGGCGTGATTCTGCACAGGATCTTTGCTCAAAGGTGAGCGACTGGAAATCCAGGGAGGACTTCCATCTCCTTCTGGCTGCTCTCTCCCAACTATCGTATCGAGGATGAGTTGGGGAAGACCTCTTCTAGTGGTAAGGAACCCCATGAGTTCCAGAGCAGCACAATGAGTGCTCCTGCCAATCACCTCCTATCCTTTCTAATACTTAAATGATTTCTAAAATTATAATGTCCTTGGGGAAGAGGAGAAACTGCGTTCCACTAATAACACCTTATTAATCAGGTCTCAAATGGCGCTGGATGAATGATGAAATCAAGTCCATCCGTTAGAAACGATCACGACTGTCAGGTGAGCTCAGACCAAAAGGAACATCATTGTTCCAGCAGTAAATTCGAAATGCAAACGCAACACCAAGTCACCGTACAGCAGGGACAGCTGCAGAAAGTCCCTTTACAACCACTGCATGGACTGAGCACCCTGCTCTAGCTGAAGATGTCCCTGATCACTTCAGGGGGGTTGGACTGGATGACCTTGAAAGGTTCCTTCAACCCAAACCCTTCTGTGATTCTGTGGTTCTCTGTTGAAGTGCATCACACAGCAGTGTCAGCAGGCAGTTCTGGGGGACAAATATGGAGATCATTCCAGTTCTTCCCCTCCACCTCTGGTGTGAACTGAAGGATGGGGCCCAGGGAGGCATCTGAAAGACGTTTGGCTGCTGGCAAAATGGAGAAAAGCAAACAAAGGAGCATGTTGGCAAGGTGTTTGGTTGGAGGGCAGTGAGTGAAGAAGCTTTTCTCTGGAAGAGGGGAGCATGGCCCCTCAGGATGATGGAGGAGCCAAGGAAGGGAAGCTCCTTTCTCCCCTGTCCAGGAGAAAGGAGGGCAGTGGGTGCTCCCGGGCCTGGGTGTGGAGTGATGCGAGCTCCATCCATGGTGCCCGGCAGGTCACGGGTAGTGCAATGTTTGGGGTGGGGATGAACGCCTCAGGAGCCTCATGGTGCTCACAGGAGTGATGCAGTGCCTGGGCAGCCCTGCAGCTCAGACAACAGAGCTGGATCAGGCCTCACCAAGCCTTGGGTCATGCCTGGGATGGTCAGAGCCGTGAATCTCTAGTCGTGTCTGAGCAAAAGCGCCTGTGTCTGAGTAGATCCTCACAGTGGGCTCACCGAAACCTTGCCACCAACACTGAGACAGCCACATCACGCGGTCTGAGCAGACTCCAAGCCAGTGAATTACACATCCAAGGCTGTAAATGCCTTGTTACCCAATTAGCAAAACCCAAATGATCTCTGTGTCAAAGACAGATCCTTGCCCGTATCCTCCTCCTCCCGCTCCTATCGCAGCAAGATTCTGGCAGGGCTCGTGAGGTCCTGCCCAGTGCTGGCACAGGCACAGGAGGACTCCGGGCATGCTTTGTTGTGTACGCTGCCCTGCTTCCAGCAACTCAGCAGCAGCATGCCTGGCTCAGGCAGGTCACACAGATGATGCTCCTTTATCACCTGCAGAGCCCGTACAGCTCAGTGGGTGGACCTCCAAGGCGGGGCTGGAAGGGACTTTCTCCTGCTGATTCCTACTACTTCACCCAAGGACAGATGCTTCTTCTCAGAAAGAAGGGTAGGTGACCTAAATGGCCTCTCCAAGCCCCAGAATTGATACGATGCTCTCTTGCTTGTTCCTCAGTGGATTAACCTAAACCAGGGCTACACACAGAGCAGTCGGTGTTTGCCGGGATCTCACATGTCTCCTAGGGGATGGGGAGTTGCTGAAGACTGGGGGGTGTGTGACGTAAGAGGGAGCTCAATGCTTGTTTTCAGGGAAAGGAAGAAGAGGTGATGTCCCCTTTTCCTGCTGGTGGAGAGAAGCAACACCTGGGGATGTAACCCCCACATTTCAAACAATATAAATATATATGATACAGTCTGTGATTCAAATACATGGCACCCCATCCTGTGCGGTGCTGGGGGACTCTGGGACAGTCAGACCACGTTCATCTCCTGCATTGCTGAACCCCCTGCAGCACAGCACGGGGTTGGGGAACTGGCTCAGAGACAAGGGGTGGTGGCCACTACCACCCTCCAAGGAGACAGAGGTGCTCTGGAGCCCTCTGCTCTCCAGACCCACCACCTGGGTCCTGGCCCGTGTCAGGGCTACTGGCCAGCCTCTGCTCAGGCTCTTCTGCTTTCACCCCACACAAATGCCCTGCTTGGACCCGTCTCAGCACCCTTTCTCTCTCATCAGACATGGCAGGAGCAAGACTTTGCTGCTGTCCCAGGACTTGGTGTCAAGGGACACCCTGCATGAAGCGTGTCCCTGGTCTAGATCCTCCTCTCCATCGTCTGTGCATTGCCGCAGTCTGACACCATGTGTGAAACCGCAGCGCTCCTCAGATAGGGCTGCTCGGGACAGCAGATACCTGAGGAGACCCTGGTCTTGTCAGGGGGTCTCCACACTACACTTGCTCTCTCCACACTCTCGTTACCACAGCAGCATGATTTTTTTTTCCTGAATTCACCAAGGATTATGATCTTATCATCTGCAGGAACCTTTTGAGTAAGGCGGCGCAGATCGGTGTAGAATTTGTCTTTTTCTGTAGGGTCAGCTTGGAGAGTTGGGGCATATATGCTGAAGAGAACAACATGTTGCTTGTTGTGTAGCGGGAGGCGTAAGGAGATAATGCGATCGGAATGACCTGTTGGCAAATTTTCAAGTTTAGAGGCGATGGAGTTTTTAATCATGAAGCCAACTCCGGAATGATGACTTTCGGTTTTGGGTTTGCCTGACCAATACAGTGTGTAGCCGGCACCACGTTCTTTAAGGCTGCCTTCCTCATGAAGGCAAACTTCACTGAGAGCAGCAATGTCGATGTTGAGTCGTGACAGTTCGTGAGCAATTATAGCAGAACGGCGTTCAGGACGCCCACTGTCTGCTGTATCGAGCATGGTTCTGATGTTCCAACATGCGAGTGTCAATCTGGACACACCTTTGGAGGCAGGTGTATGCCTTTGTCTCTTTGTCTTTGGTTGACAGCAACAGAAGATGCCTGTTGGCCGCGGCTAGCCAACCGGATTGGAAGGGGAGATGAGCTTTGGTTAGGCCACCTTTTCTAGGCCCCTCTCCATGTGGAGCAAGCAGTGCTCTCCTTGAAAAAGGCTGCTTGGTCATTCAGGATGCTGCCAAACGAGACTGTCATCTCCCGGGTCAGTCTCAAGCGACCAATGTCCTGAACCGCCTGCATGCAGGGTTGGGTCTGCGGCTTCCAGTGACATCTTTCCACCTGCCGTTTCGTCCCTTGCCTGTCACTACAGGGCTTTGCAAACGTGAGTACACCCTTCAAGCCTGCGCGGTGGATTTTTTAGGTGAGGCGCAGCGTGTGCGAGACTGGCCCCACCCTTTACACCTGAGGTTCATCTGCCAGGGCCTAGCGAGCTTGGACGGTGACAGCGAAGTCCTCAGGTCGTAGGTTTGGTTAGAGTATCCTTCTCTTAGATGGATGGCCTTACAGGGCTAAACGAGCTCCATCTGCCCAGGTTTGGAGTTAGAGTTGTCCTTCTCCTAGGATGGTTGCCCGAAGGCTAGTGAGCCCATCCTGCCCGTGGACACACTTTGTCTGACCCTTCAGTTGAGACCTGTCAGGCTTGGGAGACCCTACCGGAGGCATATGCCACCACCAGCATAGCTCTCAACTTCGCAAGGGCACGCAAGCTCTTTCCCCATGGCAAGGGGGTGCCCATGAAAGAGTTTCCTGAATTAAAGACTCGCCAAATGATCTTAGAAATCCAAACGCCTTCCTGGCCACATTTGTGCAGTCATAACCCTCTTTCCCGTGGACCAGTTCCATAGGCATGTCACCTAATAAAAGCTGAATGATCCGTAAGGAGATGTCTTCTGGAACTGATTATTTCATGCTTAGTCTGAACACGAGTTGTGACTGTTGATGGTCCTATCAGACGTGTGTTCCCTTCCCAGCAGAGCTGGGAGAGGAACCCTTTGTCCAAACTTAGGGGTAGGAAGTCGGACGGGGCTGTCAGCAGCCAGCAGACACACAGACCATGGCTCTGCCTCTGGAGTCAAGAGAGAGTTGCTCTGCTTTTGATGCTGCCAGACAACATTGGAAGGGGTTGGGGTTTTTGTTCCTAATCTGCAAAATGATGAGGAACCATTAGGTGGTGCAGAAAAGCCAGGAGGACACAGCCTTGGTCTGTGTGCTGGCAGTGAGGCTCTGCCCTGGCAGCGGGAGGGAGACCCCAAGAGGTGTCTTTGTCGGAGCAGGGGAGTGCAGCCAAAGGTTCCCTCCGAGCATTCATTGCGGGCGGCGTTGCTGCGGTTGGGTTCCCACAAGATTCTCCCTCTCGTTAGCACTTGATTTGTCATTTTGTGTTACTAACAAGTATCTGAACTGCAAAACTGGGGGAAAAAAATAATCTTCTGCAGATCTGTTTAATAAGGCATGGGCACAAATGGCATTACGAGATAATTCTTCAACATGTGCAAATTAAATCTGACGGAGAATTTATGCCATCGAACCTCTTGTTTAGCTGTTCAAGGCACCCATCCATAACAGCGAGTCCATTAAAATCACATGAGCAGGGACAATCCCACAGGATCAAGGCAGTATTGATCTCTCAGCCCCTGGCTGGAGACAGGCTGGCTGAGGGAGTTCTGTCCTTTCTGAAGAATTCTGGCTCCATTTGGTCCCCATTTGGCGTGAGGCAAACAGTCGGTGTTTCTGTTAAGCTCCTGCTACTAAACCACGATCGGCCCGTTTTAAAGCTCAGCCCTTGGAACCGCACGATGAGGTTTGGTGTCACAATGGGCAGGGGACGTCTCTGGGGAGTGAAAGCAAACGTCAAGTTTTTAAATCGAAGCAGTTCTCCCTTTCCCTGGCAACTGCACAGAGACTTGAAGGTGAAGGAAAGGGCTTCAGGCTCTGTGCCGGACATGGCGTCTGCAGGCACATTTGGCTTATTTCCTGTAAAATTAAGATGAATTAAATATGATTAATTCTACTTTTTTTATTATTCCTGCACTGATGACACTGAATTCCCCCAGCCAGGCAGGCGAGCAGCCTGTTCCCCAGGATGAGGAAGGGAAAGGCCCCATGAAGAGGTTTCAAATGTCCCTGTCGGCACATGAAAAATCTCCCCTCTCAGAGCTCATCTTGTCATGCTGTCATGACAGTGTACGTGCTGTTCATGGCAAATATTGCCGCGTTCAGTTAAAAATCAAGTATATAAAACATCTGAAGCGCTTCTGGTTAAAAACCAAACCCAAACAAGTATTTTATTTGTTCTGAAACATTTCCTCGATGTTGCAAAGAGCCCCTAAGGAAGGTGTTTCTGCTCACAGCTGCAGGGTTTGCTGCCCTCGTGCTCCCCGCAGCGCAGAGCCCCGAATTCAAAACTCCTTTAAAAAGAACTAAGTCTGGTGAGATTTGCTGGAAGCCTTCACAGGAGTCACCCAACAGATCCTTCAAGTTCTTGCAGAACCAAGATAGCAGCCGTGGAGGAGGCAAGGGAGCTGCGGTCCCACTGGGGACTAATGCGACCGCAGCAGGACTCAGGGTGGAGGCATCCCCCGAGGTCTCCAGACCAACCTCCAGCTCAGAGCCAGACCAGCCGGAGGTCAGACAAGGTCGCTCTGGGCTTTCATTCAGGCTCAGCTTGACACCTCCGAGGCTGGAGACGGCACAACCTCAGAGACAGACTCTGCCCCGCACGGAGATGTGGAAGCATTGATGTCTTACTGTGGAGCCCAAACCCGTCCCTGGCTCCGTGCAGCGGGCCTTCCCTCAGGCTGTTCTCACTGCCTGGGACTGGCAAGGTTTATAAATATCGCTGGGCACAGCCAGGTCCTACCTGAGAGCTTCGCTCCCTTAAAGGCTCCACAAAACCAGCCACACTCTGACTTCAGCAGTTTAACGGGACTGATTTGCCCAAGAGCACAGACTAGGTGGTGTTATTGCTCTCAGCAGTGAGAGTTAGGCCTCACACCACGGAACATCTGGGCATCAGCAGCACCAGCTCTTCTTCTGAAGCTTTGTCCCTGCGTCCCCTTCTCCTGCCAGGGGACAGAAATCCCCCGCCCCCTCCTTGCCGAGGGTGCTCCGAGCCCCCCGCGATGTTCTCCTCCAGAGGGCACAACAGCGCTGCTGGAGCTCGAACCCAGAGCCCTTGTCTCCCCTCCTTCGCCCCAGCGTAGGGCACAGACCAGTCTCCTATCGCCCCTCGCACGGCACCAGCTCCGCAGGGCGGGTTGGGGGGCAGAGTCGGGAAGCGCGGAGCAGCCAGATGCTCCCGGGGCCCCTCAGGGGCCGCAGCTCTCGGGGAGGTTCGTGGGTGGCACCTCCCAGCCAGGAGGGAGTGGCCTGGCCCGCACCACCCCAGCGAGTGCTCGGGCTGCCCCGGCACCGGGGCCGCGGCGTCTCCAGCGCAACGGCGACCACAATCGCGCCTGGGACTGAAGCACGGCGGGAGCGCGCGGGAAGGGTGGAGATGGGGCGCCGGAAGCTCTGCCCACCGCGCGCGGGAGCCGGCAGCCGAGGTGGCACTGAGGGCTGAACCCGCAGAAAACCCCAGAAAAGCCCCCCGACATCCCCCCCTCCCCCGACAGCCCCCGGCAGAACCTCCCTGAGACCTCCTGGGGAACCCGGCTGCGCCAGGCCTGGGCGGGAGGGCTCTGCTGCGGGTGATAAACCAGCTGGATGTCCAGGCCCGGAGTGCGGGGAGCAGAGTGAAACCGCCGGAGCGGCCAGAGGGCCGGGGGGCTCCGCAGAGGGTTCTGGGCAGGCTGGAGCGAGGGGCCAGGCCAGAGGCTGAGGGGCAACCGGGGCAAGTGCCGGGTCCTGCCCTGGGGCCCCCCCAACCCCCGGCAACGCTCCCGGCTGGGGGGAGAGCGGCTGGAAACTGCCCGGGGAAAGGCCCTGGGGGGTTGGTGACACTGGCTGGAGAGCAACCAGCAGTGTGCCCAGGGGGGCCAGGGGGCCAACAGCATCCTGGCTTGTGCCAGCACTGGTGTGGCCAGCAGGAGCAGGGCAGGGATCGTACCCCTGTACTGGGGGCACTGGGGAGGCCACACCTCGAATCCCAGGTTCAGTTTGGGCCCCTCACTCCCAGAAGGACATTGAGGGGCTGGAGCGTGTCCAGAGAAGGGCAATGAAGCCGGTGCAGGGTCTGGAGCACAATGCATTGAGGAGTGGCTGAGGGACCTGGGCAAGTTCAGCCTGATGGGAGAAGGGAAATTCAGTTTAATAACTGGCTCCCACCTCTCAGCAGCTGGTGGGCAGTTTCGCAGGGTTACACTCCTGTCCCTGGCCAGAATGCCTGCCATGCTCCCCAACTCCCCTTCTCTGAATGGCCCTCCAAGCTGGGCAGTGATCGTCCTTCCCCAGCCCTCCCTGTGCTCTGGGTGTCTGCAGTGGCAGCGGCGGCAGGTGATGACCAAACCTGTGGGTAGAGGAGTTTGGAGAAGAGAGAGAGGTTCGAGCTCTGCTCCTTTGTGGGCAATCAAACAGAAGAATTGGTGCTGCTCATGAGAAGCTGCATCCTCATGGTGCATGAAGTATCACCATTCCTAGGAGAGCAGAAGAAAGTCTTGGTTCCCCCAGGAACTAGCAGCAACAAGTTCCCTGCATGCAGGGAGCTGTTGTGGGGTCACAAGCCCTCCCCTGTGCCCTGCAGATGTGAGACCACAGCGTGGCCAGGCCCATTTGGTCATTCTGGTTGTCCCCACAGCCCAGTGGGGCTTCACTCCTCAAAGCACTGGGGTCCCACCAGTCTGGTCCTTGCTTTTCCTCTTTGCTGTGATGGTGCAGCCACCGTTCCTGTTTCCTCAGAATGTCTCATTAGTTTGTTGCCCTCTGCTCCTCTTCTGGCTCAGATAAACCCCTCCTTGCAGCAGCAGTCCACTGCTTCCCACCAATCCTTGGTTACCGCCATCGTACACAGTTATTGCTTTTTGTCTTGTTTAATCTATCGAGTCTTACAGTCCCTGATCACTGCTGCTGCCTCCCTCCAAACACCCACCCATTTATCTTCCTCTGGAGCACAATTTGATTATCTCCTACCACTTCTCATGCCAGCCCCGTGCTCTGGGCTCTGACTCGATTCTGCGGAATGCTTGGTCTCCCAAAATCATCATTACCCAAGTTATGGTGGAGGCAGGAAGAGATTCCCCACACACATCTACTGTCTCCTCTCTTCCCGACTTAGTGGGCAGTTTTTTACATTTCATGAGTCTCTGGGGGCTCAAAAACTCCCAGATGTTTTGTTCCACAGCTCCAGGCACCCAACAGGCAAATAGCCACGGGAGGTCCATCTAGCTTGGTAGCTCTGACAGTGACCTCCAGCAGATCTTTGGATGGAGGTTTGAAGAAAAGTCAGAAATAGAGAACAAATTCAGAAGAGGCACCTCCTGGCTTCTGCGGTTCTGCCCGTGCAGCCTCTTGCTAATGGACGCCGGGAGCTTGGCTGCCCTTTCCCCTGGGCAGCTCCCGGATCTGGTCAGTACCTATAGTGGCTTTGAGGTGGTGCCTCTCTCCCAGTTTCAGGAGCCCCAACTTGCTGCCACAGAGCTGCTGCCAGCGCTCTTGGGTGCTGCAGGGGCAGAGCAGCGTGAATGTGACCCACCGGGTGACCTCTTCTTCACGGGAGCTCTGGGAGGGACATCTCCGCTGTGGGGCTGCCCCAGGCCAACCAGGGCTTGTCTCTGAGAACAAGCTGCTCTTTCTTCCCAGCCTCTGTCTCGCTCACCAAAGACAGAGTGGTCAGGAGTGGAGACAGGACTTTTCTGGGGGGAAAACTGAATCATGAGGCACTTGGGACTCAGGGCAAATGGTGGGTTTCTTTCTAAGGCCCCTCAGCAGTAAGATGGACCAGAAATGGGTCTGCAGGGACTGGCTCAGCACCTCAGCTGCAGTCTCTTTTCCATCTCTCTCTGTCTCATAGAGCAAGGACATCCACCGCGGCAGCTGAGCACAGCAACATGGCCAATGCCACAGCAGGTGCCAGGCGGTGGGTCAGGAGCCCGTCAGACCTTCTCCTTCCCCCGTAGTTTGATCAGGGTTTTTGGATCCTTTCCGCACTCCAGCAGGGTCAGGGTGTGATGTTCCTAGAAGAGGTGAAGGAATTCAATCGTGTCATTAGCCAGCTTGTTAGACAGAATAGCTCTGGGGGCAAAGCAACGCAACAGAGAACATCTGCTCAGCGGAAGGGCAGCTGTCTCCTGGCCCTGGGGTGGGACAGGAGGGCATCTGCTGGTGGCATCACTGGCTCTGGCACACATGGGCATGTGACAGCCCTTTGGAGCTGGCCAGTGCCAGGGCTGTCACTCGGATTAATGTCCAGAACGTCCCTAGACTGAACCCAGCTCAGTTCCGCTGAACTGGGAGACATCGGGATACACTAGGGGCAGCTAGTGCCATGTGCCATCCTGAGCAGGCCTTAGGTCCTTCGCATACCTCTTATCTCATGGACCACTGACGTGCAGCCACTTCTGCTGTGGCTTCTGGCCACTGGCCAACAGTTCCCACCCAGCCCATCTAGGTGTGAGTAGGAGATAAAGAAGACTCACGTGTTTGGAATTAAGGATAGGGAGGGACATGCTCATACCCTGTCAGGAAGTGGATGGGCATGAAGCTCTGAACTGGGATCTCTAACTAGTGGAACCCTCCTGCAGACACCGGCGTGATGGATGGCAGACTCCGTGCTGCACATCTCTGCAAATCCAGCCGTAATCTGCTCCTTCAGTGCCCAGAGGAAAAAAACACTCTGAAATATCGTTATTCCTGAGTGTCTGGTGCCAGGTCCCTGCATCACTGCCACTGTGTGACACAGTGTGTCACGCCCAGCACGCACCCCCCTCCACCCAGTGCACCGGCAGCACCAGACAGGTGTCCTACCACGCTGAGCCCTGGATACAGGGTCACTGCGGAGGAGAAGGGGCCCGCCATCTGGTTCAGGAGACACCTCACAGGTACAAAGTGATCCCTCATATGCAGCTTGGATTAGGGGTAAAATACATTTTAAGTTATAGGGGTAAAATACATTTTAAGTTATAAATAACTCCGAGCCCTATAGTAAGCTGAAGGGTTCACGTAGGCCTGGGCTGTTCAGGGTCTCCAGCACTACCTGCAGCCCAGCTGCTGAGGGAGGTGCTTGGTGAACATGTCTGGCCCTGGTGGGTAGGGATGTGGTGCTTGTAGGATGTGGAAATGGCCCAGAAACCAGGCTTGGAGCAACCCTTATCCTGTATGTGCCACTGAAAGCGCAACCAGAGACAGGGACGTCTGGTTTTACTGAGTCCACAGCACATGCTCAGATCTACCAACCCAGCAGAGAAGGATGATCCTATAGACAAGGCAATAGAGTAGGTCAGGAGTGTATGGGTTTGGACCTGGGCAGGAGACAGATCACTCACCAGAGAAGTCACACAGTGCTGGAACTGTTACCGAAAATTTGGAAGAAAAATTTGGAAGAAAAGACGTTCTTAAGGGAACCCCAAATCTAGCTATGATTTCTTTCAAAAGTAGTTTTACAACTTTTCCAGCTTTGTTGGTGAGAGTGGGAAAAGCCTCAGGCCATCCTGAAAATGAAGTATCTACCAAGAGTAAAAGAAATATGTATGATTATTTGGGGGAATAATGAATATGTCTGTAATCAGGTGATAGGAGCTTTGACTGGGGCAGCACACGGTGTGCGTCATTGGAGGAAGAGATCCTCCTTGCACCCGGCACTGATAAGATAAAGAAAATGCTGCTTCTTAATGCTACATTGGTGTTAAGGAGTTTTTCTTCCAAATTTTCAGTAACAGTTTGGCACACCAGATGGGACAGAGCTTCTGAACCTCTACGGATCTTGGGATCGCAGGGATCTCCAGCCGGCACCAAGGAATTCTTGGGGAGAACTTCTGATCCCCAGATTGAAGAGCTCAAAGCAAGACCCCTGGGAAGGTCAAGGCATTTTCTGTTAAAGGTTTAAGGGGGCCTGCCCGTCATCATCATGGCTTGGCTTCGCGGACGAAGATTTGGGAAGGGCTTTGCCCACGCTTATTGCAAGCGCGTTGATGGCTGAAAAGGCCAAATGCCAAGGGTCTCCTTGGGTGGTATAGTCGAGGCACGGTTCTTTCTGCGCTGTCTTTTCTCCTCGAGATTGATTCTATGCGTGCTCTCAAAGGAGAGAGCAGTGTTATGTATGGTGTGTCTCCAAATCTCCCGATTGGAGGCCAGGGTGGACCACTGATGGTGGTCAATATGGCCTAGGCTGAGGTGTTGTTTCAGGGAGTCCTTATATCTCCTCTTTGGAGCTCTTCTCTTGCGGCAGCCGGTGGCAAGTTCACCATAGAACACGATCTTAGGGAGGCGGTGATCCGCCATCCTGGAGATGTGCCCTGCCCAACGCAGCTGCGTTTTCAGCAACATGGCCTCAATACTGGTGACGTCTGCCTGTTCAAGGACAGCAACATTAGTCACGTAGTCAGTCCAGTGGATGTTTAGGATTGTGCGGAGGCCGCGCTGATGGAAGCGTTCGAGGAGTCGCAGATGGTGGCGGTAGATGACCCATGATTCAGACCCGTAAAAACCACACAGGGTTGGGCTGTAAAAGGGACCCAGGGTCAAAGGGCAGTGGGCTCTGCTCAGGGACCACTAAAAGTCAGCTGGTATGCTGCTGCAGGGACACCTGGAGTGCCAGCCTAAGGCCTTAAAGGTTACAGGGTAAACCGGTTCTCTCTTGCTCTCTGTGTATGGTGCAGTCACTTCCATGTGCTCACTGGTGACACTGTCTGTGTGGCTGGGGTTGTCTGTCCAGTCTGATATTCGATGGACTCTGAGTTTCTGTGTTGCTCTGCGCATTTCCTGATGAATGGGGAATGGAACATCTGGTACATCTGGGCAAGGGCAGTGGTGTGCACTGAGCCACTGGAAACAGATGGAACGTACCGGCAGTTCGCTGACTTGAAAACAGTCAGTGGAGTTACATATTTTGTAACACCTTTCCTGCCCGATCAGAGATTTTACTTTTCACTTAAGTCTCTTCTAACTCACTGCACTTTCTGAAGTTAACGGCGTAATTTTAAGACAGCATCTGCTTCAAGAAGTGATAACGCTGGATGCTTACAGTTCCTACCAGGGATTGGAATGCAGAAAGGCTCTTGCTTGTACTTTCTGCTGTGCAGACCAAGGTCACTGCTGGATCCTGTGGGCCGTTGTGGGGGTGCAGTAAGTTAGAACTGCTGAACTAAAATACCGTCTTACAGTTATTGCTATTTTGTACGTGAGAAGGAAATGTTAATTTGTTTTTCACTTTAAGAGATCATACAGAATGGCAAGAGGAATGTGGGGTAATCCCACAGGATTCATTTGTAATGGTACTGGTGAAAGAGAAATCCAGTAGAAAAAGAGAACGGAGAAAGGCTGCTGGGTGTGCAGCAGTGGCAAAACGGTGTATTAAGCGTATGAAACCCCCACCCCGCCGCCAAGGCTGACGGAACCGGAGGACAATGTGCATTCCTCCCGAAGCTGCATGCTCGGTTGAAGAGGACGACCTTCCCCGATAGAGGTGTACTGCTCATCGGTCAAAGGGGAGGCAGCTGCAGCAGTGGGGGCAGCACCGCTGGGAGCTGTGCCAGCAGCACAAGCTGCTGCACCTCTGGTAGCAGCAAGGGCAGCGGCAGCACAAGCAGTGCAGCCAGCAGCGGCAGCGGTGCGACCGGCACTGGCTGGGGGGGCTGTACCAGCACCAGCGCTGGAGTCCCTGCTACCACCCCAGCTGGGGAGCAAGACGAGAACAATGAGCCAAGGGGGAGCAGCGGTAGCAGCAGCGGTAGCAGCTGCAGCTCTAAGGAGAGATCAAGATTGGATCCTATAGGGAATTAAACATGCTGTGCTAAAAGCAGTTCATTAAATTCAACAGGAACCACAAGAGTCACAAAAACAGACCAACCTGGATCCAGAAAAAGAGGAGAACAAGAAACAATTGGCATTAATCTTTATGGGACAAGACAATCCTTTCCTGATATCAGGCAAAAGCTGTAAAAATTACAGGGGTAGGACTCTAGGATCTTGAGTAAAATGCTCAGGGTAGCATGGACAGAGTCCAGTAACAGGAAAAAGATCAAAAAGGTGAAACAGGTCTGAAGAGACAACCAGACCTTCTGGCAGCATTAAGCCAAGGGAAGGGAGGGGAACAAACTGACCTTAAAGGTGTGTCGCCGGTCGGCTGAGGCAAGCCGAGCACGGGGACGAGTCCTTTCCTATCCCTGAACCCCTCTCCTCCGGGAGAGAAAAGGGTTCAAAAGCAGAGATACGAAAAGGAAAAGAAAGATTTTGTGAGACCTCTGAACGTTTGGAAAACTGAAACAAACTTATTAAAACTAGAGCAAAATATATATAATATGCAGGAAAAAACCAATGCAAAATCTGAGAGTCTGTGCAGGATGGAAAGGCGAGGGTTAAACGCGAGAAAAGAGAGAAAGGGGGACGGTACCACGTGCAGTCCCAAAATGGCACCGGCCACATGTGCGCTTTCATGGGGTGAACAAAGGGAAACCGCGGCTGTTACGAACGCGGGGCTCCGATGTGCAAAGCGCTGTCAGGCAAAGAGAGGGTAAAGCCTTACGGCAGCAGGCAAAAAGCAGCCTCCAGGCGAGCAGTCTGTCCCAGGCAGCGTGGCGGGGGCTGCCCCGGCGCAAAGTCTCTTTCCCGGAGCGAAGCTGAGGTCCTGCAGTGCCTCTCGCAGCGCGGAGCCGGGAGTGTCCGGAGGGCAGAAAGACGCGAAAAGCCGAGAAAGCCGCGAAAGCAGCAGAGAAGCCAGAAAACCACGGAAAGCCCGGAAAGCAGCCCAGGAAGTCCCCCGGGGAAGCCGCCCGAGCCTGCGGCTCTTAAAGGGACAGTACCCTCGCGAGAAACTTTCTCATCCAATGGGATGCTGCGAATCGTAACATGGAAGGGAATAATTCAATTGGTCAGTGTAAAACAAAAGCCTTCGAGCAGTTTTTTTTCCTTCAAACTGCCACATTCCACCCTTTTATTCCATACCATGTACGTTATGCGCATCTCATTTACATTGTATTATACAGGAATTAACAGCATGAGACTCTGGTTCAGGGTGTTTCAGCCAGGATTAACTTCCCCTGGGGTACACAGTGGACTTCACCATCCTCTTGCATTACCCACCAGGTGTGTCCAGGGCCTTGGGCTGAGACAACACCACGGATGGGTCTGTCTGGGGTTGCAGCAGGGGAAACCCAGACAGCTTTTCCCAGCAGATTACTCTCACATACCACAGGAACTCTATCCCCCTCTATGGTATGTAGAAGGTCTGATTGGGCAGGGCCGGCTCGATTGATTGATCCCCTCGTGTTCACTTGCCAGGTGGCTTCTGCCAGATGTTTATCCCAGTTTCTGAAAGTTCCACCACCCAATGCCTTCAGGGTGGTTTTCAGCAAGCCATTATAGCGTTCTATTTTACCGGAGGCTGGTGCATGGTATGGAATGTGATAAATCCATTCGATACCATGTTCTTTGGCCCAACTGGCCACCAGATTGTTTTTGAAATGAGTCCCATTATCAGATTCAATTCTTCCTGGAGTGCCATGCCGCCACAAGATCTGCCTTTCAAGGCCCAGAATAGTATTACGGGCAGTGGCATGAGGCACGGAATAGGTTTCAAGCCATCCGGTGCTTGCTTCCACCATTGTCAAAACATAGCACTTACCCTGGCGAGTTTGAGGGAGAGTGATGTAATCAATCTGCCAGGCCTCTCCATACTTGTACTTCGACCACCGTCCACTGTACCATAAAGGTTTTAACCTTTTGGCCTGTTTAATTGCAGCACAAATCTTACAGTCATGGATAACCTGGGTAATTGCATCCATGGTTAAATCCACCCCTCGGTCACGAGCCCATCGATAGGTTGCATCTCTTCCCTGGTGACCGGAAGAGTCATGGGCCCACCGAGCAAGGAATAATTCACCTTTGTGTTCCCAGTCCAGATCTATCTGGAACACTCTGGCTGCTTTTGTCCACTTGGTGGTTATTTTTATGTTCCTCAGTGGCTCTGCTTTTTGGGACATGGGCATCTACATGCCTTACCTTTACAACTAACCTTTTCAGCCGGGCAGCAATATCTTGCCACAGAGTGGCAGCCCAAATAGGTTTACCTTTACGCTGCCAATTATCTTTCTGCCACCTCTCCAGCCATCCCCACAAGGCATTTGCCACCATCCAGGAGTCTGTATACAGGTACAGCCGTGGCCAGTTCTCCCTTTCAGCAATGTCCATGGCCAGCTGGATGGCTTTGACCTCTGCAAATTGACTTGATTCACCTTCTCCTTCCGCTGCTTCTGCAACTCGGCGCATAGGACTCCATACGGCAGCTTTCCACTTCCGTTGGTTTCCTATGAGGCGGCAGGATCCATCGGTGAAGAGAGCATATTTCTTCTCCTGCTCTGAGAGGTCTTTATATGGGGGTGCTTCATCAGTACGAGTGACTATCTCGTTCGGTGGCATCCCAAAATCTTCTCCTGCAGGCCAGTCTGTAATGGCTTCCACAATTCCTGGGCGACCAGAGTTACCTATCCTAGCTCTCTGTACAATCAGGGCGGTCCACTTACTCCAGGTAGCATCTGTGACATGGTGGGTAGATGCTATCTTCCCTTTGAACATCCAGCCTAGGACTGGCAGTCGGGGGACTAGGAGGAGCTGTGCTTCAGTGCCAATTACTTCTGAGGCAGCTCGAACTCCCTCATAGGCAGCCAATATCTCCTGCTCAGTGGGAGTATAATTGGCCTCTGAGCCTTTATATCCCCGACTCCAAAATCCTAGGGGACGACCACGGGTTTCTCCTGGTGCCTTCTGCCAAAGGCTCCAGGTAGGACCACAGTCCCCAGCTGAAGTGTACAGCATGTTTTTAATCTCTGGTCCGGTTCGCACAGGTCCCAGGGCCATAGCATGTGCTATTTCCCTTTTGATTAATTCAAAGGCATGTTGCTGATCAGAGCCCCATGTGAAATCATTTTTCTTCCGGGTAACAGTATAGAGAGGTTTAACAATCTGGCTATACCCAGGAATGTGCATTCTCCAGAAACCTATGACTCCTAAGAAAGACTGTGTTTCTTTCTTGTTGGTAGGCGGAGACATAGCTGTGATCTTGTTGATCACATCTGTGGGGATGTGGCGGCGTCCATCCTGCCACTTAACCCCCAAAAACTGGATCTCTCGGGCAGGTCCCTTGACCTTACTTCTCTTAATGGAGAAACCAGCACCCACCAAAATGCGGATTATCTTCCTACCTTTCTCATAGGCTTCTTCTGCGGTATCACCCCATACAATGATGTCATCAATGTACTGAAGATGTTCAGGAGCACCACCTTTCTCCAGGGTAGCCTGGATCAGTCCATGGCAGATGGTCGGGCTGTGCTTCCACCCCTGGGGCAATCGATTCCAGGTATACTGGATACCCCTCCAGGTGAAGGCAAACTGTGGCCTACACTCTGGTGCTATGGGAATGGAAAAGAAAGCGTTAGCAATGTCTATCGTGGCATACCACTTTGCTGCCTTGGACTCCAGTTCGTACTGAAGCTCCAAGATATCAGGAACAGCAGCACTCATCGGTGGTGTCACTTCATTCAGCCCACGATAGTCCACTGTCAGTCTCCATTCCCCGTTGGTCTTTTGCACAGGCCATATAGGACTGTTGAAAGGTGAGCGAGCTCTGCTGATGACATCTCGTCTCTCCAACTCTCGAATCATTTTCTCTATGGGGCGCAGAGAGTCTCGGTTGGTGCGGTATTGCTGGCGGTGAACTGTGGAGGATGCAGTAGGCAATTTTTGATCTTCCACCTTCATTCTGCTAACAACAAAAGGGTCATCCGAAAGTTCGGCCGATGTGGACAACCGAATAATGCCATCAGCTCCCACGGTTGCTATCCCAAAGGCCCATTTATAACCTTTCGGGTCCTTAAAATACCCTTTCCGGAGGAAGTCTATGCCTAAAATGCATGGAGCATCTGGGCCAGTCACAATTCTGTGAGTTTCCCAGTTATGCCCAGTGAGGCTGACCTCAGCTTCTACCAAGGTAAGTTCTTGTGATCCTCCTGTCACACCCGAGATCGTGACAGTCTCAGTTCCTTGATGATCCGATGGTAGCAAGGTACACTGGGCGCCTGTATCTACCAGGGCCTTGTACCTCTGTGGTTCTAATGTGCCAGGCCATCGAATCCACACAGTCCAGTATACTCTGTTATCCCTTTCCTCCACCTGGCTAGAGGCAGGGCCCCTCTAATGCCTAGGGTGTGGTCCACAGTCAGTGGAAGGGTCTATCCGGCTTGTGGTACCTTCTTCATAGGAGTTGCTCCTTTGGCTGCAGCACTGTTCGCCAAAGACTGGAGCGACAATTCTTCGATTGCAGTCGTCATGTTGGTGTGGTCTGCTCTGCAGCTCACGTGCTGGTACCCCGTGGTTAGCGGCAGGTCGTTGTTCCCATCTCCTCGTGTCTTCACGACCTCTCGAGCAGCACTGGCGGTCACATCGTGGCCTGTCCTGTCTGTTGCGGATTGCTCTGGGAGGACGATTTCTCCTAACAGCTGATACATGGATATACACAGGAGAGGAAATGGTTCTTTGTTCTAACCTATTAATAGAGTCCAATATTTTCTCTGTCATTTTGTCTGTCACTTTCTCCACTGCTGCAATGAAGGCAGAGGTATGGGAAAGACTGTCCTCATACTGGCGAATCCTGTTAGACACGTGTTCTATGGTGAGTGGCCGATTTTCACCCGATCTCTCCCACAGCATTGTGGCCAATGTATGGGCATATGTCTGGGGTGCACTCTGCACAAATTTGTGCAGCAAAGGCTCGTTACTGTGCACTTGATCCGGGTTGACATTAACATTCCAGTCACCATAGATGACCTCTTTCATAGCCAGCTCTCTCAGGTAGTTAATACCTTTGCTCAGGACAGTCCATTTAGTAGGGCGGCATTCTATGTCATCTCTGAAAGGGTATCTGCCCTTCACAGCAGTCAGAAGCCGTTTCCAGAGACTGAGCTTTTTTGCCTTTTTGCCAATTGCCCTATCAATAGCACCTTCCCGGGCCACATTTCCTAACTGCCTGGTTTCTTTACTGGTTAAATCAATGTTATCAGCTCCATTGTCCCAGCAGCGAAGCAACCAAATCATTAGTGACTCACCATCATGCCTGCTAAATTCCTTTCTAATGCTTCTCAGGTCCTTCCTGGACTGAGGCTGGGTGTTTACCTCTTGATCTGATGACTCATCCCGTGATGAGGATCCTTGGGAGGGTGGTGCTGTTGGAGTCGCTGAGGCAGTTTTCCCTGAGGGCTTTCCTGGACGCTTTTGGGAGGTGCTTGGTCCTGCATCATCATCAGAGCTATCTGTTGCATAATTAGTCTTTTTCTGGTGTTTAGCACCAGAGGGCTGATTTTTCTTTTTCATAGGGGCAACCTGTGCTTGTTTGGGTGGGGAGGTAGCATCGGCTGATTTGGTGGCTGTAGTGCCCATGTGATACCTATTCTTGATAATTATCCACCCCTGGACCATGTTAGAGGTAACTGATAACAAAGTTATCAAATACAGGAAAATAATACCATTTGCAGAATATCCAGTTTCAATTGCCATTGGTCCAGTACCAAATGGAGAAGTGTTATTTCCCATCATCCATTTGCTAGTGGAATCATAAGCAGCCACTATCATGTATTGTGCAAAATATACTGGGAGCATTATAAACTAACTGAGTACAGACCAAAACACTGAAATTACGCATGCCAGGGTGAACACCTTCTTTGCTAAGTGCCCCAGACCAGCAAACCATAAACCAGTACCAATTAAAAACAAGTAATTTGACATCACAGTTGGTGTGCCAGGCACCAGATCATAGAGCATTTTTAAACTGTACTGCTTAAGAGCTTCAAACAGAATCTCGCTTAGCACCATCCTGGAAAAACCTCGTTTGTTTCAGTTTCCAAACTTTAATAAAAATATGAAATATTAAATTATTCAGAGGCCCACCCAGGGACGCTAATTATGTCGCCGGTCGGCTGAGGCAAGCCGAGCACGGGGACGAGTCCTTTCCTATCCCTGAACCCCTCTCCTCCGGGAGAGAAAAGGGTTCAAAAGCAGAGATACGAAAAGGAAAAGAAAGACTTTGTGAGACCTCTGAACGTTTGGAAAACTGAAGCAAACTTTATTAAAACTAGAACAAAATATATATAATATGCAGGGAAAAACCAATGCAAAATCTGAGAGTCTGTGCAGGATGGAAAGGCGAGGGTTAAACGCGAGAAAAGAGAGAAAGGGGGACGGTACCACATGCAGTCCCAAAATGGCACCGGCCACGTGTGCGCTTTCGTGGGGTGAACAAAGGGAAACCGCGGCTGTTACGAACGCGGGGCTCCGATGTGCAAAGCGCTGTCAGGCAAAGAGAGGGTAAAGCCTTACGGCAGCAGGCAAAAAGCAGCCTCCAGGCGAGCAGTCTGTCCCAGGCAGCGTGGCGGGGGCTGCCCCGGCGCAAAGTCTCTTTCCCGGAGCGAAGCTGAGGTCCTGCAGTGCCTCTCGCAGCGCGGAGCCGGGAGTGTCCGGAGGGCAGAAAGACGCGAAAAGCCGAGAAAGCCGCGAAAGCAGCAGAGAAGCCAGAAAACCACGGAAAGCCCGGAAAGCAGCCCAGGAAGTCCCCCGGGGAAGCCGCCCGAGCCTGCGGCTCTTAAAGGGACAGTACCCTCGCGAGAAACTTTCTCATCCAATGGGATGCTGCGAATCGTAACATGGAAGGGAATAATTCAATTGGTCAGTGTAAAACAAAAGCCTTCGAGCAGTTTTTTTTCCTTCAAACTGCCACAAGGTGAGAAAGGGCCGGGGCCTCCGAGGAAGCCCTGGCTGGCCAAGGGGCTGTAAGCAGAAAGGGCACTGGAAAAAGGAATGCCCACAGAGAGGGAATCAGAATTCATCCCAAGGGCAAGGAGACTAATGATGAACAGGGAAGTAGAAGAGGAATATCATCCCCAGCTGAACCCCTGGTTACCCTGGAGCTGGGGACAGAGAAAGTAGATTTTTTATTAGACACTGGGGCTGCATATTTGTTACTTAACACTTGTAAAGGAGTTATCAGTGAAGAAAAAACAGGATTGTTGGTGCAACTGGGAAAATCCAAACTAAGTTCTTTTTAGAACCCCTCAAGTTACGTGTGGGGTAACAATGGGTCACACACCAATTTCTCTATGTACCAGAATGTCCAGTGAATTTATTAGGGCGGGATGTTCTTAGCAAGCCTGATGCAAAAAAAATTTTCTTTTGAAAAAGGAAAAATATTAATCCATATTCTTGAAACAAACTGGGCCGAGGCCAGAGTCTTTATGTGACAGGAGAAGGTACCAGCAGAAATACCAGCAGCAGTAGAAGAGGAGGTGCACCCCGAGGTGTGGGCCACACCAATTCCTGGGAGATTGAGGAGAGCACACCCGGGAAAGATTAAATTGAAGCCAGGAATTGAGTTGGTAAGATTGAAACAATATCCAATTCTTAAACAAGAGGTACAGGAGCTGATAGATAAATTCCTTATGAATGATATTTTAGTGGAATGTGAATCCCCTTTCAATACCCCAATTTTGCCAGTAAAGAAACCAAACTGGGAGTTATAGGATGGTCCAGGATTTGAGAGCTATAAATAAAATTGCAGAGGACATTCATCCTGCGGTGGCAAATCCATACACTCTCTTGACCTCCCTAGAGGAGGACCAGAAGTGGTTTTCAGTATTAGATCTTAAAGATGCCTTCTTCTGCATACCTGTAAGCCCAGAGAGCCAACAGAGTTTTGCTTTTGAGTGGGAAAATTATACTACTGGATGGAGAACTCAGCTTACCTGGATGGTCCTGCCACAAGAATTTAAGAAACAGCCCTACAGTACTTCGAAACCAATTAGCAAGAGAATTGTAATAATGGAGAACCCTGAGGGGACTGTGTTTCAGTATGATGATGATATCCTCTTAGCAGCCAAGAATCAAAGTCAATGTTTAGCTTTGACTGTGAACCTTTTAAATTTTCTGGGCCAGTCAGGGTATTGAGTATCTAGAGATAAGGCCCGCATTGTACAGACCAATGTGATAGATCTGGGATTTGAATTGTCTCAGGAGAGAGAAGATTGGCACAAAGCCGGAAAGAGGCTGTCAGACCCCTGAACCCACCTCTGCCAAGGAGCCGAGAGTTTTCCTGTGAATGACAGGATGGTGCAGATTATGGATTCCAAATTATGGACTCATTGCAAAACCTTTGTATGAAACCCTTAAAAGAGCATCCTTTCATCTGGGATGGACAAGTGAGGCCTGACAGGCCTTTAGGGATTTAAAAATGGCTCTGATGAAAGCTCCAGCCGTAGGAATGCCTGATTTGAACAAACCTTTCGAATTGTTTGTTCGGGAAAAGTCCCATTTAGCTCTAGGGGTCCTCATGCAGCATCTCAGAACCTGGAAGAAGCCAGTGGGTTACTTCTCCAAACAGCTGGACAAGGCCAGCCAGGGATGGCCAGGAGGCCAGGGTGTTTACGAGCGGTGGCTGCAACAGCCCTCCTGATTGAGGAAGCCCGAAAACTAACGATGGGGCAGAGAATCACAGTGTTTGTTCCCCACATGGTGACAGCAGTATTAGAGCAAAAGGGGGAACATTGGTTATCCCCAGGTCGGATGCTCAAATATCAAGTGGTGTTATGGCAAAGAGACGATGTAGAAATAAAAACTACTCATGCTGTCAACCCAGTGATGTTCTTAAATCCAGACAAGAAAGAAGAAGACTGATCACATGACAGCCTGCACACCATCGAGTTAGTATACTGCAGCCACTCTGATCTTCAAGAATGTGCCTTTGGAAGAGCCTGTCACCAAAGGAAGCAGTTTTATTGAAGGTGGCAAGCGAATGGTGGGATATCCACGGATAACATACTCCTGCCCAGAAGGCCGAATGGACAGCACCTGGCCCAGCCTCTGGGAACTGCAAAGAAAAAATGAGTGAACATATTGACTGACTCTAAATATGCTTTTGGGCTAGTCCACACCCATGGGGGCTCTCTGGAAAGAGAGAGAGGCTTATTATCTGCACAAAGGTTTGCTGATAAAACATCGAGAAGAAATTCTAAAAACTGCTACAAGCCATCAGAGATCCTGCTGAAATGGCCATCCTGCATTGTAAGGTGAACCAAAAGGGAAAGACCCCAGTAGTTACTGGAAATGGGTTGGCAGATGCCACAGCTAAACAGGTTGCAGAACAAGGACTTCTGCCCTTGCTCTCAATAAAAGCCCGATAGGATCCTAAAGCAAACAGACTTTACAGAAGAAGGGTTGAAGTATCTTTTACTCTTGGTAGATACTTCATTTTCAGGATGGCCTGAGGCTTTTCCCACTCTCACCAACAAAGCTGGAAAAGTTGTAAAACTACTTTTGAAAGAAATCATAGCTAGATTTGGGGTTCCCTTAAGAACGTCTTCAGATCGAGGACCTCATTTCATTGCAGGAATAGTACAAGATCTGTGTAGAATATTGGGAATTAAGTAGGATTTACATACCCCGTGGAGACCTCAATCTAGTGGGAAAGGAGTGAATTTTATTCTGAAACAACAGCTAAGTAAAATATGTCAAGAAACTTCATCAAACTGGCCAAAAGCATCACCTTTGGCCCTTCTTAGGATAAGGATAAAACCTAGGACAAAATTACAAGTAAGTCCATACAAAATCTTATATGGCAAACCGCATCAGGCTACTGCGGTTCCAGGGTAGGAACCAATGAAGGGTCCAATTGAGTTAAGTCAATATCTTATTACTCTGGGAAAGGTTTTAGGGGAACTATGAAGATCTGTGGTTTCTGCAACGACTTTAGGTCTAGATCATAGGGTTCACGCGTTTAATCTGGGAGACTGGGTATACATTAAAACTTGGAATCAGGAACCTCTCCAGCCAAAACGGAAGGGACCCTAGCAACTTCTGTTAACAACGTACACTTCTTTAAAGGTGGCTGGGCTTCCTGGTTGGATTTACTACAGGTGAGTAAAGAAGGCACCATCGGATCAATGGACTGTTACTGCTGACGAACCTTTGAAGATAAAGATCAGTCAGATTCAGCCAGCTCCAGGACTGAGAACATGACTTTTCCAAAGACTCACTCACAGGTTTTAATACTAACCATGATTATTTGTTTTAATCAGTTGAAAGTGTCTGGTTCAGAAAATGAAGAAAATTTAATCCTAACTTTGGTTAAATTTGACCATTTTAGAGGGATATGCTCATGTTTCTAAAGCTTTCATTGCAGCTCATGGATCTTACTATTTAGACGAAAGTAACAACTGCAGGCAAAGAGGAAGTGATATACTTCATGATGCAACGCCTTGGTGACTAGAGGATAGTAGAATAGTTTTTGGAAAAGGGAAGCAGAACCAATGTCCAGGCAACAGAATTACTGAGTTTATGTGTCACTCAAAATCATCTTAAAGATGTATCCTCGACCCCAGAATATGTGGCTCTAAGATTAAAAAAAAAAAAAAAAAGAAAAAGAAAAAATGGGACTGGGCCCTTGGAAGGGACCTGGAAATATTTGGGAAGATTAGATTGGTGTGTGATCTGGGGAACTAGTCTTATGGTCAATATTAGCAGAACTGATTTGAGATGTAACAAACTTTTAACTAAAAGTCAAGTAGCTTTTCTGGATCGTACCCTCACTATAGGTGGGTGTAAAAATCTTTCATGCCCAGAATATCACAAGGAGACTGTACTGTCTCCAGGCTACACTGTGTGGGCAACTTCAGACGGACACTGGACCACACATTTAAAACTAAAATCAACTACCAGGCAAGTGACTTTGGGGTTATTAACCATTTGTCCAATATAGAAGAGAAGCCCGAATGATTATGATCATAATAGCAGTCTGCATCTGGTGTGCACATAAATATTGTATGGAAACAGTCAGATACATTAGAGAACAATGTTGAGATCTTTCTAATTATTAGAGAAATCTCAAAAGGGGGGAAATGTTCTGTTCCCTTGTAAATACTAGTCTGTACAATAGAGATATGAAAACCTTGGCGGTCTGGGAAAGGAATGAGAAAAATCTAAACTACAAGTCCACGGTCTGAGAGAGACATAGAAGAAGACAAAACAGAAGAGAAAGGGCGAGCTAAGCTGTTTGAAGACTGATTGAAACCTGCGTAAATCACAACAAACTCTGCTAACACAGTTTCTCTGCCAATTGGACCCCATATATGGGAGAGTTCCCACAAAAATCTTCAAATGCTATTTCTTCGGTGACCGGTAGGACACGACATAGTCCACAAAATGGACCTTCTTAAGCTCAAGCCGCATGCGTAATAGCTATGCAAAATTATTAATGAGTTTTTGAATATGTACAATTATTTGGGGGAAAATAATGAATATGTCTGTAATTGGGTGATATCAGCTTTGGTTGGGGCAGCATACGGGATGCAATGATTTGAGGATGAGACCCTCCTTGCACCTGGTGCTGATAAGATAAAGAAAATGCTGCTTCTTGATGCTACATTGGTGTTGAGGAGTTTTTCTTCCTAATTTTCTGTAACAACACAAGACTTCCTGTCTCCTCTCCCTGGTCCAGAAGTTGATAACTGCCAAGACAGCATTACCCTTCCTGACATCTCCTCTCCTCCTCACTCACACAAGTCAACTCAACCTCTTGCACATCTCCTAGAGAAGCTCCACATATGCGAGCTGCTCCTTCACACAGGGGCATCCCCCCCATCCTCATCCTCCCTGCCACTCCCTCTGGCAGAACCTGCCTCCTGTCATTGCAGCACCCCAGCTCACCAAGTTGTCCCACTATGTCTCATGTCATCCAAAAGCACCGATCCTCACTGGACGATCATTGGCTATTAAGCGGTTTGTGCTGTGCTGTGTTTTGTGGCACGTCCAGCATGGCCTTCACACCTGTGCTGTGCTGCTCAGAGCCCTGGGCCACAGGACAACCTCAGCAGCTCCTTCTCACAGAGGATGCTGCAGGCAGGTCCCACTCAGTCCTGGCCATGAGGTCTCCTGCGTGGCCTTGTCCTTGTCTCACAATGCAGCAAGACGTTCTCATGAGAACATCGTTTCTGTTTGACTGCAGAGAGACAGTGAAAAGGGTTGTTTCCTTCTAAGGAGAGAAAAGCAGAACTTGAATGAACAAAACAGGAGAATCTCTTCTACGGTTGGAGTCTTCATGTCATGCACCCTTGGAATCTTATTCAAGGATGCTCAAGTAAGAGACCATTTAGACGAGCTGGACACCCAAAAATTCATGGGCCCCAATGGGATGCACCCACAAGTGCTGGGGGAGTTGGCAGGTGTCATTGCTAGGCCACTCTCCGTCATCTTTGAAAGGTCGTGCAGAACAGGAGAGGTGCTCCCGGACAGGAGGAAAGCCAATGTCCCTGTGGTCTTCAAAAAGGACAAGAAGGAGGAGCCAGGAAACTATAGGTGAGTCAGCTTCCCCTCCATTGTTGAAAGGGAATGGAACAGCTCATTCTGGAGGTCATGTCTAAGCATGTGGAGGAAAAGAAGATCATTGGGAGTAGTCAACATGGATTCACCAAGGGGAAATCATGCCTGACTAATCTGAGAACCTTCTGGGATGGCATGATTGGATGGATGGATAAGGAGCAAGTAGTTGCTGTTGTCTACCTCAACTTCAGCAAGGCTTTGGACACTGTCTCCCAAAACATCCTCCTAGGGAAGCTTAGGAAGAGTGGGTTGGAGGAGCGGAGAGTGAGGTGGGGTGAGGACTGGCTGAAGGACAGAGCTCAGAAAGTTGTGATCAGTGGTGCAAAGCCTAGCTGGAGATCAGCTGGAGAGTGATGCAGCTATGGAGTTCAGCCTTGTTCCAGCAGTGCCCCTGGCCTGTCCCTGCCTGCAGTCCCAGCACTGCCATGCAGCAGCACTGGCACCAAGCTGCCAGAGCCCTCAGGCCTGACCCTAAGCCAGGGGCTGCGAAGGAGAGTCTAGAAGGGCAGAAAGAGCATCTCAGTGTTTTGCTAAATGATGGGGGGTCAACAGCAAGGACATAGACACCAATTTAAAACCGAAAATAAATGTGTTTTACTTTAGCTCAAAGCAGGAAAAAGAGTAAGCAGGGTAAAAAGAGCAAGCAGAGCAATGCACCTAATCATTCCTACAGAGAGTCAGCTATAGTGATTAAGAAAGATCCATCACCAATTGCCTTTCATACGTTACCATCATCCAAATCCTGTACATCAGCTGGGGAGCCCCGGTCACAGCGAAGTATTTGGAAAACCCTCCCAGCAATTGGGAATTCCTACGCAGTGCGTCCACTCGTAGATGAGGTCTCCATCTTCGCTGTGAAAGGGGTCCTGCTTTTATATTCTTTATCAAACAGGACTAAGTGACAACCTGCATGTGTCTCAGATCTGGCCAGAATCTGAGAGAGTCTAAGAAGTTACTGTTTTCCTGACTTTAGATATGCAAGACATTTGGCTTTAGATATGTAAGCTATCTGTCTTTAGATATGCGAGGTACCTGGCTTGAGATATGCAAGTTACTTGCCTTTAGATATGCAAGTTGGAGGGTTTCACTCAATAAGTCAACTCTAATTCAAGGCCTATGGTTTAGGCCTTTTTACATCAATTGGTCCTTTGACTTATGAGTGAATACCACAACTCTTTTGGAAGAGCCCAGTATGTTTGCTCTACCCATTTGATCCAATACCATACATAGCAATTACATAGGGTAACAATAATAATGATAACTAACAATATTACAAGAGAATGTAGTAAGAAATTCAGTGCTTTGGTGGCAGATGGATAATACATTTCTGAGGTACCCGGAAAATGGAGTACTTAACTTATACATTCTTGTAATACTCTGATTATCTGTTACTGTACAAACATACTTAGCACTAATTTCTACAAACATATCCAAACTTTTAGGCAAGATTGTCCATTTACACAGATTCACCGGATGTTCCAGTAGACATGGTTCATATAACCATGAACTTTGTCCACATCACACACCATTTGCTGTAGACTTACACAAATCTAATTTATGAGTTCAATCCTTAGAGTCGATATAACCTCGCTCCAAATGAGGCAGCCAATATTCTGTTTTTTACATTACATCATCGGTGTAGACATGCATGTGGGGACGACTGTAGACAGGTTGATCACTTTTGTTAATTGCACAAAGTCCGTTAATGAACACCTGCCTGGGTAGAGGTAACAGCTCATTCTGTCCAGGGTGAAAAAATGGAAGAATGTGACCACGGGACCTCCATCTTATCTCCCACTCCTCCAGACATCCAGACAACACCCAACACGAGATATTTATCCAGTGACAGTTGTAGTTCCGATTGCCACCTCGCCCACCATCAGATTTTATCAACAGAGCTTGCAGACATCCAGCTGCACGGTGTGCATGTCTGACATGACTTTTTGTGCAATGACTTTGTCCTCTCTACATTCCCAGTCCATGGCTATACTCATACCCATGCGCTCAAATTTGGGTCTCAAATTAAGGTATCAATACCTGGGACATCAATCAGATTCTCCTCCTCCTCCCCCAGAGGGGTGTAATCAGTGAGCTGCATCATTGGTATATGAGAGGCTTTCATTATGGCCGACCATACACAGGACACTACTAATAACAGTTACAGTTACTACAAACATTACTATGGTTATTGTGGAGCTGCTGACTATTATTACAAAAGGTTTTACGATCACAGCCATGACATGGCACCTCCTATTAAAACTTCATTGGTTAACCTAAATTTTACAAACAGGCAATTATCCATACCAAAACAAAGAGACAGGAAATCAGAAACGACCAAGAACTTCTGGTCCAAAACTCAAGTTCTGCACAGCTTGTCCACTCTACTTAGGTACAGTCCATACTTGGGGTCAATGTTTCTCGGATTGTCCGCTCTGACTGCAGTGGCACCTGCACTCAGTTTGTTTGTACAGTAGCAGATCTCAATTTTCAAAGTCCTTCCAGCCTGGACACAGACTGCATTTTCAGGCTAGAGTTCATGCACAGCAGCACCTAAAGGTGGTGGTGTCCCTTCCCTCAGGTACCTGTATAAGGATGACAATATCCTGGAAAGAGATATCAAACAGGCTTGTACAACTGTTAGTATAGAAATAGAATTATTGGAGTACGGTAAAACCTTCAGGGGAACCTGTACTGTTGGGTACAAGGGGAGACAAGTTCCATGAAGGCTGGACAGTGTCTTTCTTTGCACCAACTCCACTATTTTGAAGATGAAACAACTGTGCATGCACAAGGCTGGGGTTCACACTGTGGTCACAGTATCATGGGGCGGGGGGGGGCAACTACCCAGGACCCCACACCTATCTTGCGAATCTTCTGGGAAATGAACCGCGCATGTGCAAGACCCCAGGCACCTTTCCCAAACCTTCTAAGAAGAGAGACCGTGCATGCCCAACCACACATTTGGACTCCGTAAAAGGCGCAAATCCAGAGCGCTACACGTGCATGCCTGCCGTCAGGGGATCCAGAGCGACTACAATCACTGCTGGGGAAAAGACCGCTGGATCCACAGGGGATGATCATTTTATATCTCCTTATTTCTTTACTTTTCCTCCTTCCTTTTCTTCTATTTTCTGTTTCTTTACCATAGTGGTGGACAAGCAGCAACACCTATTACAAACCCCTGCGCTGAAGAAATTAGTAAACAGTGCAGTTATCTGGGACAGCTGAGAAGATCAGTACCACTAAGCCCCAAAACTCCTTTTAACCTCTATGGCTTGTTCATGTAGGACCAAGACCCTTTTCCTTTCTTTTCTTTCAGTTTGTGAAGTAAGCGTAGGAGTGATGGGATGGACCGTAAACAAAAATTAATATTATTGCTTATAGCAGTTGCTATTATTGTTGTTGTAATTATTTTGGTTGTCTCTGTTTATTGTCATTATGAAAATTGCTTTGCATCATCTGTCATCAAGGTCCCCTTTTTCTTCTCTGTTTCTTTTTACTCATTGTTATTATCACAATTGTTGTGGACCTTGATCATCATATGTTCCCAAATTGTTACTCAAGTTAACAAAACAGTTCTATCAGTTAAAAAATCTGTGGTTTCATTTCTCGGCTTAACTGGTTGGGGAAATTTTAAGTCTTCCCTACTGTGTCTGTAAGAAGAATTCCCTTGCGGGGCGTCCTCTACAGAGTTGAGCAGGGGCAAGAAAGCAGCAATAGCAGAGTCATTAAGGGCATTTGCAGATCCTAAGTTATCACCTAAACCCACACAAACACACCAGACTGAAACATATTTTACCAACACCAGTTATAAATGTATACAAGGCAAAACAGAATTACACCACACACAGAACTGACAACTTCTGGGGACTTGTCAAGTCAGTTTTCCAGCATCTGTAAAGGAAATATGAAAGAGAATCGCTCAGCCTCTGTCTCGCCGGCGTGTAAGTGGTTACACGAAGGCATTATCCACCCAGGATTAATTCAGTGAATTTTTTCCAGAGCTTTTACTTTTCTCTTTTTCTTTTTGCAGGCATAAGGGTGCTTACACTTAATACCACATCTGAAGTTTTCTTCTTCTTTTTTTTTTTTTTTTGAAAACAATATCCTGAAATAACCAGTTCATTGTGTGAGACAGAATTTGTCAACATGATAGCCAGTTGTTTGTAGAATCAGGTTTAACAACGCAGCTCTGTTTAAATGGAAACAGCAGTTTTCTGCAGCAAGCAGAGAGGGGGGAAAAAAACCTCAAATAAAAGCCGAAAGCGGCGAAAAAGGGGATGGGTGGAAGTGCCCCCAGATGGGGCTGCAGCTTTAGCAGTCGGATGTCTCTGTCAGTTTGCAGCCGCACCACCCTGTTAATCACATAAAGTTTTGGCCACCGGCAGAGGCAAAGGTATAATTATCTACCTGTATTAATGAGAAAATACCAATAATCGGTTCACAGCATTTGTTTGAGAGGTGCAGTAACGCCAGGCCCTGCCCAGGTTTAGAACAACCAAGTCCCACCACAGGGCTTGTTTTATCCCGTTCAGGGTTCTGTCTCAGAAGCTGTGCTAAGGCTCGCAGCACGGCCATCGGGCCAAATGGCTGCGTAAACCTGGCTGATGTGTGCGAGTGTGAGTTAGGCGGACTTGCAGGGGGGGTCCAAGTGGCTCCTCGGGGGCTGTTCCAGCCCGGACCCCGCGGCGCCTGCCATCCTGAGCACACTCGCTCTGAGGTCGCCCTCCAGCGGGCCGTGCTGCCGCAGCAGCACCCATGGTGCCACTGAGCTGCACATTTTGAGCATTTGCAGCCTTTTGCACAGGGGCTGTTAAATCCAAAAATCCCACTTTCTTACTAGCAACAAGCTCTCCTCTCTCCTTCATCCTCAACAAGCCTCTATTCCCTCCATTCAATGAAACACGCCGTAAACCCTCAGCCTCACTCCTCCCCACCTTGCGTGCAAATTTATCTTGCACTTGTGCCAGCTCGGGTCCTGAGCACAGGGTATCAGTTAAAAACACACCAGGCTCCCGATACCCTTCTGCCTCCTCTTCAGTTAATATCATTTGATCTCCTGCCTCGTCACCAGAAACTTCAGTTACCAGTTCCAGGACAGGGTCAGATTTTTCCTCAGTATCACCACCACGACACCAACTACCCTCTTCCCGCATTTTGGGATCCTCACAGTGGATATGCTGTATGGTTTGGGAGACAGTATGTTTCCCATTTGGTCAAGAAATTTATCCAGTCTCTCCTGCAGCCTCTGCTCCCTTTGGGCCGCTGCAAACAGCTGTTTCTCTAACACCTGATTTTGACTTAGAAGTTCTCTCACACCACTCTCCTTTTCAAAGGCTAACGACGCCTTCAGTGCCTCATTTTCTGATTTCAAAACTTCATACTCCACTGCAGCCTTTTTGGCTACAGTCTGATCAGTATCCAACTTATCAGCAAGCAACTTATTTTGGCACTGTAACATTACAACTTGATTCTGCCAATCACACAGTTCTCACTCCATGCGGGAGGGTTCTCGCAACAATTGTTCTTTCTCTTGGTGCTGTTTCTGATATGCTGTTGACGTAATCCATCCCTGTCTTCCCAAATCCACAATTTCTTTTCCTCTATCAATAGGCAACCTTTGGGTGCATTCTAATACATCCAGCAGTTTGGCTTCTTTTAACTGATTTTCCCCTTGTTCGCATGGTCTTCCGACCTTAGCCCACTCAAGAGCCAGCAAACTGTAGGGGAGATCTTCCCATCTGGGAATTTTGGATAGAGTTGATTCATTATTCTTAGATTTAAAAAACAACATTTTGTCTAGTATTGTGTCTGTGACGCCAGTTACTGTTTTGCTAAATGACAGGGGGTCAACAGCAAGGACACAGACACCAATTTAAAAACAAAAACAAATATGTTTTACTTTAGCTCAAAGCAGGAAAAAGAGTAAGCAGGGTAAAAAGAGCAAGCAGAGCAATGCACCTAATCATTCCTACAGAGAGTCAGCTATAGTGATTAAGAAAGATCCATCACCAATTGCCTTTCATACGTTACCATCATCCAAATCCTGTACATCAGCTGGGGAGCCCCGGTCACAGCGAAGTATTTGGAAAACCCTCCCAGCAATTGGGAATTCCTACGCAGTGCGTCCACTCGTAGGTGAGGTCTCCATCTTCGCTGTGAAAGGGGTCCTGCTTTTATATTCTTTATCAAACAGGACTACGTGACAACTTGCATGTGCCTCAGATCTGGCCAGAATCTGAGACAGTCTAAGTTACTGTTTTCCTGACTTTAGATATGAGAGGTACCTGGCTTGAGATATGCAAGGTACCTGGCTTTAGATATGCAAGTTGGAGGGTTTCACTCAATAAGTCAACTCTAATTCAAGGCCTATGGTTTAGGCCTTTTCATATCACTCAGCCAAGCCCAAGTGCTACTGGCAGTGCTGCTGGGCTGGGACTCTCCCCTCCAGCTTGCACACAGGCTCTGCCCAGCAAATGCAGAGAAGGTCCTGGAGGAAGGATCTCAGAGAAACAAGTCACTGCAGAGACCTTTATTTTGTTTGAGCCCACAGGGAGCTTGGCTCCTCATTCCTACACTCTCTGGGTCACATCAGACAAGGCAATACTAAACGAGCGATAGTACAAATCAAGACATTTCTTTCTAAACAACATTCTCACCATTAGAACACCACCACCAGTAGCAAAAACTACCAAAGTCAGGCTGGGCCTTTAGTGGGTTACACTAGAGCTGCTCTGCAGAAGACGATAGACACTTTATTGTTTGTGAAAACACCCAGTTACCAGTTTCCTCAGGGCATCCTGGAGCTGCTGGTTCCTCATGCTGTAGATGAGGGGGTTCACTGCTGGAAGCAAGACTGAGTACAGAACTGCCACCACCAGATCCAGGGAAGGCGACAAGATGGAGGGAGGCTTCAGGTGGGCAAATATGGCAGTGCTAATGAACAGGGAGATGATGGCCAGGTGAGGGAGGCAGGTGGAAAAGGCTTTATGACATTCCTGCTCCGAGGGGATCCTCAGCACGGCCTTCAAGATCTGCACGTAGGACACCACCATGAACACAAAACACCCAAATACTAAACAGGCACTAACCATGATAAGTCCAAGTTCCCTGAGTTAGGAGTGTGAGCAGGAGAGCTTGAGGATCTGGGGAACTTCACAGAAGAACTGGCCGAGGGAGTTGCCCTGGCAGAGGGGCACTGAAAATGTGTTTGCAGTTTGTAGGAGAGAATTGAGGAACCCAGTGGCCCAGGCAGCTGCTGCCATGTGGACACAAGCTCTGCTGCCCAGGAGGGTCTCGTAGTGCAGAGGCTTGCAGATGGCAACATAACGGTCATAGGCCATGACAGTGAGGAGATAAAACTCAGCAGAAATCAAGAACAGAAAGAAGAAGAGCTGTGCAGCACATCCTGCATAGGAGATGTCCCTGGTGTCCCACAGGGAATTGACCATGGATTTGGGGACAGTGGTAGAGATGGAGCCCAAATCAAGGAGGGCGAGGTTGAGGAGGAATAAGTACATGGGGGTGTGGAGGTGGTGGTCACAGGCGATGGTGGTGATGATGAGGCCATTGCCCAGGAGGGCAGCCAGGTAGATGGCCAGTAAGAGCCTGAAGTGCAATAGCTGCAGCTGCCTCGTGTCTGCGAATGGCAGGAGGAGGAACTGGGTGATGGTACTGCCATTGGACATTTGCTGCCTCTGGCCATGGGGCACTGTCCCAGAGGGAAAAGACAGTGAGAGGTTAGAACAAAACCTGACACATTTCTCATATTCCTCCCCAGACTGCCTCTCCTGTTTCAGGAAGATCTTCAGCAGGTCCCTCTCACGAGCTCTGGCTGGTGCTGGCTGAGGGTGCCCCTGGGAGCAGGGGGCTCTGCTGGGGGCTCTGCAGGACTCAGTCCTGTCCCTCAGCAAGAGGGAGAGAGGAACATGGGGTCATCTCCCAGTCAATCCCTCCACCATCTGCGAGAGCTGTTCAGCATCCCTGCTCCCAACTGCCACGACTGCAGAGCAGAGGGCATTTGGGTTGGGGCATAGGGTTCTGGTTTCCCCCCACACCAAAGGAGTGATTCCAGCAGGGCAAGAAGTGACTGTCCAAGCCATAGGGTGTCCTGGAGGGAGAGTTTTCTCCCTGGTCTCCCTGGAAGCCTGTGATGAGGTGGTGTTAGGGGTTAAGTTTCCGAGTAAAACTCAAGGTCCCTAACGCTCCTTAAATCCCTTACTGATATAGGGGAAAGGGAAACAAAACTCAAATCTCGGAATATATGGATGGGAAACTGAAACAAACTTTTAATAAAAATTCTAAAGTACTATCATATCACACAACTATATATTAAATGCAAAACAAGAAAACAATACAGTAAGAGTTAAAACACTGCAAAGGGAGGAAAAGGGAAAGAAACCTACAAGTATGGCTGATTGGCCACAGGCCAGGAGATGACGTCACGTCAGGATGGTAGCTCAGAAGATGGCGTCTATGCACAATGGCGGCAGGCCAAGTGATTAAAAGTTTTTAACAGCTTAAAGAAGTATTTTAACGAGTTCGCAGGGAGACCTTTTGCAGTGGGCGGCTTCAGATGCGAAGAAAGGAGAAGCCTTCGCAGCCGGAACACGAAGGGGGGTGAGCTTCCCCCGCGTCCGAATCCAGCGGTAGATTCTCGCCGAGTGAAAAATATCTCTTCTCTTACCCAATACAAGAGAGATGCTGACTGAGTCACACAACAATTCACAGCAGAGCTGAGCGCCGATAGACAGAAACAGTTCTGAGTTAGGCCCCAGGTGGGGGGGCAGGCCGCAGGCTTTCGGCCTGGACGGCAGCCAGCCCTCTCGCTGTGGCTCTTTCTCCAAAGCTGTCCGGTGTCCAAAGAGGAGGAGACTCCTCCTGGCTGCAGGTTTTAAGGAGCATCTGTCGGAAGAAATCTTTTGACCTGCACTTTTAGCCAATGTGATGGTGGGTTTATGGAACTTGTATGAAATAATCCCGATACTCTATTGGGCACATTTCCAAAACAAGGAAGTCTTGGCTCAAACTGGGACAGGTGGGGATGGGGACAGCAGAAGGACCATGCTCTGCCCTTGCAGGGGTCATTTCTGCCACCCGCATCTTCTCCCGCCAGCGCCGTGGGGAGCTCCCTGGGCAGACTGAGAGCTGACCCTGGCAGGCGGCAGAGTCCCTGCCCCAGCCCCCAGCCTCTGGACTGCAGGGACCCCGCAGGCAAGGACAGCCCTGGCCACCCCTGGGGCACTCTCTGCCTCCACAGCCATTCCAAACGGCCTCACCAGAGACCCCTCCTCATACAGCCCACCAGCTCAGGCTGGGCCACCTTCACCACATGCCTCCAGCAACTCGACCTGCTCTGCCCTGCTTTGCCCACACAGACTCACCCTGTCCTGCACTGCACAGGTTTCTCCTCCGCTGAGCTCTTAGTCCTCCTCCCAGCCCTGAGCACCTTTCAGCTCTCGCTCTGCCTTGCTTGTCTCCCTCAGGTGCCCTGGCAGAGCCCTCAGCCTTTCTGTGCTCGGCAGAGGAGCTGCTCCTGGGCAGAGCTGTCTCTGGGCAGCACTGCCACTTGCCAGCAGCTGCCTCCAGGCCAGGAGCTCAGCAGCAGAGGCCCAGCCTAAGGCATTGGAATGACCCCTCTGGGAGCTTTGCAGCTGAGGCCATGGACCTCCGAGACTGAGAGCAGGGGGACGAACCCTTTCTAGAATTTAAAGGCAAACTCTGCAGTTTCTTGGCGTGTTAATGGGTCCCAATGAGGACACTGCTGAGAAAGTGTCCCCAGGGTCTGGTGAGAGCCAGGCACTGGAGGCAGTGAGGACAGGTCCAGAAAAACATGGAAAGGTGGCTCTGCTGCTGCGGAAACCTGGACGTGTTTCCTTCATGCCAAGGGCCAAGCCCTGACCCCACTGACCAAAGGGCCCAGCCCTGAGCCCCAGCTCCGAGCCCCAGCCCCTGGGAAGGCATATCCTGTCCCTCCCTCCTTCCTCAAGGCTCTTCCTGGGGCATGGTCATGGGCAGATGTGCAAGGGCAGGGGCAGGACTATGGGATGACACGTCCCTGCTCCTGAGCAGGGACAAGGAGGCCATGAGGCCCCTAGGCTGGCAGGAGAAGCTGTCTCCTCGTGTGCATCAGAGGCAGAGCCAACAGGCACAAGCCAAGTCCTGAAGAGGTTGGCTCTGTTGGGGGCCTTTCGGCTCTTACCCACCCCTCTCTCCTCTCCACCCCAGGCTGTCCTACAAGGCTGCGTCTCTTGTGCCTCTTTCCCTGCAGCCTGGAGTCCCCCACCCGGCTGCCCCACCTTGCTCTCCCCTTCCTGTCCTGCTCTCTCTGTGGCCTCCCTGCTTCTGCCTGGAAACACTGTCAAGGGTTAGAGCTGGGCTGGCTACTAGACCAATGACAGACACTCTCTATTACCTCCTCTCCCCACCTCCCTTCCCAAAGAGGGGAAAGAGAAAAGGAGCAAGAGAGAGAGACCGATGGGTTGGAAAAGAAAACGGAAACTGCTTTAATGAGAATAAAGACAATAAAATGAACTTGATACAAATACAGACAACACCAACACCAAACCTAAGCCCCTGATGGCACCACATCCCCGTCAGCACTGGTGCTGGGGGCAGGCACTGGGGAAGGCCCAGGCTGGGCTCAGCGGCAGACAGGAACGGGATGCAGGAGCTGGATTCCGGGACTGTATTCAGGGATGCATGGACTGGGGTCAAAGGCAGAATGGACAGAGTCCTCCTCAGACCCCAGCCATTGAAGAGATCTTGAACCCTGTGACCCCTCAGCTTTATCCCGGATATGATGTCTGTGGGCTTTTTGCAAGCCAGAGAATTAAATATTCAATGCTGCAGGCCTGATTTTCATCAGAAAAATGTCAAAAAAAAAAAAAAAATCCCCAAAAGCAAGGACATAAGAAAACTCCCTCCAGTGAAGACAATATTGAGCTTGAGATTCTCTGTGTTCTTAACCCCTGGTCTGGTTTTGGGTTCACTTCATATACTCGTCTTTGGGGGGGGATTTCATGTGGTGGGGTGGGATGCAGTTAGAGGGACACCGATGCTTGATAAGAGTTCAGATGCCCCCGGACCCTCTGACCAGGCTCCATCTGCAGCTCCTACAGGTCCCCTCTGATAGCTGGGATTCCCAGGCAGGTACCTCAGAGCAAGCTCTAGAGGTGACACTGGGACCTTAAGGTCAGGCAGACAAGTTCAACCTGAAAACCAAAGACACTTCCTTAATATCTTAAAAGCTGAGAACCTTCTCATCAGCTGAAGGAGTCAATTCTTTCAAGAAAAGGTCAGTGAAATTTCTATCTGGCCATGAGTGTGGATTTTCAGGATGTGCATTAATCGTTAGGAGAAGATCCATCGAGCTTCCCGTGCTCACCTTGCCAGTCCTCTCCGAATGACTCTGAATATTTAACCCCTCTGAACTTCCTGGTATTTCCACCTGTCCTGACTGGACTGACCGTGGCTGAAGTCACCTTTCCAGCAGACTCACTCCACAGATGCACTTTCCATTGGTCTCCAGGTTTACCCTCCTCTTCCTCTGAGACCATTCAGGCACCTCTCACCCTCCTACTGGCTGCTTGGAGCTGTGCAGAGGTGAAAACCTTTCCTGCTTTTCAGTACTCTGCCAATTGTCTCCTCAATGGTGGTTCTATTTCTCCTGTACCATCAGCCTCTCTAAAACATCTCTTGCAGGGTTGTCCCCTGCGGAAGATGAACCTCCCTGGAGGCAGCTTGGACTTCCCGTACAATTGAGAACTGGGTTTTACTGTTCGTCATGTTTGACTTTGGGTTTTTTACTTTTTGAAGTGATCAAACCCCTCCTGGGCCTGTGAGCAGCCGGGTCTGTAAGGAGAGCAGGGGGAGGCTGGTGCAGAGGAGCTGGAACCTCCAGCTGCAGACTCCAATGGGCAAGTGTGACGTCAGCAAAAGAGATGTGAAGTGACAGCTGGCCAATGAGAGCAATGGCAGCATTGGGCAGGTGAGGAGCATGGCTGTCCAGACAGTGCTGGACCTCAAGGGGCTGCTTTTCTTCCTGCTCGAGACCTCCCGAGGAGACCCTGGATCAATATGGACTGGAGAATGCTGCTGTCACGGCTTCAGAGAGGTCACTGAAATCTTTCTCTTGAACAACACTCCTGACACCGCTCTAATGGGCTGTACAAGTCTTGAAGACTTGATGAAGGTGATAGCAGAGATGTGACTTGTTTAGGCTTTCCTGAGTATAATGAGCCCTGTGGTGTACTTGGTCCTCTGTGCCCATGGACCTCAGGAACTGAGAGGAGAGAGAAGTCATCTCGTCAGAAACCAAAGTCAGAAGCAAGAACCCAAAGTTCCTTGAAGCATTAATGGGTCCCACTGAGGCCCATTATGGACAAAAGCTCCCCATGGATTCGTTAGAGCTGGAGTAACTGGAGGCTGCGATTACAGGGAGGCCAAGGCCAGGTGCAGGTGTCTCTGATGTTGAGAAAAGCCTTGGTTGGCTTTATGAAGAACAAAGGCCCAGCCCTGACCAGAAGCCCAAGGGCAGGTGGATCCTGTCCCTCAGACATGGCTCAGGGCTCTTCTTGGGGACTGTGGAATGTGTGAAATGTCCAGTGTAGGACAATGATAGAACACTCCCAGCTTCCCCATAGGCTTGCAAGGAGGAAATGAGGCCCCAGTGCCACGAGGACAACATGTCTTCCCATAGGCCCCAGGGGCAGAGACAACTGCCAGAGCCAAGGGCACAAAGACCTGGCTTCTCCTGGTGCCTTCCAGCCTTGCCAGTGCCCTTTGTCATCTCCATCGCAGACTGGCCCACACCTGCCCCTGGTTCCCTGCAGGCTGTGGGCACCCATCTCCCTTCCCCCCCTTGCTCTCAGCCACCATGTCTGGACTTTCCCTGCACTGTCTCCACCCTCTGTCCCATCATCCGGGGGATAATGACGATGTTCAGCAGTGGTGGCCCCAGTGCTGGTCACTGAGGGATGCCACAAGGAACCGGCTGCATGCAGGACTTTGTCCCACTGAGGAGAGTTGGGCCTGACCATGTAGCCAACTTCCCATCCACCATAACGGCCACTTCTTCAGCTCAGACAGCACCAATCTGGCTGCGAGGCCACCGCAGGAGATCACGTCCAAGACCTTGCAAAAGGCCAGGTCCACAATCTGCCTTTCTTGCCCCTGCCCATTCCCATTCATCAATCCCTTCCTTGTCCTCCCAGTGCCTGAAGATGGCTGCAGAGGGACGTGCCCCATTCCCTTCCCAGGGACAGCGGGAGGCTGAGCAGCCTGTATTATTCCTGCCCTTCCAGAAGATGCCTTTGACAGCTGCCTTTTCCAAGGACCCCAGAAGCTCTGCGATTGCTCTGGCACTTTGGAGGGCCCAGTCCAGAAAAACAGGGCAGGGTGACGGAGCAGCCAGGAGCATTTGCCGTGAGCCTGTCCAAGGCAGCTGAGGGGAATCTCTCAGGGATGGTGAGGGTGGTTCCTGGAGCCATTCACAGCAATGTCAGGGCTCTGTGAGATGTCCACAGCAGAGCTGGCCTCGTGCACTCCTCACACACCCAGGGGTGCTCAGAGATACGAGTCTTTTCCTTGTGGAAACACTGGCTGGCCACTGTTTCTGGGCTCCTGTTGCCACAGCCCTGCACTGAATCGCCCTGCTCTGCCCTCGTCTGAGATGCCCCATGGCATGAACAATGGACATAGGCACTTTGGTTCAAGGATACACATCCCAGGGCTGCCTTCAGGTAGGGAGGTGAGGGAGGCCTCCCCAGGATGGCAGCATGGGAGGGGTGGGTGTGACCTCCCCAAGATTGTGGGTCCCTCACCTCTGGCGCTGCTCCAGAACATGATGGGCCTCCTCCAGCACCCCCTGGGCCCAGCCCAAGGCCTCTAGGTGGGCGGCCTGCAGCAGCTGGGCCTGAGCCCGCTGGAAGTGCCACACCTGGGGGCACAGCCGGACGTGTTGTCTCTTCCTCCTCCTCCTCACCTGGGAGATGTGGGTGAGGCGCTTGAGGGCAATGGCGGCCGGACTCTTGAAGAAGAGCTTCTCCTGTGGGAGCATCGGAGGAGGAGAATGAAGGTTTCAAGATGGTGGATGGGATGTAGGAGGGGGATGAAGGATTCAAGAGGGCAGCTGGGATGAAGGAGGAGACTGAGGAGGCGGCTGAGGCTGGAGGGGTCTCAGGCAGGGGGCGGCACAGAGCATGCAGGGAGAGGGGGAGAGAGGAGCCCTCCTCAACTGCTCATTAACTGCTCATTAACTAACCTCTCATTAACTAACTGCTCATTAACCCCTCATTAACTAACCCCTCATTAACCCATCATTATCCCACCGAACAGCCCGGGGCAGGGGGAAGGGCCTCAGAAGGGCCCCTGTGGGGGGAAAGAAGGGCAAAAATGGTGATAAAAAGCATTAAAATGGGATTAATGAGGGGAAAAAGCACCGAAGTGACTTTTCTGAGGGGAAAGAAGCATCAAAAATACATTTATGAGAGAAAAAAGGCGTCAAAGTGGCTTTTTATGGGGAAAAACCCGTCAAAATGGTTTTTATGAGGGAAAAATATGTCCAGAGGGTGTTCGTGAGGGGCAAAACGCCCCCAAGTGACACTTGTGAGGGGAAAAGCGCCACAACTCCCCCTCTGAGGGGAAAAAAAAGCATCGACACGACCCTTTTGAGGGGTCGGACCCTCCCGCCGCGGTGGGACCGTGACCGGGGGGAACTGACCGCCGGGTCCCGGCCCCGCCGCAGGAGACTGCCGCAGCGTGGGAGGGCGAAGCGCGCCCCCTGCTGGCAGAAGCGGCGGCTGCAGCGGAGTCAGCCCATGAAGCTGGGCGAGAGCCGGGAAGCAGCAGAGCCCCAACCCCGGCGACCCCGCTGAAGGGAGCAACGGTCGTTAGAAAGGGCGGGCGGAGGGGCGGAGCCACGGCAGGAAGGGGCGGAACCAGCGCGACGCTGGGGTCCCCAGGTCGGGTATGGGGGGACTGGGGAGTCTGTGGGGGGTTACAGGGCTGTAGAGGAACCCACGGAGGGCTCTGGGGGCTAGCGAGGGCTCCTATAGGGCACCCCATAAGGTGTGACCGCCCCACACACTCGGGGATCTCCTGGGGCGCGTCCGCCGCCCGCCGAGCCGAGCCGGACATGCCCAAGCCGGGGGCGGGGCCGACCCTCCCGAGAGGAGCCGAAGCCGCCCGGCGCGAGCCGAGAGGGCCCGAAACCTACTGACGGGAGCCGAACCCACCCGAAGGGGACCGACAGGGGCCGAGTGGGACCCGAGAGCAACCAGTTCCTCCCAGTCCCCGCCCAGCACCCGTCGAGTGACCCTCCCAGTGACCGGGCAGACTCCGCCCGGGGCGTCATGTTGGGCTCCGTGGGGCGGCTGCGGGGCTGGCAGCTGCTTATGGCGCCCGCCCAGGGGGCTGCGGGGGGACCCCAGGGGTCACCGCGGGGGTCACAGGGGTCACCGCAGGGGTCAGGGGGCTCGCAGCCCCTGAAGGGAAAGGTCGCCGTGGTGACAGCTGCCACATCCGGGTGAGTGATCTCTGACCCCTGACCCCGAGACCACCCCATAGCCCCCCTGACCCGCGTAGACTTCCCCATAGACCTCCCCAGCCCCCCTGTAACCACCATAGACCCCCATAGCACCCCGCAACACTCCCTGAGCCCCCCAACCCCAACAGCCCTCCCTGACCCCACAACACCCCCTGACCCCCCAATGACCCCGCTGACCCCAATAACGCCCCCATACCCCCCCCAGACCTCATAGGCCACGCTATAGCCCCCCCGACACCCCCACACCCACCCCGACCCCCACAGACTCCTCCATAGACGTCCACAGCGCCCCCCCATATTCCCCCGGACCCCCATAGCACCCCCTGTCCCCCTCCGCTGTCCCCCAGCATAGGGCTGGCGGTGGCAGAGTCGCTGGCGGGGGCAGGGGCACGGGTGGTGCTGAGCTCCCGCCGCGCCCCCCACGTGGAGGCGGCCGTGGAGCAGCTGCGGGGGCAGGGGCTGGAGGTCAGCGGTGCTGTCTGCCATGTGGGTCGGGAGGATCAGCGGCGGGCCCTGGTCCAGAAGGTGACTGGGGTGACTGGGAGGGATCTGGGAGGGGTTTGGGAAGTCACTGGGACGGACTGGGAGTTACTGGGAAGTCCTGGGAGGGTTTTTGGGGTCACTGGGAGGGGTCTGGGAGGTGTTTGGGGGGCACTGGAACGGACTGGGAGTTACTGGGAGGCTGTGGGGGGCTTTGGGAAGGGACTGGGGGGCACTGGGAGGGAACTGGGAGACACTGTCAGGGACTGGGGGGCACTGGGAGGGCCCTGGGAGGGAACTGGGAGACACTGTCAGGGACTGGGGGGCACTGGGGGTCATGCAGGGGGTCACACAGACCCGCCTCCTACAGGCCCTGGACACTTACGGGGGCATCGACATCCTGGTCTCCAACGCTGCCGTTAACCCCGCCTTCGGCCCCGCCCTCGACGCCGACGAGAGTGTCTGGGACAAGGTGGGGCCACACCCACTGCCCTGACCCCACCCCTCAGTCACGCCTTCTGACCCCACCTTCTTCTGTCCACCAATCCAGATCTTCCAGATCAACGTGACGGCGGCAGCCATGTTGGTGAAGCTGGTGGTACCCCACATGGAGCAGAGGGGGTGAGGGGGCAGGGCTTGAAAGGGAGGGGGCGTGGTCATCAGCAGACGCGCTCACTCAGTGATTCTTGTGGTGTTTAGGGGCGGTTCCATCGTGCTGGTGTCATCATTGGCTGCTTACCGGCCCTTTCCGGTGAGGGGGAGGGGTGAGGTGGGGGGAGGGTCGGGAGCCGGGGCTATGAGTGGGGTTGGGTGGGGCAGTGGGCATGGCCTGAAGGGGTGATGGGTGGAGGTGGGTGGGGCAATGAGGGGGTGGGGGCAGTGGGCGGGGCAATGGGAGGCTGTAGAGTGGTGGTGGGCAGGGCCTGGGCCCTCCCTTTTCCTGCCCATCTCCCATAGCTGTGTTTGGGTGGGTGTGTCCCGGGGGGGCGTGCCCCCCACGGTGTCACATGCCCCCGGCAGCATCACGTGACCCCAGTGGGCACGTTCAGGCGCTGGGCCCCTACAGCGTGAGCAAGGCAGCACTCCTGGGGCTGGTGAAGGTGCTGGGGACCGAGCTCCTCCCCCGCCACATCCGGGTCAATGGCGTCGCCCCCGGCCTCATCCCGACCCGCTTCAGTTCTGCCGTGAGGGGCGGGGACTCGGGGGGCGTGGTCATGGGGGCATGGCTACACTTGGGACAACAGGAAAGGGTTTAACTGGGGGGGTGTGGCCTCAGGGGGCAGGGTGCTGCAAGGGCAGGGTTTGGTGGTGGGCGGGGCTGGGGGGGGGGGGCCAGGGTGAGGAGATGGGAGCTGTCTCCAAGGGGGGATGGTGGTTGTGGGCGTGGCCATGGGTCGGGGCCTCCTGGGGAGGTGAGCGTGGTCTTGGGAGGAGGTGGACATTGTCTCATGGGTGGCAGCAGTGGTCTTGTGGGAGGTGGGCGTGGCCTCGTGAGGGGGTGGGCAAGTCCTAGGGCTGTGGGGGTGGCTCGGGGGTGGCCATAACCACACCCCTTCCCCCCCTCCAGCTCTGGCAGGATGACACAATGCTGCAGCGGGTTATGTCAGAGATGGGCATTGACAGGTGGGTGGGGCCTGGGGAGATCCCCCTATGGGGGTCGGGGGAGCGGGGCCACAGCAGGTGGGCACATCCCAGTGACCCCACCCCCCTGCTGCCCATAGGCTGGGGACAGCACAGGACGTGGCTGAGGTCGTGACCTTCCTGTGCAGCCCCGTGGCTGCCCACGTGGTGGGGGAGACCCTGGTGGTGGCTGGGGGGGCCCCCTCCCGCCTCTAGGGACCTACAGAGACCCTATGGACCCCCAACAGCATCCTACAGTGACCCTATAGAGACCCACAGGGACCTTACAGGAACCCCAGAAAGACCCTACAGAGATCCTATAGACCCACAGGGACTCCAGAGACCCTACAGAGACCCAGAGAGACCCTATGGACCCGCTGTAGACCCTATAGAGACCCATAGGGACCCTATGGAGCCCCTACAGAGGCATATAGAAACCTATATGGACGCCACAGAGACACTATAGACCTTATGGAGACCCCAGAGACCCTACAGAGATCCACAGACACTCTATAGGGACATACAAGGACCCTACAGAGACCCATAGGGAGCCTATGGGAGCCCCACAGGGGCTGGAAGGGGGTCAGGGGAGTCTATAGGGGATATCGGGGGGACTACAGGGGCCCCTGGGGCAGGGTGGGGGGGGGTCTATAGGAGCCATTGGGGGCAGAACCAGCTGGAATTTGGGGCTGTTTTGGGGCCATCTGTGTGTCACCCACCCCCAATAAAACCCCAGAGCCCAGAACAAATATGGCGGCATCTGTAGTGGGCAACCATCTTGGGCACCAACAGGGCAGCTTCCCTGGGGGTGGCCATCTTGGGGCACTGGTGGCCATATCAGGGCATTGGGTGGCCATCTTGGGGTGCCAACATGGCATTATCCATTGGGGGCTGCCATCCTGGGGTACAGGCAGCCAGTTACCAGTGACCACCTACCTCCATTAGCTACAGCCCCCACCCCTCCAAGGCTCTGCCCCCTCTGACAGTGATGACATGAGGGGGCACGGCTGCAGCACATTTAGTCGAGGTAGGGCTCTGTGTTGAGGGGTGGGACTTAACGACAAGGGAGTGGGGCTCATTGGTGGAAACCTGGAGGGGGCAGAGCAAGAGCTGTGAGGGCCTCACCCACACCCGAGGCAACACCCCCTGGACTCACCCCTCCTCCTTCTCTTGGCCACTTTCAGCTTTTTCTTCTTGGGGGATGGTGCCTCCTGTGAGGAGGCAGGGCTGGGGGTCACGGGGTGGAGCCAGGCCCTCCCCACCCTGGGCTGTGGTCTCACCTGATTGGCGGTTTCCAGCAGAGGCCCACTGTCGCTGAAGGGGGTGCTTGAAGCCAAGGCCCCGCCCCTTGGCCCCAGCCCCTCCCACAGACAAACCAGCAGCAATTCCTCCTGTCATGTCCTGGGGGCGGAGCTGGGGGGCAGGGCCCACTCACTCATGCCCCACAAGTGCCCCCCCCCCCCAGCCCCATAAGTGCCCCTTATGACCCCTCAGACACCCATGTGACCCTCACATGACCCCCCCCCATGACCCCCACATCCCCACAAATGACCACCATGTGACACCCCCAACCCCACAAGTGACCCCTCAAGTGAACCCCCAGACACCCATGTGACCCCCCAGACCCCTATGTGACCCCCACATGACCCCTGAGACCCCCAAGTGACCACCACGTCACAACCCAGACACTCACATGACCCTCCAGACCCCCACATGACACCCCCAGTCCTGTTTCCCACCTCTGGCGGTTGTTGTGGGTGGGGTGAGCCCACGCCCTGCCCCTGGCCCCCCCCCCCACCCCATCCTCACAGGGGGCGCTGCTCAGCTCCTCCTGCAGCTCCCAGATGATGGAGCTGCTCAGGGCGTGGCGCCATGCTAATGCCCACCAACCCTCTGTCAGTTCCTGACCAACCTTGTCTGGGGTGGTTGAGCCAAACACAGGGGTGTGGTTAGGGGCAGGGCCACGGCCCACAGATGGGAGGAGCCATATTTAGGCGGTGGAATCCATAAATGGGGCAGGGCCCAGAGGAGGGGGGCGGGGTCCAAAGGAGGGGACAGACACTCACCATATTGGACAGGCACCAGGCAGGGTGGGACATATCTCCGCTCCCCACCCAGCCCCGGGGCTCTGGGTCTGCCTCCTTCCTCCTCCTCCTCTTCCAACTATGGGGTAGAGCTGTCAATCACAAGCCCCACACCCTCAAAGGGTGGAAGCTCAGGGGCTCATCGGTACCTTTGGGGTGGGGGGGTGGGACAACATGAGCTGTCAATCTCTGTGCAGGGGCGAGGTCCAGGGGCAGGGGGCGTGGCCCGAGGTGCTCACCCCACCCACCCATCATGGCCACCCAGTACTTGAGGCAGTGCCTGACAGGGCAGAGCTTCTCCAGCACCTGGAGGAGGGGGTGGGGCTGGGGGAGCCAATAGCAGGAAGCAACACACCCCCAAAGCCCCACCCCTCAGTAGTCTCCTGGGGCCTTTAGGCCACGCCCCCAAATTGATAAACCCCACCTCTCCCCATGTATTTATAGGGTTCAAAATGTAATGGCTCTGCCCAAACCAAGCCCCACCACACCACATAACCCCACCCCCTCAGGGAAGCCCCACCCTTCCCCAGGTACCTCTATGGGACACACCCCCCCTGGAGAGTAGCTCTGCCCCCACAGGAAAGCCCACCGTCCAGCCCATGGCCCCGCCCCTGCTTCAAGCCCCACCCACCACCCTGTGGCCTTGCCTCATGTTAAGCCCCACCCCTCCTCCAGTGCCTCCCTAACTGGTGGGGCAGCCCCCAAGTCTCCACCCCCTCCCCTGGCTCCACCCCATTGATCTAAGCCTCTCCCCCTCCCAGACATTTATGAGGGGCTGGGACAAGCTGCTAAGGCACAGCCCCCCACCAGGCAGGTCTCCAGGAGGTGGGGCAGGGCAGGCAGCTGGCACAGGCCCTGCCCGCAGCCCTGGTGGCCAGTAGGAGCACCAAGTCCTGCAGGTACTGCAGCAGCTCCTGGGGGTGCAGCCCCAGTGCTGGCAGCCCCTACCCAGTAACACCCCCAGGACTCCCAGTAAAACCCCCAGGAATCTCCTCCAGGAACCACCCCAGTATAACTGCCAGTAAACCCCACTGACCACTCCAGGACCCCCAGTAACCCCAATAACCACACCCCAACACCCCCAGACCCCAAGATACCACACCCAGTAACCCTCCAGGACCCCCAGTAACCCCCCCAAAGCAAACCCCAGCACCCTAGTAAGCCCCTCAGACTCCCAATACTCGCCAGGACCCCCAGTAACCCACCCAGTAACCCCTCAGGTCCCCCAATAACCTCCCCAGTAAACACACCCCCAGTACCCCAAGTAACCCCCAAGAACCCCAGTAACACACACCCCCCCTGAACTCCCAATACCCCCAGGACCCCCAGTAATCGTCCCAGGACCCCCAAGTCCCCAGACCCACTTATTTGCCCCCCAAGTCCAGCCCAGGACCACCACATCCCCATATCTGCCCCCCAAGTGCCCACATCACCCCCCAGTAACCCCCTAGACCCCCCCGTCCCCTCCCAACACCCCCATATCCCCTCTCCAACCCATTTTTTTGCCCCCCAGGACCCCCATAAACCCCCTCCAGCACCCCAATACCCCTCAATCACCCCCCTTTCCCCCTCCAGCACCCCAATACCCCTCCCAATAACCCCCCACCTCCCTCTCGCCCACCGGCCCGGTACTTTCTCGGTGCGGAGGCCCCGGTGCCCATCCACCGCATCAGCCCTCGCCCGTGCTCGGTCACCGCCGCCACCTGTGGTGAGGCTCGTAGGAGTCAACAAGGGGATCCGGGGGGTTTTGCGGGGGTCAAGGCGGTCCCACCTGACCCCACAGCTGCTGCAGCAGCACAACAGCCAACGCTGCCGCCGCCGTCGCCATTTTGAGAGGAAAAGCTGAAGGGAAGCGGCAGCAGCCAATGGGAGCGCGGCGCCGGCGGCGATAACCAATGGGTGGGCGAGGAAGGCGGGGGAAGTCCCGCCCACGAGCAGCGACGTGAGACGCGCTGGGGGAAAGTGGGCGGGGTGCCGACGGCAGCGCTGGCCAATGAAGAGGCGATAAAGGACATCACTGATACCACCTCCCCGCGCCAATACGCGGGGTGCGGTGAGCGGCAGGCGAGCGGACCAATGGGCAGCTCGCGACGGGCGAGCGGGGACGCCCCAGGGTCCCAAGAGCCACCGCCGCTGCTGCCGCCACCGCCGCCGCCGCCCGTCTGGGACCCCAATTACCCCCCATAACACCCCCAGCACCACAATTGCCCCCCCAGGACCTATTTGCCCCCCTCAGCCCCGAAATTGCCCCCCCACACTCTCCACACCTCTCTACAAACACCGTCGGCTATTTTATTCCACCCCCTCCGCGGGGGGGGGGGTGCTTTTGGGAAGGGCAGTATCTGGGGGGGGTCCCTCAGTGCCGCCCCCACCGTCCCGTACCGGGGACCTGCGGCTCCGGCTCCAGCTCTTCTCTCCGGTCCCCGCCCCGCCGGTGATGGCCGCCGGGCGGGGCCGAGCCTGGGGCAGACCCTCCCTGCTCGCCACGCCCCGAAGAGGAGGAGGAAGCCCCACCACTGTGGTCGCGGGGGGAGGAGCTTCCTGCCGGCCCCGCCCCTACACCTGGCCCCACCCCTTCCCTTTACCCCCACCCATTAGCTCATCCCCTTTACCCCTTAGCCCCGCCCCTTTCCTCTAATCCCCCCACAACTTTAACTCCGCCCCTCTAGCCCCGCCCATGGCCCCCCCACCCCCATCCCCCCCATCCCTTGCCCCACAGAGCCCCATAACTGCCCCATAGAGCCCCGTACCCCCCCCATAGAGCCCTTGTCCATGGGGAGGAAAAAGCCGCCCAGCCCCCACTGCGGGGCCTCTGCTGGGGCAAACCAGTATAAACCAGTATAAACCAGCATGGACCAGTATGGATCAGTACAGGCCCAGACAGACCAGTATGGACCAGTGCGGACCAAGCCCCACCCTCCAGTGTCCCCCCCCAGTTCATCCCAGTATGTCCCAGTGGCCCCCAGCACCCCTCTGTCACACCTGATATATTGCAGTGCCCTCCCATCCATCCCAGTTCCCTCCCAGTCCATACCAGTCCCTCCCAGTATATCCCAGTGCCTCCCAGTATATCGCAGTGCCCCTCAATGCTGTCCCCATCCATCCCAGATTATTCCAGTCCCCCCAATACCCTCCCAGTTTCCTCCCAGTCCCCTCCCAATATATTCCAGTACCTTACCAGTATATCTCAGTGCCCCCAATACCCTTCAGTGCCCCTCAATTCCCGCCCAGTATATCCCAGTCCATCCCAGTGCCCCCCCTCACCTCTCTTGTGCCCGCTCCTCATCCCCTCCCCCGCCTGGCTCCAGCCCCTGCCACCCCCCCACCCCTTACTCCTGCCTGTTTGCCTCTGTCGGCATCACCTGGGAGTACTGGGGTCACTGGAGGTCACTGGGAGGGATTGGGAAGGCATTGGGGGGCACTAGGACATAGCGTGTATTGGTGACTCGGCTTGGGCCTGAGTGCATGGAGCCCAGTGTGGACATGGTGAAGGTGAGTGGCTAAAATAAAGGTGGTAGTTCCAGATGTGTTGAGGTAGGTGAGAGGCTGCCCAAGGAAGATGAAGAGCAGCCTAGAGATTCTGGGCTGGCATCTTTGGTGGAGGAGCAATTGCTGGACATAGTCACTTTGGGGACTTGGCTTCTGTGTGAGTGATAAAACCTATTGTGGTTCCATCTCCATTTGAATGTACCTAAAGACCAGAAGGACAGAGTGCAATGACAACAAGTTCCTGTACGACACAGGGGTCACGTTGCCCAAGCAACAGCCCTACCTTCTCAGGGACCTTTGAATAACAAGTATGAGGCCCTGCAAGTGGAGTCTATGAATAATGAGACTGATGACTCCCCAAGTGTGGAAGTATTGCTTGGGCTAAAGCAACCCAAGCCTGGCATAAAAACTACTTTCATAAAGAAAAAGAGGTCGGTCATTGTCATAGGTGACTCCCTTATGAAGGGAACTGAATGCCCCATATGCAGACCCTACCCACTTCACTGGGTAGTCTGCTGCCTCCCTGGGGCTCGGGTTAAAGATGTAGCAAGGAAGCTTCCCACCCTGGTACAGCCCTCAGACTATTATCCATTACTGACCTCTCAGGTATGCAATGGTGAACTCCAAACAAAAAGCCAGTCAGCGTGCGGTTATGAAAGGCAAGTCCTGTATGACCAACTCAATCTCCTTCTATGATGAGGTGACTGTCGCGTAGGCACCCACAAAACAGACAGCAGCACCCACCCAAAAAATGGGAATTTAGTGCAATCAAATGTGCCCGGCACTGCGACTGACCAAATCAATTCCAGGTTCAGATGTCAGTTGGGAATGTATCACTGCATGACACATCCCTGAGCACTACAGGACATACTCTGAGGAAGATGCACCACAGTGTGCACACCTCACCCATATCAGGGTGTAAAAGAATTAATCATAAGCTTAACTTTCTACTCTTGTAACATTAGAGAATAGAACATTGGTTTAGTTGTTGATACAGGTGTATATGAAACAAAGCTGCTCATTTATCCTTGTATAATCCTTACCAAGGCTGGCCTAAACCCAGTCAAGCTGAATCAGCAGGAGAATGGCTATATTCAAGGTTAGTTCGTTGATTAACTTAAAGTAGATGATTCTAAGAAGTTATCCGTTTGAAGTAGACATAGAATACAATAGAACAATTTAAGTTTTCCCAGAATTTTGAAGGTGGTTCTCATTCTGTGACCCAAGCAACTGAGGACCGAGACAACCAGAGCAAACTCTGAAGAAAGAAATGAAACGAAGAATATGACACCTGCTGAGACAAAGGAATTGAATAGACTTTTTGATCAATGAAGAACAAAGGACTGAGAATCGGTGGGAAAATGTCAAGGACTTTACCTAGTTACATAATGTTAGAAAACTATAGATACTAAGGATGCGCGCTGTGTACTTGGCCACTTAGTGAGGTGATGGCCCAACTCTGAGTTGTCAAATAAAGCAAGCCTAGAGTTACCCACAGATTGGTAAAATTCTTTAACAGTTTTGGCACCCCAGACGGAACTCCAGGACATAAGAGGACTGAGTATTTCTCTGGACAGACCTGTTACCAACGCTCGCTTTGCTGGCAGACTAATCAGGTGAGTTCACCTACGAGACTTCGGCACGGGTGATTCCAGATAAATTTATCCTGAGAAACTCTTGTGTTTAAACTTGCAAGGCAAAGAAATAGAGAAAGAGGATTAAGATGGGGACAGCACCCAGCATTGAAAGGGGGACGCTCCTTGCTGAGGTTTTAGAGAATTGGAAAAAGATAACTCTGGCACAGACATTGCCGAAAAGGAGATTGGTAACATTGTGCCAGGAGGAATGGCCATTCCTGACAAGAAACAGAGGAGGAGGGCCAATGGATGAGTGGCCTCCTAAATGACCCTAACCCTGACCCTGACCCTCACTCTAAACCCTAACCCTAACCCTAACCCCTAACCCTAAGCCTAACTCTAACCCAAACGCCTCCTCTCAGCCTCCCACCCCCGGCCTCCATTTTCTCTGGCTTCCACCTCGTGCCAGCCTCCCACCTCCACCCGCCAGCTTCTCACGCCAGGCCTCTATTTTTGCCGGCCTTACCCTTGGCCTCCCACCCGCTGCTGGTAGAGGTCTGGAAAAAGTGGAGGCTGGGGGTGGGAGGCCAAGGGGGTGGTGGGAGGCCTGGGGTAGAGGCCAGGGAAAAAGTGGTGGCCGGGGGTGGGAGGCCGAGAGCGGGTGGGAAGCCCAGGGTAGAGGCTGGCAAAAAGTGGAGGCCCAGGCTGGGAGGCTGAGAGGGTGCGGGAGGCCTGGGATAAAGTGGAGGTCAGGGGTGGGAGGCCCACGGGTCATCGAAATGGCGACCTGTGGGACGCTGACATGTGGGTCATCGAAACGGCACCCAAGGGGACGTTGACACGTGCGTCAGAGGAACTGCACCCTCCGGGACGCTGACCTGGAGGTTATCGAAACGATGACCAGTGGGACGCTGACCTGCAGGTCATCGAAACGGTGCCAGCGGGGAAACTGACCCATGGGTCATCGATATGGCAACTACCAGGACTCTGACCTGTGGGTCACTGTCCCAGTGGGCGCTGTTTTGAGAACCGTGGGTCACCGTCCCAGTGTTCTCCATTTCAATGACCTGTGGGTCAGCGTCCCGGGGTAGAGGCCTGGGAAAAAGTGAAGGCCAGGGGTGGGAGGCTGAGAGAGGATGTGAGGCCCAGGGTAGAGGCCAGGAGAAAGTGGAGGCACAACATCTTTCAAAGTGGCCTGAGAGACTTCTCCTGACAGCTGCGCACAACCTCTGCGTGTCTCTGATGGCCACACAGAAAGCGAGCCCCCCCAAGACAGGCAGTGGGGCTGCGGTGTCACCCCCCTTCCCCACTGCGAGAACTGAACTGGAAGTGAAGCAGTTCAATCTCTGACGCTTGTGTTTTGCCACAAGGCAAAATGCTGTCATAAACATGATAAAGGGTAGATAAAATGATTTATGTGACTTTCCAAAATAAAATCTTGATCTTTTCTTAGGCTGTTCATGTGTTCTACCTGCATAGATGAACAGTGCGATACTGTGGCAAACAACGATGTTTGGCATTGTTTGTTAGCAATGTTAACTTAACTTACCCTGTAATAGAATAAGTTCTAGTAACAACTGGTGTTGGCCTGCTACTGATGGTGTTTTCTGAAAATCGTGTTCTGTCGATGGGAAGTGATGTGTTTCTTCAAAGGATGTCTGTGCTCCCATTGATGAGGGTAAGCACAGCATGTTTAGGACGGTGCTGCTTGGGAAGCACAAGGCTTTGATGAAACTGGGAAGTGTTTTGTTTTGGTTTATTTTGCTTAGCCAGGCAGTCTGTGTCACTGCTCTAAGCTCATCAGGTTTTTTTTCCCGACTGGTTAGATCAAAGCTAGCTCAGAAATATTTGCATTGTTACAGCTAGATAGTTGTCTCTGTGAGTGTGTGTGTGTGTGTGTGTGTGTGTGTGTGTGTGTGTGTGTGTGTGTGTTCGGAGTAGAGGAGCAAACAGAGAGGAATAACCGCTGCAGTCCAGACTCTGAAGGAAAATATGGGTGCTGCTTAAATTAGAATAATGCCGTGCTTTCAGGATAAAACTTGTCCAGCTCTGACACCTCTTGTTCCTCCCTTGTGTTAGAGAGTGCTGGCACAGCTTTCCATGGGACTACTCTGAACTGAGTTTGGTTTGGTTTTTTAACTCTTCTTTCTTCAGACTACTTCGGTTTACATATTTCATAGTGCAGTCCCAGAAATAGTATTTCAGTGTGAGAGGGGCCGGATTCACAAAACGCACATGGATGTCAAAAACCTGGCTGGGGAAGCACATGCAGCCAAGAAGGTATTTACTTCATGCGTCGTCCATGCAAGCGCTCTGTACTCCCACTTTATACCCTGAAGCAGACCCTCTGTAAACCTGTGGATGCTGCCAAGCCTAAGACACGTAGTATTCTAGAACAAGTGCTTCAGCTAAGCCTAAGCAGTGTTTGACCTGTATCAGTGACACTTTGGTGGAATTTTGGTGTCTGGTTTGGTGCAGGTGAGTGTGACAGCTGCTCACCCAACAGCAACTTCCTTAAAGAGGACCAGAAATTGGTACTATGCAGCTTCTCCTTTTTGTGAGTATTTGCTGGGATCCAAAGTCGAGTCCAAAACCCGCAGGGGTGGGATTATTGGTTTTGTTTGTTAATCTTATTGCTCCAAAGGCAAAGTAAAGGGCCCAGTAAGGTGCCTCTCCCCTAACACCAGTTATCAAGTGAATCCTGACTCCCTCCCCCTCTAAACTGCTTGTCCTACCTACTATTGGAGCTTGAACTTTTAAAGAACTTATTCCCTACTGCCTGTCACTTCTACAGGAAGGTTGTAGCTTTCAAATTAGACTAGTCTAAGAATCTTTGCAATGAGAAATTTTATAATTCCCAGAACAAGTTCGCACTTTGAGAGTAGAACCCTATCTCTCCATTTGGGGCTATTCTTGTAAGTGAAGAGACGTGATATCGAACTCCCATTGTCCTGCTTCCTGCTTCCTGCTTTTGCCTTGCTTGACACTATTTGGCATTTTTGTAAGCCAAGGAGGCAAAACTATTTTTAATTAACTTGAGCATATTTCATTCCCTGAGGTTTTGATTTTTCTGATAAGATTTGAGGTTCTTGTCTGAACCCTTAAGTTTTATTCCTAACTGTCCAAATATTTGGGGTTATTTGTTGGATTAATTTTTCTCTAGCATAGCTATAAGGAATAACTGCAAAAATCTAGGCTTTTGTGCTTAACAGTATATGTCATTGTCAGAACAGCTTTGTACCAGTATCCGTTTTCAGTTTCACACTGAGGTAAGCATCTTTGATGGAAAATATTTCATGTAGATGGATGGTGAGCTGCAAGCAAATTAGGAGTTGATATCTGCTGACTTTCTAAGAGTAAAATATGTTAGGGTAAAAATATTCTGTAGTGGTTATTTCTGAAAGAACTTATGACTAGTACCTTTTTTAGTTCTTTTTCGCTTGTGTATAATACAGCAAGCCTTACTACATCACTGCTCTGTTACTTCTCCTTTGCAAATACCCTGTTTATTGCTAGCGATCTCTTCAGATGCTGCACAATCCACTTTGGATTGTGTTCTGCAGTATCAAATATCACAGCAGCATACTCTCTTAAGAGACTTTGCTGATGTTGAAAATGCTTGTGCTACGTTTGGGTTTTTTATTTATTTCTATGAGTATTCTGCTTTAAGCATACCTCATACAGTTTCTGCCTGAAGCCAGCCAAGAAGGTGCTTCAGAGGTCAGCTGTCAACTGGTTGGTAACAAAGGTAATGAGATCTGAAGTAAGCGCCAGTAAACAGGTGAGGAAGGGAATGGCCTCTTGACAATGTATACAACAATGCTGAGGAATGCATTTTCCCAAAAGCAAATTCGTCAGAGGCACTGTGGTCAGGTGTCGAAAATGCCTGCTGAATCATGGTTTTACTATCTGTCACAGGGAGCAAGGAAGGAGCCTCTCCACATCTTAACTATCTTTCTTGTTTATTCTCCTGATACAATTTCCCTAATGTGACAAACTCATTTATTGCAGTAGTCCTGATGAAAACCAGTCATGAGTCAGGTCGCAGAGGCACTAGGATTGTACAGATATAGCATGAAATCTGCCCCAAAGGCTTTATTCAGTAAGGAAGCATTTTTATCTTTCTCATCTACTCCCTTAGCTTTTGGGACCATTGTCTGACATTTTGTCAAACATGTAGTTCTTTGAAGTTGTTTCCAGAAATATTTATATTATGGTTTCATCTGAAAACTCTCTATGTAGAACAATGCAGTTTTAATATACAAGTAACAGGGAAAACATCTTAGTATAGTTTTAATAAGTCTTCACTCAGAACACAGATTGAAACGGGGTCACGAACTGGCACAGCACTAATCCATTTGTAAAACAAAAATGAGAAATGGTCTGTTCGCGACATTCTCATAACACAAGTGAAGATCGTTATCCCGCTCGTCTCACGTTGACACAGGGCAGGGAGGACATGTAATCTAGCAGCAGAAAAAGGATGACCTTGATCTGTGAAAAGGCACTTCTGTTAACAAATTGGTAAGTGCTCATAGCTTCCATTTTCAAGCTTTCTCATTCCTATTCCATCCCTCTAAATTGATCAATGCTTTGTGTCAGGCAGACTGTGAATCTCTCTGCAGTATATGTCTCGTCCCCTCAGGTGAATCCTACAGAGGACTTTTTCCTCACGACACCCCTTCCTGGCCATATGAAATTAGGCAAATAATCTGTTTCTCTGGACAATATTATGAGCTGTCCTGGTGCTCTTGAAACTGGAAGTCTTTGGTTGGGTTTGGTTTTTTTTTTGTTGGTTGGCGGTTTGTTTGGGTTTTTTCATTATTTAACACTACTGGTTTTTCTTTGAATGGTACATGAAGGTTGATGTTCAACTGGTTGGGGAGAAGCTGTTTAAAAATGAAATGACTATTGTTTCTCTGCTGAAATCAATAGTACTATGTCATCTTGCAGCATGCAAAAGTCTGCCTCATGATTTAAAAAATGTTAGTGAGTAATAATTATTTCAAAATAATTCAGTACCTATTTCAATTAACAAAGGTAGTTGTCCTTTTAAAGAAGGTTGTACTGCTCTGAACTGTCTACTGTGACTCAGAATGGAAACATCCCTTTGAGTACTGTTTAAATAATGGTTGCTAAAGCCATTTCTATCTGTATCTCATTCTCACTGTTAAAGCACTTCAATTTTGAATGAAATCCTGTCTACACACAGTAAGTTACAGTAAAATATTCATTATTTTTTAGCAATTATTAAGACAAAGGAGTACATTTGTGACATTATTAAAGCATCATCAACCTACAAATTAGTTACCTTATCTGTTCTCTATCTGCATAATCCTCATACCCCCATCACCATGTTTACAAATCCAAATGAATATTATGCAGCCCAGATCTAATTAATTTTGGATTAGCCTTCCAGACACATGTGGCTCCGATCAAAACAATCTGTGTTCTCTCTCTTCTGATTAGGATGAAGCCTGACCCCTGGAGTATTCTGTTTGTCAGGGGATGTGCTGGAACATGAATATCAACAAGCAGGTTAATCACTTTCTCCCATATACTCAACGTCCTGCGTTTTGTTGCTAGAAACCTTGGGGATCTAGGTAACGTCAGAAAGCAAATCAGTATTTTGCGGGGCTCAGGTGAGATTGATATCTGACTAGACATTTAAGCAATCCAGCATGAGGTATAATGAAAATAATCTGCCGAAGTGACTTTTCGTAAAAGATCTGGCATTCCATTGTGCTTGTCTTGAAGTGAAAGAGCCAACTTGAGGTTATATTTGAAAGGACAACTAAGCTGCTATAAGTTTCAAAATACTTAATGAGAAATTTAGATGATGGTGATTGCATAATTTATTCGGTATTTATGCATCCCCTGACAGAACAGCTGTTGGGGAGTTCTGTACCATGTTCATGGTACAGTTAAGAGACTAACATGGACAAAATAGCTTACCCCCTCCTTAAGTCAAGATGAGGTTTGGAACAGGACGCTTTAAGTCTCACATTTAAAGCCCTCAATCAATTGCAGTGTTTGGTAGTTCCATAATTTGTCTTTTGTTGCAAGAAAAACTTTTCTTAAAAAAAAAATCACGGTAGACTTTCTTCTTCTCCCACAATTTAAAATAAACCTTAAGCACAGAATCCTGTAGTCTTCAGGGTGTGTTCACCCTAAAGCAATTCAGTGGTCTGACTGCATGCAATTTTCTATATTCTGCATATAGACAGACAGAAAGATCGCAAGAGTTTGGCAGATTGGAGCCTTTAGATGAAGATTTTTCCTCAGACAAGTACAAGGCACTCTATATGGCTTAAAATTTGCGTTGTGCTTCCTCCCTAGAAACGCACAGATCTCCATGCCTATAAATACTTTAGTGAGTAATGCAGCTCAGTAAGAGCAGCACTGGAGGGGAAAACACTTGGTGCTAGGGACCTGATGTCAATCTCTACCTATTTCACAGGGCTACTTCAGGCTAGATGCAGTCTGGTCCTGTGGCCTAATCGTCCATTTGCAGTTAGATTGTACTAGATGTGGTACTGAAATGGATCTTCTTGTTAACTTGATACGAAATGGATCCTGCTCGTGTGCTTCAAGTCAGCTGCAAAATGTGAATCAAAATTCAGTAAGTACAGAAGAATGAAAAAGTTGCTTTAAAAGTGAACTCCTAAGTCAACCAAAATACTAAGGCAGATAGACGCAGCCTATAAAGCCAGGTGTTTACAAGATTCAATTTACTTAATCAACTCTGTTGCGAGCAAAATAAATTAGTGTATTTTATATGATTATTTTTTCTACAATGCCTGGAATCCCATAAAGGGTGCCTAGTCTTACATATGGCACGGTGTCCAATCACATATAAAAAAACATGGGCTAACAACAGAAAACACTTGGAATTCTAAGGTGGTATCTGTCCTCCAGCCCTTATCTCAGTGAATTGCATGACTTGTTTCATTCTATGTTAGCCATCTGACGGTAAATCTTGCCTTTGGTGCTATGTTTGTGTAAGGAGATTTTTTTTTACCAGGGTGTCAAGGGAAAGAAGGACTCTCCTCTTCTTTGGCTGAGAAAGCCACTAGTATTTCTAAAGCCTTCATTTTTTCCTATGAGCAGGAATATGCTACAATACAATAAACTTCCAGGGCAATAATGAATGTCCAGAGCTAAAAGTTCTCATTGCTGGATTGAGTACCTTGACTTCATTAATTTCTTGTGTGGTGTCCTGTCTGATCTTCACTCAAACAGGAGTACAGTGGCTGTCTTGTAATTAGGGCTTTCCTTGTTCACAGCAATGAGAAAAAGATTTTGCTTCTTGTGTGCAAACCTCTATGTGACATTCGTTCACTTGAATTTATGATTTGGAATTTGAGGACAACTGAGCTACTTGATAGCTTAAGGCCTGGGTTTGAGACACCAGAGTTGCCCACTGGCACAGCTTATTCACTGAGGTTGCAGCAGATGACTGTGCTTGTCTTTTCTTATTCCATCATCTAGACTTTTCTGGGAAACTAAAGTGTATCTTCTTCCTTCCTAAGTGAGGGTGAAAGTTTAACAAATCTTCTGATAAAGGGAAGGCAGTTTACTTGTCTTCCCTGCAAAATGTAACCTTTGTGTTTCCTGTTGAGATTGGATTTGTGTATCTTCACTTCCTGTCATTGGTCTTGCTATATACCGCTTTGTGAGCATGAACCCCAGCACCTTGCTATTGTTCCTTTTCCATATATTGGTAGCATCATACACTGAATAAGTCACCTTTTTAGCCTTCTCTTCAATAAACTGCATGGATTGAGTTCCTTGATCCTTATGTTATGAGGCTTATTTTCTAGGATCTCATTTTGATGTTCTTGTATACCCATATTGTTCTTGACCTGCAGCTGTCAACACTCTATGGAGTGCTTTTGTAAAGACCTGATCAGTCTGCAGAGGCAAGACAGTGTCTTTGATTCTCTGCACATTTCCAGATATACAAAGGTTGCATTAGCCCTTCTTACCCAGTCATTGTTTGACCAGTCTTTTAGAGTAGGCTCAGAACAGTTCTGGTTGATTTTTAGTAAACTTTAGGGATGCTTTTTTTTACCAAAAAAAGCCCTAAAACACTACACCCCACTCCCAAAAAAACCCCAAAAAACCCAACAAACGAAACCAAAAAATCAACTCAAAACTCACAGTCAATACAGTCATTTTAGGACTGATAGTTCTTTACATTGATTAGAAGATTGCTTCATTGATACTTGGTCTTTGAACAAGTGCCCCTGCTTCTAGTTACCTCCGAGTTTCTCAATTATTATCTTTTTTGTGGCTAGTCACCAGAACTTAATGACTCTATGCCTTCATATTTTACAAAGCAACTGAGGTAAAGGAAGAAAAATACTAACCAAGCAATAATATGGCAATGGTCAGAAATATGTAAATATAAAATTAAATAAATGAAAAACAATGAAATCAACTGAACATTATTAACCTGGACTGATTTTAAAATTCCATAGTAACAAGTAATTTGCAATTATCTACTTTGTTCAATGGTAGAAACTAAGTCCTTAGCAGACACTTAGTTCCTTTTTCAGGAAGTTTCTAGGATAGGAGGGAAATCGATCAGGATGAGTAGTATTTCAAAACCTCTCTTTTGTCCAAGTTTTGAAGGTACCTGGGAAATCAATAGTATTTGAAAAGTTAAGATATTCTGCGTGCAAATGGCCAGGAAATGTCATAATGAATTTACTGTTAGCATAAAGTCATATTCCAACATAGGTGGTCTGCAAAGGACTTTCCTTAGAAGACTATTATTCCAAAAAGAAACTAAATTACTTTTTTTTTTTTTCAGAAATGTTTGTAACCACAGGGTAAGATATTAATAGAGAATTAATTTTTGTTTCATTTGAATGCAGATTAAATCTTGGGTTTTCTTTCCCATTTCCCATTGAACCAGGTTCATTATCACTTAGCCACGGTCCATTGGACTACATCACTCATTCACTCTGACTTAAAGTCACCCAATGGGTCACAGCTACTGGCATAAGCTTCTTACCAGATCATAGAGGCAGCCAGTGTCTGTGATTAAAAGGCTATTTGCCTTTCTATGCCCTGAGATACCAAGTTTCTAGATCAATGTCAGGTTTCATATACTTTTGCCAGTTAGACAGAATTTACCATGACAAGGCAGCTTTATTTATGTATCGATGAAAACGCTATTGAGCTGCCTTTTCTTTAGTGCTTCTCTTTAATGAGTTATCCTCGAAGGCTGGAGACTAACTGATTAGGCTGGTGATACAGATAGCTTTGATTGGAGATACATCTGTACATGTGTCAAGTGAGACACTGCAGATTTTTCTCACAAGCTTAGCTTTTGTTAAATACACAAAAGCACGTGGTAGCTGAGATGTTCTGCGATTCTCAAAAAATCATTTACCTTTTCTACAAGTAAAGTTACAGTAGCTGCAGGCTGCAGTATGCTTTTGGTAAATATATGCAAATTGGCATCTATTTGTATGCTGCCAAAAATTGCTAAGGAACAGAGATGCCTGAATACCTTGGGGAAAAATTTTGGCTCTAAGATGCACCGGCTGCAAATACTTAAGCATGGGCTTAATTCTGTATGTGGGATCAGCATTACTGCGAGTTTAGCAGATGTGTTAGCAAACATAGAAGTGAAAGCATGAGTAAATCTTGCTGAGAGAGGTTTATGTATGAACCCCGATGTAAATTGGATAAACCTCCTAACACACAAAAGTATGTGACCCTCAAAATTGTTAGGTGATGGAGCTAGGTTTGGATTGTTTTTTCCCTTTTGAGTGGAATTGAATAGAAGAAGCTGGAAAAGAGAGGGAGAAATGAGACTGCAAAGGCACTCTAGAGATCAAAAGGTGCCAAAAATAAATCTAAACTGATCTCGATTGTGTTCATTTCTTACTTTACCTGTGCTGTTGCCTGAGAAGTTATCACTGGATGGAGTGGTTGAAAGAATTGTTTGGGACTGTAGCAGTCATATGTATTTTCCCCTGCTCCCCTCAAAAGTGAAATGGCTGAAATACTTATTATAACTACCAATTTCTTATGAAATTTGAAAATTAAGTTCTGCAGAAATTTGAATAAATGTGATTATATTTGATTTTTCAGTGTTCAGACTGTCTCTATGGTCTTTAAAAACAACTTTCCAAGAGTCATATCCATCGTACTAGACACCATATGGTTACTTTACTGTGTGATCGTCAATTCCTCACTAAAAAATTGTGAAATACATCTTTCACCCCATTAAACTGACTGTCTCAGTATAGCTATCTACTTGAAGCTTGACTTTAGGCAGCAAGCTAGCAAAAGTATGAAAGAAATTGAGAGGAATTAACATTAGATGTAAACTGGCAAATATGCACAAAGGACAGAAGCGGAAGAAAAAATCAGCAGAAATTGATGCTATGACAACTCCTCTTTTAGTTCAAAAAAACAACCCATAGAAAAGATTAATTACACTGTTAAGTAGTGCAACTTCTAGTAGCTAAAAAAGCCAGAGGGCTCAATTAATCTTTGTATTTTGTCTGTAGAAGTGAGTGTCAAACTATGTTGCAAGACATGAAATACTGATGGATGGGATTGAGTCCTATGTCTGAATGATTATGATGCTGTAAATTTGTGCTGTTCTGCTGACCTTGATGTAACATCAGTTTATGGCAGCTGAGAATTTGTCCCCTTGTTGAAATTATGTAATCTTTCTCAAGACAACAATCAGTATTACTCTGCATAAGAGACTGAAGAAGAATCTGAAATCTAGACGGGGAGGTGAACTAACTTACAGGTAAGCTAATGTGTCATGATGGAAAGGAACATGTGCTGCTTCATGTACAAAAGAAGAGTCACATTCCCACTGTTTATTTTTACATATGACAGAATACATATTTAACCAATCTTTTGACAAAGGCTCATAGCAGGATTTAGCCCCGTGGTTAAAATTTTTACAGGAATGCACATAACTCCAGGTCAAATACGGCTTGAGTCAGGGGAACCCGAAGTGGTGGTGATGGACGTTGCCTAGCTTAATTGCTGAATGAGATCGAGGCCTTTGGCTTCAGAAAAGCACTTTCTGGTCGTATAAAAAGCTTGTCAAAGTTTAGTCATAATTAAAGACTCAGCTTATCCCTACTATAATCAAAGACTGTGTACAACATCAAGAATTTAATTTCAACAGGATCTTGAAAGTGGTTTTTTGGATTTTTTTTAGTTGCTTGGGTTTTTCTTCTGAAGAACAAAAGAGATGATTTTTCTGGACTCTTGATGTCTACAGTCATGGAGAGAGTAAACTATAGCATCATGAACAGGTACAGTACAGTAAGAGATGGTTCTTTTCTTAGTATGGTTGCTTTAGATTGTAGTTGATTGTGCCTGCTTTCCCCTATGGATTTCATAAGATCTTGGAAGGTAAATGCCAGCTTCTTTTTCTGGAAATTATCTGAAGTCAGCAGAAGCTTCTTTACTTATATGGAATCCAGGCCTTAAACAAAAGTCTTGTACTTTGGATGCACCCTCAAAATGAGTAAGGGTCATGTGATGGGATGGATGAGCACCACTCTTGCCTTAGGGTTACTAAGACGCCTTGCATACCTCTGTCCTCAGAACAATCCACCACACTGCAGAAAAAAAAAAAGCAGTGTTATAAGCTGCAGCACTGTCTTCTATCTACGGGAAAGCTGAAGCATGTGCCCCAGGTGTATTACTGTGGTCAAGGAGCAGGAAACAAGACCAGCATGTCCTGAAAAAAAGGGCGAGGGGAAGTCAATATATTTAAGCCCTCTGTTCTCCTTCTCCTCATCATGATACAACAGAAGATAGCATTTTGTTGTGATGATTTAGTCTTTTATACAATCACTATTAAGCCTGTCCAGCCATTTGGACCAGGAGTGAAGACTGTGCCTGCCTTTGTGCCTTTGCCCAGGCAGAGCTGTTTCACCGAGGCAGGATGCAGAGGAAGATAAGCCAAGCGGAGTCGCAATGGTGAAGAATGTCCAAAGCAGTACTAGAGGGCTCTTGGGAGAGGACTTCTTACATATTCTTACATACAATGTAAACTTAAATAACACTTTTTGATATTAGAGGGAGTTCAACTAGCCATTCCCCACAAAGAAAGGCAAGACCTTTTGAACAGTCCTGTGAGAATGTAGCTTGTTCTTGCTGTCTAACAAGAGAAGGGTGAAAAGACAGTAACATCAAAATATCCCAATCCCTGATTAATCTCTGTCATTCTGGTTATACCAGACAGATACTTTTTAATTTTGCCAACATAATAAAATACGCTGGGATTGCAGAAGTCTTACAGCTGCTGCTGTCTCATGAACAACTTAAGTGTTCATTTGAAGCAGTTCATTGCTACACCAGAGGAGGTTCCTCCTCCCCTACAACACATTGCTCTATCACAATGTTCTACAAAGACTGTTTCTCTCTCCTTCTGAGCTGCACAAGGACATTAGCATGAAAACGAGGACTTTGTTTCTTAAGTGTTCATCCATTTCTCTAGCTTATCCTCCCACCTGAAGTCCTCATCTGTGGCATCAATGAGTTGCAGTGGAAATTGGTTTGATGAGGCTGTTTAAGTGCAATCCACTTACACATTGTATGCAACAATCTCTCTATAATTATAGACCTCCTTTTATTATTATTATAACATCTTTTAACACTTTTGAAGTTCCCTCAGTCTCATAATTCAGCTTCATTGACCAGAAGACAAAGAAATCCACCAGCTGCAGAGTTAAAATCATGATGCTGCTGGCTTTAATCTCTCTTTAATCATTAAAATATAAATTAGCTCTTGTACTCATTACTTTCCAAACAGCTTTCTCTTCTGGGTTTCTCTGAGCCTCTGCTCACAACTGCCACCTGCTTCTTCTGGTGGCCTGCCTTGCACCTGGGAGGAGACTCCTTCCCAGAATTTGTCAAGAACAAGGTTGCAGGGCCTTAACAGCAAGAAATCATAGTAGAGAAGAGGAGTGAATGTGAGCAAGTACAAATGAGGAGTTAAAGAGTAAGGTCGTCTCTGTCAAAGGACACTTTCAGTACACCAGTTATTAGCAGGGGTACCCCTGCTAAGAAGTAAGCATCCCTCATAGTATCGCCCAGAATAGTACCCCCAGAAGTATCCCTCTTAAGAAGTAAGCAAAGCCTCTTTGGATTACTGCTGAAGTATTTAGCCACAATTGGATGCATGGCATACACCACCCAAATGCTGTATTTCCTTGCAGGAAGGACAGCAATATGTGTCTGACAGTCCCTGAAAAAGAGAGCATTCGCCCTTTGAGTCAAAATCTCTTGTACATTACTGCAGCTATTCTTGGTTATCATGTGTCAATGGCTTAGATGAGGTACATGTGTCCAGACTGATGGGTGTATATTTCTTTGGCTCTATTTATAACACAAGAAAATGCATAAATACTCATTGTGTGGTGAATTAGTTGTTGCCTGAGGTCCTATATCAGAAACAGATTTTTTGTCTACAGCTGTACCTCCATCCCAGCAAAGAACAACTTTGGAGGAAAGGATACGTATCTTTTAATGGGATGGAATATTTCATATTTCAAACATCAAGATTTGGTACATGACTCTTCAGGCTCACAATTCTAGAGACTAAAGCCTACTGATGTCCATAGGACTCATGCTGTTTAGTATCTGAGCACCTCTGAATACACTGGTACACCAGATAGGAAATCCCAAGCAAAAAAGGCCTATGGTCATACAAAGGTGCAACATGTGCTTAAGTATGTGATAAGTCCTATTGATTCACTGTGACTCTTCGAGTGCTTAAAATCAAACATTTGCTTATGTACAGCTTCTAGTTCACTATTTAAAACTTTACTACTGACAGCTTTGGCAACAGGAGGAAATCGATATATTCATAGTTCAACTATGTGAAGCAGAGAGGAAAAGCCAGGGACTCAGGGCAACTGACATCTTTAGAAATGAAGAACAATATGTGGAAGTACGGTGCTACATATACAGATCTGCTGAGGAGAATGCCTTACTGAGCCATAAGAAAGGCTGAACTCATGGAAGAATCATGCAGTGTATTCAACTTAATTGAATCCCTTATGGAGTCCCTAAACGATGTGCAAAGGGATGATCCTAATTAAGAAAGGCTCAACCTGTTGGCTAAAAGCTTAGAAAATTGCTGTTCCTTCTTATGCTTATTGTCTGAGCTCCTTTCCACATTTCCTGAATGTACAAGTGCAAATTTAGAACTTTAATAAATGAAAGATATTCTCTGTCTGGATTTTGTGTATTCATGAGATTTTCCACAAACTTTGAACATGACACAATTCGGTTCATGGCCAAGTCTTAAAACAAAGCTTTATTATTATTATTATTATTATTAAAAAAAACCCCACAAAAGATAAGAAATGTCTATCTTCTATGATATTGTTCAGACTACATGAATTAGACGTGAGGCTGAAAACAGATTTTTGCTCTAATAAACGCTGAGCAAGCAATTTTGCGCTCTGCCAGAATGAATTATTTATAACATCTCTAAAAGTACTTCTCCTGATTTTGACAATACTAAGAAAATCTTGGTTTGTTTTGCCATGATGAAAAACTGTCTGTACATAACTTGTGTTGTATTTCAGGTGTATCTCAGTTCTTATTTAATGGGAAGCCTTTGTTTATGATACTTGCTGTAAACAAAGTTTTGAGGCCCTGCAAGATATTCTTAAAAATGGAGGGTGTGACGCTCTCTTCTGGGAGGGGAGGGTTCACAAGGAATCATAGAAAAACTCAGCCCAGCCTTTGCATACTCCTGACCAAAAGTGTTCTCTTTGCAGAAGCCACATAAAGATTTGGGAGGTTTTTAGGGCCACCAGAGGATGCGACGTGCCTAGCTGGGCAAGGCCTCCTTACCCTCTCTTATAAATGATGAGCCTCTCCAAACCAAAGGATATTTTGTCATCAGTGCATCAGTTCTAGTGTTGAGCCTTTTCTCCTTCTTTGCTGGGTGTTGGAGCACGGGGCCAGGCCGCTGGGAAGTGCCCTTTGTGCAAGAGGGAAGTGAAGTGATAATGAGGAGTTCGTCCTAATAGCGCTTGCAGGAGAAGTACATCTGAGGAAACATGATGTGAAAGAGAAAGCTCCTGGTGTGGTTTGGCTTGGGACAGCCACGAAGGAAGTATGTGTTTGAAAGAGTGGGCAAACCATTACGAAAAAGAGAGAAACCTGATCTAGAACTCTTAGGGCTGCTGAACTATGTGAGGTTATAATTTGTATTTCTAGTCTGTCTTGGAAAAATGAGGTAAGAGCTGCAAGTGCTTTCGTGGTTAATTAAGTTTTAGTTCAGAATCCCTCATCTGAGCCTAATTTTTTACAGGATGAGGTTTTTAAGATTAAATAAATGGGAAAAAAAAAAGAGTCAGCTTGTGTAGCTGCAAGGATTCTTTAATTTTGATAACTTTGCTTTTCTCCCGCTCTCCAGCTGAAGCGCAGCTTTCACAGAGTTTCACTAAGTACAAGCTAATATAAGCTAATTCACTAAGTACAAGGTTCCTAATGAAGAATTCTGCTAGCATGGGCAGAATTGCACAATGCAAGGTGGTTACTTCCAGAATGGAAGTGGTAGTTTTTGAAATCTAATTAGATTTTAATTTTAAAATTGTGTAGATTGTCACAAGATTTTTTCCTGCTTTTTATACCATTTATTCTCTTCTCTAATTTTTTCTCCCAAGGTAATCTTTAATTTTCCCCTTAGTTTTTTTAAAATACAAGAGTATAAATAAAAATTGGTTGGAAGAAAGGATGGGGAAAAGGAGAAAGAGTTTTAGAGGAAGAAAGAAAAGGTGAAGAAAAAGCATGGAGATATTCAAAGCCACTACTTTTTAAAACGTAAGTGAAACTTTTTGTGGAAGTACTGTTGTGAATTTTTCAGTAAGATTTTTTTGTTGTTTGTTTGGTTTTCAGTGGACCCTGTAAGAAGTCAGGGCATCTCACTTGGTATTGTCATTAATGCACAGTGGGAGCTGACTCAGGTCTCTGGTTAAATAGGGGGGATAACCAGAGTGCAGTGGGGCTGATTGAAAGCTATAAAGCCTTCTGCAGTAGAAGGCAGTGCAAGAGCATGTTCTTATTGATGGAGGTCAGAAAATAGGTACCTGCAATGACTGTGCCTTCGTTTCTATCTACTAAAAAAGGTTTTAGACAGACCTTTTCTACAGAATCGCTCCTTTGCACACCTTCCCTTTTTGCTACGTTTTCTTCCCTCTTCATGGTATTATCTAACATAAGAAGTTCCTCAGCTTCACCCTCCCACACACACACCCTCTTAAAAACTGTGGTGACAGAAATATACCTTCATAAATGGGTGTTTGTTAAGGTTGGGTTTGAGTGCAGCATTGAGAAAAGATGCCAGGTTGGTTGGTTGAGTGCATGAAGCCTTCATTTATGTACACAGGTACAGCAGGATTAGTAATGGTAGAAAATTTCAAACACATTTATGTTAGAGGTGGTAGCTCACAGAATCGCAAAATTGTGGAGGCAGGAAAGAACCTCTGGAGATGCTCAAGCTCAACCGTCTGCTTAAAGCAGGGTCAGCTGGAGCAGGTTGCTCAGGGTCATGCTTAGTCAAGTTTTAAGTATTTCCAAGGATGGAGATTTCACAGCTTTTCCGGGCAGCCTGTGACAGTGTCTAGTTGCTCTCAGAAAACCCAAACCAAATCAAAAGAAAAACCCCAAAACCCAGCCAAGCAAAAAACCACACAGATTTTTCTTGTACTTAAATGCTTTCTTGTATTTCAACTTGTGCCCCTTGCCTCCTGAAGTTTCACCGGGCACCGCTGAAGGGGTGTGGATTCCTATGCTCAGGCATTCTTTCTGTTAAGTACTCTTAACCAACCAACCAAACAAAACCCCAAAAAGAAAAAAAACACAAACAAAACACCAAAATTCAAATTGAAGAGGAAATGCAATGAACTTGTATGCAAGCTCATATTTTAGTTAAAATTATTTGTACTTCACACTTCGTATTCTTTCATTTTTTAATTTTTCCTTGTCCTTTACATAGTTTATTTGTCTGGATACATCAGATAAGAGGAATGCTGTATGCTGCCAGTGGGATGGTTTGACAGTTGCTTGAGTCAAATATAGTGTTCTTATGCTGCACATATTGAGGATAAATTAGGTGTCACTGAATTTTATGTTCTTCATGTTTAACAAGAGCTACATAATGCAAATAGGGAAGTCTCATAAAATGATAAATAAATTGGATATTATTTGAAAATACCAGGGTATGTTTTACTTTTGAAGCTTAAACTTAATGGTTTTCAATGTGGTATTAAATTGCTTATTACATGGAACGTTTAATAACGTTCACAAATAGCAAATTTAATTCAATGAATAGTGAGCGACTGGTGAATAACTTGCTTCCGCGTTCAATCCATTTCCCATTTTAACATGAGGATGCAACAGAGCAAACGAAGCATTGACTGCAGGTGGGAAGATGTACTTCCCTGAATACAACATTGACGCCTACATTTAAAGGGAGGTTCCTATCTTAAAATATTCCTCTATTAAAATGCACCCGCTTGATTATAATCGGTTTTGACAAGTGTTTATAAGCCCGTTCTCTTCCACGGAAGTACAGAGGGGGAATTTTAAAGAACAGACAACCAATCTTTTGAAATTTGAAAGGAACTATCAAGTGGGTGTGTTTGTTGTGTATGAATGTACGATTTATACCTAAAATAAGCACCCACATATGCAGGCACTGGTAAGACAGAGGGAATTGTCAAAGCGCTTTTATTTTTATTTAACAAGCTATTCATTCACCACACTGCACTTCAAGCTGTCTGTAGAATAGTGATTTATGAGAAAAGACTGTTAGAGTTTGATTTAGAGCAAAGCTAGGCAGTGAAGTACATTCACTTTATGACAGATATTTCCTGTTATCTTTGAGAAGACCTCTGCCATGACACATTTCCATCCCCTCCTACGTCTGTTAGAACCTGCTTAAAGGCTCTCGAGCAAAGTCTCAGGCTCTAATTCCCTTTTGTGTTCTGATTTCCAGACCATGGGGAAAGGAAAATTAGGTACAAGAGGGAGCAGGTGGTGCAGGACACAGCAGCAAATGAGCTATGAACTTGGGGAGAACGATGTCGGTAGAAGCAATTAATTTTATATTGAAGTACACTATTCCTTCCAATAATCACAGCTGCTCAGGTCTCACTGTGAAGAAGAAAAGAAGGATAATAGACAGATATTTGTAATGCAATGAAAAAAAAATCCACCTAGTTTACAATTTAAAGGGTCTGATGTTAAAAGCTGAAGCCATTTAAATTCCAGCTTTAGGGGAACATTATCTGTTCCTCCTCAAAATCTTATGCCAGGCTTGGGGACTGGCTCTGGATATGTTTGTCAGCTTAACGCTACACAACCTTTTCCCCCCCCTTTTTCAAATCTTCAGCTTTGTGGCTAAATTACAAGAATTCCCACTATTTCACTGTGTTCGTCATACATATGTTTATAATTGTTGTTAAATCAGAGGTGGAAAAAGGTAGGTTATAGACCATAATTTTCTGCTACATCAATTGAATAAGGACCAGTTCTACTATACTTCTTTCACTACAGCAGCGGAGAGGTGAAGCTTTTCTTCGCGTACTGGATTGGTAGGCGCCCTATCTCCTTGTATAACCCTGACACCTAGAAAACCCACTTCTGGATTACAATCATACAGTCAGCACTGTATCCTCACCAGTGCTTTCCTCGGTTGTCTGGAGCAGGACTGGAAACAAAGGACATGCTTTGAAAGGAGTCCCCTTACAGCGGTAAAAAACCCACCCTTGCAATGAATAAGCAGTGGTGAAATGTATGCCGTTTGGAGTACCTAGACCGAGTCTGTGTATCCCACGGGAGAACAGGGGAAGGAGAAGAACTTCTAATTCAATCACAAGTTTACAGACTGTGAGCAGAAACTGCTGTATGAAATGGTATGCCTTCTGCTCAGAAGGGATCATTTTCCGTCCTTCAGGCTCTTGAAAATCAATGGAAGTTGGAGACCTTCCGTAACGAGGGAGCATTTCACCCAAGAGCAAGTGAGAGAGGAATGAGGTCATTCAGAGTGATGGGGCTGACAAACAGGGCACAGGACAAAATTCCAAATTACTGTGAAAAATAAGCGCATCTTTGCAACCACTATGTTTATGTGGAAACCCTTCGCTTCAGTTTGAATATTTCTCTTGGAAACACTTGACTACCCGAGGCAGTCTTAAAGAAATATGTTTGGAAGAAATACATTTGACAGGCTAAAACTAGTTGAGTCAGACGTTTGGGTTTGTCACTGCCCTTTCTTATATAAAGTCCGGGCTCGGCTGCTCAGGAGGGTTTGCTAGCCAGACTGAGGAGACTGGTTATTCTGAGCTACATTTCCTGCCTTGTCTGTTCTGCAGGAGATGCGATGCTTTGGCCTGTGTGTAGCTGTCGTGCTCAATGTTGTGAACTGCGTGGGATAAGTACTTGAACTGTCTAGTGGCTGTTCCGTGAATGAGTCTGAACCCAAGTGGCAGATGAAAGAAGAATGGATAATGTCTCCAGATTCCCACAAGGGAGAAGGTATTGAAGTTTAATGACTAAATACTCAATAACTTTGTAGACCAAGCCCAACAGGGAAAAAAAAAAAGGAAATTAGTAATTTTAAACTTCACTGGGAAGTAGAGTGGCCCAACCAAGTTTTATCTTTTTTTTTTCCCTTTTTTTTAATTAGCTAGTGTAGTGTAATACAGGAAGGTTTTCCACCAAAGGCAAGGTACCAGTTTTAGACCAGGAAAACCCCAGTTGTTATCAAACAAGAAGCAATAATCTAATAATCCAGGAAAACTTGAAATTATTAAATATGAATCAAAATGGAGTATTTATCCATTTTTGTATATTATATAGTGTATTTTTTTTGCTCGCATCTGATTATGGTGTTCTCCACTCTCTTTGAGGATCTTACTGTGCCTAACCTGCCTCAAGGAAGATATTGTCTCATTAAAAAGGTTTATGTATAGAATTCAGTTACAGATTTCTGATTGTTCTGCAGTAGAAATACATGCATTTAGCCCAGCCTAACTGGAAAATAACTGATGTAGCATCCATAGGTGACCCCACCGACTCCAGCATTGGCCAGTGAAGTTTTTCAAAATCATAAATGAGATTTAAACACTAGATTGTTTGGTGCCCCAGCAAATGTTGATATTTATTTTCTTGCCTTCTACTAGCCGAGTCTTTGGACTGCATTTGTCTAATGGCCCTAGAGCATGAATGCTGAAAACATGCTATTTTCAAAAAGCCTTATTTTTATTTTTGCATTCTAGAAAGGGTAGCTTTCAAATAACTGCCATTGGACGGAGCAGCAGTTTTTCCAAGGTGAGGGGTGACACATCAGTTGCCATGACTTGTCTGATTAGCAGACATTCTACATCCTTGTGTATTTTGTGTCCCATCTGCTCTGCTTACATCTTCAGGATTTAGCACGACCAAATGATCAGCTTTGAAAATCTGTCCCTGAATGCATGTACAATGGGGAGGTATACAGGACCTTGCATAGCTGAATGCAGACCAGCATGCATAAGGCGTATGTCACAGTCAGTGCTAAATCCCTTCTATATATTTCTCACCATTAAATCTGCACCTAAGGTTATGTGTGCAATGCAATTTACCTTGAATTTCCTCTTCCAAGTATATACAGTTGTGGATGATTGCACGCTCATTTTTCAAGCTCTAGGCTGTACAGCGGTAACTTCTAGCGTTAGCCAAGGCAGCAGGCGCTTACCTGAATGATGTTTTCCATGGGAGTCATGGCCCTTCTCCACACAAGAGAGAAGCACTCCAGGGGCTGCCATGCGAGTGGCTACCTAGAGAGTTGTGACTGTGTGCTCCTGAAGTCCTACACCAATTTATTGAGAGGAGGGATGCAGCAGTACCCAAGGCCAAGGTAGTGATCTGTATAGCCTGCCATCTGCTTCCACCTCCTTCCCTCTCTCAGGTAGCAATAATTTATTATTAATATACGTATTTGTGCCGTGCATTAGCCTCAATTATCAAAGTAATGCAATTCAGCTAGAGTGTGAATTGGGACTTATTCTTCACTCCCATTTTAATGCTGCAAAGTTTCAAGCTGATTGCCAGTTGTCTGACGAATCAGGTCCATAGGTACATCTTAGTCCGGTGCTCATTTTCTACATATGCAGGGGGGTGCTTCTGGAAAAGCTGTGTGCTCTGTGCAAACTGCGCGCCTTTCACTCGCTCTGACGAGAACCACCCAGTTAGTCCGAGACAGTTGAGCCTTAGCATTTTAATAGATCCGTGTGCTGTTAGACCTCATCACATTGTTATACCCAGGAGAAGGCAATTTTAATTTTCATATTGAATAGTAATGTTCTGAACTAAACATATTGCTTTGAATCAAAGCAGCCCCAACTTGAAAGCATTCATAAAGTGGAAACAGGTGTAGTCAGCTGTTAAGTACCTCACAAGTTGTTTGGCACATTACCACAGTAGTCTGATTCCCATTTGAAAGTTAGGCATTTGCATAAGTGGAGTGAGATCATAAATCATTTTGGACAGTGTATTATTATTGTGTTAGTTCCTGTGAATTTATGGAAACAAGTAGCTGCAACAAAGCAAGGCACACCTGCTCTGAACATACATACATGTTTATGACCATTAAAGCAAAGAAAGTAATAGAAAATAATTTTTCATAAATAATAATAAAAATCAGATGAGGTTTTTCTCCAGCTGCATTATTTTTGTGCTTCCTTTTGGTAAGCTTGGAGTTGCTGAGTTGAAGTGGCTCAAATGTTGTAAAAGAATTAATCATAAGCTTAGCTTTCTACTATTGTAACATTAGAGAATAGAACATTGTTTTAGTTGTTGATACAGGTGTATATGAAGCAAAGCTGCTCATTTATCCTTGTATAATCCTTACCAAGGCTGGCCTAAACCCAGTCAAGCTGAATCAGCAGGAGAATGGCTATATTCAAGGTTAGTTCGTTGATTAACTTAAAATAGATGATTTTAAGAAATTATCTGTTTGAAGTAGACCTAGAATACAATAGAACAATTTAAGTTTTCCCAGAATTTTGGAGGTGGTTCTCATTCTGTGACCCGAGCGACTGAGGACCGAGACAACCGGAGCAAACCTTGAAGAAAGAAATGAAATGAAGAATATGACACCTGCTGAGACAAAGGAATTGAATAGACTTTTTGATTAATGAAGAATAAAGGACTGAGAATCGGTGGGAAAACGTCAAGGACTTTACCTAGTTACATAATGTTAGAAAACTATAGATACTAAGGATGCGCGCTGTGTACTTGGCCACTTAGTGAGGTGATGGCCCAACTCTGAGTTGTCAAATAAAGCAAGCCTAGAGTTACCCACAGATTGGCAAAGTTCTTTAACAATGTTTGTTTAAATAAAAAGTCAGTAGGCACCTAAATTCCCTGTAAAAGGGAGCTCAGGCACTGTGTTTGTAGAAGTGAATTCCACATGCTACAGAGTGCTCCGAATCGTGCGCTATCTGGATTTCCTTGCTGTCTTTTGAATAATTGTTGCGTGCCATGACCTGTGATCTTTGTTTCCCTAGAAGTATGCACTGCTCCATATTTTATGACATACTGCAAAATGGACGAAAATGTTAATCTTTAAAATAAAAAAGTTAATTTAATAGAGGAAGAAGGGAGAGAGCCAAGCATTATGTTAGAGTTGTTTGATGAATGCTCTATATTTCATCTTTATGCACTTGAACCAAGAGAGTAACTCATCTCTTTGCATAAACATATGGTGGCTTTGTTTTTAGGCAGATTTGTGACAGCAGTGAGTGAGTGACTTTGCAGGCTCTGACAGTTGTCATATTCATGGGTAGCAGTACTGCCAAAAAGCATACATATTAACACAGTTATTCAAATTCGCTGTAACATCAGAGTACTGGATTCAGAAACTGTTTCTCCTAAAAAGTTGAATGTTATTATGTTTGCTTGCTCAAGGGTTTTCTGTTCCTTTGTTTGGGGCTCTTTGCTTGTTATTTTTACAGCTTTTGAAAGTCTTTATTTCGGAGCCAACATATACAATAGAAACTGATTGCCTTTGATCTAGAGTAGTCAAAGATGCTGGATTTCAGCAACCACAGTCTTTTTCTGGGGAATCTATCTGTTTGTGGTGGGACGATGGGAGCCGACTAGCATATTTTCTCAATAAACAATAAAAATGAGAGACTGAAACAGAAAGCAAAAGAAATATCATCCCTGCCTTTTGCTTGGCAAAGCCCATCTGACAGATCCACTCTTGCCTCTTGATAGGTAAAGTAGGTAAGGAAGGGGAAATAATGAAGAAAACAGTCTTGAATAACAAGTTGAAATGCTAAGGATTTATGGAGAAGAGAGAACCTAGATATGGCGACCAAGAAGACCACAGCATGCTGCATTGAGAAACCTTTGTTCAAACATATGCAAGGAAAAAAGCATATTTTTTATTAGACAATTAGTGCTTTATAACCAATAAAACAGGATCAGGTAGTTGAGATCAGGTATAAATGCAACACCTCCTTTTCTTGAGAACAATCTAAAACTTTCAAAAGAAAATACCAACAAGATCAAAACAACAGCTTCATTATCCTGAAAAGGAAGAGGGAAAGGGCATCCAGATAGGAATGGTCTTTCTTCTGATCAGTCCCCTGCTTGAGCATTGGCAGTGCCAATAGCCACCAGCCATGCAGGCACAGCATGCTGCAACTCGACTACTCTCAGACTTGCTAGGTAGATTTCAAAGTATGGGATTTTTCCAGGAGAGTGATGAGTAAAACAAAGAAAGCTAACTTAACTGTTAACTGTTTATAAGTTAACGGTTATACCCAAGTATTAACGGTTATAAGTGTTATTTGCTGAAATTTTGATAGTCAGTCCCATATCCCATTTTTCCCAGAGGAATTAACAATTGGATTGTGGCAGTGGGGGGTTGGGGTGGGAGTTGTGAGATTCTCTGCTTCCAGTGTCTGTGTGTCAAAGCTTGCAAATAGTAATCTTAAATCCTTTCTCCCAATTTATTTTTGCAACCTGAGAACCCCAAAATGTCTAACTGAACTGATATGCAGTCTCGAAACAGGAGATTTTCCACCTGTTTATGACATTTCTAGAACCGGTTCCAAATAAAATCTATGTAATAAACTATACATTTTTACATTATATAGATACCATTGAACACGTAATTTAGCAAATTAGCAGAAAAGGAAAATGCAATAGGTAGTGAAAGATGGCAACTGGTTCTGTGCCGCCTTCCAGAGCATTTTGCTCCCAAAGCTGTCCAAAGAAAGTGAGGGGGGAAAAAAAATCAGATTTTGCATTATATAAGTATGTAGATGCCGAATCAAACCAAGAAGGAGCAGTCAGTGGCAAACTTTTTACTTCTGGATATACTTCCATAAACTATTCAAGTCCTTGATGTATTTGGAAAGCAGGCAACTGCTCATAACTCATCCTACACAGAGAGATGGTACAATGCGGAAAACAATACAAAAAAATTTTTATTTTTGATACAGCAAGCCACCTAGACACAAGCTATACCTTATAATTTGGTTAGGAAAGCATTGAGGCATCTACTTGAGTTCTCCCAACAGTACTACTTAAAAATTAATTCAACAAGCTGTTAGGCAATCTTGCCTGATCCAGTAAAACACTCAAGAATGTGCAAGGTAATATGGTACACTCCTGGTGTCACCTGAACTCTGTTACAGGTTTTTACTGAATAAGCTTAGCCTTATTTGTAAATTTACTCTTTTTCTGGCATCAGGGGATGGATTTGCGTTTCTATTAATTCCAGCCTTTGCCCTAAACTATGAAGTTAAATCGTCACAAAGAACTGTGGATGAATTGGGAATAGCAGCAGAAGTGATGAAATTTTCATCTTGGGTAAAATTTGAACTTATGCAATGAATGCTACTTCAGGCATCAACTAAACTGGGTAAACCCCCTATGCTCAGAGTGACATGAGACCAACTGTGCAGTCTGTAGATTTTCGGAATACTGCCATGTGTATACCTGTGTGGAGAATGATGAAGCCACAGGATAAAAGGGAAGCATGCTGTTCTTTTCAAGTTTTCAGTTACCTGAGTTCTTACACTTACTTTTTCAAGAGTGAATGTTTTTTGGTATATTGTCCATTTTTTCTGATGAGGAGGTTGAGTTGAATATAGGGACATCTACTAAATTACTGGAATAGAGTGCTTTTTGATAACACGGGGTACATCCAAATTTTATTGACGTGAAACCAAAATAAGTTTGCTGAATGAAAATTAACTTCATCGCATCAGGATGTTTTAGAGACTAAAAGCATAAATGGGTTAAAAAAAAGATTAGGCAAACTTATGAAGGAGTCATGAACTATGAAACACAATGGTTCACCAGTTCATTGAGTAGAGTGCCTAATCTGCTGTTCAATAATAAGGAACACTGTCCATTTCCTTTGATTCTTCAATATTTCCCTTAAGTATCCACTGTTGGTCATCCTCAGAGACAAGATACTGGGCTCTGTTTTGCATCCCTTGGCCTGACTCTATAGCCGATACACTGTGATGTCTTCACAGTCAAACCTGGTAGACCTCACCAATGGAAAAGCAATTTATTGTCATCCCATATGTCATTGTTGAAATAACTTGCTACGGGTAAGATGACTGAGGGGTCTTCTAGAAGAAGCCAGAAAAGACACACTGCAGAGAGGCATGGTTTAGGACAGGATGATTTGTTCTTGTTCTTATCCAGAGCATTTTACTGAAACAATTGCATCTTCTCCTTTTGACTTTCTCAGCAGCGCCAGTTACCTGAACTGGATTACTGCTCTAACAGAGTTAAACCTACACACCCTTTCAGAATACCTGAAAGGGGTAACGTGTATGCTAACACATTTTTTTCCTCTGAAGGAAACTGCCGTAGTTTTGCCTATAAGCAAATAAAATCCTTGTTTTAATTGATCATTCCCCAAACAATTACACAAAATAAAGATCCATAAGAAATGAATAAAATATCTGGAATATAAGAAATATAAATATAAATGAAAAGATATGGAATAAATAAATGAGAAAGTCTGGTTTAGATGTCTCTTCTTTGTAGCCAGAGGTCAAACCTTTATATGATCTTGGGTCAAATAAAGCCACAGACAAGTCCTAAGAACCATTATTGATGACCATGAATTTCATGTTGGGAAATAACTTCTATTAATTTTCCTTCTAATCAAGAGGAAAATGCATGTAGTCCTTCTTCTAGAGACATAGCCAGGCAATATAATCCTTTATTCCGCCTGGAATGATTTTGTCGCTACCATCAGATAAATAATAGATATTCATAGATAGTCTCTTATTTTGACCATTGGAAAAAAATTACTTTTTTCCTCTAAATTTATTCTATAGTATGTAAAGTATATCTGAAAACTTTCAATTTTTCATTTGCAATATGGATCACAGGAGTCTGTAAATTGATTCAAGTTGTATGTGCTGGCTGACCCCTACACAGACAGTAATTACAATCGCTGGTCAGTAATTTCTTTGGCAATTATTTCCTGTGCTGTGTTAGGTGGGTTGTTACATCTTAGATAGAAGATCCACAAAATTTCAAATGAAGGTTATGCTTTTTACCAGTCCTACAGATACAATTGGAAGATCTGAAGAATTTGCTAACCTCAAATTTTTTTTTTTTTTTTTTTTTTTTGGATGTATTGGCTGATACAGTAAAAGGTACTATGTCTTCCCACAAATTTTGTCTCATTGACCATTTTGTCATTTTAATAAATACTTAGTTTAAATCCTTTCTCTGTAATTAGAGATGGGATGGTTTTGTTTGAAGTTAGAATTAATCTATATTGAAAGATCAGAATTTTTAAAAGAATTACTATCAGCCACTAAGGTTCAATAATCAACATAACTTTTTTCAATTTAATCTGTGTGTCCTAGGAGTAATTAAACCTGTTGTTCTAGGCAGCTGGTGTAGCTGTCATAGAAATTATTTAAAATTTGAGACACTCAAATTTGAAAGTAGCCTAAAAATACAAGACGGGAGTAATACTTGCCCTCATTTGGCCCCTAAGCCGTAATTCCTAACAATAGGCAGGTAGGCACACTAGTGACATGCTGAATTTTTGCTAATAAATCCTCCTGAGAAGCTACGGAATACCTGTCACTCGTTGTCTGGAGTGTGAGTTGTTTCTGACAGAAATGGTGGCTACCATATTTCAGCATGTGATGATGCCTTGCCTTGGAAGGAGGCAAAGTAACCAGCTCTACACCTCAAGGTATATTTTGTTCTTTGAGATTCTCGGCAAAAAAACAGGCATCAAGCAGGTGATGAACACGAAGAGTAACAGTGATTTGAGGGGTTAGGTGCTCTACAGTGGGAGTTTAGACACTTAGGAACCTGACTGAAAAAACAGCTCTTTAAACAACTTATATTTGATTCAATACTGTTGGCCCCCTATTAAGGACTGTGTTTCGATCGCAAAAGTTATCCTCAGTACTTTGAGGGACGGAGAGAGGGAGAAGGTAAGTCTCTCTTCTTATAATCTCTAGTTTGTAGGCAGAGTTTTCACTGTTCCTTTGAGAAGTTCAATTATGCGAAGATTACAGAAGTAGCTGTAGGAGATGTTGTCAAGTGCCTTTGGTATTAATTCGAAGAGGAATGAGTGAAAAAATAATTCGAAGCCTGACATTAATCTTGGAATTTGTAGAAGAGCAATTGTTAGAAAATTCCCTACTGGTTTATTTTCCTAGTTCAATTCAGAATAGTTTAGAACAGGTGGTTATTCATCACAGAGTTAGTATTTCTGCCATAAAATATTGCTGTCATGGGTCAATTTGGATCAGTAAATATTTTTCTCCTGCAGTCTTGCAGTATGATTTTAAAAGAGACAGAGCAGGCTGAGAAGCTGACCTTGGAAAAAGAACTGTTCTTCGAAGTCTGATTAACATCAGTTGGTTGATGGATCAAAAGCGGAATCTGAAATCAAAACTTTTTTCTTTTTTAATAATACAATGAAGCTAAGAGTCGAGTCTGGTTATAACATTTTTTGAATTTAAAAGCCTGAGAATTTTAAATCCCATCTGTGTGTGCTCAAAGCTTAGGAAAGAAGCTGGGTTTACAACTACTTTATTCAGTTCAAGATTATAAAATCTGGTCTGTGTGGCCACACCTCATCAGAATTATCCTATTTTAGGTCACTGTTTCTGTGACAACTGCATTCAGCTCTAACGCCTACAAATCTGACCCAAAACTAAACTATATCCTTAGGCAATCTTGGATTAAATCTTTTCTGACTGCAAATTATATTCCCATCATTAATTTCTAGAATCCCCCAAGTTATCAATTACACAAAGCCAAATGTTCAATATTGAAAATTCCCAGTAGATTTGTATTTTAATTCCTCTAAGCTCTTTATCATTGTTCAGAGAGCGTGTATGTGATTTCCGGATGCTTAAAAATCCCATGAAGTTATGAAAATATCAACGTATTGGGAATCACTCTTCCACAATTTGCGTGAAAGGCAAGGTGGACAACTCGTGAAGACAAGGCTGAAGCGCATGTATGTTTTACTCTGACAGAGAGGAGCAGCAACAGCTCAGGATAATATGACAAGCACATTTGTCTCTGGTTCTGCAGCTTAGATGAAATCTACGTATGAGCTGGGACCAAAATGCCCCTTTAGTTCAGCTGTGCTTAGTGCTAGGCAGTTGCCGTACCATGGTGTGCAGCAATGGGGAAAAACAGATTTCCATGTCCGATTATGTAATACCAGGTGAAAGAGCAAACAGATACAAAGCTCTATATCCTGAAAAGGAGACACTTAAGTCATAGCAGTGTATCAAATAGTATGAGATTTAGCACGCACACATCACAGCAGCCTCCTTATTCAGCACCAGATAAAATCTGAGTGAAAAAATAAATTTAAGAACGGGATCCTGTTCCAAATCCTTCTGGAGACAGTTTCTAGATACGTGAGGAGCTGCTGCCCTCTACAGGACCGTGCCCGGCCACGGCAGGTATGGAATAATAGAAATAGCAGCTGTAAAGCGAAATCTAACAGCCAGCAGGCACAGAGCTTTCTCGCAGCTGGTTTGAGCAGAGGTGTTTACTCCTGGAATGTACTGGGGACACCATCAGTTCCACTGGAGAAGAAAACGGTGTCCTTTAATTGGCTTGACTCTCCCTCAGGTAAATAAACCTCACTGAGGAGGGGAGAAATGCCCAGAGCAGGGACCGTGTGTCAACTGGTTTTACCAACGTTTTTGAGCATTGCTATTACCAACGTGTAAAGAACCTGATTTCTCTGGCAGCAGAATCTAGACATTTCCCATCGAGAAAGCGCTTGTACTTCACGTGCATTCTGCTCGCTGTAATACCGACCGTGTCTTGCACTGCTCGTGGATGCAGATAGAGCGCCAAAGAGTTGGGTTGAGCTGGGTGTTGCCGCCTTCATCCTGCCTCGCCGCCTGTGGCCTTCACAACTTCCCTGACCTCCAGCTCTTTGTCTCTCACCTCATTTGAGGTGAAATCTCATGGAGGGAGAAATCAGGTCTCACTTCATGTTTACTTAAAGTGCATGCTTATTTAAATTACAACCCCTGGGTTGTACATAAACATTACATGAATGATCTTCTTTGTACTTTGAGGGAAGAGTATGTGTTGTACACAATTTATACTGGTCTTTTGCAATTCTCTTGTATTCTTTAGATGCTTGTCCTAGACAGGTCTCTGCTTCACCTCTGTGTAAAGGTGTGTGACGCTCCTTTGAGGAACCTACCTGTAAATTTCAAAACTCTTCCTCTCGAAGAAAATCTCCTCAGATACTCACACTGCATTCCGTGTCTGTGGGTGTAATTAAACTGTAAGAGCATTGTTTCTTGTATTAGGCAAAGGATATGAAGTACTCTTCGGAACAAGTAGCATCGAGTGTAAAAACAGGAATAAACTCTCTATCATTTGTCTAGAGAGAGCTCTTCTGTCTATAAACTTCATAGTCCTTTGCCATTCAGCACTGAGGGCATCAAAAGATTTGCATGTGGAACATAACTTTGGACTGAATGACTGATGCTTGACTTTTGCTTACTTTAAATTGAAATACTAATAAATAGAGCATGCTTTTGAGAAAGGCAAAATTTAGTAGGCTAAATGATCAGAAGTTAAAATTAATATTTGGCATTCTAATAATGGGCAGACCCACAATGTTTGTAATTAACCCAGTGTTGTGATCCACGTGAGGTTGTGGGGATATGAGGAGACTCTTATCTCCAGTATCTTTGTTGGTGGTATATGTAAAGATAAAGTAAGAACTGCCGAAGTCTAACTCAGCTAGAATTTCTATATTAAAACAGATTAAAAAAGGCTTCTCAGCTCTATAAATAAAGAAATAACTGGAGCTACCTCCATGCTGCAGTGACAGCACAGCTGTTGCTTTGCATGTTATTAAAAAAAAAAAAAAAGTAGAAATTTTGTCCTGACTTCTCCCACTTCCCAAAACTAAAGTAATCAGCTAAGCTGAACAACCTCTGGCCCAGGAGTGTGAAACAATTAGAAAAGGAAGATGTAAGCCCGGTAGCGAGGACTATGTTGATACAGATAACCAGATACATCTGGAAAATAGCAAATATAATACCTATATTTAAAATGGGGAGAGGAAAATGATCCATGTACCTACAGGCATCTGTGATATTGAAAGATTTAAAAAAAAATTAAAATATTGAAGTAACAGCTAAGCACACTGAAATACATAGAAAACATCTTTCATTATAGCAGTCATTAAAGCGTAGATCAAACCAGATTAATCATTCTGATAAATTCATACAGATACTATATAGCCTTTGTTTAACCTTAGAGCACTAGCCTGACATCCATAAATTTCAGTCATGAAAATTAGTAAAAATTTGCAAAAGCACGTTTAATGAGAGAATTGTAAGATAAATTGTAATGTAAATGAATCTCAAGCAGATAATAGAATGACAGGCATTGTTGAAGGGTGGAGTACAGTACAGATTAGAGGTGAGGCCCTCTGGATTAATTTTGGGATTAATCTTATTTGTTGTTTTGAAGAGCTATTATAGCTGTCTATAACTTCATTTGCTTTAAGTCTAAGAGGCGAAAAAACCTCTTTAGGGTGAAAGATCAATACACAAAAAGGAATGGACATAAACTGTCCATAATTATATGGAAATTATATGAAATTATGCAATACCTTCCAGGAGAAGTAAAGAGAGAGACAAAAACAGAGACATATCACTGCTAAAATAAATGGCTGCATCAATACTGGACTAGCCTTTTAATCTCTATCTAGTGGTGTGTTTTAATGAAGTACAAAATTTTCAAAAAAATAGAAATTGCCTGAAAGGAGAATTTAAACAGTATGCAGTGAAAGCAACACGGGGCCGCGTTCCAAATAACGAAGACGCAGGAAAATGTCAGATAGTCAATCCTCAGTGACACCTCTGTCCCGTGTAATGAATATGGGCAGTATCCTATTAGGGGAGAAAATAGAGTATGTAATTACAGGCTGTATCAAAATGCAAATATTATCAGAAGGGCTGAGTCAACATTGCAAAGGGCAGTTGTAATTCAGATACTTCGCTTTTGTTTTTAGTGTTGTAGCAGTAGGTTTGGGTGGGGGTTTTTCACTTGGGTATGTAAAAACCTATTTACATTAAAGACAGAACACCAAATGTGTTTTGATCAAACACAAAATAATTACTACAGGTTGAAAGTATTAACTGAAGAATTATCCAGCCAAAGCAGTAAAAATGATAAAACTTTCACCACTCTTTTCTTCTTCTTCCTTCCCCAACGTGGTCTATATTAGCTTTCTGAGTAAAAACTCAACAAGAAAGTTTCCAAGCATCTCTCAATCTGTCGACACTTACTGAGTTCCAAGAACCAGAAAGACTGATACAGCTGCTAGTAGCATTTTGAAAATGTTGAAATCTCTTTGAGCGGCACAGAAGTATTTTGGTCCATAAGTTGTCCACAGCAAATATACCATCAGTGTAAAAGTTAGAGCTTGCTTTAAAGTGCAACCTGTCAGTAAAAGGTTTAAAATCCTTTAGAAAGATGTAGAAAATATCCAGCTCTACAGGAAGAAAAAAATTCAGGATTTTGTTGTGTAGATGTTGAAGAAGAGCTAAGCAAGAAATGCTCAGCAAAGAAAGGTTTAACATTGATTTCCGTAACTTAGCCTAGTATAGATTTTGATGATTATGGAGCCAGTCACTGGCAGAAACTATGCTGCAGCACACAGCCATCTTCAGTAAATCTCAAATAGGATAAATAATCAGCAAGTACTTGTCCCCCATTAAGTCACCAAAAATAAATAAGAGGAAATAAGAGCTTCAGAAATCATAAACACAATGCATCTATCATGTTTTCTCTTACGTATGGTAATAATTATTATGGGATTGTTTATGGGTTGTTTTTTGTTTTCAATTCTGCTTTCACAGAAACGCCTACAAACACTAACAATGTTTGGAGAGTAACGCCACCAGTTGTCCTACTTGCCACTGAACCACCCTACTTTCACTTGGAATTTAAAAGTTGCTCATAATCTCCTCTGACAGTAATTACCCAGAAAATTTCTTGTAATTGAAAACAGAAAAACCCAGCAACTTTCAATCAAAAACTTTGAATTAATGCTATTGTCTTGTGGAAATGCCAGCAAAACAAACAAATCTGAAGGGAGCTCTTCGCACGTGTTGGAAATAACTGTAATCAGACTGTAGGTACTGTTGAAATGGAGAAATACTCTGTATTTTATGCAATGACAACTTCACAAAATCATCAGCTTCTCAGTAACTCTCTGAGGGACATAATTTTGTGTCAAAACCTGTACAACAGTGACAGGCAAACAGTTTGGTGTCCCTTGATTTGTTCCCCTGGTGTCCCTAGGGTTTTTACATCACAAAAATTAGCAACGCCTCCTCTGTTTTGCCACAAATTAGCTTTCTATTGCATTGTGAGCTTGGCAACTCTTCACATCCCTTGATTTTTCAGTTTTTATCCCAACGTGGGTCCATTATCCCAGACCAAAAGAAAACAAAGGGGGTTCCGGTCAGAAGTGATGTTCTTAAAGATAAAATGGAAAATGTCTTGTTCTACCTAACAAAATTGTGTACGAAAACCAGTACAAGCCACGTTTTCTGGGACAGACCCTTTCATTTTCGTTTTCACCTTGCATGCACTTAATTTGTACAAGCAGGTACCCTCTGTGTATCTACCAGTTGGACACACAGGACTCTTGCTGGCTGCATGGGTGCACAGACATCTGATTTATGTGCACAGTCAGGCATTCTTGTATGTGTAGGCACATGCTGGTATTGGCCATCAAAAGTGTGAAAATATGAAAATCCCTTTTTGAGAGCTTCCTTACTTAAGTCCCCAGAAAATAAATTTTGTTTAGACCAAGGTATTTTGCTGTTTGCCATGGCCCATTTGCCAGACACCCAGAAATGGTGGATGAGTGGTGTCTCTGAATATAGGTCGACTTTGCCACAAGCAAGAGTCAAAAATGCGCAAATGACTACCTAGGAGCCCAGTGAAATAGCAGAAAATAAAGGTTATTGAAAGAGTTGCAGTCTAAATAGAATTACTTTGTCATAGTTTAGAGAAAGGTTGTTGGATATGTGCATGACTGAGCTAAATATTTTTTATTTAGTTAGAGTCTTGTAAGGAAAAACAAACTGGATTAAAAGGGCATCATAAGAACAAATTTTTCCATAAATGCTTGGAGACTTTTAGAAGAATTATTATTATTAAAAGTATTATTATTTTATCTACTTCCCTAACTTAGCAACAAAACTAGTTGTGTGTGCCTTGAAGGTCCCGAGCCCAGAAATGTGTAAGAGAGAAGATGTAGTAATTTTAAAAGGGATAAAAGGTGGGGTGATCCGTACAAGCTGTGATTGCCTTAGGAAGTTGTACTTGTCACAGGACGAGCTTCGACGGGAGTTTTCTTTATTGAAGAAGCTGGCTTATGGATTTTAGAGCCCGTGGTGCAGTTTGCTGACTTTTAAGCTGTGTCAGAACTTGAGATGTGCTGTTCCGTGATGCTACAAACTGGAATGCTGGAAATATTCCTCTTTAGAAAAACTCTCCAATGTTGTACATGTAATTTAAAAGATGGAGCTGGAATGGGAGACACAATTGCTTAAACTGTTGTCACTGGAGGACAAGTGAAAATGGGGGAGGAAGAAAAATGTGGGGTGGGGGGTGAAAGCATGGAGTCATGCACTTGGTTACCATGATGACAAGCTTGAAGGTGACACAGACGTGTGAGCAAACCAGAACCAGCTTGTATATTCCCGTTAATTTTCTGGTCTTTTCCCACCCCTCTCCCTCAATGCAGATTAAGGTTAATTAAAATAATTTCACATTTTTCTGGGACCCCTTGGCTGATTTTAAATGGTCACCAAACAAACACATTGTGGGTTTTTGCTAAACCTTATCCCATGACTCAGTTACGTTAAGGTTCCTCTGCTGTATGGTGTGTTTTAAGTTGTGGGCTGACATTGCATCCTTTCTCTAATGAGGATGCTAGTAAAGCTCCTCTCTATTTCACTCTCTGTTTAATGAAGCTTGTTACTATAGTATGCACCTTTGGCATTGCCTTTGGTTTCCCCGCATCCTTAGCGCAGCTTGACAAAACCATCTGGTGGATGCCAAAAGCAGTCTAGGGACTCTAAGTCACATAAGCCTTATAACCAGAGGACCTTAGGTTGCAAACAGAAAGTTTAATACTCCATTAAAGGAATTAATAAAAACACCTGAGTTCTTCAGAAACAGAAAAAATACGTGGTTGCCCTTAAAAAAAATCCCCAAACCAAAAAAAAAAACCATCACTTGCAGAGGAGTTTATTTCTTGGTTTCTTGCTTTTCAGTACATCCAGAAAGAGCAGAGCAAGAAGAGTCACCCAGTTTCAGGTATATTTTACTTTTTACAAATATCTTCCTTCCCCCCTTCACCTCTACTGTTCTTACTTTCTGCTGCAAGTACTTTTTAGAAGCCACTTATCCCATTGCCATTAGCCTGGTACCTCTGGACACAGATTGCCAGGGTTGCCATGGTGGACACAGGGTTTTCTGGATCTCCATCACCTAAGACTGGAAAATCGGCAGAAGCACGCTGCTTGGGATGGGGCTGTGCCTCTAGGCAGGCCCATAGGGCAAAGCGTAGCAAACTAATAAGTGAAGTGTAAATTAGGCTGTACAGTGCAGTGCACAACAAACAGCAAGGTGATATGGGTATGGTGGTGGAGCAATGAGAGCAATGTTTTTTGTTCTGTAGGAAGCCCAGGGAAGATGATGCCTTGCAGAAGGCTATGGGAGATGGCAAGAGCCATGCACCATGTGACAGCCTGTAACACCGTTAGCTAGGCAAATTCATGATAGTAGTCCTCAGTTTAGGCATTTGCAATAATGTTTTTTTTAAAAAAGTTGAAGGCGATGTGGATGAGTGAAACGAGTAATTCTTGAATGAATTCTGTAGTATTTTCCGTGTATGGTTAGAAATGTAAACACATTGGGAATGGATTTGAGAGACCAAGGTGTGGAACGCCAGGGATATAGCCTGTTTATAAAGCTGAAACAGTGAAAAACAATGCTGGATGAACTAGATGTAGGTATAACTGTTTAGCTTGGGGTTTTCCCTTTATTTTTTTTAGCAGCTGCAGAAATTGCTTCACCCTCCTTCTAGAAAAGCAAGACAGAACAGCAAACTCTCTTCATCAGGCCACAGATCAGGCAGCAGATGGCAACTTTGGACAGCTTCCGATCAGGCTGGCTTGAATTAGAGATGAGTCCCATCCCTTTCCAAGTGAGCACAACGCTAGGCTGAACTGGGAATTGGATCATGTCTAAACATTGTGTCTGGATTCAGAAGGCAGCAGAGTTTTGCTGTACCTTATCCAAGGGCTTGGATTGAGCCAAGTTCTAATTAGGGCTAGTAACTTAGCTGAGAAATGCTCTGTGTGTTGCCATCAGTAGCTCTGTGTTACCTATCTCGTCTGCTGATATTTTAGAAAAGATAAACTGTCTCTAGGGCTCAGCTGGTCTCTGAGGGCTGCTTACAGCACCTCGCTTTAACACCCAGAAAGGAAAAGACGATATTTGATTTGGTAAATCCTTATCACCTCCTTAATAACCAGCTGGACTTAGGATGTGCCTACTATGAACAATCTCCTGATAAATGAAAGCAAGGTAACCTCTGAAGTAATCAGCATCTTTTAAGTAGTTGTTTGCAAATCAGAAGCAACTTGTTCTTTCCCAAAGTAGTGCATAGACCAAAAGGGGCAATAACTTGAAAATGAACTTCATAACAGCGAAAAGACAAAATCTGGGAAAAAATTCTGAAGACACTTGTTATTGTAGATGACAAAAACCAGAGCAGCCTCTCTAGCTGGTTTTCTGACTCCCTCATTCTCAGACTAGCTGATTAGAGTTGTGCTGCTTAGTGTTATTTTCCACACTTTGTAATCCCTTGCTGCCCAGTGAAGGGGAACGTGGTGTGGGACTGCAGGAGAGGCAGCCCTATTCCCTAATTCCTGACCTTCCACATGCTATTGTGATAATAGCTTAGGTATATTAAACAGGTCTAGTGTCTGTATCTCACTGCAGACTATCCTCCTTCAGATGACTCCACACTGTCGAGCTGGACTCAGCTGCAAAAGGATCTCAGCACCTCGTTCTTTCTAGAGGCTGCACTGCCAAACCCCCACACTAGGACTGGAGGTGATGTTCTCCCTGGCTAGCGAAATGGAAACAGGCACAGAAGGACTAAGGACACGCAGCAAACTCTTAGAAACTATTGTTTTATTGAAACAACTGTTTTATTCTGTGCACATGCTCATAATTCAGCCCACAAACGGACACTGAATTTGGGGAACATGGACATCCGAAGTTGCATATTGGCTGAGGCTACATGCCTTTGAATTTACTTTGTGCAAAGTACAGCCCGGCCATACACTGTCACAGAACCCTGCTGCCCTGCCTGCCCTGAGAGAGATGTTGTCTGCAGCCACTCCCTGCTGCCTCCTCTTCTGTGCTGCTAAAATCACTCTGAGCGAAGCTGAAGGGCAGAAGCAAAACTTCCTATCCCCCATCACATCTGTCAGGATGTTACCTACCCCATGAGGTCTGCGGGCCCCAACTGCGCTGTCCATGCGGGCAAAAGGACAACCGCATGTTTACTGTAAGTTTATGGGCCAAGATAGTGACAGTCTGAGCTTAGACACAGCAAAGGCTGTGCCATACTTCAGGATGCTTTAGCACGCGTGAGATCCGCATCCTGTTAACATGCCAACCTAATTCCATCCTTTGGTTCACAGACAAGTACAGCTTTATTAGCCACGGATCTATTATCCTCCCATTTGAAGGGCTCTGAATAGGCTTGCAGCAACATTCTGCTTCTGTCTTTTCACATTGAGAAAAATACTTTAAGAACTGAAAAATAAAATTCAACAGTGACAGAAATTCCAGTCGTTTCTTTCATCCTCCCAGTGCGAGCCAGCAGGCGCAACTTGACATTCTTTAAACAAACCTTCCCCCTGCTTCGTGGCTGAAGAAAAGCTTTGGCAAATGCTTATCCTTTGATATGATGTGTACTTGACAAAATTCACAGGGAGATCTGAACTGCTGCTTTGGAGTAAATGCTTATTAGAACACTGGAGTGCCTAAGTGCGCTGTGATTTGGCTCGGTTGCTAGTAAGACATCAAGTAAAATGTGCCCATTATGTCAATTCAAAGTCAAGTCTAAACACACTGACTTCTGAGGAATCTGAAGAGAGTTTATGGCCGTGCTGTTCTGCTGCTTTATTGCTTATCTAATTTGCATTTCCTTCTCTGTCTGTCAGTTCCCCTCTGCATTTAGCTGAGTGGTTGGTGAATCATGTAGAATTCATTAAATATTTTCCATTACTGTATTTTACTTCCCACTTTCAAACCTTCTTCTCCTCTACCCTCTTCCCCAAAATGTGCTGCACTTCCACCAGAACAGGAAAGCGGGTGGGGGCCTGTCGTCAGGGTTGTTCCGGATTCTTGCAAGTGTTCAGTGGGGAACATTTGATCTAGAATATTTGAAAAGATGCCGTGAAGAGTAGACCAGCAGCGAGGACAGAATTTCACATTGTTGCCCAGGAAGGGTTTGTGAAATGAAGTTAGTGCATCTCTTTCTGCCTTAAAAAAAAAAAAAAAAAAAAAAAAAAGACTGCTAGAACAACTTTTGTTCCTTCTCACTTCTTATGTCACAGTTCATCTCAATGTTGTCTGACCTACCTCTTCCACAGCGGATGGCAGACAACACCATCTTGGTAGAGGATGTCTCTGATCCTAATAAGCTGTCTAACTTAGCAGTGGTATTTCAAGAGGCAGCTTAGGAAATGCAAGTTTGGACATGAAATCTGGTGTGAATTTTTAAATGCTGAATATAAGGAACTACCAGAACAACCTCCCTGGATACTTAGCTTATTCACTTTCACTTGATATACTTAAAGCAAAACTTGACAACTTTCTAACATTTTCTATAGTCCAATAGGAAATCATCATCTTGAAACAAGAACGTCTGGTGTGGTGATCAGGGTCTGAGGGGATATTCACAGAGCTGGAGTAAACAACCATAACAGTCCATCCGGACCTCAAAACGTGCTAGGCAGTTTTCCATCCAGCTGTTCTCAACAGATGAAAAACTGCCTCTAGCTGGGGGAGGTAACAGTTTTTTACTGAGGTGAACAGAGACGTTGTGCTGGTGGTGGTCACCATGAGTGGGTGCATTCAGTGGTCAGTCCCTGGCAGCATAAAGACCTGCAGGATATCTCCTAACGTTCTCCATCCTGCAAGCAGGAAGCCTTTCTCTCAGTTTAGACTGAAGAAATGAATGCAGGTAATTAACCATTGCATCAAACATCAGAAGCAAGTATGGAGAAAGGTGCCCCAGGTTTTTGTTTTCCCTGTTGATATGGGAAAAGTGCTTGGAATTGTTGATTTGTTAAAATGTTCAAGAAAGAAATGGTATTTATTTCCCTTTCTGAAAAGTAGCTTGTGAGCATAGCAAATATTATGTTTTGCTTTGAACGTTCAAGTTACATCTTAAATGTTACCCTTTACAGCACGTGTAAATACATATATACACACACAGGGAGAAAAAAAAAATCTGTTGGCAAGGCTAGATGCCCCGGATAATGGGTTGGAAGGGCACTTGTGAGTAACCCTGGGCACGGAGTGCAGAGTGCTCCACGTGCCTAGACTTGATGGGGATTGGGCCATTCAGATATATGGGACTTGCCTCAGGTATATAGAGGTCTGTCTGCTCAGTCTCAAGTAGAATAAGATTGCAGCCTGAGAAGCTGTTTTAGGAGAGTTTTGTAGCTTTCGGGCAATCCTGCTGTCAGGTGATGTAATTACCTCGCAGCGAGTGCGGTACAGGCTGCAGTTCATACTCGGGATTTGTTCTTCTACCTAGACCTCGGCAAGAGCTAAATCCCTCAGAAGCGATGAGGTTTACCTGCAGGAAAGCATTCCCATTGTCGGTAAGCCTTGCCCTCAGACACTGCAGAGGGCACGTGCTAGTCGTGTCCATGGGCTTGTCAGGTTTCAAGAAGCACCAACAGAGCTGTCGAGGTTTGTTAACCTCTTGGCATCAAAACAGTAAACTACACATGGTCAGCAACAAACCGCAAGCACTTGGCCTTAACTCAGCAGGGTGAGTGTGCTGAGCAAGGGACCTTGCTGAGATGTGTGTGGACCTTATCTCAGCAAGCAGAAGTGCTGAGCTTATAACGACGTGATGGTTTTGGCATCAGGCTAACAAGCCAGAATTGCTGATGCTAGCGCTTTCAGATTTTAGCTCCTGGACATGGGGCCAGTGCGCTGGAGAGGCTGAGCCTGTAATATTACAGTACCTAATGGCTTGGCATCACGTCATCAAGCTGCCGTACTAATACCCACAGGGGCTCAGCCTGCCACTTAGCCAAAGACCTATTAATTAGTGGTGCTAAGCCAGGAATAGCAGAGAGTCCTGCAAAATTCATAACGATGTCAGCCCTGAAAGAGCTTTGCCTCTATTAAAAAGATTAATAGTCATAGTATAGAAAGTGAAAGCTTGCCGTTACGTCTTCTGGTTTGGCCGCACATTGCAGCCCTCAGTCTTCCATGTGATAGTGTAAGAGCTGTCACCCCTTCTTCAGAGGCTAAAGCAATCTGCTTTGCCCTTTTTTATATAATTTCTTTTCAGACAGTTCTTGCATGTAAAATTATGTGCGGCTTCTGAATTCACATCACAGAGGCATAGCAGAGCATCTAGGGGAAAAGACTGTGTGAGGCTGAATCTAGAAGCCCTTCGAGAAATCCACTGTCAGATTAGAGTGAAGGGGAATAAATGAGCTATTTTTTCTGGGTTTGAGGAGGTTTTTATCTATGTCCATGAGACTCTTCTATTTTCTAAATGGGAAACACTGGAAACAGGTAGAGGGAAAAAAAAAACAAACTCAAACCTGGTTATGTTTCTCAAAGCAATTATTTGTAAAGTAAAATGTATTTCATCTTCTCCAGTAGAAACCAGGCGAGTAGGGAAAGTGATTTCTTTTCCCCCATTCTCTACAAGTTTCAGTTTCTTCCCATGCCTACTAAGTGTTTCTATGAGTCTGTAAAAACACATTTGGGAGTCTCCTAGGCTATCAATACTAAATTAGCATTTAGCACTATAGTCTTCTCTTTGCAAATTAAAAACTATGCAGTTTCCATAGTGACCTAAACAAGATGGGAATCTGAGTGACGAGTAGCTGATATAAGTGAAGATAAGCAGATAGCAATGTAGATATTCTAAATGAGTTTGGGTTTTTGCTGTGGGTATGGGTGTTTTTCTCTCAAGGTGTATTTTGAATGTAATCCTGACTCGAAAGATCTCTGGCAGTGACTGAGCGGCTAGATCCTGGCATAAAACTGGTTTGGGTGCTCTTCAGTGTTCTCTGCTCATGCTACAACAGAGTAGTAAATGGCCAGGAAATTTTTTAATTTTCAGCTATACATGTAGCTTCACCAGCTCTTTTTCCTTACGGTGTCAGGGCTTAAACAGATGTACATCTATGATCTCTATCTTTCTCTGAAGATTTCTTTGAATTACAGTGGGATGAGTACACTGCAGCAAGAGACGCTGGTTTTACTGCAGAAAAGACATCCAACACAAAGTCAGGTTCTTCCACAAAATTCCTTGAGTTCTGCTTCAAAACTAACTTTTATTTACACAATGATATGCAGATGCAGCCATCTTCATGTTTTGTTTGTTGTTTTTAATTAGGGGCTGGGAGTGTGTGCCCAGAGATGTGGAGGTGGGTAGGGAGTGCTGAGTTTTGCTAGGTGAGCAGATGGTTTTATGCAATGTGACATTTAAACCGCAGTCTATAACATCTCTGTGCAGTGCTGAGATCAATGGATATCCCTTTAGAAATAAGAAAATCATTATTAACATTTGGTTGTTTGTGCAGATGGAGTATCAGAGATGCAAAAAGCACATGTGCGGTAATTGTTTTTGTGAAGATCAACCAGAGGTATAGACCTGAGCTCAGAGGAATTCCCTCGAAATTGCTGGCACTGTGCTCCCCTTTCTTAGGCTGGTGCCCTTGAGGCTGAATACAAGCTCATGATGAATGGGACACTTCTAAGCCACAGGAAAATTCTGACCTAGCCATAGAAACTTCCTAGCCTTTAAAAACATCTTTTCTAAAGAATTTCGTTTAAAAATGAGGGTGAGGGGAAGGAATAAATTCCAAACTTCCAGCAGACTTGAAAGTCTGCAATGTGCAATGCCTGCAGTGGGTTCCTCCACACTACCGTGTTCAAGCTGAAGCTTTAGGGTGTGAGCACTGAGGCTGATTATTCTCTGCCAACAATCCTGTCCCCTATTGCTGTTTGGCTTGGAGTCAAACCATGTGTTTAAAGCCCCTTATTGGCATTTTGAACCCCCATTAAGCCAAGTCAGTATGTGTGCTGAATCCTCGCGTAACTTGTACGGCTACCTACCAGTACCAACGTTACCCGGTAGGGTAACATATCTGTAGTAGGTGATTCTCTGCCTTCCATCGGATTGAATAAGGCAATTTTTCCCTGTGACAACAAAAAAGATAAAGACAAAATGTACGATAATAGTTTATACACATTTGTATTGCTCTGATACATTAGTGACAGCATCCTGCATGAGATTCTATATGGTGTGGATAATAAGACAAATTCGGTATTCCAGCTGTAAAAACACAATATGCAGAGAATGATGTGCAGTTCAGCTGCAAAAATACAGCATTCATGTGACATTACGTTCAACCCTCTTTCCCCAAGAGGTTTCCCTTCTAGGTCAGTGTGGAAAAGACAGACATTGCCAACATGATGCAGTCTGCCTGAGATCAGGAGACTTGCCTTTTGGCAGCTGCCAGTTGGGGGCTTTTAGCGAATATCAAAATCAAATAAAGAAAATTGGACTGTCAAAGTCCAAAATAAGTTAGAGGAGATAAACACAGCTTGATTTTCGGGGGAGTATTGTATGTGTGAGAGAGAGAAAGTAAAAATAAATAGATTTTTTGAACATATTTAGTTTCCATTAAAGGGCACTTCCACAGCCTAGAAGAGCTAACAAGGATCTTTCCATTTGGGTCCCTTTGAAATTTAAGTATATATTTTATTTGGCTTTGTTTATTTCCATAATTATTATCACCATCTTCATCTTTCATCACGGTAAATTCACTGAATGGCGCAGCTCCCTGTAAGAGAAGTTCCTTTATCCAACCACAATTTGGCAGGTGTGTATGTACAACTGAGAGTTATGTACCACTTAGAGGCCAGCAGTGAATTAAAGCTTCCTGTGAGAGCCACCTTACTGATTTCCTTCTTATCACCGCTGCTGATGGTACCTGGTCATGCGAGATACTGGCTCTGCGGCTTCCTATGCTGGCACCATACTTGGCTGCATGCTTTAACAGCTGTTTCAAAAGGTGAGATCGTAAGTGACAGGAAAATCCCTGAGTTGACTAGTTCTGTATTCAGTCAAGGGTTATAAGGGGTTATTTATTGTTATTATATAAAAATAAAAACGGCTTTAAGGATGCAGACTCAGAAAGTCTCAGCTAGTAGGATTAGGAAAAAATCCTGTTGCAGCAAATTTATTGAAAGAAACAACGGAGATTTTGTGTAGTCTAAATTTCCCCTGATCCAGTACATCCTGTTTTCTGTTCAAAGCATTGCTTCACAGTGTGATTCTCAGCTAGTGTTCGTAATTCATTTACTAATGCAAATCGAACAGTCCAGGCAACAGTTTTTATTTAAAAATAATAAAATAATTAAAAAAAAAACCCAAACCAACAGAAAATGCAGAAAACCCCAGGTTCTTTGCTGAATAGTTAAATGGTTGAAAGTTCACAGCTCTGTACTCTTATGTGCGTGTCAACCTATTGTCTGTTCGGAAGGAAACCCCTTAGTTTCATTATCCTGAGAAGTGGCTGCATGCTTATGACTCATGTTCTGATCATCCAACCTCATTGACATCACTTGATCTAAGTTGTTTTGGGTTGTGTTTGAGCTGTTATGTGCTCACAGCTCCAATTTACCTCAGGTGCGCTGTAGCTGGAAATCGCAAAACTCACTTATTAAAACTCTGACAGTAATAATGGAGGAGCCGTGGCCAGAATGGCTGCATAGACCAAGCTACGGACTGATTTTCTGAATCCTGTGAAAATGATGCTCACAGGTGGACGGCGGGCCGCCTTTGAGGGAGAATGTGAAACAAGTACCTGTTGTTGCACTGCCTTTGTCCATAGGGATCGGTGTTATCTTATGGCCTAAGGTCAAGGCGATGAGGGAAAATTCACAACTGGATGAGGTGCAAGCTAGATATGCTAACATGTCCATCAAGAGCTGGTTTTGATTATGGACTATGTGCCAGCTGGGCAGGCAGAGTGGAGAAGGCTGTGGTCCATTCTGAAATTAAAATTTTCAAGAAACCAAGTCCTCAGTGACTGATTTGATACTGAAACTTGGAGAGATGAGGGAAGGTGGTGTCTTGCTGGATCTGGTATGTTTGTTAGCTGTAAAAATTAGGAGGAAATGGGTGTTTTCACCCCAAAGAAAGAGGTTTGAAAATGGTGTGGAAAACTGTGCTCTCCTTAGTGTTGGATTCAGCAAGTGATTCAGCAGTGATGTTATTTGCTATGTAAACAAATGCCTTTCACACGGCTTTGGACTTACATGGAAGTGTTTGCGTCTCCTAGTACTTCAGAAGAAAGCTAGGAGTGTTGCTTACATCTCTTTAAGGGATACTACCACATGGCCTCTACTTCTCTGCCGGTACATCTGTCCCTGCCGACAGATGGCCAGGAAGGGTCTTCTGAGTGAGAACTGAGCATCAGGGACTGAGCTCTGCGTGGCTCCAGGCATGCTCTGTGCTCCACTGTGTCCCTGAGAACTCTTCATCAGGGGAAGCGAAACAGGGAGAAGAGCCACTGGCTAAACCACCTTGCAGAGCCTATAGTTCAGTTTGGGAGTCTGCTGGGGTTGGTGGTTTTTTTCCCTTTTCGCCACTTAAAGTGATTCTGTTGCAGCCGCAAGAGTTAATGAAGTGCTGAAAATGGAGCTGTTGTTCAGCACAGGGGGAAGAAGTCGTCCCTTTCCTGGCTCCCCACAGGTTCCACAAGTCCCTTGGATAGGTCACGGGAGAGGACTTGGCTGTTAGGTCAAGCAGCATAGCCCAATGAGAAAAGCTTGGGAGTTTCATAAACAAACATCTAGGCAGCTGCATCCCACCCAGGCTGGTGATAGGAGGACAAACTGTGAGGTGGGGGTGGAGATCTCAGTGACGGTGCTCCTGGCTTTCCCCTGCAGCAAGTGGAACTGCAAGCACTCTTCTACGTGCAAACAGGGACTTTCAATTTAAGATAAAGCTGTTTGCTTTGCTTTGCATATGTCAACCAAGGTGTTGACGTTTGTCTTGTTTTCATTTAGTGCACATAAGTCACAGCCGTAGACATTTTTGAAACTAGTTATTGCTCACAAATAAACAGACGTGTAAAACATTTGCTAGCATATTTACTTTTCTGGTGTGAAACTAATAAGTGACATCATTCTTTAGCAGCTGTCTTTGTTGTGCAGCCCTTCCCTGTGAAGATCACGTCCTGAGATTGAAAAAAAGAGATCAAAAACTGGTAGAATGATAGTAAGCATATGAATATAGCTGAATAATTTATTGAAATAACACATGACTCATTTCAGCAAGATCATGAGTGAATCTGAATCCTGGACTTCCTGTCCTGTGCAAAGGGTCCTGAGAATGTTTATTTAAGTGGGAAATAGGGACCTCAGGAGTTCAAAGCTGAGGTCCTGCAGAAGAAATACTAAAGCTCAAGGGCCATGCCCTTAATTTGTTTATAGCATTGGTTACAACTTATATCCATCAAAGATCTGTCTCTCAATGCTTGGTCACATTATTTGATCTTCTTGAGCTTGCAAAAATTGGTCTTGTTTTATTTTAGTCTGTAGGAGTTTCTGTTTCTTCAAGCTTTAACAACAGATAAAGATAATGTTGCTATAACCTGACTTGGACAATGGCCAGCTGGTTTTGGTCCTGACTTGAAATAAAAAGGAGCATAGAAGAAATTATCAAAACGTTCAAACAGATAACATTTAAGAGTACATCAAAACTGCTTGTCTCATATTGCTGAAGGCTCTGGAGGAATAATTCTCCAGAGACATTTTATGGTAGGAGCAATCAGTGGAGGCCAACTCTTTTATTTGCCAGTATCTTCAGTGGTGTTTGTGTGAGTTAAGTACCAATAATAATTTTCTTCAACATTTATGTTTACTGCATCTGTGAGAGAAATTCTGCTGAATAAAAGAAACAAGAAGGGATCTCCAGAATGTCAAAGTGTGGTGCGACGTCCCATTTACAACATGCTCCAGGGGCAACTTGTCAATAGAGCTGTTTCTCTCTCAGCAACATCTGGTGGAGCTGCAGACAGAAAATCCCACAGAAATGTCCCCGATGCCTAAAATACCGACAAAGTCATTTCCAAGTTATTTTCAAAGGAGGAATCTACTTCTCCCATGGTATGACCATAAAGCTGTCAGAGATTTGAGCAGGCAGTGCGCCCCAGGACGCAATGCTTCTGACCTGTGCGTTTGCATAAGTCAGACACAGAAGTATCAGCTGTAAATCCGTACAGAAGCACAAATATCTCAGAGAACATTAGAGCCAAGACGGTACTCTGTGTTCATCAAAGGCTGAGAACTAGAGGAACTACTAAACACAGTGAGAAATACAACTTCCTACTAAAAATGTCCAGCTTGGTCATGGTTTGGACCAGCCTCTGTGAGGTGCTCAGTCCTCACAATACACTGGGGTTCCACTAGAGCTGTTGTGGAAGTTGAGGGGCATAACATGGCTTAAGGGCCATCCACTCAAAAAGTTTGGCTTTAACTCTGCAACAGTGTTGATAACTTCAGAGAGCATCATCGCATTGTACATTTATTTCTGTGGGAGGAGGATGAGCCCAAGAAGAGCCCTTGGACCTATGAGTGCAACACAGTTTCTCTCCTGTGAGTTCGTCCTCAGTACCTCTGGCTAGTCGTCTTTCAAAATCATGTGATTCCAAAATGCAGCAGAAAGCAATATGGGTTTGGTTTTGTTTGGTTTTTTTTTTTTGTTTCCCACTTTTAACAGGGGAAATTTTTTTAATCCACTGTTTGTGGAAGTGTCCGTGGGAATGAGCCACCACAGAAACAGCCTGCAATGGCTTCGATTTAATAATTCAGTACCAGGTTCTGGCTGGTTATAATGACTCCCCGGGAGCTTTTCAGACCTAGTTTTCCCTGGTTTAAATCCAACCCCTGTTAACAACGTCCACGAGACAGCATCGTTACATATCAGGAGGCTTGCATAAAATGATCTGGTGTTACAGGGCAGTTTCTAGTAGACTGCATCACACTGGGAATGTGAACAGCATCTGCGTCCCAAAAGCCTTTTCACTGCGCAGGGGGCTGACTCAGCCTGGATGACTGCTTCTGGTTTCCTTGGTGTAAGAGACACTGTGTGTAGTTACTCAAAACCGCTGCGTATCTAGAGCGCCTCGCTGTATTTAAAACCTGTGGGTTTGGTGGTTTTTTTTTTTTAAAAAAAAGAGGAGGAAAGAAAAAGCCAAAAGCCTATGACAGATAATCTCATGCTTACACCAGTGTGAAAGTTCTTCACGTGTTTCAGCAGTGCTGTTTTGCAGCACTGGAACAATTTAAGGCCCCAATGAATTTACAGCCTTAAAAGGGACACAGCAAATATTACCCAAACTGCTTTCCCCCGTGCCTCCAGGGCGTTGATTTCAAACACTTAAGTTCCACTAGCCTTTGGTTTGCCATTTTTAAGCAGGAAGTTTATGAGAAAGGCAATGTGCACGCTGCAGGAGAAGAGAGGCCTCTGGTCCTTTCCAAGTCAGCATTTACGTGTCTCGGGTTCATTTTGAGAAGAATAATTTATAGTGGCATGAATAAATAATAACAGTGAGTGACAGGTTCTCAAAATAGTTGAATGGCTGTAACCAAGGGCAGAATCTGGCCTTGTGTTTTGATTGTTTTGCTCTCCTCTGCTTCGTGCACCTCTAATAGAATGGTAATATGAGAGCTATCAGGTTCAGTTCCTTTTACTCTCTTACCAATGAGACCAGAACCTCACCAGGAGAAAGGGAGATATTTCAAACTGATTTTCATGTAGACTTTCTATTATTTTTTTCTCCTTTCTTCAAGTTTATTCTTTTTCTGTGTGTTAAAAATCACTTTCCCTCCTCTGGAGAGATTTTCCCTATCCCATGCCTTCTCTACTCCCAGCTTCCCTGGCCCTCTTTTTACCTTTCTTTTCACACATACGCAATTTGGGTTGTTTTCAAACAATTCTGAACTTTTACTTTGTTCTGAATTTATTTGTGGCCTGAAAAGCAAAGCACATTAACTTGAAACAGGCACCGAATTGCCTATGGGGGTAACTTGCAAAGTATTGATGCTTGGCAAGTTCCCAAAAGAAAACAAAGCCCAGCAGTCTTGCCTTGTTTGTAGAGCTGATGGAGATCATTGACTCCTAAACCTTTGCCATCTCCTTCCAAGCGGCCCCCTAAAATAACAAATACATGGGCTATGTCAAACAGTTGTGGTCTCCTGAATCACCAGCCAGACATAAGAGTGACATTTAGGCTGTTTCTGCACATAAACATTGGTAACCCAGTTCTGGGGCAGCTCTGTCATGCATAGCAAAGCTGTGCTGATTTACTTCCACTGAGAATCTGGCCTGATATCCCACAGCCAACAATTGAAGTGATGGATCTAGAAAACAAAGTCCACTCCATGTGGCATGAAGTACCTCTTCAAGGGTTTTGTTCATTTCTTTCTTGTATGTACTAGGCACTCTACAAGCAGGGAAGTCATTTTCATACGCCTGATGTCTAATTTAGGAAGTAAAGCTGACGGGGCATGTTACAGGCAGTGGGACCCAAGACCAGGCTAAGGAGTAGGGTGGGATTTCATAGGTGCAATACGCCCACACCTCAGTGGCGCAGATCCCGTGTGAATTAATCCGCCTGTGGAGCAAACGAAGGACAATTGTGACATTTCAGCACTCATTAGCTGACAGAAGGGAATAACAAGCTGCAAGTTAAATATTTTTCCATGCTCTGTAAAAAGAAGTATTTACACTGCAACATCTGTCTGTATTAGTGTTTTTAATGATAGCCTGGAATAAAGCAATTTCTCACTCAAAACGGGAAATTGATAATGAAATTTCTCCTCATTGCTAAAGAAGTGGAACATGTTTACCCCTATCATAGAAAAATGTAACTCTTCGCTGGGGCCATGCTGTAGATACAGCTTCAAAGTTTAAACAGGGTAAACTTTACAGCCTTAATGGGGATCCCCAGCTAGAACTTGCGCACTGAGACAGAGAAGGACCAGGGCACCTCCAAATGCAAAATTATCCAATGTCCCAAGGCACAAAGGTGTTTGGTTTTTCCCCACTCAAATGGTATCATGATAGGGCGACTACCGGACGCATTATTTGTTTGTACTTCGGTTTCATAAATAGCAATAGAGGTTCCAATGTTGCCACTGGTTAAAAATGAATGTAAAAAATGTGCTTTCTTAGTGTCTCCCATAGCGAAAAAAAAAAAAAAAGAGGTGGTGTGGGTTCTTCCTGCTTTCAGCAGGATTTGCCACAGGCAAAATATGTGTGTTTCCTTACGACTAAAACCAGAGTTGGTTGCCTTACCTTGATCCATCGAGAACAATTGGTGCTTATGACAAAGCACTGCACAGCTCAGGGTGACCAGAGTCTGCTGTGCCGAGCCGTCAAACGGCAAAGGCTTTTCTGCAAGGGTTGGCAAGTGTTTGCCTGCGTGTCATAGACACAGCACGTATTGATTTGGCTTGGAGCTGTCAGTCATACAAGTTAGCGGAGACCTTGATCACAGAATACTTTTTTGCTGATTTCGCCTTCATGCTCACCTCAGATACGCTCACTCTTCTTTGTTTGGCTTTCCTTATCCTTCCTTCCTCCTCTCTCCCTCTTTACTATGCTTTGGACATATTAAGTTCACCTATACAGACATAAATACTCATCTAAGGAAAACAGCATGTAATAAAGAGTATACTAAAAGAAGAAATGGTTTATTATCTCTCACCTGTTGTACGCAATGGATGACTTTGGGACACTGAAGACTTCATTTCTGTCTTGCAGCAGTGTGGCTCTCTGGAGTGACTCCAAAGCAGGCAATGGAGTTACACTCATAAATACTGGTGGGTGAAGCGAGACACCAGCCCTGCAAATTCCCTCTCACAGCACCCTCTCTTCCACTGCATTATGCAAATGCAATATGCACGTTCACTGCTCTCAGCATTTCTTTTTCAGGCCCCATCTATATAGAATTACTGAAGTCATCTAGGTAATAACTTGAAAGAAAATAGACTCATTCAATGAAAGATTTTGAAATTGCAATCAACCATTGAAAGAGGGAGAGAAATCAGGGATGAGTAACAGATGGTGGTGGTGGCTAATCTTACAGCCTATTATTTTACCATATGGGGGTCTATGCCACAGACTTTCATGCTGAAAATAAAAGAGAAATTAATCACTGTGCAACAATATATTAGTTAAATAGCTCTGTTGCAGTAACATTTGCCTCCATCTAGAAACCATATGCAAGAGTATAGGCTCCAAAACAAGACACAGCTGCATGTAGGCTATTTTTGTGGTGACAGACATCATATGACTTCAGAGGAAAAAGAGCCACACCATTTAGATTGCATGGAGAAAATTAATTTTCTGGCTATGTTAAGGAGACTGAGAAAGGAAACCTAGATACAAACACCCGATGGACTCTAATAGGAAACGATACCTTCTCTGTGGAATTGAATAGAGAATTACATCACATGCATGTAAGATGGTTAAAAAGAGAAAATATTTCATTCTGTGTTATGCCAACAATCTCTTAGCTGGCCTTTCTCCACTGGAGGCAGGAGTGCTTTAATAGCTGCAGGCCTTTATAAGTCACTTCCATTCAACTATAAGAAACATCTATTAATTTATGTATCAAATTCCTATGAAACCTCATAAGGTTTTCCTACAAAAGAAACACCAAAATGCAGTTGTGTCTATTCGATTTCTCCTGTGAACGTTTCCTTAAAATGCTGTAAAATTAAGATCATTTCTTCACTGGCAAACCAGACCTAATGTATTAAACTTCTAGTTAACTTCCCTGTCAGCTGTCTTCTCTGGTTAAATGTGGTGAGAAGAAGGATCAGCTCCAAAACACTCCTGGTTCTCTCTGACTACCAGAGTGTGTTCCCAAACTCACTCGGGCTTAATGAGGTTGTATTAGGTGCGATAAAATTTATTTTAAAAACAAATATTGGTCAATACATGGTCATGACTAGAGATAAAGTAGGATAGATGGTCCATCTCGAGCCTGCTCCAAGCCTCACAGCCATACCCATACATCAGCATGCAGAGAAAAACTCTGAGAAGGGATCAGGAATCAATGAACCCATCCCCTAAATGATCTGATCATTTAGTTGACTCAAGTAGAGAAAACTGTTCTGGGAACTGAAAATGACTAAGTGGCCAAGTTGTGTTACTAATTTACAGCTGTTTGATGTGAACTGCAGCCAGGAAGTCTTCATTTTATTCTTTGCTCCCGACACGCTTCCTTAACCAGCTGTTCACCCCTTAGCTACCAAACTGCCAATAAATCACTGCAGTGATTCGTCGTTCATGTCGCTGTCCCAACATGCTATGAACAGGAGGACATGCATGAATAAGAGAAGGAAAATGCATTCCTATCCTCTAGACCTTACTGCTATGATTGCTGAGGAGTATAATCTCTTTCATGTTGTATTCTTATTGTGGTTACTTTGGTTTTACATATTAAAAGGAAGCAGATTTTGCACTGTATTCTAAAAACACAACTCAGCCCTCTAACAGGGGCCAGAACCCCTCTTACTACACCGCATAAGAGCTTGAGCTCTCCTTTTGCACAGTTTGGGCTCAGCCTAACCATGGCTAATGCTCTGAGATGTTGTGGTCTCTTTGCAAGGTACTGCCAAGGCCAGGCTCACAACTGCACTCTAAATACAAATAACTGTCTTTGGTGGTTTGGAGCTGTATGTCTAGGTAATGGTCCAGGAGCAGTGAGGAAGCTAGAGTTCGAAAGCTAGCTCTCTGAAAAACTGTTCCCCTTTGTATCCTTGATGCCGTCTTTGCAGAAAGGACATTTTCCTGTGTGTGCATGGTAGGAAAGAAATATGCGCAATTTGACGGTACATTTCATCCGTGAAGTACTGACAAAATTACTGTAGGGATCTATTACAAGTCACGGAGCTGCAACTGGCCTCACTGAACAGGTACCCCTGAAGTTCTCCTGACTGCCTCCTCTCTCCAGCCAGCCTAAAATCTAAAATCTAACCGAAAATCCTCTGAGTAGAAGGGAATTTAAATTATAAAATCATTGTTCAAATTAGTCTAATGTTGTGATTAGTGGTTAAAACAGCCATGACTATACCCTCTTTTCATTTATCTTTCTTTCGACACTGATCCCTCTTAACCCAGTGTGTTTGATCAGATTTTGTGTTACTAATCGAGGTGCAGTCCAGGCCTCTGACACTGTCTTCCAACTCAAGGAGTGCAAGTGAGTTGAGCCATAAAATTGCTCTAATTAAAATAGTTTGGGACAGAAACTCTAAGATGAATCTGAAAAGTTTTTTAGTGTTGCTTTTTTTCCTGCATTCCTCAGATTAAAGCATTCCTCATTTGGTGTTTCTTGAATTTCTGTGTTATCTCTAGTCTCCCTTTCAAACATCAGAAATAATTTTACTTTGTGAATTCAGATAGAGAAGTATATATTTATTTTATTGTATTATATTTTTTATTATTAAAAAACAAATAAACTTGACAAAAAACCATGAAATACAAGCTTTACTTTCAGTTTAAGAAGGGGTAAAATTTAGCTAGAAGAAATCACCTGTTTAGTACTCATCAACTTTTATGGACACATTGAACTACTTAAAAAAAAAAATCTGATCTGCTGATCATTCTGGTGATGTCTTTCATTTCCCAATGGGACACTCAAACATTAATGTGGGCCTTTTCCTCATGTTTTTTGAAGGGCTTTATCACACAAACACAACTTCAGAAAGTGGCTGAAGTGCTGCACTGAACCTTCATCCTGGTTCCTAGAGAGCAGAAAGGAGGGGGGGAAAAAAAAGTGTTCACTCAACAGAAGAGTTATATTTTGTTCCCATTTCAGTATAAGCCTGCCTGGTGTGTTTGTGAGATGTACGGAAAAGGCAAAAGCTGAGTCTTATCCTCAAAACAGACTAATGCGTGGTTTATACGCAACTAATTGCTTACTACTTAACCCGCTTTTAGCTACATCCCCATATGCAGCCTGTTTCAGTCATTAAATGCTTTCAAGACAGTTGAGGAATATTAATTTGTTCCTCAACCCAGAAGGGTGCCCGATTGTTAGGTCATCTGTTCAGGAAGGGAAAACAGTCATTTGCACCAGGCAGCTTGCTTTCTTCCATTTGATCCGATTACAAAGGTTTAATCAAGTCTAAAGACTTCGTATGAGCAGGCAGTTCGTGTTTGAGGAGAGTCCACGTTGTTTAACTCAATGCATGCCTTTTGTGAAGTATCGTTTGCTGTTACTATGTATTATTTATCTGGTAGCAGCCCCTGAATTAATTAACTCATACTCTGCTTTGGCTCATACCATCAGGGCTTGTAGCTCGAACAGGAACATGCAACCCCTACATTATTTAGGTAAGGAACGTTTATGACTTCACATTTATAGAGCCTTGGCTCTCCTGTGCCTTGTATTCACAGAGGTCTTTACCAGCATGAGCAGGAAGTGAACTCATATCCATTTCTAAAGGAATCCAGACTCTTGCAGCTTGAACATGAAATTACAGCTTTTGCAGCTCTGTAAGAATATATCGTGACTTTCATCCTGTTATATTACAGTGTATTTTAAAGCCATTACGGACAGTTTGGCAGCTGGTAGAAATCAGTGTTTTGCTCTCAAAGCCAAATGAGCTTCACTTGCTAGCAGATTTTGCTGAGCACTTGGCCTCTTCTGATTCCTGCAGAGCAAGACATTCAATGCAGTCCATGATTTTGGAGAACTTTCTGCTGATGGTTTCAATCGCGTGCTCTGGATTGCTCAGTTCCTTTGAAACTCTCAACTCCTGAATCAAAAATGGATAAAGATAAATAAAGCTCCAGGTTGTACTTAATTCTTCAGCACTGCCAACCTGGGGTAATCACCTTGCCAATAGCTGAAGTTCCTCTGGATGGACCATAGCGACATTTAGAGAACAAGTCAGTTACAGGTGACTTGGTTACTCTCTGAAGAATCTGTTTGCTTCTCATTAAGAAGACATGTTTCCGGGCTTTCATGTTTCAGGCAGTCTGTTTTCCATTACAAAGATGCTTCCATCTTGACAGAGGCTCTTGATTACCTCTCTGTGAAATTTTGCCTAGTTAAAGGTCCAAATACGTCAAGAATTTGATCTGGGCAGCCAGTAAGTATCTTGTCTTTACAGAGATGCAAGACATGGGGCAAAAGCTCAAGAAGCCTTTGCTTGCGTTCATCCTCCTACTCAATGTTTGTGCACGGGCACAATCAGCATTTGTTCCTAACGAGGCTGCAACTGCCCTGGAGCGCGGAAGCTTGCTGGGTGCAAAGCCCGTCATCAGCACTCACGCTGAACGCTTAGGCTGGCTTTGTACACCACGACCCTTCGAGGAGCAGGCATATTGCCTCTTGAAAATCCACTGTCCCTCGGGGATTCTGCCCCATGTGGCGTGAAAATGAAAGATGAATTTTCTAAGTGCAGGCTCACTCTCCAAGGAGCGCAAGGGTCAGTTTCACAGCGCTGCATGCAGCTACTTCATTAAATCAGAATGGTTTCCAAGGGCCTCCAGCTGTGTTACAGCTCTTCTGTTGCTACTCCTAGAATATTACTGGAGAGAAAGGCAGCATCGTGCACAAGGGCTGTGATCGTATAAATGGCACTGCTCAGAATACACCTACATGGAAGATCTTCTGGGGTAGAAGGCTTTGGTTTCCACATTAGTATCCAAAATCTCTATCTCTCTCTGGGTTTCCTGATGCAGTAGATGATAGGAAGAATGAGGGAAGGATCTTTTTTGCCAAAAGACAGGATTTTTGTTGTTCCCTGTCTGAAATCATAAATGAATAGTTGCATGACAATTTAGGGCGCTAATTCCATGTGATGTTTCTCTTAATTTACCTCACTGAATCCTGTGAACAGCACCTCAGACCAGAAACTCTTTTGCTTTAATAGTCAAAAGTTGCAAAAATTAGGGTAATTTCACATAGGGGAAAAAAGGCAATTAATTTTTCAAGACAATGATTAATAGTAGCAATAGATTCCATCTGCCTGCCTCCTGTGTCACTGTACAATCTAATTTTGTAACTTTAAATTAATTTTGAATCCAGCCTCTGTAAGCTCTGTAAAACTTCTGGTGGTGACCTCTACTTCTTGCATAATTACTGCTAATGAAAAGCTTAAAATGCCTCTCTTGAGTTGGAAAGGTATTTACATACTTGTCATCCAGCCCAAAGTCTGACTTTCCCGTTACCTTTGGTGTACTTTTGCTTAGCGGGACAAGTTATGAGTGTTAACCAACTGGCTGCACTGGAGAATTAGTCCAGCTGTCATCTACTGGTGGAGGCTGGGCAGAGGCTGAACTTCATCTTGAATGCAACCTATGCTCCCTTCATTTGCTAAAGTAATATGCTATCAAAGGCAGGATTTTACAGAAAATGGGGAGGGGGAGATGTATGATCCTCTACCCTTTTCCCCCTTTTCCCTTTTTTACAATCAGTTCGCTTCTTTTCTGCTTTACATGATTCAGTCTCATCTGGGTGAAGGCTGCATCCAAGGAATAAGAAACAAATAAGATATGTTGGCAACTCTTTGGTGAAGCTGTCTTGGTTTGAGTGATTTTGCGCAGGGTTGCATGAGTGGGGGATTTGGCACAGAACATTTTCTTTAGCTGTCCATGACTGAAATTGGAGAAAACTGAGCTTCTGTGGAGAACTAAGGCCTGAGACTTGGATCTATATCTGAAAGGTTTGCCTGATTTTCTTTATACTTACACAGGACTCAAACATCATTTCCTGGCTCCAAACTTGACTGAAGAAAAAGTGGTTGAGTGGCTGAGGCACTCGATAGTGGCCTTTGAGAGCCTGATCTGGTACCCCACAGGTGCTCTCTGTGACCTTTGGTGCACTACTCAGTCTCTCTGCACCTCAGTTTCACGTTTATTTTAAAGGTGCGCTTCCCTGCTTCTGGGAGAACTGTGGGGACGAATATATAAAAAATTTCTGTAGTCTGAGCCTTTCTGAATGGGGCTGTTAGAGAGCGAGAGATGGCAGCTGGTCAGTTGGAGGATTCTGTAGGGATACGAAAGAAAAACCATTGTCACAGCCTTTGTCTGACTGGGAAGATTTCTACGCCCATACAATACAGGTAGTTTTTCAGCATGGCTCCTGCTGTTGTTAAAACTTTCTAGTGATGGTTTTGATCTTTTCCCAGATGAGAAGCTGAGGATAATGGTATATTAGTGAGCCTTATTCATCCACGTTTAGCTGGAAACATGGATAGAGGACAAGAGATTGGCTGAAGCTACGAGAACTGATTCCAGCAGCTTCTCCAAGAGGTGGACAGGTGGAGAGTGTATCCCTCTCCTCCCACAAATAAGAGATATGAAACATCAGGAGTGGCTGAAGAAGCAAAGCCTCCTGGTTTTGAAGGAAGAAGGTATCTCAGGAAGGAGGAGCTGAGGAACTTGTCTTTATTTAACTGTGTGACCAGACAAGATCAAAGGAAACTGACTGGGACAGAGGGTAGACAGACAGGCTGTTTAACTGTCTCCAGTGATTCAGAGAAAAATTATAAACTGTGAGAGAAAGATTGAAGACATCTCTAAGGACTTCACCCTAAGCCCAAGGATGCTCCACTTGGGTGAGGAAACAGAAACAAGTGTGCTCATCTTATTGATCCACAGCCTCAAACCTCACATCCATCTGTCTTTTGCTGAAGACCGGTTCACTGAGGCAATTTGAGCCCCTCAACTCTCATTTTGCTCTGGAAGGTTGTTTGTAAGCCCCAGGGTATGCAAAGGCTTGAGCTCTGGTTTGTAAGCCCTGGGCATGGGGGGGAAGGAGAGTGAGTCCTCACAGGGTCTTTGGGGCCCGGTGTGGAGACTCTCTGCTCCAATTTCTGTGAAAAGAGAGTGCACTGCCCAGGGAGGTGGGCAGGCCCTGGGAATCCTCTGGACATGAAGGGAAGAGTACGTTGATCCCCAGCAGCCTGGTGAGAGGCTGGTTAAGGGGAATTATACGTGTTGGGGTAGGTAGGGGCATGCGCTGAGAGATTGATGGCAGCAGCAGTCCCACATGTATGACAGGATGTAGAAGCACCTGGTATGAATGTGATCTTAGGTCACCACGCAAATAACCCCTTGGCGCCAATTTATTTTTGTCTGTCTTTTGAGAAGAATCAGCCCTTTCTAGCTCTGGATAGACACATACCTCTTGCTCTCATCCAACCGGAGTCTGTCACCTTGCCACTACTGAGTCCTCCAGCTTCATGGATTACACAATATGACCCGCAATCTGGTTTTCACCTGAGAATCTCCTTTTTTTAATTGGAAAATAAATATATTTTCGGCCCTTGTGGCTTTGGAGAAAAATCTGATATACATAAACTTTACTTACTGTGAAAGGGAGTGGGCAAATTAAAAGAGGTAGGGAATTATTAAGGTCTACTTTTTAGCACATCTCAGGAATTTTGAGGCTTGACATACAGCTGGAGGTTTTTTAGACATTTTGAGATGATGGTGACACATCTTTGGAACTCGTCATACTGCACTGTGGAAAAAGGAAAACAGGAAGAGGCCAGATCCCGCCCCTTGTATGTGCTACATGCATCTGGAGCCACATCATGGAAATTAAAGGGTATGCTTCTTGCCTCTGGATTTGGGGGAGAGTTTCTAATCTCAGATTTCCTTTATGTTGGAGCATGTAACTATAATTACCAGGCACTAGACCCTCTTATCCCAGTCCCCTATGTGATATCTGTGCAGAATTCTGTAATTCCTGTCATGTTGGCGTGAATCTGCGAGTCCTCTGGTCGTGGGAATTTTTTTTTTTTTTTTTATTTGAGGGATTTATTTCTTTTTTTGCTGATTAGGTGCACAGCACGCACCTGGTTCCCACAACTGAGAGGAAGCAGTTTCTTGGTGTTCACTCTCCTGGGTAGTAATTATAATTTGTCAGGAATGCAGTTTATTCTGTAATTCAACATTTCCCCATAGCACAATTGTGTAACACCTATACAAATATTTGTTCCTGTTAAATGCTTGATGTCCCAGTTTGAGGAAAGAAAAACCCCCAGTTTCTCCTGATTGGAAGGTTTGGTTTAAACTGACCAATTGGACTATTCCCTCCCACGTTACGTTTAGCACCTCTCATTGGTTGTAAAAATTTCTCGCCAGCATATCTGTCTCTTTAAGAGGTGCGTATCGCGTTTGCCGGGGCTTTTGCACTTGGACGGTGTCCCGTACACTTCCTGCTTTGCACTCCGAGGGGCGCCGCGGACTTGCAGCTTCTCTCCAGGAAAAGGCTTTCCAGGCTTGCAGTTTGGCTCCGGGGACCTTACAGGCTGTGTCTCCTCGGCTCGAACCTCCAGAGGAACTCGCTTGCCTGCCTGCCTGCTTGCCTGCTTGCGGCTACGGCACCCCGCACTGCCAGAGTGGAGCGGTCGCCGCGGAAACCCCCTGCGCCGCCTGGGACAGCCCCCTCGCTGCTGGAGACCCGCGCCTCGGGGCTGCCTTCTCCCTGCTGCCAGCGCCGCTGCTTTCTGCTGCTTTTCTTCCTTCAACCTGCACGACTAGCCCGGTAGGAACAGTGCAGCTCGCGGTTTGCACGCGGGATCCCGGCATTCGTAACTGCCGCGGCTCCTTTGTTCCACTCCACAAGAGCCCACGTGGCCGGCACCATCTTGGACTCTGCCGCGGTATTTTTCCTTCCCTCACCCACATTTAACCCTTGTTTCTCCATCCCGTACAAACCCTCCAATATTGCATTGGTTTTTCCCTGCATATAATATATTTTGTTCTGGTGTTATTAAACTTTGTTTCAGTTTTCCAAACATTCAGAGGTCTCACAAATTCTTCTTCCTTTTCCTATCTCCACTTTTTAACCCTTTCTCTCCCGGTGCAGGGGAGAGGAGTTTTAGGGATAGGAGAGGACACGTCCCCGTGATTGGCTTGCCTCAGCCAACCGGTGACACTTGGAAAAAACCAAAACATTATAGTGAAGGTCAGAATAGTCATAAGGTACTCAAAGGAATGAAACCTTTCCTTTCCCTGTCCTCGAACCTGGTCCAATGTTCATTAAAATCGTCAGTAAGACTTCCATTGACTTCTGTAGGAATAATTCCAGATCCTAAATATTTGTAGTATCAATGGCCCTAATCTATTTACATGTTCAGGTGGAATAGAGGATGTAAAACAAGACTGTCATCATCACCCACATATAAATCCTGAGACAGCAGCTGGGCATCAACATGGACCCCAGTTCCTGTGCTCCTGCAATCACTGGGTTCTCCACTTATAAGTCTGATAAAGGAATCAAAGTGAGTTTTTTCTTCTTAATTTTGTACTGAAGCTTATCCTTATGGTGTCAAGCTAGTACAATTTATACTATCTTTCACACTCTGTTAAGCAGTCATAAAGAAGAGGTTAACATCACAGGTATAGCAGTGGTGGTTACTACTATCTGAGGCTCTTAAGTCCTTAAGGATAAGCATTTAGAATAGAACAAAAGCTGTGAAATCTGGTAGGTGCAACCAAGGATTTCTTGTGATTATTGAATGGTTGTAGCACTATGCAAAACAATAGCAACGAAGTTAGAAAATGGGAATGTAGAGCAAGCAGCTGTGACTTTTTTCCTCATTTTCTTTCAAATTTCATTTGGAAGGAAAAAAGGGCAGGATAAGAAATACTTTAGGAAATATTTTTAATTGAATATTCATTGCCTGATGGTGAAAAATGATATAGTTATTAAAATAACGGCATCTCTCATGTGGAAGTAAGGCCATCAGATGTCTATCCCCATCAGGAAGCAAAGCAATTGAAGTGACTGTCAAACTATTCATGCAGTGACGGCTCTTATTTAAACTCCCTCCCCTACCAAACTCCCTGGAGTATTACACCTCTCTGCCTGCCTCATGGTGCCCCAACAAAACAAGCAGAAGTGTAGACTCAAAAAAGAAAAAAAACATGTTCATGAGGACTGTGGGATTTTTATCCATGTTTTGCATGGGCTGTATGAAATATTTGAACTGGTGTATTTTGGTGAGTGACAATATCATCCATTTAAGTGGAATAATTTTTTTTTTTTTTTGAGCGCCTACTCATTTGCATCATGAAGCTTTACTTTTTAAGTGTTTTCTTTTTGTTCTCCCCCAGTAAAATGGGAAGTTATGTTAGCTTTCCACATTAAATGATAAAAGTAATTTATCTCCTTGTGTCCCCTTCATTCTATAGTCTTCCAAGTCCCTGTAGCAATCTGCCTGGCAGAGACATCGCACTTTGAGTCAGGACACACAGAAAACATCGTTTTAGTATATTTTGCAGCTTTTCTTTTTTCTTAAGGAGCTAATGCTTTTTGCAGATATATACCTTTTCATGTCAAGCAAGATCCCTACTGATATGTGATTTTTACTTGACTCGGGTCAAGAACAAAATGGGAAAACATATCCAGTGGTGGAGCAAACAAATTTCTTGGTATCAGCAGTACCATTGGGAAATTTTGAAGGAACTGAGAGAGAGAAGGCTTGGGAAAAGCGCTCCAGGAACGCTTTGTCATGCGGGAGGTACCAGCTGTGCTCTGAAGGAGCCACCTCCCTCTGCAAGGCAGGGATGAACCAACAGAGTAAATGCTCCCACTAGTTTGCTCCATTGGTTCACTGGGTATGTGGATTGCCATAGAGCTGGCACCACCATGACACTGCAGCTGTCATGTGGCTTTGCCTGGATGCTTGAGCCACACCTGAACTGTTGGTGAACCACAAGAGGGTCAAGAGCCATGAATTCATGATCCTTCATGTAGTTGATTTCTGAAGCAAAGATTGCCCATTGGGTTTCAAGCAAAATAAAATCGAGATTCACTTTAGCTTTGTAATTTTACAACACAGCTGTTTGTGTCAAAAAGAGTCCTAAATGTAATTTAAAATTGTTCTTCTGAAGCACTTTGGGTCGATAAGAGCCAGACGAAGCTGTGATCCTCTATATGTGTGTGCAAGCATGGTGCTTACAGCAATGAGAATAAATTAGATATAGAAAGCTAGGTTTTGGTTACCCTTGGCTGGAAAAAAGAAGATAAAAATAACAGCATTCTCAAGTCCTCGAAACTCAAAAGCTAGCCACTAAAAGCTGGGAAATCAAACCCCAGTCAGAAGAGATACCATCTGTTTGGATTCCAGTGTTAAGCTATTAAGCAGTACATTTCCAGTTTTTTTCAATAACCTTGAGGGCGATATGAGCAATATATATTCTATTGTGTTTTAATAATAATTGTACTTCCGCAAAAGAAATTTCTTCTAGGTTATCTGATGAACTCTAGCCAGGTCTTTGGTGGCAAATCCCTTCCCTTTTTACTATGATGCAGTTCTGCTGCATCAACCAGCCTGTTTCTATATAAAAAACTTGTTAGTTATTGGTGATTTTACACTTTCTGCAAAGCCAGATTTCTGACAATTATAAACAGTAACACCTTTGGTTCTGATCAAAAAGTAGAAATGTCATTTTATCCTCTATGAGAATAATAATAGTAAAACTACAGCTTTACTGTAAGTAGTAAAACTCATGCAGTCACAGACAGGATAAAACTACTCCTAGCTTCATTCAATAGTAGAATTTACTACTTGACTCAGTTATTTAACTACACTTTAGCTGGTGCAAATGTCAAGCAGAAGTGAAGCTGGACTAAGGATGTTAAACCTGTGATTATTTATCCAGCACAACCCTTACCTGGCGTTGCAGGGCCAAAATCAGTGAGTCTGCAGACAAAGCTTGTACTATCTGAGAAATATTGTTTGTCCATACCCTTGGGGGTAAAAAAATTCAGATATTCCATAGAATGATCCCTGATCTACAGAATTTTAACTTCTGAAAACTGTTGTGCTTGTCAGATAGACACATATGAGCTTCCAAATTGAAACAGGGACCCCGACATAGCCTATGATGACTCAATTAACTGCAATCTTAATTAAAGCTTGGCTGTGTGCAGAAGAACTAAACAAGAAAATTCTTTAAAAACTAAAATAAGTACTACCATCTAACACTTAAATTTTGGTTTAGTGGTTAATAATGCTTTGCAATAATGTGTATGCATCTCTACCTTTTCAGTAATAAACAGTTTGCATAAATTATAGACATAGAAGCCCCCATAAGCTGATGAGTTCATTATTTAACTCATGTGCAAAACTAATCATAGGAAGGGTGTTCATGTTGCAGCTGATTGAAAAGAACAATGGCAACTTAAAAACCTTTTTGTCTTTTTTTTCAATCCACTGAAGCTTTATTCTATATGAACTCATCACTAGAAGACATAAAAAATCTTTAAAAATCAAGTTAACACAGATAACAAGACTGGGATGTGCACAGAAATCTAAGTTATGATTTATTTATTCTTAATTAGCAAGTTCTATATGTAGTGCAGTGAAACAAACTGCGTTTGCCAGTATTTCTCCATTTACGGTACTTTGTGAGAAAAGTCTGAAGCATTTGAATCAATCTAACAGCCTTTGTCATATTTGCTGCTTTTCATAATTTTTTTTCTCCAGGATCTATTTCTCTTTCTGGTACCTGGTTCTTTCTCTACCTCTGTCCTCTTTCATCTTCTTATTACTTTCCCTTTTCATCAATTAAGTTTCAAGAGATAACATTCTTTGAATCAGAAATACAACACCACTGCACAACGACGGACCAGGCACCGTAAGGTTATAGGCATGTCTGCTCTACCTGTGTCATAGGACAATAAGGTAGGAATCCATGCTAGCTTCAAACTGTCTCCCTTGGTAAACAGTGCAGTTCTAGGCACCATAGGGATGAGCATAAGCTAATGTAACCTACTAAAAAAGGGTCTGCAGGATGGGTGCACACTAAATCCTGCAAAACTGTCTTTGATGGGGACTTGCACTGTGTGGTAATTTCGAGGATCCCGGATTAGATCAGGATCCTCAGACTTGAAAGATCACTGCTGGGCAAAAAGCTAAACCTACTACCACCTGGTGCACAAGTATTTGTGAGCCCTTAGGTGTGAGTTGTCTTCCTGCTGTGTCTGGATCCCAAAGTGGCTTTCCTTCTCCTCCAGTGAGAGGAGGCAGTCTGTGCTAGAAGAGCTCTGTTATGATCTGGATTCACACTTCACATAAGCGTGGAGATTAAGTGAGGAGTGGATACCCAAGACATTTGTAATTAACGCCTTAAGTAAGTCACAAACCAGGGCTCCAAAGATGAAAGCTCTCTGCTTGACTGATTTACTAAATCACACATTCCCTCTCAACCACTGTTTTAAGGGCACAGTCTTTGCCAGCTCCGTGCATGTGCTTGGAGAATTATTCACTTCAGAGCTTCTTGTATTATCAACATCACAGTATTTTCTCCCAAACTCTGCTGTACATGCTCACATTAAGTTCTTTGAACTTGCATCGTTTCGTAAGATCTGATTAAACCTTTCAGACCTGCAAGTAGATGTTTTGCATATTGAAGAACTTAATCTAATATCTAAATCTTTCTGCCTCCTGGGGTTCCCCACTTGAAAGGTATTTTCCGTCATCTTTCTGGATGCTTCCATTTTCATCCTGGAAAACTATGATGACTTTAGGAGGGCTCTAAGAGGGAGCAAGTTACTTTGAACCTTGGTTTTCTGCTATAGGGTGGGCATGATTTTCAGTTTCAAATTTAATTAAAAAAAAAAAAGAATTCTGGGAGCTTGTGAAGTTGGGTACTTTTTTCTTTTTCTTTTGTCATTTTCAGAGAGTGTTTGGAATCTGCTCCAATACTTCTGGATTTGGAGAGAACTGGGGACGAGAAGGGAAGCCAGTATAGCTAAAAGCAAACTAAGAAGGTTATTAGAAGTAAAAAAGACATCCTTCAATAAGCAGAAGTTCAAATGAAGAACATAGAAAAGATAATAAACCTTCTGGCAAGCTAAATGTGAAGCCATAATAAAGCTGGCCAAAAAAGATTCTGAGGAGCAAAGGTGCAAAATCTAACAATAAAAACTTCTTTTTTTCAAATACATTAGAAGTAGGAAGTTTGCCAGCAAGTTGATGGAGCCAATATATTACTGAAATATAAAAAGACCACTATAGAAGGACAAGTCTATATCAGAAAAGCTTGGAAGTATTATTACATTTATGAATGCTTGTTATCGAGGGGCTCAAGGAAGTTTCCCTTTTGGAGCCAGTTGTTTGGAATTGTTCTGAGGAACTGCTGATACCAGAGGGGTTTGATAGGAGAGAATGAGAATAAACCAACACAACAACGGGGACAAGGGCCACACTGTAAACGTGCAACCCATGCAAAAGCTCTAAAGAAAGTCAAAGAGCAGTCAGCTCTTCTTGCATCTTAGCACTTAAGTCAGCCTCGTTTTAGAGATCTACAACATTCTGTATCTGATCCTGACTTTTGAAAGGGCTTCAGGACAACCAGGAAACTGCAAAAATGCGTATGACTTGCATATTTCCAAACTGGTATAATCTTCCCTTACTATGGTCAAAACAAAACCAAAACACCACCACCCTCAAAGTCATGCTTATTATAGAGCAAAGCAGATCGAATTTCCAGCCTCATTTCTTTTGTATGGGTGGTTGTTCCAAATTCAGTTGAAAGGTAGTACTTTCTTTATCATTGCTTGACGTTCGACAGACTACCTTCTATTCTAGCTTGAAGTCTTACCCGGTCCTTCAGGGTACATCAGATTCATGCCCTGCACAGTGAGGAAAGGAGTGGGGAGGAAGAAGTAAGTACTACCTAAGAATTGAACCAGGACTGCGAGACATTTGGTGGTTCATACGTCTGAGAGAAAAGCTGGTGTTCCCACTTCCTTGTAGTGTTATTGTGGCAGATTTGAAAGACTCAGCCCGGTTCCCCACCCCTAGTACTCAGGGGAAAATAAGGATTAAGGCTATTGTAAGGGATATTTTTGGTTAAGACATACAAGGGCTACTTGGTCCCTGCCGGATGACCAGCATAAGGCAGAACAGCCAATTTATATCCCCTTTCCGCTAGTCCCTTTGGAGTTATGGAAAGCAATGAAAAAGCCTAGAGCTGCGCACTTCATCTCCTCTTTTCCTCAACACTCCCTCTTCAGTTCCTTGGTGCAAAACCTGACATCTGCAAGGGGGACTGAAGCACATTTGAGGATAAAACCCCGTTCTGCCCATCTTGTGCCTCCTAAGAAGATTCTGCACAGCAAAGTACTTCATCTGGCTTTTTATGCCCTCTTTTCTTAGTCAGTGGCATAAACAGGCTCTACATAAATATCCACGTGACTGCTGAACAGGTAAGACCCGGTTCGGTAGGTCAATAATAGCACAGTCAAAACTGCAGCTGCTGTACAATGTAACTCTTACTGTCCATGCGGTACAGGGTTGTGATCTGAGAGACATTTTGCCTGTAAAGATGCTACCCAAAATGCCTGTTGATCTAAAGCAGATTTGCTCATTTCCTCCCAGCACATTCTGACTACAGAGAATGTTGTTGATGATGATCTGTGAACTTGCTGCTTTCATCTTGGGTTAAGGTTTAGTTTTACTTCTCATGCCAGGGTCTTGGTGTAGCTTTCAGAAAGAGGGTAGATGTTCTAGCTAGAAAGCTTTGACAGGCCTATCTGAACATGTGGGAGACCTTTACCTGAAAAGGTGGGTGGGAATCCAGCTGTACATTACAGGATCTTCTGATCCCTTACACGGATTAGCATCTCCAGCTGGTGGTTGACTTTGTTACACCTTGAGCAACTACTTTCAGCCTCCTTTACAGTCCAACACAAAATCCTCAGCCTGGGTATTGTGGGTGCTAGAATTGCGTGAGTAGCCTTCGGGAATGACTGGACCATTTAGAGACACTTGGAAATATAACTGGAGAGGATCCCCCGCATACCTGAGACTACCATCAGACTATATTGCCAACAATTTTTTATTAAACACTTCGGGTTAGATAAAAAAGTGAAGTAAATAGTTTCTGCCCAATATACTTCAAATTTTTTTTTCATTTACGAAGATCACAGCTATCGAGACTAAGGAATTCTTCGCTTTTATCCTTTTTTGCAATTTATAGGGTGAGTAGGTTTTTTTGGTGGGTTTTTTTTTTTCCTGATTTGAGGTATTTGTAATTGTTAAAACCCTGAGACAGAAGCTTGTTAATTCCCTTTAATTCAAAGACAATACGACCGGTGAAAGGGAGGACAAAGTTACTCAGCTCACTTCAGCTGTGCTACTGTTACTCCATGAGATGTTCAAACGCCACTTCCTACGTTCACCCAAACTAAATGTCTGCTTTTTACAACAGTGGGGAGAAATCTTGTTTGCTCATAAATTAAAAAAAAGAAAAAACGGTTCTTCGTGTGTTTTCAGGACTTCACAAGTCTGAGAATGCCAGGACGGACTTAATGCGTCCTGTGACTCCTCCAGAAGAGGAAACGCGGCTCCTCCCGCCGCGCTTCTGTAAAAAGAAGGAATCGCCACTTCCCCTCAGCTATTTCTGGCGGGGACTGGAGCTGCGGACGAGGAGGAGGAGGCGGAGGAGCAGGAGGAGGATGGGGGCGGTGCTGCGGGGCTCCCCGCCCGCCCGGCTCCGGGCGCGCCGGCTCTCCCGGTGCCGCAGCGCCCCCTGGCGGCCGCTCCCCGGCCCCACCGCGGCTCCCCGACCCCGCCGGCCCGGGTGTGCCAAACGGGGAGTTACGGTACGCCTCGGTGTGCCCAACCTACGGGGAGTGGGGAACGAAAACTCTTCAAAGCGGGTCAGGAGCCTTTGCAGGGTGTCGGAGCCGGGTTTGGTGGGAGCGCACCCCCTCGCTCGGAAGCTCTGCCCTCTCTCGCTCCTGCTCACCCCACTGACATGCTTGCTTGTCTCTCTGAGCTGGACTTGACTGGGAATTTCCAGCCTGAGAAGCCTTGTGATTTAATAGGAAACCCACTGTCGCCAACGCCTCGAGCCCTCGGAGCATTGTCAACAGGCGGCTGCTCCAGAACCATCCTGTCACCCATCAATGGGGCAACTCCTGCCCTGCCCTGCCTGCCCAGAAAACCCGGCGCACAACTCTCCACCTGCGCGCGTCATCTTTAAACACTCCTCCAAAGCTGAACTTTATGAAATTTCCGCTCCTCTGTATTTGCTTCTCATTTCTGGTTTTCATTTGCAATACGACAAAAGGACTTTGGACGAAAATCAGAGAGGTTTGTCACCGATAGCAATGCATGCATGTGCATTTTCTCTACAGCACATCTTGCATGACCTTTAGAAAGAGACTTTACTTCTAGAAACCTGATTTATGGAACAGAAAATGGACGGATACCTCGTCCCCAGGGAAAAAAATGTAAGACAAGCATATGGAAAGGCCACCAAATTCCACGTTGATGTTACCAGGCTGATAAGTGAGTTAGGCAATATTTTATATAAGCCTAGATTGCGTGTTCCCTGGTAACTATGTTGGTTTTAACAGCTTACATAAACATAACGGATATGAGCATTTCTTTAAGATCTGGTGTATCACGTTGTATCAAAGCATTGAGTGAGAAACTGGCATTAGGTCATCGAAAATAATGGAGGATGACATGAAAGGATTTTTGTCAGCTAAGGTAGAAATTCTCCAGGAGTGGAATGTTTTGTCCTTAAAATATCTAATTCTGCACACAGACACACTCCACTGACAGCACATCTGTAGTTAGCTACGTGAGAAATAGACATTTCTCGTTGGCTTTAGTATCCTAATTAAACATGCTTGACCGACGAGGCAACGGCAGTGTGGCTGAGTGGACTCTTCTGCAGCTGCAATCCACAGACAGGAGTGCTGCATGGCAGAGGTACCTTAGCAAGGGCCAGCACCCATTGTCTCGTTGTAAGCAGAAGACCCACAGCGCAGAGTGCTGTGTATAAGAAATTTTACTTGTGCTGTCTCAAAGCGTCCTGTGTTTGTGTTCCTTTTCAGAAGAACTTTAATTCTGACCCTCCTGAGGGTGTATTGCTTGCTTTGGAAAGACTTGCAATATCCCTAGAACGTTTATTTTCCATCTCAATATGCTGCTACATTCTTGCAAGCTTTCTCTGGTTGCAATGCAGTTTTTGGACAGGAAACAGAGATTACAAATAAAAAACAGTGCCCCAGTCTTCAGGAAGCAGAGTGAACCTGTGACAGAAAGTGTTTTATTGGAAACAAGGCAAAGATTTCAGGAGAAATAATAAACAAACAGCTGGTCAGCATCCCTGTAAGACCATCAACTTCAGATGTGTATTTCCTGGAAGGATCAGAGTATTTTGTTTAATTCTCTTCCTCTGCCCTCAGCAAGTAGGAGAAGCAGAGGGCAGATCCAGAAGTAACATTCCAAAGTACATAATGAGATATTTAGGAAGCGTAGCGACAATACAATTTGCATGACCAGCAAACCACCTACAGATTGTTTCCAGTAATGGATCTAAACCACCGGCTTTCCCCAGGTATTTGCTGAAGAGCAGCACGTAAGCTAACAGTACACGAAGTCTCAGGTTCCAAAGGGTCAGCAGCAGGAGAATGCTTCTCCCCTGCAGTGCTATGCAGGAACGTGTCTAATATGGATGTTGACATTAGGCTCTCTCTTGCCAGGGTGCTGGAATGTTGGAAGGGACGAGACAAGACCTGTGTTTCCTGAAACAAGGCCTCAACCCCTCAGTGAAGAAAGAGAAGTTCCCAAAAACGTTGTCAGAGAACCTGAAAGCAGACTCTGGTGTCCATGAAGTCATAGCACTATCAACAACCTGCACGTGGACTAGATGGAAGTGCAGCTATTAAGGTGAGTCCAGGTACAGAGTCAGACCTGTATTCAACGGCTGGTTATGTCACCTCAGAGGGCTAGACAGGAGACTTGCCGCACTGTCACTACCCTCGCAGTCCTCAAAACTCAGGGTCTCCATGATAGCTAACACCTCTTCCCTCCAAACTACACCACAGAGGGATACAACAGCTCAGAGCAACCCTAGAGGCAGGACGTTCCCTTCTGATAGACCACAGTCTGGTCCAGGGGAACAGCAGGGGATCACATTCTCCCATAAATGCTGGTAGAGCTTGCAGAGCCATATAACCTAAGTATTAAGCCTAAAATGTTGTTGGATGGCACCAAGTGCTTTGCATCCCACTTTGTGATCAAGAACACAGGTGGGGACGTAACTGTGTGTGGCAGTTTGAGAAAAAAACTGCTTGAAAGGTTTTGTTTTGAACTGACCAATTGGACTATTCCCTTCCATGTTACGTTTAGCACTCTCATTGGTTGTAAAAGTTTCTCGCGCACATCTGTCGCTTTAAGAGCCGCGGACTCTTTTCGGCTTTGGGGGGTTTTCGCTCCTTTCGCTCTCCGGGACACTTCCTGCTTTGCACTGCGAGGGGCGCCATGGACCTTCAGCTTCGCTCTGGGAAACAGCTTTCCAGACTCGCGGCTTGGCTCCGGGGACCTTACAGGCTGTCTCTCCTCGGCTCGGACCCTGCCCGCCTGCCTGCCTGCTTGCGGCTACGGCTCCCCCGTGCTGCCCGAGTGGAGCGGAGCTGTGTGCCGGGGAAGCCCCCGCCGCGCCGCCTGGGACTGGAGACGCCGTGCCCAGGGCCGCCTTCCTGCCGCCAGCGCCACTGCCTTTTGCTGCTTTTGCTTCCTTTAATTCACACGATGAGACTGGTAGGAACAGCGTAGCTCGGGGTTTGCACGTTGGAGCCCGGCGTTCGTAACAGCCGCGGATCCTTTGTTTACTCCACGAGGGCGCACACGTGGCAGCCCCATTTTGGACTCTACGGTACCGTCCCTCTTTCTCTCTTTTCTCGCGTTTAACCCTCACTTTTCCATCCTGTACAAACTCTCAGATTTTGCATTGTTTTTTCCCTGCATATTATATCTTTTGTTCTAGTTTTATTAAAGTTTGTTTCAGTTTTCCAAACGTTCAGAGGTCTCACAAAATCTTTCTTTTCCTTTTTCTAGCTCCGCTTTTTAACCCTTTCTCTCCCGGAGGAGAGGGGTTCAGGGATAGGAAAGGGCACGTCTCCGTAACTGGCTTGCCTCAGCTTACTGGCGACACTGTGATACAAATCAGAAAAGGAGGCTCAGGTAGGTATTTCCTCATCCAGAAGCATAAGAACCTGAAAAGCCTAGAGGTGAGTAAAATTGAATGAATATGCTAGAAATGACAAGGTTTTACAAATGCAGAGAAAGAGGCAGAGTCCTATACGACCAACCCAGTCATAAGAAAGCAATTTTTTTTCTGGTTGATGAAACAGCAAGGGAATTGACAACTAAATACCAGTGGCAGACTCCGCAATGCGGACGGTGCCTGAGCCTGGAAGAATCCAGGGCGCTTGTTACACTGCCAGTGAAACTGCTGTGTTGGCAGCTACCATAGCCATTATTTTATTGCTAAGTTAAGCAGCTCAGACAGATACATTCACTGTGATCTCAAAATGCTTCATTTATACTCAGATGAACTTCTGTTTGAACAGTCAGTGAGTAGCAGCACATCCACAGATCTGCTTTCACTGGTGTGGATGATGTATGGGTAACCTAATACATGAAAGGAGGGGACTAACATAGAATAGAGAACTTGCCTTCAGAACAGTGTTTGGACAAACCTTTTCTTGCTATAAAGGCAAAATAAAAGGGTCAGGGGGCAGAACTGGCTTTTGCCCTATAAGGCAAGGTAACAAAACTGGCACTGAACTCTAGTGGAAAGTCAACCTTGTGACCAGCAGCACAAAGCCAAACTCTTTGAGAAGATGAATCCTTGTAGCTAATATGAAGATGCAGAACTGCTGTGAGAATATTTGCAAATCAGCACACCAACATTGCAGCGTCTGTGGGGATGACGGACGGGTAGCCAGAACAGCTGCAGTGCTACCTGAGCACGGCGCTCTGTTAAAGCAGGACACATTATTGTAACATGTCATTGCTTCCTGCAGTGTAGATGGATCATGCAGAGGCTCTGCATCCTCTGTGCTCCACACTTCGCAACAGTTGAGCATCCAATGGTATCTGTAGACAGCAGGCCTCCATAGCAGCAGCTGAACGTTGAGAAGTCCCCAACAACCAGACACGTAGCATCTGCTCTCTCTCCTCTGCTTGCCTCGCATAGGCAGCCAGTATCTCCTTCCTGCTAGGAGGGCTGTCACAGCCAGAGAGCCCTCCTTCAAGGCTCAGACAGAGCCACACTAAGCAACTGAACTTTCGAACGCCGGCAGAAGATAAATTTTGCTGGCACGCTGAGTCCCCACACTCTTGTTATAACGTTACCTTGAAAATACTCGCCTGTACAATAAAGACGTGGAGGAATGAACAGCCTGGGAAGGAGACGAGGGAGACAAAACAGTAGAGATAAGAAGGAACTGAACAGCCTAAAGGCCAGCTGAATCCAGCATAAATCCCAACAAACTGTGGCAAATTGCTCTGAAGATGCCAACTCATGACCATATATGGGAAAAGGAGTTCATGGACAGGACAACAAGAGATTCCTCTTCAGCACTGCCAGGGATCTCCAAAATACCACCATGGAAGCCCCTCTGAGCCCTGGCCACATGCGTAATGACTATGCAAAAATTTTAGTCAGTTCCAGGAAATAGGATGAGTATGTATTATTATTCCGGGAAAAATAATAAATATATATGTAATGGGGTGATGTAAGCTTTGGTTGAGGCAGCATAGGGCATGCACGATAGGTGGAATTATCCCCTGTGCATCCAGTGCTGCGAATAAAGAAATGCTGCTTCTTAATACTACACTGGTGTTAAGGAGTTTATTCCGATTTTTGGTAACACTCTCACTGGGGCATCAGCGTATAAACCTAGCTGCAATTTGCAGAAGGCATTAGTGTCATTGCAACATTCTCCATCACTAGGAACTGAAAGTCTGGATAGAAAGTTCCTGGCAGGAGTTTAAACTTGGCATTGTTGCACAAAGCCAACATGGCTTGTGTTCAACACTTAAAAGTGTATTAAGTTATGCATTTATATACAGAACAATGTACAATAAGGCATGGGACGTCATCAGATTTCTGAATTGTCTGGAAAGTTGCTTTTTCCCTCTCTGTACACACCATACTTAGCAGGGACAGGTTCAGTTTGGTCACCCAGTGCAGTACGGTCACAAGCATGTTTTATTTTTGTGTGAGGTCAGAGAATCTTCAGACCTACTGGATTTCTCCTCTGACTGCAAACATAAACCTCTGTATTTTCGTACCCAGGTAGATCTTTGTTCTGGTCAAGAATAGCACGCAATTTAAGGTTTGGCTTTGAGATACTGTGTGTAGATCAGGTTTGCAGCGGCACAAAGGGTAGTGGGGTGGTTAACTTGCAACAGCAGCTGGATGCTTAACGTCCCTTTGCGCCCGTGGAGATCATTTGCGCATTGTGCCTACATAAACATTCGCTGCCATTTAGGACTTAAACTCAACATTAGCAGCAGAAAAATCAGTGCACATAATGAAAACCCAAATGGTTCTGGGCAAAGGCATGAAGTGTTTCGGCAGTTTGTTTACTATTCCTTGTGCATATTCCTGAGGAACGAATGTCCACGTTTAAAGTTACACTCGCTGGGGTTTTTTCTTGGGGGGGGCGGTTGGGGATGGTTTTTATATGAAGACTTACAACAGGGTGTAAGATAAGACTGATTAAATGAATTTCATCCTTGGTTAGCAACAACTTCTTCAGGCTTCTGGCAGTAGCCGGACATTTGAAATATTGGCAAAGTTTGTTCTTACTTTCTTATAGATGAGCTAAACTACATTGTCAGCCCTTGAGATCATAGGTCACAGTGCTGCTTCATCACTTCGGCTAATGACGTCACTGACACCCCAAACAGAGCAAGGAGCTGCTGAATGTATCAACTGCTACTATCGGTAGTGGTGGGGAACCTGGGACTCCTGGTGTCTTCAACTTTTGATAGGAATCCAAAGCCATTTCAGAAGAAAGGTTGTTACAGAGCACAAACAGGTGTCAGAGAGTAACCATTTCAGTTACCTGCTTTACAACAGCAGTAAAAGACATTTTATTTTCTGCAGGAACCCAATATGAAAAGGAGTTTCACATCTTTTAAATCAATGATTGGGCTTTTCAGTGACATGTAAAGAACTTACCAACCCATCTTGACCCCAATTATTGTCATTACATTCTGTCTGCTTGTTCGAAAAAAAAAAAAGCCTGTATTTTTAATTTTTGTCAGCTTATTTCTTTAAAGTCTCCCCCACATAAATGAAGTTTGGAAAATAATAATTCAATGCTCTTCGTGCCTTAAAAAGACCTACAGTATCTGTGCTCAACTTGGAATGTTTGTTCTTATCCACCGTGTATTTAAAGAAACAATCTTTTTTTACATCAGCCAGTCTTGAAAATACTGATCATTTATCTTCGCCTAAAAAGCGAAGCGCCTACAAAAGCAGCCTTCACTCGTGAAGACAGGACAGCTGTCCCTCTCCTGACCGTCTGACCCAGACTAACCTCATTTCCCATACGGGGTGGAGCACCCCAAGGACTAGGGTTTTTGGCCCACCCCAACGGATGGAAGAACAGTTTGGGGCAGATCCTGATGTCATCCTGGTTCACATCTGTGGAAAACAGCAAATGCAGAGTAATGGCTTCACTATGAGGATTTTGTGAAGCTGCCAATGAATTACTTATGAATCCTCTGAAAGACTCTGAGAGTGTGTATAAACCTTTACCAAGAAACAAACTTCAGTTCATCTGTGGAGCTCGCTTAATGCCTCTGTTCCTCAGTGTGGTAACGTAAAGTCATGAATTACAAGGTGATGGGGCTTGCCTGTTCCAGGCAAAGAGGTTTGTTAGATCTACACGACCTTCTCTTCCAGAAGAAACCCTTTAAGCAAAAGGCTGGCTTCCGCCCCGGTTTAAAGGAGAAGACATTGCTTTTCAATGGGCTGCGTTAGCAGGAGTCTGCGACCAGCTGGAAGGAATGATCAAGTGCTTTGTGGTAGGCTAGAAAAGAGTAAAGCTTGCTCTTATTGCAGCTTTTCTTATTTTTTTTTTATTAAACCGAGTTTTATTTGATGGCAATCATACCAGAACTCGAAGCAGCAGCTTAGCTTTCCTGTATAGGTAAGCTGCTGCTGATTGGTAATCAGAAATATTGGCTGGTTTATGCATGAACTGTTCTTTCTTCCATTTTTATTCTGTATCTTCTGTGCTACTCAAAACTTGCACCAATTCACATATAACTTAGCATGTGTCTTACGGTGGTCTTCTTACATTCTACTAATTAAGGACTTCTACCTTTAACTAATATTTTATTTATGATGCCATAAATAAAACCATTAGTAAGTTCTAGAAGTATTGCTCTCCAGTCCTGTGGCCCTCACCATGTTTCCAGTTTACTTATGCCGGGTGTCCGCATTGCTGCTCACGAGTGCTTCCCCCGCTGGTGCTGACGAAGGCCTTTGGCAGGGGAGGTTCAACCTGCTCAGGGAAGAACAAGGCTCATTCTGGCCTCGTCTGTAGCAAAGCTAATTATATGGCTTCTTGTAGCTGCGGAGTAGTGTGGTGGTGTGTTGCATTTTACTTACCTCTTCACTGGGCGATGGGAGGGAAGGGAAACAGCTTCTTAATGAGCAGTAAGAAACAAAGTGCTACTTCGGAACTGCTTCAGCTTGCGAAAGTAAAGCAAGATTTTCAGAAGTGCTTCAAGGACCTGTTTCGCTTATGAGGAAAGGGGAGCAAGAGACTCCATCTGCAGCGGGTCTGGCATCACAAACTAGTCTTGCACTTCCAGTGTTGTCCATTACCCTTCTAATGACAGATACTCAGGGGCAACCTGAAGTCCGTTTCTACGCTCCAGTTCACGTACAAGCACGCCTGTTCAAGTACATATGTTTGTAAAGCTGGAGACACAGCCCTGACTTTGGAGCTCTGTTGCCATGCTGGATGATGTAAAAAGGGAGCTGCATATTTTTGGCAGAGCTGTTATGTGTTTGGAGGGGGGTAGAGTGGAAGAGGGAAGGAGGTGAAAACATCGATTGGATCTACCCGGCTTGTGGGTTTTGGTGTGGTGTTTTGTGGAGGGGTTTTTTGGTTAGCATTGTTTCTGATGGGGTGGGTGTGTCCCTCCCTTCAGGGCTCAGCTTGACTCGATAGAAGACAGTGCACCAAGGTGGACCGGGTTTCTGCCTTTTTGGTGCTTCCAAAAGCAAGAGACAGAAACAAAGCACCATGCTACGTCAAAATCTGGCATGGATTGATGCATAGGATGCTCTTACGTTGATGTCTGTGTATGAAAATGTGAATTATGGCAGCGGTACTTTTAAAAGTATTTTTGCACGTGTCTGACTTTCCCAAAGTGCAACTGACTGTTCATGGTGGGGATGCGGTGGGGTGGGGGTGGTGGGTGGTTTTTGCTTTATATGTTGTTGCATTTCCCATGGCCCTCATCCTGAATGACAAGGAGAGAGAAACATGTGGTTCTGCAAACCTGTGTTGTGTGATACGGGTTTGTTTGTATTTTTTCCACATTCCTAATTTGCTGAGATGCTACAAATTCCTTAGGAAACGAAAACCCTCAAGCTTTTTTTTTTTTTTAAAAGCCACATAATTAAGTTCTGAATTAGCACTGAATTAGCTCTGTCAATTTGCAACCACTTGATTGATTCAAGGGCCTGTAATCGACATACTAGTTCCCTTACTCAGAACCAGCTTTTGATTTAGCTCCTTTTTCACATATTCCTACTGAAATGTAACTACCCTTAGAACAGAAGAATACGCCCAGTGTAACAATTGGGGTACAGGAATTTTGTGGACAGGAAGCATTTTTTAAAAACATGGACAGTAAACCCTGTTACTGGAAGATTCCATAGGTAGTTCGGAGGTTTTTTTTTTTTTGCAGAAGTTTCTTTTGATTTCCAATGATAGTACAACAGTATTGCCATCTCATTGGCACTTCTGTCCCAACATGTCAGGTAATAAGCTAACTAAAATGACAGGAACCAAGGTCACTTGGTTCTGAGTACATCTTGGCTCCTTTTATTCACAAAGTGATGCCATTGGTATTAGCTGTTACGGTTTTCCCTGTATCTAATTTTTTTGTACATAACTGCTCTTTTGCTCCCAAATTAGGGTGGTTATTTTGATATAACAAGGTTGCTGAGGCGACAAAATATTAAGCATGTACATATGAATAATGACATTGAAGAATCAAAATTGGTTCATTGTTCAGTGATAAGCAGGACTAGAATGACTGAAAATGAGCTTATTTGTATAGCATATTAATTTGAGCCAATTCTTTTCTTTGATGAAGATTATCACAATCTCTCGAGGAAGCCATTTGACCACTAGAACAAGTCTTGCACAGTGAAAATGAACAAAGACGCACAAATAGAACTTAAAATTAAAAGAAACTTGCAAATGCTGCTTTATTTCTTACAACAGGGAGGCACTTTTACATTTAAAAAAAAAGTGCAGAGGTTTTGTTGTAACTACAAAACCCTAAAAAATTATTCCATGAAAACAAACAGAAATGGTGTCTGTGTGAGAAAGCAAAGTAATTTTTTTTCTTTAATTTCATCTCCATACCATTTATTACACTTAAAACCTAAGAAAAACTCAAAATACAAAAAACCCAACCAACCAAAACCCCCCAGCATTTTCTTCTGTTAGCACCGGCCAACATAAGCATTTTGAGTACATTTACTTTGTGTTCCTCATCTTATCATTTCTGTGTTTGTTGTACAAGGTGGAGGCTGACGAAAGGGCTTTCCAGAATCCAGGGGGTGCTGCTGAGATACTAGAAATGATCACACATGTATTTGATGTCAAAAGTCCCAATGCAGCTCTGCCTTGCATAGAAAAACCTGCTTATTTCAGTCAAGTTATTCTTCACAGCTTAGGCCCAAATGAAGAACATGTGAGTTGGGATGGAGGAGAGCAGGGGGGGATGCTTTCCTGCAATTATTCCCCCTCCGTGGAGCCTGGAGAAATCAAAGCATTTTTTACATGCCAACTTAGAAAAGTGATATGGTAGTTCACTGGCAATTAGCCCCTGGGTGTCAGTTCTGCGGTATTTCTGCTGATAAGCAGCTACGCATGGACCAGCGCCGGACAGGTTTGGATGCTGTACAGAGGCTGGCTGGTGTGAAAGCAGGAGCGAATCCTGGACCACATTACACAAGTGGGAAGTGAAGTTAACAGTAACTGCAGACAAAGCAATAATGTTGAAAGATGGGTTCAGATTCTGCAATACTGATGTCCTAATGTTAGTACTCAACAACAAAGGAAACCTCACCAATGTCACTGGGAATATCTCTGGAGAATGGTAATCCTCAAAATGAATACTGTCACAATCCATCCTTCTGTACACGCATTTCCATTTCAGGGTCTCAAGTGAAGAAAGCAAACCTCAGGTCAAGAATCCTGGCAGATGAATGTCTCTCTGGTTGATGGATGAGAGTATATATTCATCGCTTACAGCAATTTTCTTGCTACTTATTTGATTTGGGGTTAACAAAACCATTAGGTGAGCTGCACAGGGAGGCTTTTGGTTTTATGAAAATGAGGTTGGAATTGGAAAGAACACTCAAAGGATGTTACAGAAATATTAGAAATGCTTGAAATGAGCACACCTGAGGAAAACAATACTTTTCTAATTACCTGTTCCGCTAAAGTTGGCTGCGCAGAATATGGCTTTATGTTCTGATGTTACTAGCAAAACTCTGGGTTTCAAGTAAATCAGAAACACAACTGTAAACAAGCTCACAAATAAATCTCTTCTGGGGCCCTGTGAATGCAAGGTTGACCTAAATAAAGGGAATACGATGGACCATTAGAGAGTCCTTATATTGAAGAGTGCTGGATTTGTCACAAATGGAAGAAACATATGCTGCAATTTTTCAGCTTTACTTCGCAAATTCCAGTTTGATGTCCTGTGATGAAGACCAGAGCTCCTTCTTTCACGCCACCTCCCCTGTTTTCCAAAATTACCCGGGCTGTATTTTAACCCACTTTGAAAGTAAATTACCTGACCTGATCCAGAACTCCGCTAAAAGTCTAAAGCTGGGATCCTAAGATACAAGAACTAAAGCTAGTACAGTGTAACAAGAGCAATTTTCAAAAATCGAGCTACTCACAAAAACATCTATTTTGAAGTTGCTTTACCATTATTGATACAACTTGTAAACATATTCGTAGAGAGCTTGGGCTCTGGATTCTGGGATATTTTTTCCTTTACCAGAAGCACATATGACAAAAACTGTAGAGAGTCTTCTTTCTGTGTTATGCTTGGAAAAGTGCAATGAGACTGTTTTTGTTTAGATTCAAATACATTACCAAAATTTTCAACTTGTAACTTTGTGTTGATGTATGAAAAATAAGTAGTAAAATTAGTTCTAAACAGAAGTTCCTGAACTGTCTCTCCAAACTATATCAGGGGCATAGTATGAACATGGAAGATAAATCTAGCTTTAAGATTTATCACTGTTATGAATAGAAGAACATTTTACATAATTTTGATCTTGATTGTCTCTTTACAGCTGAAGAGAGAGGGGATTTTTTTTCCCCCCATTCTATATAAAAGAAGAGAAAAACACACTGTTGATTATTTTCCTGGCACATCTTGAATGAAATAATACAGGCTTCATTATGGCATGAGACTAATTACACAAATTATATCTGAAAGAAAAAAGTTAAATTAAAAATTGAATGGTTACTGCATAATCAGTGGGCATGAGTGAGATCTAATGTCATTGTGTTTGGAAATGGCTTCATCCAGATCCAGCTGTCTGTTGTTGACCTTCACCTCCATGCAGCCGTTATAAAAAGCCGTTACTAATGTAGCACCCAGAGGAACATCTGCAAGGAAACACATTCAATTTATTAGGCCAAGGCATGTAAATTCTTACACATTTTTCAGATCAGCAAAAACATGGGGAATACTGTGTTCCCCACCCATTAGTCAGCCATGGGAGAAAAGAACAATTTGGCAGGAAGCACTCAAATTCTTCTTCCTTTTCTTTAAGATTGAGATAAAGTCAGCAAAGCTGAGAAGGGTCAGTAGAATTTGAAACATGCATTAGAAGTCTATTCCCACCCAGAAACCTAAATACGTGAATGTTTTTCATAGTAGCATTTCCTGAACGAACAGTGAACCAATAGTTCATTTCCTGGTGCCCATTGTTCTTGTCCTGACCTGCAAACAGATGTTTATGGGTTTAGAGGTCACAGAAAGAACCATCTTGCTTTTGCCAGGAAGCTACTCTGGATTCAAATCTGCGTGTTCTCAGATGGGGGACCCCTGGGAGCTCCACACATTTTAGTGCTTCCTTATGGCTTCTTCAAAGTGAATTCTCTGTAAAAGACTCACTTTATCTGTTGCTCATTTAGGTATTGTTTGGGTTACAAAATCACTAGATCACGGATATGCTTTCAGGAAACATGTTAAGCACAAAATCAAGCAGGCGTTGCCCTGAGGTCTTAGGGTACAACTGGATTCTTACAAGGTAGACATTAGGTGATCCCAGTACCTGCAGCAACTAGAATGAGGATGCCTAGAAGCTGATCTCAAGTGCATCATCCCTTTTTTTCAGATGTTAATCATCCTATCCCTCCTAGAAGGTAGACCTGTTTGTCTGGGGAACAAGAAATGTTGTTTCCTCGTGATTTGATTTTGTTGTAAGCTGAAGTACTGCACAAACAGTCCTGTAGAATCATGCCCTTCTGCTCATTTTACTCCAGTGATGATAACACTGCCGTCATAGAATTGAGCCCATGTCATTTAGCCTGCACTGGTTGTGCTGAATTAACAAAGAGGCATACTCCCAACGCTGTTCCTAGTTTTAAGAAATATGTATAAAAAATGGGGACTTTTGGTCTTCATGAAATGCCTATGTTTTGTTAGATGCCTTTTAACCATACAGTTCTGTTTGCTTTAGCTCAGTGTGGGGATCCTCATCTGCCTTTTTATACTGTTCAGTAATCGCAGAAGCTTTTCCGGGGTGAGTTAGAGTGAGTGAATAATTTGGTGTAGCCAAACTGGCTGTACGCAGGGACCTACAGTAGTTTTCCGGTATTACTTTTTCTCTCTTTGGTAACAGAGGCTGTCGTGGAAGACACTCCTTTGGATAACGTGGGGGTTTTTGTTGCTTTTTTGAGACCTTTGAGTAGAAACTTTTTACACATACAGAGGTGTGGGGTTTGTTTTGTTAACTTGCGTGTTGAAGATACTTTTTAAAACTGAGAGATTACTCTTACTTTTAAGGAGCAGCAAGCAACTAGTACTTGCTTCTTACCTATTTGGGATGCATGACTGAAGACAAGGTCTTAGCAATTAAGGTGCCGATTACGCTCTGACTGGCAATGTACTAGAAGGAATCATTTAAATATCACGAAGATGAAGAGGTCTAAGAAATTACTGGAATCTTAGTTAAGTTACTATGGCTTAGTTAACCTATTGACTCACCTCTACTAAGTAAATACTGACTTCATCTCTCTTTTAAAAGTGAATGGGTATTGCAAAAAATCTGATGCTTACCTATTGGCATAAGTGACAGTATTGCACCACTAGTGCATTCTTCTCACTCTACACATTCAATTTGAATGAAACTCACCTGGTTATCTGGTTTTCAAAATCTTGCATATCCATTCAAAAATAAAATCAGACAAGAGATTTTCATAGTTGGTGATTAAATCTTATTACATTCTTGATTATCACTGTATGAAGACTTGTAGAGAAAAGTAAATTCCAGCATACGGGTCTGGATGCTGAGGCAACCACCATTTCAGACAGAGGCTGCGGTACCTGTAGTCCTGCCTTAAACACCTTCCTTCTATTCTGACAAGCAAGTCTAGAGGGTGGAAACATAATTCCAGCTTCCCCTGTGAGTGCTGTCTTGGAAGAAATGCCTAAAGAGATCATCTCCAATGGATACAGAGCTCCTGCTCGCTTTCTACTCCTGTGCACCCCTGTCTCCTGCAGAAGAAATACCCTTTAGCTGAAGACCAGCTCGACCTGGGGCAGTGCTATGACACTGCAGCCTACAAGTAAAATGGATGTCAATTCAAGACTATGTTGGTCAAACCCACAGAATTTCCTTAGGAATTGTGACATAATCTCCCTAAAATAACTTTAATAGAGGAGAGGGAACAGCTCCGCCAGTAGTAACATTGTAACCATGTCTTTTCTCTACCATTTTCTCTAAAATGCTATTTTTCTTCATGATCCACCCTGAAGTCAAACTCTTTTATAGACAAGCATGGGTACGCTTCCTGCACAAAATAATGCTTGTAGGCGTCTTGAGACTGGGGATACACTTGCAGCTTGCTTTAAACAAAATATTTGCTATTTCCACACATTTTCTGTCTCAGAAAGATTGCCAGTCATCTATCGTCCAGAGTTTATTTGTTGAAACCATATTCCTGACTTCTCCACTTCCGACACTTAATTTACTTAAAAATGCCTGGTTTTCTTACATCCTGGATGCAGTTCCTCAATTGTGCCAGGTGTGCCAGGTGGTATTTCAGAAGTATGCAATGCTCACTCCTCCCCAGCTCAAAAATCAAGACATAGTCCAAATTCAAATCTCTAGAGAGAGACTCATGCCTTTTAATGGGCCTAATAACGCTACTGTTAAAAAACAGGCTCCCTCAAAAGCTGAACAGACTGGATGAAACTAGAAGCACTTGGGAAAAAAAAAACCAACTTGTTTCTTTCTGTACAGTGGTAGGCTTTTTTTAGCTTGGGTAAGGCTGAATATAATCAGGCTTGTACAAATAATCAAATTAATGAAAAGAAATAGAATTTACCTGGCAGGCCACCCAAATAGGTAACAACATTTGCCATCATTGCTTGATGCAGGACAGACAGTTGCTCTGAATTGCTTTGGTATATGTGTGAATCAACAGACAGTTCAAGTTGCTGTTTGGTTACTACAAGTCCAGCCTGCACTTTTCTGGGCGTACATAACTTCTTTGATTCCAGATGTGCAACAGTGATGTTTCCAATGGTCACAATGATTTTCTAAACAGGAAAATGGTAGGTAGGTCACAAAAGTTGTCACATATAACTTTAACACACAAATATACTTAGTTCTGATGCATTTTATGCTTGGAAGTAGAAGGCAATGTTAAGAGTCACATTTTAAAAACTGGTACATTAAGATGGAAAAGTTACAAAAGTTGATGCATAATCATCACGTTTGGAGATGAATGTAATTCATTTATATTCTTAAATTTTTTAAGAGAGAACGTCGACCCTTTGGCTACGGTTCTGAGGTGAAATTCTGTTCCCCTTATAGGCAAAAGGAGTATTGCTACAGTTTCAAAGGTAACCATGCGTTAACTGCAGGTGCTTATTTTGGGCAAAAGCATGGGCTAGCCGTGGTATATAATTATGCTCTGTCTTGGGATGCCTGATGCAATCAGATGTAAACAGAAATTTAAGGACAAGCAGATTTGTTTATAAATGGAAACTAACATGATACCATGGCTATAATATCATCATTCCACTTCTGTCACATTCCCCTTTTGCTTTGTGCATTTGGAAGGAAAGTTTAAAGAAGACATAATGTAATGGACAGTACCTGATATAAAAGCACTTAGTGCTTAGTCACGGCTGCAGTGATTGTTAATAGTAATATATTCTCTGCACATCACCATATGATGTGCTTTTCAAAATATTAATTCAGCCTACTAGCTGCACTGCAAGTAAGTATGAGATGCTTTTTTTAGTTTGCTTTTTCACAAACGGAGTAAGTTGAGACAAAAACAAGAGGCGTGACTTATGCGTATCAGCTGCTATGGTAATTGTGAGATCACCTGTGAGTCAGAGGAGTTAGAGTCCACTATGGACAAAGCAAGAGGCACTGTTTCATTAGAAACCAAGGCAAACAGAACACCAGTGTCTGCGGATGGGCGAATAGTCATAGTCACATTTATTAGCCAATCTTCAGCACTGTCGAGACTATCTGCTTTAAAAAGAATAATTGAAATTAATAAATCCACCTGCTAATGAAAAATTAATACATTGTTAAAAATTAGTATCCAATCTGCTCCCACTATGGAAAAATTAGTACTAAACTCCAGAAAAAAACAGTGAACACTGGAACATTTAAAAAGAACTGTAAATAAATAAAAAAAAAAGACAAACTTTTAATCTTGCGTCTTCCCTAATTTGTGCTTATTGGAGGTGGTTTTTTTTTTTGTTACCTTCTCCACTCCGGTGCAATAGGTGTCACATTCATTAGAGGTCAGTTCAAAATTAAACCCAAAAACCTAATTTACTCATAAATTGCTGCCACTGGGTAGTCTGGCAATTCTCATACGCTTTTACATTCCAAAGCAGTTCCACTATTAAAATGGGAATATGCAGGTGTGTAAAACAAATATGCAGATGGTACAAACAACTTCATACGATGCATGCATAGCGAAGCTAATATAAAAATTACTATTTAAAGAGGTATTTATCACCTTCTGTATCTTTTCTTCCAGTGTCTCTTCCCCACCCCCACACCCCTCCCTCCCGTCAAAGCTAATAGTTTCTTGATTTCTAGCAGATTCTTGAGGAAGCAGAAATCCTGAAATACGAAGCAAGGTTATATTCCCACACAAAGTCAAATGGTCAGGGAGACAGTGGGCTGCAACAGCTCATAGAAGGGCAGCAGTAGGAGTGGGCAGCTTGGCTTTGGGGTGTGGGGGTGCTGAGAACAGAAAGGAGAGTGGGTGCAGTCATGGCTGCAGCCCCAAACACAAAGATCAGGAGGAGTCATAGCAGCATGGTGTTAGTGAATGAATGGGAGGAAAGTTGAGAAAACTTGAGTGGCTTATGAACCTCTGATATAAGTTGGTTGGAAGCACAGAATACAAAAAGTGGGGGAAATCTTTTAAGCAGGCTGGGGAATTTAAAGAAAATGCCTGGGGAGGTCCTGGGATGAAAAGGATTGGGGATCAGAGCAGACCTGAAGGGTAACATAGCATTTGGGATGGGGAAAGTTATAATGACAAAAGGATCTGGGATGATGCTCAAGAGATGTTTTGCTTTGGGCTGTTGAGTGTGCAGAAGGAGATTCTGGATTGGAAATTTTGAAATTAGGGCAGGAGATCAGGCAAGAAAGTTCTGGGTTCAGGAAGGAGCAAGAGATGCACCTAAAACCTCTAGATACGATGTTTGTTTAGAAGCCAAATTGCATACACAACTATCAGCAATCCTTTTCTCCATCTCCCATGTTTCATTTCTGTCAGTAATATGATAGCTTTTCCCACTGATGAACAGAGGACAGAATTAGATCTTTGGAAAATGAATGTGTTCAACAGTGCTTATCCTTTGCAAATAAAGATTAAGCTAAAGGCCTTCAGCTATTAAATGGATGACACCAATGAGATTAGAATTCTTATTCAAGCAAACTTCTAAGAGAAGTTATGGGAATCATTGCTGGATGCAGTAGTGTACAGCTTAGTTTGTGTGTCTTTTTTTTTTCTTTCACAATTCATGATTTTCATCACAAGTCCAGCAAAAAATATAGGAATAGGCAGAAAAATACTTACTATAGTTTATCTGAAATGTTGCCATTCCAGTGCCAGGGTAGAAGGATCCTCTCCCCACTGACACTAAACAGTGTTTGCTTTGTTTTTCTTGAATAACTTCTTTTACACCTGAATGTCCCTGATTCATCAGGTTCCAGGCACGAATGCACCCATCTAGCCGAGGGTTAATCTGTAGAAGAATTACAGCACTAGGTGTTTGCATTCAAAGTTATTTTTAAAATGTTAATAAAGGCATTACTTTACAAATCAACATATTTCTGGGTAGCCAATAATAGCTTTATCAATGTTATAGGTCATAGCACTGATGCTGAGAGAAAACAAATGGCACGCATTTAGTATCAGCCATCAAAAAGTATTTCTGATTTAATAACACTTCCCATTTTGATGATCCGTACAAAAGGGATTGCTTCAGCTTTTAAAGCTCATGCTGTCCTTTTGTTTAGGTCATAACAGATTTTCTGTAGCTGAAAGACAATGACCACTAGCACTGTTCCTTGTTCAAGGTTTCATCTTCTTGACCAAAGTAAAAAGATATTGCTGGAATTACTTTCTGTTGGGTAAGGGGATGTTGTTGTATGTTTTCTCTCTGCTTCACTTTTTAGCAAAAACAGATTTAAAAAAAAAACCAAACAACCAAAGTTACAGCCTCTACTGTACAGTTAACTTTTTGCCTCTTTGTTTAGACTGACAATTAGTTTCAGGAAAGGCTCCTGGACTGCAAAGCAAACAGTTGCAACAACTTGACTGTATCCATCCTGAGCATAAGATAGAGTGGTTGAGGATGGAAGACTGGAAGAATCATGGGCCTTGTCTGGAGTGGGCTATTATAAAACCTAGTGAAAATGAAAGCTCATTGTGCTGCCCGCACAGTGAATTCCATACAGTGAATTCAGAGCCTACAAAAGCCAGCATCAGAAACACGAATCACTCTGAAATGCTCTCCCAGCAGAAGTGGTGGTGATTTAGGGAATCTTAAAGCTATTATTAGGAAACGGGCTAGAGAATCCTGAAAGATTAAGCAACAAGTGCTGCGTTTTTACAACTGAAACCTAACTGAAGACAGACTATAAAGCTTCATGCATGTTTATTTTCAAAACAGTGGTTTAATAACCTGATTTTCATTTTCTAAATGGATTCCATGACACACTTCTTTCCTCTGTGACTACTAAGAAAACAATACAAAACCAAACAAACCACAGAACAGTATTAATTGACATTAATCTTATTATTTTTGTTACCTGTTTAACAAGAGTGCTGCCTACTTTGCGAGGTAATCCTGCAATGTACACCTTAGTTTCCAAGAAACCTTGTGATTGTTTGAAAAGAGCTCCTGGGCTGTTAATACTCATCACAGCTTCTTTAGCTATTTTTACACTGATGCTGTGTTCTAGTTCTTCAACTGATATCTAGAATTAAATACAATTAATTACATACATATACACATAATCATATAGAATATTTTAAACCCTAATTACATGTATCTCTACGAAGTAATACTACTGTTTCTCTAAATATTTAACTTGTAAAATAGTTCTAATGCAGTCAATATTTGCAGCATACTTAAACTTGAATCATGACAACTGTCCATATCCATGGACACCCACTGGAGTACGATCTTCCACTCTACCCTCATCCTATCCCTGGGAAAATCCATGCAGCTCATTAGTTTGCTTTATGTGCTATAGAAATTGCAAGAAGCTGATTTCTACAGTTGCTCTATACTCAATCCACATTTGGCATACAGTTCTCCATGTCGCTGCAGTCTACTACAGAGGACTGAATCTTCAGATGGGATGTAGACAAAATGGGTTCAATGCTTGCTTCTGCTGTTATTGGGCATCAAAGCAGATCTTTAGTCTCAGGGAAGCTGTACTGAACTGAAACAGAAGGTCTATGCAGAATCCTAGCTTCTCTCACCTCACCACGCTCCCCTTTAAAAACAAACAAACAAAACCTAACTAATGTCAATAATTTGGTGTGATTTATACATGGCATAAGTGAGCAAGGCCTTTCAACTTAGATACAGAGCTTGAAGAACAAGAGGAATTTCTGGTCTAGCAAATGTAAAACATGCTCTCTAGACAAAGTAATAAATGTGCGCTTGACCATGCAATCACACTTTTTAATATTCTGCTGCTTCCTTTTTTCATTATTACAAAGAATAATTCTTATGTTATCAGTTAGTGGTAATTACTTCCTTCTCAATCACAAAGAGGTGCCACAACTTCCCAAATGTAAGGCATTCTTGTACATTTCTTGGTTTTTAAATCTGGTATTTGAGGGCAACATTTTAAGCCTTTTTTAAGAGTGCTTAGTTTTTCCCTACTTTACTTATCAAGACAGAATGTTCCCATAGTGAGTTAAAGGAAGGAGAAGGGAGAAGATAATCCAGCTTACTATATGCCACAGTCCATCATTAATGGCTTTGCCTCCACTGGTGACTTTTGTTCCAAATTCATTCTTGAATTGAATTTCAATCTTCCCGTCACGAAGAGCAAGCAAGATCCATGCTGTACTGTCAAGGGACTCTGCATAGAGTATAACTCCCTCTGCATCATACGTCCGGAAATCAAATTCTGCTGTAAATCTGAGTTGTGAAGAAGGAATCTTAATTAAAACAGGAAACTTGAAATACTGTATAGCCTAGGATAACTCATTAACAGGGTGTAAAAAAAAAAAAGCTCATAAATATTAACCTTTTGATATCTCTCTGTCTGACCAGTTGTGCTATTTGCATGCAATTAGTCAAAAGCAGAATCTAATGTAATCCTTGTTCATCCAAATCCAGTGAAAAGTTTTGAGATTAACACCCTGAATCGGGATTTGAAAGAGCCTTTGTTTGGTTCCCAAACCTGCTATGAGCTTTATATGTGAAGGATATCACAGGTCCTTGAGTAAGAAGATAGATATAATATTCCTATCGCACTTTATGGAGAGATGAGACGCGGGAAAAAATACATGATCTATGATGTGCTTCAGTACAACAGGGTTGCCAAGTGTTGTCCTGCAACTTTTATAACCTAGCAATTTTCTTCGGTTACTGCTGCCTTTTATATGTCACTCTCTAATTCGAGGATTTGTTGTGAATCTTGGCAGTTGGTCGAATGTAAGCATGTACCAAAATTATGGTTCACATTATAGTACCTGCACAGTGGGAGAGAGAGAGTATAAGTATAGCAAAAATCAGTCCCTGTCTCCTAGAACTTTTGGACTAAATAAAACAGATTAAGGATGAAAGGAGAAAACAAAGTATTCAGAAGTTGGGATTTGCTGAAGACAACAAAAGAAACAAGTAAGGGACCTGTAATGAAGAATTCCGGATGATTTCACTCTCAGTCTTGTTCTTTGTCCACTAGATGTCATTGTCTCTCATGCAGACCCACAGAAAAATAATTCTGTATTTACACAGACTATTAAGACAGCTTCAAACATTTATCACCTTAGAAAGGTCTTCCAGGAGAGCATTAATGCCTGGTCAACTTGGAATAGCGGCAGAGGAAAAAGTTCTCAATATTTATGTCCTCCTGTAAGGTTCTGAAGCTCTGGGGATCACCAGCTCAACAGCTGCTGCTGTTACCTTCAAGTTGTTCAGTCAGTAAGTCAAGGAACACTGCAATTTCATCTGCCGCAGTGGAGTCCAAGAGTAATAAAGGGGTCACTACCATTAGCAATTGTTCTGACAGCTGTAGAGGAAATCATACAGACGGTGCTCTAGACAAGGTACTGTGCTCTATCAGTGTCCTTGGAACACCCTGTGAAAGCAAGCACAGGGCAGGGGGTGGGGGTAGGAAGCATTGGCCTGTTTTTTTTTTCTCAGCAGTATGCGTGTAGCATGTTACAGCTTCTACCCAGAGCAGAAGTGAAGTAGCAGCAACATCCAAACAAAAGCCATTCCCGTATATAACTGGAAGCTGTACAGTAATTATTCTCCTATAACACCTGAATTTTATGTTGAGAATTCTAAATGTCTTCCTGTATCTGTTATCACCGCCTCCTGCCTTCCCCAGTCTCTGCTCTTTCCTTCAGAGGAAGAGTAAGCTTCTATCATGAGGAAGCACTAATCTTTTTTTTTGCTCCCTTGTCTAAAAACCAATGGGACCTACTGCCTATTAAACTTACTGCCCTCAATCCACTTCCTTTTTTGCCCAGTCAAGTGTGGATCTCTTTGAACTCCTTCTCCCAGCCCAAACGCCTTTCTCTACAGTAGCACTGGTAACCAGGACGGTAATGGCTGGAAGACTCCAGCTTGTGTTAGTCATAGATATGATCACATCTGAATGCCAATGGTGCATGCCTTAACCTAGCTGTGCACAGTTTCCTGGCTGGGACACAGCTGCTACTGCCTCCTACCTGCTTCTGAGGTATCTGGAAGAAACTTGCTGACCTTTTAGTTTTGCCATGTAAGATGGCTCCTGTCTGTACTGATGAGGGGGCTCAAGGACACGGTACAAGAAATAAAAGATGCTGTAAACTGACTCCAGACACGTTACTCTTGCCTGTCCACTTTCAAACGACTCCAGCTTCCTCTAAGTGCTGGTATATGTAGGAACCTGAGTTAATTCATTCTCCATATAAAGATATCTTACCCAGTGGGGAGATGGTGGTTAATAATTTATGCATGCAATGCACTCTTTCTAAACCCTCAGAAAATCAATGGAAAGAGATGTCCATAATTTCAATGCATACTTTTATCAACAGCAAATGCTTACCTTGTGATGTTTGGCAATTTAAACTTCAAGTACAGGATGGGAATTCCTATAAATTTCTCTGCTAGGTAAAGCAGTTCATAATTCTTTTCAAGGTTCAGTGGGATACATGAAGTAACAGGCTGAAAATGGTAGAGAATAAGAAAAAGCTCTTAATGCATTGTGATAGCTCATGAAGCAACTCCTACTGCAGGCTGTTAGCCTGTCTTTTTTTTTTTTAAGGAATGGCTTATCTCTTTTTTTTCAAACTTGAATACCTATGTACAAATGAAGGAGTGTGTTTTTGGTTTTGCTTGAAATGTCATTATTTAAGCTGTCGGAGGATAATTCAGGTTGAAACACAGTTCTGGTGGATTGCAACTAATATTTAATATTTGAATCAAGAATTCAAATCTTCCATTAGGTACTTTCATTTCACCAGGGACCTGTGTCACCCACTTACTAGGGTCCGACCAGGCTCCGTTACTAAAGTTGTCTGGAATCTAAACCTGATCAGATGTTAGAAAGGAATGGGGCCAGAGCTGCATCTTGAAGATTTCATTACAAAAACATAATTAAAAAAAAAATCACCTTTTATTTTCTTAAATATCGATATGGTTTTGAGGTACAACTACTCATAGCTGAACAATCTATAGTACTAATAGAATCATTTACCTGGAACAAAAGGTAACAATTTGTAAGTGGATTAAGTAACAGATTAATAGATAAGTGTTTCTATCTGGCTGTTCCTTGAATGCACTTGTCCTATTTGAGCTCTGGAAAGGAATGTTGATGAAATCAACACCACGATTCCTCCAGAATAGCACTGAATTAGCATTTCTGATAGTGGGGATATGAAGCTCTTACGACTATACTCTCAGAAAAACCGTAAAACAAGGTCTAAGTATTTCTGGCAACTGAAAGACCTATGACAATATGTAAACAGTATATAAACCTGGGACTCATCCTAATGCTCTAGCCAAAGTCAATGTGAGTAATCATGGTCAGCCAACTGCAGTTGCAATGGGGGGAAAAAAATGATGCTTATTCTTTCAAGTATTTATCTATCTGAAGTTTTAATCAAAGATGTTTATATCCAGGAATAATGTCTATTTTATGTGTGGTGCAAGTTTAAACTAGTAGAACATTCAGTAAACAAATGTCAGGTATCCATCCTACGGCACTATTGACTTTGTCTTCTGAAACCGTGATATTATAATTAAAGTAATACCTATGGTTTTATTTAAAAGTAAAGCACTCAGATTTCCTTTAGGTACAGGGGACTAGGCTCTGCGAGTGGAGAGAGGTCGGAAGACTCTTCCAGAACGTGGTTTACAGCACCTGTCTCACTGACCAGTAGGAGACTAAAAGCCTCTTTGATCTAAAGTTATCCCTCAAATCACTCCTTGAATATCTTCTATATGATGGCAGTATAGAAGACCTACAGAAGAGAATGATCAAGAACAGTTGTGAAGGGTTTTTCTGTTCTCAAGACATGCTGTACTTTGGTAAAAGTTAACAATGCAGTTTCCAAACTCTGACTTCTGTATTCACAATGCAGTAGTTTCATTAAGCATACAGGTATTCATCCTGAATTTACGGCTACTTCATTTTATGTCTGCTAGTGTCACTAGCCTTTGGACTGCATACGTTTTCAGCAGATTTTTTTTTCCCCAATTAAAAGGTCTGAAACTAACTTCTAGAGAGTTAATTACTTTTGAACAACAGTGTTGAAAATAACATAACTAGAAGATGCTCGTCCTATTTCATGAATAAGCAAAATGAAATATAATGACCACAAGTGTTGTTTAGATATTAAATTTCATACAGTACAAGCAAGATCCAATACATACATGCTAGAACTTGTGTCAGATTTTGTTCCTACAGTTTAAGCCCGATTTTGTTATACTGTGTTAGAGGTGTGTTTTTGTTGGCAGTTACCTGAGCTCACTTAGCATAACAAGTGTCAGCCTGCCTGAACCTTTTAAGGTTCAAGAAAATCCTTGAACTGGGATTCTCCAGTTTCAAACTCGCTGCTACTAAGAAGTGTAAATTTTCAAACTAAGCAAGAAGAGCCGATTTTGGCTGCAAGATGTTCTTCAACTGGCAAGTATTACTTAAGTGCTTTTTCTTAAGCTATGGCAGATAAGAACTGTGAAGAATGATTCAGCTTTTTTCAACACGAACAGGCAAACATGACCAATTCTGAAAGAGCACAAACTTTTGCACAGTCTAAGGAAAACCTGGGAACATATGGATAAATGCAGTATTCCGGCTCTGAGTTAGCTGAACAGGAATTATTCCTTTGCTAGGAGAAAACTGGGGCATATTTTGGAAGCAGCAGGGAATAAAGATGACTGGCTAAGAGAAGCTTCTCTTGACAGGATTCCTGTAAATGAGCATGCATGAGCTGAACAGCATCCAAATCCCTACCGGGTCTGCTTTGTGAGCCAATCCCAATACTTTCTCAGCAATTTTGAATCTGTTCTCACCAATGGCTTCCTATTTTCCTTAATCTAACTTATTCTGTCATCAATAAATATCAAACTTTGTGATTTTTCTGCATGGAATTTTACAGTGCAGTTTTACCTCACAATTCTTCATGTCCTTAGAGAGCTTGAACCCTTTCTTGCCATCACAATAGCAGCTATAACTTCCTGGAGAGTTTACACAGAGTTGAGCACACATATTTTCAGCACATTCATCAATATCTAGGAGAAACATTTATTCAGATTATTCATGGCACAGACTGAAAACTAACACAATAAATTAATGGAATACTGGACAAGCTGGGTTCTCTGCCGTAACATGAATCCAATAGGCGACTGCTGCTAAGCTAAACTAATGCTAATGGATGTCTCCTATATAAAATTTACAATCCAGAATTACCTGCTGGGTGTATAAGACCTAGTAATCTGATAGAGGCATTGTGTGCAGAGCTGGGGAAAATTTGGTCTGATTTGCAAGACAGTAAGAAGCTGAGCTGTAAGGTGGCTGAATTTAGTGAAACAAATCTCAATAAATCACTACCACTTATGGCAGAAACGGCATTCTAGGTCAGAACTCTTCCTTTCCCTAGATGTCAAGATTATTAAGAGTATATAGGAAGGACAAGTATGTGGAGAGAGAATGTGCTTTATTCACATAAACCCAAAATAATCCCAGGGCAAAATACCCTTTAAAATAAGGTACAATAATGTAATAAATGAGTAAATTTCAGACAGCATTTGTGAAGACCTATCTGATTCGAGCTGCGCATAAGATAAACCATCTTCTGTTTAGTAGGCTGTTCACCATAAATAATTTAGAAAAGAAAGGCTGTGTAAAAGGCCAACATAACTGTTACAGAAACATATATAACATAGAAACAAACCAAATTTCTCCTGTATAAGAGATTCTAATAAGGGTGATTTTGGGCTTCAGATTAAAGAAACTCTCGTACTTGTTGCCCTTCTAATGGGAATAAACAACTTTGTACCAATGCATGCATTTAAAAAATCTTTTTTATACTTTTACATCTTTTTTATACTATGCTGGATTTTTTTTTTTTCAGATTAAAGTACTTTTTTTCTGTTGCTTAGGGAGGAGAGAGGAAATTAAAAAAAAGGAAAAAACCAAAAAACAAAGAAAAAACCAAAACCCTCTTGGATAAACTGTTACTTTGCAGTGGAGCATGCACAATCTCCTTTGAAAACAGGATACTATGTTTAACAGCTTGAGGATGCTATTCTGATTTCTACCTCTGCTGCAGTTAATCATCACAGGCAAGTTGCTTTACTGCCAAGTGCTAGCAATTTCTACGTCATTTAAATGGCCCACAGTTCATGAACAGGTTGAGGAAACTGGTCTTGTGTTTGGCTGAAGAGCTCCCCGTAAAGTGTCTCTTCTTCCTCACCTTTGCCGTAAGTCATCACTGCAGGGTGTCTGTACTCAGACTTACGCTCGCTTGTACATGATCTTATCAGAAGAAAAAGCTGTACTGTTCCGTCCTGCAGCTAATGCAGCCAGAGACTGCCCAAGACACAGTCCCATGCTGTGCTGGTTTTCCTGCTGACACTGCAATCTGATGTATGGCTGCGTAAGCTACAGGATTCAAATACAGTCTTTTGCTGGTGTTTGCGTAATTTCTAGCTCAGAATGACAGAATCGTTTTGGTTGGAAGAGACCTTTAAGATCATCAAGTCCAACTGCTAACCCAGCACTGCCAGGTCACCACTAAACCATGTCCCTCAGCACCACATCTACACATCTTTTAAAGACCTCCAGGGATGGGGACTCCACCACTTCCCTGGGCAGTCTGTTCCAGTGCTTCACAACTCTCTTGGTAAAGAAATTTTTCTTAATGTCCAACGTAAATCTCCTCTGGCACAGCCTGAGGCCGTTTCCTCTTCTTCTATCACTTGCTACACAGGAAAACAGACCAACCTCCACTTCGCTACAACTTCCTTTCAGGTAGCTGTAGAGAATGATAAGGTCTCCCCTCAGCCTCCTTTCTTCAGACTAAACAACCCGAGTTCCTTCAGCTGCTTCTCATCAGACTTGCTCTCTACGACCTTCACCAGCTTTGTTGCCCTTCTCTGGACACGCTCCAGCACCTCAATGTCCTTCTTGTAGTGAAGAGTCCAAAACTGGACACAGTGTTCAAGGAGTGGCCTCACCAGTGCTGAGTACAGGGGGACAATCACTTCCCTGCTCCTGCTGGCCACACTAGTGCTGATACAAGCCAGGATGCCACTGGTGTTCTTGGCCACCTGGGCACACTGCTGGCTCATATTCAATCAGCTGTTGACCAACATCCCCAGGTCCTTTTCTGCTGGGCAGATTTCCAGGCACTCTTCCCCAGCCTGTAGCGTTGCAGATGGCTGATGTGACCCAAGTGCAGAACTTGTTACTTGACCTTGTTAAACTTCTTACAACTGGCCTCAGCCCACCAATCCAGCCTGTCCAGATCTCTCTTTAGAGCCTCCCAATCTTCAAGCAGATCAACATACCCACCTAACTTGGTGTCATCTGCAAACTTACTGAGGGTGCACTTGATCCCCTCATCTAGATCATTGATAAAGATGTTAAAGAGAACAGGCCCCAATATGGAGCCCTGTGGGACACCACTGGTGACCCGCCACAACTGAATTCAACTCCATTCACCACCACTCTCTGGGCCCGGCCTGGCCATCCAGCCAGTTTTTTATGCAGCAAAGGTAGATATTTACTTTTATCTATTATTTATTTTGTTTACTTTTATCTGGATTTTCATCTCCTTCCACTGATCTGCCATTCCACCCCTTGATCTTCAGAACCTGGATAGCTCTTTATATAGGCTGGCCTATGTGACACAGACTTTCCTGTTCACTCTGTGTGAACTAGTGAGGACTCTTCCAAGTCACTTCTATTAGCTCCAGAATGACTACTCACATGTGCTCTGCCAAGCTGAGAATCATCTCCTGCTGTGTACCAGGCTGACGGAATACAACAGTGAGGTTATCCTCCCCCTCTCTTTGGAAAGATTTTTAATGCCATTTTGAACTAGCTTAGCAAGTTTAAGAATGATTGCACTGCACGCTAGGTGTCTATCAAGCGTCTTGGGTGTTCTACTGAAAGGCATAGAATGCAATACAGAAATCTGTAGTAAACTATGCAGAATTCAACACGGTGTTAGAACTGCACAGCCAGCTACACCACTTCCTTGCTTCCATTTCACCAGGAGAGCTCTCTCCCCTGGAAGGGGTGAGAGATGGGAAAACAAACATTATTCTTAATGGTAGTTCTCTGCATTACTATCACGGTACTTCTCTGAACAGCGCGCTCAAACCAACTGCTCCATACACAGTTCCACTGCCTGTCCCAGGAGGGTTCTCTGAGGATACACAGCGTTATAAAGACACATGGAAGAACTCAAGCCCTTGACCAGCAAGCATTGCCAGCATGTTTTGGGGAAAGGTTTGATATATATTGGAAGACAGTGTCTAGAATATAAGTGGAGAGTTGATGACAGTGGCTTTTTGGATTGTTCAAGTTCTAACTGGTCTGAGCTTCCTAGCTGCAGAAAAGGTTATATAGGAGATGCTTCTGCTTCTCTCTGCTTCTTCAAGTGCTTCATCCATTCAAAAAGTTAGCTGAGTAAAAGGAATTTTTAATATAGAAATACAGTACTTGATGTTTCTTCAAGTTGATCTGACATTTTGCAGATGTTTTCTGTGTTGCATACTTGTAACTTGCAATAGTATTAAATAATAAGCATATAAATTAAACTGTGGCTGTCCAAAATTACAGTTCCATCAGAAGTGAATGTTCACTAGTGTTAAGAGTTTTATCTTTGCTCAGATTTGAGAAAGCTATCCTATTAAAAAGTCTTACTCTGCACGTATATATGTATTAATACATGTGCAGACTCCTGCAACTGCAAATTACCAACCCTCTACTCATGGTTTAATTCCTATTTCGTTCATTTTGGCCTCTGTCACCTGTAGTACTGCTTAGGGGAGTAAGATACAAGGGTGGGTTGCAATAACTGTTTATTTTGGAATCTTATGCAAACTCCTTTTAATATGCTTCAAAGATAATGCTTGCACACTATTCACGTGGCGGGATTTGGTCAGTTGTTAAGAAATATTTTGCCATATTATATTAATATATTAACTATATTATTACATTATATATTAATTATTATATATTAAGAAATATATTTGTGACCGACCTCTTCATTTCCTCCAGCTACAACTAGATTACCTCTTATTCTTTTGTTTGGCATGTGTACTCCTTTCCATGTAGAAACCTTTTAACTGTTTATGGTCTTGATGGGGGTTGCCTAACCCAGCAGATTGCAAGCTCAGTTTGGTGAACGGAGTTCTGCTGTGAAAAACACTTCCTAATAATTTCTGGTGCCTAGCAATCTGATATCTATTTAAAACTAAGACTACAAGATGATGTGTTACAACGTGAAGCTGCTTTTGTGACTATTGGTTTTGCATCCTAGCTAACATGCAAATGACGCAGTGAGAAAATCCAAAACGTAGCCTAGTCATACTATGCAATGGGTGAGAAGAACACTTTCTGTGTCCTTTCCTATCCTGCTTGTTTTGGGGGGGTGGGGGGGTGGAATTAAAAATTCATTCTAGTTATGATCATGTTGGGATCTGAACAGGCCAAGAAATCCAACTAAGCACAAAGAGAGAAGGAGAAAACAAACAAACAAACAAACAAACCCCAACTCTATAGCCTGTTTCCCTGTGGAGATACAACAGAAAATAAAAAATTTAACACCTCCCAAGAGGAATTGGAGTAGACAGACTCTGAGAAGCACCTCTCTTCCCACGCCTTTCCCAGAGGACCATGATTCTGTGTAGACACTTTAAGAGGCATTGTTTTCTGTGAAAGATCCTATACCCCTTCCAGTACTTGAACACTTAGCAGTACAAAAGTAAAACTACAAGCACTAGTAAATTCAAGAGCAGAATTCTCTGAAAGCAGCAGTTCATTTTGAGCAGGGCCCAGGGCTTGCAGACAAACAGAGACTTATGATGTTGGTACAAAAGCTTATCACATAGTTTGATAGATGAATTTCTATCATTAAATCAATTACTCAGAGATTTGTACCAGTCTTGCAGAGGTGTAAATTTTTGTTACCCCAAATGAATCTACTGCTCAAGGGTAAGGTCTCCCTCCAGAGTGTACTATAGCATCAGAGGGACATGCAAGCTTCTTGGGTATGTATGAAGTCTGCTTCCTCAGTAGATGTTTTGGAATCCCTGATCAGACCAACTGGCAGGATCTCCCTGTGAGAAGCTAATTGTCCTGCTACAGAAATGCTGACATGCACAGGCTGGAGGGAAACAAGCTTTCTGGAGTCTTGTTTTAATCATTTATGCTATAACTATCCTGCTTTTCTTTCTTCCAAGTTGTATTCAGCATCTTCACACGTTTGTTCGAACTCTTTCAAAGGCTTCCCCCAGATCTGTCCAAATGTCAGTCCCACATCATAAAACAGTCAGCAGAAGCTATTCACACAAACGCATGAATCTGGGCAGCATCCAGGGTTTACACAGCTGCTTTCAGTGGATGGCTAAAATAGCTTGCTTCAGATAAACTGCTAAGACATGACAAAATCAGTCACAAAGGAGCTGCGTGCCATGTCCCAGGAAGGGAGCTACTCTATATAACTACTAGGGAAATACAGTGATTTCCCTGCAGCATGGATGTGGGCAGGGGGTTGTGTGGGAAGGGGAAACCCTGATTCCTTTTCTCAAATGTTCAGACTGTGCTAGGGAAGGATTAATACCTGAAATACAGACATACTTTGTCCTGTTTGATTAACTGGTTCAGTCACTTTTTAAAGAGAAGTTCCTCTTTCAGAGAAGAAAGAATAATATGGGGAAAGGCATGCCAAAACTTAGGTCATTCTTTAAAATACAGGTTCAGCTTAGTTCGTCTCCTCAATACAGACTGCAGGACAGACCCTTCTAGCACAATAAGCATATTTACTCATGCACCCTGCCCCTTTTTTTGGCAAGGGGTTTGAAATTGCAAAGTTTGTGAGATAATCAAATTCTGAATCTAAAATTGTATGGCTTCCATGAAACAAAGACTGGACTGTACAGATGTCTTCCACTGATAGTGTCTCCCAAAAGGTAGTGATGAAGAACTGTAGCAACATTCTCGAAAGAACAGGCGAGGGGGGAAAAAAAAACCAACCCTCTTCTATTTCACTCTAATTGTATCTTTCATCATAGAGATAGTTGTGCATAAGTTCATGTAAATTTGACTTTTCTAATAAGCATACTTGAATTTGGCCACCTACATGCAACATGACAATGAAAAGCTAATGTCATTTAGTATTTCTGTAAGGATACATTCCTGTCAGTCTGCGCAATCCTGTCCTTAGACAGGATTTGGTGACTCATTCAATGTGGTTACAGCAAGGTCTGAAAGCTTAGCAGCATAATCCTCCTTCTAGGAGGTAAGACTTTGTTCGTTTTAATGTCCTCATATTGCAGCCTTCTGGAGTCCATGTTTCTGAAGAAAAACAGTACTTAAATGAAATTTGATGTAACCCATGTATCTTCAGAAAGTAGTAAGAGGAGCAAGAATGAGATTAATTTCTGGGAAGTTTTCCTCATTTTCGTGCATGCAGGGACACAAAATTGTCAGCAACATTTTAATCTCATAGTAACTGGTCAAAGAGCAGACATCTGAATATGCAATTGCGACCACTACGCAAAGCATTTTCACAAGAAAGCTGCATGAAAGGCCATGGAGTAAAAGACTCAAAGCTGGCAAGAAGCCACTCTTCGTGTTCTTTTGCACATTTAAGGCAGCATTTAAAATAAAAATCAGTCACTGATGTATTTTTCTTAAACTGGCAATGTAGAAAATTTCTCTTCTTAGTAAAACTAAGAGCTTCTATAACTATTCTACAACTGCAATTTAATTTCTGATGTGTGTACTAAACAGAAACTTTAACAAGTAGAGGGACATAAGATACGTTCTAGGGCAATTATGCAAATATGTTCAATACTTGAAGAAGTTATTTTATGATTGTGTATGAATGGTTTCTTGCTGCTTTGCTGCTAGCTAGAAGTACTTTTCAAGTGTGCTATAATTGTTACAAAACAGTGTTTTGAAATTCTTACAGAATTTAATTTCGGAAAAGAACAGTGAGGATAGATTCTTTTGGTGCAGGTCCTTTTTTTTTTTTTTCACAGCTCATTTCCTGGATATTTAAGAACATTTTTATTTTAAACGTGGGGTCTTTATAAAAAAATCCTCTATACAACTACCATGCTGTCAATTCCAGCCTAGAATGGAGATCAGTTCACTCTAATGTTGTTATTTTTCAGCATTACTAGATACCCTGAGGAAGGATTAGACGAATGTGATTTTAAATGGATTTCAATGACACCAGTGAAAAGCTCTTTCCAATATCTGAGATCTAAGGACATATAAAGGACAGAGACTGAGCCCCTGGCCATGATGGCTAAATAAGCACCTAAACAGCCTATCAGATGGATACAGACAAGCTTTTCAGGTTTTTGAGACAACGTGATTAAGCATGGTTTTCATTTCTAGCTTTTATCTCTTTATAAATCTTACTGTCTTGCCCAGTTTGGAATTGCCAAGTAAGTACTTTTAACTGTTTTTACTGTAGCTTGTCTTAACTTCGGGATATATATGAAACTGATTGACATCAAATATTCCATCCTTATAACTGTAATATTGCTTAAAAACAAGGTAAACAACACTCTAGTAATGTCCAAATCCTCAACACATTGTTCCAAGTTATCTGAAAGAAATATGCTAGCTGGTTTGAGAGCTTAGACAGAGAGTCCTCTCTACAGTGGGACAGGAAAGCTCCCATGTACTGAGAAAGTGATCCAACATACAGCAGGACACAGAAGTATATCGCAAACCCCTCCAACGACTGGGAGTAAGTCATTGCAACTGTATACACTACATGTAATATAGCCTGACTGAACCTCTGAGAGAACAAACAATTGAGTCATACTGTAATGAACAATAAGAAGATTAATAAATATACCACTAGATGAGATGCTGGAGTTTGGTAAAGTAGTGGATTAAAAAAAAAAATAAACAAAGGGAAATAAAAGAAAGAGAAGGGGTCGGGGAGGGGCAGGGAAGACCTACCTTCACAGTTCTTGGAAGTTTTATTGTATGTGTAGCCTTCTGCACATTCACATTCATAATTCCCCATGGTGTTTTTACAGATGGCTGTCCCACAGACATTTGGATATAACACACATTCATTTATATCTAGAAATACAAACAAGTTATTAAAAACAAGTCTCTTACAGACAACCCCACCCAAAACTGCAAACTGAGTGAGACTGGCAAACTGGTTCCTTCTTGCTAGATCTACCATACTTTCATAGCAGACCATAGCTATGGCTCTACAGATTTCCAGAGGTCTCTAAAAGGCCCCAGTGAATGCTCTCAGTGAAAATAAATTCTCTGCCTGCCCACCTTTCTCATTCTCTCATGTGTTCTATGGATAACAGGAAAAAGGATGAATGTCCAGGAAGGCAGAGAGAGAAACAGTTTGCAAATATTCGTAAAGTAAACCAGACTGCATAATAAAATCCTATATTGGAGAAAAACATCCAGAAAGACCAGAGATAATCATATCAGAGTTTCTTACATGCCACAATCAACTCACGTCACAATCGTCTTTTAATTGGCTATGCTGACAGCTATACAAGTCCCTCACTGTATCTCCATCCCTCATACTATTTTAGTGTCTGTCTTTGGTGTTGTTTCCAATTTTTCAATGTCGTTTTCAAAATGCAGATGTGACAACTGGGTGCAGCGTATAGTATCAATCTTACTAAATGTCTTGTAGACAGAAAAATACCAAATCCCCGGTAGTACTTCAAGTCCCACTCATACGTGCAGGGATCATTCTAGTTTTCTCTGGGGTTTTGTAGCAGTTGTGGAAATGGTGCTGTACAGGGAAAACAAATTCTGCCACTGGCTTGCTAGGATTCCCAAAACCTTTTTTAAGTCAAAGCTGTCCTGAAGTTGGCCTACTTTTCTACAGTTACCGTGTGTACTCCAAATTTCTAGGTGTATAATTTTGTAGTTGGACTTAATGAAACATTTAAATCTGGTTTATCAAATGACCAAACTAGTACTCTAGGTACTAAGGTATATTAGTGTATTTTTATCCTTGATTTTTTTTTTTTAACAAACTTTCTAATTCTTGGAAAGATAATGGAGGATTCTAACCAATTTATCTGCTTGCCCTTTTTGACAAAACAGCAATCTTCTGTTCTTCTTTGGAAATTATGCATTCACAAACATACAGACTAAAGGAAGTGACTGCAGGAGATGGCCTCAAATCTGGCCTCCTAAATTACTTGACATAATCCAAAACTGTTGTCGTAGATCAGCAATAAAATGTGACATTAAAATTGAATGAGGTAGTATTTTTTTTTTAACCATGCTGTAAGAATTTCTAATTATGTCAATACTTAGTCTTTACCTAGAATGGAATGAAGCACATAGGTCATGGCCAATGATAACAGAAACAAGCACGTAAAGAAAAAAACCATGCCGGTTGAATAAAAGACAAATCTTTCTCTCCATTAACAGCATTTTTGGATTCATTAATAGTTTTTTCTCCAGTGAACTTCTCCAATGAAACTCCTAAAAGAACACCATCACTTATTAGGAGTGATTTAGCCTAAACCAGTGCTTACCAGACAGAATTTCCACGCTAACAATATTTGCTAGTTGCACTACTCTAGGTTCTTGTTTTAGCATGCTTAAAGGGTATGTGAAACTGGTTAGTGACCAAACCGAGCTTTACAGAGCTCTAGTAACGAAGCAGAATCTAATCTATAGTCTTTCTATTTTTTCTTTTTTTTTTCCCCCTGAATTATTTTCAACCCACCTCTGTTCCTTGATCTGGTTCACTATGTGGTTGCCCAAACACCTGCAGTGGTCTAAGGCTGCAGGTGTAGCCAGGTTGAAGCAGCACCGTAACTTTCAGAGGCAATGCAAGCTCCTGCTGACTTAAGGCATTTACGGAACTACTGGACAACATTCCTTCCTCTCTCTAGTCAACAGGCAATGTACTGTTACGTAATGATGTTCTCCTTAAGTCTCACTTCCTACCTCCGCAATCCCGTTTATTTGAATGCATGAAGTAGCCATCTTCACACAAACAACGGTAGCTTCCAGGTAAATTAGAACAGCGTTGACTACAACCTCCATTTAAGTTTTCACATTCATTTATATCTAGAAGGAAAACAAAATAAAAATCTCAGCTAATGGGAAAGCATTCATTGACCAACTGTGCGGGAGAAGGTACACTTAAAGATCTGATACTATTCAATAATAGTAGAACTTTAATTATGTTCCTGAGAACTAAGATCATAATGAGATTAGAGACTGTACCTTCTTCACATTTCTCTCCTTGCCATCCTGGTTTACAGATACATGTATATTTGGCTTGTCCATCTATGCAAGCCTTATATCCACCTTCATGGCACGGCAGAGGGCTACACTGGTTTGAAATCTCTGTGGGATAGAAAAAAATTGCAAAAAGACTTGGTATTTGGGGTTATTTTTCCTCAAGAAGCAGTTTAGTCGTCTTCTCACAGGTAACTTTCATGAACTCGGGAAGGGTTTGATGCATAATATCAACCATCTTGCTGCTAATTCTGTGTGATTGAGAAGAAAACAAAGCCACCAGTACTTTTTCTTTGTCAGATAGAAAACAGCTAGAAACGAAATGACCCACTAAGCCATGTTAATCACTGCAAGATATGACCAAATGCAGACTTGATACTATTTTAATTATATTTTAAGGACAGTGCTCTGCCCCACCATATTACCACAAATTGCACTAGAAATACCAAAGTTCCAAGAATATCAGGAATACAAGATTCCCGAGATCAGTTTCCTTGGTCAAGGAGTGTCATACCTACAGAGAAACTAACACCTCAATTTGTCTTGGCTGTCCAGGTCCTGTGGGTAGACTGGATACATCGGTGTCTAATACTGTCACTTTTTACAGATATTAACTTCAATGACAAACAAATTTGCATTGTAAAGAGTGACTGAAGACTCTTTATACATGCTAGCAAGATCTCAGAAAGCAAAGCTCAAAATATGTAGATTGGAGCAGAGAACACAGAATACACTGCCTTTTTTTCTCTAACCAAAACACATAAAGTTCTTTTAATTTTTCCCACAATTCTCGTAATTTTACATCAGCATACCATGTAAGGCATCATTCTATTTACATCTCTTGAGTATGCTTTTTGGATTATTTTTCTGCAGGCCTCCAACCATTACAAGTACACTGTTTCTACTTTAAAGTTATGTTCTTGTAAAGCTCTGGAATGTCTTTCTGATGCATGCTTTTAAAAAACAGTGTCCTAAAAAACAGATAGCAGAATGAAAAGAAGAAAGGATGTTCAGATTCAAAAAAGTGGAATGAAATGCATGTGTTCCTGAAGACCTCACTGGATTTCTTAAATGTCTCTTCCTTCACTCGAAAGAACTGAAGAACTGAGCCCCACAGAATCATAACTTTAGAAAGCTTAACGCAATCTGTGTTAGTATATTAGTCAATTAAATCTACTTCTAATTAAATTCTGCTGCAAGTAAATCCAAAACCCCAGAGGCCAGCCAAGCTCCAAACCTACAGAGCACCTCTTGAATAGGTGCTGCATGTCACGTAATATCCATAGTGCAGACCCCAGGATTCCAGTTGCAGATGAAGGCTGACAGAAGAAATTGCGCAGAAGAAATAAAAGGCCTGGGGTTTATGTATGGATCCTTCACAGTAAGTTCTAGAACCCCTTACTCTCTTTTTTGATTATTTACTGCCTTTGCAGGCCCAGGAACTAGTGTGTGACCTAAGCCAGGTATGAGTAAAGCATTTCGTAAGTGATAGATGTGGAAGGTACCCTCAGAGTGTGCAACTGGGGAACAAACTTGACTGTAAATGCTTCTGAGCAAAAGGCAGTTGATGGCTTCTGAGAGTTGAACTGAGAGAAGACGGATTGGGCTGGCAGTGCGGAACATGAGTAGATGGAATGAGGTGAATTAAGGATATAAAGAGCAAGAAAATTGAGGAAGCCGATTAATGAAAAAAGGAGAACTGGTGAAATGTACTGGAGGAAGAAGACAAGACAGGATGGATAGCAGTTGATAGGCAAAAAGGTTATGCCCACAGATGAATGGCTGAGCTGTAAGATGCCACTGCAGGACCAGTAATGGAGCAGCCATTTGTTTCAAAAGCAGGCCTGCTGTTCCTCTTCTCCCAGTTCAGGGTGCCTTATGACCTACTACCTAGCAATGCTTTCTGATAAACATTTATGACAACAACTTAATTTCAGAAGAAATACTCAGCCTGCAATAGAAAGGGCAGGCGGCAAAAAATGTGTTGGGGTACCTGTATCCTCTGCCACTCAGAGGCTTTGGAATCCATGAGATGTGTCATGATGAGCTGGATAGATGTAAACGCAGGGATTTTTAAGTGTTTATTTTAAAAAGCAAGGAAGTATGCAGGTTTATATGAATACAGATGTTTAGGGACTTAAAGATGCAGTTTAGACACCTGCTTGCATTAGAAAAGTAAGAAAAAGGATCTTCTATTCCTGTGAAAATTTTTCTTTTCCTTCCCAAATGGGGATTAAAAAGTCAATATATTCACAAATTTTTGTAATTGTCTATCCAGAAATGTGTGTCTTTAAAAATGTGTGTCCACTTGTGTTCTGAAATAAGTCATTTGGACAAATCTGAAAACAATTAAGGTTTTTTTCAAGTCTGTTTGCATTGTTATTTTTATTCCTTGGTTTTTTTCTGCTTGAGATTCAAACTAGTTATGATATTATTAAAAATTAATTCTTATACTAATTTAATTATTTCTCATTAGGAAAATCGGATTTTTTAATTTCAACAGTATCAAAATAATTTGTATTGGTAAGTTCAGAAGGACAAAACTTTTAAAACTAAAAAAAAAGGTTGATATCAGTATCACAAAATGTTTGTCTCAATGAAAATACATTTTTAAAAAATGTTATATAGTTTTAAAGTTATATAGTTTAAATTTTAAATTCCACTTTCTCAGCAGTAGCTCCCTGCCAGAAATGTGCATAAATTTCATTGATGCCTTGGAAACACTTGAAAACTTTATGCATACTCACTTTGCTTCTCCTTTACCCTGGTGACTGACCAATAGTAACATTTTATTTGATTTTATAATGTAAAACTATACGGAGAAGTACAATGGTTATCAAGTAAACTAGTCGTTTTCACTGGGTAATACAGAAACGCTGCACGCTTAGGAAACTCTGCTAATCTTTTCCTCCCAGGACCTCTAATGAGAGTGATATGAATGGGAGAACACTAGTTTGTGACAGCAGTCACGTTGGCCAACTGATCTGGAAAATATGTTCATCCATGACCATGTGCAGTGTAATTATTAAGGTATTTTTGCCTTCCATTGCTTTCAATGACAAAACCAGTGTCAGATGCTTAAGTATCGCTATTGAAATAACTGAAAGCTTCTTTGGCGTAACCAGACTGTAAAGGTTTAAGAGGTTTAGCGAGATGTTTCAACTGTGACAAGTACGGAATATGGCACAGATTGCTTTCTGTGAATTTCCTAGAAAAAAAAACCAATTCACATTGGACTTGTGAATGTATAGGCATAAAAGTTAAAATAATTAAGCAACATTACAAGTTTCATGCTTCGTGATCTTCTTGTGTCTGGAGTCAATGACCATGTATTCCAGCTAATATTTAAATTTTTCAGCTGGTAACATTACCCACCTCATGAAGGGCTCCAGTGTAACTACGGGCCAAAGGGTGGTAGAAAGGAGAATTAACAGGATGGTCTCTTCCCTTAACTGACAGAGCAGGACTTGTTAGATGCAAAGAGTCAGGCATAGCTGTTAAAGACATGGTAGAGTACAGAGGACATACTAGGTAACATCAGTGGGTTGGTATAGGACACTTCTTTGTCTCTGGAAGAATTCTGCATTCCTTTTTGCAGCTAATATACGTTTCTTTTCCAGCATGCTTTATAAAGTTAAAAAAGGCCACTTACATAACTTGCTCTGAAAATTCTCCATTTCACCTCATTTTTCTGGTCAATTTCTGTCTTGGATTATTGAGTTTGCCCGAGTTAAATGGATATTTGTCTCTCTTTCTGCCTATGTGAACTGCTCTCTAGCTATGTACATGTGTGTTCTTAGATCTGAGTGTATTAGGTAAAGTATCAAACAGCAGCACTTACCATTGACACAAGCCCTCAGGTTAGCTGGAGAATCTGGAGTAACTGCAGAAACCCTGAAAACCCCCGCTCGATGGGAGGCAAGGCAGCCTGCAAGTGCAAACCCACACAATCTGCTTATGATACAAACACTCCTTTAGACTGAAATTACAACAGCTTATGCATGGCATCTTCAAAGAGTCTGTTCTCACAGCTTGAATTACAAAACTTGTCCGGGCATATTAAGCACAGCTGATCACAGACCAACCTTCTGACTGCTTCTGCTAGGATCCAAGCACGCAGAACTGTGTATGAGCAGTACATGCATTATAATCAGCAAGGAAATCATTCAAGCGCTATAGGCGTAGTAGCTAAACTAGTACTATCCAAATAAGACAACCAATGAATGATATACTAGAGCTGTTCAGGTTTTTTTGTACTTACTTAAATATTTAGGATAAAAATACTCCTGCAGAGAGAAAAGAAAAATAGAGAGTAAGAAAAATTTAAGGTAGATAGAATTACAGAAAAATATATCACTGAATATATTCTATAATATATTGCTATTGTAACTACAAAAGAAGCCAAAAAGAAAAAGTCACTGACTCATAGAATCTACACCAAATTTTCTGTATCACCATTGTTCAGGCTGAACCAGCAGATTATTTAATAAACACAAGACTCAGGGGAGAGATTAAGATACTGCATTGTATTGGACACTTTCAAAGTGAAGGCAATGAAAGTGAATCGGGTATCAAAATGACTTTGAACTCATTGCCCGATGTTCTTATTGGATGCAAAGCAGCCTCCTTTATTTCCCTTTTTCACCCTAAAATAAACAACCCCCCCTGGAATAGGTTGAATATCTCACATGCAATTCATTCCAAATAAAGTGAAAAGTGTTACTAAAACAGAAATTGTTAAAAACTGATTATTCGTTACTGAAACTATTTAAACTTAACAATCATTATATGCAAATACATGTAATGTCATCAAAGACAGAATATGGAACTGACATATTTTGCAAACCAAGAAATCATTTTAATCACGTGGATTTTGTAATAAAACTTGTACAGTACAAAGTTGAATAAAATATACCTATTACTAAATGATGTGCTTTGGAATGGACTGAGGAAGAGAGTTCTCCCCACTAGGAAAAAGGCTCGCAGTAGTATGACCAGTCTTTTCATTAAAAGGGCTGCACTGCCATGCATCCTCTGTGTAAAATTTTAATTGAAGCCAACAGTGTTTCCCCACATGGAATGCTTGCAGACAACTGTGGTCTAAAACTGGTGATCCGTACTGGAAATTAGAATAATACCTACCCAACCATTCTCTTTGCTTATACAGTCTTCATTATTAATTGTGCAGGTTCTATACACAAAAGAATTTTGAAACAGTTCTTGGTCTGCATGGTGGGGTTCTTTCAGCTTTGCAGGGTGAATTCTAGGTACTTCTAGCTTTCCCTCATTCATGAGATACTTACAGTTTCAGGATTATTTTCAAAGATTTCCCTGGCTTCTTCCTTATTGCACAATTCTTCAATGCACTCTCTTTCTAGATTTCCCTTCTTACTTTCTTCCATAAAAGAATTTGCTCGACGTTTCCTCACCAGGAACTGAGAGGCATACTGCTGGGATAAAACTTTGGAGAAACAAAGGAGCTCTGTTGTTATTTATTTATTTTTTAACAGCTGAAAAACACTGCAAGCACTGAATGAATACGAGAATGTAACCAAAAAATCTGAATTGAATACTTAGGAGTTGTTGTTCACTGTCATTTTGGAAAACGTGGGCAAGAAATCTTAGGATTCTGTTTTCGTATGTGGGTTATCTGTTTCTGATAAAAAAATACCGAGCCACCAAAAAAAAGTTTCTGCAATGCTATGCATGAAACTTAATTTAAATGTCATATTCAGGACAAGATTTTTCTTTTTTTAGCTATGGATATTACAAAGTGAGATATGTGACCAACAGGTGGAAAAAAGCTGTGAAGCCTTTTATATTACCTGTTTCAGTGACCTAGGAGTAAATATTCTGATCCTATTTAACTTATGTGAGACCAAAACTGTGCCTTATAAGATCAGGCTTCCTGTTATATGTAGTTAACAAAAATGTTATTTTGTTTTTCGGAACTGTAAAGAACAAAGTAAAGAACAAAAAAAGTAAAAGGTGAGAATGATATTCTAGAATGTCAAGGCAGACAACCTACATTCACATTTTACCAAGATAAACTAACTCTTATATTTCAGATCCACCATGTGTCATTACTTAATTTTCATGTATCTTATTGTCGATTGACTTATACACAAATGGTGAACAAATAAGTGAGTTGAGAAATATTAAAAATGAAAGACATCTGTTTGCTTCGATGTTCTTTGTATAGCATACAACACTACAGGAACAGCATCTAAATTAGACTGCCTCATTACTTAAATTTTTGGACATACCTTGTGATTAAGAGAAAAATGGATGAGCGTAATTGGAAAAAGTCCAGCTGACAGGGCTGAAGAGCATGGCTGACATATGTTAACTGGGGAGCACCACAGGGCTACACCTGCCCTTCTTTCACCAGTCTTTGCACAACTTAACCTCTCAGACTAGCACAACCGCATGAGGGTCATGACACCCGCAGTGCAAACCAGATATGGTGTGCGTACATATTTATCACTAGCCTACACAGAAGATCAGCTCAAGCAGACTGTTTATGAGCATGTAATACCTCAAACCCAGAGCACCTTTATGAGACATGTTAGCTGCAGGTGTTAAAGGACAGACTCCCAGTGTCTGTGCACTAACAGGAAAGAGAAAACTTAGACAGACAGCTAACGAGGCCCCGAACCTGAAGCAGGAATACCTTTCAGGTGACAGATGTAATTAAAACCATACCATCCTAAACATATTACTAAAGGTCTCTATCAAGCAACAGGGAACACAATTGAAGCACTCTGAAGTGCCGCAACATTGGATAATGACCTGAAGAAACCTTTCTGTTACAGCATCCTAAACGTACTTGATATGGGAAAAACCTGTAACTCCAAACTCATCTACTTGCTTTCATTCTGGTAAGACTCATCTTTCTGGTGAGGCAATAGGGAAGATTTCTTGAGCATAAGGTAGATAGACTCGAGCATATCTCCAAAGTTTTGAAGCACAGCTTTACCTCAGAGAGCAACCAACAAGTTGCTTAAATAAGCAAGGAGAAGTCATCAGCTTGTGCCCCTCCCCACTAATATGAGCAGGCAGCAGTCTGGTATTTGAGGATTCATTTCTTCTTATGTGCACATGGTTCTATATGGTGGTCTTACTGGAGAATGGGAAGAACTCTGTAAGGTGAAGACTGATCCTCAAGAAAACTACTTGGAGAAGGAACAGTCTTATCTTACTGTCTGAGCCCCCACTTGCAGAAATTCTTGGCACAAAACAGATGATTCAAGCCTGCATTCCTCTTCTACTGTTTTCCACTTTCACAAACCTTAAGGTACGCCACAAGTACATCTCAAGGGTTGTTAACAACGTATTTCAAGAGCTGGGTTTGGATTCTCTGCTTGTTACATATTCTTCATATAGCAGTTAGGAGGAGCAATGAATTGTAAACTGCTGAAACTGTGGATCTCCTAGACCTTTTCTTTCAGTCCGCGAGTCCACCACTAACATATTGTCTGCTGGGAGACTGGCAAAAAGCACGGTGAGATGACAGGACAAGAAGGACCTCATGCGAGCTCTCCTGAAACCTAAGTGCACTTGAAAGCATACCCAGAAAAACATTTTGATAATTTATTTACCACCAACTGCTGCTAGCAGCATAATTTTTATTAATGTGGGTAAACGGCTGTATTACATAAAAGCAGACTAGATGCAGAAAGTCCATCTGTTCTGAGGGAAAAGGAGTGACAACAAAATATTGAAATTGTGCATTACACCTGCTGATTTTGTTTACCTTGGAGATTTCTACCACCAGTGCCATCATGCTGACATAGCTTTGGGGCAGAGGTTCTGTAGTGCAGATGAGGTCGAATTCACAGCTGACTTTAAACAATCTTGTTTTGACCTTTAGCTACATCATTCTCATTCTCACACAGTATTTCAGTAAATAAAGCACAAGAAAATTCCAAGTGCGTGCAATGTTCTTGAGCTCATTACACCAGATATAACACTGCCTACCTTATATTTTCAATACAGCGGGGTAATGGAAACAGGTCTTTTCCTCTACATCACAGCAGTTCAACCTTCTCCTAAATGCAAATTTTACATTTCTAGTGCAAATATTTAAATTTCCATGCACAGAATTAGTAGTGCATTTATTCAACTGCTTTTTTTCCTTACAAAGATTATGATGGACCTTTATTTAAAAAAAAAAAAAAAATTCCTGACTGCTGCTGCCAGTTTCATTACAGGAAACTCCAGCCCACTTCTGACCCTGCCAAACCAATAGTTAACCCTTAATGAACTTGGTGTGTTTCCTTTGGCTATCACTGAAGCCTTACGGAATTCAGTATCATTATGATTTCAATAGGTGGTGTACAGACCTTGTGCAGTGCTTCCTTAATCAAGCACCTTTTTAGAAGTAATACTACTGAGAAAGAAAAAAATGGGGGGAGAGGATGAGATTCAGAGGTTTCTTACAGCTGTGTAGTAGTGCAGATGCAAGTATAAACCTGCCTTAAATGGGCTAGTTGAATAGTTTAGAGCTGCTTAGTTAATGCCCTAGTTGCGGAAAGCAGTTGTAGCCTACTAGGGCTCTCTCCCAGAAACTCTAAAGACCCGATAAACTGAATAAAAAGGACATGTGATGACACTTGCAGAAAATGGCATCATCTTGTTTGTATAGCTGTTATATTGCAATCAGCTCCACGATTTAAGCAATTAGAGTGTCCTGAAATGCTCATCAGTGACAAAAGCTTTCTGGACCAAACAAAATAAAGCCAACCAGCTCTGCTAAAGTTTGCCTGTTCCCTCTCCATCATATCCAAATGCATCCCTCACTGGATGTTGGATTAAATGCAGCTGCCCTAAGAGCACCAGAGAGGCAACTTTCCTTTATGATTATTGAATGGTACAAGCTACATTATTAAGCTGTTTCTGTTTTCTCTTCCCACCCCACTGCCCCATTTCCAAAATCCCTAGCATTGTTCAGAGCCAGGGACAGCAAACCAGACCAAATGGACCACAGAAAGTTTGCAAGAGTAGGAAGTTTCTCATTTCCCACTGTTCATAAAAGGGAAAACTGACAAGGTATGCATTGGGGAAGATAAGTGGAACAGAAAATGTGATGAAAACAGGAGAAAATAACATTATGAAACATTTATTAGAAGATTTAATTTTAGGACTTGTTCAAAAAATAAGTTATAAAATGAACTTTCATCTTGCCATACTGTTACGTTCATACTCAGAATCTCGAGCATTCAAACAGAAGTCTGAATAGTAAACATTAGTTTTTCCTTCTGCCTGTTTAATCATTAGTAAAACACGTCAGAAACACGCTTAGTTTGAGCTGCAATTCTGCTTGTTGCACATACACATTGTCTTCTTTTACTACTAAGCTCGAAGACTTTCGTGTCAAAGACATTAGCTTTGATTTTATTTTTCAATCTATATGTGAGATCAAGTAGTTCTTACCTAGGCTGACAGGTCTGAACTAAACAAGACAGTCAGGGCCGCTTGCCTGCACTCCATAATACTACCACTCTCCCGAGACCAGGATCTCTCTACTTAGCCGCCTTCTTCTAAGCTAATCGAGCGCTATTTTCAAATAGCGCACACTTCCCCCGGAGCAGCAGAGCTGCACTTCGTCCGCAAACAGCTTCGGAGCCGCGACCAGCCCCAAGTTACAGCTCAGCTGCTCCAACAGTACCCGCTGGCTCCGACAAAGCGGCTAAACCCGACAGTATCGAGGCACTGCCCCACCGCAGTGGCTCCGTGGCACCGATCCGGGAAGGGCGGACGCGTTGTACCGGACAGCTGGGGAGGGCCGCCCCTCGCCTCGGGGCTGAGGCGGCCGCCTGCGGCACCCCGTCCCCACGCCCACGGGGCGCGGCGCCGGCTCCTCGGTCAGCAACTTCCCGCGGGACCCCTCACCCCGGCCCCAAGCGACCCCCGGCGCTACGGGACGGGCTGCTGGGAGAGCGAGGGACGCTAACGGACACAGCCCGCGGGTTCCGGCCCTGCTCGCCTTCCCCCCGCCCCGCCTTGCCTCACTCACAGGTCGCGGCCTCCGCGAGGGCGATGGCCACCGTCAGGCCCGCCAGCAGCGGGAGGCACCGCCTGCCCCGCGACCTCATCGCTACCGGGGGGAAGCCGGGACCGTGCACGGCGCCGTGACTGCGCGGCGGCTCCTCTGCGCGGCGGCCAGGGCGGCGGGGCCGGGCGAGCCTCTGGGGCGGGAGGGAGGGGCAGCGGGGAGGGAGGGGGAGGCTGGGCCGTGTCCGAGCAGTGTTGCCCTGCGGGAGCGTCACCAGGGCGCCGAGGTCAGCGCCGCGCGGACGCGGGCGGCTCGCCCCGAGGGGCGGCCCTGGTGGGCGGCGGCCGCGAAAGCCGGCCACGCGGGGGTCCGCGGGCATCCTCCCCGAGAGCGGCTCCCAGGACGTCGCGTACAGCGAGCGGGAAGCGCAAACCAAGGAGGGCCTCACGCCAGCGGGAGAGGGGCACAGCGAACCCGGCAGCGCCCGGCCAGCAGCGGGCATTACCCGGGAGCGCACGCCGTTTTTTACTTTCAGGAAGGGGGACCGGGGGGGGAACGTTCTGTCCTCGCCCCCTTACAGCTGGTTGGCTGATCCTCCGCCGGCACGGAGGAAACCGCTCGCTCCTATTGGTTAGCCGCGGGCTTGCTCTCTCGCGCCTCTCCGCCCGAGTGCTGGTGTCACTCGTCTTCGCGTTCCGCTGCTGCCGACAATTTTGTCCCTTCGTGTTTCCCGTTAGCGGTAACTACGGGTTACCGGGCTGGTTACGCGTCCCCACTGCCTCGGAGATCTCGGCTTCGGCCAATTAGCGGCTTCGCGTGAGCGGGGGTGCCAGGCACGTGACTCCAGAGCTGCCGCGACAGGCCCGCCGCGGGGGAGTTGAGCCGAGCGGAGCGCCGTGGCCGTTGCCGCCTCCCCCCCATCCGCGCTCGGTCGCGGCCTCCTGTCGCCCGGGGCAACGCCAGTCCCGCTGGCCCCCACGGTGGCGGGGACGGGCTACGCGGCGCGGAGCCCCTTGGGGCGCGGGCGGGCAGCGCGGAGCCGTTAGCGCACGGACTGCGCGGCCTCATAGCCTCGCGCCTCCGCTGAGCGACCGGTAAGTGCCGCCAGGGGTGGACGGGGGCGCGTAGGCAGCGCTGGCGGCGCCGGGAGGCTGCCGGCTGTTGCTGGTGTGAGGCGGCCGGTTATAACGGCTGACTCCTGTTGTTCTAGAAGCGCTGTGTGCGGCGCGGTGCCGGCGGTGCCGCGGGAGAGGGGCGAGGCTGGCAGCTTGAGGTCCGAGCGGAAGCTCGGTCGCCCCACGATACGGTGAGGTGCCGCCTTCAGGTGGTTGCGTCTCCGGGGGGGTGGGTGGCGCCGGAGTAAACCTGCTCTCGGCGGGGCTGGGGCAACTTCTGGGCGGGCCAGTGGCTGAGGTCGCCGCGGTGGAGGGGTCTCCCCGCCAGGCTCGGGCCGAGCGTGCAGCTCGGCTCCCGGCCGGCGAAGCTTGAATCGAGTTTTTTCCAGCTCCGCTCCAGTCCCGCCATGTGAACCACATCGGTGTGTGTCCACAGTAGCAGCCTGGGGCAGTGGGTGTTTGGCAGCCTACGTGTAAGTCTGTAAAGAACAGAGAGTAGATTTGCTCTGAAATCTTGGTTTTATAAAACTCCCACAGTGGAAGAGGCAAGCAAAGGAAATGTACGTGGACCACAGCTTGGATTTTTGGAAGCACAAGAAGGGTAGGAACACGGCTGGGAAGTGTGGAAACTCACTTGAACCGCTAGTCTTGTAGTAACTTTTCTCTACAGAAGAACTGATTGCCCATAAGCTGTTTCTCAGAAATACTCATATGCTTCAGTCTTTCAAGGCGTTACAGTTCTCACACTGCAATTTTGGCAGAGGAGATGGTGTTCAAATTTTTCATGAATACGACTTCTTCATAGCTCAGTCACTTGGTTTGCAGTTCAAAATATAATCCAATACAACTAAAATACTGTGTTCTTAAAGTTCAAACAAGTCGGGCAAGGAACATCACAGTAGGAAGTAAAATAATTAAACTTTATAAGGAGAGCCAGGTTTAAATGGTTTGTTTAATTATTTTTTAAAGAAAGTAAGAGCTTGATATGACTGCAAAAATTCTCTTCCATAAAAATCTCTGGCAAAGGCAGAAAGAACATTTAATGTAAACTCCGTCCATTAGGTCTGTAAAAGGTGCTTATTTTGTACTTTGATATGGAAGAAGATAAACTTACTCATCAGATGACTTTGGATGTTGGACTTGCTGGTACCCAGTACTTTGGATCACATACGGGGTGCTAAGTAGCTCTTGATCTTAATCTAGGGTGTTAAGAGTTAATGAAGTTATCTATCTTGTTTTTCTTAGGCACTGTAGTACACTTTTTCTGTACTCTTACCTAAAAATGAGATCTTTGACATTCTTAGTCCTTGACACTTGTGCTGACCTGCTATGTAAGCAGTATACTGGCTTATACAGTTTTATGTATTTCTGAGCTTGTGGACATGTTGGTTTTGCTTCACCTCAACAAGCATAAAGTGTTCAAGCTGACAAGTAAAATATCTGGAACAACTTCTGAATGTTGTTAATGCAACATATAAACAAATGTAGTTTGTTCCATACATATTTCAGAGATCAAGGCCTAAATACCATAACAATGTGATTTTCCTCCCTACTGTAATTTTCCCAGCAGTGTTGAATGCCCTTTCCTCCCATAGTGGCATGTTTTGGAAATTTTTTATCTTATTTGTCACCTTCCACCCACCCCCCTTTAGCGTTTCACATTTAAACAAGATTCCTCTGATACGACAAAGTTGCCCTCTGCTTTTTGCTCTTTAACAAGTTATCTTCATCTCAAGAATCCCATTTGAATGCCCTGGGCCATATTTGTGCTTTAGAGCAATTGTGTGACAATCTGCAAAGCTAGTCAGTCTGTATAATAAGGGATGGGAATTGTTCTGTGATGATGCTCAGAGCACTGAAATGTTACAGTTTTGTCAGTGCATTGTTCCTTGAGCTGTTACATTTTGCTTATCAGCTGAACTAGCTGAAAATTTGAGTAGCTGTATTCTCAATGTTATCATTGTTGGTACTTGCGTGTGGGTTGAGGCAACATACTCACTGCATGTGGGTTTGGTTTTTGTTTATTTGTTTTTCGTATTTTTGTTTTGTGGATTTTAGATTCTGTAGAGCCCTATTTTAATACTTGTAATAGTTGTAATCATCTTGCTCTCCTTTTTTAGAAGCTTCTCAGTTCTTCATACACTAAGCTCTCCTGTGAAGAAGCTGTTCTCAGGTGTTCTTGTATAATGCAATATAAATATTTAAAGACTATCTGTTATTTCTGCTCTGGAAAAATGTGACCTGTTTCTGATATTGAATGATGGCAGATCCATGCAAAGGCATGCTTGAATACAACAGCTTCATAAGATCAGGAGGAGTTCTCCGTTCCTACCTGTATAAATTATCTAAACCATCATAGTGTGTTAGGGACAAAATATGTTTGTTAGGGATAGTTCCTCATTTTTTTTCCACTTTTATTGGTCTAGATAGGGAAGATGACAACTTTGGAAAGTTGTTATAATCTTTAATTATTCAGTTCTCTGCATCATTTGAAATTGCCTTAGTTTGAGATAAGTTATCACTTAACATATGAGATTAGTTATCGTTTAACATATGAAAGGAATTTCTTTGTTTAAAAAAAACCAAGAGAATTTTGAGAAACAAGCTTTAGGAAACTTGCTGTGATAATTCAAAGTGTCACTACTCTCAGTTAATGACAAATTAGCAGTAGGGAATATTTGTCTACATCTCAGCTGCTCTGATATGAATCCAGTTGGTTTTTTAGCTTAAGATGCTGATGAAAATGGGAGCTAAAATGATATGACCTATGAGCTGAGGTTATAGTGCCCATTCCTTCTGCAATGGTCATTGTAATCTCTGGAAGAGGGTTGGTTTGTCATTAACCATCTACTGTCCCATGACATAGGCATGAATATTATTCCCCTATTCTGTAGCCATCCCCCCTATACCATTTCCCCAAATAAGAACAGTTGATGACTTGTCTCTATATCTGGAGGGAGGTGGTCACTCAGGGCAGGGAAAGTGGCATGTTGGACTGTTGGGTGCCAAGATGCACCTGGGTTGAGTCATTGCCACACTTGCCTGGTTCGTCATCAGGCTCATCCTTTGGTTTAAGTGGTTCATGCTGTACTAGTCCTGTAAAATACAGCTCAAATCGTGGATTATTTTTCCCCAAGTTTAAATCTCCTTGAGATACATACTGGTTTCCCCATTCTTCATGCTACCTGCCAGTGCACTTAAGCAAACATCATCCTGCAAATCCTGCTTTGCCTTTTCCGAAGGCAAGAGCAACCTAAACAGCCTTTAACAGTCACCAACAAGCACTGTACTTTAATATGCAGTAAAGTAAGCAAGCTCAGTGACTGACGCAGGAGCCTGCCAATTAACAACTATAATATACTCAGATCAAAGCTGTCATCTTTAGCCCCACGTTGGTACTGAGAAGGACTGTAGTTGGGTTGACCCTGCTAAACATGCACCCAGTGACTTGCTCACTCCCCTCTCCCATGGGACAGGGAGAAGGTAGAAGGAAGATGAGAAGACTCATGGATAGAGATAATGGCAGTTTAATGGGGAAAGCAAAGCTGCATGCTCAAGCAGAACAAAAAGAAGAATTAATCACTACTTCCCATCAGCGGGCAGATGTTCAGCCACGTTCTGGAAAGCAGGGCCTCAGCATGCTTAATGGCTGCAAGGAAAGACAAATGCAATAACCATGAACATTCCCCCTTCCTTCTCTTTTTCCTGAGCTGTTTTTTGCTCTTGTGTGACATCATATGGTATGGAACATCCCTCCCATCAGCTGGAGGCAGCTGTCCTGGCTGTGTCCCCTCCCAGCCTCTTGCCTGCCCCAGCCTACTGGCTGTGGGGAGAGGGCAGCAGGGTGGAGTTGAGAAGGAGCGAAAGCCTTGGTATTTTGCAAGCACTGTCCAGTAACAGCCAAAATGTTCGCATGTTTTAGCCAAAGATACAAGCACAGCACATGCAGGCTGCTGTGAAGAAAATAACAGCCAGACTCCATACATCATCCTGCTGGAGAGGTTGAGGATTTGAATTTGTGAAGTAAAATTGCCCAAAGCTTGCTGGTGAAAGGCCTTTACCTGGCCAACTCCTGTTGTTTGCAGTACGTTTGTTTGTAGCTGAGTAACTAAGGGAGTTTTAAAGCTTTTGCATCTCTGTGCACTTGACTGCATGGTTTGTGTCAGGTTTCCTGTTCATAGCTAAATGTGCATACAAAGAAGTAAACATGCAGTTACTCACAGAATCACAGAATTGTTTTGGTTGGAAGAGACCTTTAAGATCGTCAAGTCCAACTGTTCACCCTGCGCTGCCAGGTCACCGCTAAACCAGGTCTCTAGTTCTTCATGTCCCCTATTCTTTGTTGTTTGTTCCACAGAGCAACATCAGAAAGAGAAATGCTCTCTGTGTCAGGCAGGAGAATGAAGAGTAGAAAGTGGGATTGTAAAATGATGGAACTACTGGGTATTTCTATTTAATTTAGTGACAATTACTAGATATTAAGTTACCACTTCCTCAAAGTACTCACTAGAGAACCTGGTTTCCTTGTTGTGGGGTCTTTTTGTGTAAAAGAAATTGACAAGTAAATTAATATACATAATAAGAAGGACATTCTTTGTTTGCTTTTTAGTGTTTTATCCTGCTATGTTCTTACAAGCTGTACTCATGCTTGAAATTGATGCCTATTTTCTGTCAATCAGCAGAGCTGGGGGATGTGTTAGCAAGGCAAGCACTGGAATTTCATAGCTTGATGTGTCTTAACTGCTCTTAACTTTCAGATTTCCTTATGTGCAGTGGTCTGGCATTATTATTTTGTATGAGTACTATGTTACTGCTGCCCAAATATGTAAAATGGGAGCAAATGAAGTGTGAGAGGATGGAAAAGTGAAAGCCATAATGAGACTGTCATGGGACTGAGTGAATAGACACGCTCTGAATAGACAGGCTGCTGCTAGGGAAATGGCTTGCCTTGGTTACACAGAGGGGCTAACTATGCATTTCTTCTTCTTCTTTTTTTATTTCTTGCTAGCAGTGACAAGACACATCTGGGCCTCTGCAGTTCTCTCCCAGTCTTCTTGGGTTGTTCTGGCCTGTCCACACTGTTTCTGTAGCTTTTGTGGCTCTGGATGGCTAGTGACGAGAGATGTTAGTCTAATGGCCAATTGCTGCACCTGTTAAAACGGTGGCAGGAACCTGTCAGGTAATCACGTGAAAGTATTTTACGTTTCTGTGCTGACCTTCCCAAACTGTATTTCATGTCCTCTCACCTGTGTTTTACTTTATTTGCTATATGATGTTGTTTCATATTGTTTTTAATTCTGAGAAAATCTGTAATTTTTTTTCTCCAAGTGAGAGTCAATATATCTTCTGAACTTAAAAATGAAATGTTAATCATGTCTAATTCAGGTACTTTGTTTCTGACTTCAGGAAAGTATAAAGTTCAAAATATTGTCCTTTGCGTACACCACTGGAATGTCTATATAAAGTTTATTTGGTTTTTGTCTTATTGATATCATTTATACATTTTGAGATTGTTAAAAAACTTTGTTGTCAAGAGTAGACTGTAGCCCCAGTGTAATACTAGTTTTCATACTGTTTTCTAAGTATCTTAATACTGCATTTTGTGGCTAGCGTGGTGATGTATTCTTGCTTATGGGATTCCACTGTTCTCGTTTGTTTCTGTTACTTTGACATCCTGCATCCTTTCCACTCCAAGCAGAGATGCACAGTTTGTTTCAAACTAATTTACAAACTATGGAGGAGGGAAATAAAGGGTACACTGCACTTATTTATACTTCACACTCATGTAGGAGGATTTGCTCTTCTTCAGTGCTACATAGTTTAGGTTTTACAGAATGTGCTGCTGATCAAAGAACTATATTGCATTGAATAACTTTCTGACGTCACTGATGTATTAGAGACAATTGTGAGTTATAAACGTTCTGTTAAAGTATAATTTATTATGATCCAGCTGTTCATCTTTAGGTTATTTTCTCAGAGGTTTTTGGCTCTTCTTAAAGAACTTGAATACATTATACCTTCATGTATGATGCTATTATAGTTTTAAGACTGGAAATAACGATGTTTTTAGTATTCCCCTCACTTAAGGAGCATAAAATTGAACAAATTTCCTTTACTCCTCTGAGTTTTCATGAATAGGAGGAACAATTGGCGTATGCACATAGATATATTTTTCCTATAGCTTTGCTGGAAATCCTATCCTGGTAAAATTCTAGCCTGTATACCAGTTTGAAAATATATTGCACATTGTCAACACCACTGGTTTGCATGTTTGCAGTCTGTAGTACTCCTTCTTGAAACAAGTCATGATGAGTACCAGTGCTGCTTATTTACAGCATCTTATGTTGTATAAATGAGTGTCATATACTGTATAGTGTTGTTCAGATGCACTAGTTGAGACAGAAATAAATTTCTAGTGTAGGCCAACTTAAGGAGTGAGGCAGGAAAAATACAGGGGAATGGAAATGAAATTACACAAAATGTTAAAGAGACCATGGCCACAATCAAAAAAAATGGATAACATTTAGAGTACCATGTAAAAAAAAAAAAGTTTCAGCAGGCAAGTTGAAAGCAAAACCATTGTCTCATGAAACTTGCAGCATGATATAGACTTCTCATTTCATACCCTGTTTCTGCTGTTCTGTCAGATGGGTTTGATGTATTGAACACCAAAATACACAATTGTAACCATGCCTGCTAACTTGGTATTTGATACCTATTCTTTCTACTACTGGTAAATTTACTATGCATATATTAACAAAAATAAGGTGATGTCTAGCTACAGGGGAAAAAAATTGAAGTATCTTTTTTTTTTTTTTTTCTCCTTATGGAGGAAGGTGACGCTAATAATGGTGGGTCTTGATAATGCTGGTAAAACTGCTACAGTTCGAGGAATTCAAGGAGTAAGCAATTAATTCATTTATCTGTAAATGAAGCATTGAAATGGTTTATTACTAATTTTCCATAATTTTAGTCAAGAAATATTGCTTCACCTCTTAATTTATCTCTCCGTTCCATATTGTTGGAAGAAAATTTTGCTGATTGTACCAACAAAAAGTGTACAAGTGTGGTTGCCAAAGTGAACCTGTCACAGGTCTCATTGTCTGAAGACCTGCAGGTGAGAGAAAAATAAAGGAGTCTGACCTTTGACACATAAGGATCTTGATTTTTGATATCCAGAAAGTTATGCTAGGGTGTCTTAAAAGTTAGGTGCTCCCAGTCATGTGCTTTATACTCAGAAGAAGTAGCAGAGCAAGCTCTGTGTTTGCTCACTGGCCACTGCACTTAGCATCCTGTTGAGCTAATGCAGACCAAGTCAGTGGTGATTCATAGTTGCTACCATTCTGCTACATCTGTTTCACAGGTGGTATGGTATAAAGGCAAGGTGGATAATATGGAGAGAGGTGCCTGTTAAGATATTGCACCTTGCAGCATTAGAGCCCTTAGTCCACTGAGACAGAAAAAATCAGTCCATAGAGGTGTTTAATTATCTTGGAAACAGTAAAACCAAATGTTCAGAATATCTTGGTGCTTATGTGCCTTGAGTTGGCCACTGTATTGCTAACTGTGTAAAATGCTAAATTGCAAAGTCTGCTCTGGGTTTGTGTTTAAATTTTATGAGCATCAAAGAGTACTTTTGGACTAGAGGAAGATTTTTTTTTTGGTGGTTCAATAAATAGCTGAAGGAACATTATAACTACAAGCAAGTGGACTGTCGCCATCATTTGCTTTACGTGAAAGAAAGTGTAGGACAAAACCTCTGAAGGCTGTAGATCACATTTGAATTAATAATTACTTTGAATTAATGCAATGATACTAAATATTCTGGTTAGTGATGTGTTTCACATCTTAGTATGCATTAGAGAAATCAATGGACCTGATTTTTTTTTAGTATTTTTCTTTTTCTTGTGTGCATTTGCTGAAGTTGCTTACAGGTGACCATCCAGTAATGCAGTACATCAGTAAACTTTATATAAAAATCAGTGTTTTAAGTATGTATAATGAGGAGAAGGTTCAAAAGAAGGAAATTGCATATATATGTACATAGCATAAAGGATGGTTCTAGTGATACATATTTTATATTATCATGTATCACCAGAAAAGCACAAGCAATTTTCTACACACTCAGTTCAGTAAGAGACCACTTGAATTTGGAGGGTACTTTGCGCTATCCAGTGACACATGCAAGCAGAATATAATTGACATAACACTTGTGCTTATGAAAACAAAAATTCTCTAGGTTTTTTTTTCTCCTTATGGGATTGTCTTTCTAAATAACTTTCATCTTGTGTAATAGCAAAAGTGTACTTAGTAGTGTTTTGACAGACTTGGAGACTCCATCTCGACTTTCTGTTTGTGCATGTTATGTAAGTTCATGGACTTTCTAGAGTGTGGATAAAGTTATGAGTATTCTCTCATTTATATTCCTGAATCTTTGCACTGAAAACATGAGTCCTTCATTATTTAGCCTTCTATTCTGTTTCAAAATCAAATGTGACAGTTATTTTTAAAAGTCTGGTTTTGGTAGGAAGAAATGGCATAAGGGTGAGTAAAGGTTTGTAAAGGGAAACTCCAGGAAAAGATGGTTCTGACTTCTGTGAGTGTTTCCCAGTGCTCAAATAGTGCTTGCCTTAGAAGGCAGGTTGGTGGTTTGTTTTTTTTTTCCCTTAACAGAGCTTGCAGAGGTTGGAACCTTCAGTTCTTCAGGGTTGATAAAACCAGTATTTTTGGCTGTATGCTCATACAACCTCTAGGAGGAGACTGTTGTTATGGCTGCTGGGTTTTAGGAGAAACCAAAAGTATTCCAGTTCTTAGGGCTTTTAAACCTAGGCAAATCATCATGATTGTCAAAGCCACATTTGCCAAAATGGATCTGCAGCATATTTGTCAGACCCTGTTTTTACATTGAAGACCTCATCATACAGTAGGAACAGATATTTCAGCAATATCCCCTTACATTTAGCACCATCAATAACTTTCACCCGTAACCAACCCTCATGTTCACATTGCTCTCCCTTTTAAGAGCATATACTTAACGGCTCACAGTGCAAAATGTTCTTCAAAATAGAGCCTGCTGAGTTTTGAAGTTGCAGTTTTTAACAAATGGAGGACCTGGACCCTTCTTTTGCTAGAGTCTTGGCTTGCACTGTTTTGCCCAGGAGGTCTGTTCTGAATCCCCTTCTCAGCTGTGTGTGCAGGATTCTCTTAAAAAAGAAATGTGGTAGCAGAAGGCTGATGGTGGTTTAGCTTCTGCACTGCTCTTCAGAGCTCAGTGTTTTCGACCATGCCTTCATTTCTTCCTCTCAACAAGCTGAATTTTACATGTGTTTCTCCTGCCTTGTGCTACCAAGCTGCATAAAACAGTTGCAGGGAGCCCGTTAACTTATCCCTGCAGAGACAGCTTAGTGGCAAGTACAGGCTTTCTTTGCCCTTGGAAAAGGGAGACAACAAGCAATAGTATTAAATATAAAGCTCTAGTTTTTTAGCATATTGCATGGCAAACTAACAAACCCCCAGAAAGTAAACAAACAGAGGCAAAAACCTGATCTTGAATAAAGGAAATCAAGTGATTTAGATCTCAGAAGAACATAGTTTCAGTCACTTCATTTCAGCCCTTGGTTTGAACTTTTGAAGCTGTTTTGGCAGGCATGAGAGGCTTCCCAGGTCATAATGCATTAACCGTTTTGTTTGTTTTCCTTCTCAAACTTGGGTTAATACCATTCAAATACTATATAACTGTTCAGATGGGAGCATTGGTGGTGAGGGGGAAAGTAGAAACTGCAGTACACTGAACTCCGCTGCAATTTAACTCTGGTGTCAAATATTAAAAATTGCATTGTTGGCCTTTTCCCTGCTTCCTCTCCCGCTCCCCCCCTGGCGCTCCTTTCTAAATGAACTTAAAGTGACAGGTTGAGAGACTGGCGCGATAATTTGAAATTACCTGAAGAGAGGGAAAATCTTAATGTAAAAAATACGTGGTTAGCGATATGGTGTCACTTAATAGTACGGGTTCGCTTCATGTTTTTAAAATACCAATTTTGGCACACAAAGCACAATGTAAAATCATCTTTAACTAAGGACGCCTTTTACTGAAGTCTTTCTTTGAACTCTTAACAGAGTCTCCTGAAGATGTGGCTCCAACAGTGGGGTTTTCCAAGATTCACCTTAAACAGGGACGCTTTGAAGTTACCATCTTTGATTTAGGAGGTGGAAAACCGATTCGAAATATCTGGAGAAATTACTATGCTGAGTCCTACGGTGTAATATTTGTTGTGGATTCCAGTGACATTGCAAGAATGGAAGAAACAAAGCAAGCCATGATAGAAGTTTTAAACAGCCCTAAGATATCAGGAAAACCTGTGTTAGTGTAAGTAATGTTAACAAATGTTCTCCTAATAATCTGAACTTTTGTAAATTTTGACCTTCAATACACCTTCTAAAGAAGTATTTAGGTATAGTATGAACATAAGTATAAAGTACACTAATACTGCTGCAACTTTAGCACTAAGCAATATTGCAATTAGTTTTACAGTGTTTCTGAGGTATTTATTTATGCCAATCTTAGTATCACACTAGTGAACAAAGTCTTCTGTGCGTTCCCTCTTGGGTTGTACATGATATATATCCATTCACTGTGTCTGACACGAGATCTTATTTAATCCTCAGGGATATTTTTTCTCTTCGCTTTCATTAGCAGTGGAAAAATAATGTTGATTTTTTTTTTGACTCTTTAAAATTGTAATATTACTCAGAATGGTATGATAGGTTAAAGGCTTTGCAATTTTGACATGCCAACACGATGTAAAAATATTGTTACTATTTAGGCCTACATCAATAGCTTAAATTGCAAATGGTTGATTATATTCTGCAATACCAATAATCTCTCAGCAATAAATGTCTTGTTCACTTAACACATGGTGGTGCTGCTGATACATCATCAGCAAAATCTCATTAAAGAAGGCTTACTTTAATAGTATTTGGCGTATGCTTTTGTTTCAGTGAATGTGATTTAACTAAAAAAAAAAGTTGATGTTTCAAAATGTCCAGAGACATTCTTTTGCAGAACAGATAGACTCACAAACCTCTCTGCTCTAGGATTTGTAAAATACTGGAAATAGCATTTTATTAAATTCAGCCACACAAAAGGTTTTTGAGGACAAATAACCTTTTGAAGTTGCAAAATAAACTATGAAAATTTAAAATGGTTTATCAGGGCAATATCTTTATGTCTGTTGGGCGTAACACCTCCATAATGCAGTAATTAAACAACATTTCTGTGAAATAAAGAATCTGTAAGTTGGAGAAACCTCTTACTTTTATAAGTACTGATGTTCTGGTGGTTTGAGGGTGAAACTGTCTAATTGTTTTGATCAAGTGGAGCGTAGTTCAGTGAGCTAGAAGTGTATATGTAGAAAAATAGATTAGATTTTAACTTCCACTGCTATCTGAATGTTACTAGTACAGAGAATGCAATAAAACCAGCTTAATGCAGCTAGTTTAACTCAAATCTGTTGTGAAAACGCAACTGTGACAATTGACAACTGTGCAGTGTGCTAAATAAATACAGCCTTAGCGGTTTTTTAATAGAAATCTCTATGCCCTAATCCCTCAGTAGAGTTTATTTGGGTGGCTGGCTTTACTTGCAGAGAGTCCGCTGACTTCCCTGGGACTTGACTCTGCCTTTCAATCCTTGTCAGTAGTTAATCAGATGGCAGAGTGTATTAAGTGAGTCTAATGGTGACTAAGTTTGTTGACGTTACTGCCTTCTAATTGATTGAACCTCAAGCCTTTGAACAGAATTTGCTCTTGCAGTGTCCCAGTTCTGAGGAGGGATCCAGTACTTCTTTGTTTTATGTTCCCTTTATTAACCTGCATCTTGAGTTGTGAATTCTTTCCTGTATCATCTTTGTTTTTGATTGGTGTCCATGTTCATGGCATAGCTATGCTACTCTTGGCGTATTCAAACCATGTAACCCCTAGAATTTATTCCAGTATTTGAAGCACTTCTTACATTGTGAAGCCTGCAGGTTGTGAAGCGGGAAGGCTTGGTCAGTGAGCACTAGTGTTTGTGACGTGGAAATGGACTGCTTAGCAAATAAGATTAAACCGATCCCTTGCACCTTCCCTTCCCTGAAAATGCCTTTGCTCAGAGGTGCAAATCCCCATCACTCATACTGCTGAATAAAAGCTCTGTGGCATAAATTTTTTTCCTTTCAGTCTCTAAAACTGAAAAATGAAAATGAAAATGTATCAAGAGCAGAATAAAGGAAACAGCAGGTTTCTAAATTTGTGGTGAAAATTAGCCTTTTTAAATATGTCCTCCTAAGGATGTTCAGCTTTTGTTTTGTTTTTATCTAGTTTTTTCTGTTTGTTTTTCTTAATAATGAGATAATTGGTATCCACATAGCAGTAAGTTCCCTAATATCTTTCTAAGTTTCTAATTAGTGCATTTCAGTCTGTGCATGTATGTGTGAAGGCCAGTATTTACTGAAAACAGCACAGTGACCTCTGAGTATTAAATCCAGGCAAGTTTACCTTAAGTAATTCCTTTCTCTCCCATGCTCTTGCAATGCAGAGCGCAATCTACTTCTCTTTTCATAGAATATTGGTGTAATTTCATGCCAGAGGAGAGAGACTCCTCTGTGATTTTCACACTCCACGAGTGTGTCTCTGGTCTGGACTACTGCTTTCCTCCAGCCCTTGAAATAAATGAGGAGAATCAGAAAAAACAGGTGTAATTTGTTTATTCTGTGCTGTCTATAGGTGCACAGATTTCTCTACTGTGTTATTTGCACACTTAAATACAAAGCACATATTCATTAAGGTTTTATTAATTACCAATTATAACCTTAAAAACTAGTAAAAGTACCTAAACTCTAAAGGAATGAAAAGGAGTGAGCTATAACTTCAAAGTGTGTGTGCTGAAGAGTGATGAAAAAGATATTGCTGACTTGATCAGAATGAAACAATTAAAATGTTTATACTGGATGCTCATGTTTCTTCTTAAGCATAGATTGAACCAATGTACCAAGATTTCAACAGTCAGCACTGAATTTTAGGCTAATGTTACCTAATCTTGTTAGTCTAATCTTGTACAATGAAGTATATGTAAGTATGCTGTAGGATTGGATGCAAGTCCGTTCTGGATTCTGAAGGCAGTAGCAGAAGTTTCTGTACGTGCAGTATCAGGTGTATCATTGTGTGTTCCCAGTATCTGCTTGCCTTTGAAATAATCTGCTGCTTATGCCTTCCCCCCCCCCCCCCTTTTTTTTTAAAAATGTACTTCTAGTAGATAATAATCAAAAAGATTGAATTACCTTTTCTCCTGCATTTATCAGCTTTCAACTATCGGGACAAACTAGTGTTGCCAATTGGATCAGGGAAAAAAAATCTTCATGGCTGGTAGCTAAGGCAGATCTTTGAAATAAACCATTTCTCATCAGCTGATTAAATTATTTGTAATGAAACATTCCAGTTAGCAGGTTATCAATACTTTATTTGTGGCTGTGCTCTGTAATATTTTCCTTGTTAGTTAACAAAACGTGGAAAGAAGTGATGCTAGAGTGGCAGCAATGGTAAGGAGGCAGAAATTTGCCTCTGAACAAGAATTCTGATCTGTCAGAATTCTCTTTCTAAACTGCCTTCATACCATGGACTACCTCAGCATATATAAAAGAAAAACTTGAAAGAGCAATTACACTTCCTGTGAGGTAAATTAATGTTGCTAGAACTTTTCATCCTATATTACTTGTGGTATTCAGAACATGAGGATTTGGATTAAGAAGAGTGCTGTGAATGCTTTTAGAAAATTGGTTTTTCAATAATAATGCCAAGAGGATATAAAATGCAATTTGTATAACTCTGTACTTATGGATAAACACATTCCCTAATACACTCACCTTTTCTTACATACTCTGACCTCTCTCACTAACTCCTGAAGTCTTACTCTCTTTCTCCTTCTGTTCCCTTCCTTCGTTCAGCATTTCCTCTCTGGCTGGGTAAGCACACGTGTGTCTGGTTGTGATGCAACAAAAAAGTACTCGGCCTTCTGTCACCTTTGAAAATAGGTGAAGTGAATGAATTAAAACTAGGTTTGGTCTCTCTCTTCTACCCATTTGATACAGGTGAGCAGTATGGTTACTGTAGGAGCTAACTGTCCTTCCAAAAATAGTCTATAAACCCGAGTTTTTCCACTCAGGTAAGCAAATTTTAATGTGATGTAATGGGTAAATATTTGGTGAATCTTGAAGTTCCTTTATCTAAATATATCTCCTTTTTATCTTTAAAGATTTAAAGAAGAAAAGTACATATTCTAATGTAGATAACTGAATGTTTCTTCCTGTAAAAATATAATGTTGTTTAGAACTGTGGGGTCCAGTTCATTACAGTAAGAACATCTCTGATGGTAACATTTAAATAAAAGTATCCTCCAGTTGTTTGCTATTATGTCATGGCAAGTTTGTCCACTGCTCTAGATATTCACTCAATGCTCTGTAGCTTCATTCCGTTTCAAGATTTTCTCATTTCCTGATGTGGAGTTGGAGTTGTAAAAAAAAAAAAAACCCACCATCACTACCTACCCCCAACCAAACCAAAAAAGTACACACAGGAAACAACCCAAGAGTAGGAGCAAACTTCAACAGTGATACCCTTAATGGTCACCAGGAAAGGCTTGGAAGTCTTTGACACCCAGTCCTTAGTGAAAGTAGAGAAATTAAACTGTTTTGTATTCCATTTTGAACAGCACAGTAATTATGTGGGTTGTCTACACTGAGAGATTGGGTCCTTCACTCCCTCCCCTCTCCTCCCTCTTTCTTTTGTTCTTTGTTTTGGGTGCTGTCAGCACAATGAACCATACTGTGTGTGGGCAGCTGATTGACTTATTCCCTCTTGGAGACAAACAGTCCCATGTCCTCGCTGTTCCTGAGACAACATGTCTGTATTACACTATAGTTTGGTCAGAGAGTAAGCGTGTAGGCCATAACCAGCTTCAGCTCCTACTAATCAGATGTCTCCCAACACTACATCTGCTGGTCTTGCACACTACATGCCCTCATGCTAGGTCTCAGAACTTTAAGCATATGATGTCAGCATGAACAATCCTTTCATGAGATGCATTGCAGTGATCAGTATTTTGGATGTGTTGAATTAAAAATAAAATAATTTATATGTGTAAGTCCTAAGGCTGGAGAGATGCCACAAGAGGCTGGGGTCAAGTGCTGTGGTGTGGATGTGACCAGTCCTCTCCAGAAGGGGATCTCCAAAAGCTCTGCACTCCAAACAGCATACGTGGGTGCCGGTCCACATCACTTTATTCAAGGGCCAGAGCTTGTTCTCTGGCACTGTTCACAAAGACAGTATAGTTATAATTTATCACCCAGGTGAGCAAATAAGTTAATGTATTTGCAAGGAGGGAGAGAGGAGAGGTGAGAGAACAAATTTGGATATGTTGTCCATCTAGGACTGTGATGTGTGCAGAAAAAGTGTTTTAATCATAATGTATAAGGAGGTGTGCAAATAAGCGCCTCAGTTCTTTCATGAACTATGTGAAAAATTATATCCATAACAAATATTTTAAAAGCTTTCCAGTAGAAGAGTAGGTCCTTGAAAAATGCATGTATCTTATTCTGGAAAAAGTAACTTTTTTCTTAAAGTTAGAAATACAAGGTTTTTTAAATACTGTTTTTTCCCAGTAAATATTGTTTCTATTATTTCTTTGAAAAATGGAACATTTCCCCAGAATATTCTTCCTCTTTTGTTTTACATCTGCCAAAACAAGCAACAGTCCTTTCTGAAAAGCACTGGGAATTAATGTCAATTTGCATCCCTGCGTGTCTTCTTAGATGTCACTTGTTTGTAATCAACTTTATACTGTGAGTAGTGCTAGCAAGATACCACCGGGAATTATCATGAATAGGTCTCATTTCACAATGAAGAACAGGTTCCTTTACTGAAGAGTTGGAGATGCCGTCTTCATGATGGGGCAAAGCAGAGTTCTAGTCACTGGCCCAGTCTTTCTTTTGCCATCTTCTGTTCCATCCCAGTCAGTTGTATTATGGTATGCCCTAATCACATCGTACACCTATGCATGTGGCAACTCTGCTTTTTGCTGGGGCTAAGCAGACAGACTGCTGACAGAAGAAAAGGGGAACACAACTCTTGCTCTTCATCCTTCCGCATAAAGGAGTGGGTAGCGAGCCTGAGCGCTATTGAGGGAGACATGGAGGCCCGATAGCCTGGAAGGAGAGCAGGCTGAGTTGTGCAATGTGGGCATCCCGTTGGTACAAGACCCTGTATTACAGTAATGTGGGAATATAGGGGTTCTGATATTGTCCGGTGTGATACTTGCTTCAAATTGAATTGGTACTGTGGCAGCTTAGTACCTATCATCACCCACGGAGGTATCACGGGATCATTTTAAGACAGTTTTCCTAAAGTGCTGATGATATTAGCAGTTATTGGTTCTTAGTACAAATAAAGTTTAATGTCTTTGAGCAATATTTGGCTTTTTTTTTTACTGTTCAGTGTTACTACTTAATTTATGTTTGCTTTGCTCATGGAGGCCTCATTTGACACTTGAGTAGATTAAATGTTGAGACTGATTAAGTATTAATCAGTCTGTTACGTATGAGGAAACTGAGTTGTAGAAATCAAGAATTCTTGCCGTACTTAGGTTCAAAGGTCAATTCTGTCAGCATCCTCAAGGCTTATATATTTTTTCTCTTAGAATTTTTTTTGTCCTTCCTTTTATCAGAAAGGAACGCTTAGACTTGATATTATTTAGGCAAATACTGGTTTTGTTTAGGCTTATTTTTGTGTGTGTTTGGTTTTTTTACTTTGAAACACATGCAAGAGGAGATACAAGTCCATGTGCTATGGCTGATATTTTTATACCAGGTGTAAAAAATATACCCGGTATTTTTTAGTAGAAAGTTACTTTGTACCTATTATTTTGATGATGAGGGATTATAGCTATTAATATTTCACATTTCTTAATAGAACACTAGCAGTTCTGCTATAATTTGTTTGCTCTTCTGCGTAACTATGTAACAACAACAAAAAAACCCCGGGAAGTTATTTTAATACTGCAAAAATTCTGCTGTTAATCATTTTGAATGCTCAATATCAAATTCTCATGATGTCAGTGTAAGCTGTAGTTAATACTATTTACTTTCGGTTAATAGCGCCTTGTATTAACAAAAAACTTTCCGCAAGTCTTTCTGATTTCTCTCTTCTCAGTTCTTCTGCAGCATGTTATGTATGTTTCTGTTTTGTCATTTTCTAACCTATATACAGCTGAAAACAACTTTAATTATTTGTTTGTGTATGGATAGGCAGCTATCTTCCTGAGTGTTAGTGAAACTTGAGTTTTCTTTCAGGATTTAAAGTACAGCACTGTTTAACAAGACTGTTTACTTCACACAACAGATACGTTTCTTTGACGAGGAAAGGCTAGCTCAGGAACACATTTCTCTTGCGAATAAGGATGCTGGTGTGAACACTCGTGCATGGGGGATGCTGTGTAAATGGGTGGTGCTTGTTGTATTTTGGTTTTCCCTTCTGTCAGTGCTAGCTGCAGTAATCCTTCACAGAAGTACTGTAATGCCTTTCTTTTTAAGGGCACAGGAGAGAAGGAAAGGGCTATGTGTTATGTAGCTTTGTTTTTTCTAAAAGTACAAACAGGCAAAGAAGATAGGTTGGTGTTTCTGTGTAGTGCATATTTCTGTGTGTATTATATATGCTTATATACATATAAATACATATATATATATATATGAAAGAGCATGTTGGCCATAGGCACTTTTTTCTCTGTATTGCTTATTGGCTGGTTTCTACTCTGCCCTTGGAACAGCTTCCATAAAGGGTAGCTTCCATATATGCAGAGGTTAAGGGAGATTATTTAATGGAATAGTATGTGGTGTCATTATCTAATTTTATCTTCTGTTGCTACTGTATAAATAAACTTTTTCACTTTAAGGTTCAGACCTCTTATTGTACTTTGATAGCAGTTAATTTCAGTTGCAATTTTAGGATGGGGTGGAAGGAATCCAACTATTTATAGATACCACAATGTGAAAGTAATTCAGTAGTGCCTTTTGACAGTAGATTGATTTTTATTCTTTTTTCCACTAGATGCAATTAAAGACATCTAGCTGACTTAACATCTTACAGAATGGCTATGCAGTTTGCTCTGACTGTATCCAGATACAGTGGTATTGATTGTATTTTTGTGCAGCGTGAAGGAGTTCAGAAATACATTCCTGGTTTGGTGTTTGGTTTTAGTGTGGTTTGTGTGGTGGGGTTTGTTTTTTTTTTTATTTTTTGGAAATAACTTTTTTGTCTCAGTTGCATTATTTTCTGTTAAATTGCATTAAGCACTGCTTCTTATTCCATTCCAAAAAGAATTGAGTACAGGGCAGAAACCAACCATTGGCACTGTGGAAAGCGAAAGCACTCCCTATCTGCTTGCTTCTCTTCACTGCAGAAATAACTCCTGCTGCAAAATGAAGCAGTGGTATAATTCCTGTTGCTAATTCAGGTATTTCATAAAGAACATCTAAGGTATCTTCAGAGACAGGTTGAGTCAGTGCCAATCTACTCTCTTTTAGGTACTCAGGAGAGGTCTTCATATTTACTACTTCAGGCATCTATTTTGCTCACCTGTGTGAGGATCCTAGGCTTCTACAATTAGCAGAATTTCATGGAATCATTCAGAGTTCTGGTAACTCTCAACTAGTTCTTCTGGCCACTCCCATAGCAGTACAAATAAATGGATGTGCTATACCGTGTCTGGTTCTGGACTTTCCGCTACAAGAAGATGGTGAAGGCAAATGTTGATTTTACTGTAGGGAGTCCACGCTGTTCAGTATTGGAGTGTGTGACATCTGAGGAGAGTCCGAGAGCTGCGCTTGTTCAAACTTAAGATGAAGAAACTAAGGGAAACGTTCTTGCTGCCTACTAACTAGTAAGGTGTGAAGATAGCAGAACAAGGCTATTCTCAGAGGCATGGTGGTAGGATGAGAAGTGGTGGACAAGACTGCAACCAGGGAAATTCCTGTCTTGTTTGAGCAAGAGGTTAGTCTGAATGTCCCCAGAAGTTCCTTCCAACCTAAATAATTCTTTGATTCTAGATTATGTTTATTCTTATAAGAATGGAGTTCTATTTTTATTATATTTTTTCCTTCATTTTTGTACTAATGAAAGTGAGACTGCAGAGGCAACTGCATATTTAGATAGGCTATGGAGCAGTAAGGCCATGTCTTATCACTGTGTATAAAGTATCATATTCCCCTCTCCTTACCTGGTAGGGGTCTGCCTATGTAGTTGAATAATGTAAATATCGCTACGTCAGTTTATTAATGCTTGGCTTCTCAGCAGGCTGCTAGCAAACATCCCTGTAGGTTTGGTGACATGGTCTTCTGCTGCTAGTGGTCTTTAATGTTCAGAAAATATCAGCTCAACACCTATCTCTAAGAAATACAGCATGGTCTTACTAAAATAGCTAAGCTAATGTCTGGTTTGCATTCCATGAGACAGTGCACACTTTCCTACTATAACATGAGCATTTTTCATGATGTTAAGTAGGTAAGTAAGCCTGCAAGTAACTTTTCCTATAAAGGTAGGATTGAAACACTCCTGATAACTGTTTTCTGACTTCTTGTTTGGTTTAGGCATTGTGTTCTGGTTTGTTACTAATGATGTGTGCTTTAAATGTAGATTTTTTGGTTGTTGTTGAATTTCAGATTCCTGGAAAAAAAAAAAGCATTAGAATTTGAACCAAGAAAATATGAGTGCTAAAAACCCACAGGGCAATTTAAAATACTGATTATTATTTTGTAAAAGGTAACTAAACCAGTTTTATGAATCCATTATTTTGTAAAAGGTAACTAAACCATTTTTATGAATCCTGTCTTTTAGATTAACAATATTTTCAATGCTTCCCAGAAGCACAGGTAGTTTGTTGCCACATTGTTTTAGTTTAGAAGAACAAAAAAAGTGTCACTTGTGATCTTTGATCCTTTCCCTTAGTTCATGTGTTTCTGTGAAATCATGAAATTCTTTGCATTCTTCTAACTGTTTGGAAAAAAGGGTGCAGTTTTTCCTGAGAGCTCTGTGGAAGGGGAAATGAGAGGAAAAATGAAGCTGGCGAGGGATCCTGAGACTCCTTTACAAGAGCAGTTTACTAAATAGGAGCCATAGGTATTTCAGTTTATTTCTTTTGTCATTTGCAGCAGGGACAACAGCAGCAACATACTGCTTTGCAAGGGTTTCTTTTTCGATACCTGACTGCAAGCCCAAATTTTTCTTTAGATACTTGAGTGTATTCTTGAGTATTGTTCATACTGATTTCAATGTTGTTGATCATCTCCCCTTGCTGCTCCACCAGAGCTGATATCTGGATAAAAAGTTCCTTTAAGTCTTTGATCTGATTCTCCAGATTGACTAGTTCTTTCTGTCTCTGTTCAATCTCCGAAAGCTGAGCTTTGGTAATTTTTACTTCAGTGAGTAGATTTCATTGAAAATCTCCCATTTTCCTTGTTGGAGCATGTCGTTGACTTCTTCCTCAGATACCTCTTTACCAGCTACTTCAAGCTGACGGACAATAAATCTTCTGCATTTCTCTTGCTTAGCACTTATAGCATCATTGTATGAAAGCATAGCATTTAGGTAACACTGGGATAAGAAAGCGTGCTGGGAAGCTAGAATCCTTACTGTGGCACGTGATGGCCCGTGTTCATTTTCAGCTTTTTTCACTGTTTTGACAGTTCATCCAAGCATTTTCGTATGTGCTCTGCTTGAATTTTTATTTCTCTTGCTATGTTAGATTCTTTTTTAAGAACGCTGAATCTTCTCATTGAAGATACTAGGCTTTTCTGTTGCTGACTGAATTTATGAACATCGTCCACCAAATTATTAATTTCATTCTGAAGCTTCTGGATTTCATGCAAGTGCCTTTCAGTTATGGGCTCTTTTTCATAAATAATGGCCTGCTGTTCAAACTCCTGCTCTTCTTCTTGTACAGTTGCACCATTGTTTTCTCTGGCTGTCTGGAGTTCCTTAGCTCTCAGTTTAAGCTCTTGTAGACGGTCTTTCATGGTTTTTGTGTTCAGGTTTTTTTCGTTTTTTATTTTTCCCTCTTGCAAGTTAACTCCAATATCGTTTTTTCTTGTTTCACTGTAAGCAAAGTGTAACAACAATCAATGTTAGCAGTTATATGCACACATGAAAAGTGGTTTTGGAGATTAGAGCTACTTCTCTCTGCACAAAAGTAAAGTACAAGTAGCAGTGAATTCAAGTGGTAGGTATTCTGAACAAATGTACGAGATAGGTGGTGTCAGTGCACTGCACCATTACATCCAGTTCCAGAACTTAATCATAGCCTCAGGTTTTTAATTTATCTTCAGATGGGTATGGTTAACAGTCTTCCCTCAGCTTCTTCACTATAGTGGTTTTTCTTCATATGGTGATTTGTAGCCCATTTTTATGGTAGATGTGTGGTATAGGGTCCAGAACTTAGAACAATGAGGAATATGGCATGTGGAGGGGACTTTTATTTTGGGGGCGCATCTCAAATTCTTATTTTACTATGATTCCTTATTAGATGAAAACTAATCAACTTCTAAATCTTTTTTGCAAACAGAAGTGAATCTGCTGCTCCATTTTTTGATTCTCAGTAGGAAACACACACTTCAGCTTTTGAGGTTATGAGATAGAGTATCTAATGAATCAGAGTTCTGGCATGAATAAGCTACTTTAAGCTTTTAGTTTGGCCACTCTGAAAAACCTTTCTCCATTTTTCTTGCCTTCCCCTGCCTGGGGAGTTAAACTGGTAGTAACCAAAGCAGTTAACTCAACAGCAAAACAGAACAACGGAACTCTAATAATTCAGCATTGAAAATACTTTTTTTTTTTTTAAATTAATGTCTGAGGTTTTATACAGGTGGATCCAGATCACTAATGTTGCAGCTTGAAGATTTTCTTTGCCTTTTTTGGGTTATTGTCATCTATTCTTTCATTGTCATTTGCAGTCTTCATAAATTTATGCAAATGTACTTTGTCCACTATAGTGGGATACAATTCAGTACTGTTATGCAGTACATACTTAATAGAAAGCGGGTTTAGTTCTGTTTTCTACTCTAGCTGTTGTGCAAGCTTTACTGGGGATAATTAAGAGAAAGTTTCTACTGTGTTTTTTAGATAATACCCTATTTCAACTATTTTTAATTATAGGGAAAGAAATATTTTCCTCAAATTCTACATGAATGTTTTCCTTTGGCTATGATCAAGAATGCAAAATCTCAGTAAAAAGTAAAATGTCCAGGGCTAGAAGATTATAGGATTTTTACTTGCTGTCTTCTGGTTAAATCAAATGTGTCTTTCAAAGGTCTGTGATACAGTAGTAATACAGTACAGTAGTATCTTTCGGTTGTTTTTAGAGGTTTCAGGGCAGTTTTCTGAAACAGTATTTTATAGGTGCATTTCTTCTTAAACCCCAATTACAAAGATTTTTAAAAATTATTTTTTAGTAAGCAAGTGCATTGTTTTTCTATAGTATCCAAAAGGATGCATTTTAATAACTGTAAAAGATCAATCCAGTAACTTGTCAATATGCAAATAATTTTATTACATTTGAACAGTTTCAAATGATACTGCTGTGTTATCTCTGTTCCCTTATGCATATTTTAGGTCCCTAAATAGATTTTTGGTAATATAAGTCATGGAATTGAATTGTGTGAACATGTCTTCCACAGACTTAAATCTGGCTGTCTCCAGGAGTATTAGCTGAAAAACAAGACTTGAAATGCTGTAGAGGTCAGTTGTGGGAAAGAATGTTGATATTCTACCCTAGTGTGGATTTCTGTTACTGCTTTTTTCCCTTAATGCTTTAATATCTGAAATGGCTGATTGTTGGTTCACATCAAGAGAATCCAAAAAGCCTGGCAGTCATTAGAAGTTACAGTAATGTGCTGAGACTTGTGACCAGGCATGCTTGCAAGTAATTTATTGGAAAACAAGGCTTTGGGATGGGGAAAATGCAACGTATTAGTTTTGTTACAGTAATTCCTCTTCATTGCCTAACTTGCTGGGTATCTCCTCCAGCAGAAGTCAGGCAATTTCTTCAAGATAACATTCTTAGGAATGTTTCAGAGCTGCTTGGCACCACCGAGACTGCTGCAGGGAAAGTTCAGTCTGGGGCATGTGAAAGGAACCAGAAGTGCTAAACAAGGCTTCAGAGAAGTGACCTGAAAATCTGTTTTAGTATAGCCTAACACATCTGTTGACCCATGTTAATTCAGCATGACTTGACAAGCCTGTGATTAAAAGCAAATTCTAAAGGCACCATTAATGCTTATGATGTGTGGTGTCAAGACTTTCTTGTATCTAAGAGAATGTAGATAATTACTGGAAAGCTCTAAAGCATGCATGTAGTCATGCAGTTACTCCTTCAGAACACAGGACAGTTTCTAAAAAGGGCAGTTACCAATTTTTCATATGATTGATTTCCTGTGGTTTGAAAGTAATCCATTACCAATTAATATCTATTTTTCAATGTTTTGGGGGCATCAGTCTTGAAATAGCTGTATTTCTAGGGAAAAAAAAAAGCAACAGAATTGCAAGTCTGCAAATACTCTCAAATATCAAACTTGCAAACAGGCAAGCAGAAAATACTTAAAAATGATGTTAATGGAATTTTTTTTTCTTGTTTAAACATCAGTCTCCACTCAGAAGTGGAATGTAAGCAATTGAACCTTACTTTTGTATCTTACATCCTATCGGGCTTGCCTTCAAAACCTGCCACTGAACATGTTTGCCAATAATTGTGGTTGATAATACTGGCAACTGAAACACATGCTGGTTTCAAATAAATAAGGATGTCTTCGTGATAAAGATAACCTTGGAAATGGTTAGCTTGACTTCTTGAGTGTTCCACAAGAAGCTTTGTTCATATACTGAATCCTTGTTGTTGTCCTTTGTGTTTGTCTATATGTATAAGGGCATGTCCTGTTGTTCTTTTGATTGAGGTGAAAGATATTTTTCCTTGAAGTTCATGTCAGCTGAGGGAGGATACACCTATTCTTTCAGAGTTCAGTAAAAGGAGTATGTGGACTGAAAGCACACCAGTGACTTAGTATGTCCCCTACATTCAAAAATGTTTAAAAAGACGATCCTTTTGAAGTAATAAAGTAACATGGCCTAGCACATCCTCATCAGATTTTTTTCTTCATTGAAGGTTGGAAAATTTTGCTTAAAACAGCTAAGAGGCTGACTGTAGTAAAGGCAAAGCAAGTCAGTAAATGGAAAAGCATTAGCTTGATAAACTTCAAATTATGTAGCTTCAAATTATTGACAATGTTTAGAAATGGCCCTAAAAGCTCTTACACATATAAATCTGAAGGGCACCGGTGAGATTTGACCATATTTCTGGCTGTTCCTCAGTCATAAATGCTGCTGTGTTGGCTTTTACCTGAGCTGTTACTGATGATGAAACCATGAACTGGAATCAGAAGCTGCTAGCCAGTCTGGAATCAAAGGTAATCTGTAGGAAGGGACTTGCTCTGACAGTATGGCTGCAGTAACTTGGTCAAATTGATGTGGCACTGTGCCTTCTCTGTTCACCCTTGGCAAGATTGAAAACAGAGCCAAAGAACAGACAGGGCTACAGGATGGATTTGGGGTAGAGGTGGCAGGGGTAAGGAAGGGAAAGGAGGACGAATCAGGCCCAGTTTTGCCCAGTACCTAGGTTGTACTTGGAGTTCAAGGGTTATCTGTGAGCTTCCATACATGTATGTGGGGAGAAGAAGTAGGAATGCATATGCGGTATTTCAGTGTGGTTACTGGCATACCTTATAATCGAGAGAGGCTTCCCTGCATGCCCCTCGCAGTGTTTTTGTCATGCAGATCCACTGGTGATTAAGTTTGTATTTGTTCTTCTAGTAGGCATCTTTATATATAGTGATACATTGCTGGCAGGTTCAGAAGTGCAGTTTTCACACCCTTGTCAAATACATTTTAAGGGGATTGCAGGAGTCTTTGCTTTCTGATAACTTTACTGTGGCTCGTCAGGGTTATGAATCTCTCTAGTCAAACTGATGACATGTGGCTGGGATGGTCTTTGTAAAGGCAATTAGCTCAACACACTGACTGGGGAAATAATATATCCTGATGACTGGACCACAATTATTAATCTGTCATGATGATGAAGTGTACCCTAACTTCGAATATAATGATTTTGATGGAAAGGAAAATTTTTATATTACCTTCTCCATTTTTAAGGAGAAAAAAAAAAAGAGCAAATTGGAAAGTCCTTTTGCTTAATTGAAAAACAGGCATATAGAATATTCTTCCACGTATCTAATTTATCAGTAGACACAGTAAACAGGGAGTCTACATCCAAAAATGAGATTTGGGTTGCATTAAGTTAAAAGGCATAAGTGGATGTGTGAAGTAGGTAAGTTGATTATATGGAACTCTTTTTACCGGTTTGTAATTAGATTTAATGGCTTCTTTTTTTGGCTTTGATGAAATGTTTTATTTCCTCCCCACCCCTTGACTTACCAAAACCTCCTGTTTATTTTAATTTCCATAGTTTTGTTCACTATTTCTTGGTTATTCAGCACCTTCATTAAAGTGCCTGACAAAAAAGGCACTGTTTGTATTTGATCTTTGATGCAATTTGCTTACCACTAGGAGAGTAGGACTTGTGGGGACAAGGGACAGAATCAAGGGACAGAATTCTGTCTTTAAGAGCTCTTTGACATGTATGATCTGTGTTCTGCATCATACTTCTTTCTTTACCTCTGCTGAAATAGCTCGGGGTTTTTTTATGGTTGCAACAAAAATAAGGGTCAGTTTGTTTTCCTGTTCCTTAGTTATAAGTCGGTTAAGGGCACTAGGTAGAGGACACTTTGAGGCAACATGACCCAAAGGAATTTCAGGGTACAAGTAATCTTATTATTATTTAACCCACTTGCAGGCTGCAGAGAAGTTACATTATAGCTCTGTTATATGGTGCCAAAACCCGTATAACTGTTATTTTTGAGCACGATGGCTGAGTAGCGTTTGGAGTCATACTCTTGTCTGGAACTTGATTACTGCTCTAAATGTCTTAAGTTTAGCAACAAAAAAGATTAGTGAGGTACATATGCCATTTTAATGCTTACAGTTCAAGATACTTACAGTAGTCTGTGGGGAACACTAGGGGCTAGAGTTGAAATTTCTGTTTGCTCCAAAGGATGTGCTCTCTCATATGTTCTCACAAGAAAGGAAGGAACAAGTTTGATGGTGTTTTGGAATCTTTCCCTATTACCTGAAGATACATCTTAAGTAAGCAACTTTGCCACAGGTTACGTTTCTTTTCTCCTTTGTTTAAAAAGTTTCCATTAAGTTAAATACCTTGTAAACACACGTACCTGAAACAAGGACTTCCACACAGCAAGGTGATTGGATGAAAATATCCTCTTAAAGCATCTCTGCCTTAAGATGGTAAGTCCTTGGAAAGACATATTTAAAAATAGTTCTAAGTTCAGGTTTCTCTTTGTGGGAAGCGTGGGAGTGTTCAACAGGAAAATACCAAAGGCAGAGAATTTGTCCTCGTCATGCGCCTAAAATAAGATGCCATTATATGTGGAAGGCAGCTAAATTGTATCAGAGTATATACGATATGATAGTGCAAAATCAGTAACATTTTCAGCACAGGGCTCTTAAGTGCAAATAAGTATCTCAGTATTAAAAAATACTAACATGCAAATGTCATTTGTATTTGTCAGCCTCTGTCTGTGGAAACAACCTGTAGCACATTGCTTCTGGCTTTGCCTACTACCTAACACTGAGGAAAGACAATCTGGTTGCTTGTTACCCACCATAAGTGCCATGAGGCTACTTAGTGAAACCAAAATGACCAGTATGCAGGAGCACAGAAATGCTGCATTTGAAGGAAGGTAGATTTGCCCCCCCCCCCCCCCCATAAAATAGGAAGGTTTGGGAATTCTTATTAGTGTGAAATAGATTGTGGGAGTGGAGAAATGTTGATGCCGTGTAAACACATGAGATTTGAATGGAAAAAACAGGTCTGAGTATTCAAGGAGTTCATAAGAGGGCAAGAATAAGTCCAAAGTTGCTGGAAAAGTGTAACCAAATCCTGCTGCTAGAGTCAGCCCTCCAAGGGTGATGTAGAGGGCGGAAATAGACCTTAGTTACTTAAAATAATTTAAATGTTCTTAGGTGTTTAGCCAGAAATCTGTAACAGTTGTGTTGGAGAAGGTATAGCTGTCTTATGTTGATCGTGTGGTATTGCATGATGTGGGAAAGAATCCTGAGAGAGAGGGAATAATACAGGGTCTAGACTTTAGCATGAGTGGAGTGGGAGAATCCAGCAGTTTGTGAATCATCTCTATTACAAGCTTTTATACTTCTGAAATCTCTACAACTGTCAGTATCTCTTACCTTCCAATTAAAAAATGTGGGAATTTTTGCTGTTTCATGAAGTACTTGGTTCAAAGATGCACAATGAGTCAGTGGTACATCTGAGATTGTTCCTTGGAGTTTTTGAACCTTTGTTATGAATGTGTGGCTGCCTATGTGGAATACTTGAGGAGAAGCACCTGTCACCATTTCCATTTCTACAGACAGCAATTCTGATGTTCCTACTGATACTTTGGGTAGCGGAAGGTGGCGTGTTCATGCTTCTGCACTGACATAAGTCACAGTTACGGTGAACATACTGCACATACAAGTCCTGACTGACAAAACAATGATCTCACTCTGCAAATCAGTTAGTCTGTAGATTATTCTTGTAAGGTAAAGGAATGGAGTATTCCTTGATTAAAAGCAAAACTGAAGAGCTTACTTAATGTTTTGATGGTGGCTTTTCACCTGTTAACCAGACTTGTACTGTTAGTAGTGCTTCTTCAGAAACCTCAGAAATGAACAGTAGAGAGAAGCAATTGTATACATAGTAGATACTGAGTTTGTTGACTTATTTCAGCAAAAATAATATTATAAGTCAGCACCTTCACTTAATACCTGGTGCAAATATGATGGCCACCTATAGGTCACAGAAATCCGGAATGAAAATCCTCTGCCAAAAGGCCACATAATTAAGGTCCAGATATTGACACATCTTAAAGCAGTATTTGAAAATAAATTAGGAGCAAGAGAAAGGGCTGCAACAGGATGGTGGACAGGTGAAAATTCTTCCCATTTAATATGATATATAGTTGGATCTCCTAGTTAAAGACTTTGTATTGCTATAAATAAGTTTCAAGGTTTTTCTGACAGCAGAATTGCAGGCTCCAACTTTCTACTGGGCAACATCCCCTCTACTTTACATTCCCATTTCACCTCTGTCAGGCCATATAACTACACATCACAGCCTTGGAACACACCTGTAATAAATGTAGGGATTTCCAGGCAGCTTTTTTAAAAAACATATCTTACAGGCAACTTTGACTAAATAACTTTAATGTTTGCCTAGGTATTGATGTATCAAGGCAAAATACAAGTATAAGAAATGATTCTTTTTACAATTTTTTAAAATCTTGTACAAAAATATATGACAATATCATTTATTGTCATTGCTTTTGGAATTACCTATCTGGAAGCTGAATATAATATTCTTGATCTGAGCTCAGACATCACACATGTCTGATGGATGCAGCCAATTTGATCAGTAGGTGCGATTGAACTGATAGCAGAGAAGTGTATCAGAGGAATATGTTTTTGGTAAATAGGAATATGATTCAGACCTGAGCAGAGAATGAGGCCACTTAACCAAACCAAAACAAATTATATTTGTTGTGTTAATTGTTAGAATTGTTAATTTTTATGGCCACCAGGCAAGTTGACCTGAAATCTTGGGTTTGTGATAACTAACTGATTAATCTTAACCCCAAAGCAGCATCTCTGAGACACTTTTACAGACTACACCCACCCCGCCCAAGTGTGTACCCTCTGCAGTATTTAGTTTTCAGTTTTATGTTACTGTATGAGAATCCCACACAAAACGGAGAGAAATGCATAAGCTGGCAAGTACCAGTGTTTAAAAAAACCCTCCCAAGTCTTCAGAACAAGAGAACAAACGTGCATGCAGGTACCCCTACACAAAATACCCTCTTCCCAAATAAACCCTTTCTGTAACGCTTCTTGGGTGTTGATGAAAGCTGAGATACAAATATGTCCATTTCATACTGCATATTTTTTTCACCAAATCTTTTGCATTGTAAAGTAAACTTTAATACTGACTTCCCCCCCCCCCATTTGCTCAGTAATTTACACTTTAGAAACAGGTCAAGGAATACATATAGTTTGCAATCAGACTTTGTTTTTCTCTGTCGTGTCCTCTGGCTTCTAAGAGAAATGTTGTTACTGAACTGTAGATGTCAGTTGTGCCAAGGCACACATACACTCCCTTTCCACATTGTTTCCCATGACTCTTAAAGTTCAAAAGCTCTCTAGCTGCTTAAAAAAATCCTACTTAATATAAAAGCAGTTGGCGCCTACCTTTTTTTTATTTCTTGCATAAAGTAAGTTTGTTACACTAAGAAGTTTCCAAATATACTTTATGTGAAATTGAAATAAGCCAAGCATGATTTATATATGAAAGCTTCTTACTCAGCAAACTTAGTGTGATAAACCAAGACACTCCCCTGTGCTTTCAAATATGTTTTGATATATACCTCCTACAGTTTTTTAAACATGAAAAATTGCTATATATGAAGTTCTACTGACTTGGAAAATTAAAACCAAGGTCTATCCTTTAAGATAACTCTGACGTATTCCCTAAAGAAGGAATTTTTATGCATAAAACTTGGCTTAAATCCTAGCATTCCTGTGCATGAGCAGCAGAGCAGCTGAGGCAATATTTACCCAGAGAAATACCTAATTCTTTGCAGGGTAGACAACCATTATTTGTGTGTCTCAACAAAGGCACATTTCCATTCCACCACACACTACACAGCCTTTTTCTGAATTTGCAACTTTATAAACATTAAGTGAAAGGAAAGTCTTTACCTTTTACTCCTGTGTTGGTGGCTTTCTGGTTTTTATCCTTTTCAGAGGCACTCCTGAGATTAAGTTTCGGTATAATCTGAACAACATTTTTCGGAATATTTGCCTGAGTGATGTCTCTTGAGTGGCATTCCATTAAGTATTTTCTGCATGCCTTCAGCTTCTAGTTCTTATGTAGTTGTCCAAGGGTTCATCTTCAGGAGCGGTGTGTGAGAGAGAAGCTGACTTCTGCAACTGCAATAGACAGGCAAATTGATTACTTTCTACTTGGGGAATCTGGTTCTGCCTGTTTGAAACCCAGCCTTGCTGAGAGGCGGATCACTGCTGGAGCTGCCCAGTAGCAGGAGCAGCTCCCTAGACAGACGCCCTGTAATCTGGAAGTGGAGCACTGCCTACCTATGAAGCACAAGTGTAAGTGCAGGATCTGTTTTCTATACTAAAGCTCAAAGGGAAAGCAAGGGTAGGTCATGGGTCTATTAATGCATTTACTGGAAAAGGGAAAAAATCCCAGTGAAGTAATACCTTTATTACAGCATCTTATAAATGGAGTTAAAATATTTTTAAGTTTGACCTAAAGTCTGAAGCAGGCGGGGATGTATAGCAGGAATTATATGACCTGTGCAAAACCATTTCAGTTCTTGGAGAGCATAAGGTGAAGACAGCTATTTGGATACACAACTTTTCCAGGTACAGCACCTCAGCTGTTATTTTTTAATACCTTCAGTATCGCAACAGGATTGGTGTGGAGAAAATGGGAGCTAATTGACCAAAAAGACAAATGTTACACCTTTCAACAAATTAGAGGTTAAAAATCAGCTGCTGCTGGAAGTTATAGGACATTAGTGTCACACTCACACTGAACTATGCAGCTTAACAACATTTCATTCTGCTTCAGCTGTGTTTTGTAGAATGTGCAGTCAAATAACATAGTAAATAGTGCAGTTATTTAATCTTCTTCTGAGAAAGGAATAGGCTCTGGCAACAAACTCTGTGTTCAGAAATGTTTTCTTTAAGGAGATCTAGATGAAATGACAGCTCTGCTGAGGAATGCTTTCTGAGACTAAGGGACAGTGCATTAAGATTGTTCAGACTGTAACAAAGATAGGTCATGTGACAAAATAAAAGTGGAGATAATTATTTCCAATCTTTTAATTACTTTCATAGGTTTCTTGAATTGCATTTCAGTTTTTCCCTGGTTTAGCTTTGGCCCTATTCCATAGCTAAATGCTGAGAGGACATTACTTGTTCTAGCTGCTTGGTGAGAAGGAATAGTGCCAGAGTATCCTAAGCATATTGAAAATGTCATAGGTTCTGTATCTGTACTGAACAACAGTTAGGGAATCTGCACTAAATCATACAAAGTACTGCAGAAGTACTTTTTTTGTTGAGTGGGAATGGATTATCAAAGGAAGGGTGAGGAGGAGAACTTCTTTCTAGCTGCAGGCAAGTCATCGACATTTTATCAGTCGGAGGTAGGGGGCTTTATCCCCAAGATGGTGATAAATAAGTGAAACTTCGGGACCACAGATAGTTAAGACTGATGAACTCTGGGAGAGAATGGACATTTGAGAAGCTGTCTTCCTATGGTCTCCTTCATAAACTCTTTTTGAAAAGAAAGATTAGATAATGAATCAGTGCATGAAGTAAAATGGTGACAAGGAAGGGTTTTTCTGAACTCTAGCTGCAACACAGTTGTTTTTTTAATGTCTCTTTGAAGCTAAATACTCTCTTGGGAGTAAAATAATTAGAATTGAGGCTCTCACACTGCGATTCTGGAAAATAGGAAGGAATAAGGTCTTAGAACAAACTGAAGCGCTGACAGGTTCTGCTTGGACTATGATAAATCCAAAGTACAAGCTTTGAACTAACATTGCCTAAAAGCCGTTTGAGTTAATGAAGATGACTTTAGATTTTGGAAGAAGGGCTATGACGTCTGGTTCCAAAACCATCTGCCATTGCATTCGTGGAGGCCAAATGTTTATGACATTATCCAGAAAGTTGAAACAAGAGTTCTTATGTAATGGAAAGGTTGCTAAATTTCAGAACAACGTTATTTCAGTGAAATTCCTTTATTAGAGAGAGGCAAGTGCAATTTTCAGATTCCCTATGCAATACTCCTCTTTGCAGCTTTTGTGCTTAGCTTGGATTATTACTATTGTAGAAAGTGCAAAACATTGCATTGTATGCTTATATTCCAGACTGGTCTGCACTGGTTCAAAGCAAACTGAACCAGTTTTCATGCTGAAAAATAGTAACTTTTAACAGGTGTAGTTTATTGCTCGTCAGATATTATTTACTATCTTTTCACAGTTCCTAGAGTTTTGCCATACCAGCTTTTCATTAAAACCATGTGACGATGTATCCTATTGTCACAAAGACTTTTTCTGGAAGATGGGAACAACTCTTTTGTGACTTGACCTCTTCTGTGAAGTTTTGTTTATTCCTTATAAAACTTTCAGACCCTCAGGAAACACAAATGATTCCTATGGACTTTTTTGTCATTTTTGTTTGTCTTTTGAAAATACGTATTTTGGATTTATATCTAAATGTCTCCATGTGTTATTAAAACTTGCTTGTAAGTGAACTCAGAAAATCATTGACTAACACAACTGCAAGTTTATTTTTTCAGGTTTCTTCTTTGGGAATACATCTACTTGGTTAACACATTCCTAAATACTTAGGTAAACTTACCTTGCTAATCCATCCTACCTTCTTGGATGTTGATCTTAAATCCATTTTAATCAAGAAACTGAGGTCTCGAGAATAGTCAAGTCCTGTGAATTTCATGAAAATTATTTCTTGGATAGCTGAGAGAAATCCCCATAAAGGAAAAGACCTGTTCTACACAGGTTTTAGCAATTACCCTTGCTTTTTCTTACATGTAGTTTGTGATGTACCTTTTAGTGCTTTAGATAGGAAGCTCTTCTGGTTTCTTTTCATATATAGAGGAGTTTTCAGTAAAACCTAAAAAAATTAGTCTTTGTAAAAGGAAGCAACTTTCATTTCTGTGTTTAGAACATGGTATCACCAGGAGTTTGGGGACGTGAAGAACTTAGGAGTTTGGAATGCTTATAATTCTGGACAGCCCTCTTATCTTTGTAGTAGTTATTGGTAACAGTGTTGAAAGGAACATACAGCCTCTGCTTCAGGGTATATGTAAAATGTAAAATAATCAGTAACATACTTCGGGGGGTAAACCAGATCTGGTCTGTGCCCATTAAAAACTACATTTCTGGCTGTAGTGTTGGATTGAAGACAAATTTGATCAAGAACAGCAGTCCCCAAAAACTTAAGACGCTTATCTTCTGAAGTCCTCTTTGCTACCATATTTCTAAGAAATAAGACTGATGGCAGTTCATCTTACAGAATACTGATTTTGTAAACCATGTTCTTCATACACCTTTTTATTTTTTCCCCTCTATTTAATAATAAAGTATATTTTTTAAAACCATTCATGCAAGTTTCTCCCTCTGCGCTTTAAGTTTTACTTACGAAGAGCAGATTCAAACAGTACAAATCAAATTGTTTGGCGTCAGAGACATACTGGTTAGTAGACAGGCACGAGATGTTCATGAAGCAGTATTAAGTGGGGACATGCGTGTGGGTTGGGAAGCTGCAAAGTTCTAAACTTTGATCCATACACTCCAAAAGATTGTACTGTGTAGCTTTAGAACAGTACAGTCTTTTTCATCTATCTTAACTGTAAAATATAAGTGCTTTGTCTAGTAATAATTATTAAATAATGACTAAGCACCTTAGTAATTAGCCAATGTTAGTATCTGCTGAAAGTAGTGCATGGACTAACATGTTTATTAAGTAGAAAGGAAAATTAAGAATTAAATTGAAACGAGGCATTTTCTCTTTGCTTTCTCCTTCTTCCCCTTCTTCCTACTTCTGTCAAAAACTTAGCTTTTGGAGATCTGAGAATCTCTTGTGTCATGGTGCTAAGTGTTTCGTTTGATCTTTTCTTTAGGCTGGCAAATAAGCAGGACAGAGAAGGAGCTCTGTCAGAAGCAGATGTAATCGAGTCCCTGTCTCTGGAAAAGCTTGCCAATGAGTATAAGTGTCTGTGTCAAATCGTAAGTATATTTTAAGATCTTCTTTTTCTAATATATATAATGTAAAGTTTACGATAAGGTAGGAGATTGTGCCATATAGTCTAAAACTGAAGCTAAACCCCTGCAATCCCAGGAAAGATTCAGCGCATGTATCTGTTTGGCAAGCAATTCTACTGTTCGCCTTGATGTTCCACTTTGGATCTGTTGAAGAAATCTTTATAACAAGGATCCTCAAAGTGTACCTGCTGGTCCATTCTGAAACCATGTAAGAGTAATTAGTTACTGATGTGGTTTAAAACTTGTTGAGTTGGACAGCAAATTTAACATTCCACCTTTTTCAAAAGAAGCAGGAAATGGAATTTGCCTATGTTGACATTGAGCAAGGATCGCTCCTCGGATGTTTTTCTCATTTCTGTTCATAGCTAAAACCATCATTTAGTCTGAGTCACCATCTGGCAAACAGTAAGAACTTAATCTAATTCCTAGGGGCATCTAATTAGTAGTTAGAAAAGAACACTGTTAGAGCTAGTTGTTAGTTAATATTTGTCCTAAAACAGATGTAGTATTCACGGTCGTGTTAAAAAAAACCCAAAAAATCATAAAAAAAGAGGGAAGGTGGGAGCTAAAACCAGAAGTCTCTATGAAAGCTACTGAATATTGATCAATATTTCAGATAATTTATCCAAATCAGTAGTCCTTGAAGTTTTCTTTAAGCCCGTGTTTTAATCAACCAGTTTCTTACTAAACTGTTTGTGGGTTTTACATTTATAATCTTTTATAATTGCAATAAGAAACATTTTAAAAGATAATGAGAGTTATGTTCTTCTTAACCAAGATTAGAATGCAATTTTGCAAAACCATTCCAGATGGGATTTGGGTTTTAAAATTTAAAAAAGGATTTTAATTCCCTAGGGAGAGTTGCAAAATTCACAGGATAATACATACTGCTATTATTTTCTCTAGAAAGTTCAGTTCTAGCAGGGCATAGCTATGTTCATTGTCATTACTCTTCGAGTGCTTTCTTCAGTCAGTGGACTTTGCATAATGCATATGTAGCAATCGTAAAAATAAAAACTGCAAGTTCACCATTTGTTTTCCCCCAAGGGACTTCTGTGACAAAAGTGTTTTCTTGCAAAGCACTATCAATATAAAGACCTGAAGGATTCTAGTGTATTTTCCAATACTTTAGAATTACTGAATTTATTACATGTTCCAGTAAAATGCTGTTCTTGTTCTCCATTTATATCTTGGTGTCATCAAGAGAGAAACTAGATCCCATACTCTAAGTCATTTTAGCTGAAAGCAGCAGTTATTCAATAGGATGACTCATGGGTGATGTGACAGTTTGGAAAAAAAAAAAAAACACTTCTTGAAAGCTTTTGTTTTGAACTGACCAATTGGAGTATTTCCTTCCATGCTACGATTGCACATCTCATTGGTTTAGAAAGTTTCTCGCGAGTGTACTGTGCCTTTAAGAGCCGCTGTTTTTTCAGCTTTTGCGGCTTTTTGGGCTTTTGCGGCTTTTCGGGTCTTTTCGCTTTCCGGACACTCCCGGCTCTGCGCTGCGAGAGGCGCCGCGGACCTCATGCTTCACTCCGGGAAGAGGCTTTCTTCAGACATTGCGGCTTAGCTCCGGGACCTACAGGCTGTCTCTCCTCGGCTCGGACCCTGCCCGCCGCCTGGGAGATCCGCGCCCGGAGGCTGTCTCTGGGTGGAGCGAGGCTGTGTGCTGGGGAAGCCCCCGCCGCGCCGCCTGGGACAGACTGCTCGCGCCGCCCGGAGACCCGCGCCCGGAGGCTGCTCTTTGCCTGCTGCTGTAACGCCGTACCCTCTCTGCCGCCAGCGCTGCCGCTTCTTGCTGCTTCGGTTCTACAAACTGCACGACGAGAACTGGTAGGAACAGCGCTTTGCACGTTGGAGCCCGGCTTCGTAACAGCCGCGGTTTCCCTTTGTTCACTCCCATGAAAGCGCACATGTGGCCGGCACCATTTTCGGACTCCACGTGGTACCGTCCCCCTTTCTCTGTTACTCGCGTTTAACCCTTGCCTTTCCATCCTGTACAAACCCTCAGATTTTGCATTGGTTTTTCCCTGCATATTATATATTTTGTTCTAGTTTTATTAAAGTTTGTTTCAGTTTTCCAAATATTCAGAGGTCTCACAAAATCTTTCTTTTCCTTTTCGTATCTCTGCTTTTTAACCCTTTTCTCTCCCGGAGGAGAGGGGTTCAGGGATAGGAAAGGGCACGTCCCCGTGCTCGGCTTGCCTTAGCCAACCAGCGACAGGTGAATTCAACAGGGACGTTGTGAAAAAACATTTAAATAAAATTAGGCAAGCACCAAAAAAACTTTTGTTTTCTATTTTAATTAGTTTTGTTCTGGATCTTTAAGTTTCCCCACAAAATATTAAAGCAAAGGTGAGGAGTAATTTGTCTCCCTGTCACACAGTGTCAGTGAGAATGACCTTTCTCTTTTTCTTCTTTAATATGTCTGTATATTCTATATTTCTAAATTCTATATTTTGTAACTGAACTACAGCAACAATAATCTTGGTGCAAACTGAGAAGACAATTGCCCCAGTGCTATCTGTTGTTTTTTCTGAGTTTTCTCAGACAAACAAGGTATTATTGCCTAAACATCTTCTTCCTGATTAGGTTCTGCTAGAGAGTGCTGTAGTGTTCCATAGTGAACAACACTCATATTTGAACCTTAATTTAGACAAAGTTGGAATGTATTAAAATACAAACTAGGTTTGGCACTCTGGGTAGACATAACAGGTAAGAATTATTTTTTTCTCTTGTAAATCATCCATATCGTATCTGATTATGGTGCCATTTAAGTGCTTGTCAAGTGAAGTCATAACACAGAGAATTTTTTAGGTGTTGCCTTTGTAGAGTTAGTCTTTTTAATCTTCCTTCCTTCATGAACTCAAATCCTGAACACAATCAGTGTGAAATATAATTTCTTCATATGAAATGCATAGCTGGATCTATTCAATTATTATTCAGAGAACAGTTTAAAAGACCCATAGAGTGCTCCAAAACATTCCGGAAAATGGTTCTGAAGAGATCTTGAGAGGTCATCTAGTCCTTTTTCATGTTCTAAGCTAGAATCAAGCCACATCTCTTTTGTTCCAATTAAAGCCCATTACGCTTGTCCTACTGACAATGAACATGAAGACTAAATTATTATTTTCCTACTTGCAGTTATGCCTTATGTTTTTGAAGGCTATTATCGTACCTCCTTGAAGCCTTTACATCTCAAGAGAATCACTCCTGTTCCTTCAATGTTTTCTTGCCAGATGCATTTCATGACCAATTTTGTCTGTTTTTTCTCACTCTGCTCCTCTTGATTCCTTCCGGTCAATCCACTTCCTTGAATTGTTGCATCCAAGCTAAGCTAACAATATTCCAAACTAATTTAGCAATGGGGTTTGCACCCATCTTCCAGTATATTTGCCTAGATCATGTTTCTCTTGCTTGCTGATGAGAATATAATGACAATGTTTTACTCCAATCAAGAGGCGTAATGTTTTGCATCACCCCTATCCACAATACCTGTTCTGATATAAAAAACTGAATAGGTTTGACAGTTTTTCTGACAAATTCATACTGGATTTTATTTATCCCCTAGTCCTTATGAGCGAGTCAAACATTTCTTTCATGAACTGAAGTTAAGCTGATTCCCTTGCATCTCATGTTTCCATTTTACTAGATAAATAGAACATGGACTATTTATAACCATAGCAAAACAGGACATACATGTTTGAGATTGATAAATTTTATTTCTTATAGATGCATAGATATGGATGTGTATAGAAATAGGTGTGTAAATATGCGTATATACACATAGCAGGTGTATATGTAACAGCTGTGTTTACATGTAACAAGTGTATATATGTCTTGAGATAGATGTGCAAACCTGTTTTTCTGTGCAGTAGTCTAATTTCGAAATGGAACTGAAAATAATGGAATTTGGTAGAATTATGTTATTTGTGTCTTGGCAAAAAAAAACACCTATACCTGTCACTGTTTTGCAAGCTTCACAGTAAAAAATGATTTTTTGGCTGATTTCTTGTTTTCAGTGATTTGAACTGCAAATAATTTCCCCCTCCTTCTCCTTATGTTTACAGGAACCTTGCTCAGCTATCATGGGCTGTGGGAAAAAAATTGATAAATCAATAAAAAGAGGTTTATATTGGCTTCTACATATCATAGCAAAGATTTTGATGCCTTAAATGAGCGCATTCAACAAGACACTATGGAACAAAAAGCATATGAAGAGCAAAAGAAACTAGAACGAGCTGAGCGAGTGAGAAAGATTCGAGAAGAAAGGTATTCTCTTTATAATTTCTCCTACCCTCCCCTTCCTCCCTTTCTCTAAGATACCTGATTCCTTCCTGTACGTAGATCTTATGGGAACCAAGCTATCAATGATTTAAAGCTTACAGGCCAAGAGTCTCCATATTAAAAGTATGGACCCAAACAGTAGAGCCTTTCCTTAAGACCTACAAGTTTTTTCCTGGTTCATCCTCTTTATTTTATTCGTTCTCTACTGGAAGTGTGCTGTGAATAGAATTGCAAGGTAGTTGTGGAATAAATTTGACCTTTCTAGTATAACTAGGAGGCTAACCTAAAAAATAAATCATGTCATTTGTGTGTTCTGAAATAAACTTCTATTAAGTTGGAATTTGTCACCCATATATGAGTATCAAAGATGACATGTGAAACTTTATTCAACACTATGCTTAATAAACTTCAGGATATCCAGCAGGCGAGGCTTTAGATGATGCAGAGAGGGGAAGCAGAACAAGTGATTTATTACTTACCTTTAAAGACCTTTGTGGTCATCAGCAGCCCAGCATGCTTCCTATTAGAGACTGATGTGAATCATTTCACTGGGGCATTCTTAAAAAATTTGCTGAGCACCCCTGTCCCCCCGTCTGCCCTATATATGCAGAGATATGCAAGTCTCAGTTACTGTGAGAAGTAACGGTGAAGCTACTGTGAATGTCCTGGCTTGTACTCTTGGTGATTTGGTTTGCTTCAGCAAGTAAATTACTCACGCACATTTTAAACACCTGGAATTTGACACAGTCTTCACATGTATTTCACAAAGTTGTAAAAAAAGCCCATATGCTGTTAGTCTGCCAGATGTCTCTGCGTAGACGAAACCCTCTGACTGTTGGATTGTGTTGGGTTTGTCATGTTTAGAGGTGTAGCAAGGAGGACTGACTTTGAAACACATCTCAAAAGAGATGTCTGATGATAGGGCATTTTCCATATATTCTGTTCCTGCTCCCTGTTCTTGATTGTATTTGTTCACTGGAAGAATTGGTTGACTCTGAACTGGATTAAAGGCTTAAAGGTTTTGCTAAACTTCCTGTGTCTTAGAGGAAAGCTAACTAGTAACTTCTGCTGATGTTAACTTTAGCTGAGGGCTTTAACTTGCATTTTGCTCTTTTGCATCAAATCGATTTGTTACTTAAGAAACGGGTTAATCTTGATTCAAGTGTAACTCTGTTTTATTCTGTGTTTTAATAATTCCCCAGACTGCTTTTTGATCAGATTTGCTTTCCTGAATGTTTTCTCAAAGTGCGTTTCCTCCACAATACATTAGTAGCAATTGCCTCGTTCCAAATGGAAAACCAGGAGAGAGGTACTGCCACTAAGTTTTAACCTAGCACTGGCCGTTCCTTCCAAGTAGCATGGTTTCATAGGTAGCTCAGTGACCTCCTTTTCCTTCCCATCAGTGCCTCTGAGCAATGGGGTTACTTCTTTTCTCAGTACTTGCAGCTGTAAAGTAGGTATAACCGTGATTTCCTATGAGCAAGTACCATCAGATCAATTGATGAAAAGTATTTGATGAACATATACTGTATTAATGATATATTATTTAATACATAATAATTTTAATAATTCTTAGGTAGAGATCTGGTACATAAAAAATAACTAGTGGTGGTGTAACAACAGTATACTGAGCGTTACGTGTCCTCCTAAACTTTTGAGTCTAGTTGAAGCAAGTATGATTCCCTAACTGTTACTACATAAACTAAGCAGTATGGTACCGGTTGTCCCTTATGTATGTTAAGAAGAGTCTGGAATTTTGAGAAATGGAGGCGTATTAAAAATAGAATAGGTTTTAAATAGTCTGGTTTCCCACCACATAGTGTTTTTTTGTGGTTTTTTTTTAAACAATTGAATACTTTGAAACAATTGTTATAAAAGATTACCAGTGTGAACATTTCAGCATACTATTGAATAATCAAAACCTTCCAGTCACGGATGTATTCTGTTGCATATCCTGTCCTTAGAAACTGATTCTACTTCCTGAAGTGCTGATTGAACGTTCTGGCACATAGCTGCATGTGTTTCTACCTCTGCTGTAGCATAAGTTTTATGGATGTTAGCCTGTCTTTGTGATTTCTGTAGGATGTTTGCAAAATGCAGAAGCATATTGTAAAAATCAGCTAGCGGAAATTAGAGGGTGAGTTAGATGACCTAATAAGTATTCTTTATGGTGTAAAATCTATGGCTTGGCTTCTTCATAATTCTTTGTTTATCTCCTCTTTTCTCTCCGCCCTCCACCACCCCTGCCCTACCTCCCCCCAAAAAAAAAAAAACCCAAAAACCAAAACCCTCACACAAACTAAAACAACATAAACCCGACCACAACAACACAGGGAAAGAGAGGAAGGTAGAAGTGTACTTGATGAGGATGACCCTGAGCCTGGGAACTCTGAAAACCCCTTCCAGCCTATATCTACTGTAATCTCTGAGGTATGAGAATATGTGGAAATCTGAATCATTTTAGACCTACCACTAAAATGTCTGAGAGGTAATGAGAAAAATGGTTCATTTAAAAGAATTGTTCTAAGTCTGTATGCACAGCATTATTATTTTTTTTTAATCCTGTCAGTCTTGTTTTGTTTACATTGAATCAATGCTGTCATGTTACTTGAAAAGTTGTCCAAATCATGGTAGCAATTTCTGGATATTTAAGCTCTGCGTATGTGTATATTTTTTTCAACTAAAACATTAAGAAGAAAAACCTTAAGAGGAAGAAATTAGTATTCTAACCTTTTGCTCAGGACTGTTGATGTTGTTTATATAGCTAGCAATATTTTTGTCACATGACCTAAGAGAAAGCAAGAAAGCAGGCTATAAATAAAGATCATTTCTTTTGCTGTTAATCCTTTTTTTTTTTAATTGGTAATTTTTTTTTTTCTTCCTCTGGACAAGATTTTGATTTTCACCTATTTGGACTTATTTGCTATGCTAGATGGGGGATAGAAAAACATTTTAGCAATATTTTGATTTTTAAAGTAACCTTCCTGTCTTACTAATCAATTTAGGGCATTAGAAGTTGTTAAAAATTCTTTTTGTTAGAATGAAAAACAATTGAAAAGGAGAAGAAGAGGCAAAAGTTGGAGACTGAAAAGGCTACAGTTGTCTTGAAATCTCAAACACAGCATGAACAAATGGATGCCCAGCATTTATCAAGTAGCAGTAGCCAAAACACAAATGGTAGTAGACTAGAAACGTGCAATTCTACAACTGCACAGCTTTTGCAGCATGAAGAGGAGAACAAGCAGCAAGCCTCAGAATGCCTTCACTCAGGTAAAATGCTTCCTTTTAATGCATCATTTAATGTTATTTTTCACATAATTGTTCCCTCTGTATTATTTTTCCTGATACCACACCTCAATTTAATCTACTGAAAACATAAAAGTGCACCGTTAGGTTATTGTATTGTAAAATCCATTCAGAAAAGTGTGCCTTTGTTGGTGTGACTGATACTGAAGCTGAAACTAGGTTCATTTTTATTGTTATCAAATATGTAGTCCACTTTCCATCAGTATCAAACTGAGTTTCTTTATTAAAACATAAATTTGCATATATTTTATGCTTACAGTTTATTTTCTATGGCAAAATGTGTAGATTTTGCTTTTCGTATAATTTTGTGTATAAGTTTAGACTTATATGTAAGACATACATAGGCTTATATATATCTCACCCCAACAATTGTATTAGAAGATGACCTAAGATAATTCTCTGAATATAACGGTATGATATATAATGCTTTGTTTCTGTTTGGTATAGATAACGGTAAGAAAAAAACTAAAAACCAAAATTAAAAAGGGGCCACAGAGTAGAACCTGTTAATGCAGAGGACACTGTTCCCAAAAATCCTACACCACCAGCTTTTCCACCAGGTAAGTGTACTAACAAATGATAATCGATGTGTCAATTTGAGGCTATTAATCCTTTAAAACATTCATTTGTGAATGTTAAAATCTTCACAGAGAGATATGCTACTAAACTTAACTCTCTAGGAAATCTTTGATGCCATTTTCCCACTTCATGCATAGATTTGATCTACTCCATGGGGGAGGAAGTTGTTATTTTCACCAAAAAAAAAAAAAAAGTCAGAAAAAGTTTCATCAGTCACTGACGAAAAAGTTAAAAATATGAATATTTTTAAGGGTAAATCATTTTATTTTTACAATATTTCATCATTATTCACCAGTATATACAATATGTTACATACTTCCAGCATTTCTGAGTGCTTTGATTTCTCCCAAAGGGAACTGGCTTCCGTACATTTCATCAGAATCAAGTGCAGTGATGGCATGTTTTGACTGTCTTTGTTTTCCTTTAGTTGGCTGGGCAACTCCCAAACTTAATAGACTTCGAAAACTTGAGCCTCTTGGTGAAACACATCATGCTGGTAATTGAAAATGTTTTGGATTTTGTACTTTTTTAAAGCATTCTCCATTGTTCATTCACTTCTACATTCATTTCCTTCTTCATCTTTTTTAGTCTCTTAATGCCAGTTTTCACTGACCAACAGCTAAACCTTTGGCTTTGTAGAAAGCATCTTTTTGATTTTTTCAAGTCTTATTTCTTTTTTATCAAAAAGAATAAGTTCTCTTGGATTCCCTTATAAAGTTTAAAGTAGCATGGGATATCAGAAGCTATTAATGATCTGAGTTATTTGCACAGCAGCATGCACCTAAATATTACAATGTGCCATATAACAAAAAATAACAGGACCAGTTACCTTAAGATTCCAAACACATACTGCATTCAAAATGAAGGTTTCAAAGTATTTTTCCATCATCCGTGTAGACAGTTCAGTATTATCTGATGTCGTGAGGACAGGATTTGGGTTACCTGGATAGGAAGAAGTCTGAGGTACTCATGAGAGGATGCTGCAGGAAGAGCTAAGCAGGACTGCAGGGATCCAGCAGGTCTTATTAATTTGGCATCCATAGTGGCTCTTCCACAGCCAGGCTGGTTTTGCACTAAGTTACCTGTTGTTTCACTGATCTGGACCTGATCTGGAAGTCCTAATTGCTTCACGATACTGAACCCAAATGGGCCCCATGTATTTCTGTGTTTCTGACTGTAGAAGTAGTGAGACTTCCAATTGAAATCTAGGTTATTGGTCTGCAAGGAGAGGTGACAGTGATAAAGCTTGGGATCTGCTACTTTACCTGAAGAACCAGTGTCCCTGAAAGTTCACAAATCATTAGGAGAAATAAGTTTAATAACTGGAAATGTCAAGGTGTAATGGCAGATTCTTGATTTCTCTCTTCAATAATGACTATTTTCTATTTTTGGAAGACCATGAAGGATTATTTAATTCTTTTCATATGTTCATTTTGCATCTTTTTCTCAGTTTTAGATTATAATTTCTTAATTTTTCTTACATTTTTGATTTTCGAATTTTGAAAAGCCAAGTGAATATGGAGACATCTGGAGTAATATGAGAGGAGGATAACCAAACTAAAGCAATGGGAGCACTTATGCAAAATGAATAAAGGGAGCATTAATTGAGGAACTTACAGAGACAGGAGCTTAGTGTGGCTGTAGTGATCCTTGAATTTAACCCTGGCTTGAATTGAGTGTAATGTGGTTGTGTAATACAGCACCATGTGGACATACCTGCTGAAGTTCTGAGCAACAGAACATGGACCTCCTTTGCCAAGGAATCAAAAGATGCCTAAAGGGGAATTAAGATCTCTAAAACCTAGATATTTATTTTTCATAGGATTGTAATTCATGCGCCTAAAATGTAATTTGTAATCTTAATTGTAAAACCATCTGCTCTGTTTTTTTAAAGGCATATAGAAAGAAGGCGGCAAGAAAGAAAAGCCAGATGAAGAGGTAGGGAGGGGAAGAAAGGGAAGAGGTGGTACTCAATTTTAATCTGTGCCTAAGGGAGAAGTTGCATTTTGTAGCAAAAACATGGGTGAGACAAAGAGGAAAAAACTTCTTAAACTAGGTTCCCTGCTCACAGGTGTGTAAGTTAGTAATCTGAGAGCTGTGTGAGTTTAGTTCATTTGTAAAATAAGGATAATAAAGTATTTTGGAATCTAATGATGTAAAAGATGTTGGTAGGAGAATGACCTCTTGACCAGAGGTGTAACCATTGAGATCAGAGGAAATTTGGAGTGCTCAGAACTTTGCAGCCAAATTCAATACATTGCCTGTTCTTTGCTGAGATTTGGGTTCTTTCAGGAATTTCGAGACACTCACAAGATTCACACAGATACAGAAAGTCTTGAGAAAGCAAGAAAACATCTATTAGGAAAGTGCTCTTTAGAAATGAAAAAGCCCTTCAAACGCATGGTCCAGCATCTTCAAACCTTTATTAGGTCTGATATCAAAAGCAATTAACTTATTTTGCTAAAGCAGATGGGTTTTTTTACTCAGACCATTTGAGAGTCATGGAATTGTAGAATCATTTAGGTTGGAAAGATCATTGAGCACAATCATTAACCTAACAACGCCAAGCCCATCTTGCACTGATTTAGCTTGGCTATCCGTCCTTTGCCTGTTTCTGTCACACAACAGTGTTTCTGATGAGTTTTTACATATTTTGCAGACAGAGAACCTGCTTCTGCTTGGAAACTCATTTGAGTTTTTCCTAAGACCAGTGGAGCCTATCTTTGGTCCATTTTTTAGAATATTCCCTGAATTCTGAAAACGAACTTCTTTTGGATTTCCCCTCAGCAGAAAAATAAATGAGGTTCTATTTTTTTCGTTTTTTTTAAATTATTTTTCCCCAGCTTGCTCAAAATTCATTCTAAAGGTGGTTTTAAATGTTTCAGGCATTCAACCTTTGTGAAAAAAAAGGCCTGGTTTCCTTATTAGTTGCATGATTAATGATATAAATGGCTTGAAGCCCAATTTGCAGTGAACTTTTATTATTATTATTTCCTTTAGCTGAGACTTAGTAAGGTTTTCTGTGAGTTTTTTGAACTCTCTGAAGTGCCACTGTGTTCTATAGGAATACAATTTGCTTTGACAAATATTATATCTGGCCAAATGGCTGAAAATCTTTGTGATGGGGGCAATATGAGCACCTACGTCATGTGACCAGGCTGAGAGCTCAGTTCCAGTGGGCACACCCAGTGATTGCTTTGGTAGGCTCCATGTAAAATTGTTAGTGTCCATAGGAGCAAGGAAAGAAAAAAGTATTGAACAGTCTGCTGTTAAATTTAAGGGCTCATGGTTGATGCACAGAGATTATTTTCAGAGTACGATCAAAGTCTATGTCCAAGAGTGTATCAGTGACACACTTGATAGCTCCTCCATGGAAGTCAATCCTCTTAACGTTCAAAACAGATAGGACTTTTTGGAGTGTTGATTTCTGCTAGACCATGGTATAACACAGGAACAGCTGTTCCTCTGCATTCTAGTACGGCTTTGTCAGTTAGGATAGCAGTTACTCTCTGGCTTTTGTCTTAAATTTTTTTTTTTTTTTTTGAAAGTGCCACAGATATGTGGTAGACCTTGCTGCTGAAATATATAAATTTAATGTAGTGTGAGTTGAAACAACCTCGAAAGGTCTGGTTTTTACTGCTAGGTGTTCTCGGAGACATAAATCTGTCTTAATGATTTAATGTGCAAACTGAAAAATTTAAGTGTTGGTGAGCAGGCTATTTGGTATATATTGAGTCATTTTTGTGTCATTTGTAGCAGAGAACATTACGTTGGGTGTCTAGGCAGAGTTAAGAGGCAGTTATCAATTATATAAATCTTAATTATACACTTATTTTCACTGAAGTCTGCAATTTTTCGGTCATGCTAATGAGTCTAGCACAGCACTAGGTAATGAGTGTCTATTTATTGTCACTGGAGGATACATTTGCAAGAATGATAAACCTCTTCATTATAGGAGGTAAAATTGTCTCCCAGTCCTAAAGTCATCTGCCAGACTCAAGAAACTAATAAAACCATCATTGTAGGAGTTCTCATTTACCCTATCATCATTTGTTGCAATTTTGTTGCTTTCACATACTGTTGTAACAATGAATTGGCTCTACTAAAATCAAAAAAGATTTGCAACAATAACATAAAACTGTTATTATTTACTAATTAAATGTAAGAATAACTAAAACTGGTGGTCCTACAGTTATGTACATATATTCTTAGAGTCATGTAATCCAAGTTGCTTGGTTTGTTACTTTTAGCAGGAATGCAATTTTAACACATTATCGCATACGTAAACAAGTGGAATACATTTTCTTGGAAAAATATGATTTATTAAAGCCAAATTTTTTGTTGGCAGGCCATCAAGGCTTTGTAGGGGAGAAGGTTTCTGTATAAACTAAATTGACATTGAATGCTTCAAAAAGCTGCTTTTATATTTTCTTGACTTCTACCTGTTCCTCTTACCATTTTCATTATGTTAATTTTGCTTGAAATGCTTTGCATGTACCAGTCTGCATGTTTTTTTTCTTTGATATCAATTACAAATGTTTAAGAATACTTGTTGTTCTGTTCTGGTGCAGTTAATAACTTTGTCTTGAACAATTTTACTACTTCTGCTCCTTTATTGACAGAAGAAAAGTTGCACTTTATTTAAAAATTTGATATAGTTCTTTTAAAAAGTTAGTCAGGCTTTCAAGATAGATGCCATGCCAATGATCCCAAAATTTTGGATGCTGCATGGCATTTATGTTACTTGAAACTTCATTGCAATGCAGACTGAATACAGCAAAATTCAAAAATTCATTTTTCAGTCATTATTTGTACACTTTGGATGTCTCATTTCCTATTTTAGGGATGTTTACAGATCACCTTTGGACTTGATCTTACAAATGCTGATGCATGTATAATAAAATGTAATTAAATCCTGTTTTGGCCAATATACCTCCAGACGTTAATTACCACTGCGTCTGAAAGGTGCTTGTTAGGAATTAGCTCTAAACTTGTAGACTACTTAGCTTTCATTAAGGAAGCAAGAATTTACCTTATTAAATATCAAGGAGATGATAAATGACAGATTAATGTGGTTTTCTTCTCTGGTATTTCTTAGACAGATTTCTATGGAAAGCCTCTGCCCCGCTGACTATACGCCAAAGACCCAACAGCGATACCCATGACGTCATTGCTTAGCTGGATCACAAACAGCATTTTAAAACATAATCGAAAAAATGATATCAGAAAAGTTTTTGACCTTGAAAGAAAATTTTAAAAAACATGGAGTTTTTTATAAAAAAATTTCTAAACATGGAGTTCATTCTGTTGTACTTAGTTGATCAGACTTGTCTACATGGAGAAACTGCACCAGCAGCACTCAATGGATACGTAAAAATAAGTGATGTGTGCTCGTGGGTGGGTGGCTCTCTCTTAAAAGGCACTGAGGCATCCATCTGCCATCCAGACAGGGAGTCACGAGGAGGTATGCTGTCTTCCAGGAGCTGAGATCTGAGACATTGCCAAGAGGGTGCCACAACTTGTCAAGAGCACTGACTGCTATCCACTGTTAGTCTTTCATGTGGGCATGAATGACAATGCAACCAGAATCTGGGCAGAATCAAGGAAGACTCTAAAGCCCTGGGGGTGCAAGTGAAACTGTTGGTGCCCAAGTTATCTTCTCCTCCATTTATCAGTTAGAGGAAAGGTGTCAGCCAGAAATAGATTTATAATGCATATCAACTTCTGGTTACATGGCTGGTGCCATCATGAGGGTTTGGCTTTTATGACAATGGGACAACTTTTGATGACCATAACCTGTTAGGGAGGGTGTGGAATCCACCTGTCTAGAAGAGGCAAGGGAATCTTTGGCAGCAGACTGGCTAACTTGGTGAGGTGGGCTTTAGACTGAAGGGCTCAGGGGCTGGGATGCAAAATGCCAATGCTCATGCCATCACATTTAACTGGGAAATAAGCCAGGCCCGCCAGAGCAGCAACAAATGTTTCTTAGTGCCTTCCAGGATGAGAGCCAGTAGACCAACCACCTCAAGGATGTGTATGGCTATGGTGGATCCTCTTGCACCCTCAGGAAACCATGTGAGCTCGATTCCCTCTCTGAAATGCCTGTACACCAATGCAGCAGCATGGGAATAAACAGGAAGAATAGAGAGCTGTGTGTGTGGTCAAAGGGATATGGTCTCATTGCAGTTACGGAGACATAGCAGGATGGCCAGCGTGACTGGAACGCTGTCATGGACGGCTACATACTTTTCAGGACAGACAGACCAGCAAGGCTGATGGTGGAGTTGCTCTTTATGTGAGAGAGCGACTGGTATGTATGGAGCGCTGCTTAGGTGCAATGAAAAACAAGTCAAGGAGCTTAGGGTAAAAATTAAGGGCAAGCTAATATGGGAGACACTGTTGAGGATGTTTACTACAGGCCACCTGATGATCAGGAAGAGGAAATTGTTAAGGCCTTCTACAGACGGCTGAAAGTAGCCTCATGATCACAGGCCCTGGTTCTCATGGGGACTTCAGCCACCCTGGTATTTGTTAGAAAGGCTACACAGCAAGACACACACCTTCTAGATGGTTCTTGCCAAGGAGCCAACCAGGAGAGTGTGCTGCTAGACCTTTTACTAGCAAAGAAAGAAGGTCTGGTTGGGGATTGAAGGTTAGGGCAGCCTTCGCAGCAGTGGCCATGAGATGGTGGAGTTCAGGATCCTGCCTGGAGGAAACGGGGCAATAAGTAGGATTACAACTCTGGACTTCAGGAGAGCTAACTTTGGCCTCTTCAAAGATCTACTTGGAGGAATCCTATGGGTTAGGACTCTAGAACATAGGGGGGCCCAAGAGATATGATTAATATTCAAGTACCACTTTATCCAAACTCGAGATCGTTGCATCCCTATGACTAAGAAATCAAGCAAAGGAGGCAGAAACCTGCAATGATGAGCAAGGAGCTTCTGGAAAAACTCAAATGGAAGGAGGAAGTTTACAGAATGTGGAAGAAGGGCCTGGCCATTTGGGAGGAATACAGGAACATTGTCAGAGTATGCAGGGATGTAATAAGGAAAGCTAAGGCCCACTTGGAATTAAATCTGGCAAGAGATGTCAAGGACAACAATAAGGGCATCTTCAAGTACATCAGAAGCAAAGGAAGACTAAAGAAAATGTGGGCCTGCTGCTGAATGAGTGGATGCCCTGGTGATGGAGGATACAGAGAATGCAGAGGTACTGAATGCCCTATTTGCTTCAGTCTTTACTGAAGAAGGGAAGACTCTCCCTTGGTCAAGGAGGATTGGGTTAGAGATCATTTAGGCAAACTGGACACCCACAAATCCATGGACCCTGATGGGATGCACTCACGAGTGCTAAGGGAGCTGGCAGATGTCATTGCTAAGTCACTCTCTATGATCTTTGAAAGGTTGCGGAGAACAGGAGAGGTCCCCAAGGACTGGAGGAAAGCCAGTGTCACTCCAGTCTTCAAAAGGGCTAGAAGGAGGACCCAGGAAACCAAAGGCTGGTCAGCCTCACCTCCATCCCTGGAAAGGTGATGGAACAGCTCGTTCAGGAGATCATCTCTAAGCACATGGAGGAAAAGAAGGTTATCAGGAGTAGTGAGCATGGATTCACGAAGGGGAAATTATGCCTGACCACTCTAACAGCCTTCTATGATGGCATGACTGTATGGACAGATGGAGGGCAGTGGATGTTGTCTACCTTGACCTCAGCAAGACTTTTGATACTCTCTGTAACATCCTCATAGGGAGGCTTAGGAAGTGGAGGTTAGCTGAGTGGACAGTGAGGTGGATTAAGAACCTGCTGAATGGCAGAGCTCAGAGGGTTGTGATCAGCGGTGCAGAGTCTAGTTGGAGGCCTGTAGCGCGTGGTGTTCCCCAGGGGTCAGTACTGGGTCCAGTCCTGTTCAACATACTCACCGGTGACCTGGATGAAGGGACAGAGTGTACCCTCAGCAAATTTGCTGATGATACTAAACTGGGAAAGTGGCTGACGCACCACAAGGCTGTGCTGTCATTCAGCAAGAGCTGGACAAACTGGAGATTTGAGTGGAGTGGAGCCAAATTAAATTCAACAAGGGCAAATGTAGGTTCCTGCACCTGGGGAGGAGTAACCCCATGCACCAGTACAGGTTAGGGGTTGACCTGCTGGAAAGCAGCTCCATAAAGAACAACCTTGGAGTCCTGGTGAACACAGGTTGACCATGAGCCAGCAACGTGCTTTTGTGATCAGGAAGGCCAAGGGTATCCTGGGTGCATTAAGAAGTGTGGCCAGCAGGTCGAGTGATTTTCTCTATTCTTCCCTGGTGATGCTACATCTGGAATATTGTGTCAAGTTTGGGGCTCCTCAGTTCAAGAGAGACAAGGAACTACTGGAGAGAGTTCCCCAGAGGGCTACAAAGATGACGAGGAGACTGGAACATCTCTCTTATGAGGAAAGGCTGCGAGACCTCAGTCTGTTTAGCCTGGAGAAAACTGAGAGGGGATCTTACCAACGCTTATCAATATCTGAAAGGTAAATGCCAGGAGGATAGGGCCAGACTCTTCTCAGTGGTGCCCGGCAACAGGACAAGGGGCAGTGGGCCCAAACTGGAACACAGGAATTCCATCTCCACGTGAGGAAAAATGTCTATACTTTGAGGTGGCAGAGCACTGGAACAGGCTGCCCAGAGAGGTTGTGGCATCTCCTTCTCTGGAGATAGTCAATAGTCAAACAGGCTGCCCAGAGAGGTTGTGGCATCTCCTTCTCTGGAGATAGTCAATAGTCAAACCCCACCTGGACATGATCCTGTGCAACCTGATCTAGACAAACCTGCTTTAGCAGGGGGGTTGGACTAGATGATCTCTTGATCTTCCAACCCCTAACATTCTATGATTAACTTTTCGCATCACCAGCTCTTCTTCAGGATTTAGCATGAAATCAAGAGAGGTCTATGTGTCCGTGGATGCTCATATGAACATAGTATGAATATTTATTGGGTGAAAATACATAGCTGTAAACCTAACACTTTCAAGATGACATAAGACTGGATTGTGTGTTCTCACCAAGACCTTTCTCCAGGTGCTGCATAGTGGTTGGTATTTCTGCAGCTAATAAATGATTCTAAAGCATTTTGTAAGATTCTTGTATGATAGGTTGAATATAGGAAGGTTATGCAACAAATATTGAGTCTATTTTTCTAACTTTTTATAAAATTATTTAAAAGTTTGAGTGCATACACGTACCTGCTACCAATGTCATGGTACCTAGAAAGCTGATAATCAAGTGCATACAAACAATGTATGTTTGAGTCTTAGATTTCTCTTACAATAGCAATACATCTTATTAGGGATTACATTACCAGATGCATAGTTCATATTTCTGGCAATCTGAAGAGGGGGGAAGGCAGGAAAGAAAGTTCAAGATAAATACATTTATACAAAATTAATGCTGTTTGAATTGTCTGAAAGTTTTCCTACGTTGTTATTTTCTTTTGTTAACTGAGGTTAGCATAGGTTATAAATTCAGTTGAAAAAATAGAGATAAATATTGTATTGTCTACTACAACATACAAGAAAATTGTACATAGTGGAAGTTTTGCACTAATCCAGTCATCAATTTTGATGGAAAACTTAATCAACCATTATGCAGATAAGCTCCAGCAGTTTTTAATCACATAATCTTAAAATACCATCTTGAAAACTAAAGAAACCTCTGATTTTTAAGGACTTATATAATACTTCCACGTAATGTGTTCATTTTACTTTAAAAGAAATCACACATAAGTGATACATGAACAACAAGGGTTACAATTGGATATATTCTTATTTAAATGTTTTTCCTCTTACATTGGGGATAACCATTGGTAAATTGTGTAAAGGTGTGTATCATTATGCCACTTAGTTACAGGACGGATGAAACCCCCATTCAAAGGTTTTTTGAAGAAGCAGTACTTGATTTTCTATTGCACTCTCAGTCTTCCATACCATGGTACTACCAAATGATTTAGTAGATGTTGAAACAATGCAATGTATATATTCAGCACTTTGACATTAAAAATCTTTGCCATATACTCCTTACAGCAGTGAATTGCACAAATAACATCTACCATAATAATCAAAATGAGATTATTAATTAAGATTTTTAGAGAGTATGTTTGAGTGGGGGAGAAAATAAGTCTTAAGAATATTAAGTTTTGAATGGGTGGAGAGGAATAGTCCAAGTTTGCTCGTTTAGCGTAAGGATGAGACGATTTGTGACTGTCAGCATGAGAATACTCTTGTTGTATTCTGTTAGTGTAACATGGTTCAGTTTGATTATTATCAGGATTTAGTCATTTTCCCTTCAAACAAACACAGTATTAAGTGGAGAGGGGAGTGCATAAAAGTTTGTGTTCAATCTCAGTCTTACTATCTTTAGCTATGTTACCACTTAAATTTTTTGGCCTAAAGGCTCTACGTTCACAGACTTAATTTTTTCACAGCTTTGGTTTCTATTGATGTATTACCCTTTTATTTTAACACTTATCCAAAATAAATTCATGGAAGTCTTTATTAAAAATAAAGCTAAATACTGCTGTGGTAACAACATTGGAGAAACTGAAATGTAAAATGTTGATACTGAGACATGAAATGTGTTTATGCGTGTGTGTGTGTGGATACATGTATCAGTTTTGTTGCTGCTTTTAAAATAAATTTTACCAATACGTGACCAAAGTACTTGAAAATGTTTCATACAGTTTTGTTTATTAATATGCTCTGTAATTATTTACTATGGTAGTTTTTTCAGGAATTTAAACTACCTTGGCTTGTTATTTGCTCAAGCTGACATGTAATATATAGAATAAAACCAATGCACAGCATCAACACATTTCCCATATTAATAAATTCACAATTTTTTGAAGCAAGTATAGTCATAAATGTTTAATGGCTGCAACTCTCATTTACATTGCTAAAATGTACAAACCAGAAACCTCATAGACAGGATCTTTGCATATTTTTACAACTGCAATGTAAATTCTGCAAATTCGAAAAACCTGCAAATTCAGAATTTATTGATAGATTGGCACTAAGTTATGTATATATGTATACATGTAAAGTGATAGTGCACTTACTATTTGAGAGGTAATAAGTTGCACAGTTGTGAGGAGCTAATTATTGCACAAATCAGAAAATTTCATCAGGTTCTGTTGCTTTTCATTGTAAATAACGTGATTTTTATGTGTCAGTGTATTCAGCTAAGACTATTAGTAATTAAATACGAGAGGTAAGAACACAGAAATATGCTACATAAGTAGAACATTCTGCATTACCTATGCGTAACGTTTAAAATACATTTTAGACAAAGTACTTTAAAGGTAAATTAATTTTTTTTCTAAGATAAAGAATTGTAGTTTTCGTGAGCCAAATTAATGTAAAAGAAAATCAGTGCTTCAAAAGAAGTCGTTCTCATTGTCTTCCATTTTTAGCCAAAACCTAGAATCCACAGAAGGTCCTTACTCAGAGATTTAAAGGTTTTAAATATAAATAATATATAGGTGTATGATTAAAAGTAGGTATCCATTAGGTTTAGTTTCACGTCTGTGCCGTGGTCTCTCCGTGTAAATAATGCCGGCGAGGGGCACTCTCGTTGAGGTGAGACAAAAGCACTGTGATTTTAGAGGAAGCTCTGCGATAATCCTGTGAGATTTCTATTTCAGTTTCGCAGTCCTGATGGAGAACTAGAGAGCTTTACAAGAATTGCCTGCAATAGACAGCTGATGGCAGCTTTCTAATGGCCCTCTCGTGAGCCCTGGTTATGAGGATCAAGCTGGAAGCAGCAAGGCACTGGCAGAGAGACCTGCGAGGCAAGTGGAGCTGGTCGTCCTCGCTCAAGCACATCAATCACCCCGCTGGCCACCAGTGGGGCTGCAGAAGCCCCTGTGCAAGAGGCCTTGAGCCCCTGTTATCTCTCACTTTCTGGGCTGTGAATGCTGTATGAGCTTTGTAAAGGCTGGGGTGATAATCCTTTGCTTGAAACTCAGAGAACCATAACTTCATCCTCTGGAGGCCTATCTGTCACTTAAAAAGGGATTTCTCAGTTTCGCTGTTTTAGATGACTTTTAAAATAGGTTGCCAGGAGAGGTCTCATGACAATTTTCTTCTCCAGTAGAAACCAGTATATTTCCTGAGAACAGTTATTTTTGGATATAATGATGTCACATTAGAAGAGATTGATGGGCAGTAACTGCCCAGGCTTTTGGGGTTGGTTTTTTTTTGTTGTTGTTTTTTGTTTTTTTTTTTTTAAATAACATTCAAACTTTTTTCCACTAAGATATTCTGGTATTTTACTTGAAAGTTTAGTACTGTAACTTCAGGATGCTATCCACTAACTTTGTCATACTGTCTGTTAGCTTCCTAGTTTCTGGAATTCATTCAACTTAAAATACTTTACTATTTCGAACAGAACATACCACACAGTATTTCAATAGCTGCATGTGTAAATGGAGTGAGGAACTATATTTTAGAAGTGAAATTTGGACATATTTATCTTAGGACAGAAGAATCTCTTTCTTGTTTGGTTGGTTTTGTGAGGGGTTTTGGGGTGGAGGGTTTTTTTCTATTTTCTCCCCCTACAACTTCACATAAGCTGTATTTTCTTACTTAGGATTGCTGTGGCAACTGCTCAAAGTTTGTGCTTTCCAGAAGATTTTTGGAGAAGGGACCATGGAATGGTTAGCGATCTATGTAGAATACCCCGTGAATATGACTTTAAGATCACTTCAAATTCTCTTCCTGCTGGGCTAGTGGAAGGATTGAGAGAGGGAAAAGTTGAGTGAGGATGAATACAAGAAATGAAGTTCTTGCATCAAATGAAGTATGAGGGTAAAACTTTTGAAGACCACAAAGCCAGGTGAGCCTGAATAAGGTACCCGAACTACTGAGGTGATGATTCACTGATAAACAATGAGATAATCGACTGAAAGACTGAAGAAGAATAGGAGACTTGGGATTTTGAAGTGTATACATACACGTAAAAATTTTCTTCAGAAGATAGTGGATTTTGCAGACCTCAAACTGATGTTTAGTGAGTCTTCCCACCATGTTGGCATTTGCTACTGCAAAAAGCAGTGTCCTAAAATTTATCATGCAGAAAAATAGGCTTAGAAAAGTTTCCCAGAGAGTACTGCATCCCAATAGCATTAATGTACATGATCTTCTAATATACATATTTTTTACCCTACAAGTCATGCTGTCCCTGACTTTGATGTCCATGAAACCTAGCAAGCTTCTGCTAAGTCTGACCTAATAAAACAAGCAAGGAGAATATTGTTTGCTTGTGTATTTCTAAATTACTACATAATAATGGTGAAGACTCAATTTTGTGCTTGCTCCAGGAAACTCTGAACACCTGAAACTAAACAGTGAAAGTTACAGTAATGGCCTGTCTTTTCTGTTCGCTAGGCTTGGAGGATGTTGATGTGGTGCTGGTGGTATTTCTGAATATTGACTCGCTAACTTTAAGACATTTCAGCCATACTCCACTCTCTGAAAGTATCGGGACAATAGGGCAAAGACACTGTGTCCCCTTCATTTGCTTTCCTGAATGCAAGGACATGCTCCAAAAGCACAAGTTTGAAATAAGGTACCTTAGGTTTAAAGGAAATGTATTAGCTTAAGAGAATTGGGGACTGAGGTTATAGTGGAGTTGCAGAGATAAAATGGATTTTGTACAAATGAGATACAGCTTGTGGTTTGTGGTTTAACAGGGTATCCGGGCATGCCCATGGTCACTTAGCATGGCAAGTGTAGTTGCTTAGGTGACAGAAATCACATAGTTTTGGATTGCTTTTTATTATTATTTTGCTTTTCAAAATGTGCTGAAGTTAATCCCCCTGGAGTCAATCGGTCTCTTCAGTAGCACATGAGAGAATACAGGTTGCAGTTAGATTTTTACTGTTTTGTTGCAGTTTGTCTGTTTGTGGTGCCGGTGTCACTTGTGAACAGACTGTTTAACTGAGGTCCTTTCTTTGCTTCTGATGCATTGCAACTCTTACTGGTCTCAGATACATGAAGCAACAGTGATCTACAAGTGGAAGCATCTACCATCTACAAGTGGAACAGCACCCTAGATTTAGGGGAAGGTGACTCATTCAGCATACTTTATTGTTTCATTGGTACAGTAAAATTCAATTACTATATGTATTTTCTTGTATGCTACTGGTCTAGGCAGAATTACAGCTGCAGAGAACTGTACTTTTTTTTTTCTGCGTGTTGGTACAACTCAAACAACTCACTTATCAAGAAGCCTTCCTGGTTTCCTTTCACATTTGCTGTATGAAGGAGGTCTCCATTTTGCCAGCTGGCTCTTTGTCAGGATCCTGATTGAAACATTTTAAATAAGCTTTCAAGTTTGACGGTAATTTGTATGAGGCTTGCATAAATGTTCTTAGTCTTCATTACTCGGTGCCTGAAACTCAAATTTATCTATACGATAGCACTCCTGCCTTTACCTTTGCACCCCTTTCCAGTCCAGATTTCAGAGGCCAGTTTTGTCACACAGAAGCTGCCTGGGCAGCCATGAATTGAAACTACCGTTAAATAAACTTACTGTTTTCACAGGGTTTGCTCTCACTGAAGGCGTCGGCAAATGCTGATGGACCAACAAGCGGTTGAGAGAGGGAGGGTGTGTGGTGGCTTTGTTTTGCTAGACCACGGCGATTGCAGCGAGAGATGGCCAACGGAGGAGGATGCCCTTTCTCACAGGAGGAGTTCTCAGGTCTCTGGTTCTGTTTAGATGAAGAGATCGGAACAAGGAACCACCTCATCATGTCGGCAGCTTTTAGTGCTGCCAGAGCAGTTACAGCTGGAGAACGGGGCTCTGGTGTTTCTCCTGGACACTGTTCCCAGAGAAAGGGTTATCTGAGGATGGGTGTAGGACGTTTAGTGTCTAAGAATAATTCTGAGGTTTCTGCCTGTTTTTCGGTGCAGCAGCAGCAGGTTAAGCTAGAGCTGGTTTCCATGTGCCTTAGAGGAGGCTGTTGAGCAGCTGAACCGCAGTGGCAAAGCCCGCGTAAGCCTGGACCAGGACTGGTGAAAAGCCACTACCAGAGGTCAGATGGTGGTGCCGTGGCCGGCAGCAGCACCTCGAGCAGCTCTGGGCTGAGGATCAGTTTTCTAAGTCGGTTAGTCGAGGGTCCGGTCGCTGCCGAATCCTGGTTCGTCTCCTGGAGAGGCAGAGGAGACCGGAGGACAGTGCAGCCTCCTACGGTACAAAACGAAACGGCAAAGAAACAATCTAAGCGACAGAGAGAAACCCTCGAACCGGCCCCTGCACCCCCTGGGAGCGACGGGACACGCGGGGGCGGGAACGGACAGCGGAGCTGCGCCCTCAGCCGGCAGGGGGCGCCCCGGCCCCGCCCGGCTCGGGCCATGCGCCTGCCGCGCGCCGTGTCCCGGCTGCTGTGGCCGCCGCCGCGGCCCCGCGCCGGGGTCCGCGCCCCGCCGCGGCGAGCGGTCGGCCGGGGCTCGGAGCAGGTGAGGCCGGGGGCGGAGGGAGCGGCAGGGCAGCCGGCAGCGGGGCGGGGGGCGCTGGGTGCCTTCCTGCGCGTCCTGGCGCGGGTGCCCGTCTGCGGGCCCTAGCCCCCCGTGCTCCGGTGGTCCCCTCCGCTGTCGCTGGGCCCTGCCTCTGCCGGCGCTGGGGCGGCGGCCTCTCCTCTCCGCCGAGACGTGCCGCGGCTCCTGCCCGCGGGCGCAGCAGAGCGGAGGCCCCGTTCGTGAGTTGAGCGCGAAGCTTCTCGGTTTGAAGCGGTGGCTTTGGTTGTCCGCGGCGTTTGTAGCTGCACGAATTGCTCGGTGGGCTCTCGGGGCGGGTGCCGGCGTCCCGCTCCGCAGCCCGCTCCCGTCTGCAGTCCCCTCGTCCCTTCCGTAAACAAGTGCGGATATCTCTGATTTTCGTACCTTGTACTGACAGCTCCGCGGGCCCAGTTTTGCCTCCAGTGCCGTGCCCGTCCGCGGCAGCTCCCTCAGCGGGGCAGCGCGGCCCTCCGGGACAGGGAATAGCTTCGTGCTGGAGAGAGAATAGGCGAGCGCAGGAGCTGTGCCGTGCTGTTTAAGTAAGAAAATCGAGAGACCGCGGGAGTAACTCGAAGCTTAGCGGCTCCTCCACGTTCTGACTTCTGTCGGGTGGTTTCTGCGCAGCGAGGAGCGGGGTTTGGCGGTAACGGGAGCCAGGAGCGGGGAGAGTGGGCTGGTTGGAAGGGAGGGCGGCTGCGTGTCCTTAGGGACGGAAAGGCAGCAAAGTTTCGTGTTTACCTTGCGGTTTTCCTTCTGAATAGCACAAGTTTGCTTAGAAATCAGAGTCTTCCCCTTCCCCCAAATAATAAATTTTTCGTAGGTTAAAAACAAGAACTAAAAGTATAATATTAATTTCTTGGTTTTGGTTAAGGCAATGGGCACATCTTGGCAGAGGTGATCATAGCACAGGATCATAATTACGCCTTTCTTATTTTGCTCCTGGTATATTAGAGTCCCAGGTTTATTAGCATAGTGATAAGGAGTGTTATCGACAAGCTTGAATGACCTCTTCACAGGTCAGGAAGAAGAGAGTACCTTAGCTTAACTTGTTTGTTCTCTGAAATTTCTGTATGTCTTGATCACGCGTATGATGTGACATTGGTATTTGAACATCCTGATATCACTAACTTGTTTTAATTTTCTAAAATGTTCTTTTAATAATTCTAGTGAGAACTAGGAGGGTTTAATGTGTTTGTTTTTACTGCTTTTCTTTTTTCCTCCTTTCTCTGAAGCTGGAAAATAACACAAAAGGGAACTTCAAAAGCAGATATGTCAGTTGTTCTGGATCATTTGAGAAGCAGTACACAACGGAACTGGGAGATAATGGACCAGTGTCAGGTCTGTTGTTTTGGGGAGAGGGAGAGGAGAGGTTCTATTATTTTTTAACTACTTCATAAATAACTTTGAAAAGATTGATGAACTGTAACAACTGTTTCAGTTTATTTTCAGTTTAGAACTAACGTAGAAGTGTTAAATAACAGAAGACTAAAACTTGGAATTTTTTAGTCTTTCCTGACTTGATTTCTTTTGGACATGATGAAGTTTCTGTTCTCCTGGATGCCTATGCACTACAAGAAGACTTCCATTCTATGTGTTTACTGACTGTGTGTAAAAATACATGCCAAATAACATCCCTTTATACTTGACAGCTGTTGTTAGGATTGGGTTTTTTTCCTACAGCTTTGTAGTATCTTGAGAGACTGGACAAAGATATTAGGAGAGAAGTACATCCCTTGATTTCTTTTGTCAGAAGAAATTGAATATTAACAACATGTACAGAAAAGACTGTCACTTAATTTGGGCCTTGATCACACAGCCACTAAAGAACTAGCTGCAGCATTGAGAGAAGAAATCTTCCCTTCCCTGCTCGCTGGTGTTTGTTACTCATAGGAAAGCAGCAGAAGGGCCCTTCTGGAGAAGTTCGCTCCTTAGCTCATATACTTTTCAACAAGGATTTGAACAAAACCAGTTGCTTTGACCTAAAGTTCATGAGAAGTGGCTCCCATGATCAATGCCACATTTCTTTGAATAGAAAAGCATCGTACATGAGCAGTCTTAGAACCATGTGATTCCTTGAGTGACCTCCTTGGGTCAGCCCTCTTTGATTAAAAGTAATGTAAAATGCAATGTCCCCATTGGTTTAAAAAAAAAAAAATCATAGATATATAGTATTAATTTAACTAAATCAACTTAAAAACTCTTTTAGGTTGGATCAATGCATTTTTTCCCTTTTAGGCGGTGAATATTCCTGAGGAGTATTTTCTGAGGCTAAATGAAACAATACTGAGAGAAATATAAATAGAAAATCAGGTAATCCATGTAAGAAGTCTGAAAAAGTGAACTGAAATATGAACAATCTTGTTCCTACCATATAAGCTCTGTTTTTTTTACTGTCTTCCAGGAATATTTTATTGATTTGTTTTTTTAGTGTTCACAGAACAGAAAGGGAATTTAGAAAAGAGCACTTGTAAAAAACGCATTTTACCATGTTTGCTGCAATAACCATTGCAAAGCCAATGTAATTCTTTTCATTGTGATACTTAAGATTAATATTACAGTTGTTCTTTGTCCTTATGGAATTACTTTATATATAGTCAGGAAGTGTATTATGCTTCATAATTTATAACTTCTACAGCCATTTGTTAATGAATTAGGAAAAATAGAGGACATCTTGTTTCAGAAGAAGTTAGTATTTTAAATGCAATAATTAGAGAAAATGGTGGTTTAATTTCCTATTAAAATAGTTTTCCTGATACTTTTTCTTAATATATCTAATCAAAATGTTTCCTTTTTGATTATACCAGAATCATCCAACGGTGGGATTGTGACACTTGTAAGAAAAGGCTTCCTACGCTATGGAAAAGCTCATTTTATTTGCCAAGTAACTAAATAGCTTTTCCTTTTTTTCAATCTAGAGATGTCCGCACATACCCATTGTGCTGGCAGTAACGCCATTCTGCTTAACAAGTTCAGCCAGTCCACTGCACTGGAGAGCACCTTGCGTGTGAAGGGATATCATCCTGCCTTTCAAGGAAGTATGCCCTATCTTCCAGCATCGTTTAAGTGTTACATCAGGAGGAATCCTGGGAGATTCCCTGCACAAAACACCAGGCGGTAAACTGAAAAGAGTATTATCTGCTGAATGCTGCTTCGCTGTTGCCAGTGTTGGCGTTAGAAGTGAAAGATGGTGAAGACGTTTTGGATCTCTGTGCTGCACCAGGGGGTAAATCAGTAGCTATACTGCAGTGCGTCTATCCAGGTAATGTACCGAGGTGCTGTTAGAAGCTGATCCCTGGCTCTGTGCCTGGGCTGTTTCCATTGCGCTGTTTTTCTGTACATTTGGATTGGAAGCAAAAAACAATCAACAATTTATATTGAAAGTAGTTTCATGCTGTTTTGTAAGATTTTTATGAAGTCTCTTACCTAAAAGAGGATAAACAATGCAGTAGTTATTTAAATACAAGTTACTGCAGACTGACAGACAGAAGTAGAATGGCTCTATGTTTTTCTTCCTCCACTCGTTCCCTTATAGTTACTTCTCAAGAAGTTACTTAAAATCATGTAGATACTTGGCACAGGGAGGTAAGTAATCTGCAATCTTAGAATACTTGTACTTTTTTTTCTTTTTCTTTTCCTCTGCTACCTTTCTGGCCAGTGCTATGCAAAATAATGTAAGTAAAATTTAAGTTTACTGATGTAAAATAGAGCATAACAGGTTTAAATGTGCATGGTCTAGGCAGAGGAAGAAAGCTTATGATGAGGAATTGGTCTATACTGGATATTTAATAAGCTCTGTGTCTCAGCCCACCTAGATGTTGCAGAAGGGCACTAAGATATCACAGTGTCCAGAAGGCCACATCAGGCAGCAGCTCAGTTCTTCCAAGCCAGGGAGTTAAAACAATTGTGATTGCCATTCCCAAGCTTATGTGTTAGCTGGTAGTAATTTGTTTCCAATGTTCACAGCACTTTATGTTCTTCCTGGTGAGACCATTACTATCACCAGCTGCACCTGTTGATTTCAGCTGCTTCTCCCTCCCTTTTCTGGAGGAATGAGGTGATGCCAACGAGGTAAATGAAATGTGACTTGCCCTTTCAAAAGGTTTGGGAAATGCCCATGTTTATCCCATGGCTGCTTCTGAAGATACCAAATTGTTTCTGAGAACGTAAGATGTAAGGAAGTTGGTTCTTAATATGCCTCAGAGAATGGTAAGATGTACCATATTGTGTGTGGCACGCATGGTGTAGGACAACGTGGGGAGATGTGGAAATAGAAAATGTATTAAACTGGAAACGGGGCTACGGAAAAATACCGTGCTGTGTTTCTGGTCTGGCTACAAGCCACAGCAGAACCACCCTTCTGAAAGGGTAACTACTCTGGCTACATTGTTAAAAGTAAGTGCAACTAAAAGGCTTTGTTAGAACGCTTCTAGCTTAAATTTCCAGTAGGTAGGGGGTGGTCTGCTCGGCTTAGGATGCACAAAACTGATGGTTTATTTATTTAAAAGACAATTAAGTAATTAATAAGGAGCATGCACTTCATTTAGGCAGTGGCTTAAGGAGCCCAGAAAGCCACTTAGCGCTGGTCTTTGGATATGGATCGTGCTTAAAGTTTTTTGGTTTTTTTACTGTGGAAGTCTATTGCTACAGTAAGTATTTGCTAGTAAATATTTATGGATTGCTCTGTAGGAGCATGTTGAAATTTACTCAGGTTTATAAAATTCAGCAGTGTTATAAAATGTGCATAACATAAACAGATAAGGTGTAAACTATGGCAGTCATAGCAAAACAGTGGAACTTCTGAAATCATTGTAACTCCTTGCATTTTTGAAAAACCAAAGCAGAAAATAATAAAGACTTATTTTAGGTTTTTACTTATTTATATTTATTTTCTAAGGTCAATTTCACTGTAACGAGTATGATGATTTGAGGTCAAGATGGTTGAAACAGACAATAGAATCTTCATCCCGGATCCTTTTGATTAACTTAGTAACGGTCTCTAAACGGATGGTAGACGATGGGAGATCTTAAGCCTGAATTATATGACAAGGAACATTATTACTTATTAGCAAATGATATTTCTGCATTCTTCTTTTTCTTCCTATGCTGCTCCCTTTCTTATGTTTTTTCTGGCCCCACAAAACTATCTGACCTATCACGGGGAACCAAGGTCATGTACAGGATTTGCAGAGCCTCAGGAATCACTTTTTATCAAGCCTGTTGTGCATTTCTTCATGCGTTGGGTGATGTTACCTGTTAGCCTTGCTAGTGAATTCTGAATACCTTGCAGCAGTGTTCTTTGCATAATGTGTAATTAGGAAAGGGGGAAACAAGTGAGAGCTATTCAGAGAAAGTGTACTTTTGGAGCAGTAATTCCTTATCTCTGCCCAGCCCCACTTCCATGCCACCTCCTCCCAATACTCCATAAAAACATCTCAAATGAGTAATTGGATCATTTCTGCTCCTAGAATGGAAAATAAAAAGTGTCTTCTAAATGTTTGCAAAAGTACATAGAGTAGATTTTGGCACACAGTGTTCAGAAAGTAATATCCTTTGTTGTGAATTAACTTACTTGCTCTGTTTTTTTTTTAATAGGTACTGGTTGATGCTCCTTGTTCAAATGACAAAAGCTGGCTATTCTCTTCTGATATTCAGCAGCTACGCTTAGACTAATACAAGGAAAGAGTTACCATCTCTACAATTTCAGCTGCTACGGTGAGAAGTGCAAAAGAAAGCTGTTAAAAGAGCTTTCCGTAATTAATGAAAATGACATGGGGACAAAATTTGTCGTGTTTAATAACCAAAACCAAGTTTCATCATGTGAAAAGAATATGAAGAATATGTTGTTGCAGTGCTGTTCTGAAAAAACAAGTGATCTAGGTTAATGTGAACATGGAAATTCGTATGGGGTAGTATAAGCAGTGGGGCCTAGGTCCTCTGCTGCCGTACTGCTCTGGCAGTCCTCTTGACTGGCTTACTCACCTAGATAACTCACAGTCTGAGATGACTCAGAACAGTCTGGTACCGTAGCAAAATAGTTTTGGTGGACTCAGCTAAAACTGTTTCAGATATATCCTCAGCTGAAGCAAAAACAAACGTATAATTTTTAATAGTGTATTTTATAACTGTCTGTGAGAGTAGTCGATAAACCTGCCAAGCTGGGCATTCTTCCCCAAACACCTTTTGTTGTTCTTTCACAGAACTCTCCCATGTGGTTCTCTTACTACAGTTTTTGATAACTGAGCTGTAAGTCAGGATGGGTTACCAACAATCACTTAGGTCATTACTTAATGTGGCTTCAGAATTTGCTTTCTGGGCTGTTATATGAGTCCGCTCTTGCACATTCTTACACACTGTTTGAATTTAATACCCATCTGACTATTTGTAGCACAGAAAGACTGCTGATCATAATTGATAGGGTAAAAAAGTAAGAGAGTGTGGGGTTTGGGGGGGCAAAGAGGATTTTTTATATTCAAGAACATCCACCCGTGTATTACTTTTTAATGATACCAGCGATAGGCTAGCATTTGTGAAGAATTTCAAACTGTACATTTTTTCTCACTGGTAAAAAAAAAAGTAGTGAATTCCCAATAATACCTTCTAGACTTTCTAGACTTGAGTGTTTTTACAAAATAACAGTCACACCTGAAGTCCATCTGTCAAAGCAAATTGAGGGAAAAATATTATAAAAACGAAAAAGGAAGTTTTTATGGAGAATTCCCATTGCAGCAGTTCAAGACAGTTTTGCATGACATCCAGTTGAAAAAGGCCTGCCAGAAGCCTATGATTTATAACAGAAATATGAGTATCTTATTGCAGTAATGCATCATGTCACCCATTTCCTTTGAAGAAATCGATCACATTTAAAACACTGACCTGTTTCAGTTTTCGCTTTTCAATTCCTGACATATAAAACCCAATTTGTGAACCCCTACCAAAAGAAAGCATTTATCATGCAGGGTAATTTTGAGAATTTGCATAAATCACTCTGGATTGTAATCCTGAAGTGGAGAACTCAAGACAGCAGGAACGTTGGTTTTAAAAAAGGAGACTAATTGATTTAATAGAATTATTCCTGAATCAAGAAGAGAAGTTTGCTTCTGTTGAGAGTATGCTTTAATGTAGCAACAGCAATAAGAATTAGATTTGTAAGGACAAAATACCTTTGATTTGTAAATTGAAGTAAAAGGATGATAATTTCAATGTCATTGTTCGGCGTAGGTCTGAGTTGTTCTGTAGATTGATTCTTTTAAAAGAATTTGGAGTATATGAATTAAATGGTTATGTTCAAGAGTTAGAGATTACAAGTATTATCAGGTAAATATTTGACATATACGTAATACATGATATAGCTGTCCACTGTAATTTTATTGTTCCTTTGATCACTTTAGAATGAATTTCCAATACTGAAGACATCTCAGATCCTGTAAGACAGGGAAAAAGGAATGATAAAATGAGACCAGGAAAGGCTAAATGATTCATGCAAGTGCATTAGAAGTTTGGCGAAACAAAAACTGTGGAATGATACCCTATTCAGATCTTTGTTTTATGGCCATATTGCATAATGATAAGTAAAAAGTTCAGTTTGAAACCCGTTTCTGATACTTTGGTAATACTAAGGAAGGCTGAACCTACATGAATCCAGCTGTATTGCATTTTATGTGAGTCAGCTCATGCAGAGCTACCTCTGGCTTACCTATTCAGATTACCTGATGCTTTATGCTCATGGAATTTTCTTACATTGGTTCCTGTATCTGTAAAACAAAAACAAACTATAAAGCTGTATCCCAGCAATTTTGTTGACAGTAGTTTACGAAATACTGTGTGATTTGAAGTGAAGCTTGAAGTATAAGGACCAAGCATTATTTCAGTTTAGCAGTAGTATTAAGTATAAGGATAACGCACAAATGAGAGGAATGAAATGCAGATGGGAGCTCTATTTCATTTCTATCAAGTGACACTCACCCCAAAATTCGAGATTCCTTCTTTCTTAGTTAAGGAAATGCTCCTCTTGTAATCTTTACATCTTTTTCTGGGTTTGGTCATCTTGCGCTTTTTTTGATTTTTAGCAGATCTGCTTGCGGGGGAGGCTGGGGATATCAGTGAGGAGGTGAAGGCAGGAAAAGCATTTTTTGCAGTACAGTGTAATTCATTAAGTACATAGAGACTTCAGAGAATGAAGGTCTGGAAGAAGTGTTGAAACTGATGCAGCAATCTTCCTACTCCAGTCTATATAAAATCTGAAATTTAAATAAGTGGCATAAATGCTGAACAGCAAATTTTATAAGCAGCGAGGGCACCACTGATTTGAAGGAAATTGAGATTGTAATGATTGTTAATACCAAAACCAACGCATCCCTGCTGAGTGCTCTAATCCAAGAATGCACTGCAAATCTTGTTATCATTTGAAGTGTTCAGGCAGAAAACAAACTGCAAAATAAGGAAGGAATGTTCCTCTCCCGATACTGAATGCTAGCACAAAATGCAGTGGTTCCCATAAGTGTATTTACCCATGTTAACCGGTTCTCAGATAGAAATTAGATTTGGGTTGTGCATAATAACTTAGTCGTAAAACTGTTACAGATGTAATTATTCCTGGACCAGTTACTTCAGATGAAGGAAGTTGTGTTAGGGTTCAGCTGTAAATAAATCCAACAGGTTACAATTGAGAAAACGCTAAGGCGTTCATATTACTGTAACTCTTCTATACATAGCAGCTCTCCGTAATTAAAGAGCTCTGATTGGTGTTTATAGAGTTCTTGTCTACAGGAACTCAGACTAACTTTAAAAAGATACGTATCGTCTGACTTTCCTTTTTCACCTCTTTTTCTTCCTAGTAGTTACCACAAGGGAGATTGTTTTGAATACCTAAGACATGCACACAGGAAGTGAAGAGATTTGGGGGAATTCAGGGAGCACGAGATGTTTGAAGTGTGCTTTGGATTACTGGTGGTGAAATAAGCCATACGAAATGCTCATTTTCCTAGTTGATCTCTTTCAAGTTGTATGTATTCTCATTTCTCAGAACTCAGGATGAAGCATTAAACTTGGCTTGAGGAATTCAGAATACCCTTTATTCTTCCTAGTTAATGAAATGTTTCAATCCCTGCTTTATAAATGTGATTTTTAAGGAACTGTGTCTGATTCTGTGTAACATACATATCTCCTCTTACAAGTGGAGTGCAATAATGAGATAAAATGAATGTCTCTCTCTGTAGAAAGAACTTTTGTGCTTTGGATATCAATCATAACATGGTATTGAAATTGGTGATCTTTTTCAAGAAAGGTTACCAGAGGTTTGAGGTGGAGGGTTTTTTTTCCTTTCTCATTGAGTAGTTTGGGGAGATAGGAGGGTTGTGCACATGCTTTTACTTGGAAGGAAAAATAAAAAACCTCAACCCAAATATATGAACCTATTTTCCTGAATTAAAGCATACTTAAACCATCTGTGTTTGTCTTGCTGCTTCATTCCCAAAGCAGAGACTGCTCATCATGCAGCCACTTTGTATGGTGGTTTACCAATCTGCACACATGGGAAAGAAAAATGAGATTGTCATTTGGTTCCCTTAAGTCATCAGGTAGAATTGGCATCCTAAGTCTCTTAAGGCTATCTACATCTGACAGGACCTGCTTTATTTTCTGAAGTCCAGACCTTTGAAAAGATATCTATCTTAGAATAAGTTAAAACTTTTGGTGAAAACGTAGGGCACAAGTCTAACAAACCTGATGTTACAAGCTCTGTTTTCTTTGGTGTGTGAAAATTAGTGATGCGTTTTCATAGAATTTGTATAGTCATAGATTTATTTGTTAAAGAGTCGTTTTCATGTAGCATGTAGTAAATACTGTGATTTACTGGATTTTATTCCTGCCTTCAGTGTCACCTCTGTATTTTCACTGAAATGTAGTCTTCCACATGTACCTAGAAGAGGAATTGTGTGCTTTTATTTGTAGGAGGTTTTTTTGTTGTTGCAGAGTGAAGGCAAATGTTTTTTATAAATATACCATCATATATTTAGTAATGGTACCACTGTTCCATTTCTGCTTTGATTAAGAAAAAAGCCTTGGTAATGACAAAGTAAAAAGGAAGATTCTCGCAATTAGCTAGTTGTCTTGTCCAGGCAAAGTGATTCAGTTTATTTGTGATTTGCTGCTGATGAAAAAATCTCAACTTTTAATGTTCATTGCAAAGGCAAGGAGAGACAGTGTCTTGAACCTTTAGAAATATTTACTGTCATACAAGTTGCTTCAGTTTGAAGCAGGCATTGCAAGGATGGCAGGGCTGAATGTCATGGGGGAAGGAGAAGCACAAGGGTATTCCTCCAGAAATATGGCAGCAGTCTTGTGCCACAGATTTCTGTTTTGGCACATGCAGGATTCCTGCACAGGAACTCCCTGGGTAAAGCTCAGGGGTGTTTTGGAGTGACCTGAGGGAATGCTGAACCATGATACTGGAGGTGAGGAGGTGAGCTGAGGAAAGAAGTGAGTGGATGCTATTTTCTGTGGAGAAGGGAAAGAAAGCAAATAGAAAAGTGGAGAAAATCACATTGAGAATTGCTTCATCATGCTGTTCTTCAGCTCTTTCCCTGGAATTTTTTCCTTTGCTCTTCTGTAGCTGTCCATTTAATCCACTTGTTATCCATAACCGTCTAGTCAATTAGCTTCACTGGGAATTTTTTAGAATTGCAGCTGCTAGACCAATAAATCTTCTGTGGGTTGTGTGGATGATTCCTTCTTAACGCTTTCTAACTTGGAAAAGCTGAATAGTTTATATTGTATAGACTGCTGGCCACAGGCTCCAGATTTGGCATGCTGTCCAGGGTGTCTTGCTGTGCAAACTATGTCCCCTATCTGTGCTTCCTTGCACCTCCAGATGAAGACTGTTAGATACCTGCTGGCTGGACAGGGGCCTTTGGTTTTTTGTTCTAATTTCATATGTTTGAATGTTGTGTGTCTGTGCTGTGCCATTCTCCAAAACACAGTTAGTTATGTTGCTGGAGATACGAGTCATTTTACTGAGTTTTTAGACTTATGGTTGGTTTGAATTCTTCACAAAGAGTAAGTGCTGTGGCCGTTGTTGAGGCTCCATGTTGTCTTCCATCAGAGATGTTAAAATAAATAGTTTCTGATTTTAAGCCTTTGGCAGTGCCCTATAAGTAGCTTATGGATCAAGTCCCTTGTGATATGTTGCAAAACAAAGTTTATTGAATTAATAAGTAATTGCACAAATAAACAGCTAAGCTACCCAGCAGCTAGGCAGTTGTTTTGGGATAAAAGATTTAAATTCAGACACAAATTTTTCTTTAATTCTACCTTCAGTCCTTTCTGTGTATATCTGTGTTTCATAAGCTGCAAGAAAAAACCCTAAAGCTGTGTGGCAAACCCTGTAGTGGGCTGCAAAGGTCTTTTGTTCTCCCTTCTGTAGCTGCTTGGGCTATATATGTCTTTTCCTGTAAATGATAAATTTAAGTTGGGAAGAGGGATGGACCTCTGAGAGTGTGTAAAGTAAGAAGATAATTCCGGGATGACTAAAATGACGTCAGGATTGAAGGTTTGTCACAACGGACTACTTCTGGCTGCTGGAGGCTAGACACCTAGAAACAGCCTCACTGAGCGTGCGGAAACCCAGCATGTGAGGCAGCTGCGATGTTGAGAGTGGAAGCAGAATTCTTGAGTGTTGCATTGGCACTTGAGGCTCTGAAATCTAACAACGGAAGTAAACCAATCTGTTGCCATTGCAAAGGCGCTGCAGTTCTGGTATTGCAAAGGGTATCTCGTAGCCCTCTGTTAACAGGATGAGTATTTCAGAAGTCCCCGTGCATTAGAGGAGAAAGCTCAGTAATGTTAAAATGGGGTTCAGTCTTTGCTTTAGAAGAATTTAACATTGTTTGCTATAGAAATTTTATTTATCAGAGTTTTTGGAACACATTTTGGCTACAACAGAACAGGGTGGATTTTTAGTTTTGTGGTGTTTGGTTGGTTGTTTGGGGAGGTTTTTTGGTGGCTGTGTCTACTTTTATTTAACAGTTCAATCTAATGCTGAAAAAAAGCAGTTCATGTTTCTCCTGTTGCCACGGTGTTATTCTGAGGTGCGATGTCTCTCTACAGTAGCAAGCTTACTTAGAGGGGAGCAGAGAGAGTACATGCTTGGGTATGGAGAGAATACTTGAACTCTCTGTCTTGTCTCGGTCTCCTGTGCACCTCTGTCACTGTGTGTAACATGAGTGTTTAAAAAAAAAAAAAAAAAAAAATCAGTATTTTGACACAGAATGAGTTTCCTTATTGTTTTGACTTGATTTGGAGAAATAAAAGCAAAACCTCTAACATACAGGCCGTATACCATGATGCATGTGGACTCTTGTGAGAGGAGAAGGAAATGTGTGATATCTTTAGTCAATAAAAGGAATAGCATCGAAGATAAAAGCTAATTCATCTTGAGATGCCTTGTTTCTTGAATAGCTGATAAAAGGGTTGGCAGTTTTTATTCTGATCAGACATTGTCTTGCATATTGAGCAGAAGAAATACATCCCAGTTGCCAAAAGATGGCACTGTTGAAGTGTTGTAGTATTGTAAAATTGCCCTAAAATATATGTAATCTTTTTACTTTAATATTGAAAATGATTGATTAACATAATCAATGCTGACCCTTCCAATGGCATGCAACATAAACCCAAGTACAGGAGGAGTAGGCTGGACATGCAGGTGTCAGCTATAGTATGAAATATGTATTTATTGTCTGCCTATTTTTAAATGGATATTTGAGACACCAAGACTTTTAGAATGAAGGAAATGTCAGCTATCAATTTTAATTATCTGTAAGTGTGAAAAATCATCTTTTTGGTTCTGGCTAACTATGCTTGCATGTAAGAGTTTCTGGTTTTAGAGTTGTTGTGTGCCTCTAGAGTAGTCTTTTTTCCCTGAGATATTAAGAATAATACTGTTCTGTTTTCCCTAATTTATTGTTAGCATCTTCTCCATTGTTAGAAGTAAATCTTGAGAAATAACTTAAATAAACTGCTTTAAAATACTGTATTTATTAAAAAAATCTTTTGCCCTAGCATTCTTTTTAATCTTTCTATATTTGGAGCCCATTTTTGGAAGTTACAAAGTACCTTATAGCAGGCACCAAAATTCCTTCAACTATAAGTCAAGCTTTAAGTAATGATTTTCAGGGGTAATCAAGATGCCTAGTGTAAGAGGAACCTTACCTTGTTAGATGGTGGAGTCATAGTAGCAGTGGTGAATTCTGATAGATGTCTGTATCTTAAGCTCCGCTCTCACCTATCCCTTGGATAAGTTTGTTTCCCTTCATTGACACTAAAGGAAGTCTAGTTTCTTAAATTTATTTGAACAAATTCTCTTATGAATGAATACTTGGTCATGCTGACGTCAAAGGAACCAAACTCCCTGAATCTGCTTAGCGCAGTGCCGAATCACCCTGTGACTTTGAGCCCAGCACTTCACTTTGAATTTTGCAGCTCAGCGCAGGTTTATCAAAGCCAAGCACGGCTTAATCAGGCATGGCGGCGGTCGGTTGACTTTGAACACAGCCACTGAAACAGCTGTTGCTGAACTTGACAAGATGGATAGATACATTGATTAACCTTGCAGTGTAAACTAACCCTCCTTAGATATTTTAATGCATGACTTAGGTTCAGAATAAAGATAACTGCACTGAGCAGCCTAACCTTTTAGGATCTCATGGGCGGGTGAAGATTCCCAGCTAAGGAGGCTTAGAGTTAGGGGGATTTTGATGTGAGATTTTCAGGATTTTGTTCAGAAGCCTGTGTTGCTCTTTCCTCTGAATCTCTGCCCCAGTTGTAGGAGCATGGTGCCTTTGAAAGTGTTGTCTTCAATGGTTGTTACTTTAGATATGGTAAGAAAAGGACACTTAGCAAGTGTCCAGGCTTTTAACCCTATAAGCTGTAGCTATACCTGCTTTTTTGGTATATACCTTTACCTTTTACCTTTTCCACATTTACATAGTAAAAATATTTCCTCACTTGTTTAAATGTTCATGTAGTATCCTTCTTTCAGGTAGGAAAACTGTTGCCATTATTTGCTTTATGAGGAAAGTTATCAGGTATGGTAAGTGTACGTCTTGATTGTCATGCAAAACCGTTTTCAAACCAACTAGCTGTCTTCTCATGGCTCAGCGTTCCTGTATGCATGGTGAAGGTGTAGCTGGAAGGGGAAATTGTATGAAAATGAGCAAAGTTGGTGATTCTAATAATACTCTGAAGATCAGCTCAACTTTGAGAGCCCATTTAAACTTCAGCCCTGTTCTCTTTGAGTTCTAATGTGAAAGCTATAGAAAGCAAGCAATTATTACATGGATGGAAAAAAAATCCTTTTGTGTTTAACAGAATCAGGTATGAGGCCAAGGAGACCACCAACCAGTGAGCGGTTCTTTTGCTGGCTTGTTGTTCATGAGAAGAGAAGGTTGTACATGCCTCCTGCTTTACAGTGGTTACCTTTCCATACATCTGGGTATACTGTGGTTGTACTGACAGCCCAGAGAGCAGCAGCATAAACCCTGCCCTTTTAAATGGACAGCTGCAGCCACAGCAGAAGGGCTGCAAGAACAGAAGGTAGCTGAAGAGACAGTGGACAGCTTAGAGCCTCAGGTCCAGTACTGGTGCTTTTGTAGCCTGCTAACCAGTATCTGTGTGTTGGGATGCAGAGGGGAGGAAGGATGAATGTCTCGAGTTGGGTAAGTCAAAGACACACTGGTAACTGCAGAATTTCAGAAATAAGATCTGAAAGGGGCATTAGGATGAGACCTGCTCTGTTCAGTGTCTCAAGGTGGCATTGTAAATGTCGTGCTATATCAACCTGTGTCTAAAACATCCTTAAACATTTTGCAGACTCCCAAGAGCTACTCAGCTCTGAGATAAGCTTGCAGTTTTGCGATAGCTTTAGCTACTTTTGGAAGTGTCCTAGAATGAGTCCATTAGGCCCAGTTAGATTGAAAGTATTCAGACTACCTAAGTACTCTGTAACCTGTTTTTTACCTATAACAGGCTGATCTTGAACTGCTCACTCACTTAGGCTAAATGTGCTAGCCATCTGCTCACTCTCCATCTTTTTACTGAAGACGGATACAACAAAGGCATTAAGCGATGATTTTTCTTTGAACATGATCAGCTGAGAGAGCTCTGTTCTTTTATGCTAACTAAAATTGGAGCAGTATAGACTCCAGTAAAATATGTACTTGGCTTGCTGATTAACATAACCAAATGATCAGGATAAAGAGTACACTCCCCAGAGAAACAGATGGGGTATAATACGCAGGAGTTTTTCACCTGGGAAGGTGAGCAGAGTTGTATTATCTCTGAAACAGTCATTTGTCCTGGTGTTTCCTTATTATTTCAGACAGGACTTTCAGGGTAGCTTTGTTCTGTGATTTGCTTTGATCCTGCTTGTGATGAGGTTTTTCTTTATTGATTCTTTTCCTGAAAAGGCCCAATCCTGTTAAAAGGACTTATCTTTGCCCCCTTGTATTTACTGCTTTCCTTTCTCAACTGTTTTTGTTCAGATATCACCCTTAGCAAGTCCTCAGATTGTCTCTGGAGGAATGTTTCAATGGCATTGTATTTCCAAGCCATTATCTGGGCTTGGAATCAGGATTGCTGCTGTTGAGGGCTGCTCATCTCATCTGGTTTGAGGATATGTTTGGGGTTTTTTTTTTTTTTCTCCTTTCTTCTTTTATGTGTCATGTCAATGCAGTATTGTCACTAAAATTGACCAATCCAAGATTATTCAGTGTTTTTTGCATACAACACGACTGTGTGTGTCATGCTAAATTCCCAGTGACGCACTGGCAATCCCCTGAGTGCCTGCCTACCTTGTCTCTCTGATATCACAAGCTGAGTAACAGCATTCACCTGTTCAGATTCTCTTGTTTTTAAACAAAGGGAGTTTTATTTAGGGAACGATTGTATTTTAATGTGGTATTTGCTTCAGCCCAGTAGTATCTGTTTTGCAGAAGCAGTCAAGTGGTCTGTTTGAATACTCACAACTCAGTCTTGGAGCCATTATGTCCTTGAAGGCTCCAAAGTGTATCATTAAAAGGGATTACATTAATAGCAAATGAACCCTTAGTGTAGCTTCCTCCTTCAGTTTTGTCATGGTAGCAGATTCGAAGAATGCTCTTCTGTGGTGCAAGATTTCAGATTTTTCTCCTTGTTCATTTAATTTGCAGTAGGTGGACATGGATTGCATATGTCATTTGTATACCCTTATAGGTTATATTTTATCTGTCTTGAGAAAGGACCTTGCAGATCTGCTTTAATGGAAAGTAACCAGTCCGTTCAACTCGGTTTCAGTGGGGAAGTGAAAAAGAACCTCTGTTCTGTCCATCCACCAGTAGTCATGAAGCTTTCAGGATACTTGAAATCTTAAGCAACTATTTTGCCTTTGTTTAGTCAAAATTTGTCAACAGGTTAATAGGTGAAGGGCACGTAAACAGACAACATGATCTGATAAGTCATATTTCCTTAGGAAATCAAGTTGAAAAGTAGTGGCTCAGTGAAACCCCTGAGTCCTCTCACCTGCTAAATAAATTGCAGAATTTGCAGAAATTTTTGTAGAATTACAGCCCAGTAATTAGTTCAGGCTACTGCTGCAGCTACACATTCTGGTGTTTGTTCATGCAAGCAGCTAGCTAAGTATCTGACTAGCACTTCTGATGTGGTGGAACCCATTTTGCATGCACACTTGCAGCATTTTCACAGTTGTGCTCCGCATATAAATGTTTCAAGTATATTCTGCAATTTTCTACTGCTGCTTCTGCTGCTTTCTATTTGTCATTGTGGTATAAAAAATACCTTCAGTTAACCTGAGAATAATAAATGAGAAAGCAAAAATGTGTTGCAGGTAGTTTCCTGAACTGTCAATTATATACTGTTAAGAAGTTTTCATGATGTTATTTTTCTCATATTATTTATACCTATTTATAACTCTGCATTTATAAGTCTTTACATGATGTTCCACTCCCAGTATGTCACTTATGTTGATATTTTCCTTTCATTATTTGCAGGTCTGCTCTTAAAGCATTGCGCCCGGGAGGATCATTGGTCTATTCTACATGCACTCTCTCGAAGGCAGAAAACAGTGACGTAATAAATCTCATTCTAAACTCCTGCAGTAATGTTCTGCCTGTAGACATAAGTGAAATGGCCAAAGCTGTTTCTCAGGAATTCACTTTTCTCAGTGGTACGCAACAGCATGAACTTCTGGTTCTCCCAGAGAAAGGGAGAGCCTGGGGTCCAATGTACGTAGCTAAATTAAAGAAAATGTAATCCAACGCCTGTTGGGTTTTTTTGTAAAGGTTATGTGAAAAATTAGTAATTATTTCTAATATAGTATGTGTATATGAACAAGTCCAAGGCAGGTGAATTTAGGCCATTGCAGTTTTGTATCAGCTGCTGCCTAATAAAAAGGAAGCTAGACACTAAACTTAGTTTAGCTTAAAATACAGACTGGGCTTTAATGTGGACTTGTGGGCCTCTGTCAACTCCTTAGTGAAGTCAGGGGACCTTTGTATCATTTTCAAGGTGATGATCTTAAATGGATTTATATCTTAGAATAGAGGCTTGTGTGGTGGGTTTTTGCACTGGTTTTTTTGTTTGTTTGTTTAATTCCTAATTTGGTTTTAATACGGTATATTTTAAAATAAATATTCCGAATGGTGACTACTTGTGAAGCCATGGAAGTCCTGCAATCTCTTTCAAACATATCTAAAAATCTGTTTTTCTGTAAGGTTACATTTGTATGCAGAGTCTGTCATCGGAAGCCACGGACTCTTCCAAGCACTGGCAAAACAGGTTTCATATTTGCAAAGTTGTTTACTGGTTAAAAACTGTCTTTTGTTTACAGTTGCAAAGGTCAGCAGCTATATCGATACCAGCTTTTTCTTCTTTTATATTTTTGAGCTTACAAAAATATAAATTGAAAGAATAAATTATGTTGAAATGTCATTACAAGAGTAGATTTAGATGTGTTTAGCTTTGTGGCATAACGCAGTATATCCAGCAGAGCACATGCTTGAAACAGAAGCAGAATGATTAATAACCATAGTAATGGCACAGTATTCAGCGAGTTTTGTGACATAGTTACAGTCATGACGAGCAGAACAGACAGTCTGGCTTATCCACTGAGTTAAGAAATGTTATGTGAATTCGTGATGTCATATCTGTGGTGTGTAAGGAGAGAGGGTCCCAGTGAGAACATGTACTGTTGGTGGTTTTAGGTTCTCTCAAATCTGCTACACAATGCTGTGGTTAAATGTATAGATATACGTGCACATGTTCATGCGTATGCAAGTGCAAACTGTGTCTTCCTGTGTACTGCATGTGGATTATGCGTAAAAACTTCTGCTGCAGCAGCGCTTGAATTATGCCTACGCGTGGATCATGTAACCATGTACATACTAGGTCAAATGCTTGTCTTGAAGTAGAATGGAGCCCTTTTATCCCTCTCTGAGCAAAGAGAGATCCTTTCCCTGATTGAAGCTTCTAATAATTGTTTTTAAGGAATGGTTTTAAGAACAGGGATTTTTTTTTTTTTTCTGGTAGAGTAGTTGCTTGTGTGGAAATGTGTGAAACTGTTCATTTATATTTCGTATGTTTTGTGTGTACATCTCTGTGTATATATGTAATTATAAGATTTTTGCAATCACAAACATGACTTGTAAATGCAGATTTGACTTTTTAGTAGTTCTATATTAAATTCTCCAGTGATTCTGCTGCTGCGAGCTCAGAAATACTTGGTACAGCTGTGACGGAACTGTCTTCTGTCTCTGAAAAATTCAGCTGACTTTACACTGCCTTTATTCTCTGCTTACATTGTTACACTGATGAGCCTTGATTCTGCGTTCTCACCCATTCACAGAATCACAGAATGGTAGGGGTGGAAGGGGATTAGGGGTACAAGGGGACTTCTGGAGACCATCTAGTCCAACCACCCTGCTAGAGCAGGTTCACCTAGACCAGGTTGCACAGGGTTGTGTCCAGGCAGGTTTTGACTATCTCCAGAGAAGGAGACTCCACAACCTCTCTGGGCGGCCTGTTCCAGTGCCCTGCCACCCTCAATGAAAAGATGTTTTTCCTCACATTAAAATGGAACTTCCTGTGTTCCAGTTTGGGCCCATTGCCCCTTGTCCTGAAAAGAGTCTGGCCCCATCCTCTTGACACTCACCTTTTAGATATTGATCATTATTGATAAAGTTTTCTCTCAGTCTTCTCCAGGCTAAACAGACCCAGGTCTCTCAGTCTTTCCTCCCAAGAGAGATGTTCTAGTCTCCTCATCATCTTCATAGCCCTCTGGGGAACTCTCCCCAGTAGTCCCTTGTTTCTCTTGAACTGGGGAGCCCAGAACTGAACACAGTACTCCAGATGTGGCCTTACTAAGGCAAAGTAGAGGGGGAAGAGAACCTCCTTCCACCTGCTGGCCACACTCTTTTTAATGCACCCCAGAATACCCTTGGCCTTCTTGGCCACAAGGGCACGTTGCTGGCTCATGGTCAACCTGTTGTCCACCAGAACTCCAAGGTTCTTCTTCGTGGAGCTGCTTTCCAGTAGGTCAACCCCTAACCTGTACTGGTGCATGGGGTTACTCTTCCCAGGTGCCGGAACCTACATTTGCCCTTGTTGAACTTAATGAAGTTCTACTCCCCTCAAATCTTCAGCTTGTTCAGGTGAATGGCAGCACAGCCTTGTGGTGTGTCAGCCACTCCTCCCAGTTTTGTGTCATCAGCAAATTTGCAGAGGGTGCATGCCTTCCCTTCATCCAGGTCATTGATGAATATCTTGAACTTCAAGACTGGATGCAGTACTGACCACTGGGGAGGTTCTCTGTCAGTCGTCATCATGGCTTGGCTTCGCGGACGAAGATTTGGGAAACGTTAGTACACCCTTCAAGCCTGCGCGGTGGATTTTTTAGGTGAGGCGCAGCGTGCGCGAGACTCGCCCCACCCTTTACACCTGAGGTTCATCTGCCAGGGCCTAGCGAGCTTGGACGGTGACAGCGAAGTCCTCAGGTCGTAGGTTTGGTTAGAGTATCCTTCTCTTAGATGGATGGCCTTACAGGGCTAAATGAGCTCCATCTGCCCAGGTTTGGAGTTAGAGTTGTCCTTCTCCTAGGATGGTTGCCCGAAGGCTAGTGAGCCCATCCTGCCCATGGACACACTTTGTCTGACCCTTCAGTTGAGACCTGTCAGGCTTGGGAGACCCTACCGGAGGCATATGCCACCACCAGCATAGCTCTCAACTTCGCAAGGGCACGCAAGCTCTTTCCCCACGGCAAGGGGGTGCCTGTGAAAGAGTCTCTGTCAGTATGCCCATAGTCATGGAACATTCAACATTTGTCCCCTCTCGAAGCGTTGTGGCTGCTGGGAAGGTCCTGTCCATAGTATCTAGAGCAGTAAGAAAGCAAGAGTTCAGAAGCACAACACCTGAAATGAAGAAAGTCTTCATTTCCTAAAAGCAGATGATGATTGTGATGATGGGTTGGGCAGTTTTTCTTGCTGCTGCACCTTTTTGCTGAAGAAAATGCATAAGGTACTCTGCCCCTTTGGTGCATGAGCTTCCACAGTTACCCTTTCCCCTTTGTGATGAGAAATGTTTGAGGTGCCCCTGTAGTATGAATTGTCAGCAATGTCTGTGAAAACTTAAAAGGATATAAAGCGTATGCAACTTGAGGTATGGAAGTTCCTAATGTATGCAGATGATGCTGTGTTTCTATGAAAAACACCTAACAGCATCTGTCCCAGAAACATTAAATGTAATATCCAGATTTGGAGTCTTCTCAGGCTACTGGATGCAATAACAATACCCTTGTCAAAACGCTTTCCATCAGTTTTATTTGCCCTGTGGAAATTGAAATGGAAAGCCAAGAATGTAACTTACCTGGAGATGGAATTAAAAGATGTGTTTAAGCTGAATGGTTGAGGAGAACGTGGGCTAGGTAATCACAGAAAGAACAAAGGGGTCCTTGAAAACTGAACCTCGCTCAATCTCAGCATATGGGTGAGTCCCTGTGAACTGCATTGCATTAGACCTAAATTATGCAGTAAGGCCTCCTGATGTGTGTAAAAGCTTCACTGAGTTCTGCACAACCCTTTGCTGATCTCCTGGAGTTTCTTTTCAACTAGTCTAAAAGTACACCAGAAAGGCAGGAAAACCCGAGGCTAATAAGCGATATTTATTTTGCTTTGTAGCAGATGAATGCTAGTCCAGAGTGCAGTGGAGTGATTTTTTCATTCTGTTCTAATCATTCTGGCTGGTGACACGGATTCAGTAGGCACATGTGGAGGGAGAGAGTGTGAGAAAGGAGAAGCAGGAAGGATGGGGAGCATGCCTGTGGAGGTAAGGGGCAAGGTTTGCACGTGTGGGGAAGCAGCGTCCACTCAAGGATGCTTGAAAAGCCTTTGTGTCCATTCAGATACCTCATAGATACTTCTGCTGTCCTAAGATGACTTCTGCTCACCTTCAGGACAAGGCTGCAACATTTTCACTTTCTACACCTTTTTCTTAGGGAGCTGTAATTTATTTCTGCTACTAGGGTCTTGTCTTCTCTTTCACAAGCAATTCTGATGGAAATGGTGTAGCAAACAAGTCAGGTTCTCTGACTTAGAGGAAATTGGAGCCCCAGGGAAAGGCAGGTGAGCAAGCCAAGGGCAAGAAAATGACCCTTTTTGTTGTATTGTGAAGTGGCCAGAGAAATCTGCGTGATCTCTAATGGAGGCAATTAAGAGCATTTGTCCGAGTACTCGCACTCGTATTATGCATAGCTCACATCAGTGCCAGTATACCTCAGAGGCAGCAGAGAGAACTGGAGCTCAAATACTGTCATGCTTTTCTGCCATTCCCTTTCAAACATACAAAAAGTAATTTCCCTGTTAGTTTTGGGGTGTTGGCACTGTAAGGAATGAAGGCCTTACGTAAAGGTAGCTTCAGTGTTCGCGACATTTTATCCTTTATTCAGTGACATCTGACACAATTCAATTACAGCTTGTCAGAAGCATTCTCCACTGTGGAATAGAGTGGAAAAAACAGATTATACACAAGTGGCTGTGGACTGTTACAGTCAACAAAGGGACTAACGAACTCTTGGATTTCTTACTAAGATGTGCAAAGAGAAGGTGAAGCATGCTGAAAGAGGGGTAAAATTAAAAGACAGCAGTGAAAGAAAAAATTGAAATACTAGAGAATAGATGCCTGGCTTTTAGCACAGAAGAACAGCCGTGCTGCACCCTATGCAGAAAAAGGTCTGTGTGTGTCTGGGTGCTGGGGAGAGGAGAGTTCATTTCAGGGAGAGTGGGAGCCAGTTACCTGTGCTGGGGTGGGAGGATCCCCTTAGTTCATTTGGCTATATCAGGAGAAAAATGCATTTTGAGGACCTCAATCATGAAATCTGTGAGGGCTTGCTTTAAATTTGCAGGGTATTTAAACTAGCTATGAGCACTTAAATAGAGCATGGCTACCTACACTCCTGCTGAATGAATGCCTGTGCCAGTGCAGTGTTCCTATTCGGAAAAATTAATTTGGAGGGAGGAGATTTTGAGAATCTAGTCTGGCTTATATAGTCTGTTCTGTCATAGGCTATGGCCTGCCGGTAAGCTGATTTAACTTTATGCAGTATTGTCTATAAATGAGACTCTTTCTTCCAGGGGAAACTTGAACAACACTTATTGGTGTGGTCTCTAAACTTCCAGACAGAAACTCAGGTAGAAGTAAAAGTTTTAACTTCTCAGTTATCAGTTTGTCAAACTTAGATCAGAGAGCACAGGGCATACAGTCACTAGTCTTAGCTTTTAGATGGTGCTGCTGTGTCCCCAGCACATGATTCTTTATTAATTATATGTTTTTATAAGATAGATCATAGCAATCATGAAACATTTTTCCAAAAATGCTTTCATTGGCTGATCTTTCTGGGTGCCTTCTAAGATTTGAGGTCAAAGTCTAATGGCCTTGGAAGGTTTTGTTTTCTTAGAAGTTGTACATAGTTTCAACAGGGGCAAGCATTATAAGAGCTCCCACGGCTCCATTTAAAAAATGTGTTTCGGGTGGTACCAAAATAAAGTGTCGGAATCAAAAAGTCACAACTGCTCTTGAGAGAAAGAGATGGAACATAAACGTAGGTTTTGTGCCAGTCTTTGTATTTCACTGAAGAATTGTCACTCCCTACAGCTGTGTTTAAGGTGGTCACTTATATAAACGGCAGTACCGTAGTCACTTACCAGTGTGTCATGGTGATGTAACTCTTCATGGTCATAGAGGAAAAGAAAACAGATCTGCTGCCCTAAAACCACAGGTAATTATAATTTCTATAGTACAATGTGCTCAAAAAGTTGTTGCAAAGCTGCCTTTTGTTAAAGAAGATAGAAGCAGCAGAAGGCAGCACAGCTACCCAAACCCGAGTGAGGCTAGCGCTTCAGCTGATCAGTGACATTACCTTGTTCTCTTTGAAAGGATGCTTCCCTGATGTGTGCCTTGCATCTTTAACGACCATATCAGTCTGGCCTGACCTTACTTCTGACAAGGCTAATCAAAGCAGTCAAAAGAGGCAAGAGGCTCATCTACATGCAGCATCCAGAGTAGCTCTCACAGTGATCTGAAAGAGATTTGGGTTAACTGTTGCTGTGTCTTGGTCACCCATGCTATGCTGGTGTAAAACTTGTGTAGCAGCACCTGCGTCAGGTGTGGGCCGTTGACACGACTCCTCCGGATTCTCTCTTTGTATCAAGTTACTTTCTTTGCTACTGGGGAGATCTCTAGAGGTGCAAGCCTTGTTTCAGTGAGAATCTGTAAATGAATGGCTTTCAAACCATCTTTTGATGGCCCAGACCAACAAGGGAAAACTTTTTTCGCTGAATAGGCCTTCTTGTAGCATCTTAACCTGCTTGAGGACCCTTGATTTGAAGGCACATAAAAATGTAACATACATTTTAGATGCACTTTTTCCCTTGTTTTTAACAAACTCAGTGCTTATTGAACATCCTACCCTAAAAGAGGAAGAAGGCTGATGCTCTCTGCCCTTACTTAAAACAGGGTAAAGCCCTGAAGTGGGGTAAGACAGTAGGGAGTGGATGGGCAAGGAGCAACTGAAAGTAACAACAGAATGATAGGTTCATCTTCTAATTATTTCAGCCGTATTCAGAACTGTAAGACTGATAACTAACCACGTGTGTATTACTGAGAATTAAATGGTGGTTTCTAGAGCGAATGTTTCATTAGATTTTACCCAGAAACAACTGTGGCCCCAAACCCCTCAGTCAATCTGGCTAACAAAATCAGGACTGCCTGTATCAAGGGATTTGACATTGTGCATGCCTTATGAACGTGTTATTGAAAAGGGTCTCCCATATCGCCAGTTCCAGTTCCCCGCTTTGGAGCCTCCAGTATGCCTGCCATAAACTGGTAAAACGTCGCCTCAAAGATTTCAGGTTTCTGGTCTCCGCTGGAACGCAGTTCTAGAATTATGTTACTCAAAATTCAGAGAACTAAATGATCAGTTCACCTCCCTGCCTGCTTCTGGTGTTCACCATCACACCAGTAGTACTGCATTTGAATGTGCTGGGCTATGGAAAGCAGGGAAGGAGGTAATTGATACTGTTCTCAAAAATTATGTTTATAATTGTCCCAAGGTGAAATAAGATGACAAGTGGAAATTCAGAGCAATATGTCATGAGGGGGTTTTGGTAGCTTTTTTTTTTTTTTTTTTTTGCTTTGTTGATTTGTTTGATTTATTTTCTAGGAAAAATCTAGCTTGGCTGAGTGTGTGATTAAATAGCTGATGGAATAAATCATTACTGGGAGGAGAGGATGCCAGAACATTTGAGTGGTGTAAAAGGAGACTGCACTGAGGATTAGAAAAGGTACAGGGAGGAATAATTTTGTGTTGGCAGGAAGTAGACTTAATAGTACTTTTTTATCTGTAATTTTTATGATTCTATGGCTAACCAGGGAAATGTTTAATGTTCCTGATACAGCAACTGAAGGTAGAAGAAGGAAGATTGACATACCCAGCACTGTTATAATTCATTTCATTACTTCACACAGAGCTTTTATGTTGTCACGCCCATAAAGCGCCAGTGTGTGCACTTATAGCCAATTCATCTTTATATACTGCTGCTGATCCCATTGAAGTGAATGGCAAAACTCCCATCAATTTTAATGGCAGTGGAATATGGCCCATTTTGTAGATATACAATGTATATTTCCTGCACACACTATTTTTTGTGTATAACATGCCTCTCATCTGAGGTTCGGAGAATGTTTTATAAAGTGGCTAAGTCACAGCCACTGATGTAGTCTCCAGCTGGTGAGATAATGCGATCTGTCTGCAAAACGAGATTTAAAGGTTGACATTTATTTATCATCTAGCTATCAATTTATTTATTTATTTTAGGCACCCTATGCATATAGAAGGTCTTTGTGTGTAAAGTATTGTCTTTAGAAAATTTGTCCAAATAAATTGCAGGTGGTAACTATGTTAGAAATGGATGTTACACTTGCAAGGTTAACATTATGCTTCAGCATTTGAAAAATAGGAAACATCAAAGAAAATTGAAGGCAGCATGGATCATTGGGTTAGTACATTACACAGCAGTCTGCAGCACCAGCGGCTAAGAAAGGTCCCTTTTGGAAAGCATCTGTTTGGCTAGCAACTCAATTAGCAAGGTACAAATGACAACAAAAATAATTATCAATTCTTTAGATGTTCTGGCTAGTGTTCTTATTGGGAAACATTTTAAACAGTGGTAAAGGGTCTGTTCCCTCTACAACCCATCATCTTTGACCCTGTTTAAAGAAAGTGTACGATGTATGGGCCATATTTTAGTAGCTGTAAACCCTGTTGGTGATACATTGAAAGATCTGAATTCATAGCGGTGTTCAGCATGTGCATACTGGAAATGGAACTGCTTGACAGGCTGATGTCTTTACTCGAGAAGCTTCCTTTCTTCACAATGAGAGAGCAGTCACGTTCTCAATGAGAGAATAGGCTTTACAGAGGACTCAGATGGGAGTCTAAAACTCTTAGAATGTAGTTGTGAGTTATGTACCAGTAGAGACTAAATAATTCAGCAGACTGCACTGCAGGTGATGGATCACCGAGCCTCGCTGCATAATACACTCTTCCGCTCAGTGCTTGCTGCAGTCACAGGTCCCAGAACTGGATTATGCAAAGACTTATGAACTCTTTACTTGACTGGACGTACGCAAGAGTACGTTCAGCTTGTTGAAGTGCACGTGCCTTTAGTTAGTGCCATGACATTGAAGAGTATCTCTTTATGAACCTGTTGGTTTACGTAGCTGTGCTGTGTTGGGGTGACAGACAAACAATTGAACAGACAAACGCCACCATCTAAATGTACAAGCAGTCCACTTGCATTCAGTCCCTTACAGCCACTCCTGGGAAACAGTAGTTATCTAAGACACGTATGAATTAACTGGTTTTGATTGACTGGTTTTCACATCTTGGTATTTTCTGAGGTTTGCTTGGTTTTGGGGTTTTTTTTTTATATATGAAAGTAGTTCTGGGTTTTTTTAAAATTATAGATACAAAGTTGACTTGAACTGTTAGCCTGTGATTTATATTCCTGTGTGGTTCTCAAGCGAATGCAGCCCTTGAATTCCAGTGCTGAAAACACAGAGTAAACACTGAGACAGTTTCACATAGGGCTGTCTCAAGTGCTGAGCTGTGCGTCATAACACCGTTCATTATAAGCACCTATAGACTACCGCCGTGGTCTTCTGGAGAGGGTGGTGGTGTGCCTGTAGCACTAGCCTGAAGTTCAGGAGGACACAGTTCAGTTCCTAGGTTTTGTATTCATTTCCTTCAGGGAATTTGCTTCTGATATTATTTGTAGAAGTACTTAGTGTAGGCCTAACTTTGCTATCAAAATCAAAAATTCCTATTGACTTATGAGAAAACGGAGTTAAGACTTAGGGAGGCACATTTGCTGTTTTGCCCTCAAAGTCTCCAAGTCTCGTTTTTCCATCTGTCTACTGAGAATTATGTGTTTTACTCGTAGAAATGATGCGAGGATAAATTCACAGATAAATGTGAGCCTCACAGAGCTGCTAAAGCCGAGCTGGGCCCAGCAGCATTCGTTTACTTTGTAAAGGTCTGATTGACTCCACCGGTTTCCACAAGCTGACTAACATGGGCATTTATTTTTTAAATTATGAAGCTACTTTTTTAATAGGAGGATTCATTATCTTTGCTGAGAATGTACAATGCTTTAATAGCAGAGGGTGGGGATGAGGAAAGCTCTTTGCCACAAATTTTCTTCCCATGTCCTCTCTTAAAAGACAGTCTTGAAACCCACAGCAGCTGTTGGTAACCTGCAAATTGTTTCTCCTCTCCCTAGCAGATGTCACAGTGGCAGCTGGCAGTAAACTGTGAACTCCAGAAATGTCAGAGATTAAAATAAGTGAAAGTTGTTAAACAAAAAAGATCTAAAATGTTCTTTCTTAGACAAAAACCCCCTAAGTGTCTGACAAAAGCCCATCTCCCTTACAGAATATAAAAATGCTCTAACTTCTAAACTCAGCTTTGCTTTAGTCTGAGATGTGCTGCCGCTTTTTTAAATTATTGATACTTGACCCAAGAAACGCAAAGGGTATATTTTATTTTCCTTGAAGTTGCGCCATACAAATTGGCTCCCAATGCCGCATAGAAAGTGTTCTAAAAAAACACTTAGAGTTGTGAGGTTGCAGAGGCCGGGGATGTCACAAAGGGGACATTATCAAAGTTCACTCTCTGAAGGCTACTCTACTGCTTAAAGGAACACAACATTTTGTGGCTTTTGAAGTTCATTTACAGCAGAAGTGGTTTTTTGGAAGGGGAAAATAGATACTAGTTCTGATAAGGAGGGATGTCTGAGGAGGGAGTCTGAGTTAAAAAGAAAAGTAAAATTATCAGACTTTACGCTAGATTTAATTACTCAAGAAGTACACACGGGCTATCACTGGAATGAGTATTACACATACTGGTAAATAGAAAAATAGGCATCAGATGGATTTTGAGTCCCAAATTGCCCATGCTGGAACCAAAATCCTATAGAGTGCACCAGCTAGTTGAAAGAACGGGTAAAAAGAAAATAATTATCATAATGACTGGAATACCGATTTGTCAGTTATTTCCAGGTGTTTTCAAGTGACAGAAAACTTTCACTGACTTAAAGTGAAAAAAAAGAATCTCAGAAGCAAAACAAGACCCTAAACTGCTGGGTTTATCCCCTTTCTATGGTCTGGTTTGCATGAATTTGTAGATAGGGAGTTTCTCATACTATGCAAGCAGCAAGATCTTTGTCATTAACACTTGGGAAACTCCAAGCTCAGGAAGTTGAAATTCAATGCCTGCATTTCAACTGGAAGCTCGTTTTCACAAGACGTTTCTGAGAATGAAGGTGTAATAAGCTGTGACTCAGAGAACAGAATTATCATTCCTGGTGACCAATTTTGGAGGATTAGTTTTAACCTCATGTGCTGGGCAATCCCTTGGAGAACTGTATGGAAGGTGACTTGGCAGAGCTGCTCTTTGCCAGCTCTGCTGAATGGATCCATGTTTTCCTCTGAAGAGTTTGACAGTGAGTCTTTGTAAAGATTCAAGATTGAACTAGACTGGACTATATAGGTTTTGTTTGATGTGAGAAGGAAATATGTGTGTTTCTGTGAAAATGGTCCAAACAGTATTAAAAAAAAAAAGTTTCCCAGTACACACACATGTACACACATCCAGAGCCTTTTAGTTTAGACTCTTCTGCCTGAAAGATGCTTACAAATAGCTAGTGTGATTAGCTTCATGGGATCAGAAATAAGAAAGTGAAAGCTGATTAAATGCATTGGGGTGTATTTTGTTTAGTTTGTTTTATTAAATCTCTTGGCTAATTGATATATTTTATGTGGTTTGAATAAGCAGAACATTTGGAAGGGGGAAAAAAAACCCTATTCTAGATAGGAATGTCTTAAAAATCTTAAGCCTTCCAAAGTTTCTTACTTTTTTTTTTTTAAAGAAAAGAAGGTAGCAAAATTGCTATTTCTGAAATAGGCTATAGACCAAGGAGAATATAAAAAGCTTTCTAAGAAAGCACATCGCCTGTTGAATCCTACATTAAAATGAAAACGAAAACTCTCTTTCACTCTTTATATGATACCTTTAGTCTGTCTGAAATGGAGTAAGGTTAACGGTGGCTAAGTGACCTATGCGTCAAAGTCATATTCACTTCCTTGGAGACTTGGGCTTTCAAGATCATTTCAGCACTTTGAAAATGTTAACTTAAAGATCAAAATAGACAGAGTTTCAGTTAGTTCTATAAGGCAGCTTTTCCTGCTGCTATCTTGGTTACTTCAGGTACATAACGGCCATTGCTGATGGTGAATGGGAAAGTGCATTTGATCTGTCGTAGGGGATTTTAATGAAAACATTCTGTAGACTTGTTTTGCAACAGGAAAGGTAAAGTTTTGTTGGAATACTTGCAACTGGTTTACACTATTTAATTAATCATTGTTATGATGAATAAAGCAGGACCAGGCATGAACGGGTGTGAAATTTTGCAATAGCGACAGTGATTGCAAGTAGAACTTAAAATGCCATCACGCCAGTGCATCTCTAAAGCTTGTTGGTCCATGTGTCACTCAAATTATGTCACAGGGTGTTGCAAAGAGGATACCTTTAGGAAGAGAGGACAGCATGCAAATGCCTGATGTTGGTGTAGCAAAGATAATTTCAGACTACAAACCATTGCTTGAGCTGAGTATGTTTCAAAGAGTCCAACTGATCTCTGCATACAGGCTCCAAAATGTACTTGAACCCTGACAGCCCACTCCCCAAGAAGATGTGAGTTTAGACCTGGGTGCAGCTAAACCCATATAGGCACACAAATAGGTTCCACCTTGAAAAGAATGTGAGATCTGTAAGAAAAGCTGCATCACTTTGGATAGCAACTTCCTCCTCGTGCTCTGCTGCCAAGCGAAGTGCAGCCCAGCAGATGATCACTCACTCCTCCCGGGCATCTCCACTCCTCTCCCTGGAGTAAGCACACTGGGAAGCTCAGCCATCCTGAGTCACCCTTCGCTGCTGCTTCTTACTGCTCTGCAGTACATTGCACTTGTGCAGCACCCTCCGCTTTTGTAGAGAGACCTGTTTTGTTTCTTTCTACCTGAAATTTTAGAGGAGGTAAAAAGAAAACCTTTAAGAACTGTAGGAGAGGCAAGTGCAACTCTGGATGGAGATGAGCAGGATGGTTTGGTGGGAGGGATAAAAGAATATGTGCTTAAGGCAGTTACATTAGAATCCAAAATAAATTCATTCGATCAGAAGCACTGGCAAGGATTACTCCTGTGATTTTATGGAAACTGGAAAGCAGATTAAGTGGTTCTCTCCTACATTTTCTCTCCCAGCAGTCACTTTTTGCTGTACTGGGGGGCAAGGTATTGAACTAGCTATGTATCGTGTTCTGATAACTTATGACTGGCTTTAAGAGTTCTCACAGTGGGATGGCTCACTTCACAAGCTCCTCCCCCACAAAATGTAGCATGTAAAGAAAATTGAAATGATCCTTAAAAACTAGGCTTATAATTGAATTTATAGTAATATCATGATGCCAGGATGCTTTTAGTTTTCAAATTTCTGTGGATAAGTAGTAAACACGAAGATGTTCCTTCAAAAGAAAGGTAGGGAGGCTCTACACAGGGAACTGGACAGGCTGGATTGATGGGATGAGGACAATTGCATGAGGTTGAACAAGGCCAAGCACTGGGTCCTGCACTTGGGTCACAACAACCCCCTGCAACGCTACAGGCTTGGGGAAGAGTGGCTGGAAAGCTGCACAGTGGAAAAGGACATGGGGGTGTTGGTCAACAGCTGATTGAATATGAACCAGCAGTGTGCCCAGGTGGCCAAGAAGGCCAACAGCATCCTGGCTTGTATCAGCACTAGTGTGGCCAGCAGGAGCAGGGAAGTGATTGTCCCCCTGTACTCAGCACTGGTGAGGCCACTCCTTGAACACTGTGTCCAGTTTTGGACTCTTCACTACAAGAAGGACATTGGGGTGCTGGAGCGTGTTCAGAGAAGGGCAACAAAGCTGGTGAAGGATTTAGAGAACAAGTCCTATGAGGAGCAACTGAGGGAATGGGGATTGTTTAGCCTGGAGAAAAGGAGGCTGAGGGGAGACCTTATCATTCTCTACAGCTACTTGAAAGGAGATTGTAGCAAGGTGGGGGTTGGTCTCTTCTCCTAAGTAACAAGTGATAGGAGAAGAGGAAATGGTGTTGAGTTGCACCAGGGGAGATCTAGGTTGGATATTAGGAAAAATTTCTTCCCTGGAAAAGTTGTTAAGCATTGGAACAGGCTGCCCAGGGCAGAGGTTGAGTCCCCATCCCTGGAGGTCTTTAAAAGACATGCAGATGTGGTGCTGAGGGACATGGTTTAGTGGTGACCTGGCAGTGCTGGGTTAACGGTTGGACTTGACGGTCTTAAGGTCTGTTCTAGCAGTAACAATTCTGTGATTCTGCGAAAATGGCAATGGTACTTCTGAAGCAGCAAAATGTATACTTAGTCTATACTCTTCTTTCTTTGGTGTAATCCTTTTTTGAATCATTATTTTAGAGCATTAATAAATCTGAAAAAGCCAGCCCTAGGCCCAGGCAGTTGGGCAGTGCCTATCCGGAAGGAAGAAGTTAACAAATGTAACTAACGATACTAGAATATCACTGTGTTAATCCCTCCTTACGTTTTATGCCATATATCTGTTCAATGAGCCTAATGATGCAGGAGCGTGATCCTATTCTTTCCCCTTTCTGTCTTTAACTCCTATTCTGTAATGACAAGTCTATGATGATTTCTTTGAACTTTTGCTCTCGTGCTCAGATTAGGACATGCATAACCAAAGTTAACATCTTGTCTCTCAGGGGCTTCAGGTGGGAGTATTTTTCTGTTCTATAGTATCTAAATATTATTCCATCGAATAACTGATTTTCTAACCTCTTCCAAAAGGTCTGATTATGCTGACACTAAAAGGCAAAGCCTATAATGAATGCTAACCTAGTAAGTTTACCGGAGGGTGGGAAAACAGCCTAAGTGGCTGTTTTCTTTCAAGAATCCATGCAAACTGGAGTAAAAGTAAACTTAGGCATCAGTTCATTGGCTTAATTTATATTCGATCTGAGCTACTGCAACCTCTACTGTAGAAGAGCTGTCTTGGCTGTTACCAAATCTGGATATAGAGTCAGCTCTGATCTCACTTAGTTTCACTTGGTGTTTCCAGGAAGGGTGAGTCTGTTGAGCCTTGCATACAGGCCTGTCAACTCATTTCAACCCCTAGCTATTCCCAGGGCCAATATTATAACACATTTATCTCACAAACCTACTCCATTAAAGGATGTCAATGCATATGTTACACTTAAAGACTCTCTAACTGCTCTTACCTTGTAGCAGTCCCTGTTGTTCTGAATCTACACCCTGAAGACATTATCTCCGGTCTGTGTTAGGATTGCTATATTCTTGCTCTGCATTCCTTCCCTACAGACCCATTGTACTTGCGTGCCGTGCTTCCCCATCAAGGTTGGCAGGTATGCTCGCAGGTTTATGAAGGGTTTGTTAAGAAATTATCTGTCTCTGATGCAAATATAAACAAGTCAGCCACATTTTTTCTGTTACAAAGGAGATGGCATAAAGGCGGTGCTTGAAAGATGGAGTAAAATACATAGCTCTTTTACAGGTTATGGGAGACAAGCCTTCCTGGGATTGTCGCCACTGGGACCGTCACCAGGCAGCAAAACTCTGGAGTGAATCCTTAACAGGTATGAATTTTCTCTGGGAACAGATGCTCCCCTGGGGTAAATTCTCACAGTTTCAGCAGAGCAGTGGTAGCCAATACTAGCTAGGAATCTCCTCCGTCCTTTGAGAGAGGAAGGCTCTCTGGAAGTTTTCGCTTGCAAGATCAAGGCTTTCACATCGCCTTCACTTAGCAATTAGTTTAGGACTATAAAATCCAGATGGTCTGGAGGTACAAGCCTAATCGAGTAAGCAGTGTGCTTTGAGCAAAAAAAATACACCATCTGAAGATCACTTCCTTCTCCGAGGAAAGATAATGGTGTCCCTTGGTTTCCCCAAACACATAAACTTTCTGAAGACACGAACATACTTGTAGATACTAGGGGTTTGTCTGGCTATTCAAAGGGTGGCTGGAATGGTAGTACACAAAAAGTAAGAATCTGGAAACAGGGCTCAAAGAAGGGAAGAGAGGCATAAGACCACAATTAACAAGCTACTGACTTGCTTCTCTTTTTAAATATAGAGTTCTCTCTAACTTATACTGTAGGAGAGCCCAGTCCTATCCTACCTAAAATTTTCTGGCTTTATTCTCAGAGTAGAAAAGACTTGCATGCTATCTGCTTGGTGAAAACTACAGTACATAGTACCGTCATAACCCTTGGCAATAGTTTATGCAGTGCTTGCAAACAACAGTGGAAGTTTTCTGTCTAATCCTGTTTGAATTCCTGGAGCTGTAAATAAGACTTACACAACTTTTAGTGTCTAGAATGGTAGTAAGTTGCATATATATATATATATGTATACATGGAAAGAGTATATTAAAATGTAGTTGACACAAAGTAATTTGCACTTCAATTTCAGAGAATAAAGCAAATCCTTCTTCTATCAGTCATACTACCCCCACATTTTCTGCCTCAGAGAATGGGATTTGAATTGTTCAAATGAAATTAGAATGTCATGGTCTTGACCTGAATAGAAACAATAAGAATAAAAAAATATATATAGAATATAATACATGCCTGTGTGACCTGTGGGGCTTCTAGGGCTGTGTCGCCGGTCGGCTGAGGCAAGCCGAGCACGGGGACGAGCCCTTCCCTATCCCCGAACCCCTCTCCTCCGGGAGAGAAAAGGGTTCAAAAGCAGAGATACGAAAAGGAAAAAATAAAAGATTTTGTGAGACCTCTGAACGTTTGGAAAACTGAAACAAAACTTTATTAAAACTAGAACAATATATATAACATGCAGGGAAAAACCAATGCAAAATCTGAGAATCTGTGCAGGATGGAAAGGTGAGGGTTTTAAACACGAGAACAGAGACAAAGGGGGACGGTACCACGTGCAGTCTGGAAATGGCACCGGCCATGTGTGCGCTTTCGTGGAGCGAACAAAGGGAGCCCGCGGCTATTATGAACGCCGGGCTGTAATGTGCAGAAAGCGCTGTCCCTACCGGATCCTCGTTGTACAGTCTGTAGAAGCAGAGAAAATATCAAAGCAGCAGACAAAGAGGGTAAAGCCTTACGGCAGCAGAAAAGCCTCCAGGCGAGCCGTCTGTCCCAGGCGGCGTGGCGGGGGCTGCCCCGGCGCACGGTCCACTCCGGCAGCCTGCAAGGTCCCCGGAGCCGAGCCGCAGGGTTTGGAGAAAAGCCTTTTCCCCGGAGCGAAGCCGCAGTGTCTGGAGTGACTCCCGCAGAGCGGAGCCGGGAATGTCCGGAGAGCCGAGAGCCGCGAACAACCCGAGAAAAACCCCCGAAGCCGTCCGGGAAGCAGCCCCGCAAGTCCCGACGAGCCCCGGAAGTCCCGAGTAGCCCCGGAAGTCCCCGAGCTGCCTGAGCCCGCAGCTTCTTAAAGGGGCAGTACCCTCTCGAGAAACTTTCTCATCCCATAAGATGGGCAAATCGTAACATGGAAGGGAATAATTCAATTAGTAAGCCTTCAAGCAGGGTTTTTTTCTTCAACCTGCCACATTCCACCCCTTTATTCCATACCATGTACGTTATGCGCATCTCATTTACATTGTATTATACAGAAATTAACAGCATGAGACTCTGGTTCAGGGTGTTTCAGCCAGGGTTAACTTCCCCTGTGGTACACAGTGGACTTCACCATCCTCCTGCATTACCCACCAGGTGTGTCCAGGGCCTTGGGCTGAGACAACACCACGGATGGGTCTGTCTGGAGTTGCAGCAGGGGAAACCCAGACAGCTTTTCCCAGCAGATTACTTTCACATACCACAGGAACTCTATCCCCCTCTATGGTATGTAAAAGGTCTGATTGGGCAGGGCCGGCTCGATTGATTGATCCCCTCGTGTTCACTTGCCAGGTGGCTTCTGCCAGATGTTTATCCCAGTTTCTGAAAGTTCCACCACCCAATGCTTTCAGGGTGGTTTTCAGCAAGCCATTATAGCGTTCTATTTTACCGGAGGCTGGTGCATGGTATGGAATGTGATAAATCCATTCGATACCATGTTCTTTGGCCCAATTGGCCACCAGATTGTTTTTGAAATGAGTCCCATTATCAGACTCAATTCTTCCCGGAGTGCCATGCCGCCACAAAATCTGCCTTTCGAGGCCCAGAATAGTATTACGGGCAGTGGCATGAGGCACGGAATAGGTTTCAAGCCATCCGGTGCTTGCTTCCACCATTGTCAAAACATAGCACTTACCCTGGCGAGTTCGAGGGAGAGTGATGTAATCAATCTGCCAGGCCTCTCCGTACTTGTACTTCGACCACCGTCCACTGTACCATAAAGGTTTTAACCTTTTAGCCTGTTTAATTGCAGCACAAATCTTACAGTCATGGATAACCTGGGTAATTGCATCCATGGTTAAATCCACCCCTCGGTCACGAGCCCATCGATAGGTTGCATCTCTTCCCTGGTGACCGGAAGAGTCATGGGCCCACCGAGCAAGGAATAGTTCACCTTTGTGTTCCCAGTCCAGATCTATCTGGAACACTCTGGCTGCTTTGTCCAGTTGGTGGTTATTTTTATGTTCCTCAGTGGCTCTGCTTTTTGGGACATGGGCATCTACATGCCTTACCTTTACAACTAACCTTTTCAGCCGGGCAGCAATATCTTGCCACAGAGTGGCAGCCCAAATAGGCTTACCTTTACGCTGCCAATTATCTTTCTGCCACCTCTCCAGCCATCCCCACAAAGCATTTGCCACCATCCAGGAGTCTGTATACAGATACAGCCGTGGCCAGTTCTCCCTTTCAGCAATGTCCATGGCCAGCTGGATGGCTTTGACCTCTGCAAATTGACTCGATTCACCTTCTCCTTCTGCTGCTTCTGCAACTTGGCGCATAGGACTCCATACGGCAGCTTTCCACTTCCGTTGGTTTCCTATGAGGCGGCAGGATCCATCGGTGAAGAGAGCATATTTTCTTCTCCTGGTCTGAGAGGTCTTTATATGGGGGTGCTTCATCGGTACGAGTGACTATCTCGTTCGGTGGCATCCCAAAATCTTCTCCTGCAGGCCAGTCTGTAATAGCTTCCACAATTCCTGGGCGACCAGAGTTACCTATCCTAGCTCTCTGTACAATCAGGGCAGTCCACTTACTCCAGGTAGCATCTGTGACATGGTGGGTAGATGCTATCTTCCCTTTGAACATCCAGCCTAGGACTGGCAGTCGGGGGACTAGGAGGAGCTGTGCTTCAGTGCCAATTACTTCTGAGGCAGCTCGGACTCCCTCATAGGCAGCCAATATCTCCTGCTCAGTGGGAGTATAATTGGCCTCTGAGCCTTTATATCCACGACTCCAAAATCCTAGGGGACGACCACGGGTTTCTCCTGGTGCCTTCTGCCAAAGGCTCCGGGTAGGACCACAGTCCCCAGCTGAAGTGTACAGAATGTTCTTAATCTCTGGTCCTGTTCGCACAGGTCCCAGGGCCATAGCATGTGCTATTTCCCTTTTGATTAAGTCAAAGGCATGTTGTTGGTCAGAGCCCCATGTGAAATCATTTTTCTTCCGGGTAACAGTATAGAGAGGTTTAACAATCTGACTATACCCGGGAATGTGCATTCTCCAGAAGCCTATGACTCCCAAGAAAGACTGTGTTTCTTTCTTGTTGGTAGGCGGAGACATAGCTGTGATCTTGTTGATCACATCTGTGGGGATGTGGCGGCGTCCATCCTGCCACTTAACCCCCAGGAACTGAATCTCTCGGGCAGGTCCCTTGACCTTACTTCTCTTAATGGAGAAACCAGCACCCACCAAAATGCGGATTATCTTCCTACCTTTCTCATAGACTTCTTCTGCGGTGTCACCCCATACAATGATGTCATCAATGTACTGAAGATGTTCAGGAGCACCACCTTTCTCCAGGGTAGCCTGGATCAGTCCATGGCAGATGGTCGGGCTGTGCTTCCACCCCTGGGGCAATCGATTCCAGGTATACTGGATACCCCTCCAGGTGAAGGCAAACTGTGGCCTACACTCTGGTGCTATGGGAATGGAAAAGAAAGCGTTAGCAATGTCTATCGTGGCATACCACTTTGCTGCCTTGGACTCCAGTTCGTACTGAAGCTCCAAGATATCAGGAACAGCAGCACTCATCGGTGGTGTCACTTCATTCAGCCCACGATAGTCCACTGTCAGTCTCCATTCCCCGTTGGTCTTTTGCACAGGCCATATAGGACTGTTGAAAGGTGAGCGAGCTCTGCTGATGACATCTCGTCTCTCCAACTCTCAAATCATTTTCTCTAAGGGGCGCAGAGAGTCTCGGTTGGTGCGGTATTGCCGGCGGTGAACTGTAGAGGATGCAGTAGGCAACTTTTGATCTTCCACCTTCATTCTGCTAACAACAAAAGGGTCATCCGAAAGTTCGACCGATGTGGACAACCGGTTAATGCCATCGGCTCCCACGGTTGCTATCCCAAAGGCCCATTTATAACCTTTCGGGTCCTTAAAATACCCTTTCCGGAGGAAGTCTATGCCTAAAATGCATGGAGCGTCTGGGCCAGTCACAATTCGGTGAGTTTCCCAGTTATGCCCAGTGAGGCTGACCTCAGCTTCTACCAAGGTAAGCTCTTGTGATCCTCCTGTCACACCCGAGATCGTGACAGTCTCAGTTCCTTGATGATCCGATGGTAGCAAGGTACACTGGGCGCCTGTGTCTACCAGGGCCTTGTACCTCTGTGGTTCTAATGTGCCAGGCCATCGAATCCACACAGTCCAGTATACTCTGTTATCCCTTTCCTCCACCTGGCTAGAGGCAGGGCCCCTCTAATGCCTAGGGTGTGGTCCACAGTCAGTGGAAGGGTCTATCCGGCTTGTGGTACCTTCATCATAGGAGTTGCTCCTTGGGCTGCAGCACTGTTCACCAAAGACTGGAGCGACAATTCTTCGATTGCAGTCGTCATGTTGGTGTGGTCTGCTCTGCAGCTCATGTGCTGGTACCCCGTGGTTAGCGGCAGGTCGTTGTTCCCATCTCCTCGTGTCTTCACGACCTCTCGAGCAGCACTGGCGGTCACATCGTGGCCTGTCCTGTCTGTTGCGACTTGCTCTGGGAGGACGATTTCTCCTAACAGCTGACACGTGGGTATACACAGGAGAGGAAACGGTTCTTTGTTCTAACCTATTAATAGAGTCCAATATTTTCTCTGTCATTTTGTCTGTCACTTTCTCCACTGCTGCAATGAAGGCAGAGGTATGGGAAAGACTGTCCTCATACTGGCGAATCCTGTTAGACACCTGTTCTATGGTGAGTGGCCGATTTTCACCCTGTCTTTCCCACAGCATTGTGGCCAATGTATGGGCATATGTCTGGGGTGCACTCTGCACAAATTTGCACAGCAAAGGCTCGTTACTGTGCACCTGGTCCGGGTTGACATTAACATTCCAGTCACCATAGATGACCTCTTTCATAGCCAGCTCTCTCAGGTAGTTAGTACCTTTGCTCAGGACAGTCCATTTAGTAGGGCGGCATTCTATGTCATCTCTGAAAGGGTATCTGCCCTTCACAGCAGTCAGAAGCCGTTTCCAGAGACTGCACTGTTTTGCCTTTTTGCCAATTGCCCTATCAATAGCTCCTTCCCGGGCCACATTTCCTAACTGTCTGGCTTCTTTGCTAGTTAAATCAATGTTATCAGCCCCATTGTCCCAGCAGCGAAGCAACCATACCATCAGTGACTCACCATCATGCCTGCTAAATTCCTTTCTAATGCTTCTCAGGTCCTTCCTGGACTGAGGCTGGGTGTTTACCTCTTGATCTGATGACTCATCCCGTGATGAGGATCCTTGGGAGGGCGGTGCTGTTGGAGTCGCTGAGGCAGTATTCCCTGAAGGCTTTCCTGGACGCTTTTGAGAGGTGCTTGGTCCTGCATCGTCATCAGAGCTATCTGTTGCATAATTAGTCTTTTTCTGGTGTTTAGCACCAGAGGGCTTATTTTTCTTTTTCACAGGGGCAACCTGTGCTTGTTTGGGTGGGGAGGTGGCAGCAGCTGATTTAGTGGGTGTAGTGCCCATGTGATACTTATTCTTGATAATTATCCACCCCTGGACCATGTTACAGATAACTGATAACAAAGTTATCAAATACAGGAAAAATAATACCATTTGCAGAATATCCAGTTTCAATTGCCATTGGTCCAGTACCAAATGGAGAAGTGTTATTTCCCATCATCCATTTGCTAGAGGAATCATAAGCAGCCACTATCATGTACTGTGCAAAATATACTGGGAGCATTATGAACTGACTGAGTACAGACCAAAACACCGAAATTACGCACGCCAGGGTGAACACCTTCTTTGCTAAGTGTCCCAGACCAGCAAACCATAAACCAGTACCAATTAAAAACAGGTAATTTGACATCACAGTTGGTGTGCCAGGCACCAGATCATAAAGCATTTTTAAACTGTACTGCTTAAGAGCTTCAAACAAAAGCTCGCTTAGCACCATCCTGGAAAAACCTCGTTTGTTTCAGTTTCCAAACTTTAATAAAAATATGAATTATTAAATTATTCAGAAGCCCACCCAGGGACGCCAATTATGTCGCCGGTCGGCTGAGGCAAGCCGAGCACGGGGACGAGCCCTTCCCTATCCCCGAACCCCTCTCCTCCGGGAGAGAAAAGGGTTCAAAAGCAGAGATACGAAAAGGAAAAAATAAAAGATTTTGTGAGACCTCTGAACGTTTGGAAAACTGAAACAAAACTTTATTAAAACTAGAACAATATATATAACATGCAGGGAAAAACCAATGCAAAATCTGAGAATCTGTGCAGGATGGAAAGGTGAGGGTTTTAAACACGAGAACAGAGACAAAAGGGGACGGTACCACGTGCAGTCTGGAAATGGCACCGGCCACGTGTGCGCTTTCGTGGAGCGAACAAAGGGAGCCCGCGGCTATTATGAACGCCGGGCTGTAATGTGCAGAAAGCGCTGTCCCTACCGGATCCTCGTTGTACAGTCTGTAGAAGCAGAGAAAATATCAAAGCAGCAGACAAAGAGGGTAAAGCCTTACGGCAGCAGAAAAGCCTCCAGGCGAGCCGTCTGTCCCAGGCGGCGTGGCGGGGGCTGCCCCGGCGCACGGTCCACTCCGGCAGCCTGCAAGGTCCCCGGAGCCGAGCCGCAGGGTTTGGAGAAAAGCCTTTTCCCCGGAGCGAAGCCGCAGTGTCTGGAGTGACTCCCGCAGAGCGGAGCCGGGAATGTCCGGAGAGCCGAGAGCCGCGAACAACCCGAGAAAAACCCCCGAAGCCGTCCGGGAAGCAGCCCCGCAAGTCCCGACGAGCCCCGGAAGTCCCGAGTAGCCCCGGAAGTCCCCGAGCCGCCTGAGCCCGCAGCTTCTTAAAGGGGCAGTACCCTCTCGAGAAACTTTCTCATCCCATAAGATGGGCAAATCGTAACATGGAAGGGAATAATTCAATTAGTAAGCCTTCAAGCAGGGTTTTTTTCTTCAACCTGCCACAGGCTGTTAGTTTGTGAGCCTTGTTAATTCAGTAGCAATGATGTCCTGTATTAGTGCAGCTGAGTGTTAATATTAACACGTTGTATTATGTGCATTAAAAATGATCCGTTTGGTTTTTTGGTTTTTTTGTGGTTTTTCCCTCCTAACATACATGATCAGTTTAAGGTATAACACTCTAAAATTTGTATTCAGCCAATCCAGATCTCATTACACTAGAAAAACACTGTGCAGGAATAAAATGGATCACATAAATGCCATTAATATTATTAATGAATTTTCCTTCTGCAGTAAGTTGAAAATATGCTGCAAATATTCTCTTATAAATGACTTTAAGTTCTGCTGTTCTATTTCTGTATTTTTTCATTGATATTTAAGAAGTTTTGATACATTTCTTCAGATAAAATTCAATGCTTTACTGTGCCGCTTATTCTTTATCACTGATGATAATGTTCATCTCTCTTACCTCCGTTCTACCTTTCTGCTGGTCTCTGGATATCAGTCTGTATCACAGACTGGAACCTCAAATTGCTGTACCTTTTGATAGAATAGGGATTCTTTTTTTTTTTTTTCTTTTTTATAGTGTGCTTTGAATCATCCAAAATTTATGACTGTTCAATACTGTTTCAGCTGCTGTAGATAATAGTTTAATTATATGTTGTCTTCTGATGTAAAACTCTTTACACACCAGTAGTTACTGTTGGAGATTGTGTTGAAAAACAGCCCCAAATATGAGAATAGAAATATACAGATTATTTAGTGCATATATATAATGTAAAATTATAATATATATTATATATGTAAAATATGTAAGTAAAAATATTTGTAATATTGCATATGGCATGCATATGGTCTAGGACAACTGCAGGTAAGTCTCCTGAAGGAGTCTTATTACTGGAAAAGCTCCAATCTTAAATTGGAGCATGCTGTCATGTTTAATAAAAATATTATCTGTGATTTTAATTTCTATAGGATACCTTAAAACAATTTTGAAGCAAAATTCTATGTAACAAGTTCCACAGGTATTCCCAATAATTTCTGTAGAATCCATGGCATTTCTATGGTGTTTTATTGTTTCGATTATTTTTTTTTTTTAGGTTGCACAAAACCTTCCCACAAGGAAATACAGTATCTTCTACTTGTGGTTGGCTGAAGTCCTAGATCAGCCCATGGTATAAAATGCAAGACTAATATGCTCTTGACAAGATCAGGTCTGTGTTTACTAAGCATTGTTGATTATCTAAAAAGATCACTTGTGCATATTAATTCAAGAAAGTTCTTCTACTGGTTATGGGATGTGAATGTTGAATGTCTTTCCTGGTCTGATGCTAAAAACATCAAAAGGGTAACAATGTACATTCTATTAGTAGGTCTGAGCTTCCAAAAGGAAAGCATGATGCAATGCAGCCATGCAGAGAAGGACTTGGGAGTCCTGGTGGACTGGATTGACCATGAGCCAGCAACGTGCCCTTGTGGCCAAGAAGGCCAAGGGTATTCTGGGCTGTATTGAGAAGAATGTGGCCAGCAGCTCCCCCTCTACTTTGCCCTAGTGAGGTCACACCTAGAGTACTGTGTCCAGTTCTGGGCTCCCCAGTTCAAGAGAGACATGGACACACTGGAGAGAGTCCACCAGAGGACTGCGAAGATGATGAGGGGACTGGAGCACCTCTTTTAACAAGGAAAGGCTGAGAGACCTGGGTCTGTTTAGCCTGGAGAAGACTGAGAGAACCTTATCAATAACGATCAATATCTAAAAGGTGAGTGTCAAGAGGATGGGGCCAGACTCTTTTCAGGACAAGGGGCAATGGGCCCAAACTGGAACACAGGAAGTTCCATTTTAATGTGAGGAAAAACATCTTTTCTTTGAGAGTGGCAGAGCACTGGAACAGGCTGCCCAGAGAGGTTGTGGAGTCTCCTTCTCTGGAGATAGTCAAAACCTGCCTGGACACAACCCTGTGCAACCTGGTCTAGGTGAACCTGCTCTAGCAGGGTGGTTGGACTAGGTGGTCTCCAAAGGTCTCTTCCATCCCCTACCATTCTGTGATACTGTGGAAGTTGATGAAAGCTGTGAGTTCTTTATAGTGAGAATACTGCAGCTAATTCACAAATCTTTTTCCTCTTGTCTCACTTTCCTGTCTATTTTTGGAAGAGCAGAGGCCAGTGGGAGAGTTGGCAGACCTTAGGGCATTGCATTATCTCCACTTTTTTTCATTCCATTTCTGTTCTCACTAGTCTGGGGCCCTTCTGGTACACTTCATCATTCACATGGCCATGAGGTCTTGAGGGTGTTTTCCGGTGATGTTGACATTACTCACTGCATTACATCCGTGAATACTGGCTTCAGAAGTTACTGGCAAGAGAGGAATTTCTCTGAAGAGCTAACCTCTTGCTTGACCATAAAGTTTCAGCAACTTTTCTTGGATTTTTTTTTCCCATCCATCTGCTGTGGAAGAAATGGTGAGCCATGGGCTCTGGAGGGACATCACATCAGACTACTTGCTGCTGGCTCTTTTATTTGTTGACTACAAAGTTTATTTGTTGACCAGGTCAATTTATTTTTTATTATTTGTTTGCTTATTTCTAACAGGTGAAATGATGCATGATTCTGATGACAGTTCTGATCTCCTCTCAATAGATTCTTCCAGTCATGATTAGGCCAATGTAATGTAAGCAGTACTTGGATTGTTATCTGCACTCACATATGGATATTGACTGATGTAGTATTTTGGGTGGCATAGGTCGTTTCCTGTAATTATAGAAAGCCTGCTTTCCAGATAATACCAATATATTGATTGATACAAAATGGCACTAGAGAAATCTGAAAGGTCTAGAGGGTCAGAGGTGTGCTGCGTATTGTTGGCGTTTATTTCTTTTGACTAGGCTGAGATGTGTGAACTGGTTTTTTTCTAACTTCATTGTTAATGTATAGCAGTCTTCATTTTAATACAGAGTTGCTATTGGTGTCAAAGTTCTGTAGTCTCTTTTCTATCCTCGTGTTTGTGACTTCTGTTTACTAAAGTTATTAAAACTCGTGCATTCTGGATGTGAATCAAAAAAATAAAAATCATTATTAGAGTTGCTCTTTACCACCAGAAAACCACAATCTTTTTTTCACAGGAGATTGCTGCGCAGAATGTTTTGAGTTACAGCTTTATTCACCTTCATCCAAGAATTTTGCAGCAGAGGGGCTGTTAATAAATCTAAGCCAAAATGGAAACACCAGCAAAAATATGGAAACATGTTCAGCCTCAGTCCCAGGTAAAAAGATATGGAGGGGAGTTGGAGATGGTGGTGTGGGGGAAACCCAAAGCATTCAGAGAAGATTTATCTGCCTTATTTCCTGAGCTGTCTTTCATTACTCTCATTCTCTTGCTGTGCCAACTGACCACAGAATGGCTACAGATTTCCATCTTCTGTCCTGTCCCAGGTTTATCAGGCAAACAGTCCAAGCAGGGTAGCAGAGAGGCATTCTTAGCCTAGACTGTGGCATCGAAGACTGCACAGGATAAAGCTACAGGGCACTAAGTCAAGTCAGTGCAGCCCACAGGACAGTCTGGATGTGTTACACTGTGGAGGAAAATCATTCTGCTTTCTCCACCCAAAAGAATAGATGCCTTTGTATTCCCATGGGAGGCTCTGGCACCTGAAAATCACCATGCTTAGTGAAACTGCATACTCAAGTATAAGCAAGCAGGTTTTGAGGTCAAACCATTGACTGTACAGAGGGCTTTTGAGGGCAGCGACTATTTTGTCCCCCTTGTGTTTCTGCAGGGTCTAACACCATTGGATTCCGGTCTACACCAATGCACCTAAATATATAATGTGAAATAATCATGTAGTGAAATGCAACAATAGATTCATGTTAATGCAGAGCTAGATGAGCAATGCTGTAACTAGCTTTTTTTTTTTAATCTGCACCCAAACAATTGCATTGTTCCGGTGAATTTGCATAGAAAAAAAATCTTTATGTCTGTAATTAAGAATGCAACATATCAAATTCTGATATCCGAGCTATTTGCATCAGATTTCAGTTAAAAAGACAATTTTTCATACCATGACAACCATCAGCCTAACAGGAGATTTCCCCTTCCTTTCAAAGGTGGTGCTATTATTTTTTCTAAAATAAAGGAGACCTTTCCAGGATTTTAAATTCTGAATATATGAAATAGGATTTGAATCTCAAAGCAAAGTGTGTTTTCATATTTTTTACTAAAGTTATCTTTCAGTGTGACTTAAAAGCACATTTTATCCTAGACGTATCTGAATTCAGCACAGACAGGAACTCAAACTCTGTTGAACACCAAGCCCTCTGTATGTATAAGCTACTGATTTGATGCTCTTCTTCCTAATTGCACGAGTGAGTAGGAAAAAACCAAGAGGTTTTTGATAGGTTCAGAGACCAAAGAGAGACCGTTACAGTAGTCTCATCTGATTTCCTACACAACAAAGGTCATTTGCCAACATTGAAGTAACACACATTTTCATGAATATTGGATTTGTTTTTTCCATTTTAAACATTTTGTCTATGTCAAGCAAGTTCAAAAGGTGTTAGAAAGGCGCTGCAGCGGGAGTAAAAAATAGGAGTATCTGGAGTCCAGCTGTTAGGACTGAGATGAGAAGAGATGACCTTGCAGTTCAGAGCTACTATGAGAGGTGGGGAAGAGTTTTGAGCAGCAAGAGGATAAACAAGGTAAGAGAGATGAGAATTTCCATTTAAGAGAATGGAAAGTAAGAGAATGACCTAATACAGATTATGACTCTAAAAAGGGAAAAATGGAGACTAAGATGTATAGTTTGTTATGTGAAGGAAATAGATACCTGCAAGACTGTCCATTCTGCCTTTTAAAGGATAAGGTTTCTCCCATGGCCAGTTCTGCACATTTATGGCTTTGATTAAATAGCCTTGTCCTTTTTACAGCTTTTAGCAATAAACCAGACCTGTTGTATAGTGGGCTGACACATTGTCATTGAATTTGTTGTGGATTATCCAAGGCTTAACAGACATAGACAGTCTTCAGAGTGGTACCTGCAGCTTATTCCTAGAAACAGAGTATTTTTCTCCACCTTACCTTATCTTCCCTATCATTTTTATTCAAGTAACCTGTCCTATCGTTAGTCAAGACGATAAGGTAAAACCTTTTTGGGAAAGAAATGCTGTTTTAGGAAAGACTCATGCAAATGGCTGCACCTACATTCCCTTGAGGTAAGATCATGCCTTAGGCTTTCGTGGCATAGTGCAAGACTCTCCTCCTACAGACTTAGCAAGCCAAATGGTCTCGTGCAGTGCAGCACTTCTGTGCATCAGGGGAAAGAAAACTTGAGCTCTCTGCTCATGCCCAGGCTTTGAACCTTTGGCATCATAAATACAGTTGGGTGGGTGGATGGATTCCAATCCACTTTGGAGCTGCAGCAGGATGCAGCGATGTTAACTGGTTGCATTAGCAACATGTTCTCACACTGAAGGGTTGAAATTGTAGAACATGTTTGTAGCTGGAAAAGGCTTGTTCGAAGGACATTAGACCACATAGAGCACCTAGGTCTCAGTGAAGCAGAGCTCATGACTGTGTCTGTATTACCAAACAGCACTGCTAAACAGAAGCAGATGTGTGCAGCAGAACAGCTAGGGCTGAGGACTCAGCGCTGTGTATGTCAGCTGTATCTTGGTGCTGTGAATTCAGTAGCCGTTAGTGGCTGGAGAACATTAGGTAGCTTCTTGGAGCGAACCATCTTTGAGTTCCATCCAAAACCACACCATAATCTGAAAGAAAAGTGCGATAAGTGGGAGAGTTGCTCCAAAAGCACAATCCTATCCAAAGGAAAATACCAATGTACATGCATTTCATACCTACCCGGTGAATACCCAGGGAACCGAGCAACTGAGAAAGACAACTGTTGTGTGATCCTCATTCTGTTTACTGAAAAGCCATCCCGTGCTGGATGAGTTTAGCAGCGCGAAACTCTGCTGCGTGGCAGGGAGACTGCCTTGGTCTTCTCAACTGCATAATCTCAGTTCACTTCTGCCTGCCCTTTGCTCCTGCCTCAAGTTGTTGGTATTTTGAGTGAGTTGGACTTCAAAAAGAAATAAGCGAGTTAAGCCTTTTTACATGTTATCAAAGAAAACACTTGAATATTTGTTTCTTGGTGGATTTTTCAGATCTTCAAAGTTCATATTACCAAGCTTTACAGTGCACTTGTTCTAATATGAGTTCCACTAGCATTTTCTGTGGATCTGTGATCCTTCAAGTTTAAGACGATGGAAGTAATTAGCTAAATGGTTGTTCTCTAAATATAGGGAAGCCTTTTAAGTAAGGGCATAGAAAGAATTGACCTTTTTTCCCTCCTCACCCAACTCCTAAAATTGATTTTACATAGGTAACAAAGTTTAGTAGCAGTATGATTAATACACTTCAGTTCTACAGCTTATTTCACATGCTCATGAAAACAAATGCTTAGGCACGTTGTCGGTAAAGGATAGGTGACATTTCTGGTAATTGACATAAACGTGGAGTCTGTGAGGCTATTTTACTCCTTTAGCTGTTGGGGGTTTTTTGTTGGTTTTGTTTTTTTTTTAAAGAGAGCAGACTTTAGAAAACCCAACAAATAACTATTAAACTGGAACGTACATAAATATACAGCCTCTTTAAAGAACATTTCCAGCAAGTATCCCATCCTCTTTGTGAGGATGTTGGGTTGTTGTGTGTACCACTAATTAAAGAATGGGGAGATAATGCAAAATTCATTCCAACTCCTAAACCTTGCGTGTCTTGGTAACTGATTTTGGAAAATATTTAATGCTGCATAGTCTTTAATATCCCTTGGCTCACCTCTCCCTTTCCACTAATTCTACATCAAGGTAATTCAGTAGTTTATAGGGCGTTGTTCCTGATCCACCCTGACGTAAGGGAGAACACAAAGAGGCCTCCTGGTCTATATTTTATAACAAAAACTATTGCAAATGTTGCTCTCTGTTATCACTTAGAATAGCTGTCACTTTTGTCTGACCCTTCAATTTTGCAAACCGTCCACAAAAGCTTATGAACACAGATTTTTAGTATAGCATCCACGGCATGAAGTGGGCAGAGCGTGGATATGTACAGCTATTCCCTGTTTGAATGTCATTTTCGGCTGTATTCTGAACTAACCATGAAAAACCAAATTAGGAAATGGGGTAATTAGTTTTGAGGAAGAGTTACTTACAGGCTTTTAGATATTTTTGATCTCAATCTGCTGTACTTAAGTATGATACTGGATAATTCATTTGTTAAACTATAATAAGATTTTACTAATAAAATTTTCTTGTCAGAAGATTTGTAAACCGAAGCCAAAAAGTCAAAAGACAATGAAAGTAGTCATGTATGTCTAACAAAAGATGCATGTACTGCTTTTAAAACTCATGAGCATAAATGTGTAAATGGAAACATTCTAAATGGTAGGAAAGTTCATTACTGAAGGAATTGCCCTTTAATATAGGAATTTGCAATACAATGTATAAAATCTGACTTTGTGAATCTTTACAACTAGTTATTCTGCATAATTAATTGTATTTTGGAGGCATCACATCAGATACACAGACCACAACTTGAGATATGATTTCTATCTGAGCTGAGGCTCTTCAATTTTTGTATGCATATGTATATGCTTCATATACAATCTATGATTAAACATCTGTGCTTTGCTTTTCTGAAAATCAAATGTGTAATGTGTGATCCGGAAATGGCTGAATCAAGGGAACAACTACATTGGCTTTAGGCTTCTACTTTGATGTATAAATGTGAGGTTTTTGAAAAGAAAAGCCTTTCCTTTGTCTTTTGGTACTCTACGATTTTCATTCCTTTCATCAGAACAGTAAGTCTTTGCTAATTTGCAGTGGTGAATGAAAACACTTGTACAGTAGTGAATTTTGGGCAAGTAGCAAAGTAAACCTTTTTACAAGGATGGCTACCGCTTCAGTAAGCATATTCTGTTTCTCTGTTTTGTAAGTGTTAGCATATCATTATATAACATAGAATCATAGAATGACAGAATCATTTTCGTTGGAAGAGACCTTTAATATCATCGAGTCCAACTGGTCACCCTGCACTGCCAGGTCACCACTAAACCATGTCCCTCAGCGCCTCATCCACGTCTTTTAAATACCTCCAGGGATGGGGACTCCACCACTGCCCTGGGCAGCCTGTACTAGTGCTTCACAACCCTTTCTGTAAAGAAATTTTTCCTAATGTCCAACATAAACCTCCCCTGGTGCAACTCAAGGCCATTTCCTCTTCTTCTATCACTTGTTACTTAGGAGAAACGACTGACTCCTACCTTGCTACAGCCTCCTTTCGGGTAGTTGTAGAGATCAATAAGGTCTCCCCTGAGCCTCCTTTTCTTCAGACTAAACAACCCCAGCTCCCTCAGCTGCTCCTCACAGGACTTGTGCTCCAGACCCTTCACCAGTTTCATTGCTCTTCTGTGGACACGCTCCAGCACTTCAGCACCTCAATGTTCTTCTTGTAGTGAGGGACCCAAAACTGGACACAGTGTCTGAGGTGTGGCCTCACCAGTACGAAGTACATGTATGATGCTTCATAGTCTGCTAGCCGGTGCTCTGTCCTCTGTCTGCAGAAAAAATGAAACAATAAGAGCCTTGACTGCAGCTTATTCCCTGTCTTTGAAAGGTGAGAACAGTTCACTAATGCTGATAAACAAAAGTCTCACAGGACTCTTACACAGCATCATTTTAAAGGTTTGGCTTTTGTCAGAGAATTAAGCTAATTAGCATCTGCTTTCTGTCTTAGAAGTGCCAGACTAAATCCAAATCGGGAGATGGTAGTCTCGCTCGCACTGAACTGGAGTCATTTTAATACCAACTGGAATACCAAGTACCTGTAACTGACTCCCAGAGCCTGTGAGAAGGGAGCAACGTGGTGTCCTTCTCTCTTACCCTACTGGCTACATTTCTTCTCTGAAAGAGATGCCCAAGGGCAAGAGTCAGAGTAGAGCAATTACTGTGAGTTTTTTGCCCCACACAGCCTAGCAGTCTTGCCAGTGCTCTTCCTTCTCCTGTCTGCATTCCCCCTGCCTGTGACCTTGGCTTCTCTTTATGGTCACCCGTGGATAATTTACTTTTCCCTTCAAGCTTATGTGGCTACATCCCTCACCACACTTAGAGTGTTCTTTCCCAAATTATTCATTGCTCCTCTCCTAAACCTCATGCTCCCTGCCATTCTTATTTAACACTCTCTTCCCATTGACATCCATTGGTTTTCCATGCTCCTTCGCTTTTCCTGTATAAAGTCCTAGTGTAATGTGAGACTGCACACTGCTGCTCAGGGCAGGAACTGCAGCAAAGCTGCTTGTCTCAAGCCCATAGGACAATGTCACCCCAATGCTGACATGAGTTACCTATACTGTTTTCAAAGGCAGAGTGGGGAAATTGCTTCTGCAGGGCGTGTAAGACAGATGGCTGTAAATACAGCAAGTACTTACTTGCTGGAGAGAAATAAAACCTGTGCCTGATGCATGCTGATGGATTAGTTTGAAAGGGTTCCATCAGTTTATAATCTCCAACCTGGTAAAGAGAAACTTATTTAAGCATAAATGAACTTCTCCCATTTAATCCTAACTCTTTCAGTGGGAAGAGAAGACATAAGATTATAAGTAGTAGCTTGATAGCTATAAGCAACCATTTTAGGCATCTTAAATCAATTTATTTGTAGGGTATGTGGAAGTTGCAGGATGAGGAACTACTGGGTGTGAAAGACAGTTGTACCTTTCCATGAATAAAAAGGTCAGCAGAAAGAATTTGTCAGCCAGGCAGCCAGTAAACATAAATTTTGCCTCGTGTGGATCAATGTAGGGCCGTGTGTTCATGTCTGATTACCTTAGATGGATTAAGATACTGGATGTTATTAAGATAATAAAAGACAGGTTTGGCATCATAATGGTACTTTTTTGTCCTTGAAACTCTGTGGCTGGAGAGTTTCCCGTTTGTAGATGCCAGATGGTTCTTGAAACATGGTTGTTGAAATGAGAGATGATTTCTACTGGAACGGGTAGTTTCCCTATTAGGTTTTCTTTGGATGTTCTCTACTGGTTTTTATAGAACTTTCTTCTTCTATATCATTTTCATTTTCAGTCTGTATCCACTTTCTCTCTTCATGGTTTGCTAATGACCAGTTACTAGCACTGTGGCTTGGTTCTAAAATCTTTTGGTTTTACGAGCCAGCACATCTGGGCATGCTCAGAGTTGCTGATAGATATTTTTGCAGTAATCTCCTTGGGCTTGGGAACATACAAGTGGGAAGACAGGTTTTACGGAATGTCAGTGTCGCCGGTTGGCTGAGGCAAGCCAATCACGGGGACGAGTTCCCTCCGATCTCTAAACCCCTTTTTCCCCTGACCGGGAGAGAAAGGGTTTAAAAAGCAGAGATACAAAAAGGAAAAGAAAGATTTTGTGAGACCTCTGAACGTTTGGAAAACTGAAACAAACTTTATTAAGACTAGAACAAAATATATAATATGCAGGAAAAAACAATGCAAAATGTGAGGGTTTATACAGGATGGAAAGGCGAGGGTTAAACGTGAGAGAAGAGAGAAAGGGGGACGGTACCACGTGGAGTCCGAAAATGGCACCGGCCACGTGTGCGCTTTCGTGGAGTAAACAAAGGGAAACCGCGGCTGTTACGAACGCCGGGCTCCAACGTGAAAAACGCTGTTCCTACCAGTTTCTCGTCGTGCAGTTTGTAGAAGCGAAGCAGCAAGAAGCGGCAGCGCTGGCGGCAGAGAGGGTACGGCGTTACGGCAGCAGGCAAAGAGCAGCCTCCAGGCGCGGGTCTCCGGGCAGCGCGAGCAGTCTGTCCCAGGCGGCGCGGCAGGGGCTGCCCCGGCGCACAGCTTCGCTCCACTCCGGAAGCGCGGGGGGAGCCGTAGCCGCAAGTCTGGAGAAAACCTCTTTCCCGAGCGAAGCTGCAAGGTTCTGCAGCGCCTCTCGCAGTGCAGAGCCGGGAGTGTCCGGAGAGACAAAAGAGCCGAGAAGCCAAAAAGCCGCGAAAGAGGCCGCGAAAGAACCCGAGCCCGCAGCTCTTAAAGGCACAGTACGCTCCCGAGAAACTTTCTCAGCCAATGGGATGTGCGATCGTAGCATGGGAGGGAATAGCTAATTGGTCAGTTTAAAACAAAAGCCTTTCAAGCAGCTTTTTTTTCCTTCAAACTGCCACAGTCAGCTAAAGTATACATCTTTCCCCACCATCTATCTCTTTTGTAGAAGTGAAAAAAAGCTCTAATAGTCTGTTTCTTCATTAAAATTAGTCTGTAGTTTAATAATTTCTCTACTCTTTTCACCTTTATGACAAAGAGATGCATTAGGCTCTCATCCCTGTCTTTGCACTGTTCTGTTACAATGGGAAGCTTCTAAGAAGTAGCACTTCCTCCTTTCCGAGGCACCTGAAAAGAAACCCTCTTCTGTAGGGCTTAGGCTTTGCCTCCATTTCCACGATGGTAAATGCAGAACAACTGCAAAGGAGTCAGTCTTGTGTCTCGGTACTGGTGGATAAAGCTGGTCACTAAATCCCAAATTTGCCATTTAGTCTTTTGGGGTATATCCCCTGTGAAAGTGTCATTGTCAGGACATGATTCTCCCGGATGATCTTTCTTAGACAATTATTTCAGGCTACAGCTGTTACAATTGATCTTGCTTTATGGCTTTATTGTCACATGCTTTGTTTCATCATTGCATTTTTTTGTTTGGTTTGGGGTTTGAGTTTTGTTGTTGTGAGGATGTCTTTAAGATAAATTCTTTTAATTTCTTTGGGAGTATACCTAGGTCTTTGCTTTTTATATGCAGTTTGTATTTTGAATACTTTTTTTTTTTTTTTTGCTTTCTATGGCACCTACTAATGTCTTATAATAGGAATAAAGACGTTTAATTTGAGCTTTGTCCCCTTATGATTGAACCCCTACTGTAGTATCTAGTGGGTTTCATATATCTCTTCTCAGCATTAGGGCTACATTTTCATAATACGTGTTTACCGTAAAAATGTTAATATTACATATTGATCAAAACACACTACTGTCTGAAGCATGTGTATCCTGGCACAGCAATTTTCTAGTGCCTGCCCGTAAGTACTTCTATTTTTTATTTTGTAGTCTTCTGCAGTGAAATCCTGATGGTCACTAATAATGAATCATTTCCATTGCACCGTGATTTGTAACACAGCATTGCTTTAAATCCCACATGCAAACGGAGGTCTCTTGCTCTACAATTTCTGATAGAAATGTAGGCGTCTCTTCTGCTGAATAAAGGGATAAGATCAAAATATCCAGCACAAATTAATATCAGGGATGGTCCAACATCACGTGTAGATATGCACTGCTCTAGAAAAGTCAACGTAAAATGAGTCAGTCTGTGGCTTTCTTTCGCCTCGTGTACTGGACGAGCTCTGATCTCAGAGGAGGTGGTGGTGTTTGTTTGCTTGTTTGTTTGACTGTGCAATTGTTTTATCTATGATTAGAAGATAGAACTTACAGCCATAATCCCTAAACGTGTAAAGATGGGTAATCCCCCATGGTAGAATTTAGCAGGTTACGGTGGCTTGAAGACAAGGAGGTTTGTCTTTCCAACGAAGAGATGGATGTAACCAGAGCAACCTGTAACAGCTCTTTCAGTTTGACTCTGGCTAAGAAAGGAGAAGTGGTCATATCAGCTAAATAGTCAAAATGGCCTGAATCACTCTCAATGCAACTTTCATCTCGTTTTGCTGCAGGCAGACCCTGTGAGATTGTTTCAGTTCTCAGCACCGGTGGAGAACACGCGCCTGTCTTTCTTTTCCTGGAAGACAAGATGTTGGGCTGCAATGCTGAAGTAAAACTCCTCTATGCCACTGCTCTCCAGACAGCCATCTGGTTTTCATCTGTTGTTTCATATATTCCATAAGGAAGTACAGCTTAGACAGGGGGTTTTATGTTTATTTGGGTTTTTTGTTTGTTTGTTTTAAATAGCCATGCCTAGTGATTTACCTGAATCTAATTAATGCATCTGAAAGGTGCTAGCTATTGTAATAAATAGACAGAAGGCAACCAACAGAGTGTTCTTGTCAGAGAACAGATGCGTTTTGATATTTCTGTAAGCAACACTCCTTTGTTACTTCAGACTATAAAAGGATGTAGGAATTGGAAAAAACATACAAGATTAGATCAGCGTTTCAGATACTCCATTATTCTGTCTCCTTACACCCCTTTGATCCTGGACACTTCATAGACCCTCCAAAGTGTCTATGTTGGTGATAAACTGATGTAGAATGTGGATGGTTTTTTGGTTTGTGGAATTTTTGGTTGTGTTTTTTTCTTTTTCTCCTAACTTCAGTGATTGAGGTTGTCTAATTATCTGAATAGTGATTGTTTATGGCCCTTCAAACTTCTGGAGATCTTTCTTTTGTTTTCTTATTTTCAGCATACTTTTGGATGTTCTTGAGAACCACACAAGGGAGATCTGCTTTTAACACTCATCAGGGAGAAGGAAATATTTTTCTCTCAAAAGCCTGTATTCTGTAGTTTGTTACTGCAAGTTTAAAAATAGCTAGCTTAGAAATACATCAAAGTTCTCTAGAGAATGGAGCCTGGTTCTGGAGGCCAACGGCCAGGTTGTGCTGCTAGGTATGATGTAAATCAAGAACAACTCTGTTGATTGTAGGGCCATTTCTCCAGTATAACCCAGAGCAGAATGTGATCCTCGGTTTAATTTCTGAAATGGCTTCTGAATTTATTTGAGCTATGCATCTCTGCAGGACCTTTCATGGCTTTGCTGCAGTGGTAGCACAATGTAAATCAGATTTCATTGCAGATGAGAACCGTGCTGATTATATATGAAGCTCTAATGATGTTTACTGGAGTTTTGTGTTCCTAGGACCATCTTAGGCATTCAAACAGCTTACCCTTCTGCCTGTGACCTGAAGAAAGAGGGAAGTATTTTACAGTAGTAATAAAGAGATTACATTAGATGAAGTTATTTTCAGTAGCTCTATCAGGAAGATTGAGAGTCAGTTATCCTGGTCAGGTTCATCTTTAGGACACAAGCAAAGAACAGGGTTGAGACATTTATACTGTAACAGCAAAAAAGATTTAAAGATGCTGTGTTTGCACTGAGTGCTTGTGGACTTATCAGCAGGAACAACTAGTGAGGTCACTGATCATATTTTGGGAGCTGGAAAGGATTGCTTCAGTCTCTTTTGGGGTGTACCTTGACCTCTTGGACTCTTTTACTCATCAGAGAAAGCAAGCTGTGTGGCTTTCATCACCCGTGGCAGTGAATATTTGGTAGGGAGAGTAGTGCTGAGGCTCCTGATAGTATTTCTGGGTTCTGTTCTGTGAATTTCTCCGCTATTGCAAAATCTGCACTGTCTGATTTCAGAAAGCTTTCCAATATTGTTCTCTGCTGACCCTGCCTTCACTCTCACATTTGTATATAAGTTGTATATGTCTAATTTCCCTACAATAAGATGCCAGCTGCTTTTTTCTTTTTTTAAATAATACTTACAAGATGTAGAAGACGAGCTTTCCAAAAGTAGCTTTGCTTTATTTTTAGGTAAAGCATAGCATCCCATAAGACAAAAGATACTGATGTTTCATCTGCAGAGGGAAAGGTTGCTTGAAGAAAGGCCATAGGCAAAATCGTATGTCATTCTGCTACCTATTTTTTTCAAGTATTCACATGCCCCCCACTTACTGGAAAACGAGATGTCTGCTCTGAAAATGTGACAGCTGAATCAGTAACCTCTGCTTCTCACAACAGCAAGAAACTGATTATCAGCTGGTGGATGGGACTGTGCATCTGGAAAGTAAGACTAGCGAAGCTATGCTGAGACAAATCCACTGAAGATCTTACTCAATATGTGCCCCAGATACTCTGTTTGCAAGACTTTGTCTATATTTTGGCACCCTTTAGTTATCTCGTCAAGCAGCCGCTTCTTTCTTTCTATGCATTCATCTGTGTTTTTACTGCATTTTTAAAATATCGAAGTCATAGAATCAGAGAATGTTCTGGGTTGGAAGGGACCTTTAAAGGTCATCTAGTCCAACCCCCAATTTTGCCTATGGAACACTGAACCGTGTTTCCAATTAAAACAAGGTGAGTGTTTGATTCCTATTTGATTGAATGGTGGAAATACCAAATCCTTCCAGGATGCAGTGGTATCAGAGAAGCTTTATTGTGTTTTCAACAGCTTATGGTGTGCCTGGAAATGTACATTGGTTTCCCTTTCTAGCCCTTTTCCTTCCTTTCTGGGAACTGTAATGCACTAAGGAATTTGACTGTGTATAGTGAGGGGGTTTCAGTCAGGTTTCACTTTCTCTCCACTCTTGAGTTATTTCTGGCAGGTGTGTGCCCTTACGTAGTCACTTCTGGCACAAGTTGAAATGGCCTGCTTATCCAAAGAATGACCCTAGAAAGTGTAATCTGTGCTTGATCTGCCATTCTGAAGCAAGACTGTCTAGTAACTACTCAATATTTTATTGTGGTAGTGTTCATTCACCAGAATTGATTGCATTTCAGTAAGCAGTACACCTATTTCTTCTTCAGTTTCTCTACTCAACAACCGCTTTATCTTAGCAATAACAACTGAACTGCTAAGGTAGCAGCTGTGCTATAGGGAGACCGCTAAAAAATAAGGAGCTAATCTGAAACAAACAAACAAACAAAATGCATCGACCCTCAAAGGGTTGGCATTACCTTTATATGGAGCAGTACATTGGAGTTGGTATCAGTGGAATTCATCTACCTCCACACCTGAAGGGGTGAAGTCAGGGAGAGAAGCAGGATGTTTTTCTACTGAGATCCAGAACCTGAGTATGATTGTTCCCTGCTTTGCTTCTGTACAGCCAAGCTGCGCTGTTACCTGTGTTTAGTGGTCTGTGGGGTATCCTGCAAATATGTTTTCCCAGTTGTGCTCCAAATTGCTGGAAGTCAGAAGCTGTTTCACTGAACTTCTTACTTGAGTTGTGTAATACCAGTGCAGATGAGGAAAGAATTCTGGTTACTACACGGTATTTTTGGCTGTCATCAATGAATTCCTATTTCCAGATGAATACATGCTCCCATACTTATATCTATGAGAGGGTTAGATGCTGGTTTAGGTAAAGCCTAACAAAGTATCCAGGTAAAATTGCTCAGGGAAACACACTTTCTGTGGTTTCTGGAGTCCTGTCATGTAAGTCCCCAGAATTGGGCTGCAACTTGTGTAAGAATGTCTTTCAATAGCACTTGTAATTAATAAGTTCTGCTGAGAAAGTGTAAAGATTACCTCAAAATTTTGGAGTTTCTCTGAACATATTTTAGGGGGTTGAGGGGAAAGGAACGGTTTCTTCTGCCTTGGAAAGGACTCCAGTGTACCTGGGGAAACAAGTTGCTGGTAACAGGATCACAGATCCCCTCCACTCCCAGTTAATTCCAAAAGCTGGGTGCCATTGCATGCTCAATTCTGGCAAAAGTTAAAACAGCCTCATTAGTCTAAACCCCTGTCCTGTTGTTCACAGCTGAGTCACAAGACTTCCCACTGCTCTTTCCATTTTCTCCCATTACCGAAGTGTGGCACCTTACCAGGAGTTTTTTCTCCTTTCTCCCCTTTCTTCATCACCAGGTTGTTTAGCTGACTCTTGGAGGGGAGCTGTTCCTTGGCTCAAGACAAACTGAATTAAACCAACAAATTTAGGAGACAGCTGTGTGACATTCAGGTGTTGACAGGCTACTTCAAAAGTCTGGGATGACTATGCAGGGTTAAAAGACCTTACACTTTAAAACAATGGAATTTACATGCTTCAGAGGTTTCCTATCTCCTTGTCTGAGAGGAATTAATAAGTTAAAGGCATTGAGCTCAGAGTGGTGACTTGGTTGCGTGCCTTTTATTAAGTAGCTGAGGCGTGGGGAGACTGCAGCTTGATATATTTACATATAGACTGCAGCTTACGGACATGAGGACTTCTCTTTTGATGCACTTTCTTTAATCCTCTGCACTCCGGCTTATCCAGCAGGTAATAAAATACGCCTGTCCATTGCAACTGTTATGCTTTTGTATGCTGACTGATCCCCTGAGATCTTCAAACACTTTGTAAACCTTTTGACTAAGCTGTTGTGAAGGGAGAGTCTTTATTCTTATTTCCTACTCAAACAAATTGAGGAAGAAAGGGACGGAGTGATTTGGGCAAGGTTAGTGTGTGAGCTGCAAGGCCTGGAGCTGTATCTAACGTCCATTTCTAATTATATATAGGAGTAAACCTTTCAAAATATAGTGGGTTTTTTTATTTTGTCCTTTAACTTGAAAGACTGACTTGATTTTATCTTTTTTTTGTTTGCTTGTTTTTTGGTTTTTTTTTTTGTTTGTTTCTTCGGAAAGCAGTGGGGACTTTTTCAAAGAACTGGTTCCTGATCTTGCAAGCTTAAACTTCCAGGCATAGCAGGTTTTCTCTGATGCTAAATGTTACACTTGTGAGCTATGGCTTCATTGCCATGTTTCCATGGAGTGCTTTGACTGAGATCAAGCTAATTTTCCTGAGTCCTTTTATATTTAGAAACCAGGCAAGCTATTTCAATAGAACATGTACCTTCAAGTGCTATCTAAAAGCAACTCTTGAGACTGTGGAAAGACATATAGGGTTGTTACACACACAAGTCTGAAATTCCATTCATTGTTTTATACCACAGTGCCTAGTTTTTATTTCTTTTGCTGCTTTTCACCCTGTTCAGTGGCTTAGTCTCCTGGGGACTGGGAGCAACGTGTTCTTGGACAATGAAAGAACAAGAGGATTGTTCTGCAGATGCTTCTAAGGAGATACCTGATCCTTCAGGTCTTGTGAATTTTTTTGTAGATAAGTGTGTTTGTGGTAGCCATATCAATCTTCAGGAGTGTTTCAGGTTTGTCCTTTCCATTACCTAGTGGTGCAACTAATGCCATTGGATGTTTGGGGGTGACTTTGTGGTTTGTTTTTTTTTTTCATCGTGTTGCCTTTATTCCCATCAAAGAAAGGTTAGGAATTAATAATCAGAAATTTATGTTGTTTTATTGAAATTGCTCACTTGGGATCAAGGTAGAGGAAGCCCAAGACTTTTAAAATTACAATTATGGGTACGTATGTAGTCTGCAGGATTGGGAAAAATGTTTCTGCAAACAATCTCTGGAAAAATTGTGGTCCTGGGCACCTCTAGGCCAGCTGGTGGAGGTTGTGGGTGTATAACCTGGTGAATTTAAGTCCTTTAAAAACCTTACTGACCAGAGCCTCAACAGTTGCATTGTTTTTTAATACCTATGTATTTAAGTATTCAGCTAAGCCTATAGGGCACTCAGGCACTCCCCAAATGAACGTATCAGCTACCAGTACTTTCCACCTTTTGGTAGTATTTTCTGTCAAATGCTCTTTTTCCACTTTTTCTCCAGTACATACATAGAAGAGATGGTCTGCCTGTTTTCAGCATATAGCTCAGGAAGAAGAGTAATGAAAGGACCATGACGGTAATTTATGCTGACATTTCATTTGGTAGATTTACTTTTTTTCTCAACAGTAAACAAGAAACTTGAGGAATTCCCTACTATAAATACAGTGATTACCAGATAGTGATCCACTTTGTCTTGTTCATGCATGTATTTTTAACAGAAATTTGTACAAACTTGGTAATTCTGTGTGCTTTCACATGCTGTCGATTTTAAAGGTGATCACTGATGGTCGGTTTTTTCCTGTCGCTTTTTCTTCAGCATGATTATAAGAAATGAGATAAATATAGGGAAAACCTCCAAGCTCTTAATAATTTCTAGACTCTTCAGTTATTTCTTGATTCTATTCTTGCATATTTGGACTTCCCGTCTTTCTCCATCTCTTTCCCCTCAGTCCTGATCTTTGACTCCTCCTAGTACCCAACCTGTGTCCCATTCCTCTATAGTTTACAAAAAGCCGCAGAAGCAGGATTGGAAGAGAAATTTGTAACTGTAATGTTTTAGTGCTTGCCCTTTCTTGGCTGGCCTTCTTTTCCTCTGGAGATTACCTAGTGGATGTGGAAAAGAGTCAGAGGCAGAAGAATAGAGAATTATGTGGGCACCGCTTCCCTGCCAACTGAGCCCAGTTAATTTGGATACTTGGAAGCCAATTACTATGAGTTCTCTTTTGGTTTGCCAAAGTGCTTTGTCTGAGTTCAAATGTGTGTATCAACTTTCCAGTCCCAAATATATGGCATAACAGATTTAGAGAATCTGCATATATATATAAAAAAAAAAATCACAAGATATACAGATAATTCATGAAGGTAATTTTAAAGTGCCATTGGCTTCTGCATTTATTGTAGTCAATTCTGTAGCTGATGTTAGGTGAATTTTTAGTACTGATATAGTAGTTTTCAACAGTAGAAGCAACTTAAGGACTGAAATAATATCTTAAACTACCACCAGCAGTCCTGTTAAGTAATAAACAAAATTTTGAGCTGCTACTCTGTCTGGAGTAGCTTATGGTGGGAGATTTTTTTTGCTACATAAGAAGAAACATAGAATCATAAGGCAGAAATGAGTAGCGCCCTCAAAGTGAAGGTTGCCTACATAACATGGGTTCAAGAAACTGCCCAACTGATAAGAAGGAATTGGTACATGTGGGATATTTTATGACAGAGGTCTTGTGGTGTGCCTGCAGTGAGAAATGCAAACATTTTAGACTCAAAGGTAATGTTCCTTAAATAATTTGTGTCCTTTTATATATACATGTTTGCACAGCAGCAGCAGTTATTGGAACTGATGCTAGGTGTTTCTGGTGGTTTCATTTGGTGTAGGGTTTTGCTACTTGTAATTCTGAGATGTGATGACATTAGACATTTCTCAAACATGTGCCAAAACAAGCAACCTTATAATTGCTTTTTTGCTTTTCCATTGTTCTCTGCTGTGGTAACTGCTTTAATGCTTTATGTGTTTGCACTGACTTATTTTTATCTGTAATGTTTTTTACAAACATAAAAGATACGAACAACTGATAGAGCACACTTGCATCATCCAGCAAAGTGTTGCACTAGTATTCCTTGCATAGCTTCTCTGAATCATTCATATTTATATAGCTGTGATAATCTAAAACAGGTTTCTGTAATTATGTATTTTTGCTCAACATGATACTACAACAATACTGTTATAGTCAAGAGAAACAAACAACCTGGCTTTCCTGGAAGTTAAAATATCTATAGAGAAAACCAGGTGTGAAGTCCACAGGCAGAGAAAGAAACTCAAAGCAGATGACTTTTGCTGCCACCTTGGGATGCTGCTCAAGGGTGTTGCAACCCTCGAAATGTTCACAGCCATGTTCTGCAAGAGGGTAAGAGTTAGGCAACCTCTGCTTCATGTGGATTCACGGTCTGTGCAAAGTCCTCAGACCTGTGTGTACCGCTGGACTCTTCTTTGGGAACTGGGACTTCTAACTGCAGACTTCAGTGCTGCTGCCTCTTTCAGTCCTTCGTGTCCCTGGGGCAGAGTGCTTATCTGGTCACAGGGGAGCAGACCAGCTGAGAGGTGGGGCTGCCCTGAACACCACTTTCCATACTTGAAAGGGTGGTCTGGAAAGAGCTTCGGCTCTTGCCACCTTAACCAGGTATCTGCAAAAGGCTCAATTTTGGTCTGGTTAAATTCAGGTTGCTTCACTGGCATCAGAAGAAGTCTGCGGGTCTGTGCCGGAAAAGGATCTTGTGTATACAACCATATAATGTTAACATTAGATATTACTATTACTATACATTGTCTATTACAATGCACGCTGAAGGTGATTCCCATCTGATTGACGATCTAGAAAATGCCAGATTTTTGAATTTTCTGTGGTGGTTATAGTAACACTTTATCATCAAATGTCTCTCAAATGCTAACCAAGGCAGAAGAAACAGTAAAGCAAAGATCTCTTCAGGTTAACCTAAATCAAAAAATCTGTTAAATTAATAAAACTGGCAAAGAATCTAGGAATGAGGGATGAACCTAGAATAATGACACGTTTTTGACCTCAGTATTACTGGTTCATATGTTGTTAAAGTTAGGGAGAAAGTGGTTATTTGGTGAGATGGAGATTCTGCTCTTTGTTCTATGGAGAGATGAGCGTTAGAAGAGATTATGATTCGATCTGCTTATGAGGGAAGAAAATTAAAATGGTGAAAATACTTAAGGCAGTCTGGGAGTGTAGCAAGTAGCAGATCTACATAATTTCTCTCCCCTGATAATCAAGGTAGTCCATGCAATACGGGAGAGAAAAGACTAACAGTGTGTAAGGTTCAGCATATTGGGTGGTGAGGAGTGCTGATGCAGGAGGTCTGGAGAGCACCTGCCAAGGCTCCAGCCTCCACGTTGGAGAACCGAAAGCATCTATCTCACCTGCCGGTAGCTTGAAAGTCAAGGAGGGAAGATCAGCCCCTCCAGCCCCTGTTCTTGGCACAGAGTCTTGTTGGCTACAGGCTTTGCATTTATACAGATCATTTGTGGATTTCCCCCAGAGAGCACAGATCGATTTTAAAAATCCACTCGAGAACAGAAAATATGTGGCACTGAGCTCCCATCTGCTCTCCTTCACAGAAACATTCTGCTCTACGGTAATGTTCTGTGATGCTGTACTAACACAGCTGTAAAGTGTAATGGATCGGCCAATGACTGCAGGATTGTGGCAGTTGTTTTTAATAGGCACTTACATGCTTAACATGATGTAATTGTTAACATAGGATTTCTGCACAGAAATAAATCCAGTTGTTAATAAAGCCTCTGGGGGAATGGACCCAAAAAGAAATATTGATGATTTTCAGCATAGCATGGTCAGGTTTTTTTTAAGGCAGAAAGCAAAAGGTCTGCTGTTTAGCAGCCTCGAGCTTCCTCTAAGAATTGCTTGAAATAGTAAATGCCCTCCCCATATAGGCAGAAAGAGTCCACTAGAAGTCATTGACTGAACTAATACCTGAGGGACATAAATTTTATATACATTTCTTTCTTTGCTATTTAAGAGAATCTCTTTCGATGTTAAATGGGATAGCTGATACAAAAATTACTCTGATCTTGTTTTTCAGCTCTATCTATCACTTCAGCCATGACAAGGAGCTCAGGCTAGCAGTGCTTGAAGGAAGTACAAGATTTGAATATCATAACCCTGTCACATTGCAGTTCATATTGAGGTTGGCCATTTATGCAAATTCATTCAGATGCTTCTTTCAAGATACATTTACTGTATCGTACAAAACTGGGCTACATAGTTCTTGCTCAGAGCAAGATTAGAAGATTATGTGTATTTATCTCTGGGACACTAAAAAAATCCTATTGGCAAAGAAAGACTTGTTTTCACGCTTATTGCAATATAAAATAAAGCAACACATAAAAAGTAAAAAGAAAATAAATCTGTACTCCATGTAAAATTTGAAATAGTGTTAGTTAATTCAAAACAATATTTCACTGCTGGTCATTTGAGCCTTGGGTTTGGTTTTAGTGGTAATGAAAATGCATAAAAATGGATAATCAGTACTTACCATATCATCAGCAAAGCCGACCCCAGTATTTAATCCTATGTTTTTTAGTTTGCAGGACTGCATAAATAACACAGCAATAAATTTAGCAGAGGAAAACAGATGAAAACAGGTGACTATTTATCCATTAAAATGTTCATTTTCCAGCTGCAGCAGAACTGAACTGTCATCAATTATATTTCTTCCTTTGAGCTTAAGATGAGATCTTTAATCTTAAGGCAGAATTTTAGGTGTAAAATTTGTATGAAATGAGGAATTACACCTTACTGGAAGTCATCATAATCATCCAGTTAAAGGTGCCAGTGGAATGAATCAGTATCACAGGATGAAAGGTATGATGGCGCTGTGCCTGCACCCAGCTATAAGTTGCCTCCAAGGAAATTCAGCAGTATGTTGTTGAATATGGGTGAAATATTGGCTGAGTCAAAGAAGTTGAACATGAATTTCGAAAGCGGCATGTCAATAGTAAACTTACTAGGAAATCTCATCCCAAAACTGAGATGACTAAGAAACGGTTGACAGGGGTTTAGCAATTCCTGCTAAAATGTACTATTTATTTGCTGTGGTTTTTCTCTTACTGGATGGAAGCTCCAGTTCCTCTTTTTCTCTTCTGGCCTAACTGAATTATCCTGAGAATCAACCTGCCTAGGATTCTGTATTATTTATACAAACAATTGCACCATATTTACTAAAAGCAGAGTGCAGCAGACCCTGTTACAAACCTTATTAAAATTCTGACCATTGTCATCACTTGGCAATTCATAAACTGATGTGTTAAAAAACCATAACCTGTAGACTGTTGTGTCGTGTTCCCATTAGATCCCTGCGGTTTCAGTCCAGCTTATTCTTTTGTCTGTTTATATGCAGCCATAACACTTAACAAGTGATAATGTGTAAACAAGAATATGCATTGCGCGGATAAATAGACTCCCACTGTTGAACAAGTCCTTAGCAGTTTGCATTAAAAATAAATACAGATGCAAGCTGGAAGACTATTTTAACAGCCGGATTTTATCACTGGTAGCATTCCCTGATGTTTCCAGGATTAAGTAAGTGGCTTTTAAAAGAGATTCACTAGTCCAGAAGTTTAAAACAGTTTAAAACTTTTGTTAATTGCACCGAAGGGAAAGGTAATAACAATTAGCAGTTCTTCACAATATCAAGAAATAAAATCTGCATTAACTGACTGAGAATCTCTGGTTCCATGCAACCGCAGGTCTGTTTACCCACTGACCACTGTAGTCATAAGAGGTGAAAGAAAGGCGGCACAAAGATTTCCACTGATCTCTGCATATTGAATAATACTGAAAAGGTTTTTATTCAAGACACAAAACAGATTTGGCTTCCATACTCCATTGAAAATTCAGAGGAAAGAACTATACCTATCACTAGGCTGTTAAATATTTCCACTATGTGCTTCTCGTTAATTCTAAAGGTGCTTAAAAATAACCTTGTCAGAAGTTAAAAAACAATTGGTGAAGATTCCTTTCTTTTCCTGAGAGCATCACATCACTAAGCTTGCCTTCAGCAGTTGTTCTTAAATGCTAGACAGTCCTGTTTCCCTCATCCCCCTCCCCCATTGCTTTTGATGTGCTTTAGGTTGGAGAGGTAAATATGAGGGTTGAGGGATCAGTACTGGAGAACAAAACAGTGTTCAGCTCCAATTCTAGACTCAAGTCAAGCTCGGATCACTAAAAGTGGCCTAGTGAAGAGCTATCAAATAATAATGAGCAAAGCAAGGATAATACAGCCAGAAATGTTCACAAATATTCCTTTGGATAAAATTGTAGACTCACTTTCCTATTTGATTCACTTTTGCATTTCAAGTGTTATAGCAAAAAGTTAAGGAAAATAAAAGCTCTGGAAACACCTGGGCAAGAAATAGTTTGACTGGTGTCCTGTGTTCACTGTGGATGCGGTTGCACATTTTGTCAGGCCACCTATTTAAGGATGCTTTCTCTTGCACAGTCATCAAGTCAGTCCATGATTTGGGCTACTAGTCATAAAGTGAGAATATTAAATATCTGACTGAACACCTAAGAAATAGTTCTGAGGGAGGTCATGTATTGTGCTGAGATGTGGTGCTGAGGGACATGATTTAGGGACCCTGCCAGTGCAGGGTGAATGTTTGGACTTGATGATCTTAAAGGTCTCTTCCAACCAGATGATTCTGTGTGTGCTGGGTTTTTGAAATAGGTGTGATCTGTAATGCCCAGCAGAGACAAAATTCATAAAGAGTCACTCTGAGCAACAGCAACATCAAAGCAGTAAATCCACTGGATAAAGTCCCCATTGCTCATCATCCACACCAGCATTAAGAAGCAGAAGCTTAAGTCCGTTTCTTTGAAGATAGATATCCAAACCACTTGAAATAACATCGCAGTTGTGTGCAAGATAAACTTGTACAAGCAGTTATAGGACTCATGGGTTCAAAAGTCATTTTCCTCCTCCTTATTTCTCAAAATGAACACGTACCTTCAGGCAACTCTTAAATCTCTTGCTGTTTCACTGTCCCACTCCATCAAAGAGCATGATAATATCTCCACTGTATGAAAGCTGCATTTCTTGTGTAATTGGTTAAGCCTGTACAGTGCTTTATTTTTGTATGGCTTCCTTTCAACACAGCATCTTAGAGGAAAGTTTTAGTCCTTTTGTTGGGAAAAAGGAGAAGAAGGAGTTTAGTGGAGTGGCAAACTAATGTATCCTGTTGTGGTAGCTCTTTCAAAATAGAGCAGCAAAATTATGTGTAGGGATGATAGATAAACTGTTTGCACTGCAAATTACACTTGCAGTGACCTTTATTAGAACCTATCTTTAATGTGACAGTTACTCTAGTTGCATATTCTATTGTTCAAAATTTGGCCATTCTTATTTATTGAACACTCAGAAGAGTAAGTGGGATACATATCTTACATACAGGAGACCTAAATTACTATGGAAATGAAGACTTGTCCTTGGAGACCTTCTAAAGAAGACCCTGATGCTTCCCAGCTGAGAACTATTCCACACCACCATAATCACCCCAGAAGGTTTAGAGTTGAGATTTGTCAGACAGCAGTTGCCTAACAGAAAGGGAATGACTCGAGATGTCAGAACTCTGTCTGGCTGAGCTCTCCCTTCCTTGCTGAAAATTTTCTTATTGTAAAATAAGCCCTAGAAGAGATGACACTGAAACTAGTAGGACCTTTCACATCCCATTTGTACATAGTTTTCCAAATTATTTGTCATGTATGTGAGTTACTGAAGAGTTTCATAACATAACTGCCTCAGACTTACAAAATCTCTATGACAGTGAATGCAGACTTCCCAGACATCTTTTTATCTCCAGTTCACACTGAGCATTCAGGGTAGTAAGTCCAGACTTAACAAAAAAATGGATTAAACCAAGGGGCCCTCTCTCCAAAGACCTGCCCACTAGACCTTGTCCGCTCTGGAGGGTTGTTAGCTGAGCATTGTGGAGAGTGTTGACCACTGAGAGGGGTTGATCAGAAGCTTGCTGGTTGAGAACTCATCTCAGCAGGCTGGGAGTGGGGCCAGCTGGCTGTAAACTCTGAGGGAACTGGAGGGAGAAACTGAGAAGTGCCACGTGGAAGAAGTATACTGCAAAGCACTCCAAATCCCAAATTTGCAAAAATTTTGGGAAGCCTAAGACAAGGAGTGATATTCAGGTGTTGTGGTAGTCCTACCTGACTGGTTCCTGAGCTTTAAGAAGTGAAGCTACGCTCAGGGGCAAAGAGCTGGGAGAGACCTGGGAGAGGGGCTGTAAGGGGCCTCCTGAACCATGCCTGGGAGCTGCATTTATTTAACTTGGGCTCTGGCCCTGGCCGGCGCTACATTACAGGCATGTCTGTGACCGGCCATGAATTTTGCTTGTCCCATCCTTTCCTTGCGACTTGACTTTCCAGCTTGACCTTGGGCTTGCCTTATCACTACAGACTTGCTTATTAATAGCTTGACTCAGCTGATCCTGGTGATGGTTACTGGACCTGCTCTGCTCTTCTTGAGTGGCTGCTGTGGGCTTGGGCCCTTGCTGGTTTGGTCTTAGCACCTGATACCGCTTCCCTGGTAGAGCAGTGGCCTCACTGCAGCCCGATGAGGTAAAACACAGTGACCATGAGTTTGGGAAAGAATGTGCTTAATTTTTGCAGGTCGAGAGGCGGTTGAGTCACAAAGCCATTTTGTGAATAAACAGAATTTCTGTGCCCAAGAGATTTGTTGGTGAGGATGATGAAAATTCTTTTATCAATCTGAAGGACAACAGAACTTTAAAAGAACGAAGATCCGTGGAGTACTTGGGTGAGGTCAGACGTCAGACTGTGACTTGGGTTATGACAAGTCCAGGGCCACATCTAAAAATCAGTGGAAATGTCGCCACTAAGCTGAGCGAGGGTAGGACTTTACCCTGCAGAACTCAGCAGATGCACGTGTTGTTAGAAGGCTTGACTACAAGGCTTCCCACTTTGTTCTCTCCATTCCCTCAGTGGAGTGCAACATATGGTTAACTTTTCTGTTGGATCGCGGTCTGTTAACAAAGCAGACACTTGCAATAATTATACTTCCTCTCCAAACTTCCTGATTTGGCAAGCTGATCTATCAGTATTCTGGGGCATTGCAAAGGTTTATTTTTTCTTTCCTTAGTGCTCATCATACAGGAACAGCAGCATATTTTGATTGGTTGGCAGTTGAAAGTGCAACTAAACATTTCGGAATCTGGAAGTACTTTTGAAGACATTCCTTTCCTTTTTTGTTGTTTTTATTGTTCTAGCGTTTTGGTGGGTTTTTTATTTATTTAATGACAGCACGAGCAGTTTTAATGTTTCATTTAGATGATGCCAGCTATCCATCGTGAATGTAAATGATGAGCCAGTGGAACTGCGTGGTTGCCTTGAACAAATACGTGAAATAGAAATGTGTTGTTACGCATCCTGCAGGTGCCTCTGCTGTGGGAATCTATTCACTCAGAGCACATTTAGCTGATATACAGCTGGTCAAAGAATGCCCTTAGGCTTTCTGAAAGTTTGCACGGGAAATGAAATGCTTTGGAGTTTGCAGCAAAACATTATTTTATAAAATTAGGCTGGTTTTAACAGTCATCTTTTTAGACTGCTATTTCAGATCTATGTCTCTGCTATTCAATTTGCCTCTTTTATTCTTTTTTACAAACTATATACAGTAAACTTATGAGTTTTTTTTAAAAAGAGGTGGATTTTTTTTTCCACATCCCAGGATGCCTATATGCAATATTTTTTAGTCTGTATCAGGAAGCCAGAGCGATGCTAGGAAAAGGCTATGCTAGACTTTCTCTACTAAAGCAGAGAGCATGAGGGCTAAAAAAATGTTGCCAAATCTGCTTAATCCTGATTCAGGTATACTTTTGGCTACTTTGCTGCATTCCAGGAACCTTTCCAGCTTATTGCTGTTGATTACTGAAGGATGGTTCTTTTTCTCCTCACTCTTTGTAATTACCTTTCAGTCTAGTCAACAGGATTTCTTGTGGGTCTACTCTCTTAGCCTAGAATGCATTGGAGAATGTGCTAGGAAGCTGTGCACTTCTAGAAACTGGAGGAGTGTGAGATTCTCCAGACCCTGGGCAAGGGTTGCTTGGATGTTATTAAGTTATCTTCACTTTTTACAGTAACCGTCATGTTATTTACAGTGTGTATTGGCAAAAGTCTGTATTGACAACAGCCAGAAGAGATAATATGCTAACAATAGTCATGAAAGTCTTGGTTAAAGAAGTGAAAAAGAAAATGTGCTAAAATCAAAAAAAAAAAGTTTTCTTTTCTTCCACATACCGCTTTCACTTGTTGTAGGTAGTGTCATTATAAAGCTGGCTAGATATTTTCTTTTCTTGTGTACTTTTTATATCTCACATTGCATTCCTCGGAAAGAAGAAATATGGTATAGTAACTTTTGTAGCTTTTTGGAGTCTTTGAGAGGCTCCAGACAGATTTAATGAACCCCTCTCCTTTTCCAAAAGCAGCATCTTATCTAACTCAGAATTTAGTCTTGATAGTTCCAAGAGTTGTCTCACCTCTAGGACACATTTCTGTTTCCAGTCTTTTGATCTATAGATTAAAGTTTTAGAAAGCATATGGATGCTCTGAATTCATAAACCAGTATTATACCTTAATTCAAAGCACAAGAGAACATAGTCTTAAGAAAAAAGTCTAAAACAAACCAAGTAAAACAATGCCCCTCATTTTTTACCACAGACTACCTTTGGAAACTCATCTGTGCCCAGGCAGGTCATGGTTTGTCTTCTCTTGCTTTGAGCAGACCTCCCAACAAACAATGTTTCATCAGAAAACTGAAGACTTTCTCCCTCTCTTATTTCCTGTGAGGGTTCTTTGTGTGTGTGTTTTGTTTTAAGGGATGCTTGTTTTAAGGGTGTGTTTCATCTCAAACTCCTTTCTCATTAGGCTTCAGATGTTCCCCTGTCATTAACATTGCCGTTTCTTGTGAAGATTTAGGAAAAGAGCAGGCAATTTTCTTGTGAAGGATGTGTATGTGTTAATACAGTCCAGATGGGTCTATACAGATTCTTGATACTCAATTTACCAAGCTTGAGTGGAGATGGAGGTTTTGTTCACTCACAATGCCACGTCTTCTTGTGCCCCTTTGAACAGTGAACATCTCTGGAAAGAAGTCAGACTTTGAAATTGTCTAAAAAGGCAAGTTAGATTAAAAGTATTACAGATATTTCACAAAAATATCACAGAAATTCTCCATAGTTGCAACATTTCTTTTTCAATTGCTTATTCAAACAGCTGGAGAAAGCCAGGATGTGCATAAACCAGAGGCCGACATGCCAACTTGCCATTATTGTTCCTATGTGTGGGTGTGAGTTCTGTTCTGTTTTTTTTAGGGAAAAAGCAATACATGAAATGGTATAGCAGTAACACTTCTGCGTCCCATTGCTTTGTCAGTGATATGAGTAAATAAGGGGTTGTTAGTGATCTGATAGCAGATTTCCTGGACCATGATACAGCATAAAAGTACTGTAGGTACTCCAGACAGCCCTCCGGTACTGGGGCTTCAGTGGGTTTGTACAAAGAAATGCGTGTTACCACAACTGAATACTTGATCGTGACAGAGGGTAAGGTACACATACCGTGCTGCAGACCTCGTGCTGTCAGCAGAGTTGTTGCTGTAGTCTAGTACAAGGGCAAGTCAGCTTGATCATAGCTGTCTCTGTGACCCCTGGCACATTCTTCTGGACTGCTCTTTCCTGGAGGAAAAGATACATCAGCCTTCAGTTCTTCTGACCAAAGCCTAATGCCCTTAAACATTGCACGCTTTCTCATTCGTGCCCATGGTGCTCTTCTGCCTGCACTCCATTCCCGGCTACCTCACTCCGGCAGGTGTCTTGACCACTGTTCTGCTTCCTAGATGCTAATTGTCCATCTTTTCCTCTATAGTCAACTCATAAGAGGTAACTTGTTGTTGTGACACTGAAAAATTTATTTATCACTATAAGACTATCTTACTGTCTAATACTAGCTGTCGGTCTAAGGTTAGCCTAGTCCACAGAGCATAGTTGTGGGACTCAGCCAATCGAGCTGCAACTTCATCTGTGGATTTTCTGTCTGCACATCAGTGCTTTGATCAGTCATCCATTGACCGAAGAGTCAGGGAAGATGTTTGTCTTTTTCTCAGTGATACTCTGAGAATAAACTGTTAATTTGGAATGATGATGTTCCAGGGCTTGGTACAAACCCATTAAGTAGACAAAACTTAGGCCCTTGATGTGTTTGGTATGTGCAATTTTCTTCTGCCACTAGCCCCCATTTTTCTCTATCCTTATTCTCAAAAAGGTTGGAAATAATATTCTCAAGTTTTATGGAAATGCCAGGTTTTAAGCACAGTGTAGTCCTAGAAAGAAAGCATAAATGTGCAGTAAGTTGCAAGTGACTTGAGGAAGCACTTCTAAGATGTTATCACTTGGCTACAGGCATTCCCAGCACTTAAGTAATAATGAAAATGAATTGTTTACGCTCTGACCCATTAGGTCTTTTCTAAATGTATGCTGCATCTTGCCCTAATGTTCTGTAATCTGCAAAATACATTTTTTTTCTATCCTAAAAGCCATTTCTAGACTTCTAGGCCAAGGATGCTTCATACACCATGACAGTTTAAAAGACACTATGATAGCAAATGTTAAGGGGTTCTGCCGCTTTTTCTGTGCCTCTCATGGAAAATGTGCACTGCTAATTACAATGCACTTGGAGGTAAAGTAACATAATATGTTTTGTGCAGCTCTGGTTTCATCAGAATAATTAAATGTGCCTTCAAATCCCTTTATATTCAACAAAGTACATATGTTCTGAAGAGCCACTGAGTTTTGTGCAATTTAAATGCATGCCTGAAGTTAAACATTTCTTGAAAGCTTTGAGTAGAATGAAATTTGAAATAAATGCCCGAGTTCCTCACAGTCAAAGCTCTCATGTTTCTTAATTGAAAACAAATTGGTTGATGACAATAGTGCAAAGCACAAACTCTTAGGGACTGCGCTGAAGAAAAGAATTGCAAAACCAACTATCACCATCAGAAGTTTAAATACTAGAAAACTTTTTCTACTTCCTTAGGGTAATTCTGGGGGCAAAACACCTAACAGCCTCAGGGACAAGAAGAGGGAAAAAGGCTGGTGTGAGAAAGAGGCAGTGACTGCATCAAATTGCTCCACTTCTGCTGTCGGGAAGCATAGGACTGCACAGAGAGGGGTTTTTTAGCATCATCATCCAATGTGGGATGCAATGGCACATGTTTTACTTCAGTGTTCTTTGACTGAAGCCTAATGATTCAGATCAAAAGACAGCAGTCTTCAAAAGCTCGCAAAATTAATATTCAAATTAAATATTAAAACATGGAGAAAACCAGTTAGGTCAGGTAGATGACTTCTCACATGGCATCAAGTTTGGGAAACAGTATTTTTCTCTGAGTGATATTGAAATCATGGTGAAAAGAAAAATCCCTACATTCGCAAGGATCCTAAGAACTCTGAGTAGAATTAGTGAGGTAAGCTGGGTCTCCAGTGACGATTTTGGGGAGCTGCACTTAATTTCCAGGCAAGGAAACATCCGTATCTTTCTCTGAAATGGTTCCAATTCAGTAAAGCCCAGCTTGACCTTGCCTAAATGTGGGGACAGATGACATAAGGGAGAACTTCAGTGTCTTATTAGGCACTCGAATCCTTGTAGAAGGGAAAGGTTATGCAAATGAGTTCCTTTTTTTTTTGCTAGACTGCTGACACAAAATACTGATGAGATTTGGGGGAGATGTTTTAAATTAGAAACTTGGGAAGAGTTGACAGTTGCATGAGGGTACTGAGGTCACCCAAAGACATCTGGTAGGACTGTCAGTTAGTAACACAAAGGCAATTTTGGCAAGTGTAGGGTAGGACAGAAAACTGAGCTGCATTGGAAAAGGAATAGATGGAGGTCAGAGTTGAATTCTCAAAAAGTAACAGGGTTACAGATGTGAACTACATCAAATTAGGCACAGGGCCAAAAGTACATGTTAGAAATGCTGGTGTGCACAAATCCATATAAAAGTTTGTATAATTTCTGAATTTAAGCATACACCAAGTCAGCAAAATTTACAGGAGAGGAAAAAGGGTACATATTGAGGGCTATGTTGATTAGGGGTCTCCAGCAGGCAGTGAATATGATCACCTCTGTTTATTGGGGCCTTTGGTTTTAGGATACTGTCTGTCCTGGTTTGAGTCAGAACAGAAGTCATTCTATTCAGAGATTTCACTTTCCAGCTCAGTCTCTGCGCAGTGACGGCACTTGCTGAAGTTAACGGTGTATTTGTGCAGACAGTGTCTGCTTCCAGAAGTGATAGAGCTTGATGTTTACAGTCACTGCCAGGGACTGGGGTGCAGGAAGGCTCTGGCTTGTCCTCACTCCTGTGCAGACCAAGGTCACTGCTAAATCCTGTGTGCCACGGTGGGGGTGCAGTGAGTGAGAGGCTGCACCTGCAGGAAGGAGCAGACAGGACAGGTGACCCTGCACTGACCAACAAGGTGTTCCATCCCATAGACGTCATACTGGGTATAAAGCTGAGGGGTCACAAGGGTCAACTCTCTTTTTCAATGGCTAGTGTCTGAGGAAGACTCTGTCCATTCTGCCTTTGATCCCAGTCTGCACATCCCCGAATCCAGTTCTGGAATCCAGCTCCTGAATCTGGTTCCCATCTGCTGCTGAGCCCAGCCTGGGACTTCCCAGTGTCAGCCCTGCAGCATCAGTGGTGATGTTGTTGCCCTAAGAGGGTTTGTGTTTGGTATTGGTATTGTATATATTTGTATATATTTCATTTTATTGTTATTATTAGTCTCATTAAAGCAGTTTTAGTTTTCCAATCCGTATGTCTCTCTCCCTTACTCCTTTTCTCTTTTCCCCTGTTTTTGGAAAGGGGGTTGGGTAATAGAGAGCGTCTGTCATTTGTCTGGTGGCTGGCCCAACTCTAACCTATAGCACTGTCTGACTTCATCCACCCTCCCCTGCATGTCTTCTCATCTTCCTCCCTGCCATTTTCTGTGTTCAGGAGTATTCAGTCCGTGGGCATGATTTCTTTCGTTTCTCACTACTGTTTTGTCACCTCTTCTCCTGACTGCTACCACAGGCTTTGCTGATTGCTTGCTGGTGAATTTTAGTGACTGATGTTGGGAAAACACCTAGAGGTTGCTAATACAGGAGATATTCTTTGTCCATTGCTACTCTGACTTCAGCGCATGGTAGTATTTTCTTATACCAGCTGAAGACCTGCCCGTCTAGGAACAGCTGATCTGCAAAATGGGGCATAAGATCAGACCTTTACGGAACGTTGAATGGACAAATAAACTGGCCTGCTACCTGGTACCGCATGACACAGAAAATGAAATCCGAAGAGGTGAGAGATAAGCAAAGCTATGATCTAAAAACTGGAATAGGGTCTTTGAGCAAAACTACAGGTGGTTTTGTTCCGGGATGTTTTGTGGGTTTCTTTTTCTCTCCTTGTCTCAGTCCTCAGACTCTGTTAGAAATAGTCTTTAAAACTAAAAAAGCATGATCTAAAGTACTCCTCCTGACTAATTAACCTTAGCCAGGTGATACAGTCTGCTGTTTACAGTACTGAAATTCATCACTGCAGAAGTGTATCAGCTGGAGATGGGCCCGACCCAAAACCCAGATCTGAGCATCTTCACATTTTGGGGAAGTGAGCTATGTGGCGCAGCCTTCAGAACTGACACTGTCTTTATTGTGAGCTCAGGTACACCTCAGATCCAAATCCGAGCAGAATATGAGTCATTGTCCCTTCAAAGTGTTCTATTAGAGATGCTGAGCTGGGGCAGCACAGCATTAATTGAATAAGGGAACCATGCTGACGACAAAGGACTTTGCTTTAATACATGAACATCTTGGAATTCAAATCTAGCCAAAACCTTTGACATGGCTACAACGACATTTCTACAAAAGACTCCTCGCTGAGCGATTATGCATTGCCACTTCTTAGGGAAGCAGAACGTCTTGGCTACCTTACAAACTTTGATACTCAAAATGATTATGCAAAAAATATGGACTATAACGTGGGTGTGGAATAGCTATAAAAGACACGAATGAGATTTTAAGAGAGATTTCTATAGAATGCTCTCATTATGTCAAGATCGGTTACTTTCTGGAGGAATGGTTTTCCTCTTGGTTATGTGACAGCAAGGTTTTGGGGAGTACTGGCATGTTACTCTGGAGATGGCTGTGGTGGTTGAACTAAGAACTGCTCTTGACCTTTATTATTTAGAATTGAGCAAATCTGCAGCACATAAGGTGCTTGGTGGAAGTTTCATGTATGCAGACAGTCACCTGCCAGCCCTCCTGCTCTCTGGGTCTTTACCCCTGTGCCTTTCCTGGGCTACAGTTCAATGGCAGCAGCATATGAGGGTGTTTGCAGGCCTTGTTGTCCTCAGGAGCTGCAGGAGAGTTCGGATTTGTGAGACCAAACTTCATCAATCCTCTTTTCTGATATTTTCCTACAGTCCAGCGATTTGTGGTCCCCCAAGAAGTGTGCAGACCAAAGGGCTGTATTTACAGAAGAGAAGCCTGGACCTGAAGCTGCAAGGTTCTATAGTTTAGGGAGGACTAGGTGAGGGAGGCTTGGTCCTGTTGCTGTTTTGCTCAATGCAAAGGTTCAATTTCCTTGACAAATGATGGACACTGCCTCCAAAATTGGTACTCTGATCCCAAAGGGACCCGGTGTTATTATAACATAAAGAATGGTTATTAAACTGTCAGAGGGTTAATAGTTTCATCTTAATAATTCTGATAGATGGTGCACATTTCACCAGTGCTCCAAAAGCCCTCAATGAGCTTTAAAATATTTTACTATTGGCTTGCCCTTCATTTCCCAAGGAAGTCTAAGGAGAGTTCTTCTTGCTAATAAATTCTTTATCATAACTTAGCTGGTTTTCCCCCTTATAGAAGGGAAATATATCCTTTGCTATGCTGTCTGATTAATTGGTCTAATTTTATCAGGAAAATTAAATTCTCTTCTTTATCTAGAAAGTTATTTAAAGAAGTCTGAACAAAATCCCATCCCATGCGCCTGATGGCTATTCTGCATAAGCATCTCTACGATTTATTAACTTACAACTTTTTAAGTGATTTCTGTACGAAGGATTCCCTTCAACTTTGAGGGCCATTTGTCTTCTCTTCTCAGGATTTCAGGATGACAGATGGGATGTCAGATATGACTTACTGTAAAACTTTAAGGGATTCGTATAGGGTAGCTTTTACCCTTACCTCAAAATGCTCTGTATGAGGTAAGCTGTAAAGCTGGCCAATTTTGATGACCAAAACAAATAACAACTTTACAGCAGGTGAAGTAGCTATACTCCTAACTGAAGAAGTTCTTAAAATACCATTGATCATTCAGTGAGAAAAAAGAACTAATAAAATACATGTGTATATGAATATGCATGGGAGCTTGTCCCAGTCATGGAAATTGTAGTACACAACTAAGGATTAAGATAAAAGGCAACCCTGGCAATTCCAAAACAACACAAGCCAAGGCTTTGCTTCTCTTTGATTAGACTTGTATCAGAAAAGGAACATGTCCCCAGATGTGCAGAGCTGGCAAAAATGCACAAGCATCTTCATTTGTATGTATTGTTTGTATTGTCCAAAACCAATGCATGCTGAATCCAGCAACCAGGTGGAGGGACTCTGCTTACTCTGTTCTAGCCTCATCATTGACAGAAAGGGCAACAGTTTGCAGTGAGGTAGGACTATGAAGGATATAAAACCTCATGCTTTGGACCATAAGCCTATTTGCAATAGCCTATGTTTGGGGAGAAATTTTCCCACAGGTTTATAGTATTGCAAAATTATGTTTCTTGTGGAAGTTTTTGTGCCTTCTGGGACTGACTGTCTGATACGGCACTTCTGCTACTAGGGCAATACTTCTGTCCTGACAGTTGTTTCTGCACACAGCTCCTAAACAAGATGGGAGATCATAGTGACATGCCCAAATAATTCAGCAATAAGAGAACATTAGCTAAGAATGACTGAGGTTGTAAGGGACCTCTGAATATCTAGTTCAATGCTCCTGCTTAAGCAGAGCCACCTACAACAGGCTGCCCAGGACCATGTCCAGATGGCTTTTGAATGTCTCCAAGGTGGGGCACTCCACAAGCTCTTTGGACAACCTGTACCAATGCTTGGTCACCATCACAGTGAAAAAGCATTTCCTGATATTCAGACAGCACCTCCTGTGTTTCAGTTTGTGCCCATTACCTCTTGTCCTGTCACGAGGCACCACTGAAAAGAGCCTGGCTCAGTCTTCCTTACAGTGAAGTGAGAGAACAAGAGGAGATAGTTTTTAGTTGCACCAGGGGAGGTTTAGATTGGATATGAGGAAAAATTTCTTCACTGAAAGTGTTGTCAAGCACTGGAACAGACTGTCCAGGGCAGTGATGGAGTCCCCATCCCTGGAGGTATTTAAAGGACTTGTAGATGTGGCATTTAGAGACATGGTTTAGTGGTGCACTTGACAGTAGTAGGTTTATGGTTGGACTTGAAGATCTTAAAGGTCTTTTACAACCTAAATTGTTCTATGATTCAGGTATTGATATACATTGGTAAGATCTCCTATAAGCCTTCTCTTCTCCAGGCGGGGCAGTCCCAGATCTCTCATCTTTTCCTCATAATGCTCCAGATGCTCCAGTCCCTTAATCATCTTAGTGACCCTTCAATGTACTATCTCCAGTAGCTCTGTATCTCTCTTGAACTGGAGAGCCCAGAACTGGACGCAGTACTCCAGATGTGACCTCACTAGTGCTGATCACCTCCCTCAACCTGCTGACAACACTCTTCCTGATGCAGCCCAGGATATCATTAGCCTTCTTTACTGGCTTGTGTTCAATTTGATGCCCACCAGGACCCTCAGGTTCTTTTCTGCCAAGCTGCTTTCTAGTCGAATGGCCTCTGGCATATGATGTTGCATGGGGTTGTCCCTCTCCACTTGCAGGAAATGTCTCCCTGGGTACAGGAGAGCTACTCACTGGTGGATAATCTGTTTTTTCAATTCTGCGTACAAGGCATGGAAGGGTAATTTGCCATCTACTAAAGCAGAGTAAGTTATGACAATAATGCAGACACCAGCATACTGTAAGGTAATGGGCACTATAAAGTTTGGAGGAAGGCATTAAAACATATGTGAAAGCCTTTTATTGATTGCCTAGAAAGAGGATGTAGAGATAAAAAGTAGCTACAGAAAAGGAAAACAGAAAATACAAGTGATACAGAGTTCTTTTCTTGGAGATTCCTCATTTATGGTTCACTGCTTACTCTTAAGTTTTAATGCTTCACAATAAATCAGATTAAACTCTCAGTATTTGTACGTAACAATTTGAAATGTATGCCTTTATAAGATCAAATGTATACTAGAGCATGGAGAAGGCTGTCCGTTATTTTTATGAATAAGTTTGATACAGATTCAGTGGAGAGGCATAGCTATATAAGTTATAAACTTGAGGGGAATATGGTGTGGGAACGGCCATGGTGCCACCTCCCTTATCTGTAAGAAAAGTGTACTGAAATATCCTAAACCTTGCAAAACACAAAGTCTTATGGTAAAAGATGAAACAAAACAACATGCCTTCTGTCCTTCACTGTCAATATGATAACTCGTAAGTGTTCTTTTTCTCTGCTTCTTCCGCCTATTATTATCATCCTGTCTGAGCTAAATGACCTGTGACAGATGACAAATATAGGCTAGTTCATGGACAAATATAATACTCAACGTCGGATATATTGGGAGAGCACTGTAACCTGCTACGCTGAAACTTAACAGAAACACAGAAGAATGTTTTCGTCAGACTGGGACAAGTTTCCAGACAGTTGATTCAGTTAAATGTAGGATGAGTTTTCATCGTGATAGACTTTTCTGATTGAAAGATTGGTTTCTGTGTCTTCACATGGAACGTAACAGCAGTGGAAACTGACTGGTTAAATATGTGATGGCAGATCAGACACAATACTTCAATAATCATAATATAATCTTCCTGGCTTTCATGTTTCAGTCCCTGGGGTTTTGGAGTTCCTTCAAGTTTTGACTTTCAGTGTGGAAGGTGGATGCCCGCCTCTCCTAAGCCAAGGCTGCAACAGCATCTTTATTTAGGACAGAAGTTACACAAATGCATGAATGTTATCCTGTCGTGGAATGGTGCTGTTTTCACTTTCCTCTCTTTAAGATAGAGCGTGGCATCACATTAAGTCTTCAATATACAAAAAGCATCTATGAAGAGAAAAGTAGTAGGCTTCTTTGTACTCCTGGTGGATAGCACAGGAAGCAGTGGCATTTATACAGCATGAAGAACAATTTATTTACACACTAGACCAAAGCTTGTTTGTGAGGGGTTTTTTTGGGGGAAGGGATTGGGAGAGATTGTTGTCTTTTTAATGATGACCTTTATGAAGTAAATTGTGTAAGGAGGTTTTTTCTCCTCCATCACAGAAGTTTTGTAAAGAACAGTTTGGAAAGCCTGTCATGAATGGTCTAAATATAATGGTCCTATGTTTGGACTTCAGGGGGATGAAGTCAATACTTCTGAAGTTCCCTTCTAGCTATGTTGTTCTATAAACCTGTGCTGCTATCGGAGCTAGGCACGTATTCAATTTGCTGCCAGTTGCATTCTTCTTCATGTAAAGTAACATTTTGCTCCTTCAAAGAATAGATAGCAAGTCCTTCCTTGTGAGGACACGTTTTATCCTTTTGCAGTACATTAATCTGATAGCAACCTGCCATATTTTTTTTTCGGAGCACTAGAATAAAACAAAAGCCGTGCCCATTAATTGTAGTCCCTGAGTTTTGTAGCCCTTTCCATGCAGTTGAAGTGTTACTTATGGTTACTGATGGGCGAGGTGTATTTCTTGGGTAGTGAGTTATTTTTATGTGCCACTTTCAAACTATGTGTGAGTGATGCTATTCTCGCCTCTTCATGTAAATCCAGTATGTTTTATAGCTGATGCCTCGGATTGCTCGGGGTTGGGTCTCTCTGATGCTGTGGTATGGCTTCTTTCGGTCAAAGATGGCTGGAACAACAATGACATCAGTTCGGTTTTGTCCCCTTCTTATCATTCCACTTAAATGTTCTTTAAATTTGGGGGCAGTTGAGTGATTTGTTTAAAATCAAGGATAACAGAATGAAAGGATAAGGTATTTTAAAGATAAAATTGTGGCTATTTTGGTCATCTTATCCAAGGAGCTTGTGACTGAAAGATGTTGGGTTCTCTGTCTGCTCCTTGAAACATGGTCTGGATCACGAAATTCTTATTCATTTATTTATTTGGTTGATTGTTTTCTAATTCTGTACCTGGTGTAACTGAATAGCTGTTGCTGATTTTTATTTTTTTTTTAATTTGACCTCCAGAATTAATTATTATCCCGTGTTGAAGTACTTGATTTGAAAATAATGTATGATGTGAACTTTCTGCCATTTTTTAGCAGCTTATTAATGCTAATCCCAGGGATTGTATTGTATCTTGTCTCTGACAACAGCATCAAATTACAAATGGCTTCTACAGGAAATTCAAGGTAGCAAGTCAATATATTACAAAACAACTTGGCTTTTCTCTGAGCAGAAGTGGTTTGCCTTGCCATGCCCCACTTCAACAACTGAGCTCAGCTGAGGTGTGCATGGATTTTCACTGGGAAGAGAAACATTTCCAGCCTCAGAAGTAATTTCTTCTGTATCTCACTTTCTTTTGACCAAGCCTATATCTGACAGCTAGTGCTGTATGGCTCATAGCTCTGTTGGTCAGTGGTTTGTGTAAATTGTATTTTTCGTGTGTGAGAAAAAGTGTTTATGTGATAGGGGACATAAATTCTCAGTTACGTTGGCACAGTCTCTATCCTCCCATGATTATCTAACCTTAGAGGTGTGAGAAGTCTGTAAAGGCTCTCTAACTGCCTGGCTCAATGTCCTCTCAGATGGAAGAAACTTCAGGCATTAGAGTCTATCCAGCTCTTTTTTGTCACTAGGTCTCAGGAGTGCTTGGAGCATGGGCAGTTTGGAGAACCAAGCTACAAGCATAACTTAGAGACACTTCAAATGTCTGAGTGCTGGAGAGGGTGCACCTTGTCTCCCTCTTGGGACTCACTGCAGCTGAGCTAAACCTAAAGTCCTGGACTGCAGTAATTAGATGTACTTAGATTTGCTGTGCCTTGTTATTGAAGCCCTGTTGATGTGTAATGAGAGGGATCTGGAATCTGATCTATCCGCCACTGCTAAAAACTGGGATAATGCATATTAAAATGACTGACTCTGGTCTGTTCAGAAAGACTATGGAGTTGATATAACTTTTGTAGTGTGGCTGGTAAGCTGGAAGCATAGTCATCTTGAACACATAGTCACCAGAGTTCTCACTCGCATAATTTTAAGAGGGGAAGAGGATATTCTCCCATTCAGGTCACTAAGCAGCTTACGCAATACCACACGTGACTCTCTAAGCACCTTCCTGCAATACAGACAATTTATTGGGAATTTCAAGTTGAGAGAGTGATGCTGACTACGTCATGCAGCCAGTAATGAAATTTTGTTAGAATTTCTGAAATGCTAGAATTCAAAATATTCCTCTATCACATGTGTTACACTCATGACCCAGTAGCTGCGGTTTTGTACTTCAGGATGGTACGTTTGGAATATTAATCTTGAGCATGTTTGATGGCAAATACTTAGCTACTACTAATTGCTGCCTATGGAAACTCAGAAGGGAAAGAGGAGCTGTTTGAATGGCAGCATCTACAGCGGCCTTCCTCAGGGGCTAGTTTCCCAGAGCTGAGAAGAAATAGGTGGAAATTTGAAAGGAAAAAGTAATAGAAAACTGTGAATCAACACTCACTGTTAAAAAAATCTTTCTTACACATTAAGATCTCTCCATTCTACAATAAAACAGAATAATTTCTTCAAAAGCCCGTTCTGGAATATAGAGGAAGTACTAATGTGCAACCAATGGAAGAAGGAGACGTGGCGGTCAAACAATCACACGTGTTAGGAAGAACGGAAGATGGGATCGAGATCCTGCACTTGCCGGGAGAAATCTATGCCACAACAACAGTATTTTACAGGCTAATATCTGCAAAAATTTTAGAGAATGTTGGAAATAAAATTCGGGAAAAGGTAAAGACCTGTTGTACCGGGTGCCCCAGTGCTGCTGGTGGGGAGGTGCTGTGGGAGGGGACCTCTGTGGGGAGTGGCTGGGGCTGCCCTGTGCGGGACATGGCCAGTTCCAGCTGTCTCCAACTGACTGGCTGCAGAGCACGGCTGAGCCCCGCAGCCACGGTGGGGATTTTGAGGTGGCTGTTGAAGAGTGTCTCTGAGAGATTAACATCCAGGCTTGCTGATTCAAGGTGCCCTTTGTCAAGAATGCAAAACAGTTATGTGAAATCATACTGTCTATCCTCTGTACATTGTGGGTTACTGGGGGAATTGCAGAATTCCTCTTTCAAGATGGCTTCAGTGATGTGGACAGTAAAATCCTTGTTATCATGATGTCTCTCTCAGGCAAAGGAGGCAGAGTTGGTTTATACAAAACTGATAGGTTTAGATAAAAGTAAATGCTAGTAGAGGTGAGTTTTTGGAGAATGTCAGTCAGATTTATGGCTTTTTGATTACAGACTGATATCCATGAAGATATAACAGGCTTAGACACTGATACAGAGTTTGATGTAATATTGTGGTTGCTTAAAGATGTAGCAGCCTTTGGGTTTGTCAACATGCCTTTAATGTACTGGGATGTGGAAATAGTGGAAGGAGTTGTCAGTGGGAAGCCATTACCCAAAACCATAGTGGCACTACTGGTGCATCTCAATGGCCCATACTAGGTCCATGGTATTCAACATCCCCACCCATCACCTGAAAGTCAATGCACTCTTAAGGTTCTTAAAACTTGTAGCTGACACAAAGGTCATCAAAATGTTAAATGATGAGGACAACTGGCAGTCGTGCAGATCTAGGTCACTGAGGAGCTGGGCTCCACTCACACAAAAGTCACATTCAAACAATATGGATTGCAATTCAGCCAAGTGAAGAGTACCACTGATTTAGAAACAGTGAGCAGGAATGGTAGCTTTGAAATGGGGAACCGTATCCTCACGAGTCAGAAAGGGCTTAAGTGTTGGCATTAGACAATCTCAAGCCTTCAATGCAAGGTTGTGCATGCTGAGATCTGGGACTGTTGGTAAGGAATTAAGGGGAAGGAAGGGGAAAAAAAAGGATTCTATGTGTAGTGCATTGGCAAAGACTGTTGCAGCACTTTCCTTAGTTCTGGGAAAACTGTATTTTATGATCCAATGTTAAATATTACAGCCAGTGTAGAAAACAGGCTCCAGAGTTATCCGGAGGCTGGAGAAGACTTTTAGCAATGAGAAATGCTAAAAACCAGTTCAGTCTGTGTAGGTATCAAAAAGATAACTTTGAGATGACTTGATTGCAAAATATAAGTGCCTTCAAGGAGACAAAATACTGGGTAGTAATAGGCTCTTCAAACTAGCATATGAAGGCATAGCAGAGAAGTTGCTGGAAGCTAATGCCAGACAAACTCAAAAGTCGTCATGAGACAGTTTGAACTCTGTGTGGTGGTGTTGCTGGTACAAACTCCCAAGGGAAATGTTTGGGCTCTGAGTTGCTGGTTTTTTAAATCAAGTCTGAATGCCTCTTTGGAAGACATCCTTTAGCTGTACAAAAGTTACTGGGCTTGTTTCACTGGTAACTGGGTAAAATTTAGTGGTGTGCGGTACATGGGAGGTAATTCAAAATTACTGTAATGGTCTTGTCTGCCTTTAAGCTCTGTGAATAAAAGTTTAAGCTCAGCTCCTTCATCCTGTAGAATGCAATAGGCTGTTTGTATTTAATTTTATTCTTTTGTACAAACCTCACTTTACAGCCACCAATATTTATATACAGGAATTGAGGAGAGGTGACTGCAGTTGGTCATCCCTGAACCACCGTGAGGTTTGTGTTTGTGATCGGACCAGCCTGACCTGTGAGTGCTCACGGGTTGCCTTTTGCATGTCAGTTTTTGGTAACACCCAGTGCTGTGCCTGTAAGTACCACGCAGCCCATCTCCTCATGCTTGGGGCGAGTCAGTTCTGCCAGCCTCAATCACTCACCTCAGCCTTGCCCAGGGAAAGGAGCAGAAAATGCTGCTCAGCAAGGCCATGAAATTGCGTTAAGCAACTCTGGATTTGCTATTTTAGTCTAAGCGTCTAGATGGTTTTGAGGTTGTAATTTTCTTGTGCCGTTATGTGTAAAGGTGACCGCTCTGTGTTGGGCTCTCGGCAGTTTGCTCCAGACAGCTCATCAGCCTGATTCATTTGTTGGGGTGGTCAGTCAGCCCCTTCTCTGCAGCAGTAAAGCAGGACTGAGCTCCTCTCTGATTTGCGAGGATATAATGGCATCTGCTAGAAATGCAGAACTTTCTGAAGACGGATCAGGCTGATATTTTGGCGGCAGCGATGTTCTTACCAGGGTTACAAAGATTATAGACCTGATTCGGCTTGCTAGCAGCCACGCAGGAATAGGGAGGGCAATGCCGCTTGAGGAATGCTGAGCTCCTGCTGAGAAGACGGGCCCCAAGGAACGCAATTCTGCAGGCAGCTTTCGTTCCAGCTCACCTTCACCTCGTATTTGAAATTGCAGAAGGGCGCAGTGTGGTTTGCGATGTGTGGGCGTCACTGCGTTTGGCCGCATGATGGCACCCATCAGTCAAATGAACATTGCAGCATCATCCCAGGAACTGCTGCGAGAGGAGGGAAGTGAAGGTTCCTGCTCTGGGCTGTGGTGGTCAGGGTTTGTCAGGGAGGGACGGTGGTGGTGGTTCAGCCACAAGCTGAAAAAATGCTGCACGAGAAGAACAAAAAGGGTCTGAAGCAGGAGCAAAAAGCAGGTCTGCAGAAAAGTCAGCCTTTAAAAGGGGCTGGTAGCAAGAAACTGTTGGCTTTGTGGGTGTGTTGCTTTGCCGTGTTTTGGGTTTCTCTTCAAAGGATCAGGAATCGGGAAAACCTTTTTATTTTTTCTGGGATATAGAACAGAAATAATGTGTTGTACTTCCTTTGTGAAATGTGAGGTGGGGGACTTTTTGGTACATGGTCTTCTAGTAAATAACGCTCTTTGCCCCGCCAGTAATATGGAGACGGCTGATGCAAACATCTAAGTGTACTGTAGAATCAAAGGGGTCTAATGTGTAACCAGTAAGCCAAATAGTGTTTAATGAAAACCAGCCTCAGAAGTTACTACGAAATTTATACTTAGTTTATTACAGCTTCAGCAGTGTTATTTCCTGCATCCTGCATTTATTTCTACTATTTTAAATTACTAATACAACAGCAAAAGCTTGCTGGTATCATAGCTCTCACCAGTTAATATATTTTCTTTTTTTTTTTTTTTTTTTTTTGTTAGCATAAGTTGCATGAAGGAGAACTCCCATTTGAATGGAAAATGTGGAAATATATTTCATATGAATTCTAGTGGTAGCAGCTAAAGACCACTAGCCCATATAGCAATGCTGCATAAGCATATGCAGCATTTGAATTAAAGCCCAAACATCCCTGGGGGTGTAAGAAATAAATGCAGGGGCTGTTGAAATCTCTGTGGGCTCTTGCATTTTACTATGACGCATATACTAAGGACAATGAGTGGAGCAGAGAAACCAGCTGACAGGATATTTGCAGCAGGGACTCGGAGGGAGCACTCCTTTTCCATTCAGAGTTTCTCCGTGGTAAGTGGTACCTGGCTGAAAAGAGATCATGAAGGACACATGAATTTGAAGAAAAATTTTGACAGATATTTTCAAAGGTTAGGCTAACTGCTGGAAATTTATTATCTTAACATTGTTGTTCTCCACTTCCCCTCATCACCTAATAGCTTTAAAACCCTGCCCTAAATGTGTGCCTTGGCAGAGATTGAACTGCTTCACTTCCAGTTCAGTTCTCGCAGTGGGGAAGGGGGGTGACATCGCAGCCCCACTGCCTGTCTTGGAGGGGCTCGCTTTCTGTGTGGCCATCAGAGACACGCAGAGGTTGTGCGCAGCTGTCAGGAGAAGTCTCTCAGGCCACTTTGAAAGATGTTGTGCTTTCATTAACAACAGTTTTGTGGGTGTACTTCTGGTTTTAAGCGTAAGTCAGCAAGATGAAAGAAAAAAAAAAAGAAAAAAGAAAAAAATGAAAACCTGCACTCCAAAGCCCCCAGCAAGCTCCTTGCAAGACAAAGTGCAGTTAGATCCCTGAAAAGAATACGAAAATTCCCAAGAATCAAACAAGCATTTGACATCTTTGTTAGCAAACAGACACAGCGCAGTTGCATTTCTTGCGGCACTGAGTTATAGTCCAGCATGTTCTGCCTCCCTCTCTCTCCCCTTCCTCGTGCTTTTCTCTCTTCTCCTCCTCCCACCCCCATTGCTGGCAAGCTGATTCCAGAGGCCAGTGACAACGGCCGTGTCTCTTTCAAATTGGATGCGTTCGTTAGGCATTTGAGAGGGTTGCTGTCCTGCCCTTGGGTACCCCGGCACGCAATGTGCAAGGTGCAGGAGTTCACAGACTGCTGAGTGCACTTTCCTAAGTGACTGCAACTAGCCAGCAAGTACAGCAATTAGAAATAAAAGAAAATATTTTTCTGTGGAGAATGTTTGTTGACCCCACTGTTAGTTAAAATGGAAAAAAAAAATATGAGACTGTCTCTTTAGAGAGAGGAGAATTCTTTTTTTTTAAGAAGCAAAAATGCTTTCCTACGTCAAATTCATACCAAGAATAACAGAGAAATAATACACCAGAGAAAGCACCACGTTTTGAACTCATCCTTTCAAGTGCACCTTTTCTAACTTTATTTTTTATAGTAAACTATTATTTGATAAGATTTGAAAATGATATTCTAATTCTTAGTGGTACCTCAAGCTGTCTTTGTCGTACCTTTCCTTGTGAAAAATTTCATAAACAATCCACCAGCCTTTGCATTTTTTGGCCTGGAACACAGTCTACACCGTTTTCCAGATGAGAAGTACAGTGCAAGTGAGATAGAATCATAGAATCATTTAGGTTGGGAAAGACCTTTAATATCATTGAGTCCATTTGTTCACCCTGCACTGCCAAGTCCACCACTAAACCATGTTCCTCAGCACCACATCACCCATCTTTTAAATATCTCCAGGGTTGGTGACTCCACCACTTCCCTGGTCAGACTGTTCCAGTGCTTTACAACCCTTTTGATGAAGAATTTTTTCCTAATATCTAATAAAAAACTCCTCTTGTGCAACTTGATCCTCAAAATTTCATCTAATTCGGCATTTAGAGAAACCACAGGCTAAATGCTCAAACTCGCAAAAATCCCTTGGGTTTTTCACTGAACACAGAGGGTCAAGACCTTGGTTTTGTTTATCACCCGATTCAGTTGTCTTGGGTCCCTGACTGCCATACTAAGGTACTCCACTAATCTGTATCCAAAGAGAAGAAATATTCCTAATTTGTTTTTCTCTGGCACCCTTTTTGAAGAACACTCCAATGAGAGGAACCAAGTTTCATTGTGGTACTTGTAATCGGGTAATATATTCTGAGGTTTGCATCGTGTTGCTTGCATGCCATGATGAGTAGATAAGTAAGAGGTCTTCAGTGAAGTAGGAGACAGATCAAGCTCTGTATTCTTGATTCAGAATACCTATAATCTGTAACTCAGTTTTAGGTCTGGTGATTGTGTTGGAGCCTAATGCAGTTGATTTTGAGGGTAGGTGTGCTGCTTTTGCCTGGGGTAAAGTTAGTTTTCTTCATCATAGCTAGGACGAGGCTGTGTTTTGGATTTGTGCTGAAAACAGTGTTGATAATTCAGGGATGTTTTTGTTATTGCTGAGCAGTGCTTATACAGAACCAAGACCTTTTCTGCTTCTCACCCCACCCCACAAGGGAATGGGCTGGGGTTGCACAGAAAATGGGGAGGAGACACAGCCGGGACAGCTGACCCCAGTTGGCCAAAGGGATATTCCATACCACATGGTGTCATGCTCAGCATATAGAGCTGGGGGAAGAAGAAGGAAGAGTGGAACATTCAGAGTGATGGCATTTGTCTTCCCAAGTAACCATTAGGTGTGAAGGAGCCCTGCTCTCCTGGAGATGGCTGAACACCTGCCTGCTCATGGGAAGGAGTAAATTAATACCTTGTTTTGCTTTGCTTGAGTGCGCGGCTTCTGCTTTACCTATTAAACTGTCTTTATCTCAACCCACGGGTTCTCCCACTTCTACCCTTTCAATTCTCTGCCCCATCTCACCAGGGGGGAGTGAGCAAGCGGCTGGGTGAGGCTTAGTTCTTGGCTGGGGTTAAACCACGACAGTAGGCAAGCCACTTCAGATTGAAGTGTGGTGACTTGGTAAAGCAGAAGGACTTCCTGAAAGATTAATTGAGTTGGAAATAATACAAAGAAAAAAAAGAAAAGTTTAGTTATACATTTCTCATATCTACATACAGGGGAGGAAATGGAGTGCCGAGATCAGAAAAGCACAGAAGCTATACTGTGAGTGTAGAAAGAACATGCAACATAGAAAGTCTCTGCTCTCTAGAAAGTGTTCTATAAAATCTTTCAGATTTAATCTGCTGAATGGCTGAGAAATCAGGGTGTCCACTACAGAGCTCAATATTTTGTTTTCCAGGCAAATATGCTTGAATCAGATGTTGTCACCTGATGTCCATAGCAAGAGGCACCGTGTCCCTTTGGGAATGACTCTTATCTCGTCTGCCTAGAACCAGCGCACAGCATCATGCCTTAGGCACATGGCAGTGCTAAGGGTGCTCTGTCCCCTGTGCTTCACTCCCGGGAATGCCAGATGTGCCGTACACCAGCTCAAGGAGGGTCCTACGCACAAGTCTCATGGAGCTGCAGACTAACCCACAGATGCAGCCGGTAAGGTACAGTAATATGGATTAAGTTGTTGAGCTCCAGTTTGACTTCAGTTATTAAGTGAACTTCCTTCATTTCAAATTGTTCCCAGGACTCCTTTTCCCTTCATACCTTTAAAAGTGATCACATTATTCTTGGGCTGTTGCATTTGGGCTTGAACGGAATTTAAACTGCCTGCCTGACAATGATGAATGAATCAACTCCAAATCCCTTGATGTGGATCAACTATACAGCATAACAATAATATTGTTGTTTAACATTTATATCGACGTAATACTGTGAGGAATCTCAGCCATTTGGGGACCTGTTTAGTTAGGAACTGAATAAAGAACATAGCAAAATAACAGGTCTTGTTCTGAAGCCAAGACTGTCTGAAAGACAAGCTGTACCAGTTGAATGAGGCAAACAAAAAAGACACGGAGCAGAATGATGTAAATGACAGTTGCACCTTCACAGAGCTTTACAGACCCTGCGTACTGTTTAATTTTCTTGCATGGTTGATCTGCCGTGTTGTTTCTGGATCTCGCTCAGCCCTTTCCACTCTCATCTTCTCTACCTGTGCTGTCAAACAAACTCTTAAACCTCAGTTTTTGCTGGCAGTTCAGAAAATATTGAAAAAATGAAGCTGTCCAAGAAATTCCCTGTGACACTTTATTATTACCTTTGGACCATACCCTTTTTCTTGGCTTTCTGCACCTTGACATCCATATTCAAGCTTACTTGAATGACTTTTTCTATGCAGGACGTTTGTGAAGCAGTCTGTCAAATTCTTTACTTAGATCCAACTGTATTGAATCTGCTACATTCCCTCCCATTCCTCGCCTTGTAATGTTTTCAAAATCGTAATTGGGCTTGTCTGGAAATGTATTTTCTTTCTTTTCATCTGCCTCATCCTTGGTACTGTTCATGGTTCCCTGTCTCCTGAGGAGAGGGATTTTAAATCAGTCCACTAATTGGTCTAACTATTTTCTCCTGGAGCCCTGTGCCATGAATTTTAGTAAAAGCAAACTTAGACCTCTGATTTCAAGAGGAGTAGGGTATTCTGCTGACTGTTTTTGAAAGTCCTACTCTGGTTGTACAATATGTCTTTCTTTTTTAAAAAAAAATTTAAAATAAAAGTATTTTTTATCACATATACGCCCATTTATATATGGAGATACTAACATTAAAAGAACATTGGGGCTCTAAGACCACATCCTGGAAATACCGACATCAAGGTCCTGTATAAAAGCTTGATTTGTTTCCCTGTGCACTACGTATATTATGACACAACGTTCAGTTACATGGTCCCATGTATATCGTTTGCTGCAGTATCTCCGACTTGGGAATTTTGGGTTCTCTGCTAGCTCTTGGAGTCAAATGAACTTTGTTGGCGTGTGCTCTACTCCTTACTCAGGTTTGACCTGCCTATTGTCACACTGCCTTCAAGTTGTTCATGTCCAGACCTGTCTGTCTTGGAAGATGCAATGAGAATGTGCTGTGTCCAGACACTGAGAAGAGCCACACCAAAGCTGGAAATTAAAACATCCACAGTCAACCCAATCCCTCTGTGTAATTAGCTCTTTTCAAGGAGGGCTGACTAGACTAAAAATCATGTATGACATGCCTGTATGGCACAGGCAAACCCCAAAATGCACTAAAACACAATATAGTCTCCTACTCACCTGGGAACAAGGAAGATTTTCTTCACTTGTATGAACAGTACTCTGCCTTTGTGTAGCTAATTACCCATGAAGTAGTTAGATATTGTCCAGTCAAAGGATATAAATACAGAAATGTTACTTTTTGGAAAGCATTCTTCTAGCCTGGATGACTTGTACCATGTTATTTAACATGATTTCTGTTACTTCATGAACCTGTACTAAGCTGGAAGCATTACTCGATTATTGTCAAATAGAAACTGGTCCATGTGCTAAATTCAAATACCCGGGGAAACTGAGGCATATAGACTTAAAATCTCAAGTTGTGATAATACGGTCATGAATAATTCCAAATAGTATATCATCTGCTTTTCATTTTTTCATGTGAAGAGGGTGAGACAAGACTGTACCTTGCCCTGAAATGCCCCAGTAGTTGGGGTTAGTGCAGGATTACTGCATTTGTCCTGACTTGACATTATATTAAGACTAGCTAGAATTACTTTAAATCAGGGTAATGCTTGTCAGAGGCCTCGGACAAGCTGTCTTGGGTGGCACTGCCCTCTGCTTAGCTGCAGAAAGGTTTAGAGTTGGCCATTTTAGCACCTACCTGCAGTGAGGCTGTTGCAAACCACATTTAACTACACTTTGGCTAGTGATCATTTTATGGAGTCAGAATGCTTTCTGGATTAGGTAGGAAAGGGTGATGCATTTCTGCCAAGTAACTGTAGGATTGCTGCTTAGCCAATTGGATTCCTGGGCAATTCCAACAAAAAATGTATATACATGGAAAGAAGGCAGCTATTCTGGAGCTGAATTACATTAAAGGGAAAAGCAAAAAGCCACAGATAAAATTGAACAGAGGTACACAAAGGAATAATGACAAAAATAAATATATATGCCAGTAAATTGCTAAAACTGGTTGCTGTGATTACTTGAGCAGTATGTCAAAATACATTGTGAAAAATGATGATATATCATTCTTGTGAAGACTGCAGTGTGGAAGAAAAATGAAACACTGGGAGAGGGGGATAAACTCCAAACACAATCTTGTCTTTTAAAGTTCGTACCATGTCCGGCATGTCCAGGTTTGACAGTGTAGTCTCCTCAGAGATGTCTTTTTGCTATCATAAGCCTTAGTCAGGAAAACATGCAGCAGTGTTTGACAAAATGTGCAGGAAGGAGGAATTTTGTTATAGTTTATTGAATGATTGATGGTGATTTAAATCCAGTTCAGAAAAGCTGTTATGTTCTTGGATCATTTCTTGGCTAGCGTGCTAATAAAAATGCCTTGTGTAGTGCTATTGCTGAATTCCGAATGATTTAATAACAAAAAATTGCTTACTGAGGAGCAAGAGGGGTTCCTCCAGAAGATGGATATATGATAGTAATTATGGTGGCAATGGACTGGGCTTTTCCTCTATTTGCTAAACAGAACAAAACATTACAAAATCTTTACTGATTTCAGGGGTGAGTTAAGCATTTAGGAGCCAATTACCTCTTGACTTAAATTGAGATTTAGGTATGGGGGGTATTTAAATGTATTACCAAGCCTAAATGGCAAGAGGAAAGTCTGAAAAAATTTTGGTGTTGGGGAGATTACAGTCTCCTCAATGGAAATTTGTAATCAATGGAAATTAGGCTTCACAGTACCTAAACTGCTCCTGAGAATGCAAATATAACCTCCAAAGTCACTTAAGCAGACTAGAAGACATGGTGTCTTGGTCTGCAAAAAGAATCAAGAAGGACAATGTCATTGAAGCAGAACAGCCCTCTGCAATGGGCAAGGAGTCAAGCAGGCGTGGCAGAAGGTCATCACAAATGAACAGGGAACTCTCGTTAAGCTGAAATGCACCAAAGCAGTGCACACAAGGTAGGAGTAGAGATGGGCTGCCCGGGAGGAATACAGAGATGCAGGCACAGAACTAGGAAACCCCAAGCTTAGCTGCAGCTGAAACTACTGAGGGATGTGAAGGGCAACAGGATGGAGTGGTGTAACTTCAGTGGCAGCAAAAGGAAAGTGAAGTAAAGAAAACAAGAACCTATTGCGCAGTGGGACAGAAGACCTAGAAATGAAGGACAGGGGAAAAATATGAGGTACTTGATGCCTTTTTTTTTTTTTACTTTGTTTTTACTGGTAAGGTTTGCCCTCTGCCTTCTCAGGTCACAGAGCCTGCTAGTGTATTGGAGTGAAGCATTATGTCCAGGAGAAGATAGACCTACAGAACACAGAAGTCCATAGGACCAGACAGGTTGCATCTGAGGTTGCTGGGGGCGCTGCCTTATGTCATTGCGAGGATGCCGTCTATCATCTTGGAAAGATCATGGATCAGGTGAGGTTCCCATTTGCTGGAGGAAAGCAAACTTCATACCTGTTGTCAGGACGGGCAAGAAGGAGGATGATTTGGGGAGCTACAGGCTGTTCAGCTTCACTTCAGGCCCTGGGTAGATGATGCAGCAAATCCCCCTGGAAACCATTTCCAGGCACATGAAGAAGGTGACTGGAAACAGCCAGTGCAGATTTACCGAGGGCAAATCATCCATGCCCTGATTGCCTTCTGCAATGAGATGAGTGATTGTGTTGTTTACCTGGACATTAACAAGGCCTTTGGCACAAGCTCTGGTAGTACTGTTGTGGCTATACTGGTGAGAACAGGACGGCACAAGTGGATGATAAGGTGGATGAAAACTGATGGGACTGCTGGACTCAATAGTGTAATCAAGGGCACAAATGGTTGTCTGATTGCTAGTGGCACCTCTGAGGCTGAGAATGATGCTACTGCTCTTTCACCTCTATTTACAACCTGGATGATGAGATACAGTGAACTCTCAGCAAAAGTATGATGCTAAGTTGAGGGGAGCGTTTGCTGTGCTGGAGGGCAGGGCTGCCTTTCAGAGTCCTCAGCAGAACGGGTAATTGGGCTGACTGGTGCCTCCAGGAATCCAGCACCATTTGTTCAGCCCCTGTGCTGGGGTGACCCCATGCAAAGGCGTGGGGTGACCCCATGCAAGGCATGGGCTGGGCCCACAGCAGAGAAAACAGCATTGGAGAAAAAGTCCTGGGGTCCCAGTGGACAGCAAGTTGACCTGTTAGCAGCGTGACCTTGCAGCAAAAACCAACACCACATCCTGGGCTGTTAGCGAGAGTGCGGCCACCAGACTGAGGACAGCTATCTCCCCCTCTACTGGGCACAGGTACTGGACCAAGCCCAGCAGCGAGCCACTGTGCTGGTCAAGGCTGGAGCAGAGGGTGTACGAGCAGAGGCTGCAAGAGCTCGGCTTGTTCGGGCTGGACGAGGGAAGGCTGAGGGTAAGGAGCCCTTGTTGCTGCCTGCAGCTGCCTGCTGGCAGAGTGTAGAGCCAGAGACTCTTTACAGAGGGGCACAGGGACAGGATGAGAGACAATGGACAGGAGCTGGAATATGGAAGATTCAAACTTTATATTAAGGAATTATTTTTTTCACCATGAAGAAGGGCAAATGTTGGAACAAGTTGCCCAGAGAAGTTGTTTTCTTCATGTCAATTTTCACATAGTTCAAGGCTTGTTCTCATGTACCTTTTGTCCTAAAGGATGCTTTGTCTTGCTGAAGTTTCTACAGGGAACAGAGTGTTTTCTTGTCTTTAGCAGCACTATGAGAATGATGGGGCTCTGAACAGAAAATGCAGTGCAATGGACAGGCAGGGAATGAGGCTGAACAGTTTAATATAAGGATTATCAAATAAATTGCCTGAAATGCTTCACAGCAGCAAGGCAAGGCTCTAAATATACAAGCCCCACCTTGGGGAGCAAAACTCATCTGGAAAATAGTTTTCAAATGTGTCTGTTTCACAGAAATCCCCTTCCTCCCTGTCCGCAATGGTTATTCTTTCTATTCAGAGTCAGCTCTCTGGGTGTAAAGTCCTGGCTTCCTCAAAGCTACTGTGTGTGTCAGCATAGTGAGAACTTCACTCTGGCTTTGGGGGACTCTTTGAAATACTTTAAATACTTACCTGTCATATTCTGGGTTTTTTTTTTTCCTCTGACAATGAATTTGTGGAACACGAATCTGTTACCTCTGTCTTTCATCTGCCTAATTTTACAGATGTGCTGAAACACCCACAATAAATAAAAGTAATCCAAGAACCACAGGATCTGCAAGATAAAGTGGATGCTTACACGTTTGGTTTGCCATCTGTTTTATTTTGGACCGAATACCTGTGTATTTGGTCCCAAACAGCAGCGTGCATTTCTTTTATTATCCTTGCTGCCTGACTCATATTTAATCATCGTTTTGTTATTTTATTACAACTCTTTACAGATATGAATTAGGTAATTAAAAGTATTTTAGAAAATTTTTAACATCTGTTCTGTGCCTTAAATATTGCTTACCAAATTCAGAAAGCTGTGAAACTTTATTTTATTGAACAGATCCTTATCTTAAAGTGCTACACTCTTTTGCATTTCTGCTTGGTGAGGAAGCTGTTGAAGTCAACGAGAAAGCTGGCTGCTGCTGGCTGCTACTGGCTCTAATTATTACAAATTATGTGACAGTAGTTGGAGCAGCAGACAGGAAAAATTATGTTTTCACTTTTTTTTTTTTTTACTTCATGAAAATGATGTTCCCCTGTTGAAATGAAGCATTGCTAGTGGCTAGTTTTTAAACTGATAATTTCAATTGGCTTTAGTCCATCAACCACAAGGGAAACACCTGGCAAGCTGCTTGATCCCAGCCAGCTCCTGTTAACCTTTGGCCTTCACAGTAACTACCAGCAAGCACCAAGTCAGTGCTACTAATAAACTGGCATTAAAACTTCCACTTGCTAACAACATCTTATTGCTTTTCAGAATTAAATAAAAGGAAATGATCTGATTAATTACAGCCAAAGAAATTTTGCAATGCTGCACTGACTTAGATGGTGATAATAATAATAATAATGAAGTGTATTTAAAAACGTGGCTACATGGACTGATTGCTCCTGAGGTAAGCCAGAATGGCACTAGCTTTTGCGTGTTAATCTTTTGTCTGTAATAAATGTGAAACCTCTTACTCTTGAGTGAAGGTAGGATAAACCAGGAATAGCCTTACCAAAAATACGTGTAGGCAGTTGTAACCAAGGTTGCATCCAAGAAATATTATTTCTCTCCACATTGCTGATCCCCCTGATTCCACTTCATTGGTGAATCTTTGCTTTTTTTTTTTGTTTGGTTGTTTGTCCCTCCCCCCCCCCCCCATTAGCAAAGAGGCAGAATATGCATCAATTACTCTTTCCTAAATGAAGTTGCAGCAGGGCAATAAGGACTTTGATAAATAGTACAAAGCCACAATATGTTCAGCTGAAGTTTATGTTTATTGAATTAGTAAGACATTCCACTCATCTTCAGAGGATTGTTCTTCCCTTCCCCTCATGGTGTTCAAGAAGGCTGGTGCTCTGCAGCCCAGGTATGCCACCTGCTCTTTTGAGTGCCGTGGTTTAGTAACATCCCTGTCAGTGTCCGGCTGTCAGAGGAGAATCAACAAGAAAAGCAGCCTCCCCCATCACCCCGAGTAGCCCCTGCCTCACTGCACAGCCCTTCCCCAGACTCATCCCAGGCTGCCCATCCCACATCTCCCCGACAGCCAGACACATTCATTCTGGGCCAACCATTTCACCAACCCAGCTGTGGCTCGGGCCACCATCAGCGCTCTGCTGCTATGCCATTGCGGCGACTGCATCGCAAGGGCTGAGGCCAGGACCTCCTGTGGGACCTAAGCCCTCAGGTACCTGGAGAAAAGTAATTTTTGTATTGCTGTTGATAAATCAATAACTGCAGGTTTAGCTATAGCTTATTTACCAGAGAGACAGCAAGATACCGCAGGTCCGACACTAAAGACGCTACAACCCGCCTGTTGTAGCCTGGCCTCTAGTTAAAACAAGCCCGTCGGATGCACAAATAGTGCAATAGAAACACGTATAATTGCTATTATAACCACACAAAATGCACACCGGGAGAAATAGTGTCACTCAGCGTAGGCTGAGGTAGGGAATCCTACCCACAGGGTGTCCCCAGTGGAGGGGTGGAGAGAGGGCGACTTCGTCAATCCATCCATCGGTATGGTTCCGAGTCTTCTCCTGTCCCATTTTAGGGACCACATTAGGGCAATATTTATACCCAGTTTTTCACATTACATCATTGGCGTAGAACTGTGTAGGGGATGACTGTTGACAAGCTTATCACTTACATTAATTGCACGAAGTCTGCCAATTTACACTTGCATGGGTGCAGGTAACGACTCGTTTCATCCAGGGTGGAAAAATGGAAAAATGCAACCACGGGGCCTCTGCCCTGTTTCACACTCCTCCCAGGACATCCAGATAACACCTAACACCAGATATGGATCCAGTGATAGTTGTAGTTCGTATTGTCACCTCACCCAGCGCTGAATTTTATTGACAAAGAGCTCGCAGGCATCCAGCTGCATGGTGTGCATGTCTGATGTGACTTGGACTTTGTGCTGGGACTGTCCTCTCTACAGGACCTTCTCTCTCCTAGTGACACCATGGGGTGGAGGCTGGAGCTATCTTATCTGTCCTGTAGTGCATTGTGAGTGGCCAAGGAGAAGACAACTGGAGTGTGCCACAGTTTAGTCACGCCCTGTGTGTGTCTGGCTTCAAGACACAGGAGAATCAATAGAACAGCCGCTGCCCGTGGCCACAGGCAGCGCCTGCCTCCCTGCACGGGGTTCTCTGGCATCACCCCAAGGCCGTCCATCCCAAATCTGCCTAACAGCCATGACACACTCATCCTGGCCCATCCCTGTCACCAACCCCTTTGTGACATGGGCCACCACTGGTGCTCTGCCCACTCTGACATGGCCAGTGCCAGGGTTGTTGCCAGGAGCTTACATTGCATTGAGCCCTTGGGCACCCAGGGAAAAAGGGTGTGGATCTCCGTTTCTCCAGGGTCCTCCAGGCAGCTTCCATCTCCCAGGTAGACCGTGATGGTATAGTGTGGGGCTACCTCATCTGTCCTGTAGCTCCCTGACAGCTGTCTATCTGAGTGCTCAGTCAGGGAGAGGAGAGGTGTGTGCCCTGGTTTGGTAACATCTCTGTCAGCGTTCAGCTGCCAAAGGAGGTAAACCTTGTCCTCAAGTGCCGTGTGGGATTAGAGTGGGTTAGCATTTCTGTCTTTCAGGCACCTCTCTGCTTCATTTTCCAACTTTTACCAGATACCTTGAATATTTTCAGACAAAATTATGTGGATATTGAAGCACCAATAATACACTTCAGTCCCGCTGGTGATCTGGTTTGGATTTTGGATTGTTTTGGAAGAGGGAATACAAATACCACTTCCTTAGTCATATTGTGACTGGGAGAAGCAATGCCCTACTCTCATCTGGTTTTATTACCTCTTCCAATGTTGCCACGTCCAGAATGTGTTTTCAACAGAAAGTGGTTTCAAATCGATATTACAAGCTGCCTGAATTCCAACAGTTTTAATAACTTGAAATATCAACATCTATAAAAATGAAGATTATCCTTTTATAAAGATATGTAATGCAACTTCACTTTTCTCTTAATTATATCACTGAATATTTAATGCGTGGGAATGTTTGAACCAGCAAGCTCATGAACTGCATAATAAATGGAACAAGGAGATATATCATATCCATTGTACTGGCCACAGGTCAGTGAGTTAAGAGGTCCCGCAATGTGTTCTAACACCTCACTACTCCCAGGTGCAGAAATAAGGACTCAGGTTCCTGTAAAGGCACAGGGAAATTCGGTTCATGTCATCTCTGTTTCAAGAATTTGCTTTCATGATTTGTTTCTCCTGTGAGCCTTGGCTGGGTTGTCGGCATTGTGCATCATTACCGTGGTGAGCTGTTGGGAGGCAGTGTCTTCAAAGACAATAAATCTTTAAAAGGGCAGAGGAAAACATTAATGCTAAACAAGCTGTTTGAGTGTTTGTAGGTTTGCTCTTGTTTATTCTGTTTTGCAGAAAAAATGTTGCTGGGAATGCTTATCCAGCTGCCGTCCTGCTTTTTGAAAGTAAAAGCATTTCTTAGGTCCATTTTTTTTTTTTAATCTCGCTTGATCAAAACGTAGGCAGACTATGATGCTGATAGGGGACCACTTTAAAAATGACTTGTGAACTGTGTGGACACAGGAATAAAAGGGCACAATAAATTACATTTCATTTTACATCATATAGTTTGTATGGCAACAGTTTCTAGTGAGGCAGATTCTAAGCAAAATCATCGCATTGTGCACATCTGCCTTTCTAAAGATCAGGTTATGACAGGTGAGCTAATCAAATAGCATGATTTGCCAAATATCTGCAAGTCTTCTAAATTATTTATCTCTAATTTGCAGGGTTAGCTGTGTGCCTATAGCTTAATGAAGAATTTAATTGTTTCAGTCAGTATCGGTGAGCTAAGATAGGCTACTCTAAAAAGTGCTCTTGTGTGTGGAGGTCTCTCAGCCTTCTGATTTCTGAACAGTTCCAAAACCGTGAGTTTGCACATTTTGATGGGACTCATGTTGGGAAATCAGCTGTTAATTTGCCGAACACCTCCTCTCTCATATTACTGTTTCATCTGTGGGAAATTTCTGGTTTGCCTTCATGGCCACATACCTTCCTTCCTGATTCTGGAAACGGCTTATAGCACACTGGCAAAACCTGAAGTCTGTCTTCATGAGATTGTATCTGCCGGGCTTCACAGCCTCATCACCTTACTCTTTGGGTCTTCATCCCAGTTGGGGCATGTACCTTCTTCAAGGGATTCAAGGAGAGACAACTTGTTTATTCTCTTTGTATGCTTTTGCCCTACTGTTACCACAAGTAGGGCAAGGCTTTGGAGAAAATAGTATAGTACGAATCCAAGTGGAGATGAAAGGAAATTAAGTGGCTTCCTGTCAGTGTCGGTGACAAAAATCCTAGAGGTGTAACTTCGGAGCATGCAGGAAACAAAGACATGATATTTCACGTATCATTGACATCTTCCATGTATTGCAGGCATCTCCTATTGTATTCTTTATGCCATAACTCAGGACACTGGTACAGACACCGTTCTGCTCAAAAAGAGCAAAGACAGTTCTATTTAGTGTCAGTAGCAGGTAGGTTAAAAAATAACCAGCATGGAAGAAAAAACCCAAACAAGCCTTTTTCTAACATGATTCTCTTTTCCACTGTTAATACTATCTCTTGGTCATGTTGGGAAAGGGTACAGCAGTACGTCACTCTCCACTTTGATGTACCTGAACCACCCTTCCCAGGAGAGAATATCCCTGTTATAAAATTTGCTGATTAGCTAATATAGGGAGTTTGCCCTTAAGAATTCTTTTTTTTTTTTAAATTCTTTCAGTCAGTTTGCAATCAGGTTTAACAATGTATTTAAATAAAAGTAACTACAACAGTATTTATAGCTAAGAGACACAGAAAAGAAAGACATTTCAGTGCTGCTATGATGGCTTGACTTAGAGGGTCACTGAATCAGTCAAATCTCAGAAGAGGGCAGTATTTTCGAACCAAATGTGGCACTGCTGCTCCAATGACATTTAGCAACAAACTTTCCCGAAGAAGAACTGTTTGCTATGAGACTGGATTGTCTGGGAGACAGTAGATCTCACAATGTGCTCGTAAATGGTTGTTTTCCTTTCTGAAAAGGAGAGTGTAAGAGCAGCACACTCAATCGAGCAGGAAATGGGAAGAGGCATTTTGAGGGCCAGTGGGTGTGGGTGTTGTTTTGTGTTGGGTTTTTGTTTGGTTTTTTGTTTGTTTGGAGTTTTTTGTTGTTTTTTTCCCCTAATGCTGTATGATGAGAAGACAGAAAGAAGGATGCCAGGTTGCAAAAAATGAACTTAACTTTGAGCTGAAAATGTAGTATCCTGGGTAAAGATGGCTTCTTTGATGGAGCTGGGTACAGAATGAGTCTTGTGATGGAGCTGTTTTTTGGAAGAACAGCCAAAGGTAGGAATATGGTGATATGTCAGTGTAGTGAAACAGAATAACAGATTATGGATGGAATAATAATTCGGTTGGTCAAGTGCCTTTGGTGCTCGAGGCATGCACTCCAAAGCATTGACAGAGCAGCTAGTTAAATACCTGTAGAGTAGCATCCAGAAGTCAAACAAAGTTTCACCTGTACAGAAAATTGCACAAAACAAAATTTTGAACAGTTATACTACTCAAACTGGTTCTGCTGTCAGGGTGTCTCACACTCTTCGTTGCTTTTTACGGAGTCTATCATAGGATCTTCTAGGTGGTGTAATGTGGCTGTTGCTCCTTCAGTTCAATGCAATGCAAACTTTAGCCCTAGCCATTGTCTAGCTGGTACCATAATGATGGGTGGGTTTTCTGTTTTTGTTTGTTGATTCTGATTCTAACTGACCTTTTGAAAAGGTTCAGTAAGTGATATAAAATCCTCTTTCTGTGAGATAAGGTATTTCCTAACTTCTGCTCTGAAGCTCAGAGAACACGAGAGCCACTTGTCTTGTGGTAATGGTGGGAGGTTGTCCTCCTCAGGTTCCTTGGAAGCAGGATCTAGGTAAACAAACAAAAGCTGCACTTTGCTGCTGCAGTCTCCTCGGTTGAGGGCTTCCTGTGTTTGTTTTTCTGTAAGAAAGGCAGTAGTAGCTGGGGGTGCATGAGACCTAGGGTCTAAACCTGTTTTTTTGGTGGGAGTTGTGTATTTTATCAAGCTAACACTTGGGTAGCCCAGGTTTGGCAGGCAAATCCCACAAAAGCTCTGTGTAGTGGGCCAGCCTCCCACAGCCCAGGTACTTACTCATCAGGGATCCTCTGCGTTGCTCAAAGCCTCCAACCAGAAGGCTTCTTTATGAAAACCTGAATGGAAATCTTTCCTTAAAGGCTTTTCTCTAACATGTTATTTTTCTCCCTTTCACTAATTATAAACAAAAACTGTTGATGAAAGAAACTCACTCTCTGTAGCATCCGCACTTTCAATAGCCACTCCTTTACCACAGAGCTGTGTTGATGGTGTCTTCAGTGTTGTGTTCCTTTCTGTGTGTGATAGGAGATGCAAATGGCCTGTCGTGACATGGATTTTGATCTCCTCGAAAAGAGCTCCTGTTTCGAAAACTGATGGGGAGACCAGCCTTATTTTTAGAGGTCAGTGGGATGCATTGAAAATAAGAAGTGAATGAATGAGGGAATATTTCTGCTTGCTCTCAGGTTGCTTAGCCATAACTGCTATGACACAGTGTGCTCTAGCTACCATTTACCCTGTACTTTAAATATTTCTAATGAGCACCAGTCACCTGAAAAGCCCGCTCAGAGCAGTCCTCTGTTCTGACTCTGTCGCTAGTTTCCATGCCCATCTTGCTTTCTGGAAGACTTTCCAGGATTAGCAGTCTTTGGCCAATCGGATCTTATCTTCTGTTGGTTTATACCTTGCACTCAGGTCTGTAGATTTCTTAAACAGACTTCTCAATGCATAGTTAGCATGGTGGACTATGCAGAGCAGGGGTAGTTGTACAAGGAATCAAATTTAGAAGTTGTGGTGCCTGGCACTTCAGAAAAGCTGAAGAACAATCTTCACTGGTGGTATCTGGAAGATAAATGCAGTTCCAGTTTCTGTATATTCCTTTGTTTCCAGCGCTGGCGAAGGGACAGACATCAAGGCAGGAAAACTACCAAGAATCTGAAGTGAATGTGTACAGGCATGCTGGTGCATTAATATGTATGAAAGATGTGGGTTCTCTTGCAAACGGAAACACCTCTTCTGCAAAGAGTGATAAGCCCTAGGTTTTTTTCTGTGACACTGACTATAATTGCTAGGAAGAAAACAGGCTTAAATGGAAAGTTCCTAGAGCGCTGTTCAGTATCCACAAAGTGGATTTTCAACACTATTTTTAGCCTATTGCTTGCTGGGTTAGAATGGAAATAGCTGTACGCACTCTGAAGCTGCAGAAGTCCGTAAAGACAGAAAATAGTCACATTCCAGGGGAGAAATTGGGCCATCCCTCTGGGGCCTGTCCTCACTGAAAAGTTTTAGAAATTCTTCCTTTCGTTACTGCCCAATGTTCTATCTATTTGCTGTTAACAGTGTTGAAGCACATGGGCTTTTGGCTACTGCTGGTATTTTCATATGAGTACAGTTAGACAATCTCCTTGTAAACACTGGTCCATCCACTAATGGGACCAGTGCTACTGTTTGCCAACAGACAGATTGTCCCTCACATAAAGATTAGCCGTGAGTAGTGAGCTAAAAATGTCACACTTTTTTCATAATGGAATGACCATTTCATGGCTGGAAAGCAGATCCGAAGTGAAATGCTACCCTAAATTGTTTTTGCAAACTAGCTCATTTTTCTTCTGATAATCTTGAGGAGTGACATAGTGAAGTGGCAAAATTAAAAGAACCCTGTTCTTTGCCACTCTGTCCTAAACAGGAAGCTTGTAGCAACCTTCTGTACTATTACTTGCCTGAAGAGATACATATGTTAGATATTGCTTACATTTTAATTGTGAGAAGAATATGAGAGACTCCTTTTGTACGTTCAGTGTTGCATCTTCTTGTATATTTTTAAGAAGCTTTCAAATATTGGGTTGAGAATTATGGGAAGGCTGCTTGCCAGCCATTCAATCTCATAATCTGTGCCTGAATATACATGTCTAAACAAAGCAGGGCAGGGGCAAAATGTGTCCTTTTGCACGCCTGACTTCACTTCTGCTACAAGTGTTTCCGGTAGACCTGAGGCAATGCTGTGGCTGCATAATAATCCTGACACCCATAACAGAAAGTGCAGCAATATTTCCGGAACTGAACAGAAATTCTGTTGTGTTGGCTGCAACCATCTAAGAACTTGTGACACTTGGGATATCAGTCTGGCATCCTTTTATTCCCATTGATCTTGCTTAGAACTTAGGTAGCACCACGAGCTTCCTTTCTCACCTATTTACCCTCAAATTTGTTTTCCTTTTGCCTTGGATACAGCCTCCTTATTGCAAACACGCTCTTAAATTTCCTAGACTGAAATAATGCTGGGGAGAACAACCGGGAGTCAGTGAAATTGAGAGGTGGCAGTAGGGGACCATATGAAGGCTCAGTTGAGATCCTTAAAAAAGGTGATGCCTTGAGATACAGAGAAAGGCTGTATGACATCTCATATGCTGAACTGCAGCTGAACATGCAGCTGCTTCTTGATTTAAACTTCCTTCCATTAACCAGCTGCTTCAGTTCTGGCAGAACTATTTTGGGTGTATTTCCTGCTGCAGGCACAATGGGAAAGACTGTCTTAAGGCAACCCTGGCTTACCTCAGAACAGGTAGAGGACACCGTGAGGAGAACAGTTGCAAGGCGTTCAGGGTACTTCAGTTGTATTGCTGATTGTGACTGAAGCCCATTAACATGCTCCTGGTTTGGTAAGGAAACATGAATCACTTGTCCTGGTTTTTGCAGCAGATCTAATTTCCTTTGCAACTGAAGTGTAACCATCATCAAAGAGGAAACAAATGGGGTTTTTTTTAATGGTTCAGTTACAAGACAAGAGTCAGTTTATAAAAAAAATTCATATTCTTTCAAATTTTTCAAAAGGGTGGGTGACAAGTCAATCTTAGGGAGGAAAAAACAATTGTGCTCTAAAATGCACAGTACTGACTTTAGGACATAGTATCACAGACTTTATTAGGATTAAGCACTATTTCATGGCCTTTAGAACATTGCTTGGCTTTGCAATGTGCAGGGCATTTTCATGTTTGCCAGGAGTCTAATTCTAAATAATTTTGCTCTTTTTGTGCTTTAGGCTTCCGCAGGCGCATTCTTCAGATAACACTGCTCCACCACCACCGCTGAGAGTGTTTTGGCCACTGCACCTATCTAGGTAATACAACTTTTTTGAATAAGAGTTTCAAAGTCTTTTGGCTACTTTAAGAAACCACTCAACTTTTGGAACCCCTGGACTATATGAAAAAACAAATCTTTGACAAGTTACAATAGTCAAGGTTAATTTTGAAGCAGTGTGTGTGTTTACTACCTCTTATGGGAGTATCTTGCTGCTTTGCATGCTACTTAGTTGTTTCTGGAGCTGAAGAAACACTTCTTAAAAGGATTAGTTTGGCGGACACTCCGGAGACTTTAGAAGGTAAACAACTGTTTCTTTTTTCTCAATATGGCAATTAAGGTCCAGGAGATTAAAGAAAAGAAATTAAATGCAGTTTTGGCTCCTACTGTAGACTGATGGCTTAGTGATCCTTTGAATATTTAATGAGGTGCTTTAATAGTTCTGGAGTAGCAAAATCCAGACCAGATGCGGAACATTAAAGAACGGTGAACTGCAGAGCGTGAGTGATGTGATGCCCAGAATTAGGCAAGCAGGGTTTCTTACACTCAAGACTGATGTCCAGACTGGTTTGGCAAATGACATGTCCTTCAAATGCAAGGGATGTGCTGCATGTGTCCAGATGCCTGGGCATTTCCTCATTTAGCCTCTTGTAATACCAGCTTTACCAAAACTTCTGTCTAGTTCCTGTTTTGGGGCTAAAGAAAATCAAGAGTCTTCCCTGCGAAGTTGGCAAAAACTGGTAAAAAAAAAAAAACATTACTATGAATAGAATTGTGAATTTCAGAGACACCGAGAGAGTCAGGAGTGCTCTTAATAGAAAACAATATATGGTGATCCCTCAACAGCCCTTAAAGCTGATGGCACAGTTTCATTCTTAGCTGCGTTGTCCTTCTCAAATGACACAAAGTAGCCACAAAACACGCTGTACCATCTCTAGTGTTTGTTTTCCTGCAGTCTCCTCTTTCGGACAACATTGCTTATTACCTATACTTAAGGGGGTGGCTGTCATGTCTCTTCAAATATATCTTCAGTGAATTAATTAAATGGCCTTTCTTAAAGTGGGTGGGCACTTAGAGGAGGTTTAATTTGAAATCAGAAATTAAAAAGGTCCGAAGGTATTTCAGATTGCTAGACCTTGCAGTTGGAGAAGCTGGCAGAGCGTTACCTGTGTGTAGTGGGAGGAGACCTCTGTTTTCATCATTTTCTTCCCCATCTTCCCCTCCACTGCAGTGCGGTTCCCACTGTTTTCAATCCCAAATCTTTTTCTCTTGTTGGAGGTTGGAGTAGGAAAGAGAGGATCCTTTGACATCCAGGTTTTGAACAAGACCTTAATAAATTCCTTAGGGAGCTCTTCATGCCTTTAATTTGGCACACTGATGTTCCTAAAGTGGCAGCATTAGCTTCAAGTCCTCTGATCCTCTTCATGACAAATTCAGGGAGAAATTAATGTGTTTGCTTTTCTGGCTAAGTGAAGAATTTAATCCATTCTGCGTTGTCGCCGTTGACCTGCCCTGCTGACCAAATTGGAGAGCAGAGCCCTCTTCTGCTGCAGGTGCTATCTCCTGTCCTAACAGTGATACCTAGGGAGAGAATATTGGACATACACAAGTACCTTGGCTCAAAAGGGGTGTATTCAGGGTTGCTGAGGGATCTGGCCAAAGTCACTGCAAGGGTGATGTTTATTATCTTGGGAAGGTCATGTGGAGTGGGAGTTTGCTAGAGGAAAGGAAACTTCACACCTGTTGTCAGGAAGGGAAAGAAGAAGGAGGATCTGGGTAGCTACAGGCTGGTGACCCTTTCTTCAGGGACTGGAAAGATTATAGAGCAAATCTTGGAAGCCATTTCCAGGTACATGAAGAACGAGACGGTAACTAGAAACACAGTGCAGATTTGCCTTTGTAAATCACGTCCACCCCAGGTAACTCTTGCAATGAAATGAGATGGTCTCCCATAGTACCATTGTAGCTAAATTAGTAAGATACAGGCTGGACAAGTGGATGGTGAAGTGGGTGAAATGTGGTTGTATGATCAGGCTCAAAGGGTGGTGATCAGTCACCTGAAGTTGAAACAGTTGCTGTATGAGCGGTCTCCCTAAAGGATCAATAATGATGCCAGTACTGCTAATCTGTTTCTTTACAATCTGGATGAGATATAGTGCGGTCAGCAAATTCATGTATGATACTAAATTAGGTAAGATAGGGGGATAGACGAAGGGATATGCAGGATGGCAAGGCAGCCTTTTGGAGGCACCTGAACAAGCTGGAATTGGGCTAGCAAGAGCCTCCTGGAGCTCAGCAAGGGCAAGTGTGACCTTCTGTGAAGAACAGCCGCATCCTGGGCTGTCAGCAGGAGCAGAGCCAGCAGGCTATGATCTTCCCCTCTATTTGGCACTGGTGAGACTGCTTCTGGAGCACTGTGCCCAAGCTGGGAATCTCCAGTACAAAAAAGCTGCTGAGGTACTGCATGGAGCCCAGCAGCGGTCCCCTGTGCTGGTCAAGGCTGGAGCACAGGGTGCACAAGCCAAGACTGCAAGAGCTCTGCTTGTTCAGGCTGGAGAAGGGAAAGCTGAGGGTAAGGAGCCCATATTGCTGCCTGCAGCTGCCTGCTGGTGGAGTGTAGGGGAGGCAGAGCCAGCCTGGTGTACAGCGACAGCACAAGACGCAGTAGCACAAGTGGTAACATGGGGAATTTCAGTATTAGGAAAAATCCTGACTGTAGCAGGTTTAGGTGCTCATTTCCCATCCTGGATGTTAGCTCTTCTTTTGCTTTTGTTTTTGCCTGACAGAGCCAGCAACTGGGTTAGAAATGCCTGTCTCTGCGTTTGGATACGCCTAGACAGTCCATGTACACTGATTTATCTATAAATTTGTAACTTTCTAATTCTTAAGGTTGACTTAGACATCTATTTTCCCATCCTGCCCCTCCGCCCCTTCAACTACATGACCTCTGTTTTACATCATTTTACCCTCTAAAAGACTGTGGTAATTATGCAGGGCACTCTTTGAACCTGCTCTTTTTTTAAGTTTTGGGGTTTTTTAAATTCCATTTCAAAAAATGTTCCCTGGGAAGTGTTTTGGGAGCTTAATCTGGACCTACGTATGTGTTTTCTACTGGTATGGTTATTTTGGTGAGAAGTGTGATCCTCTTCTTTCCCACCTGTTCAGTGCCAAGCAGAAGAGTTGAACTGTTTTTGTAATAATCCCTACTGGAGGTATGATTATAACATGCCTCGTACTAATATTCTTCCTTTCCTGAGTGTGAGGAATCTTTTGCAGGCAGTTTTTCATGCTGTAACTGCACCCACCCTTCTGTGGACTCACCCTTATATTTTAAATGTACTGAATTGCTTGTGCTCTTCAGCTGTCATTTGCAGAGAAGCCTAAAATGGAGTTTTAAAATTATTTTTATTTTAAAATAATGAAAGTGCTTTTGAAACAACAGTTTACAACAGATCTCAAAGTATAAGAATGAAATGGCCACGCACCATCTTCCTTATGTTCATCCATATTTTTTTTTCTTTTTTTTTTTCTGTAAAGAACTAGATTAAAAGCCAAACAGCCAGCCATATTCTTACTGCTGGCTACATAAAAATGTCGCTGCTCTGGACAGACGCTCTGGAGATTTTAGTGGCCTTTGGAAAAGGTGGCAGGTTTACAGCCCTGCTTTATTAAGGTGTCACTCTAACGTCCATGAGCTCAGTTAAGTAAAATGTAAAAGACAAGTAGTTAATGGAAGAGGTTTCACCAAGTAAGAAGTTGCTTTCTCCGACCAAAAGACACTTACAGAAATAATGTTTGGAGTGCTCTGAAAAGAGATATGAATGAATTAATAGCAAATTTATTCTAAAGCTTGTGTGCGTGAAATTGTATTTTTTTTCTCAGCAGAACTTTCCTGGTTCACTTACTCGCAGTTCTTTCAATCTAGTTGCTCTTCCCAGTGCATGAAGTGAAGGTTTGCAATTAGTACTCACAACCCATGCAAAAACACAACATTCCCCATCTCCCCAAGTGATCCCTGCACTTCAGCTGTGTAAGAGCAAGTGTTGGTGCTCTGAAACAATAACACAGACGAGAAAAAGACAATGACGATGCAGCAGAAAATAAGACCAGTCCACATTCGTCTCTGGTGAAATGTTCAGAGCGCTTTCTCCTGTTCTCCCAGTGTGGTATGCTTTGCCTTAAACACCTTTTCCGCCAGTGTTTTCTTCATTCCCTGTTGGGAAACTGCAGCAAAGACAGTCTTTCCCATGGTGTGTGAAGATCCAGAAACTCATTATGGCAGCAGCCCTGCAAGGCAGTGCTGGGAATCAAACTGTGAAATTGCAGTTCCTGAAGGGCAGTATGCAGGGTGACATGTTACTGTAGTTTTCCAGTGGACCAAGCCACCCAGTCATCACAACAAATGATGCTACCCTGTATTTATTCTGTAATTTATGCTCCAGGGGATATAATCACAGAAGAAAATTCCTTAAGAGACATTTCTCTGCAAAATACAGCCTTTACAGAGCAACAACCTTTATGTCTATAAGCAGTTAATACAGAGGTGTAGAAAGTCTTGGGGTTTTTTTCTTACGGTTTCCTTGCCCCCACTTTCTTTTCCCCACATCTTTAGGAGTTTTTCAGACCCATAAAATAATTTAAATACATTGCAGTTCAGGAAATTGTTACTTGACATCAATACCTACAGGAACAGATTCTGCGAATAAATATACAGAGTTGAGGGGATTCCACAGCTGGTCATATAAAATATTGCAGATGAGCGGAGATGAATTGTGAGCAGAACATGTAGTGCACATATTTCAAGTTCATTTATATATTAATTTTAAAAAATGTGGAAAAAATTAAGAAGATATATACACATATAGTTCAGAAAATGCTGACTTCCAGTTCGCTGTGCCTTAACATTGGATGCGCACCTTAGTTATGGATAGATCTGCTGATTTCAGTGGTGCTAATATGGAAAGCAAAGCTCAATGTGGATTTCTGGCACTAGGTAGAGAATATTACTGTAGTTCTGTCTTCAGAGGTTTTCTCTAAAGCCCTTGGAAACAGCCTGCTTTACAGTTGACGTGTCCTATCTTTGCTTTATTCCTGATGCAATTTTTATTTCAAAAGGCTCTAAGAAAACTTTTTAGTTACTGGATAGTCTTAGCCATATTTTTGTGTCCTTCTCCTAGCAATAAAAAGGCCCAAATTGCAAAAATACTCCATCTCAGGAGGCTAAACAGCATCCCAGGAGAAATGCTGAAGAATGGACACAGAGTGTGAATAATGGCGATTGAATATCCTTGTTTTGCGTAGCCACCTGTTTTTTCCTTGATTTGGGTAAGTGTCCCCGATTGTAAGCATGTGTCAAAAAATTCTTCCTTTCATAATTAATCTTACTGCTCTAAGAAATCTCAAATAAATGCTATACAGTTATTTTCTAGGACATGTGAATTTGGATTTGTGTTTTGGATTTGCATTTGGAATTGTGTTCCTGAACCGAGAAAGCTGGGGACATTTTTATTTGCTAATTCCTCCCAAGTTGCAACAGGAATCACAACCTATTTTTCCAAAAAGGTTTTTAAAATACAGATAGGAGGCCGTCAGGGTTGGGGAATCGATCTCATTTGTGAGTGTGTCTAATTGTGAATGTATTTGCCAAAGTATTAATTGAATAAAGAACAGACTTTTAACTGTAAAGGTAATTAACTGCTGGAGCTACCCATCTAGGGATGTGGCAGAGCCATGGTCATTTGTTGTCTTTAAATTTTTTAATTGTTCAGAAAATAAGACTAAAGATAATAATGGACTCTTCTGGTATTGCAGTCGCTAAGTCCTGGCTTAATACCATTGAAACACACTGTGAAGGTGACAGGAGACGCCTGCCAGGCTGTGGCCAGAGCAGAATTGTAAATGGTGAAACTTTAATGGAGAAGAAGCCTTTAAATGGAATGCACTTTAGAGTGTTTGTGGTGAAAAGTAAAACTGCAAAGTATTTTAACTTTGTTTAAATGCTATTGGTTCCATGTACTAGAATTTATCTTGCAGATAGTTTTAACACAGAAATTGCATAGTTATTAGTTTCAGTACCACAGGATGCAATTGAATGTGCTATATGTTTCACTGGTAATTGGTCAGCTTTATTTAGGCTGTGTTGCTTGGGATTAATTTATGGGCTTTTGTGCCAAAACTCTGAGTTTGTAGGAACAGCAGCAATGCTGAATGGTTTGGGAAAATGCTGTTTTGTGAGTAAGCCTGTAAGAGGCAGGTATTTTGCTGCTGTTGTGTTTTCCAGATGGAAAAGATTAATTAGAATTAAAGGAGATAAGGGGCCCTCTGCAGAAAGTGCATGGCAGGCTTCCTTTTGGTTATCAGGTGCTTTGGAAGTTCTTGATCAGAAGTACATTTAAGCCTGTAATTGCTCAGCTTTTGAGGAGTTTGCTGGCTCAAGATTCCCTGCATTTGGGGTGTTGTGGTATGAGGATATTTCACCTCAGTTATTAGCACAGTTAGACTCTGCTTAGCAGTGATTGCCAGAGGTCTTCATCTTTTGGAACATGCACACCGAACAGTTAGGTTGCCTGTGGTGTGTCATATAATTGTGCTCTTGTAGCAGTGATGACAGTTAAGAGAGCAGAAATAGTGAGATATAATTGAAACTATGGTGTGCTTTGTTATTGTAGGCTGATTCCTGTGAAACTTCTCTTTCATCCCAGGAAAAGTGCTGAGAGAGCTTCCAAATTCTGACGTGTTTATAGGGACACTTGGGTAAAAGGTGCGCCACAACAGAAGGAATCAATTTCTCCTCCCATAAACCCAAGATTACAGTGATTGGTCCCAGCTACCTATGTCTGGCTGTGGTGAAGGATGGCCGCGTGGCAGGCGTGGGCCAGTTCCTGGCGGAAGGAACAGAATGAATGTTAACGTATGTAGGCAATCGTTGTTCCAAGAAATACAACACTTAGTGTCTTTTTGGTCCTTTTTTTTTTTTCCTTTCTTTCTTAAGGGGAGTGGTGGTGTTTTGTTATTTTCATGCTCACTTTGGAGACATGCATATTGAAAGGAAAATTTAAGGAACCGTCTTTATTGCAGATGTGGCCCAAACTCTTTGGAGTGTGTTGACTGCAGTTGGCTGTCAGGTCTCCACCCACCCAGCTGCTTTCTCAATGCCCCTCCTCAACAGGACGGGGGAAGAAAATTCAAACCCTTGTGTGTTGAGGTGAAGATAGGGAGATCCCTTACAAAGTCACATGTCATGGGCAAAACACATTCACCTTGGGGAAGATTATTTTGTTGTCGATTAAAAGAAGATTTGAGTGGTGAGATACTCGTAAAATTTGTTTCATGCAAGCCTTAAATTTGTATAAAATATTTTTTTCAAACTTCTGTTTCAAAATTCTGTGGTTTTTTTGTTAAAGGAAAACAGTAATGGACATAAGGCACATGTTTAATCATAGAATCCTTTAGGTTGGAAAAGACCCTTAAGATCACCGAGACCAACCATTAATGCAGCACTGCCAAGTCCTCTGCTAAACCACATCCCTAAGCGCCGTGTCTACAAATCCTAGTGTTGTCCTAAATCTGGGTTCGTTTACCTGGTGTGCAAATCCAACTGACACGCCAGAGTGGAGGCGTTTCCCTTTTTTGCATCGATGCGCATTAATGGGTGCCTGCCTCGAAACAGCACACCTGGTTTCACCAAATCTCATAGTTTATACACTTATCATATACATATTCAACTTCCTAATACATATGCATTGTCATTCTATTAAATGATCACCTACACTGTCTTCATCTAGTATGTAAATTAATACGCATGCTCAACAATTTACTTCTGTTGTTTTCTTTTGCGTAGGTGATATCATTAGAGTAGGTGGTCTGTGAGTCAGTGGGTATGATCTCCCCCTGCCAGAATTACCTTTTGCCTATTTTCTTCCTCGTTTTGGCACTTCTTGACTGTTCTTTATGGTTTGTTGACCAGACCGACATCTCATCAATCCTTCAGACAAAACCATGTTGTCTAGTACTTATTTCTCAAAGTTCATTCTAAGGAAATAATTCACCGACACTTCTTTTCTAAGTATATATTTAACTGATAAGGTTAGGGCTATACATTGGATATATTAACAGAATCAAATGTCATTGTTTTAATCATTATTTTACTGCTAAACTCCTTTTAATTCTATAACGATACCTCCAGGGTTGGTGACTCAACCACTTCCCTGGGCAGCCTGTTCCAATGCTTTGCAACCCTTTCAGTGAAGAAATTTTTCCTATTGTCCAATCTAATGCTCCCCTGATGCAGCTTGAGCCCATTTCTTGGTCTATTGCTTATTACTTGGGAGAAGAGACTGACCCCCACCTTGCTACAACCTCCTTTCAGGTAGTTGTAGAGAGTGATTAGATCTCCCCTCAGCCTCCTTTTCTCCAGGCTAAACAACCCCAGTTCCCTCGGCCGCTCCTCACAGGACTTGTGCTCCAGACCCTTTTAATTCTTTTATTATTTGCGTTTCAGAAGTGTGTACTCTTAAGTGCTTGTTCCCTGTATTATCCTCACGGCCAGTGACACATCCCATGTGCACACATACTTTCCAGATTCGTTTCTTAGCTGCAGAAAAGGTTCTCTGCCCCCTCACCCCACCACTGTCCCCCTGGGAGATGTCTGGCAGAAAAGGAGAGCAATTTCACTCTGCTTCCTGGGAACGTGCAGGCACTGTACTGCAAACGTGGCGTTAAACTTATAAATGCATACGCCATGGATTTGGGTCATGCCTGTCTATTGTCCAACACATCCAATAAGGCTCTTCTAAGGGAAGGAGTGGTGTGGATGTGCAAAGTCACCTGAGCTCTGGGTTATATCTGTAAAAAAGGACAGGGCGTTGGAGAGCTACTTTCATCAGAGCAGAATGTCTGAAGGTGAACGTAACAGCCTTTAAATAAAATGAAGAGGGCCTTCATGCCTAAAGGGTCTGAAGAAAACACACTAGCTGCCTGCCAGTCCTAAATGTGATGAAAATCGTCCACTGTGAGGGATATTACTGTAAATCTTTGTCTACCTGACAGATTTACATCTACCAGCTTCCATAAAATGCACTGTTAACGGCACAACACCTATTAAGCTGAGGTATTTCTAGCTCTAGTGTATCATTGTATTTTACTGTAGAGTTTACATTATTCCTAGCATTTCAGTGCTTATATGATGAGATGATTCAGACCGAAAATATAGTAACTTTTTCCTGCTTCTCAAGGACAAGCTTTTATTTCTGAGAAACCATTCAGAAATGACAGGCAAAATATTGGAAATAATAAGGCTGAAAAATGCTGTACTCCAGAGTGTGTGAGATTTATTGAGACATGTGGTTGGCTACTTGAAGGAGGGATTAATAAGGTGCCAGCCAGATTCTCATGTTTTGTTAGTTGCTTTTCTGCCTTCTCTGGGGTTTTTTTTTCACCTCCGTTTGCCTGTCCAAATGGCAGTTGGAGGATTGCATTGAGAAGGTTATATATGGAGCACGTGATGAATATTGACATCAAACTAATGTGAGCAGTGACGAGCTTGGAGGAAACAGAATCCCTGCCTCAGCATAAAAACATGAGGTGAAGTAACTGAGAGCATGCGCTGCCAGTGTCCTGTGCTGCAGATTGCCGAGGCGGGATACTGGAGGAGCCCGGGGAAAACACGAGTTCCCTTCCCTCCCTGTAGCTTCAGGATGATTGAGGGCTTCCACATGACGTGTGAAGAGAAGCTGTGGCGTCAGTTACATGTGGAATTGGCAGTCAGATTGATCCAGTTTTCACCTGAATTTAGCAGAAGAAGGAGCAGAACTGGAGAGAGAACTTTGCAAGGAGTAAGCTTGGGGTCCCGCAGGCTGCTTCCAAGTACCACTTGGGCGAGGAAACATCAGTGTTACTGCAAGAGAGACGTGCCAGCCTCCCCCTTCAGAAGCTTCTAAACCCCATGTGATATTGTGGGTTTTTGGAAAAGCTTTTTCATTTCTTTAGCACCGGCTTCTTCTAAGGCGGCATTGCTTTCTAAAGGTGCCAATACGGTCCTAGATTTTCTTGTGAAACTAATGCCGCATCCTGTGCCTTACAGTCCTACTTTACTGGAAAACTGTATGACACAGGAGTGGATGAAAGACCCTCAAGACTTTGAAGGGATAAAATATGACGCCTCTCCCCTGCCCCCAACCAACAAAAAACAACAACAAACCATAAATGAGTTCTAACTATTTAACTCATAACTTACAAATGGATGGATCTTTACAAATTCAGTTCATGTTGCAGGCTAGTAAGGTACATCTGGCATGGAAGATAGTGCTGGCAAGATTTTTTAATTCCCCCTTTGCAAAAATACGTGATTACAAAGCGAAGTAGAAATGGGCAGTATTTTTGCTCTAGTCAAATTTCCAATCAAGAAGTCTCAGTGGCTGATTCATGACACGGCCCTGTCGAATGGCTTTCAGCTCCGAAACTGTGGTCAACTACTGATGGTGACCAATCCATCCATCTCTGCTGGTGGGGCCTCTTTCGTATTCTCTTGACTTGCTGCTCAGCTTCCTCTTCCCTGACTGACCAACAGGCTAATCAACCTTGGTCATTCCTGTCTGCTAAATGGAGTGGTATATGAATTAGCTTAAAATTAAATATATGTACCTTGTTTTGGTCGGGATTACCAATTTGAAAGAGAAAGATACTATGACCTAGCATCTATTTCTCTTCCCTTTTTTTTCCCCGCAAAATGTACTTTGTGCATCATAACTTTGATTCCTAAAAATCGGATGACAAAACTTTTATTTTTGCTGTCTCATTTAATTCTTTTGCATTCTCTTTAGGCTTAGAAAGAAAACAACTTCTGTACCATTTTAGCTGATCAGCTGTTTTTCTTATTAAGCAGCATTTGCTACTCCTTGTTGGGTCTTTTGTTTTGCTTTGTTTTGGTTCTTTGCACAGTTTAGTTATCCTTCCAGCACGATCTGGAAAGAAACCGCCTAAGAAAATGAGTGTATTTTGGAGAACAGCAACAGCAATTCTGAGCCAAAGGCATTTCATATTTAAAGAGCGCGATGGCCGTTTCCCAAGTGCATTGCTCCAATACAAGAAGTAAATGTTGTGTTTTCTTTGCACAAAAGCTGACATACACAGGCAACCTCTATCATAAGGTTTCACCTCTTGATTCAAAAGGAAAGCTCAGTGAGCATAAAGAGTGTGTGTACTGTAATAAGAAAAGCTTAAAGGTCAGCACAAAGATGAATGCAAAACAACTGTAGTGTTCTTCACCTATGCACAAACCGGCTTCTGCACAATTTGAGCTGAAAATCCCATCCCATGGTGTTATGCAACAGCAGGGTGGTCTCCTCCCGGTCCCAGGGGGAAGTCTGCTGGCAAAAGCAGTGATGAAGAGTTGACACCAAGATGTCACATCAGAGGAAAGGTCTGCCAAATTTGGGTCTGAATCGGTCCTCTGCCAAAGCTGCATAAATCTGCAGACAGTTTGAAAATTGGAGCATATGGAGGCAGGGAGCACATTCCACAGTGCCAGCTAATGAAAATATGCAGTGTGAAATGAGCTAGCATGGATATCCCGTATACTGGAGAGATTTACATTCTTCCCTTGGGGAGTTTAATCGTTCTAACAAATTGCAAGTTTAATTTGTAGCAGTGACCTTGGGAAAGGTTATTTGCTCCACTTTTCTAATAAAGCTAATCTAGACACTGTGGGGGTCTCACTGTAGGATTTCTCAATTTTTGAATGTGTTATTTATGGGTTTCTCAGTTCTGGGAGGCATTCCCAAAGGGGGTGTCACAAATCAGGCAGATTTAGGTTTTATGTGGAAAACTTAAATCCTTTGTTCCGGTTTCATACCGCCACCAGAAAACTTTTGGACGTTTGAAAATCAAAAAGCCTTGGTCATTACTGACCAAGATCATAAGGTGGGGTAGGCAATACCTCTGTTTCAGGTGCTTTTTGATGGCCCATATTGCACAGTAATGTCAAGAAAGTCCCTCATTCTTTTCCATTTGTGGGCCCTACTTATGTAAGGAATGCTACTGAAATCAGAAGAGCTGGCAGGGGAGGTTTGTACAACGGCACTAAAAGTGATTAGGCATTGAAAAGGGATTAAGGAGGACTGACTAACCTGTCACCGATGGGTTGCCACTGTGTAACGTACTCCTAAACTATAGGATATCATTTGATATTTAGAATATTGTAGTAAAACCATATAAACTGTCAGACCTTTGCCCTAATCTTGCTAAACTGAGTGTTCTCTCTTTTGAATGAATCAGGCAATTTCTTAAATAACCTCTGTGTTACAGCAGTCCGAAATGGCTTCAGAAAAATACACGCTAGCCAGGAAGATACAATTTTCCATTGCATCATGACCACTGCTGGGGAAGTTGAGGAACAAGCCGCAGCTTTCTGACCTCATGGCCAAATCTCGGACCAGTTGCTGTATCGATTAGAGCAGCCCCAAACTGCTAAGCAGTAGCAGCAGCCAGCTGTCCCGAAGAGGCCATTTGTCAAAGCGCAGTTGGCTGAGCGAACCTGGGTTGTGGCTGTAGCCATGCCAGTTTACGACAAACCTGGGCTGAAGCAGGGGTCTCAAGCTAGTTTTCAAGCTGCACCTGCTCTGCTATGGGGACAGTGCTCAGAAATTCCCTTCCTAGGGAGGGGCTGTATAAAACCAACATCTGGTGCTGCAGCAGAGGCACACTGTCTTTGGGGTGTTGGGGGTATGCAAGGGTCTTAGAGAGCAGGAACACTAATTATGTTGCACTGAAGGGAGAGTCACTGGCTTTCTTATTTTTTCAACAGATTTTTTCCCCCCTCTGCTATTAGAATGAAATTTAAGATGCCTGGAGATATTCCTTCATAAGTAATAATATTTAGCTTTTTTTTCTGGCAGAAATCCAAGTGCTCCACAGCATGGAGCTCCACAGCCATGCCATCATTATTATTTTGTGATTGCATTGGTAATAATTGTGCTGAATTTTATAAATGGCGAAATTGAAGGAAGGGGGGTGGAAACAATGTGTTCAGCATAGCTTAAGGGGCATTGGCAAACTAGCGTACAGTCTGCAGCTCCTCAGTTCAAATTGATGCTACATTCCTAACTCACATCTCTCCTCTGTCCTCCACGCTCCCTTTGCAGCCATTTTTGTACAAGTTGCCAATTCTTTACAACAGTTACAATGCAAATTATTTACTTGGCATTGTATGTTTCTCCTCGTGTCTGCTCTGAGCAAAAGTCTGATTCGGTTCTGACCTTTCAGTAAATTAACTTAGCTCTATATGTGTTTGCCTTCCCCAAGACACGTACCTGGTTATCTTTTCAATTACCTTCTCTGCTATTCACATTATTTTTTCCTAAAATGTGTAATTCAAGTGTCTCCCAGAATTCTCCCGTGATCCACGGTGCTCTGTGACAGAGATCCTTCTGAAGACAGGTTAGCTCTGAGCAAAGCATGTCCCAGCAGCTCTAGAGCTAGGCTTACCTATTTGAACATGAAATATTTTTGGTCTGAGCTGCATCATCCTTAGGGAAATGGTAAAAATACCTTTACTAGCAATTAACCGGGAAACAAGTGTCTGTAACTTCATTGCTATTACTTATCTTCTTTAATGAAGGGAAGAAGAGGAGCAAGCAGAGGGAAGATGAAATATGCCGAAAGAAAAAAAGGAAAGGGAGGAAATCCTTTTTCTTCACCATGTGAGGAATTCTGTGTTTTATCTCTTTGTTTATGCTGCACTGCTGTCATCAGAAAGTTTATGTTTTGAAAGAAGAAAATGCTGCCTTTATGAGGTAGAAAAGTGATTTCTTTTTTGTTTGTATTTATAGTCCTATGCAGAATACCTCAGGTCAAATGCTTTTTCCTAGTTTATTTTTGGGTTTTCCCATTTGCCCAATTTCTTTTGACTAAAAAGAGATGGTTTATGGCAATTACAAGGTAAATACTATTTGTCTTTTCAGGAAGAATCGCCAGTACCAGTAAGCAGGTGGCACAAGCAGGTAGTCCTAGTGAATTGTGCTGTCAAAGGACTCAGCAAATCTGGGATTTAGTGCTTACGCTGAAACAGACTTCTCTGTGACCTTGAATAGGTCATTTAGTTTCTCTCTGCTTCAGATCCCCACTTGTCAAACAGTGATAATAGTGTTTTCCTCTTCACAAAGCTGTTGTGAGGTTAAATGCAATTAAATATTGCAGGATGCCTGGATGCTATCGAATTGATGCCACTAAAGAAAGTAAACTAAATTACACTCAGGATTAATTCTTCTCGCAGTTATATATGTTTAAATTGAGAGTTGCCTTGCTGAACTTATTAAGATTAATACTGTGTGGCACAAAATCAACACTTCCCAAACTTCTTTGCCCCCAGACTCAGGTAGAGGTAAACTGCCTTGTCTCCCATTCCTCTATTTAGCTACAGATATGAAGCTGTATGTCTTGTTCCTTCAGCAGCAGGGATGTATTTACGCTGTGCAGTGGAGGAACACCAGCCTGGGCAGCGTTAGCTGCAGGGTCCTTAAGCTGCAATACACAATGCCTGCAATTCCCTGCACACATCCCAGCAGGTTACCGGTACGAGCGTACACCCAGCTCACCAGTCCCGCTGCTCACCGAGTGCTCTCGCTATTTCCTGTTCTTTCTCCCTGCATTAAGCTATAGTAGTCAGCTAATGGGAAGCCAGAACCTACCCCATTTTGGTGGGACTTGAATGTTGCTGGGTGACAGACCGTTGGTATGGATAGAATGATTTACTGCTTTTGAGGAAAAGGATTCTGTAGTGGGACAAATGATTTATTTCTATTATAGAATGATTATTTGCATAGTGTAGAAAATAACAAGATTTACTTGCAGAGTTGGAATCCTTCAGGTATAATATAAATATAATTACAAGAACATATAAATATATTTATACTATGCTGTCAGGATTTTGGCACCACAAATCTTATTTCCTTGACTGTGAAAATAAATGTTTTGGAAAAGAAATAAATCATTAATTTCTACTCTTGACTCAAAAGTAGGAAAGAGGTGGGCTGTTTGCCCAAAAGACAATTGATCCACTGTCCTTTGACATCCCAATGCAAAGGAATCTCTCAAATGATATTTGCAGACTGTTCCAGTCCCTGCAGAAGGGTGGAGATAAGACTACTGACAGTTTCAGATTACAGGTAAAAAAGATATTTCTAAAACAGTACATTATGTTCAATTAATTCCATTTTTTAGCATATTGGACATGGGTTTTCTGAACCAAGGCTCAGAAATTGTAGATCTCTGTTAAAAGGTGTGTGGTTTATTGTTGTTTTGTATTTTTAGTTGTCCAGGCAGTAGAGTGGATGCACGTAGCATATTTCAGCATTGTTGATCAAATTCTGGAAAGCTTTTGAAAGGCAACGTCTGAAAACGATAGCTGTTGCAAGATGAGCATTTGGGCAAAATTTCATCTACTAATGCATAGACCAAAAATCTGAGTCGAACGGAATTCTTTCTGTGTGTGTGCTGTATGTAGCAGGTGTTGGTTTCTTTTCTTGTTCTAAGGCTTTGATACAAAAGGGACATCGAAGGTGCTGTTGTCATTGCACAGCATTGATTCAGTCAACCACAACCCAATGTTGTCTAATTAGTTCTGATAAAATAAGGGTTAATAGGACACCAGTGTTAACAGTTGAATCGATTCATATTTGGGGGCAGACTGTGTCTTTGGGAAAGCTGGGACTCACCTTGGTCAAAGTCATCTCTTGTCTTTGTGCATCTTCCTCCCTGCAACATGAAGCCTGTTTTATCTGTGGAGGTTGTAAATTGCTGGATACAGGGACTTTCTTTCCAAAGATTGTGCAGATTACCGGCTGTGGCTTTGATCTTGCTTGGGGGTTTGTCACCATAAGCAGAATGCACAGCCAGCGGACTGGTAGGTTTATAAATTTTAAGTTTCCCAAAACCAGCTGGTCCGACTTTCGGTGTAGCTTATCAGCCAAAGTCACGGAAGTCTCATGGCCTGCTTTGAGCAAAATGAAGTGATATTTAAAAACAAACCAAAAAACAACAAAAAGAACAGAACCCCCTCAAAACCTGAAAAACCTGGTATTGGTTCAGAGGTTTGCAATGAAAGAGAAGCTGATTTAAACAGTAATTTGTTGTGATTGATTGTGCTTGCAGCTTGAGATTTGAGCTTTATTTCTCATCTACATTTATCTGGTTTGAACTCAAAGCCTTGGACATTGTTCATCCTTTTGTCTTTTAGACTGGAGAGGACAAGGGGATAAGGTTAGATAATAGTAACATAAAAGAAGTTACCATAATCATCTCTGCTTCTAACTTTCTCTTTGAAAAGCAAAATAAATTGAATTAACCTATCCTCATCTTTTTAATGTACGTTTCTTTTCATGGGTCTCTGAACCTTCTCCAATTTTTTCATCATCCTTGGAGTCTTGATGTCCAGTGACCTACCATTTACTCCCAACTCTTTTAGAAGGTTGTATATGTAGGATCACACTGGGAGTCAGTTTCTGCAGCCTCAAAGCTTGCACTGCTTCAGTGTCCCACCACGAGCACCCTTGAGTCACTCTGACCCGAATTTTACCCCAGTGCTCTCTGCTGCTTTTTGTATTCTGTAAGGCTGGAATTTAAGCAGACAATTTTGAAACAAGCTGCAGTATACCTGTCCAGCGACGTCGATGTTTGTATAATAGAAGCCTCAAACTTCTTAAGGCCTGGTAAGTAGTAGTAAGATTTTCTGAATTCTTTGCATCCAGAGACACAAAGTATGTGTCTTTTTATTTAAGCTATTTAATTGGTGATTGCTGCATTAAGTGAGATATTTTCCGTACTACTTTTCCTTACTTCATATATTTTTTTGTCAATGTTTATGTTTTCTTCCCTGTTTAATGTGTCGAGCATTACAAAAGCAGAACGAGACAGCTCAGTTGTAAGTTGCTACAGCTTTTATTTTTTTTCAATGTGAAGTCGTTTCTGAAACAGTTTCTAAACGATTACAGCCCAATTTTCATATGGTGTTAACAGCAGGCCAGTGCCGGATTTCCACAACTGATACCAGATCAAGCAGAATTATTTATGTCAGTAGCACTTCTGCCCTGAACTGGTGTAAGCCATAAAGGCAGGAAAATTGCATAAGGACATATGGGTAATGTACTCAGAAGATACTAGTAATGCATGTGTGCAGTCTGTGAGTGATGAGCACAACTTAGTTCTGAGTGAGTGTTTGCTTTTGCGTACAGAGCGACTTTATCCAAAGTGGTCAGCAGTTCCCATAGTCTGAAAACTTGGGGACAGGAATGCTTTTTCCAGCAGTGAGGCTTGAAGAGGGTGCGAGTGTCAGCACCCTGACCAAACTGTCAAAAGCCCTAGCTGGATCTCTTCAACCCACAGAACAAATGACTAAAGTTGTCACTACAGAGTTTGCCTCTTTGTAAGGGTTAATTCACACAGCTTGGTTGCTTACAGCACGTTCTCAAGTCTGTGCAGACCATCGCTTTCAAGTGCAGCTGGTTTAATGAACTGGGGCAAGCATATCTAGGTGAAGCGAGAACCGATCTGTCTATTCTCAGTAAATTTTGCAGCAGTTAGAAAATGTTTGATCATAATAATTTAATTGTTATGTGCATATGTGCATATTACAACCTAGAAACAGCATTCATACAAGAATAGATGCTTGTTTAATTTTCAGGACTATGATTTCTCATTGCCCAGCTCTTGTTCGACGTTTACGTAGATACAACAACAGAAAATTATTTCATTAATAACACTATTTCTTACTGGTATAAGGCCACAATTTTTTAAAATTCCTATTATTGTTGTTATTTATTAATATGCTGTCCAGCAAAAGTTATTAACGAGTTTCTTGTTGTTCAAAGGATCAGTTGATTAAAGGAGGTGCTTAAATCTCACTGATTTCAGAAATTTCAATGGGATCTCAACATTTGGTAAACATTCCTCTCAAAAGAAACACTTCCACAAATCAGTTTTAAGTGTAAATTTGGGGTTTTTTTCTGCATGCCACAGCCCAAATTATCTGCTGATGTAAATGAGTGAAAATTGTTTGGTTAAGCCCACTTATACCAGCAGGAAGTCTGATCCGGGAGAAAATATGGGTATGTGTTGGAGTTTATTATACAAAGCTGGCCTAGCATTGCCGCCCAAGGGTAGGAAAGCATAAATACCACAACAGGGGTAGAGATGGAATGTTATTTGACCATGCTTGATCTTTCAAAAAAACCCTCCAGAGTAAAAAGCGCAAGTCGAACAAATGAGATATTTTGATATGGTGCACTTATTTTAGCAGAGGGATTAATCACATAACTAATCTTGAGGCTCGTGTTGTCAAGTAGCAAATACCACTGCTCAATACCTTGTGCATAGTCAACAGTTAGGTCTGTTTGCTTGTAGTTTTCTTCCATGTATTTCCGAGAAGATCTGCAAATAATGGGGATGGTCTGTGAATATTTCACAACAGAAAAACACACCCACATTTACCAGAATCAGTATTTGGAGAATTCTCTTTGACCAGCTCTGAAAAGCAATGACATTATTATTTGAGCAAAAGTGTAGTCTTTAGAAAATATATACTGTGTCAATAAGGCAGAGCATTTAGATTCTGTGCACATTCGGAATTAGAAGTAATGTGTAGTTTTTCAGTTATGCAGCTGTGGTTGGAATATTATTTCTCAAGCTGATTGCTTCAAAATACATGCCAGCAAGCATGTGCTTTGGTTCTGGCTCATCTGCTGATAAGCTCATTGAACTATTTCCAAAATAAAGAATAAGAATAAACAGTAGGTCAGTAATAGCCACATAATTGTAATATTAGCTGCAAATAGTCAAAAGCAAGACTTTTGCAGGATATCTTTTTTGAAGATCCGTGTGGCCATTAGATTTTGACGTTTCCTAGAAGCTTGTTCCTAAACCTCAGCCATCGCTGGATATGTCTGGTGCAAGTACGAAAGAGAAATGCTTCTATCTTCAGCAGCATTTAATTTTTTACTTATACATTGTAAAATTTTATGAACCAGAGCTGTAATACAACACTGCAGTGCACAGCCCATTGGTACTGCTGTCATCATTCAACGGAGAGACCTATATGGGCATGATTCAGTAAGTAATGGCCTGTATCAGTTCAGCCTGACTGTTGGGATTTTATTGCTCTACCCACCCTGGTGACAGCTGCTTATTAGTTTGCAGTGCTTTCGGGAAGTCAGTACAGGAAATGAGCTCTCCCATCTTTCCCTCATTATGCTGAGTGGATCACTGTTTCGGTAGATAGGGGAGGTCTTTACCCACCCACCTTCCTTCTCCCCACTCTGTGAAGTTCCAATTGTCAGGTTTGTGCAGGTTCTGTCTTCCGCACTAAATAGGTTAGAAACCCTTTGATTAACGTAGTAGGATTTGTGACTGTAAAGCACCATGCAGTGAGCTGAGGGCCTGGGCCAATGGCGTTCTGTTTGTTTTTTCTTTCTTCTGTTGCTTTATCTATTCTTTCATCAACAGGCAACAGAATTCCTTCTGCATAGTTGAAGGAATCAACACCAACAAGGGGTAAGAAACTCTCTTCATCAGATTAATTTACTCTCACATGCGTATGTAATGGTTTCTCTGCACCATGAAATACGTTAAGGGACGCAGAGTCTATCAGCTCTAGACCATCTATTTAAGATCAACACTCTTTACTCTGTTGGTTGTGCAGGACATGGCGTGGAACTGAGTTGGCAAGTTCAGCCCACTGTCTGTTGGAGTGCGGCGTGTGCCATTGAAGCAAGTACATCAGTTTGGTTTTCATCCCACACGTGCTGTCTTAATTGAGATGAAAGGTTTACAGTCTGATCCCAAACCCAATGAAGTCGTGTGAAGGATCATTTCTTTCAGTGGGCTTTAAAGCAGGTGCAAGAAATGCATGCAATCTGAGTAATCCTGTGAGTTGCATCTAGGGAGTGTCTCAGTCCTGGTATTAGAGAGTGCTGAGGTTGATGTAATCATGAATGCTTTTCTGACAAAGACACTGAGGCAATTTAAGTAGAAGACTATACCATCCTTAAAGCTCTGCTTTACTGAGAATAAATATAAAGCTTTTTTCTGGTGCTATTTTTTTCTCTTTATCTTCATTAATAATAAGATACCCTCAAAACAAAATATTACTTAAGAATATTTAAAAGGCTTCATTTGCTGTAGGCATGAGCTCAATTAAGAGTGATTTATCATTTATTGCTAGAAAACAAGGAGGTTCCAACAAGTTATCAGAAGTTTCAGAAGTTCCTACCTATATAACCTTAAATTGTCTTTACATGCAGGGAGGGTAAATGGAAAGTAACAGATATCCCACAGCCTTCTTTTGAGTACGAAGACTGATCTTCCATGTCGTGTGTGGTGTGCTGCCATTATTTCAAGAGGCAGATTAGGCAATCATCTTAATGAAACGTGAATAAGATAAATGCAGAAATATCAGAAGCTGCTGGGGCATACTCCACTACGCAAAGTATTTGCAGTACCTATTAAACAGGAAGTAAGTCAATAGAGTTCCTGAAGAGAAGGTGCAGTGTATTGTTGATCTTAGAAAATTTGGTGTAATTGCATTTATTATTAAAACGGATGGCTTTCCTTCTATATCTGAATGCTCACTTCTCCTCTGCCTCTGTCTTTCCCAATAGTAAATGGATCCTGATTTATAGTTGCATACAAAAACTGCAAAATCACATGGCCACCCAGGATATAGTTACTATGAAGAGGTGTAAATATTAGTTAAGGAGGAGGACATTTGCTCTTTGTTTTCTTCTTTTTATTTTTTTTTTTTTTTTTGACGTTTACTTCTTGCCACGTGTACCAAATATTTGGGAATAGGGGGACTTGCAAGATTTCCATTACCTCACATTTTACTCTGATGTAGGAACTAAGTATGTTAAATAATGCTTCGAGACCAAATTCACTGGTACCTTACAACTGTTAGTGGCTGTTGTGGTGATGTAAAGCAGCCATAAATGCAGCATCCCAGATGGACTGAGATATCTGGCTTCTGGCCTGAGACTTACTCGGAGTTTTCAAGCTAAAGGTTGTAGAGGTCCACAGTCTCCTGCTGTCCTGAAAGGCATCGGCTCTTTTTAACCATAACCTGCCATCTCACAGGTGCACAGGTTAGATGCTCTGCTACTCATGACTCCGTTAACAAGCATGGGAAGGAAGGAAGACAGCAGCGTGTGTTTCGTAGGTGTCTGGCAGCGGCTGAAGCCCCAGTTCTCTGCAGCTATCAGCCAGATAGGGTGGCATCTGTAGAAAATCAATGCCCAGAATGCCAGCAGTCAGGCAGACAGCTGGCTGCTTCCTGTCTGGTTTGTTCAGAGAGAGTGTTCTGTGAAGGTGGTGGAATTTTTTTCTCCCTTTCTCTCTTTTAAATTAGTAGAAAATGGATGTTAAAAGATGTGTTTGGACTCTCCTTTTTGGTCAGTTTTCCTGAGATGCATTGCTTTTAGCTTCAATAGAATACCTCTAAATGCAGCCTGTCAACGTGACTCTGTTGTTACTGAACATCGGTATATGAGGTATCAGGCAACTCTGCCTTGGCCTCTTCGTTCCTGTGCTGCTGACTTCTTTCTAGCTGCTGGGTGATGTTCTACCCGTGTCTCCACCTTTCCATTAGCCTTCTTTAATTCCACCTGGAGTGATCATCTATTAACTCCTGCTTGAGCTAACTGGGGGACTCTCGCACAGATACAGTGGTTTTAGGCACTTTGATGGCAAGCCATGACTGTACAGAAGTTTGAATAGGGGGAGTTCACGGTGTACTCCTAGAGCACTTATATCCTGCATGGACCAGGCATGAAACTTTCACATCATAAAAATGTGGTCATCTTTCCACATGATCACTCCTAATATAACACACATTCAACAAGCTTCTCCAAACACTTAAGAATTCTACGGGCAATTTCCTTCTCTTCAATGTTAAGAGATCCTGGTTTGGAGGTTTATGTGTGTTTATTATCACATTTCCCACACTCTGAAGTTGACCTGGCTTTGCATGCAGCCTCCCACAGGACAAGCACGAGCATCCCTAGGTGAGAACAAAATTTGGTGCAGGTGAAAAAGGTAGAAGGAAGAAGTCCCACCCCTTGTTTTGTTTGTACCTACCTAGCAAAGCAGGAACGTCTCCCCTTTTCCTCTTATTTCTCTCTATTGAGTTAGCCTGCAAGTCGTGCTTTTACTAAAGGGAAAGTCATCTAAGAAAATTAAGCCGTGCATTATGAAGTCTGTGTCCCCTCAGGGATTAGAGATCTGAAAATCTAAGGATAGATGCTTTCTTTGCTACAAAGATATTTATCAATACTAAGACTAGTAACCCCATCACGAGGTTGTCCCTGCTTTTCTGTTGTTAAAAAGATAGAGAAAATGGTAGGATATTTATACAGTATTACAGAGCCTTTAGCAATTGTATGTCTTTACCATGTTCTGTCTTTCACTGTTTAAATTCTGCTCTCTGTTTTGTTTATATTCCCTTATGCATCTTCCTGAACCTTTCAGCCTTTAACAGCATCAGGATTTGGAGTTGCAGAGTGTCACAAGAGATCCTAACTAACTTTTTTTCCTAGCAGCACACAAGTTGAAAGCCAGGAAAGACAGACTTCTTTTCTTAAGGCTAATTGTAGAAATGTATTTTAAAAGACAGAGACAAATCTATCCCTGGTTCATGCTGACTTTAATTACCTGTTTTGTAAATCTAAGCTGTATAGGACGTACAAAGGAAAGGTTTTAATTTTGTTTGTGCTATCTAGGGATCTCTAGTGTCTTCAGTTGCCTTTTTTATGCAAATACAAAAATAGCATCCAAGGCTTATCAAAATATGGCATATTTGTCTTGCTCTAGGTGACTTTTTTCTTTTATTTTTTAATTCAGGTGACACATTAGAAACATGTACTAATTCTCTTTTTGCATGGCTTCAGATTTATGCAACACAACGTAAAGTATCCTACCACAGGGTGATGACCCAGGTGTGCCTGAACTGCAGCTGAGTAGTGGCAGGTGCTGCCCCACCCTCTGTAAATAGAAGAGAAGGACTCATGGAAGTTGTTGAGCTGTGGTCAGGAAGAGAAACGCTGGGAAGAGGGCTGTGAGAGGAGCAGAGAAATGCAGGCAGTGACTTGACTTCAAGAACTGGAGAGAGGCAGAGCAGTGCCAGGTCTGAGGTGAGAGCAAAGACGTGGCTGACAGAGGATCAGATGTATGTTCAGCCTGGGACTGCCAAGGGAATCCATGCACTACCTGGAGTTTTGCTGCTTACATCTAGCCCAGGGAAACCATTCCATGCCTATGTGATACCAGTGTTTGGCTACGTGAAGAGCTGCTGGTGTAGAAAGGATATGGTGGCTGAGTCTTAAGGGTAACTGTTGGAGTGAAGTAGGGTTGTGGGCAGGTTAAGTGAAGAATTTAGAGGAACCCAGGAAAAGCAAATGGCTGTAGGGGTACTCCAGATGTGATATCTCATTTGAATAACAACGTGTCTCCGGGGTGGGTTGTGTGTTTTTGTTTAGTGCTAAATTGGCAGAAGCCCTGTTCTTACCAGGTGACCTGAATGATAGTTTCTATTGCTGTGATGGTCTCTGGAGAATGATGTTGATGTGGTTTATGCATTTTATTAGCTTGTGTTGCTCTAAAGTGTCTTTGTTTTCATCAATTTTTTGGACTGAGTTGTCTTTTCTTTCTGATATCCCTTAAAATACTCCTTCAGTTAAACTCAAGCTTGGAAAATATTTGAATTGTGTACTGATTTTAGAGTAGTTGAATGCACCTATGTTTTCCTTTCACTCTTGCTTTGTTTGAAGATCTCTGATGACAGAATTAAATGGCTACTTGGCACACTCAGTCAGTTCTTTCCTTCCAGGAGCAGAGCAGAAAATGTAAAGTGGTAGAGCATGTTTTTAGCACATTGTGCTGTCGCAGAAACTGGTAGAGAGCAAAGCCAGCTGAAGGCGCAGGGGGATGTTCTGTATTCTGCTTTTGAAAGTTTTAAGGGTTTGACTCCTCTGGGAACTGCGTGTAATTAGGAAACTCACATCTGCATTGCCTAATTACCAGGAGCCTTTGCCGATACTACCAGTACATTAAGATGACTGAAAAGGCTGCCTCTAACACCACCAGTCTGGAATTGACCCCTCTGCAACTTAAGAAAAATCTGTAGAAGCTCTGGAAGGCTGGTTGGAAAACTGGTAAACAACTAAATGTTGGATATGTTCTTTAATCCATAATTGCAGTCTTCTGACTGTAGAACTTACTTTCCAAATGCTCAACATACAAGAAAATTGTTTGTACTGTTCATACGTCCACTCCTATAACAAAGTCGGCAACTAGAATCCCGCTGTTGATATGCTAGATAGCATACATAGATTACTTGTCATCGTTTGCTCTGTGCTTAAGTGTTAAGATGATGGTTGTGCCAGCGAGCTCCTTGGGTCTGCCACACCAGTGGAGGTAGAGGACAGAGTGCCAAGAGAGAGTACAGGTACAAGGGATACTCATGAGCTAGGAATCACACTTGGGAATGGTCAGGCAGGAATTAGGGCTTCTTCCCCACCCCCCAAAAGGTGTCGGGATCAATAGCCCAACTGAAGTGCATTTACACCATTGTCTGCAGCATGGACAACAAACAGGAGCTTTAAACCATGTACAACAGGAAAGCTATGATGTAGTTGCCATCACGGACACATATCAGGATGATTTGCACAACTAGAGTGCTGTGGTGGATGGCTACAAATTCTCGAGGATGGAGACGCAGGGGAGTGGCCCTATATGTTAGGGAGTGTTTTGATTGTCTAGAGCTTGATGATAGGGTTGAGTGTTAGTGGTAAAAATTGGGGGGAAAGCCAATAAGGCAGATCTCATGGCGGGAGTCTGTAATAGACCACCCAACCAGGATGAAGAGGTAGATGAAATATTCTATAAGCAGCTGGGAGAAGTCCCACAATCACTACCCCTTGTTCTTGTGGGGGACTTCAACTTACCAGATGTCTGCTGGAGATACAATACAGCAGAGAGGAAACAGTCCGGAAGGTTCCTAGAGTGTGTGGAAGACAACTTCCTGACACAGCTGGGAAGGGAGCCAACTAGGGAAGGCTCCCTGATAGACCTACTATTCTCAAACAGAGAAGGACTTGTGGGTGATGTGAAGGTTGGAGGCTATCTTGACCATGGTGATGATGAGATGGTAGAGTTTTCAATTCTTGAGAAAATAGGGAGGGGAGTCAGTAGAAGTGTCACCTTGGACTTCCAGAGGGCAGGCTTTGGCTTGTTTAGGAGACTGGTTGACAGAATCCCTTGGGAGGCAGCCTTGAAGGGCAAAGGAGTCCAGGAAGGCTGGATATTCCTTCAGAGGGAAGTCTTTAAGGCGCAAGAACAAGATGTCCTGGTGTGCTAAGACAAACTGGCAGAATAGAAGACCAGCCTGGCTAAACAGAGAGCTTTGGCTGGAACTCAGGAAGAAAAGGAAAGTCTATGGCCTGTGGAAGAAGGAGCAGGGCACTCAGGAAGACTATAAGGATTTTTCAAGGCTGTGCAGGGAGAAAATTAGAAAGGCTAAAGCCCAACTAGAACTTAATCTGGCTACTGCCATAAAAGAAAATAAAAATTGTTTTTATAAGTACATGGACAGCCAAAGGAGGGCTAAGGAGACTCTCCATCCTTTGCTGGATGTGAGGAGAAACTTAGTGGCCCAGGATGAGGAAAAAAGCTAAGGTACTAAATGCCTTCTTTGCCTCAGTCTTTAATAGTAAGACCAGTTGTTTTCTGAGTGCCCAGCCCCTTGAGCTGGAGGACAGAGATGGAGAGCTAAATGAAGGCCCCATAATCCAAGAAGGAATGATCAGTGACTGCTTAGATGCGCACGTCTGTAGGGCCAGATGGGATCCACCCAAAGGTACTGAGGGAACTGGCTGAAGTGCTCACCCAGCCACTTTCCATCATTTACCAGCAGTCCTGGCTAATGGGGGAGGTACCAGTTGACTGGAGGTTAGCAAATGTGATGCCCATCTACAAGAAGGGATGGAAGGAGGATCCAGGGAACTACGGGCCTGTTAGTCTGACCTTGGTGCTGGGGAAGGTTATGGAGCAGATCATCCTGAGTGCCATCATGCAGCATGTACAGGACAATCAGTTGATCAGGTCCAGTCAGCCTGGGTTTATGAAAGGCAGGTCCTGTTTGACCAAGCTGATCTCCTATGACAAGGTGGATGAGGGAAGAGCTGTGGATGTTTTCTACCTGGACTTTAGTATAACCTTTTACACTGTTTCCCACAGCATTCTCTTGGAAAAACTGGCTGCTCTTGTCTTGGATGTGTGCACACTTTGCTGGACAAAAAAAACTGGCTAGATGGCTGGGCTCAGAGAGTGGTGGTGAATGGAGTTCAATCCAGTTGGCAGCTGGTCACAAGTGGTGTTCCCCAGGGCTCAGTATTGGGGCCAGTTCTCTTTAACCTCTTTATCAATGATCTGGATGAGGGGATTGGGTGAGGGAATTAAATTTGCAGATGACACCAAGTTAGGTGGGAGTGCTTGAGGGTAGGGAGGCTCTGCAGAGGGATCTGGACAGGCTGGATCTATGGGCCAAGACCAATGGCATGAGATTCAACAAGGCCAAATACCAGGTCCTGCACTTGGGCCACACAACCCCCTGCAAAGCTACAGACTTGGAAAAGAGTGGCTGGAAAGCTGCCCATGGGGGTGTTGGTCGAAAGCCGGCTGACGATGAGCCAGCAGTGTGCCCAGGTGGCCACGAAGGCCAACAACATCCTGTCTTGTATCAGAAATAATGTGACCAGCAGAAGTAGGGAAGTGATCATCCCCCTGTACTCAACACTGGTGAGGCCACTCCTTGAACACTGTGTTCAGTTTTGGCTCCCTCGCTCCAATAAGGACATTGAGGTGCTGGAGCATGGTCAAAGATGAAGGGTGTAGAGAGCAAGTCTGATGAGGAGCGGCTGAGGGGACTGGGGTGGTTTAGCCTGCAGAAAAGGAGGCTCAGGAGAGACTTTTTCACAACTACTTTGAAAGGAGGTTGTAGAGAGGTGGGGTTTGGTCTCTTCTCCCAGGTAAAATGATGAGAGGAAGCGACCTCAGGTTGTGCCAGGGGACATTTAGGTTGGACATTAAGAAAAATTTCTTTACAGAGAGGGTTGTGAAGCACTGGAACAGGCTGCTGAGGGAGGTGGTGGAGTCCCCATCCCTGGAGGTATTTAAAAGACATGTAGATGTGGTGCTGAGGGACATGGTTTAGTGGTGACCTGGCAGTGCTGGGTTAACAGTTGGACTTGATGATCTTAAAGGTCTCTTCCAACCAAAACATTTCAGCGATTATTCTCTGTGTATACTTGAAGTGCAATTAAGCCTGCTCTCTTAAAGTTGTTTCCTTTTCTGAGTAGCCTGGTAGTTTATATGTGGAGGGTATTGTGTGTTTTCTATAAGTAAATCTGTTACTGAACCATAGAAATTGTTTGTTAGAGATAAAAGCAAAGATATTGATACAACATGTTAATGCTGTCCCATTTTCAGTCAATTCACATTCTAAATTAATTTTAGTATTAGAGTTCATATCAACAGAGTTACTAGGTATGTGATAAAAGGACTATACAACAGCTATATTTTTGTTAGTGTTACTGAGAGTAGGACTAAATTACAGACTTGAAAACTAGGTGTAAAATCTAAATTTGAACAAAAAGAGAGTAATGTGTGTTGGTACCCATTTCTTAATTTTCTACAGCAGAGAAGAGAAAGTGGTAGTTTCATAACTTTGGAGTATGTCCAAGTCCAGGTATGAAAGAACAACTCCTACAAATTATCAATTTTTTACTTTATTCCCTCCTGCAAATGCTGCAGACGTATTGCATACTGGGCAGCTAGAATGTTTCCTTATTATAGATCCAGTGACATAATACCTGATTCAAAAACTGATTTCACTTTAAGTGTAGAAGATAGGCCATGTAATGGCAGCAAATGTGCTATCCAATGTGCTAGAGAAAGGAGGAAGGGGAAAAAAGTGACCTGGCAGTACTTTTTCTGTTGTTGTTTTACGATTGTGCAGAGACCAAATGAAGGGATCATAGTCTCTGAATCCTTTCCGAAGTCCTTTCATGTTATAGGAACATGCCTAGAGCCATCCTCTGGTAGCAAGTGCTTGGGTGAAGAGGGAAGGTGATGAGCCCCAGTTCAAATCGTTCTAATATCTTCCTGCTGTTTGTCAGACGAAAGATCACAAATAGCTGCTTTCCTAACCTATATCCTGAAAATTAGTTGTGGTCAAGTCTTAAATCTCTGCTGGGGAATGATGGTGCTTTTCTTAATGGTTTTGTTAGTGCCCCTACACAGCTCCCCCCACCGTGACTACCCAGTTATTTACAACTCACCTACAGTGTCTGAGGGTGAATTTCAGCATCTCTTGATTTCTCTTCACAAAACATTTTCAGTATAGCTGGACTGTGTGTCCCTTCACTCCGCTCCCTTCTCCACACAACTTTAAAATCTGCTTGTAATTGACTTCTGTGATGGGTTGAACATCACAAAGGTGGCAGGAAATAAACTCCAGTTTTGGGGATCTTGGCTGCACAGTCAAGTCTAAAAAAAGTAACTGTGCGCTAGTGGGAAAATCGTATAATAAATCATCACTAAAGGAAGAGGTCATGGCTCATAGGGGCCGTAGTTACTAAATGGTGGATTGCTGTTTGGAACCACAGGAAATCTTATACATCCTGTGAAGGCAAGTGAAGTTTGTCAAGGTGCTTGGAAAAGGAACCTCCAATTGTGGTCTAGCAAGTAGTTAACTTCTTGAATATCGTCACTGCGCTTACTAAAAGAATCTAAGGTATGCATGTTATCATCTTTTCTAGGAGAGACCACAAGTACTGTACTGAGCAACATATGCTTTATTTTTTGTTCCATGCAGAGCATAGCAACAAATAATTTAGGCATACCAGAAAACAGGGAAAACATTTTCCAAAATACTCTGATTTTCTGAGTTTTGGGGGTGCACGTGATGAGCATGATACAGAAGCACAGAAATGAGGACTTCAGCAGTGGAAAGTGCAGTTCTCTCTTTCCCTAAAGCAGTTCTCTTATTGGTCATGCTGTCTGCCACAGCTGGTCATACTTGGAAGGTTTGGGTTAAAATGATTAAAACATTTTGGAATGAGAGATAAAAGGATTTCTGCCCCCGCCATCTTATTAGAGGATTCATAGAACTGTTTCAGTGGTGTGTCTGTGAAGACTGTTGTGTGCTGAAGCAGGACGCTGGAATTCTGTGGAAGAAGAAATTCTTTCCAGTTCTTCAGCAGAAAGCTGTGTGAACTGTCAAAACACAATTTTTTTGTGAAGACTAGCAACTTTGTGCCCTGAATTCTGAAAGAGGTTGTCCCCATTGCACAGGTGGGGATGTCCCGTAGCAAGCATGTTGCCTTGCAACTTATGCGTGAGTATACACCATTTCCAAATGTCACCTGGCTTGGAGGCAAGAGTGAGAAGCTAGGGTGGAAAGGTGAAGTTGAGGAAAGGGAAGTAGATGGGAACTTCAAGGAGACACAAAAGAGAGCTGGAAAGGGGTTTAGGAGAGGCAGGGCAGGCTCTAGAGTTTAGAAGTATCCTTAATTTTCTGTCTCTTCCTAACTTCAGAAGCTGAATCTTTGAAAGCTGAATGTTGTCTCTGTGGCTTTGCTCTGCAGACAGAGCTCTAGGAGCTGCATTGTTGTGGGCTTGTCTTTGACAAGCGTAGAGGCAGGATTTGTAGTAGATGCAGTAGAACTCGTGGTTATTGGAATAGCTTTGCTGCATGTATACATATATTTGCTTTTTAGAACAAGTGACGATAATCTTCCCTTTCGCATTAATTCTTCCTGATCAGAAACTGTACTCAGGAATGGAAACTGCCTGTATTCTGACTTGCTCTATTAGAGAGAGCTAAGAAATAACATCCCATTGTGGTCTGTGATTGCCGTCTACAGAGACTTTTTTTCCCTACTATTTTTCTTTTAAAAGAGCAGTTTGAAAATGTGTTTTCTTAAATTTTTTTTTCCCTACTTCATCCTCCCCTTGCTTTCCCTAGTAGCCATTGCTCTTGTGCTAGGGAGGAAACGAAATTGAGATGTGATGTTTCAGCTACTGCAGGGATCAGTTTTTATCTCCTGCTTATTGCTTGTTAAAGTTTACTTTCAATGCCTAGTGTGCATATGTGAGGCTACTATAGTCATGCTAGTATTTAGGGCATGCTTTATTTATAGATACCTGTTGTGACTGACTCATCCACCATTGATGAAAAAATTATGGAATGGATATGAGAACCAAAATTTAGGTCTGTTCCGAGAGGGTATCTGGTAAGTGACTAGGGGCTAAGAATCCTTACACATATCTCCCCTTGGTTTCACCATTTCCAGCACTCTTCAGGTCAAAGTCTGAGCTTGTGTAGTTAGGCAAAACTCTTGTATTGAACCAACTACCTGGGTTTTTTTTAGGATTTAGAATGAGTTTCAATTCCAGTTGCACCCAAACAGACTCCTTATCAAATGGCTTTTATTTATTTGCAGAAATGCAGCGTTACTTGAGGTTTTACTACAAGGCTGAAGTTTCACCGACTTGTAATTTGATTTCTTTTTGTTTGTTAAATCTCTGATGTGCTCTCAGTCTATCTAAACTCAAATGTGTTTTTCAACCTAAAATACTTTATTCACAGCTTTGTGCAGCAGTGTAACTCAGTATAACTCAGCTACTGGAATGAGTTCAGCCCACCAAAATGTCTGGAGCAATTCTCCAGTAGGAGAGACTGAGTGATTTGGGCTTGTTGAGCATAGGGTAGAGATGAGTCTGGGATGAGTAGGGTGTTAGCCTTCCCCTGCCTCTGTGGAGACTATAGAGAAGATGGAGGCAGACTTTGCCTCAGTGCATGGTGGGAGGATGAGAGGCAATGGACACAGCTTGAAACAAGAGTTTCAGACTGAGTATAAAGAGAAACTTTTTCCCCAGGAGGACAGTAAGGTATTGGAGCAGTCTCCCAGAGCACTTGTGCAATTTCATCATTGCAGGGTTTCAAGATCACAATTAATTAAGCCCTGAGCCACCTGGTCTGATCCTATAGCCGGCCCAGTGGAATGTTGGACTAGTGATGTCCAATGTGAATTATCCTATGAATTACTGGCTAGTAATAAAAAATAGAAGCAGATTTTTACTGTCAGCCTTGATTAAAAAAAGAAAATCAGGAACTAATTGATGGATGTTAGCTAGGAGATAAAACTTTATTATTTACATTGCTTTTTCAGGTACTCTTTGGACAGGTCTCAATTGCAACAAGCAATTACAGTGGTGGTGAAATATAATAAACTTTCATAGGAAGTGTCTGCTGGAAGACTAAGGAACATCTTTCTTGGTCTGTAGTTTCTGCAAATGTTCTGCATCGCTTAAGGCCTTTCTGGCAATGCTTCCATTTTCACCTCATGCACCTTGCTTTTCAAGTGCCTTTGGCACTTCAAGAAGAGTACTTGCTTATTTGAACTTAACACAGTCTAGCAATGATGGCTTCTCTGCCATGTGCAAGTTGTGAAGGGTTATGGAAAGGTGGCAAGGATACAGTACCACACTAGATGGCACAACAGTGTGATAGACTTTCACCTTGCTTCTCAAAGATTTTTAATTCCTAACAAGACTCAGTTAAAATTATATTAATCAAGTGTAATCCTCATTCCGCCTCCTATAGTGGAGATGAGGAGAAGAATGGTAGCTGAATAACAGATGCTTTAGATTAGGATTCTATTATGCAAGGACCTTGTAGATAAAACTTTTTCAAAATGAGAAATGCTTAAAAAGTGTGTGCTTCTCTGAAACCCAACCTTCCTCTGCTTAACTAGCCAAGCTGTAGTAGAACAGTGTTACTGAACATAATATTAACATGGCATCACTTAATTTAATTTTAATGATAAATCAATAGAGAGCATTTAGTACTCAGAAAATCTAACAGATCTTGTGCCACTAAGGGTTACTAATGACTCTTAGCACTTCAAAGGGAAAAAATGCTGTGTGAAAAAGTGTATCCAATGTTCAAAATAAAACAAGGAAGAAACGGTTGTGTTATAGAAAACTGTGTATTATTTCCCATGAAAGAATCACTTGGCTCTAACGTACCTGACCACTGTTCATCTCTGGGAGGATAGATCTTTGCCGTTATATACAAATTCTGATTTGGATAACTGATATAGAATATGCTTTTGGTTTAGCTCTTTAATAATTGAATCTATCACTTCATGTTAAAAAAAAAAAAATGTACAGGAGAGAGAGGAAATACCAAACCCAGGTCATCTGGTAGATGTGTTTAATGCAGTATATCGACATATTTAACTTTCCTGAGCACTTTTTGTGAGGTGAAAATTTTCAATGCCTCTCAAACTGAATGTATCTAAAAGGACTGTTAGAAGAAATGCCTCCATAGCAATGTTTTCTAAAGAATTTAACAGCTGTGCTTAACAGGAGGGAGCAGCATATTTTTATTATCTTTGTTTAATGGCAACCTCATTCAGGACTGAGGTTTTTAAGTGCTCCCACATAACGAATTATAAATAACAGGACCAAAGAAGACAGTAATATCAGCAAGATAGCAGGTTGTCTCTCCTTCTGCAGTAGAAACTTTTACAAATGCTGTATCATGTCAAGGTGTTGTCCTGCCGACCCTTGGATCTTACTGTAGGGCACGGTGGGATTCTGAACCTCTGGAGAGATGTCCTACTCTTCATAGGATGTGATATTACTCTGACAGTTGTCTCTAGATTTTAGTTTTCTTATGGATCGGACCACTTAAGCATAACTGCAGTGTATCTGCGGTCCTCATTCAGCAAATGGAGGACTTGCAGAAGTTCGTTGCACTCCATTGCGGTACTAAAATTTGGGCTTTTTTTGCAAGCTTGCACTTCCATTTTGAAGGTTCTTTGGGGATTTGGGATCAGAGGATAGTTGTCTTCATCTTCCAGGACAGAGAAAGGTATCAGGCACCACTGGAAGGTTATCAGCAATGTCGTTAACTTTCCCAGCACTTGTAAAACTTTGAAACAGATGTTAATTACTACATGGGATAGTACAAAAGTGGAAAACGGCTTCATCACTGCTTTGGGTTTTGCTGATTTTCCTGACAGTCATTTTTGCTGCTGTTTTCATTTCTGAATATTGAAATTGCCATGAGGGAGGCACGCAGTGTCTTGTCTGTTTGTCTGTTCTTAAATGATGATCTTAGTATTTGTAATGGCAAGAAGCAGAAACTTTTAGCTTTGATTTGGTCCCTGCTTTCTACTGCTGCAAACAGCAAGTGGTTCTGATGGTGTGTCGTGTTTTCAAAACTTGACTAAGCATCCAAAGAATCAGGTCCTGTGCATGCACATCAGAATAGATATAGATATATATGAGAATAAAATTCAACCTGTTGTCCTCTCTGTGGGGTAAATTCAACTGAGGCAACCTGAAGACACAAATTGGAAATGGAAGACACTGTGTTTGAGCTCTGCTATCTCCAGTCTAGTGTCATTTAGTATTGGTTATTTCTGCAGGCTTCTAGAGAGCCGTGAGCTTCCTGCCACAGGTAAGGGCCAGATGTATCAATAAGTTTATACATTTAATCACCCAGTAGATTACTTGCATTTAGAAAGAATTGAAGTCTAGTATCCACGGTTTCCCCTTCCCGCTGGCTGCCTCCTTTCATGCAAAAGTCAACGGCGAGACTCACAATGTAAATAGGGCCAGAGTTTTGTCATGGCTTGCGAAAACATGCACGTGCCACAGATGTTCATGAACACAACCCCTAAACCTTTCTTTTTTCTTTATGGATGTGTACCTTCTAGCGATAGTTTATCAGACATAGCTTACACAGAAATCCCCGTTTAGCAGGAGAAAAAAGCAGTGCAATAGCTGTGTCTGCTGCTTGAATTTTGGCATTAACCTTATTCTTTTAAGTGTGTGCTGCCTTTGTCATTGTATTTTAGAAATATTTTTCATGTGTAATTTCTGTGCTTTAACCCCTTCTTCCCCCCTAATCAGCCCCACAAGGGATAGATTATGTGTAACTCTTCTGTAGCGATCCAGCAAAAGATTCCTACGCTGCTCTGTGAGCATGTAAAGCTCTGGTACAAACTCCAGCTGTGGCCACGTCAGCAAAATGGGTTTTAAAACACTTCATTAATAATAGCTGGTGTCTTCAAACCTTAGCTTAGTCAACTATGCCTGGTGTAATAGTTTGATTATCATTAAATGATTTCATGCAATCAATCTTGTAAAGAAAGGGAAAGAGAGATCAGTTTAATTTTGCAGAAGTAATTATCTTGTTAAAGTTACAAAAAGGAGTGGTGGGGTGGATCAAGAGCTCTATATGCTGCTGTAAATCTGTGGTTGCTTCAAAGTAGCTGGAGTTGCAGCATTTTAGCTGTAACTTGCATGATAATTTCTGCTCTCAAAATCCTTTTCAGCGTTGTGGCTACTTCTGTTTCCACATGAGAATAGAACCCACTTCAGTGCCCTGCAGGTGATTTCAGCTGTCTGGTAGGTCTTATCTGTGCATTTCTGTAGTGTGCCTAACCTCACACATCCCTTGTGATGTGTCTTCTCCTGTAGAAGCTGTGTAAGCTCTGACTTGATGAAATCAGAGCTAAGGCAAAAAAATTCTCTTTGCTTTTCTGGAGTACTGAGATGCCTAACACTGTTTAATAGGAGGTAATTATCTCCTATGTCATGGGGGAGCTTGAGCTGGCCACAGAACAGTGCCTCAGCACTCGGCGATATGTAACCTAAAAATTCTTTGCTAATAAAGGCAGGTGTAGCTGGTGGATAGCAATTTCTATTGTATGACACACTTCACACACTCATACCGATGTAGGCTCCCGCCCTCTGGTCCAGCTCAGGTGGAGGCCAGGGGCCTGGGAAATGGGACACTTCGTCTGTTTGTCCAGCTGACATGCATGGTCTCAGCTGCCGACTTGGTCCCTACACCTTCACAAGGTGCAGCCTTTTGCATGGTGTCAGTGCCTGGAATAAGTGTTCCCCCACCAAAGGATGGTCTCTGCTATTGCCCTCTGATCTCCTATCCCATATATGTTACAAAAATGTGTGTATTTTGCAAGAGGTAGATATGTTAATCTATTGCTTCCTTGTTTTCCAGCATATACTGTGTTATCAGAGCCAGGCAGATGCAGCCAAGATCTTATTTATTTGGGTGGTGCTTTTGGGTAGGCTTCACACTGTGACACTTGTATCTGCAAAAATCTGAACACAACTTGTGGTGTTTTGTTTTTCTTTCCGTTTGCTGACATTCCAGGCACAGTTTTTGGCAGAGGGTGCTGCAGAGAAGATATCAGGGTGGGCAGGCCATCTGTAGGAAAGGGAATCAGCTGCTGAGACGAGAGTGGGCAGAGAGGCTTTAATACGATGCTCATTTTCTCAGCATTAAATCAACAGCTGCCTCTACTTTTGAAGCTTGTCTGATGGGTTTGAGAATCTAGCTTTTGTTGTTGTTCTTTTCCTGTGGATGCTTTCCAAGACGTGCACGTGGAAACTCTTCTGCATCCTTAGAGGGATGAATTTGTGTCTCTGTGAATGATGGCTTCACTTTTTGAAAGCCCAAGGATAGATAATAGAATGGTACAAAGATACCAACTTTAAATAAAACAAGTTTAAACCATATAATATTAGTGGTGGGTGTGGTGTTTGCAGGTGGGAAATATGCATGAATCTGTCATCTTGGTTGCATGAAAACATTACTAATGTTTCCAAGAGCGCTAAGAATGAACACTGATGTTAAAAATCACGGGTTTTATCAGTGCATCTTGTTCTTTCTACTTCAGATTGTGAACTTCTCTGAGTTTTACAGGTTCTGCTGATCATGAGTGGCATCTCGTTTTCAGGTTTTTAGTGGACTGAGTTTTGGGTGAGATTGTTTTTCATTCTCCATTTAGAGTGTGATGGACATATTTCGTTCAGTGTCTTTTTTTTTTTTAACTTACCTCCTCCACCCCCTTCCCCAGTAGCTGCTAATTTTACTACTTAGCCTTGTACAGTTATCATCTTGTAGCAGTCATTCATCTTGTTGTGCTGAATGGACACTGTGCTGGGGAAAGACACGGTATGCTGAGACTGCTTTGACCCCTGTAGCGCTGCGTGGTGGAAGGACATGCCTGCTGCTTAGACTGGAATAGTGCCAGCAGCAGAACATCCATTGTCTTTATCGATTGGCAAAGGCAATAGTCAGTCAGATAACAGGCCTGTTTGAAACGCTCACTTTTTTGCTGGAGAGGAGATTTGGTTTACATAATCACTGAAATTATATGAAATATACAAAATACCTCAAAATCTGTCACTGCTTTAAGGTGTAAGTGAGCTTTAAGGCATACTTTTGTCTTGCGTGTATGAACTTTAAAACAGCTTGGACTGAATTTTCGGCTCTTGGACCCTTGCTTTGTCTTATGTTTACAGGCAGAGGTTAAGATCTTTGGTCTATAAAGCCTTCCCAGGCGAGAGGCAATTAACTGCATCCCTGTAAAACCTCAAAAATTCAGTTGGCAGTGCGGTTTCTGTCCAGGTCATTCAGAGGAGAGGAGACTATTTAGAATGTACGGCCACCCACCCTGGGATTTCGCTGGGATGCTAAACATGCTTTCTAGAGCTTGCCTTTGAACTAGAGGTGTTTGGTATGTGGCCCGTGTTACGGCAGGTCAGAGCCAGAGGGATTTCAGAGTCTTCTGTTGCTGAGAATTAACGGCGTAATCGCTGCTTTTTAAATAGGTGGAATTTACAGCCTTGTCGAAGCAGGGGATATGGAAGATGACCGCTTCTGTAAGAGCGTGGTGTGCTGAGGGTGGGATAAAGGGAACTCGTGTGCGTGACCGAGTGGTTTGTTTGCCGATGATACCTAATCTTGAGACCTAGGAGTCTCCACTTCTGAACAGCACCAGGTCCTCACTGAAACAGAAAGTAGCATCTTGTGCTTTTAGAGGCCACTAGTTCTTTCTTCTGCTGTTCCTTTGTTCCAGTAGTGCTTGTTGTCCACAGATGACTGGCTCAACCCTGTTATCCTCAAGGCCTGATCAGACTTTCCAAAAATGACTGGCGTAACATTGTGGTTCTGTAACATCCTGCAGACAAATCCTGTTACTTGCGCTCTCTGTAGCTCACTCCAGGGGGCCAGGTAGAGTTCCTCATACCTTCTCAGAGAGCTTGAGAGAGTGTCAGTCTGCAAGAGCATCTAAATATATTTTGGGTTTTAAATGTAGAACTCTGTTGGAAGTGTAGTCTGTTGAGAGAGCAAGTAGAGATCAGAGCTGATGGTAACTCATGGCCTAATGCTCTCCTAAAGAGCCAACCAATTTTATTTTTGATTGTTCGGTGGGACTTGACTGTACTACTAGTAGGCATTTGTTGACAATGGAAGTCCTCTATTTTGTTATCTTGAGGCAGCCATTTTAGCTCTTTGTGTAAGCCACTGGAAAGTCTTTGTATTCTTTGTTTCGAGAAGAGTGTTTTTCAGTTGGTCTTGCTTAATACATTTATCTCTAGATAACCTGGGTAGTTGCGGCTGCTTCTCTATCCTGCTGTGAAGTACAGTCTTCAGTAAAGAACATTCTGACAGTGTGTTTCCTGCACCACTGGCTGTGTGTTACAGTCCATGTCTTAGAAGAGCTATTTTGCAAGACGATGGTAAAAGAAACTCAAGGATCCTAGTGCCTGCAGTGCTCAGGTAGTGGTGGGCTGTGTCTGTGGTGGCAAATCATCACTGACATCTTTTTCAGCCTGGAGGAGAAATGACCTCAGGAGGACCTGAGAGCAGCCTGCCCATACCAATGGGAAGGTTATCAAACAGATGGAGCCAGGCTCTTCACAGCTGTGCGTGACAGGAGGATGAGAGAGGGGCAGAATTTGAAATGAGCTGTTCAGACTGGATATAAGGAAAAACTCGTCCCCCTTGAGGACAGTGAGGTGGAGCAGTTACCCTGATTGTTTGTGCAGCCTCCAGCCTTGGAGGATTTATACCTGACAGGGTCAAGCTCTGAGCAACCTGGTCTGATCCTGTGGCTGAATGTGCTCTGAGCAAGAGGTTGGACTGGATACCTTCTGAGGACCCTTACAGACTGAATTACCCATCGATCTTATTATCCACAGAACTTCTGAAGACAGCATAAAGCAGGCACTTGATTTTTGAGCCTGCAGGGTTCAGGGGGTTTATTTTGACACTTGTGGGGAAGTCCGCATGGCCTTCTCTTGGTAATTAGACTCCACCTAGACAGCATGGCCTCCCTGTGGCGTGCTGTGCCAGCCTGCACCAAGCAGAGACAGGCAGCAGCAGGGGTAGGGTGTACCAGGGAGGTACACCATGGAGGGTACCAGGAGGGAACCTGTGTGTGCTGGGGAGGGAAGGGGAGGTGTGCTAGGGTAGCCCACATGGCCCGGTGTGCGTGGGTGCAGGTGATTACAGGGGTTTGGGACTCATTACAGAAGGGTGTTTAGACCTTTATAGGAGTTCATTAACACCTTGTAAGTGTCTAGTGTTATGGTTTATCTGTTATTGTTGATATCAGTGCTGAATATATAGTTCTCTGCTTCCCAGTCAATTATGTGCTTTTAATAAATCAATAAGCCCCTTTAACCCTGATTTTATTTAAGTCACATGAGTTGAGCAGTTTTTTCCTGCAACGGTTGTTTTCATCTTCATCGCTGCATTTTTAGAGTGTTGGAACTCCAAATTTCTTAGTACTTTTACAGAGTTTTCTTCACTGAGCATCCCCCAAACAGTAAAACGTTGTTAAATTTTGGAAGATAAACTAGACTATTGACCTTTTAATGAAAGAAACACTTGCACAGAATAGGAGCAGTAGATGTCTGCTCTCCATTTTATCCTCACGGGAGGGGGTCTTTCTGCCAGATTTTCTTCCAATTTGATTACCTGGTTGTGGCTCTCAAGCACTGCAAATGTTACCGTGTGAGGAGGCAAGGGGGCTGAATATTCTTCCTGCTCTTCATAGGACTCTGTCATTCTAGACTGATGCTGTGGGGTCCGAGTGAATAGATCTCTCTGATTTATCTCTTTTCTGCCTATATGGTCTCTGCTCTGGGAAAGTTTAACCCATCCTTTTACATGACCCAGTCTGCAAGTAAAGAGAATACTTTTTTCTGTAGTGACCAGCTGCATCTTTTCTAAAGGAGTATGGCACAGAGTAAATGAAATCATACAGCAATGTTTCCTTTTTTCTGTCTGAAAAATATTTTTCTCGGGGCATTTTTCTCCTGAGAAGGAAAATAAAATTTGACCTATATTCTTATTTTTAAAGGCATTTTAGAATGAACAAAGTTATTCAGGAAAATTTCGTCCCTCTTCTCCCAGCAAATTTTGAAAGTTGAATTTGCTGTTGTTGCTCTAAGTTCAGGCTTTTTCAAGCTATTTAAAACTCTCCCACTCTAATTTTTCTGTGGTGTTGTTTCTATTGATTAGTGCAATGTGGTTTTTTTTTTTTATAGCTTCCAAAGTAACCAGACTTCTGCTCCATTCTGAAACCGTTGATGTAAACTAAAATTATGGCCCCGTTCAGTTAATGGCTGTAAGTTTGTTTTAATCTTTCCCTCATATCGCAAAGTCTTTGCAGTGTTGCAGAAGGAGTGTTTCTTTTCTGTGAGCTGTTTTCATACAGATATGCTTTTCTAAACTTGCGTTCAAAGCTGTTCTTTAGTGTGTCAGAATTAACCTAACACTTGTAGTGGTGTGTTAAGGCATTTGCAGTAGTTACATTTGCAGGATACTCAGATTCCACAGTAATGAATACGGTAAGCTCCTATTAATCGAAATAACTTTTTCATATCTGAATTAAGCAGCTTGCGTAACTATCACCCACTTACAGTAATATATAGTTCTACTTTTATGCTTTCCTATTTTTAGTAGATGAAATCAAAGATTAAAAGACTTACTGGATTTTTAACAGTGGTTTTCTTAAAGTTTTGAACATCTCAACTCTGGTGTGCAAAAAAAAAATGGTGAGCCTCAGATTTGTTATTGGCATGCCTTCTGATTTTTCAGCCCTTAGGGCTTTGACTTTTCAAGCTAACTCAGGGCTAAAGACATTTTCATATGGAAACTGAGATTCTTACATAGATATGCGGGTCTGCACATGGCGAGGAAGAGAAATGCCAAATTTTGTGAGTCTTTCAATGAATACCTGAGTTGATAGCATTCTGTTCAGTGTGGATCGTCTGTGCCAGCCTATTTAGCTTAAGGGTCAGCCATCCTGTTTCAAAAAGGACACAGGTCTCCCAATCAATACCTCATGACCAGCCAGCTGCCCTGCTATGCTCCCTGGGCTTGATCTTCCTCTCATTCAAGTCACTGAGAAAATTCCCAATGACTTGACGTGTGAGATCAAACCCCTTATGTGGAGCTCTTTCTCATTCTTGTGCAAAATTTAACAGGAACACATGGGTGTATCGACCTTTTCTGAAATCTGAAAAGGTTTTTTGTTGTGGTTTTTTATTGTTATTCTAGCCAGTATTGGCAAGCAGGATTTCTTAGATTCAAATACCTAAAAAGGGATAATTTCCCTTCTGAGAGTGGAATCCAAGAGGTCTGCTCTGAATGCACAAAGAACTTTCAATTGTTATAGGAGGGCTAAAACTGCAGCATAGATCACAGCTTTGGAGTTAGAATATTTCATACGAGCTCTCATAAAATGTCCCTGGGGAAACCGTAGCATGCAGTCCATCCTGGTGTGACGGTACACAAATCAGTATGTCAGTTATGGCACACCATCAGTGATGGCTGGAGTAATACATTAAGGGAATTATTTTCTGTTCTGCATTTGTCAGTCATAATTCAGTCTAAGTAATAGTAAGAGGGAAATGTTTTACTACTATGAGATGGTATGTTCAGTACCTCTGTCTAATCACGTGAGAAGATGCAACCTGGATGATTATTATACGCATGTAGGAAATGATGAAGCACTTTTGCAGCACAAAAACCACCAGCAGTGGTGACTGCCTTGGAAGTTTACTACTGTCTCAATAAAACTGGCACATACGTACTGGATTCTGCTGCCCCTGCTTAGATTTAGCTGAACTCTCCTTTGTTGTTTCTGTTTGAAACTTGTGAACTACATCAGGAGCAAAGGTCAGCTTTTGTCAGGTGTTAGAGGATCCAATTCTATAACTGCATTTGTGATAAATGTTGGCATCCTCTACCTAAGTGAAGACTACAGTAACTTTTTAGTTGAAATGCAAGAATATTTGCATTGGATAAGACTTTGTGCCCTTAATTTCCTCTGCATTTATCCATTCTCTGGCAATATTTATGTGTCTTTCTATGTCATGGAGTGTTTTTTAAAGCTCTTACGTAGTGTTCATCATTCTTCATTCAACATTCTTCATTTTTGAGAGAGAATGGAGTAAAATTTCTTAATGCTTTGTTTGATTAAATCAGTGGCCAATGGTTCTGCATAACAATGAAAGAAAAGTCCTTATGCCATGGCTTTCAAATGCAGTGCCTGCTGCTGTGGTTTGTATAGCCAAACAATTTCTTGATACATAAGAAGCCTTCTGGGATGTGGTGAACTTCGCAGTTGTAACCTGAAAAGATTTTAGATTTACATAGGAAACTGTTTATAAGATGTCCTATTCAAAAAGTGTTTGGAGACTAAACCAGCAAAAGGCATCTGCATTAAGGTAACTTAAACTGGACCTAATTCATTCACTCCATGTTTAGGATTTTTACTAGTGAAAGAAAGAATGTGTTCTGTGGTGTCCTTGTGTAATATTCAGAAACGTCTCACTTATGAAAAGAGGAAGACTAATTTCAATTGACTTTCTATACTGGCTTGTGTGCTGTCATCAGGTAACCCTATGCAGCAACTTTTTCATCTGTAAATAAATGAAGGAGCTGGAAACATTTCAAAAGAATGTTTAGGAGGGTAGGTGACTTTGATAAGTATAAAGGTAAGACACAAAGTGTCTCCTTTGATTGCTCAGCATGCACTTTGGTTGTCGAGGCAGTTTGCTAGGGATGCAGATTTAAGCTGGTGTACCTGACCATATCATGCTGACACCTATGCTTAGCGTCTTCCTGCATTGGCTGAGGAGGAGCGCTGCCCAAGCCTATAGGGCCTGTTTTAGCTCCTGAGCTAAGCTGCTACTTGCTTTTGGCTGTGGCGCTGTGGTCACGGTTAACAGGGTGAGCGTTTCCTACTGGCAGTTTGACAGTTCCTGGTATCCCTACCTTCTGATATCTTTGCACTACTACTGTTTCCTCCTCCGTACATTCTGCTTAGAAGTATTTTTATTAGTTGACTCAATCCTTCACTTTTCTCACGTATTATTGCAGGCTGCCAACAAGTAGCATGCTGCCAAATGAGCTAGCTGCAAAGAAAAGCATATGGAAAGCCTTGTGAAAACAGGGAATAATCTGAAGACCACAGTTTTAATAACAGGACCAATAATAAGTGCTGCTATGAAGATTTTGTGAAGTAGCCGTTTTCACTGGGGAGCAATCAGCCTTGGCTCTAGTGTTTGGAATAAACAAAATTCTTTGAGCACTGACCAGGGTCTTAGTATGCAGATGCCCTGTTTAGCTGCTTTATTTAGCTGAACTCTGAAAAATGCCTGCTGACAGTTCACAATTCAGAAAGTCTCTTACATTATACGTGGAAGGAATGGGAAGAATTTTGAAGTTCTTTTAAAACTGCAGCCCAAATAAATCTACAATTTAGCGTTCCTTTAGCCGTGATTTTAAATAAAATGTAATTAACGTACTTGGTAGAAGTGAAAATCATGAGACTGCTCTTAAGGTTTGTACCTGCAGAATCTCGGTTGATGGAGGGGGGGGAAAAATGGGGAAAATGGAAAAATGGTGTGATGCCAAAAGGTAACAAAAGAAAACCTCTAATGTGCCAGTTGTGATGGGAACATCTCTCTTCTGACTGTGTAGGAAGCCATCAGCTCTGCCTCTATAAAAAAAAACCCAGTCTTGCAGATGCCATGCTCACTCTGGAGAGGGGTGGCTGTGGCTCTTGCAAGAGGCAGAGTCATTCATAAAGATTTTAAACATAGCTGTGGTAAACTGTCTTATAGACAGCTCTGTCTTTTCATTTTGTCTGACTTGTGATTGTGTACTTCTCTACTGGCCTATAAATGTAATACATAGACCTGACTTCTGAGCTGGCAAGGGTGGAAGTGGCTTTAGTGAAGATGGCACCAGACTTTTCTTGGAGGTGCGCAGTGGAAGGATGCATGGCAGAAAAATAGAAATTGCAATATGAGAAATTACAGCTCAATAGAAGAAAAAGTGTTTTTCAGCATGGGGGAGGTCAGACACCAGAGCAGGTACCAAAACTAGTTTGAAACATCAGTCTTGGGAGATTCCTGACTGAACAAAGCCCTGATCAACCTGTTATAAATAGACATGTGTTTTGCTGGGATGTTGGGCTAGGTGACTTCCAGAGAACCCTTCCAACGTGAGTTGTGACTTCCTAACAGCTGAGGGTCAAGTAAAAATTCATAAGCTGTAGCAGAGAGGCTGGAAAAAGTATTTTAAAATTTAAGTGGTGTTCTTGAATGTAACTTCTCCTAGCAGTCATCTTTTACTTAAATAGATCTTTCTGCTTTTCTGGTACTGACACCTTGTGATATACCAATTATAAACAAATATTCCATCTAGTTTGCTTCATTTATCTTTTTCCTTAAGAGTCTAGCAAATATGAACAGTAATAATTTTGACTTTCATGAAATTATGTTCTTAGCAGCTCAAAAAAAAAAAAAGGTAGCTTTAGATGGCAGGTTGCTTTTCAAAGCATGTGAAGTTCAGGCATTAGAGTTCATAAAAAAGAGTAAAACTCGGTTTTACAACAGAAAACAGAGAAGGCACCTTTGGCTGGCAGTGAGAGTTCCATGGAGGTCATTTCTCTGACCCCTTCTGTTTACAGCTAACATCAATGACCTAGATGTGGGAAATAAACTAATTGAATTTGCTGATGCCACAAAATCAAAAATTGAGGTCACTGCTGAACAGCAGTTAAAATACAAAACAGATTTAGATCTGCTATTTAAGTGGTCTCAAAGAGAGCAAATGGAATTGTATGTCTACAAGTGGAAAGTAGTACACATCTGGCTTCAAAATATATTCATGAATACGAATTAATGGGATTGAATTAGAGTGGGAGAAAATTGGAAATGACTTTGAAGTAATAGCTCACAGGCGGTGCTGCCAGGCCACGTGTCAAGGTAGGGATGTGCCTTCGAATGTCAAAGAGAAGATCCCTTAAACTTCCTTAGTGTTTAAAGAAGAGCCTCAAGAGAGTGAGAAAGCTTCAGTTGTGCAGTGAGGAGTGCAATGCCATGAATAACCTTTCCTTCCTTGCCTGCTAGAAGGACTCTATGTTACTGTTAGTCAATGGGGTGTCTGTAAGAACTTAATAAGGAAAAAACCCCGCATATATATTACTGAGAAGAAAGGAAAACCTCATCAGGTAGTTATGTTCAGGACAATTCTGCCTTGAGTCACTGCTGGAGTTGCTCATGGAGGGATAGAGTGAATCATATTCTCCCTTTAAAAAGGTCCTAAACCATGGAAACCGATTGCCATAATTGGAGCCATCAGCATGCTGCTCTTAGGTAAACCATAGGTTTCCATAAGCTCCTGAGGAACAATCTTCTTCGCATCTCTAAAAAAACCATTGTTTTTCTTGGGGTCCGAAATGCTGCAGCATATCTGGTTTGATGCACTTCGTACCTCTTTTGTCTGCATTTCGTTGTACGGTATCAGAACACTTTTCTTTCAGCTCTTGAGATGAGTTCTGTTTTAAACAAGAAAAAACAACTTTTTTTCCTCAGGAATTCTGCTCTTGCTGCACTCTGACAGCGACCTGCTTCTGTCAGGGCATAGCACTGGCACTTCCTAATAGGTAGCTGATGTTGAAATGCCTGTCAGTGCTCAATAGCAAGCTAAAAGCTTAGGGCACCTGACATGCTTCTGAAGAGCTCCTATATGTTAATGTTTTTGTTGTTGTCGGTTGGTTTTGGGGGTGTTTTTTGAAGTAACATGCTACAGATTATGCAATTTGTGTAAATTCCTTGATTGCTCAGCACTGTCTTGCTCTCTGGGTACCACATCAATACAATCACCTTTGCCATTGCATGAATTTTCCCATTAAAAGTAATTTAGGTTTTTGCCCCTTCTGCTTCAGTGTAACCAGAATATCACTGCTCTAGGAACTAGAAGCTGTCTTCAAGTACCAGTGAAATTTTGGTGGTTTATCCTATTGTTAGAAATGCCTCAACCTAACCTAAATGTTTTAAATATTTCCTATTTTCCTTTATTTGATTGTCCAGTGATACTTAATTAACTGCCCCTATGAACACAGCAGCTACAAACTACTGCTTTAATCTCTGTTGTGAGATTAAATAAATGAGAAATTAAATCTCCTTTCCGTTCTGTTTCTCTGCACTTTTCTGGTTTCTTCTGTGAACATGAATGGTTGGGTGGCTAGAACTTGAGGAACTGCTCCAGTCAAGGTACACCTGTCAGGTCACTTCTTTTCCTATCTCTGAGATAACCATGAGATAGTTGACAAGATCTCATTTGTCTCTGTCATCACTGCAAAAGATTAAACACTACTGGAGAATCTATGAAATGCTCTCTTGGGGGTTCCTCAACCTGAGTTTGTTCCATTTGAGTGCTTGCAGTTTTGCTGAAGCTTGTGGTCACACCATGTCTCTATGTTTTCACCTATGAAAGTAAATTCTGTTCCAGTCCTTGTGATCACCCTGTCTGTTGTGTACAATGTTCTCCCCATCCTCTGTTGATCAAAACTTACAGCTTCCTCTCACAAAATGATTTTTTTGTTTTGGTGTCCAGGTCATGTGCTAGTAGAAATATTAAAAAATACTCTCTATATCTCTCTTCTTGGTGATCACAGGTCTTCCTAGTCCGTTATTTCTGTTCAGCATACAGGGTTTCTGAGCTTCCTGTTGTTCTAGCACAAATTCACATCTATGGTACAGGCTTACCCAGGACCGCTGTTCCATGTGGTCTGCAACACATAAGACAAAGTTGCCGACTGTCTTTTGCCATTGTATTGGAAAGAATGATGAAGATAAAATTGAAATGCCCAGTGAGCTTTAAGAAAGGAGGTAATTGTAATCCATCATATCCCCTGGTATCTGCTGCTATAATACAAGCTAGTAAGGAGCTCTGTAAGCTGTCAGGTACTTTATAAAAAAATTATATGGTGTTCTGGAAGTTAGTTGTAAACTTTCAGTATTGTGGTTTTTTTCTGTGCAAAGCTTTGGAAGCATATGTTTCAATTAGAGCTTTTAGCAGTGGAAATGTTGCAAGCCATACATCGTGTTCCTCACACACCCACGTTCTTTACATCTGAGCAGTTCAGATTGTTTATGCAATGTTCATCTTCCATCACGGTGAAGATAATCAAATGTTTGTGTTGCTGATGAACAACTCGGGTGTGTCTGTTTTTGAAATAAATTCTGCAGATCAAGGACACACATAGAATAAGAAATAGGCTCTTAAATTATGGTGCTTTATTAGTCCTTTGGGATTTGGTAGGGCTGTCAGTAATGACCTGTGGCAAGCACAAATGATTGGAGCTGTTGCTCTGGAGTCTCACAGCTGAACCTTGGCTCCAGTCAGTGGCTCAGGGTCTACTGTTGAATATGCATCAGACTAATACATAAGATTTCTGAAGCCTTTGTAGAATATCCTTTCCAGCTCTTAATTGCTTGTTCTATTTTAACCTCAGCTATGGAAAGGATTTCATCCCTATTTCCTGAAACTGTCTTAGGTTTCTTCACTGTGTATATGATAGTTTTAGCCTTTAATTGAATTTTAAATGCCAGTGGCTCCATCTGACCTGATCTCCAGTAGTGTGCTGCAATCTTTAAAGTGCAATCCAGTCTCACTGAAGTGAGGGAAAATTATTATTTTAAACCAGACAAGTGTCTTTTTTCAAATAGAAGAATGAAACTCAGTTATGAGGAGGAGGTAATTCAACACAGAGCATCTCAGAGCACAGTTAGTTGGTCTCTGTCCAGTCTTGGTCAAAAATATTTCTCTATATGATGTTTACTTGCTGCTTCTGCTGTATCTCCAGGTATTTCTTCTTAGATAGGCAAATCCAGAGGCTAAAAAGCTTTCCATTTCCATAGTGAACATTGTATCATCTAATTCAAGTTTGTGTGTGTAACTTGACATGAAAAATTCACCAGCTACCTCTGATGCATAACTTGTAAACTTTTAACTGTTCACTCGTATTTTATGAATATTTACTTCGGACAGATATCGTGTCTGTGCATAATAAGGGAATAATGGTAGGGAAGGCCTATCTCTCCACATTTCCTTCCACTCCTGTCCCTGCTTCTCCATGTTCATTTGCAGTAGTGGGGAAACCCTCCCTTGGAGAAATGAGGAAGACTTGCAGCAGGTAATGTGAAGTGAAATGCCGTGTATCAAACCAGAAACATCTCGCTCCTTTAAAAAAAAAAATATTCAAATCCACCTAGCAGATGTAAAATAGATTGAAAAACCTAGTGTGCTAGTTGCCATTGAGGGATTAAAGGCTTTAGAATTTTTCCTGTGGAATCAGTACATGGCGTAACCATGTGATTATATAAGAATCAAGCCAAAGTCACTCTCATATGAAATGGACTCTGTGTGCGATTATTTTACACATGCCTTTCAACTACTGCATCCTCCATTACTTCAGTAAATGCATTTTGTTGATATAGTCAACTGGACCAGGAGCGGGATGGGTAATGCAGCCAGCTCCTACCCACGCAGCCTCTGTCGTGCCCCAGGGCACGATACTGGGGGATAAGGAATAAGTGGATTTTCTGACTATATTCTTCGAGATAGTTTGTGAGTTTGAAATGGACTGCTGGGACAGCAAAGTATGAGCATGCAATAACACTTCCACGGAGAAGAGTATAAGCTTTTCCAGGAACCTGAGAACTGGTCTTTTTTCATGATGTGTACTCGGTTTGCCCTCTTTGATTGCTGACACTGCTGTATTTACTGTATCCATTAAGTACGAGGGGAAGCTCAGCTGGTGAGTTTGTTAATATAATAAAGGGAAATAGTGCAACTATCCCCATCGATCACCCCTCCTTCTGCGACTGATCCACTGAGCATGAGTTACAGTGATTGTTTCTTTCTTCCAGGTAATTACACTCTAAAGCACTCTAGTCATATGCAACTTTCTGTGGCTCTTAGTCTGTGGGTTATTATTATTTCTTCTCACAGTGAAGTGTGTCATGCCCAGAGGTATGGCGTATACAATTTGAAAGCAAATGAATACTTAAACAGCATGTTAAGATTAATGTTCCTCTTGCATTATGAAGTGCTTTTTAATTTGCCTTGGAATAGCTGCAAATGCAGTTTGTACGCAAATGCAGTTCTTTTTTGCTGCAGCGCCAGTATGAGTGATTTTATTCCAAATGTGCTTGAGCTACAGTTAAGGAATGTCAATTGCAAAGAATACTTTGAAGTACTAATAAAATAGATAAGAGAGATGATAGTTTAAAGGATTAGATTGTGTGTGGGTGGGTATTAATTCAGATTCAGTGCAGGGTATAAATTTATTCCTCACTAACCTTATGAGAACTGCATAAATTCCCTTTAAAATACACTGGTGGTGTAAGATGAAAGATGTACGCTGCTCAGTATTTCCTTCTGGTAGAAGGCTCGGAACCTTTCGGTTAGAGTGGGATTTCTCAGGACCGTGTTCTGTGCAGGCACATAAGCAGGGGCCCCTTGGAGCTAACGAAAATTTTGAATTAAAACCTGCCTTTTGCCTACATGAAGGATCCAATAAGAAATCAAGGCTTGTTCAACACCAGGTTCCTCACACTGTGTCTATGACCGAAGCAGAGGCTCTGCAGGTTCAGAAGCCAGTCTCAAACCTGTGAGCTTCCTCCCTCCTGCCCTGAGATAATTGCTAATAAACAATTGAAATAATTACTTGTGTTCAGCTCATGAGAAATTGTGGAGAAGGGGGAATGACACGTAAGCTTCTTTTATCCTGTCTTTTTAGCTTTGACAGTTTGGTCACTTCAGTCCACTCAGTAGGTGATCTGGAGAACTTTGAAATGCGTGCACCTCAACGAATTCCTTCGTCCTGCATCCACCAGAAAGGCCGCATGTTGACCCACCACTGTCTGCAAATTCTTTAGTTCAGTTTTGATTTCTCACTTCCTTCCCCCTGCTCTCTGCAGCATACAGCCTAGTAGGATCTAGCGCTGTGGTTCAGGCGTAAACACAGTTCGTTTTCCTGTGTCATACACAAACCATGGAAAGCTTTGAGCTGCACGTTCTTCCGGTGTTCATTGATAATATGAGCTAATTTTGCATTTGCAGTAAAACAATACATCAAGGCAAACTTTATGTGAATTGCCACAGTACCTTTTCCTTAAAACTGCTGTAATAAATTTGCATATCACAGCTAATGAAAAAACCGCATTTCCTTCTTGAAGTCCATGCAAGTTTTGTATTCTGGGAGGCACAGACAATTTAACACTGCGTCTATGTAATCGTTGACATTTTTTCCTATTTTACTTCCCCCCACCCCCCATTACTTTTATTTACATTGTGCTATAAACCAGCACCTATCTCAATGTCTGAGCGATACGCATGCACTCTTTAAAATTATAAGCTTTGCCTATTGCCTGCAAATGCACTGGCATTGCAAGAAATGGTTTTGCCACCTGTGGGTTTCAGAATCTGATTTTTAAAGGAGGCACTTACAGATGTGTGCACAGGAGCCTCCTGCTTCGATGTTAGGCTGGTAAAGACAGGTGCCTGGTAGCCATAGATCACTTCAGCAACAGACTTTGTACAGCGGAACAGGAACAGGTATTATGTATATGTCATGCTTTTTGATTTTAATTTCTAGGCTACAGTTCAGAATGCTTCTTATTAAGATGCTGAACTAGTTCCTGATTATAAATGCTGTTGCAACAAACTTGAGGCTTCCGAAAGCCTCATTGTAACTGTAACATAAATAAGGTCAGGCATCTTAGTGTACTTTTGAAGAACCCTTCTTTTTCTGTGATACTTTCTTTGATCTGACAGTAGGTTACGACTTCATTATGTGGTATTAAAGATTCTGAGGTTACGTATGACTGAAGATATTTTCAATTGATAGAATCTGATATACTCATCACTTTAATATTATAAACGCAGACAGTTTTTCCTGAGAGAAGAGAGCCTTGGTTCAGTCTGAGTCCTTGGATGTCAATGGATGTTGCAAGTGCCAAGTATCTCTCGAGTCCAAGTGCCGCAAAGTTAAACTTTGAAGATGTGTTGCGTTTCCTTTTATGATAAGATAGGATGGAATGTCTTTTCCCTTTTCTTCTAGCTCAATGTTCTTTTTTTTTAAAAAAGAAACCAACCCTAAACTTAGTCTCTAATGATAATTGCCATGATTGGTGGCAGGTTGATTTGTAGAAAGGTTAACTTGGAATTTCTCAAGTTTGTCCCCAGTACTGTTCTTCTGAAAGCTTCAGGTTGCTGCCTTACTGTCAAAACCCAAGCCCTTGGTGGTCTGGCTTTTTGTTGCAGCAAGAGTATTGCCAGTACTGCCTACTCGTTGCATTAATTGTTTCTCTCCTCAGGTTTTTCAGTGTGTTGGTCCTGATGAGGGTTTCAGTGTGAATGTATGGTCACACAAATATGGCTGAGACTATAGGAGATCTCTGGAGGCTTTCAAGAGAGCCTTTGCATTGAAAAAGATGAATGAAATATATTGAGAATATATGAAATTTTAAAATAGCGCGTGTGATCACAGTAAATGGAAAGCATGTTCCTGCACATGCCTGAAACACCTCTAGTGTACAATGACACCTGTTTGAAAGTGTTTGTTCAATTTGCAGGAAATGCTGCAAAATATTCTTCTGGAGGGAGCTGTGTTGTGTTTTTATTGCCGTTCGAACTCTTTCCTCTTCCTGTTTTAGTTGCTGGATGTATTTATATCAGAGCAAGCCCTTGCTGTATAGGAGTTCAGTAATTCTTCCCACTGGGATGTTTTTTAAACTCCTCGGTCTGAACCTGGTAGTCAGGAATTATTCCTGCTCATTTTGAGCTTTGGCAGATTATATCCTTACTCTTCACTGATTTACACACTCATGCCTCTTCCATCCCTTATCTTCCCCTGACCAATCTTTTCCTTTCTCTTTTTCCTCCTCTACACACACTTGTGCATCCCACGCCCCCAATGTCACCCCTGGGATGTTTGTGATTTGCAGGTGTCTCTCACCCTCACTTTGAAGAGGAATCCCTGGGCCTTCAGGACATGTTTCAACACAGAAAAGTGTAATTTAGAAATGCAAACCAAAAATAGCTATGAACAGTTAATGGGGAAATTAAGTTTCCAACAGTTGAAACCATCAGTATTAACATCTGGAATGGAAAAGCTGTATTCTCTTGTTTCTGCCTTCTAAATAGTCATGCTGACCTGGCTTCTCTACTTCTCTCCTACATGAAAATACAGAAGTGTATACTGTGTGTATATCACTCTTTATACATATACGCGTACGTGTACTTGTATTGTATTATGTGTTCATGTATTCACATTACAGCAGAGCTGGACGAAAGAACAGGGGAAGGGCTTTACAGCAGAGCTGCTCAAAGGCAAATGGAAGAAAAGGAGGTATTGCACCCTGTTTCAAAAGGAGAAAATTTCCTGCACAAAGTATGTTCCTGCTTTGGAGTGCCTTAAGAACCAGGCATATCCCTTAGCCTTCTCTATTTCTTCTGCCCTTGTGCAAATAAATAAGAAACAAGAAGGGAAGAGAGGCAAAACGGTAAAGGGTGGCAAGGGTGAAAAGGATTATTTCAGTCATGGAAGGTAGTAAATGGTGTGAATTCTATGGTATCTTGTGTGTTGTCTAGAAATGTGGTTAGTTTGTATTTTTTTTTTCTTTTTGAAACAGCCTTTTAGCTGTTATAAAGAATATGTGGGTTTGGTTTTGTTTGGAGGTTGTTTTGGGGTTCTTTTTTAGTTTTTTGGTTAGTTGTTTTTGTTTTGGTCATTGGTTTTGTGGTTTTTTTTATTTTTGGCCACTTGTGACACTTTACAGTGATTTATATCAACAAATTTTACATTCTTTGCCCAACTTCTGTGGGCAAATGCAAGTACATCCTGTTGAAGGGATGCTTGAACTATTCTGGATGAGGTAAAACGTTTCTCAAAGCTATAATGGTTTCAAGTACGCTGAATGCTGTCCACGCCCTACCCTATGAGAAGCAATGATTCTTCCCTTATCTACCTCAGATATAGCGGAAACAAGAGTCAGCATTGGTAGAAATTCTACTTCTGATGTCCACGCAGTCCTGCTAAATCTGTGAGAGACAGCAGTAGCTGTTAGTTTTGTATAATGATTGTGCTGTGTCTTATAGTTTATTCTGAGAGCTGTACTATTGCTGCTCCTCAGGAGTTTTCTAGGAGTATCAAAGAAACTTTCTGTATTTTAGTCCCCGCTATTTTTACCACTGATGGTTGTGTAACAGGCTACTCGTGCCAGTTGCTTCTTTTTTATTTTTTTTTAAGAAACTTTAAGGGTTTTTAGCCACCAAAAATGCGACAGGCAAGTCTTTCTCTTTTCCAAGTCCTATATATGATACCTTTTATTTCACATGCAGCTGAGGATGGTATTTTATTCTGAATCTGGTCTGAGGAATAATTTACTTTTCACAGCTCAACAAAGAAAATGATGAGGCATTCATTCAAGAAGCAGGCTATAAAATAGACAGACTTCAACTCAAGCCATTCCTTTTCAAGTCTAATGTCAAAGTTGAAATGGTGGGTTCCCCAGCAGCAAACCATGTTTTCTTTTGCAGTCATAAATAGCAGTGCTTTGGAACCTTTTCAGTTCTGCGACTCCATAAAAATGATGAAAGGATACAAGAGAAGAATTTTCCATTTAAACCAGTGCTGTATTGGTAAAACAAGCATGAATTGTAATGCTCCTGTGTTATCTTATCAGTAATGTTTCTACTTGACACATTACAAGCCCCCAAATCTTTTAACTACGTACAGATAGATGTGAAAATATTTTCAGATTAATATAAAGGTCCATGTCAACTGTTCCTCTACAGGCTGTAAATAATGATGAGTGAAAACCAGTATCTGCAATCACTTGTAGGCATGCTTTCCTTGTCGGTCTGTTTGGGGTGGTACTGTTGAGCAGTGGCTGACAGAGCAGCCCCGGAGATCAGGCTGAGGCTGAGTGCAGAGCAGTCATGCTTAATACCCCGCATCACTGCGTGTGGATGACCCTCTGCTCCTGTGAAATAGTGTTTCCTCCTGAGTCTTGTCCCAAGATTGTTGTTGCAATCAGCTAATATAGTTCCCCCCACCCCTCCCCTTAGGATGTATCAAAAGATTAGTTTGACTATTTGAGGCTGGTAAAATATAGTAGAAATGTTTTGGTAGAAAGAGGACTAGCCTTTCAGATATGATACTAGCTAGTGGGAGAGAGAAGCTTTTAAGATGTGCTACTGTTGCCCAGGAATGGAATAATCAAATAAGTGAAATAATCAAACAATATATACATGTAGATGATTTTTTTAAGATTGTAGTTTCTTATACTTGCCATAAGTAACCTGTAGTCATGTAGGCTTGGTTTTGGAAACCTAATCTGTAGCTGAGAACTAGCTGTGTGCGAGTGGGTGGGGAATATTATAATGATTTCTGGGAAAACCAGTGATTATGTGTCAATGTTCTGGGAATCGTTGATGAATGCGTATGAAGTCACTGAATATAATCTCCTCAGGTTTGTGGACCGGGATGCACGATTAGAGGAACGATCCTCCGTGCATCTGACACGTCACAATAAAGAATGCCTGCTTCTTAAGACAGCATTGGTGTTAAGAAGTTTAATCCCAATTTCGGTGACTCTACTAAAAGGGATTTTCCTTAGGGAATAGCAGTCTGGGTAGGGAGAGAGACACTGAATATCCGTCCTTTCTGCTTCACACCTGGGAAGAACTGAAGATGTGACCAAAAGCCATTCAAATGCTTATGTCGTCCTACTGGAAGCTCAACACAAAATCACATTAAATACCCTATCCCTTGCGTGGTAGTATTGAATATGCTCTTGGAATCGGTATTCCCATCTTACAGAGAGGGAATTAATGAAGAAAAGAAAGCCCAGAAGTAAAGAGAATTGGCCAAGAACATCCAGGAGGCTGTTGATGAAGTTGGCAGCAGGCTCCAGGTCTTCAGAGTTATAGTGCACTGCTCTTAGAACAGATACTAGTAAAAATTAGAAATGCTTACCAAAGCAAAGACATTTGATGCATTCGAGGCTACAAAAAAATTCAATGGAGTTTTTCTCATATCAATTATTCAAATAACTGGGAGATACATAGTTTTAAACAAGTAGGGTGGGAGAGGGTTTTGAGGAATGACACTCTATCTTCAATGGAATGTTGGCAGTTCAGATTAAAAGAAATTGGTCAGGCTAGAGGTTACCAAGCCTCTGTAGGCCTGGACTAAACAATTTTCTGAATATCTGTCAAAAAATATGGAAGGGCAAAACAAAGAAAAAATTGCAGTATTATCTGCCCCCAGTAGAGTTTTCTAAGGAAGCTAACCGGTGCATGACGTTAGTGATATCATGTGCTTAGTATTTAGTAACTCTGGATTTGCTTACTTGCTTTGTTCTCCCAAAAATACAGACTTGATGAAGAAAGTAGATAGGGCAAAATAATGTCTGCTTCAGTTTTTCAGTAGTTTTTAGTATTATTAGTTATTTAGTAGAGTTAACTGGCTATAATTTTAGACTTCAATCAATTGCACCAATTTTTAGTTCAGTAGTCTAAATCTAATTCTTTCTCTGGAACATGAAGTCAGATTTTCAAACTTAAGATCAATCCAGAGCCCAACTGAGAAGATGAGAGGAGTTAACTTTGTGTGTATTAAAAAAAAAACCAAACAAACAAAACACAAAAAAAACCAAAAAAACAAAAAACACACCCCAAAAACCCAAACAAAACCAAAAAAACCCCAAACATCAAAACTTCAGAATTGTTAAGAATGTTTTATTTGCTCTTCCATCAAACTAATACTGCTTTGCAATTACACTGTTGCCTCTTTAGTTTTGTGAAAGGATCCTTCTGATAAGGGGTGTCTATAGGAATTACTAAAGAATTTTTTTATTTTAAGAAGCTACAGTTGTTTAACCTATTTGTCTTGTTCTAGGCCCTCCAAAGCCATGGAGGAGAAAGAAAAGATTTTGGGGATAATGAATTTTTCTTCTTCTAAAATTATTCTAATTCTTTAGATACTATTTCAATATCTAATGCTTTCTGGGCAGTAAACATGCTAAAAATACACTTTTAAAAATCTATATGCATTTTACCTCAGTCTCAATGGAATTCTGAAAAATCAGCATAACTAAAAGAGCTGGGAAGGCACGTATTTAAGTATGGGCTGGTGACCTAATACCACCTGCTGTGCTTTGTTCTCTACTGGGATTAGAGGAAGTTGCTGTTTAATTAGGATGCTGGCTACTCAGTGCATCATAGATTAAGCTAATTGATTTCAGCAACGGTTTAAATCTCACGGAGTTTGGGTTTTGCAAACCTTGCAGGCTATTTTCAGATCTGAGAATTCATTAAAGCAGACTTTAAGCTTATGTTGGTTTTTGTTGTTGTTGTTTTGTACGGGCTTTTTTCTGTAACTCTTCCGTGGAATTAGAGAGGCAATGTGAGGATGGGTTAACACACAGAAAGTGAGGATGACTTGCAGAAGTGATCTTCTCTACGTAAGAGAGGTGCTGTGGCTTGTATCTGCTACTGCTGCTCCAAACGGGCCATGGATGGATTGCTGGCAACTCTTTCCCGGCTGCAGATCTATGGGGTGCTGCCACCTCTACTGCCAGCATACCATGCCTACGCTGGTGGAACAGTGGTGTGCTCTGGGTAATCCTGTCACGTCCCGTGAATACGAGGGACTTCTATGAAAAGCAGCTTGACTTAAGCAGTGCTGCCGAACTGAGGATGAAGGTCACTCTAATTTTTTTCCACCGTAGTATGAATTCATGGGTTCTTCCTCACTAATTTATTTATATAATGACTAAAACCATGTGTTTTCAAGGGGGGAGCAGACTCGCTTACCTACTTCTAATGAAAATATTAGTAGAAGTCTTTCTGATAATAATGTTCTTTGTCGTCTTATACCTCAAATTCATTAAGTAGGCATTCTAGTTGTCTATTAGACCTGCTTTCAGTAGAAGACTTCCTAGATGAAGCATCCCAGGGCACAGCTTTTCAGTAACCCCACGTTAGATGAAGGGCACACCTAGGCCATTGGAGTGATGTGGCTTGTGCTGTCTATCAGCCCATTCAAAGCTGTTTACAGGCATGAAACTGTTGCCTGCCAACATAAATTTCCCAGAGTGGAGATCTTTATTATCTCTGTGCTTTTACTCCCCTACTTCTAAGTGCTGAGATATTTGACATAGTGTATGCTTTTCAATGTTTTAACCTTCCACTATTACTATTCTATCAGCAAATGGACTAAAACCTCTGATATGTGAGGTACCTTACCTAGCACTCAAAACTGATTTTTTTTATTAATGGGTTTTTTCTCTGGTACTCATTTTTTGGTATGTACCATGCTCCAGTGGCAATAATAAAGCTATCTTACAGCTGGGGAAAATCTGAGGCGTGGTTACTAGGCCACCACTCTGTGAGAACACTGGGAAAAGCTCAATTTCTGGCTTATATCTGAATTGCAAGATAGACGCCATTTCTTGGTTCACTCCGTGACAGGGAAGAAAAATTCCGTGTACAGCTGGCTTTTCCATGTTGTAGCCATGCAAAAATGTAAAATCATAAAAGGCATGAGATGGGAGGTGTTGGAGTTAGGAAGCCTCTGTTGATTTTTGTGTGTGTGTGTAATTTTGCTTTCCGGAGGAAACGGGCTGGGATTCCTGCTGATGTTGTTCAAAAGCAGTACTCTATGTGTCTGCCACATGGGAGAGTTACCCTCTTGTGTACATCTTTTTACTGGTGTTAAGAGCAGCAAGGAAACTGCACAAGCGCAGATTTACCTGTGCGAGAAGTGAAGCTGGAGAGTCGGGGACTTGACTTGCTGTATGTGTGCTGATCTGCTGTTGCACTGTCTAAAGTGCCCCAGACACCACTTGAGTGGCTGTCCGGCGGTACGCAAGGTAACCAAAGGCAAAGAGCGATGGACGTGATGTTTGGCCACATGCTTTAGAAGTGAGCTTGTGGCCACACTTCCAAGTGCTCTTGTGCATGTTCTCTATTATCAAAGGATTTAGTTTGAATCCAGTCACCTATTTCTGTTTCCAAATAAAAATATACTGGCATCTTGTTTTCTTTGATAGCAGCTGATGGAAATGCATCAACCTGAAAAATCATCTTCCATTTCTTCATTATAAGAGTCAAAGGAACTTGTAAAGTACGTTATTTCTGTCTGAGTGTTAATGGAACAAAAGCACTGGGAAGCATTTATACACTGAAGAACTTAATAAACCCTTTTTTATTTTAAATCAGTAACTGTAGAAACTAGTCATAACCATCAAAAATGTTGATGCCCAGCAAGCATGTTTTTCCACATTTTATTTTCTTCTGGAGTCCATACAGAATAACTGCCTGTTATCACGCTAAACCAAATCAAAACTGAACTAAAGTTGAACGAGAGTTGCTTGATTGGTAATTCACTTGGGAATCGTTATCACACCTAAACAGGCTGAAGACATCCCAGGCCAGGAAAAGTTCAGGCCATTTCTGAGAGCAAGTGTGATCAGGATAGTAAGGACTCTCAGACTTTTAAGCAGCAGCAAATAAGGAAAACTACAACCATGGAAAAAACATTCCATAGATGTTTTGTTGGAGATAGAGAATCACAATAACATGTTTCTTAATTTTGAATTCTAAAATAAATTTTAAATCAAATTTTTAAATTGTTGTAGTAATACACTGTGTACCTGACATGTTTCTTTACCCTGCTGCTTTTGGGGACATAATAAATAACCAGAATAATACAAAGCCATGATTGTAAACCTTATCTTTCAACGCACCCACCTCCAGTGAAACGTAATCTTAACACTCTGAATAGCTACAAAATGTGAAACAGGAATCAGTCTTCAAGGATGCATTTGCCATCAGCTTTTAATTTGAGGGGTTCTTAAATCTGAAAAAAGTGAGCAGTTTGCAAACTGGTTTGGATGAAGCAGCTCTATGTTAATAGTCAGGAAATATTTATTTAATAGTTTGGGCACTTTAACTTCACATACAATTTTATTTCCTATTCCATCCTGAGGTGTTCCTGTTGCCTGCTTCACCAGTTCAACCACTACTGAAACATTCAGAAGGCTGGTATCACCTGGATGTTGGGTTTGGTATTTTGTGCTATATTAATTTCAGATAGTATTCTATTGCCTTTAATATTTTAAACATTTATTTTGCTTTTTTTATACTATATTGGAAAATTTTTTCCCCTTTCTGTGGTATAATGACAGATACATTTAAGATTATGTTTTAAAACATAGCTGTCTTCCAGACAGAAGCACTCCTTCCTGTCACAGAATATAGGCTCGTTTAGTGATTAAAAAGATTATGTTGAAAAATTTAAGAAATGCATAGTGTGTGAGGCAATAGAATTGTAGTTTCTGTTAGTGTGCTTATGTTAAGAAAGCACTTCTGCTTTAATGTCCGATTTTAAAGTTTATTATTATCACTTATTCAATGAAACATTTTAGTTCTGTAGGTTAAGATCTGTACAAAGATACAAAATTGTGTGAAGTAGTAACATTACATTAAAATAGGTTTTTTTTAGGTGTAACCAGAAGAGTGGTAGCAGAACTAAAAGTTTAATTCTAATAGTTTTCAAGCATCTACAAATTCTGAAAAATATGTTTATTTAGGTGGGTTAAATATAGATTTAGATGATTAACCTGAAGATATAGTTAGGGGGGAAAAAACCACCAAAAAACTGTTCAAAATCAATGGAAAACTATGCAGCACAAAGAAGAACAGGCTTCATATCTGAATTCAAGTCCTGCATGGAAATTGCAGGATGAGCTTTTCTGCCTCTGTGTATACTTTCTCTCCCTGCATTGACAACAGCGCTCTAAAATGCTTTTGGATAGTTGAACGCATATTTTATGGAAGATGTTTTCTTGTTATTTCACTGAGAAAATATTTCTCATGATCTTTGTTTTTCCTCTCTCATGGGTTAGGGCTGGGCTGGCCACCAGACGAATGACAGATGCTCTCTATTAACCCCCCTCCCTCCCCAAAGGGAAAGAGAAAAGGAATAAGGGAAAGAGACTTATGGATTGGAAAAGAAAACTGTTTTAATGAAAATGATAATAAAATTACACAAATAATAATAATAAAATACACAAATACAATACCAGTACTGAACCCAATCCCCCTTGTGGCAACCACTTTAACATCACTACTGATGCTGTGGGCAAACTGAGGAAGTCCCAGACTGGACTCCCCAACAGGTGGAAACCAGATGTAGGAGCTGGATTCCAGAACTGGATTCAGGGACGCCCAGATTGGGATTGAAGGCAGAATGGACAGCGTCCTCTTTGGATGCTGGCCATTGAAGAAGAGAGCTAGAGAGTTGACCCTTGTGATCCCTCAGCTCTATACTGAATGTGATGTCTATGGGATGGAACACCTTGTTGGTCAGTGTAGGGTCACCTGCCCTGTCTGCTCCTCCCCGCTGGTGCAGCCTCTCTCTTCCTGCACCCCCACCGTGGTACACAGGATTGAGCAGTGACGTTGGTCTGCACAGGAGTGAGGACAAGCCAGAGCCTTTCTGCATCCCAGTCCCTGGCAGTGACTGTAAACATCAAGCTCTATCACTTCTGGAAGCAGACACTGTCTGTACAAATATGCCGTTAACTTCAGAAAGTGCCATCACTGTGCAGAGACTGAGCTGGAAAGTGAAATCTCCGAATAGCATGAGTTCTGTTCTGACTCAAACCAGGTCACTCCTTTAATAGCTTGGAGTGCATTGGACAGTTTGATCTCGTTACTAAGTACTGCTGATTTGTTTTCCTTCAGAATATAAAATAGCATTAGCAACAGGCGTTTTGTCACTTTGTACGCTTCTTTTGAGTATCTTTTACCAATGTAGATTTCTGCTTCAATATTTTGGTGACCCATTTCTTCTGGAGATGTGGTTGGAGAACCTTATTCACCTGTATACTTTCTCTGATGCATATTATAAACAGAATTCATTAAAGTAGTCCTCTAAAGGGTGAATTTCATTCATCTTTTCTAATATTTGTTTTCCTTTTCTTGTTGATAAGACATAAAAGAATTTGTATTTGTCATTAGGAAGAAGATTTTTTCCGTGCATTGGGCCAAATATAACATAGTGCAAACCATCTATAGGTGAGGTCTATAGGGTTGATTAAACCTTGGTTTTTTTTTTTTTACTTGGGAAAGGCGCATCCAGTAAGCGAGAGTATCTGTGGCTACTGCCCACTGATCACTATTGTGGCTGCTGGTAGAGTACCTTTACCTGGACATAAGCAGAGATTGCTGGTTTCACTCTGCTCTGGCAGGGTGTACTTTCTAGTGTGGACCAAGCCCCTGGCTGACTGGGATTCACCTGTCCAGGCTTGGAGAGCATGTTAGGAACTGCATACAATTAGTGGCTAAGTCATGATACAGATGTTTTCATTCTTAATTTTGAGTTTGGTTTTTTTTTTCCCCACAATATTTCTTGAAGGGCTCTTTTTTCTCTTGTAATAATTAACTTCTGGGGTTTTCTTTGTTATTCATATGGAAGTTGTTCTGTGTCAAATATCTGACATTCTCTAGGGGAGTTTTCGTGTGTCTCTTTTAGTTATTGAGTAACTACATTTATCGTTATTATCAAGATAGTAAAGCACCTCAATAACTCTACTTTTTAGATTCAAAGCAATGCACAAGAGCACAGTGTTGCCTTTTACCTTCCAGCGACCACCTACTTTCACCACTTTTTCCTAATTTTCATACAATGACACAGGCTAAACTTTACTTGCAGTCTCTTTTTACAAATCTTTGAAATCTTTGCAGTGTCTCTGCCAAGTTTAGTGGAAACCCTTGTGTATTTTCATTTTAAGAGAAAGGGATGAATAGCAAAAGATGTAATTATTATATAAACTTGCTTTACCCCGTGAAACAAGTGTTTTGTATAATTTACAACATGCTTTTGTTATAATTTATGTTGGTTGCTCAGTTTCACTTACCTGACCAGAAACTATTTCTTTTTTCTGCTCTTTAGAAGTAGGAGATAATTACATGCTTGTAATCAAAGTTTTAATTGTTTCTAGTCATCTTCGGATGGAGTGTGGCAATGTTGTCATTGGTTTGTCGACTTTGGAGGTTAATCCACCAGTACTGGAGCGTTTCAGATGTTTGGGCAGGCCACAACTGAAAGGATAGTGAAGCCTTCAGTCACTGTCTTCATTTGCCATTTTACTGCTATCATTATTCCACAAGATCGGAAAACCTGCAGACACTCTGTCCTGTAATACATTATGTTGTACATAAAGAAAAAGTAAAATAGGCAGACTCTGATTTCTGCCCAGACCAAACTAACAGAAGCCTCTGCTTCATTATGTCCAAGCACAGTTTGTTGTGCTCGTTCTTCACCAAACTGCAAATGAAAGTCTGGGTAAAATTCTTTTCTGGTCAGTAGTCCAAAGATGGACTAATCTTAAAAGGTTATTTTGGATAATAAAATATATGTTGAAGTAGCTTTGCTTGATAATTGGTATAGACCTTAGGAAGACATACAGTACTGAATAAAAACACTTTTAAATGCATTTGAATAATTGAATTTTGGGCACATAGGTGATCAAACAAGTTTTTCTGGAACAAATGAAAAAAATGTATTTTAGATGATAGAACTTTTTTTCCTTCCAACATGGTTTAGATTTCTTGGCTTGATCCTTTGTTAGATGTGAGGAAGAGAAGGGATTGCTGTGGTGAGCTGTAGAAACTTCACAAAAGCAAATCAAACCCACTTTTTTTTGGAAAGAAGAGTTTTGGAGATACATTTCTGGCAGAATAGTAAATTAGACCATGGAATTTTGGCCTAGTAAAGGTACTGTGTCCCTTCAATTAATTTATTCCTTTAGCAGGAGCTAACTCATTTCTGTCATCCACCTGCAAGTGGCCATTAGAATATGGTTGAATTGCTCCTGTCTTGTAAAGAACAATCTGGTTTTTGTCGCTCGTACCTTAAACACTGCATGTTTCCTTCAGCCCTGATTTCTTTCTAGCTTTATTGCAATTTACAAGCATCCATCTGTGCAGCTGTCATTTAAAGCAAATGAAGCAACTGAGGATTTATTTACTAGAGACACATAAAGAAGAATCAGCCGTAGCTTGCGTGGCTCTAATATACTGCATAGACTCTACTGCTTTTCTCTCTCCTGTATTACTCTTGGTTCGTTTGGGTTCTGATGGTAAAATTGTTAATGTTTAGGATTTGAAAGGTCTGGCTAAGAAATTTGTCCTAACTAAAAGAACGTTCCTTTTGACCAAAAGCTAACAGTCTGTGATTGTTTCTAACTGCCCACTTCTGCACTTAGGTAATACTCGATGTGCCACTCTTAACAGGATCCACCAAGAGCCATCTCCACATTGTCGCATTACTTACTGTTTGATACCTTCGATGTCTGGCAAGTAGCAAGCTACTTAAGGAGACCCTATGTAACAAGTACACCCGTAAGGTCGAGGGCATGAACATCAGTCAGTCAGCAGCTCTCCAATTACCAGGACTTCTATTGAGATAAATAAACTTGTGCTTCTATAAGTTTATTTTGTCCTTTGGAAGGGTAATAAAGGTGGTCTAATTATGATGCCCTTAATTTGCAGAATAAAGAGATGGAGTACAAGTTTAGCTTACTTGCCCCAAAGTTATTCACATGAAAGTGGTGGAGCATAAAAAGAACCGCTTGCCAATATAAACCCAGCCTTTGAACAGTTTTACACTTCGAATCTGTCTTTAGGGTAAGAAACTTGGAAGCCCTCAATGCTCCAGGAAGTCCCTTGGCTGATCAACGCTCTGCCCTTCTCAAAGTATTAAAAAAAAAAAAAAAAATCGTGTTCAGAAAGGATGAGCTACAGCATGTCTGCCAGTTTGTTAAGCGTCTGTTGACCTGTCTGACAAGCCCAAGTTCAGACAGGACATATAAATGTAGCCTTTAACTGTTAGTTGAGGTAAAATGCAAAGCAGAAGTACAAATGGTTTTGAAAAAAAGGTCTGTTCATACTCACAAAAAATAAAAATACTTCAGTTCGTACTTATAAAAAGCGCTATATGCAGTCATATACGGCAGCAGAAATTGTCCATGGCCTGAAAAGTTCCGTAGCCCACAAGTTCCAGTAGCACAAGTTCTGTGACCATTTCAGCCTGAAAGGAGCAACCTTCCTATTCGATTCAAAACTTTGAATTGGTGTGGCTGTAGGGTAAAAACAGTTTACTGAGCCCTATTTATTTTACTAGTGTGCTGTTTCTCAGCTAATGAAGTGAGATAGAAAGAATTATAACTTTTCATATTTAAGGTAAGGTGGTTACTCATAAGTACATGCCCCGTTGATGATAGGCATTAGCATTAGCACAAATAAGGGTCCAAAGAAGGAAGTCGTTATCTCTTCAAGGCATGTTTTAGCCTGCAGCATTCACTCCTGCAAGAGGTCGCACAGAGACAAGTGCCTCCGTTTTTAAAGAGGGCTAATAATATTATTATCACTGTTTCTTGTTAGGTGAGATAAAACCGGATCGTATGCTTTGGGATAAACTGAGCTTGAATAAACTGAGTCCTGATAAGCACAGTGAGTTTACTGTGTGGCTCTGTGGGATTAACTGCGCGATGTTCAGAGGTACAATATTTTTGTGTAGTTCTGGTGCTTGCATTTGTTATTCTCTGTAGGGACTGGCAGCTCTTTGAGTGCCATACCACTTGTATCGATGACTTTCATTTGCGATATTCATTAATCATTAGTGACTCATATTTGAGCTCTAGCATATACTATAATGGATAAACAAGTTGAAAATTTCAGTCACCCTTAGAAGTGGTTGATTATTCAAGTACAGGTTCCTCTGCCCTTTTTTTTTCCTAGTTATCTTATTTTGCAGTGGATACCAACAACCATGTCTCCAAACATTCTCCATTGTCAACAAAATTCCATGTTTGCTGAGACACAAGGTGTTGAAAGCAAGTCTTGTGCATCACGGAGTTTGAGATAGGGTCCCTGATCTCATAAACCAAAGGGTGGCAGACTTTAATTAGGGCAACAAAAACTTGAGATTGGCTTAGTGTAGAGGATCTTTTTTAATATAAGGTCTGATCCCTATTAATTCAGGCAATTAGCAGCCATTGGTCTCACCTGTCCTTTCCTCAGGCAGAGAAAGTGATTCACCCAAAGCAGGTAACAAGTGGCAGGTTCAGAAGAAAAAATTAATCACTAATGATATTTATTTAATCTGTGGACCTCCTTGTTCCAGGATGTTGTTGGGTTTAAAACTTAACATGAATATAAGGAGAGACTGGACAAATTCATAGCAGAGAACTCCTCTGAGGTCCATGAAAAATGCCTAGCCACAAGTTGGTGGAGGAGTATTTTAAGGGAAAATTGGTATGTACCTTGCCCTTTCCTTACATCTTTTAAACATCCACTTTTGACTACTGTCTATTGGCAGGCTGTTGGGATAAATTAGTCTTTGATACACTTTAAGCATGCTTCTATTGGTTTTGTTTGTGTGATTTTATTGTTTCAGTTATCTTTCTCCATAATAACCATGTTTTAATTTAGTCCTTGTAGCTGGTATGATGGTTAGTTCACGAAATTACCATTTTCATTTGTCTCCAAAAGCCTATAAATCAGAGATATATTTTGCTAGTATCTATCAGTTTTCCCTAGCATAAGAGTAAATACATTATAGTCCTTGTAATCTTGTTTTCTTTCAGTGGTAAAATGGAAAAAGTCTAAAAAGGATTTGGAATTTTTTAATTCTTTTTTTAATAGGGTAAGCTGCACGGTTTTGTGGGGGTTTCTCCAGAAAAATTGAAAACATAGGTGTAAAAATTTCCACTTGGTTCACACCTCCCGAGCAGCTATTCAATGTTGACCCCTGCAGGAAAAAAGAATGAATTATGCATCGATGATAAAATTTTCTCGGCTATATGTGAGCTTGTCATGACCTATGCATGGTATGTTAGGCCAGATCTTTTGGTTTTGAAGGCTTGCTGATGGACGTTATCCTAAATATAGGAGCAATTAAAAAGATTGCACGCTTTCCATAGGAACACAGTTTGCTAAACAGAAACATTCCAACCATGAAGGCAGTTGGCACATTTAAGTAGCAGCTCAATGATAGTAAACTCGGACTTTTAAATCAGCGTATTTTCAGCTAAACCGCAGTGTTTCTATGTGGTTTTACTGGAGACGTTGAGTTCCTTTCAATGCCGCCCTTCCCCTGCCCTCTTTCTATCTTTGTAACTGGAAGGCTCTGCAGCGTGGGAGCTTTGTGCCCTCCCTACCCTGAGTCTGGCTGTAAGTACCGATCTCCTGGGAGCGGGGTGTCTGTTTTTTGCTCTGGTAAATTTAAAACCAGACCTCTTTGCTGAAGACTGGGCAAGTTTTGCTGGAGTTACGTGAATCTCCCTCCTCTGAAAGTTCACAGCCAGGTTGAAGGGAGAGAAAACACAAAGTGGTTTTGCTTGCTCGTGCCTGCTTGTGTGCCTGATGCTCTTGTACAAAAATGTTTTTTTTCCCGAAATGTCCTTGGAGCAGCAAGTCACCCCAAAAGAGAATGGCCTCAGAGTAGATGGGGGGTGTGACGCCTGCCTCTTGGGTTGTCTGCTGCTCTGTGCAGTGGGGAGGCAGCGTTTTAGCAGGCTGGTGTGGGTTCTCCTCATCCTGAGCATCAGCTCTTCATCCAGTCAGTACAACCCTTTGCAGTCCCAGGCTGGGACGTCTGCTGAGGCAGGTATTTATATCAGTTTACTTGTCTGGAGAGCAGCCACTGCTTGGCACAGCTTGTTTCTGTTATGTGCTTGCATACTATTCCACTCTCCTTTAGTTGCAATGTGACCCAGAACGAGTGTACAGAGCTCTAACGACCCAGCTGATCTAAGCAGATGCCTGAAAACTTAACCTGTTTGGTGACTGCTAAATTCCCGTTGTATGAGACAAGTTACCGCACAGGAATTGATGAACAGCTGTTAAAATGGTCCTATACCCAGCATCACCCACCGATCTTAGCACCTCACAAATTAAATTGGGGTCTCTCTAAAAACAAAGCGGTGGCTGGAGCAGCCTTTGAACTGTGTGATTTCTGGGGTTCTGACATAAGGGATATCTATCACGAGCCGTACTTGCAGGTGAGAAGAAAATAGACATTTTTCTAGGAAGATTATTCACAGGCAATTTTTTTGTTGCATTAAATGAATCTTGGGGTGAATTTAGAATAAGGTGAAAATCTTCTGTAAAGTATTTTCTTACAATTTCAAATTCTCTTCCAAGTTCTTGCTAATCTGACACAGCTCACAGTATCTCTTACCCTCTTGCTTTTCGTTGCAACGCAGAAAAATTAGAAAGTAGGTATTTTTTAGTCTGAAAAGAAATAAATCTCTTAGTCTTCATAGTCTTACAATTTCAAAAATGTTACACATTTTGAAAAACCCTTTCTGTTTCAACCTTCTTTGAGAAGTGTGCAACTTAGCACAGGGCTTATTTTAAACTCCTCTGATATAGTTAAGCAAAATAAAGGTAAACCAAAAATCAAGCCTGACATTATGTTCTAAATCTAGATTTGGCATCAAAAATAGATCTATTCATTGCATTCAGTAGAATGACATAAATTGGAGTTTCTGAAAAATCTAGTTGTTTTTTCTTTAGATGTCATAAAACAACATGAGATAGTTTCTGTTACCAAACTTCACAAATTTGTGGGGTTTTTTTTAGTAGAGTCGCCTACCCAAAGATGATAGTACAAAACAGAAGGGTAATGAAAAGTAATGTACTGTATTGTCCAAGTTGTTCTTCTCTGAGGAATTAAAATATTCTCAAACTTTCCCCATCTATTTATATGATGCTACTTTAATTGCATGTCAGCGACTTGGAAAAGGGCAGGTGACAAATTGCACCCACAGGAATGTTTGGCACAATTTTTTTTGGACTTTCAATTTGATGCAGCTCACTCGAGGCAATAAACATGACATTCCTGGAAAAAGAGTGTATTACAGTCAACTTGATGTCACAATTATTAATCCCCAATCAATCACATGACTTTCTGTGACAAACTAAATTAGAAAAAAAAAAAAATCCAAACAAAACCAAACAAGCATTTTGTCTTTCCACTGTTTAACACCTGAAAGAATGCTGTACTGCTTTAAGAATTGGAACTGGGAGAACAATCTGGGCAAAGACATTACGGGCATAATTATGGTTTATTTGTCTCATAAGGAGAATGTAATCACTGTAAAAGACAATATTTATCTGAGAAATATCTTTCAAGCAAGGGAGAGTGAAACATCATGACTGAACTGGCAGGAATGGTCTTGAACACAGAGGAGAGTAGTTGAATAGTTAGAGCAAAGGGAAAGGAATCCAGGATTCTTTGGTCCATCCTCACTCCTATCACTGATTCATTATATTTACAAGTACATTGTGCAAGTAATTTTTAAGCTACCTACTGCAAAATTTGGCCACTGGTGTCCTTCCATATTGCATAGGCTAACATACCTGCAGCCTGAAAAGGCTGTAGCTTAAATTGAGCAAATCTCCACTGGCAGTTACAGTTGATGTAATGAAAGTAATTTTTTTAAAAAAAAATTAATATCTGTAACTTTAGGCATTTTGTGGAGTCTTTTTACTTATTTTCTGCTAAAAAGAATACATTTTGTCATGACAAATGTATGGAGAGAAAAAAAGAACATTCTGGTCATCTAGCACTTCTGATTTAATCTGTGAAATAATTAGATACAAAACCTGATATTGTTTATGGATGATTTTAAAAAAAAAATGTTTCTAGTTCCTGTGTACACGTCAAAATTGTAAACAGTGCTCAGGGAGATAAAATATCATCAGCACCGCTGATTCAAGGCCTCCACTATTTCATACAAGCATCCAGACTTTTGGATGCTGATCTGTATCTGGCTCCCTTTTGATGGCTGATCTTCATTTATACACCCCTCCTTAGAAGGGAGAGCAAGATAGGAAACTTCCCTTTCTGGGATAAATGAAGCCCAGATTAGTCAATGACCTCATGCTTTTTTAGGCAGAAGCTTGGATCTTGGATTTCTTAGGTTGCATTCAACCTCTAGATCTGTTGATAAGGTTGTAAGACTGTTGAGTGCAGAAGTGCCTTTGCACAGCTCGGTACAGCTACCCCAGCAGTTTATGCCTTTTCCTGACAAGGCAAACCAACTGGTATTTATAATAATTTCCCTACAAGTGACCTACAGCAGTCAGCCTTGAAGTGCAATCAAATAAATCAAATGCACCACTTCCTTCTGCCTTGGGTAGTGGGAAGGCGGGCCAAATGAATCTTGTTTTGTTTTCATGAAGAGTGATCTCGGGAAAGGTAATTGACCTTTCGGATTCAATTATTAGATATCTGGTCAAACCTCAGTCTGATAAGTAAGCTCTGGTCAGGCAGAGTTTGTTAGTGTCCAGTAATGTGCTGAAATGAAAATATTTCAGATAGAGTAGAAAGGTACTGTACCGATCTATGACTGTGCACTTAATTCTTACTTATCCAAAAGATTAGTTTTGATTAAGCACTAAAAAAATTGTGCTGAGCACGTTTGGAGGCAAAACATAACAGACAATCCCTGCACTGAATAGACGGAGTATGCAGAAAGCGCAAGAAATTGAGAAATATGATTAAGGGAGAAGGACATTTACAATTTACGGTTTCAATATGATATTTCTGTTGCTGATGCTCAGACATAAGCTTTAGAAGGAACAAGGCTTTAGGGAGGTTTACGTGAGGACTGTAATTTCCTAGGCTATGCTGAAGCACAGGCTGAGGTGCAAAGACGTGTGGAGCTGCATTCGTGGTAGATCAGAGGCGGTAAGCGAGGGGCGCTAGGCAATGCGGGCAAAAGCTGAGGCCAACGTGGTTCTTCCAGCTCCTGCGCTACCAAAATGTGCGGTGGAAAGCCTGATATGGCAGATTCAAACTAGTTCATGTGCATTTGCCTGCTGAGGGAGCCCCAGTTTTGCGCATTGATTGTGTTGTAGCAGATTTTTGTTTCCTTAATCATACACGTTTGTACTTTGGGTAAAGATAAGTAGCCAGGTTGGGATCAACGGAACGGTGAGAAGTAGTTCCTGTTTCTATATCTTGACTGTGACAGAAATCTTCTTTGGGGGAGATCTGCTATTTCTTGCAACGTCACGTTGATTGTTTAATGTTTGCTGACGTGCAGCCACGTTATTGACAATAAAGGAATTACATTGCAAAGTGAGGATTTACTAGAAGATATTTTCTGGGGTTTAAAAGTAGCACTGTCAGGAAGAGTGACCTGGAAATGGAAATTGCCTTTCCCTGTTTTGCAGTGGTGAAAGTTTCTGAGGACTGAGCGGTTTGGTGCAGGAAGACAAAGGAGAATGCAGAAATTGAGCTGTCATTTCCTACTACTGCAAAGGAAGAGATGACAGAGATCACAGCACAAAGATAACTAGTTTCACTCTTACCCGTGACAAGGTTGATCATTGAAAGTCAAACTTGACTTTCATGTGAGGAGCCAATAAAATGCAGAAACGTACTCTAAAATCAAATGCACGAGACAAATGAGGCTGGAAGGGAGGGAAGGAAGGAGCAAGCCAGAAACCGTGTTACCCACATATGTCTCCCACTTTTATTATTGTTTTTTTCTCTCTGTTGGACTTTGGTAACTAAGCACTGTTGTAAAAAAACCCACCAGCACTGATAAAGAAAACACCAAACGCAAACAAACTAAAAAACCTCCCAAAGCAAACAACCCCTGTTTCCCACCCCTCGGTGAGGCAAAGGTCCCGGTGCTGTGACCCTGCCAGGTTCTTGCATGAAAGGAATCTACTTAAACGATTCCTAGGAGTTGGGATGGTCCTTTACTTATTGTGTTTGGAAATTAAAAATATGGCCTGACTTTTCTTTAACCGCTGCCAAATATTAAGCTGTCAAAATTCCAGTGTTCATTCAGCACGTGTTTTTAATGAGGCACAGAATGTCACAACTAACTGATGATGGATCCAGCATACCACGAGTGCCGTGACCAAATAACACTCTTACTGGTAAATGAAGAGGGTCTTAATCTGATCTTTCTTGCATTGATTTTATTGCTCTATCGCCTTCTGTGTGTGCGCTTCTTATGTTGTGAGATCAGAATCAGACCAGACACTTCTGCTTAGAAGATAATGCTGACAGTTTGGTAACTCTTCATTTAAATAAAACTAGCACATTAACAATTTTTTATTATTTATTCTCCTTTAGGTTAAATTCAGTCTTCATGGGTGCATCTATTTTACGTTGTCATTGAGTGCTAATATGATTCTTACAGGTCACTGTTTTCACATTCTTGGTCATGCCTTGTAGTGAATCTGGGGAGAAAGAGTCACACAGTAGCTCACTCTGATATGGCAGATATCTTTACTGGTTAAATCATTCTCATGATTTTTCGAAATTTCCTCATGAGTCTGGAATTTAAATCTATGCCAGCATAGTCTTGACTTTTTTTTTGTTTATACCTAGCACCTGACCTAAAACTAGTCCCAGAGGCCCTGGTAGGACTACAACCTTAAGAGGTGTTTCCCGTTCCATAGAGCTCGTGTCCTGAATCTAACTCATGCACATGTATTGATCCATATAAATCTAGGCAGAAAGTCATTGAATGGTTTATTCTGTGGACTCAGAGCCTGGAAAGTGTGTGATTTAGGATAACATTTGGTCTTTTGAGTTTGGAAGCAGAAGGTGGAAAATGTTTCATAAGGAAAAACCCGCAGTAGCTCTTCATGAGGGAGGAAATTGCGGGAGTCAAATCTTATCTGTTCACATGTATTTCTGTGGAAAAAACTGCAGAGATAAACAGGGCCAATTTTTGTGGCTGCCTATACGGATGGCTATCTTGATCTTGCCAGCCCTCTGCATGCCCCGCATTGGGAGTTCCGCAGAATCCTCAATTTTCTTTTGCGATACAAATGCTGTCAGAGAATGGCTGATATATTACTCTTGCTCTATACTGGTCTTAAAACAATTTTCCCCTCCCTGTGTGAATCCTTTCTTGTAATGTTTTATTCCATAAAGGCTTTTACTTACCAGCAAAAATTAGCTGTGTGATATCCCCTCTCACACAACATATTGTTTGTCTTCCTGCTGGTTTTTATGAGAAACCCATTAGGTGCGTGTCAGCTTGTAAATTGACAACAGCAATGTCTTGTAGAACACCATCCAGGAGATACTAATTTCTACTAAATATTCTGACTAATCCTGCAGAGAGGGTAATTTTTTCTGGCATTAGAAAGCATCTCTCTGATCTTCAGAATGATCAATATCATTATCATCTAAATGCTTTCCTTATTTAATTATATTCTTCATGAGCAACGGGATTTTTAAAATTTATTTTATTTTATTCAACAAATTCTTCAAATCCTATGAACAATAAGTTATGAATTATGGGAACTGAAGCTTTCAGCTGGTATGTGAGTGATGCTATCCGATTGGACTGAACTGCTTATTTAATTATCGAGGTAAATATTTGGTTAGTAGTGGTACCTAATATGAAGGACCTACTGCTGCTAATAGTTCACAAAATGCTGTTTCCTTAGCCTCTGTGAATGCATTGTTTCTGATAAGACAAACGGGGCACAAAAATGCTGCCATTCTGTTGCTTTAATAGAAGAAAACAACTTTCATAATCAAGACTATTCAAAGCATCTGTGTCTAAAAACTCAGGGGGTTCAAGTTTTGTGACTGGCATATCTGTGATTAACAATGGATGGTAACTTATGGATGCCAAAGTTACTTCATTAATTTGATAAGAAAAGTAAAAACATAGACTCTGCAGTACTTTTTGTGGTATTTTCTTGAGTGATCATTACGTGTTTTAAAGCAGTACCCTAACCTTGTGGAGTTTGAGGGAAAAAAATGTTGCTCTAATGGTTTGCTCATGTGCTTGCATACCATGTGTTTAACTCTACAGTGCCGTGAGGGGGTACTGTGCAACTTAACATTGATTAAGCGTTATTGAAAGTCTTCCATGGACTGTGAATGAACCAGAATTTCATCCACAAAGTTTAATGAAAGTAATAAAACACTTAATCTCTCCAAGGCAGAGGGCTCTCGTGTCAAAGACAAAACCTTCCATTAACACAGAATGAAGGTTGTGACTTCCCTCTTCCAGAGCTCCCAAAATCTCAGCTTCAGCAAAATTCCATTCCTGCCAAGTCTCCGACTGAATTTAGGTTTCAGTTAAATTGATTGTGAGGTATATCTGCATTGCATGAGTGAGAGATTAAGTGGAGCAAAGGCTCAAGAGGGTAGATGCTGTTGTTTAAGGTGACCAGAACTGCCAGGTGATGGAGACTGTCTGAAGTGTAATCATAAGGCTTGTGACTACTCTGACGGTATGTTTTACTGCAGCATTCTGTGGATGATCAAGTTTGGATGGAATTAGGCATGGTTTGCCAGCAGCAAAGTCAGGGATGTATGTACTCACAGTGGAAAACTGAAAATGTTAGAGGATCTCACTGCCTCAGCTGTGAAATTAATCGTCTGTACAGGTGGGTATTTTGCCAGGGATAAGCATAGTAATTATTGATGTATGTGGTTCCAGATAATGATGTATATGTGATCATATATTCACTGGCACATTGCTGAAAGCAGTGTTGCTCTTAGATCGGGGACAGTTGGATCAGTTAATTCAGAAATCCGGTCTGATTGTCTTATCTTTCTATAGAATAACCAAGAGCTCTGGTTGAAGTTAGTCAGCTTTATTTAGTTGCAATTTCTTACAGGCTTGCAGTTGGACTATTATGTACGAGTGAAGAATGTCCTGTGATTTGCCCCTTCCTATTCATATGGTGAAAGTTGGATACAGAGATTATGGTCATTCACTGATAGTAGTTGTAAGAGTTAAGAAAATCTCAGTTATACTCTGCATTTCAAAGCGTGCCTGTTTAAATATGTGGTCATTTAGGTAGTTGTAAGCATGAGAGAAAAAGGCTTTGTCCCTCACCATCAGCTTTACATCCCACACGATATTTTCAACCTTTTTCAGTAAGAGCGAAATCAATTGGCTAGGAATGTCTCTCATGTGGAAAGACTCCTTGCTGTCTGTAAAGTGGCTGTTTGCTGAAAAGGGGCATGGACTTGAAACTGCTATTTCCAAGTTTCCAGGCAAATGAAGCAGAGCTCCACAAGGTGCTCATATGTGTGCAGTGGCAGTAATGGGCTAAATTTCAGATGTGCCTCTCCTAAAGGCTCCTGTTCCTCAGGTCTCTGTAAAACAGCAAGAAAAAGCACTTGTGTCTTCCTACTGCCCAAAGCCAAGTTGCATTCAGGGCACTGGATCAGAGAGCAAGAGGCACCCCCACAAACAGGGTCCCACTGGGCCCTGAGCATTAGCTTTGTATTTGCCAGATGTTGCCTGGTTATTGTTTTGTGAAGGACTGTGGGACTGTTTGCTGTGGTTGACGTGGAATGAAGGAGACTGCCTGTTCTCTTCTTCATGCCTGTTCTCTTCTTCATGCCTGTTCTCTTCTTCATGCCTGTTCTCTTCTTCATGCCTGTTCTCTTCTTCATGCCTGTTCTCTTCTTCATGCCTGTTCTCTTCTTCATGCCTGTTCTCTTCTTCATGCCTGTTCTCTTCTTCATGCCTGTTCTCTTCTTCATGCCTGTTCTCTTCTTCATGCCTGTTCTCTTCTTCATGCCTGTTCTCTTCTTCATGCCTGTTCTCTTCTTCATGCCTGTTCCTGCAGTGTTTTGGTTATCCAGATAGCTGAGAAACAACTTGCAGGGCTGTGTGGGTAGCAGGGAAGGAAAAACAGTTACCAGTGATTAGAGGAATGAAGAAATCTAGTACTGGCAATATTGAACAAGTCAGAAAAAGCAGATTTTAGCAGATTAAGAAGGAAGCTCAGCATAAAACAGGTAGAAAGAAATGTTGGCTTGAAAACGTTCCACACACACACACCCCGCCCCTGGAATTCTTGCATAGCAACACTTGAAACTTTTCATAAATTGTGCTTGAAATAAAGCCAGCTGCAGCCCTTCTGAAAAAATTGCCATTCAGTTTGATCAGGTCCGGTTGAGTCAGCACTGTGAAGAGCCTTGTCCAGTTATCAGATATTTACATCATAAAAGTTGTGCCTGTTCAGAACAAGAGATACTGACTTAAGAAAAGGCAATCGTAAGGAAATCTTTGTGCGTGTGCAATCTTTAGATTTTCTCTTGTCTTAAGGGGGAATTAAAAAAAAAAAAAAATCAACATTCCACAGCCAAGATATCCTATAACCTCAGTTAGTGCTGAGAAATTGAGAACCATACTTTCTCAGCTCTGAACAGAGCAGGATACTTTGTCCGTTTCTTTCTATAACATTTCCCATTCATTCCTGCCTCTCTGTCATGATTTAACCACAGCGGGCAACTAAGCCCCACACAGCTGCCCACTTATGCTCCCCTGGTGTGATAAGGGAGAGAATTGGAAGGAGAAGTGAGAAAACTCGTGGGTTGAGATAAAGACAGTTTAATAGGTAAGGCAAAAGCTGCAGATGCATGAAAGCAAGAGAAGGAATTAATTTACTCCTTCCCATCAACAGGCAGGTGTTCAGCCATCTCCAGGAGAGCAGGGCTCCTTCACACCTAATGGTTACTTGGGAAGACAAATGCCATCACTCTGAATGTTCCACTCTTCCTTCTTTTTCCCCCAGCTCTATATGCTGAGCATGACATCATGTGGTATGGAATATGCCTTTGGCCAGCTGGGGTCAGCTGTCCCGGCTGTGTCTCCTCCCCATTTTCTGTGCAACCCCAGCCCACTGCCTGGTGGGGTGGGGTGAGAAGCAGAAAAGGTCTTGGTTCTGTATAAGCACTGCTCAGCAATAACAAAAACATCCCTGAATTATCAACACTGTTTTCAGCCCAAATCCAAAACACAGCCTCGTTCTAGCTATGATGAAGAGCAAGTTATGAGAGCACACTCTCTCTTTAGCCAAAAAGGCTGTCTGACATTGTGTGACCCTTAGGTGTAATAAGGCCGAATTATCAAAAGCTTCCAAATAGCAAAAATAACGCCAAAACTAGAATTAAGACCTTCCTTTTCAAGTAAATACAAACATTTTATATTAATCATTGGTGCTTGCAACCCGTGATCTGGAACATTGCCAGCACCATATCTGCAAGCCGTGACTGGATTCCCAATGGAGGGATGGCAATACCAGTTGCTCATGTAGGAGAAACGCTGCTCTCCAACCTCCTGCAGCTTGGAGGTCGTTGCCGACAGCCCCACGACTGGTACAAGCAAATTTCTAGGTACCACAGATATGCTGGTAGCAGGCTTTCGTTTAGAAGATGCTCCCTCTGTTGGTTAGCCCAGAATTCATCTCGTATCTTTTTAAGCATCTTTTAAAAACTCTAATATCCACACAGTATAGTCACTTCACTTTAAAGTTGGCAAACCACATCAGTTTTCTAAAATGGTTTTTGAAGTCATCCCAAACTCTACTACGCATTACCAAATCCATTTTAATTAAAGCTCAGTTTCAGCTGATAGCCTCAAGCCATAAGCTCCATAACTCAATTCTTCTCTCGACCACGTTAAACAGACTCCTGCTGAATTTTGAGCTTAATATAAAATCTGCAGAGATTTTCTGAAGCTATTCAAAGGGTGTTCCTTTGCAGTGCTACTTAATAAAGCAATGTAGAAGCGGAAGGTGTAATCACATGCTTTTCTATGGACGAAACAAAAACTTTGATTTAAAAAAAAGTTGTTTGATCTAGCTGTAGTATTTGTGGCCCCATCAATATTGTACATTTTCATAGAGGAAAATCCCATAATCCTCTATCAGTGAATAGAAGGGACTGAGTTGTTATTTATTGTCAGTTGGATGCAGTGGCCATGCTTACCTATAGGCCTAAGCATTATGTAGAACTTACGATGGAAAAGCATCTGTCTTGCTAGGAAACAAAAAGTTAAAACTCAAAGCTTAATCTGTGTTGTTTTTTTAATAGTGAGGAAGCAGTGGATAACCATTTCCAGGAACATGAAGGAAAAGGTATTTGGTATTTGAAAAGGATTTAACAAGGGCATATCATGCCTGACCAACCTTATTTTCTTCTATAATGAGATGAGTGGAGGTGTGGACAAGGTGAGAAGAGTGTGTGTTGTTTATCTTGCCTTTGGCATGGTTTCCCACCTTACTTGTACTCAAACTGATGAGATACAGACTTGATAAGTGGAAGAGAAAGTGAATGGAAACTGGCTGGACTGTTACACTTAAAAGGCCACTGTGATCAGTGACACAAACTACTGGCAGATCGGTAGTGGTATCTCCCAGAGCTACGTACTGATGTCAGTGCTATATCATGTCTTTATTAACAGCCTGAATGATGAGGTGGATGTGCACTCACTGAAAATTCGTAGTAGCTGCCAAACCAAGGGATGCATCTGAAGTGCTGGAGGGCAGGGCTGCTCTTCAAACAGACCTGGACAGGCTGGAGACGCGGGCTGGCTGGCATCTCCAGGATGCCAGCACAGGCAAGTGCCAGGTCTGGTCCCTGGACTGGGATCACCCTGCATAGCAGCATCGTCTGGGCCCACAGCAGACAAATTGGATTTGGAGAAAAGGACTCAGTGTTCCTGGGAACAGCAAGTTGAAGGCAAGAACAGCGGTACTGTGGCCTTGATGGTCAACTGCACACTGCATTAGTGGTTTTCCCCTCTGCTTGGCACTTGTGAGATGCATCTTGTCTGGTAAATCTGCACTGGCTGTTCCCAATCACCTTTGTCTTTCATGTGCTTAGGAAGGGCTTTGAGGAGGAGTAGCTCCGTTCCTGTCCACTGAATGACATGGGATGGTGTGAGCAGGTGTTGTATGAGATCATTTTTATGGAAAATCAGTAAAAATAGCTGGGTGATTTCATTTGGTCTATTATAGATTTGAACCATACAATGTCTAATTGTGACACCATGGTATAAAGCCGATTTCCCTATTAACAATCTACTTCCTTTGCACAGGAACAGTAAAGGGAATTCTCATTCAGAATGAATGCTGCCAGTTTAGCAAAATCAAATACTAGTGATTCAATATTCGCTGTTAACCCAGAGGTCGACCAGCAAATCTGTGGTCCTGTTGTCTGGTCTGTAAGGAAAACTCATGTTGCCCATAGGTTTTCCGCTTGGCTGTGATCAAAAAAAAGCGTTATGGCTCTTTTCCATACGTGGCCTAAGCAGATGCAGGTTCACTGAACCTGAGATCAGAGACTGAATCGTGCCAGGATGTGCCCCTTTTGTCATGCTGAGTTCTGCATTTTGATAATCTGGTGGGTACGTATCTAGATACATGATAGGGGTATGAAGCTTTCACAGGCCTCTGCCAAAGTTTATGTTAGTGCTGTCTGAAGTTGAACGTCATTGGCTTAGTACTTTGAATTTCATGGGACAGGTACAGGGAACCAGGGCACTGGAACTAATCCTTTCTAACAAGCCTATCTTTTCTGTCGCATGTGGAAAGTGTTTGACCGAAAAATAGATACAGTCTGAAATTTCCATTCGATTACATTTGATTGATTACATTCTCACTTGGCAATATTAGTCAATAAATGCTGCCTTGCTCGAAAAGCATCATGAGCTCTAAAACAAGCAACACAAGCAAGTTTCTGTCTTCAGGTAATGATTTTGTGCTGTATGAAAATAAACAGTTGCTTTCTGGAAGCCTGATCAAGAAGACCTGTATTACATCATGCTAGCAGAAGGGCTTTTACTTTTCCTTTCTCCCACCAGTCTTCTTATCATTTGCCTTGGCAAAAATGGAGGTACTAAATGGAAAGTTGTATAGGTGTGTGAGCAGGAAGGAAGCAACATACACAGTCTGCATCAGCCTTAGGTGAGCTACATTCAGTGACCAAGACAATTTCTTTGTTTGTTTGTTTGTTTCATTTAAAATAATAGCTTTCTTCCAGCCTTTTGGTAACCAGCAATTGCTGAAATTCGGTTAGCATGTGTAGTACCTATGTTTCCCTCCACGAGCTCAGTTCAACACTTAAAGGTGAGATGCATGCCCGGGTGCAGTCCAGGCAGTTTGCGGCTCTATTTTGTCTACATACCAGTTTTTTATCTATACATGCCTATAATTCTTCCCAGTCCCTCTGTTAAAGTATTTATGAACATGATTTTTAAACTTGTTTCTGACAACAAGGAAGAATAATTTGCAAGCTGTTTCACTTTGTTTTCCTTGCACCAGGACACCTTGGTCTGAAATGCTGCTGCCAGCAGAGTTCTACGCAGCAGGTTTACATGGGCCTTTTCATCTCCAAAGAGCTTTTGTGCATGAAGCACTACTACAGCTTCTGCCACACATTAACGGCATTTCAGCACTGTCTGATCAAAGAGGCACCAAACAAATGCAGTAGAAGATGTAGTATCCTCTTAGCCAAATGTGTTCATGAGCAGAGTATCTCTTGAGAAGAGGGTGGTCAGGAGTAGCCCCTTGCAGCAGCGCACAGCACAGTGGAGCGATCAATCGCTTGCTCCCCTGCAGCTTTGTCCTGTGCTTTGCAGTGCTTGGTGACCTTTCAGGCTCTAAGCAGAATAGCTGAAAAAGTCAGGAGGAGCTAAAAATTGTCTCAGCCTGGACTGGGTTTAAAAAAAAAAAAAAAAAACCCAACCAAACTTCATGTCTGAAAAATGCTTTATTTGGAAGTAATGGTGTGGCAGATAGTAAACAGTTTCATAAACATGAATGTACTGTCTGTTATAGCTGATGGTTCTTCTTCAGTAATGAAAATGTAAATGCTTCAAAAAGCAGGACAGCAGCTGGTGTCTTATTTAGGATTAGATACACCTTTCTTTCATTATCAAATTAAGGTTCTTCCTACATCTTCATATTTATTTTGCTGTTACTGTTGTCAGATGCTCTTAAAAATTAGCCAAGTTACCCCAAACCATAAGATTTAAATGGAACAAAAAATCTGCAGCTTTTGAGACCCAAGACCAAGGAACTTGTCCAGCTAAGTATATTGCACAGCCTTTTGGCTGCAGCGGATGGTTTAGTCAGTCAGGTAAGGCATCTGAAGCTAAGACTGGTTCTGCTATACTGGTGATCCTGGTCTTTGTTAAGCGCAGGGAGAAATCACTGATTGATACCTGTGGTCCCGTTAAAGTTGTGCATTGTTAATCTAATTGTGCTCAGAACCTCTCTAATTAACCAAAATTTAGGATTAATGATGTCCAAAATTATTTTCTAGATCCTGATCTGGTGCCTGTAAGAGGAAAATTGAAAACCGTAATTACTGGCAGAATTTTTTTTTCAGGTTTTAAGCCGAAGTCACCACTCTGCTAGGATGAGAACTAATGCTATTGTTAAATAAAAAGCAATTTGCTATGTGTTCTTATGAGATTATCACACTCTTCCTAAATGTTGGCCATGTCTAAGTAGGGAGGCATTCAGAAGAGTTTGAATTTAAGCCACTGAAGAGGATTAAGCTCCAACAACTTAAATGCAATTTACCTCTAAATGAAAGCAGCACGTAAGGGTTTAATGCTCTTTAACTAATGCTCCAACTGACTTCACATCTTCAGGTCATTTTGCTTATCTTTCTGTGAGATCCACTTTGTCATAAAACACAGGTGATCCCTCTGCTTAACCATAGGGTTGCAGCTGTTAGGCTGGGCTTTTTGACAGGACTAACCCAGCCCAATCTTGCCGCCGTCCACTGATTACTGGTGGCCCAAGTGCTTATAGCCCGCTTCCAAAGCATTAGGGCATGTTGTCACCAGTCCCAGCAGGGAGTCAAGGTTCCCAGTGCTCTTGCTTCAAGGTACTGTAACTGCGGGGTCAAAGGGCTTTTGATGTCTGGGGAGAGTCAGTGCATTTAGTTATATTAGTGCGACCATGGGTGTTTTGTGTTATCTAAAATCTTCGGGGTCTGTATTTCTCTAACACAAAGGTAGCACTTACTAGTTTGTGTACATATACAGCCTTTGAAAATGTTTTCTCCCTAGATTATTTCAACGTTCTTCATCCCTACAGAGACTTCTTCCGCATAATATAAAGATGGAGAAACTGGTGCTATTTTGAGCTGGTATTCTGCCCTCACATGGAAAGATTTAACAAGAGCTTGTGCGCTTTTCTCCATTGACAAAACCCCGCCACTCTTCAGCACTTTTGTCCCTGCTTTCCTCTAATAAAATAACTTTTTGTGCTAGCCTGTGAGAGTCCTGAAATCCATCCCCTCAAATAGCAAGTTAATAGTAATCAGTCTGTGATCAATGTTGGTATGTCTCGAGGTATGTAGCTAGCATAGACTGTAGAGCGCTTGTCGCATGATCTGAATGAAGCGTCGTTCTTATCTAGCATGTGGGTTCCTTGTAATCTCAATTTATCAAAAAATAGAACTCTTTAATTATTGCCGGTATTCAAAACAGCACGTTGTTTCCTGAATGCGAGAAAACAAAAATGTTCCAATTATGTTAATAAAAGGAGGCTGTCATGTCTTTTGTGATACTTCTTAGTGCAACCTGTGGAGTATTGAATGGTTAAACATAGCCTGTGCTGCATCGGGAAGGTCAGTCTTGGGTGGCGATTAGCTAAGCCCAGCTGGAACTGTCTTTATTTACTTTGAGTTCGTTGTTGTAAGGCCAAAAGTTTGAGTAATTTTCACTGAGTAATCTGAATTACAGAAGAGGCAAATAAGTCTAAAGGTTTGCCAAGGATGATTTATTTCCACATTTGTGGCGCTTAATGGTTTTTGTAAATTTCAATTTGTGTTAGATAATTTATATCAGCTTCAATTTACATCAATTTTGCTGGTACATGGGTGTCTTTTTATGGTTAAGCGAATTAATAGTCTGAAATTGCCAGACACTGGTATTAATCAAGTGTCTTATTACAAGTAGAATGACTCTTATTATCATACATATAAGACCAAAAGAAATGCTAATTGCCTTAGTTAGGTGCAATTATTTAGTAGTTATCTAGACAATGACACTATAGGCAGGCCTGCTCTTGTATTATACCTTCTTTGTCATTCAGGTGATGACTTTCGTAGAGGCTGCCCTTTTGGCTGAGCTGGGGTTACTCCAGTTAGTTTTGTACTGTAAATATTTCACTAATTTTAGGAACATCTCTCTCTGTAAGTGTGTGTCTCTGCACGTGCATGAATAACGTACATAGCATGGGGAAGTATGACTTTCTATAAACTACTAAACCAAAATTTTCTCTAACATGCTGTGCAATCCAAATGAAACTTCTTTTACTTAGACGGTAAATCAAAACATTTTCTAATGTGTATTTCTTTTTTTTTCTCCTTTACTTTTGTATTTCTAAGGCAGTGGCACTTACCGTATTTCTCTTTTTTCATTGGTAACGATATACTACAGAAAAATAACAAATTATAGGTCGAATTAGACAGCCTATTGTATGTTTACTCCTCTAGATTAATGTTTTCCAGCCTACATTCACAGTGGGGCTGCTGGCTTGAGTTAGTTGTTTTCAGATAACAAGGCCTGGATTTTGTTGCTAAGGATGCAACTTGCAAAGGTTTTCCATCTGTTTTAAAAACCGAATAAGTAAATTTTCTATAAAGGATTCTGGTAATGCACTATAGCAACCATTTTCTATGCTAAAATTGGCTATAAATGGAACCATTTTCAGTGCTTGCTGCATTAGCTGCATAAGTCATAATGGAAGTGCTTTGAGTGTTGGTCGTTAGGACATGCGTGTAGAGCCGTATAAAGTGTGCTGAGTGCTAATACGCCGTGCTGTCAAGAAGAACTCACTTATTTCCTTTAATCACACTGGTAAATGAAGCTACTGGAAGGTTTTCCTTGGAAAATAATCTATATGAGAGAGGGAGGGAAAAAAGCTTACTTAGTTACCAAAAATATCACCCCAAAATGCAACATGCTTGTTCTGTTTAAAATTAACCCTTTTCTATATAAGTGGGAAAGTTTTCTCTTTTTTTCTCTCTTTTATTTCTCAAAGAGAAGGAAAAAGAAAGGAATTGATGAAAGGTGACAAATGCATTCATCAACCCATGTAATTTATTTTCTTAAACAAAAATTGAACGTTCTTTTTTCAAAAATGCATCTAGCAATTTTCATGAGCCCACCCAAAAACTGTGATTGTAAGAGGTTGTCTGAAGCACAGCCATGTTGTGTGCTACGCTTTTATGTCTTCAAAAAGGCATTTAATAACACTTCAGATATTTCTGTCTACTTTTTATGAACATATTTCCCTACAAAATAATTTCTAACATAGACTGATAAATCTGTATATTAAGTAGTTAACTCTAATACCCAGCCATAGTTCAAAAGCTTGTGTACTTGCTCTCTTTTCTACTGCCTTGTCCGTGGAAGAATCAACCAGTTTGGAATCAGGAACATCAATTTATTTTCTAACTTTAACAAGAAATCTCAGGATGAGATAGAAGAGAAAATATTAATGTTTGTACTATTCCTCTGTTTTAAAAATATTTTGTTGTAACTTTTAGGCTGAAAAAATATTACAATATCTAAACGATGAAATTACAGGTTTTGATAATGTAGTCATGTTAGAAATCAGAATTTTGAGACCTTTCTCCCTCCACTTACCTCCATTCAATATTTTATTCAAAATTATTCTTCTACTTTGGAGCTCAGAATATAACGTGTGTGGTTCATTCCGTCCTCCATTCTATGTCTAGCTCTCATTTAGAACTTTTCTTCGCTGGACCTTACTTCAGCCAAGTTGTTTGTTGCTATTTTAAATCAAGGTAGCAAGCTTCTGACTATTACTATTAATAAGTTTTGGTTCTTATATTTTTCCTTAACATCTTGGATTAGAATAAATCTAAATGGCCCTGAAAACCTGAAATAAGCTTGCTCCTCATCGAAATACTAGATTAGAAGTTATACTCTTTTACTGAAACAGGAGCGATGGGCACAAGCAACTCCCGACCTTTCTCTAGCTCACCACCAGGTATATCCAATGTCACAGTCTCCCTGAATAACTCATTCCAAGATATGGTCACTCCTTATGGGGAGTTATGTATAGTGCTTGCTTTTTTTTCCTCCTAAATTTCATTCTTAATGTAGCTGTTGTTTATCGTTCAGTTTGGGAGCATCTTTCCTATTAGAACTTCTTAAATTCTTGGAGCAGTCTTGCCAATCATGCCTCATCCTTGATCTCCTGCATTTTCTCTTTTGTAGAACAAATAACATCAGTTCTTCCAACCTCCTTGCAGAGGTCACATTTTCCAAACCTCTCAATCCTTTGTTTCTCCTCCAAATACAGTCACATTTATCCTTGTCTTCCTCGAAGCTTTGTTCCCAGTGCTGGATACAGCAAATGCTCCAGGTGAGGTCAACTAACCTGTCTTATTCTGTCATGCCTATCCAGAAGACAGAATAAAATTTGTGCAGCATGCTGACAACATCCCAGTGTTACTGCATGTTTTACTTACATCAACTGCAGTTCCTAGATTTCTCTCTTTTTTTTTTTCCTGTAATGTTGTCAATCTAAAATAATATTTTTAAATTTGACCTTAGTGATTTTCTTCAAATTCCTCAAGGATAAGGACCTGCAGAACCCAATTTAAAATGCCCTGGTTTGACTGAGGCAGGGATGACCATGTGCTGTACGCACCTCGCAAATACCTTAACTTGCACCAGGAATTATCAAACGTTGTAATTTTTTGATACCTTAAAATGCAAGCAATCAAGCAGGGAAAGAACATCCTGGTGAGATGTGCCCATACGTGCTCTTCAGCCTTGCAGCTTAGGGCAAGGACTTCTCCTTTCCTTTTAGAAATTTTCTGGATCTAACCCGTGCTCCCAGAGAGGCTGCAGGTCACCAGTTACGTACTGTGGACCTAAGATAATTCTGCAAGGTGGTTACAGAGAGCGCCACACCATGCTGTGCCAGAAGCTTTGCTGAAGTTCTTTCTGCCCTCTAAACTGTTCAAACTACCTGTTCAAAAAGGGAAGGATGCTCGCATTTTGTGACTTTTTTTTCCTCTGGATTTATCTATGGTTTTTAAAATTTGCTTCAGTTTTTTTGTGGGTTCAGAAGCTAAGCTATTCTTTTTGGCTTTTTTTTTTCTTCTCCTTTTTCTTTGTCTTTTCCTAGTTCCTTTTTTTGGTCTCACTTTAAGGATAGATGTTTACATTTCAATTCTCTGGGTACTTACCCTCTTCCATAACTCAGGGTCTAAAGATCATTTCTATCATTTTCATCACGTGCCAAATTAGATGCATTTAACTTGCCTAAATATTCTTTAACCAATTTGTTGCCCATTTTGAATTACATTTCTTGATCCTTGTTGATAATAATAGTAAATGCACCTAGCATTTGTTCAAAGACCAACTTTTGAGTAACAACTAAAGGAAAAAAGGCATTTAACGTTTCAGCCTCCTGTGTCAACTCTTATTTGCTCACCTTGCAAGGTAAGTAACGGACTTGTACTCTCTTCTGTTTTTCTCTTACATCTGGGGTATTTATAGAACCTTTTCTTACTTCTTTTTGTCTCCTGATAGTGGCGACTCATTTAAAGCCTGAATCCTTCTGCTTGTGTGTCTGTATCCTTGTACTGTCCTTCTCTAGTCTTCATCAGCACCATGTCCTTGTTCCAACTTTTTGTACCTTCTCCCTTTGATTATCAGGTCATTGAGGATCCCTGTTGCAGTGACCATCTGAAACAAAAACGTCTCTCTGACACATTCGCAGAACTTTGGGCTCTTTTGGGGCTATGTACTCACGCTAGCAGTTGTCTGGGTGATGTTTTCAGTTGCTGCAGTTGCTGATTTTGAGTTTCTTACAACTCTTTCTTATTTGTGGGGAATTCAGTCTATTTTCCCAACAAGATACTGCCCAGGATAATTAGCCAGAACTCACCTGGTCACCAGGGGGTGGCAGTAGCTTAGTTTTTGCTCTTGTGACGTCCTTAACTGAGCTAATTACCTAACACATTACTCCCTACAAGGTTGTAGGGGGCAGGCTTCCCCTGCCCCTGGATGTTTTGCATCATGCAAATTATAAAACATCATACTGATACAGGTCTCTTCTTATTTGCTCCCTTATAAAAGCACAGTTTTTTTTAAAAAAAATTTTTTTGTATGGCTAATCTAAATTAGTAAAGTTACCTAGTCTTGAAGCTTCAACTAAAGGAACTCTAGCTTCATGCAAATTATTTGTGATGCTATGTATTCTCCTGGTTTTTAGAAGCTAGAGGTTGGTATTTTCTGAAAATTCAGTTCTTTTAAAATACTTCAAAGGAGGAAACTAAAACCTTGAAAGAAAATTTCAAATTCCAAACACTGGAGAATTCTGAGATCCTCGCCACCCCCCCCCCCCCCCCCCCCCCGCCCTCCACCTTAGAAGTCAGTTTTGGACTCTGATCTTTACTGAAAAGATGTAGTCTAAGAAATACATGAATTTTACTGATTTAAATAAATGCATTCTAGTGCATACAGACTAATATCTACATAAAAGCACATGTAATGTTTTTAGGTTGTTCATCAATATAAAGGTGGGGTAAGCTGTGCAAGTGCAAAGTAGTTTTATACCAGTTTCTAGATGCCTTATCCTTCTCTTTCTATCCATTGTTTTGACTTTTTTCTTTTTTTTTTTTTTTTTTTTAAAGAACGCAGCTTATTTTAAAAGTGATCTTGTAAAGTTTTTGGCTAAAACGTGTCTTTGATTTTAAACAGTAAGGGACAAATTATTTCTCATGTGTGTCCATGAAATTGCTGTTGATATTGCTCAGGGACCTATGAGGACTGTTTTCTGCCAACAGAGCTGTGTAAGGCACGGAGGGCAATATGGCCCTGAATGCTTTGGGCGTCCCAGTTCAAGTCTGACTTGGAACAAATCCAGAAAAATCCAAGGATAAGATATTTTAGCTTTCCTGTGGTGAATGAAATTTGGTAAAGACTTAAGATTTGTACAAACTTGGTCACAAAGAGATCAACTGAGCTGTGGCAGTTTCCTGTGCATGTGCTCTTAGCCTGTAGGAAAACAGTCATACAGGATCAGGTCAGAAGAGATTGTACACGCGCACGTACAATTGAAGTTGAGATTCTACATGTCAACTTATTAAGTTACATGAGGGAGCTGATACTGGTGGAATCCAAGTGTAAAATAGTCCTTAAACCCCTCAGCTGTCTCTAATGTCCTTCAGTTTTCTGTATTTATAGGGGATAGATCGCAAATATTTTCCATATTTTGGATTTTCTGGCACCCATATAAATCAGTAATTCAGAGCTGCATTGTTTTTTCTCACAGATCAGAGAAAATATCTTCCCTACGTTCTGTAAACTAATTTTAAATCAACAAACAAGCCTTCAAAGCTTTTATTTTCTGTTTCTGGCTTCTAAAACTGCTGTTGATTGAATTTAGAAAAGAATTATTAGAGGAACCAATGTCAATAAAACCCCTTATGGGAAGGGGAGGGGGAGAAAGCTTAAATTGGTTAATGGACAAGAACTGCACCCTATCAGGCAGTGACATATTAGCCAGTAATGCTTGATGATAGACCCACAGTTCACACGGCTAAACTGTCAGCCCTTCTTGAAGGGTGGCCACATTTGCCTTGCTTCATCTGACAAAATGTATTTAGTGTTTAATTTAAAGCGCTGCTCTAGTAATAGAAAAGGGATCTTAATATTGCATTAGTGGAAAGCACTGAGCATCCAGTTCAATAAAATAGATTTTTTTTTTTTCTGCTTTACAAATAAGATGAGAAAGTGGATACTGTGCCATTTAGAACTGTTGTTATGTGAATAGAAAAACTACCTTAGCGAATGCTTGCTCTACATTTCCTTTGTCAAATGAATGGAAGAGACCAAGAACTTTCCATTATTTTAATGATTCTTTCACAAATGTTCACAGTGAAAATTCTTCCAAGTTGTTCTGAAGTTTTCAAGCGCTGCTAGTAATGAGAGGTGATGGATCAGCATATAGTCACAACTGGTCATTCTTCTGATGGAATAGGAGTGAACGATTTTGTAGTGTGGGATAATGAGGAATGGAGGAAGGACTTCAGAGTTGAGTATCTGCTAGCTATGAGAGGAAAGCTGGTGAAAACTGACCTGCTCTTTAACAGTGTGTGATACATGTTTGCAGTTATATTTTAACTGCTCGTGTATCATTGCATGTTCTGCACCAACCACATTGCTGAGACAAAGTGAGTTAGTAAGACTGTCTCCTACTGCCATCAACATGAATTGGCACAGTTCCTCCCACAAAGAGATGACCTATTAAATCAAGAGCAAAGCACTCAGAAACTTATTCTCGTTTCACATTCATATACATAGGGAAAGGTAGTCTTATAAATTAGTTTGTATTGCATGACCCCATCATGCAAGAATACATGAAAATCCTCACCCCACCAAAGAGTTAGCGGAATGTCTTCGGACAATTTGATGACAGATCATAACATCTCGTCAAAGAGTGTTTGAGTCATGTGCAGCTGTTAATGGTATGGTCTTTATAAGTTTAGTAGAGATGGAGTGTTTAAGATATGGTAGTATTGGTGGGTATCGTCTTATGGGAAGATTTCTTTATAAACAAAACAGGTATCCCTGCTTTGCAAAGCATTCACATTGATGTGCTCCATGGAGATTCACTTTGATCAGAGACTTTCTTTCCTGTGGAGAGTATGCGAAGTGGAGAGTTGCTCTCTCCCGTATCAGGGTCCATAATCACAGCAAAATAACGTCACGTTCTGTGAGACTCTCTTGAAGAGGAAGAATAAAACACTTCTCCCCTTCACGAAAACACAAACTCTTCAAATTTTCACACCCCTTATTAAGCTCCTTTGTCTCAGGAACTGCCAAAATATTTTTGTCTGTTGATTCCGAAAGCCTTTGTCCAGGCGGTGCCTTGCGTATCTATACAGGTTTTGTTATGTGATAACAGAAGCTGCAGCAGTGCTAAAGAAAATGTGTGACTGAACGGTGTTCATGTGCACAGATACTTTATACAGGCATCAAATTCCTATTTTCAAACTCTTTGGTTTACCAGTCCTACATTTAAGCGCGGTATACTTTTGCGAGCATGGGTATGGTTGTGATTTCTAATCCCATGTTTGAGTCTGTTCTGCCTTTAAGTTTGCACGATCCCTTTGTAATCTCTTTCCTTCTATTGCATGCATACACACACGTACATATTTTGTTTTGCTCCTGATCTCCTGCCTGGTATTAATTTTAGCATTATAAGAAGCTTAGAATAGATCTTTTGCTTCAATTTTTCACATTCTTTCCAAATAGAAAAGCAGGTAAAGATTTGTGATGCAGAACGTACATGAGCTGCTTCATTTAGGGGACTCCTATAGGTGGGAATAATTCAGCGCCTAATGTTCAAAATATCAAGGTAGAAGTCGGAAGTAGGTAGAGATGGGGAGCAGATTCCCAACCATAAAACTGGAAGATGCAGATTTTATCAGGGGTGTTACACTTACACTTCAACAGCAACAGTCCCGTGTATTGATTGTGAGGTATCTTGTGCTGCTCAGGAGGATGGCCAGGTCTGTGTGTCTTAGATGATGTTCATCCTATTGCTTTCTTAGTATAGTCGCAGGGGGCAACAACACTATGAGAGCAGCTGGTGACCTAAGGACAGAGAATTTGGTGTTAGTGGCCTACAGTATAGGTGGCATTTATTCCTTTTCTACATGTGCTGTGTGAAGTATGTGTCTTACTGAAGTCATCCTGTAACCTGAAATGAAGGGAGCACTTTGCCAGTGATGCATAAACTTTGCAGTTAGAGGGAGAACATAACTCCAAACATGCTTCGTTGTTTTCTACCCCCAGGCAGTGCTGACTAGCTAAACCCATGCTTTTGCATCCGGAAATGGTGTCTTGTGCTTTGCAGTCCCACACTCCAGCTGGGATCGGTGTCACAGTTAGGTCTTCAACTTGGTTTAGTGGGCACTGATTTCAATAAATGGAGAGGTCCAATAATTTAAGGACAGAATCCTGTGGTTGTTCTGGCCTTAGCCCAGGTTCCTGTGGTGACCACAATTTGGGTACCAGTTGCAGAAGATTTTAATTGTAATTTTGGTTTCAGTAACCGTTGCTCTTTCCTTCAGCAACTTTAATCATTGACCAGGAACACAATGATATTGTAATTCAGCAAAGATATCAAAGCTTGGAGGGGTTGTGGGGAGGGGGGTGGGGAAAGATTCTGAACATTACAAAAAGTCTTGTTTGCACCTTTTAGGCTAATTACTTGCTTATTAGCTTTTTTTGTTCCCGGGTTCTCCAGTTCCTGATAGCTGTGGGAAGTTCAGTGATCTCCGTGGAACTCCTTACCACGTTTTTCCCTCACTCCCTAGAAATTGTGCTTTTATCCACCAAATGTTGCACATTTTCTCTCTTGAATTCCATTGTCTGTGTTTACAAGCCAGATGCTGCAGTTCAGAATAGCCTGAGGTGTAATTTCCTCGCAAAGGACCCACCTGTGTTGTCCTTTAAAGGTTTGTAAATGGCGCTATATGAAGCTGGCGCCTGTTTTCGTGCCTGAATTAACATCTCAGAATCATAAAGCAAATGCATAAATATCAGACAGATGGGACACATAATACTCGTAAAATTATTACTGTCGTACTGAGATTCCTCACAGATTCATCGAGGGAGGCAGCATCCCCTGAATACTCTCTTGCTCGCTATTTGTGGTGAAGTTGCTGTGTAGCAGGGTCACCAAACTGTCATTTCCAAAACGAGTCGCTAGGTGCATCAGTATGATTACACTTGGTTACATTTTTATTCACACCGTATATTGAGTGCAAGCTTTTTCAATTTATGTATAGCATATTTTCAACAAAACCTTTTCACGGTTTCTTCCACGTGTTCATTCCTTTTTTATTTTCCTATTATGCTGCAGAAATGGTATCTGGAGGAGATGACTGGGTTTGGGGGTTTTTTTCTTTGTTTTTTTTTTTCTTACTACTCTTCCACTGTTCTAATCTTTCTACTTTTTTTTGAATAGCCAAAAAAAAAAAACCCTCGTCTCAAAACCAAGAACAAAATGATACATAAATACTAAAAATTTTCTTGCTCTTAGATTAAGCAGAAAAAAGGAAATAAAAGAAGAATGGAAAGGGAGAAAAAAGATCTTAGGCTGTTTTAATCATTTATTTTATAAAGTTTTGGGGGCAGGTGTCACTAAAAAAAATTATTCTCGGAGCTTCTGGCACTAGAGCTAATTAATTTTTTAAAAACTGAATGTTTGTAATGAAAAATTTCAGAAGTGTTTGCCTGTGTGTGTGAAAGAATAACCCGATAGTCTGGATTTATGGTGCAAAATGTCTGTCACAAGTGTCAGTGTAATTTTGGACATGGGGAAGAAAAGAATTACTCGCTCATTTTGTAAAGCTGAAGCAAACTGTCACTCAGCAAAACTGAGAGGGGAACATCTTGGGCCACGTGAGATGGCAGAGCTTTCTGGTGGAGGCAGCTTGGGAGGCTGAGCTTGGGGCTGGCTCACAAACTGTGCAGTGAAGAAAAGCCATGTGTGCTACAGAACTCAGGGAGGGCGCTATATGGACTGCGAAAATGAGACAATTGCGTTACATACTGCCAGATAAATGTTTTTGGAGAAGTGAGTGCTTTCTGTGTTTTCATTCTGAGTAGAGTTCTTCAGGGGCTTGGTTTCATGACACAAAGTGTGCCTTGATGAACCTCAAATGCCTCGGGGGGGATGCAGGCTATTTCTGGTGACCCTTGAGTGCGCTGTCACTGTGGAAAAACCCCACATCCGTGGTTTTAAATGGACCTCTGCCAAGATGCCACACATCTCCTCATCCCTGAACTTCCTGGCCTAAGGGAGAGTTGGGACCTGTCAAGCTCAGCTGCCCCTTCTGCCATAGAGCTGCCCCCGGCCAGTGCCCAAAGCATGGGGCTGCCTCTGTTCCTTGTGCCCTATCCAACACCAGTCCCTAGTCCCTCTGCAGCAGCGTGAGTCCTAGTGGCCACGGTGCCACCTGGGACCCTGGAGAGCATTCGGCCCATTCTTGAGAGGAAGGGGCAGAAATCTGGACTTGCTTTTGGAGTCCACCATGCTGGTGCACTGCCCTTGCCTTGTGATCTCCATACGAAGGAATCAAACAGGTGACTGTGCTCAAGTAACGTGGCAGATGTTAAATACCGTTGAAGGTTTGTAAGACAAGGTACACTTGACCACAGCGTATTTGAGAGCAGATAAGGCCCTCCATTTACTCCAGAGACACCCCCAATTCCTTGCGATAGTGCATCCCGTGTGGGATCATACAAGGGCGGTAGGTCCCCTAAGGCCTCTCAGCTCAGACAGGTGGTGAAAGGAAGGGATTTTCTGGCTTGTTGCTTCTTAATTTCTTCTCCATTATTTCAGACCCAATTGTGCAGTCGCCTGTAGATCCAAGCATGCAGAGCCACTACTGTTCAGTTCTTCTTTTCTCCTTGAGGGCTTATCAGAGAACATGCTGAGAATTGCCACCCTAAACCATTCTGGACTTTTTAAAAAAACCTTGACATCACCAACCTCATGTTTCTTCCTCTTTGTTTTTGTCTTTCCTTAACCCTTTGTAGTCGTGTTCAAGTATCACTAAAGGTGATCTCGTTGTTTATGGGCTAGCGTAGTTTTGTGAGATGTTGTGATCTGACTGTAGATCCACTATCAACAGACTCCGGGCATCGATGCTATCTAGAATGAAGAGTCATTATTCAGATCCTGGTTTGCAGTTGTTTGATTTGTAGGCTTACCAACAGTGTGTGTGCTCCTGTGACATCCAGTTCATCAGATGTTCACAGTCAAAATAGTCTTCATGAAATTATGCCATCCGTGGTTGGGATCGTTCCAGATAAGTGAGCAGTATAGTCACGCATTTTGGAAGTTATTCTGATTCATGGCTTGTGCATTCTTGCACATTTCTGGCACTATTTTGGATGTCTCTTTTTAAATCTTTCTTAAGAAAGTGTTGAGTGAAATTGTGAGTAGCATGCTAATTGGGTGGTGCATTAAATGGTTTGGGTGAGGCCAGGGCTCAGTGGTGCTGATGTGGTACGGTGTCACCTTGAAAGAGGAGGTTCTCCTTGCTTGCTTTGTGTGCCTTCCCACAATTTGCCCTTGCAAAGTTGACCTGCAAGTTGTCTGGGGCTTTGCTGCTGCTGTAACTACATGTGTTTTTCAAGGTTGTGGTGTACCAGCTCAGCCAATAATGCTTTGATATCTGAATTCTGTGGGCTTCATTATTCCCCTTTTATGTTCTGAAAAAAACCATATTTGGTGGCCATTCATTGCAGCACCCAGTACTTGATCACAGTACCAGCCTTTTTTTGGCAATGCTAGAACAGATGTGGTATGCTGAGTGTGCACTATAGAGTTAATTCTTGTTATAAAAGTTGATTATTTCCCATAATTGGAATCTTACTTTCATTTTTTAAAATTTTTTAATAGCCAGGCACAAAATAGGCTTCCCCCCCCATTTTCAGGACAGATTCATACTGCAAATATTTTATTACTGGATTAAACCACATTGATGCTTTCTAATGCACTCCTGGATGGGGAAGTAGAGTGAGAATTAAGTTCATTGAAACATTTATTCTAATAACACTGAAATACTCTTATCTTTGTTAAAATCGTGCATGTTTAAAACAAACCTTTATCAAACACCCTTTCCTTTCACAAAACATTTATACCAGGAGTGTCAAGATGAAAATTTTCTGTTCCAAAAACCCCAGTCTATTCTTACAGAAAGTTTGATTTTGAAGAAACAGTTTTCCAGCAGAATAAAGCTCCTGTGGTGGGGTTAGCTCTTAAATATGGCTGAATTCTATTGTGGATTTTACTCAAGTTATCTATGTGACCAGGTCCATGCATATGGTGCAGGTGAGGCAGTCTCTCTGTCAGCTGTCACTGGTCCTCTGCAGTTTTCCTGTGACCGCCACAGGAGTCCAAAGAAGAGACAGGAATTATCTTACAGTTCATGGAGGGAAACAGGACCTAGAAGTTTCTTATGTCATTTGAAAGGGGATGCATTACAAGTGAAAATGATGAGTTCAAGTGTTACTTTGCAGGATGATTACCATGTCACTGGAGTTAAGCTACTTTCAGTTCAGATTTTTGGGAAGACATACCCTTTAATGGTCTGCAAAGCATCAGAGCTCATAGTGAGGTGCAATGTAATTGATGGTTTGGGACTGTTGAGAAATATGGTGAAGGATTTTAAGTGACAATGAATAGCAAGGTCTCTTAAAGCACAAAACCCACTGGTTGTTTTAGCTGAAAGTTAATTCATGGTGATTTCATCTCTCGGATGTTGTGCCTCACTGGATTTTAATTTGTAGAGGCTCTGAGTAAAAGCAAATGGAGGACTGTGGCTTAAGAAGCGTGTTATCGTCAGCTATATAGCCTTGACAGCCTATCTCAGACTGCATGAACTTTATCCGGACTGTTAATTTTCCTTTTGAACTGTAAGAACATTTGAACGGGTCTAGTCAAAATGACATTATATGACAGGATGATTACACTTGCAGCAGTGAGGCTTTGTAGTCTAAAAGATCTTGGTTTTCTCATGGCTTGCAGAACTGAAACTCTTCGAGAAGCAGACTGAAGACAAATGAACTGCCACAAATGTAAACATCAGGATAGAGAGGTAGAACCACAACTGATATAAATATATTTAACCTTTATTGATTTCTCCTCTCCCCCCACCCCAAGCTGAGGATGTGGAACAATATATTTAACTTCCATTAGTGGTATATTTAAACAAAACTAAATAAAAGCTCAGAAACATGATTACAGTTTCTAAAATTTCAGACCCCTCAGCACTTTCTTATTTTTAGGCATTTGATGCACGTCTGTTTTATTAATGCCCTTCCCGTGATATTTTAACTCACTTCAGGGTACTGTTGAGGAAAACAGCTGCCTTTTCAAAGCATTAAAAAAACCCTGAGCAGATTAAAAAACTTCATAATGCTGCATATAACTGCAAAGAGCATCCCTGTTGTATAACTCCAAGGTTCAAATTTCTTAGAAGTATTACGTTGTATGTTAACCCTCAAATGAATTCTGTTCTTTGTTAAACTAATTAAAGTTCATGTGTCTTCACAGTAATGGCTGACAGCAAAGGTTAGATAGCCCTGTCTCTTTAGATCAGCTTAAATGTTGAACAACACTTTCTGTGCTGTTAGTCAGAAAACATACATCTGGCACTGCCACTGTCCACAAAATGGAGTGAACGTTAGCACTATAGTTTTTAGTTCCACTTGAACTACAGTTTTGAAACTGGTCCATAAATGTAGCTAGCAAAGTCATATTTAGGCACACAAATAAAGGTGACCTGACATTCGGGATGGGAAGAGTTGTCTGAAAATCAGATTGTTTTTACATACATTGTACAACTTAGGAATTTTGATTGGCATTGTGAGGTAACTTAATCAATCAATGCCTTTGCACGTGTGGAGTTAGTCATATACTGTTAGGAGTAACTAGGAGTGTGAGTTACGGTTCTTCCAAGTCAGTCTCATTGAAATCTGGTTTTCGTCAGAGATGAATATCGGGAAAAATGGCCTGGATGCAGCCTGTGACAAAGCCTGTTTTTCCTAGTCTCTAGCATGAGGCTTTGCAGGCTGAAAAACATCTGCAAAAGGGAAAAAAGAAACTACTAGGTACTGGTTTGCTTGCTTAAGGAAGGGCAAAAGTGAAAAGGGAGCAGGATGAATGCTAATAATGAACACATTAAAGAGTAAGCAAAGGGAATTATTTTATAGCTGGAGGGATAATTTAGCTGCAGGGCCGTCTGAGGATGAAGGAACTGAGTGCAGAAAATACTACGGATTTGAACAGAAACACAGAAATTTGCACAGAACAAAGAAACCCGGACTGCTAAAATAGGTTTTCTCTAAGTGCAAAAGACAGTCAGGAGCGAAAATGTTGCAGTTTGAAATTAGAAAGCTGTAGTCTCCAAAAGGGTCTCTTTCTAATGCAACTTTCTGTAGCTTCTGGGGCAATGTGAACCCGAGGGAAGGCTACACAAAAGAGTTTAAGTGACTCGTTAGGCTTGTTTAGGAAAACAACCCAAAAGCAAGTGAAACACAGGTTTTAAATTAAAGGGATGGAACAGAATCGGTTTAATGCTTAACGCCATTAAAACCCAAAATCAATCAAGTAGTCAAACTGGACTGACTGAAAGAAAGAGATGAGAAAGAGGTTAATAAATACATAAATAGGTATACACAGACACATTCCCTCACCCCACGTTGAATCCACATCCCCGCTTAAAAAAACAAAGACCCTTGCCGTATGGCTGAGGGGCGTGGGGAGTCGAGGAGAGTCGCAGCGTTCTTAACCTCCAAGGTTCCAGTCCAGGCAAACTTTTGCTAAGAGTCTTTCCCTCTCACGCCTCGTAGAAGACATCATCGTATCTTCGTTTCCACTTCAGTGGGCGGGGGTTTGAGTGGGGTGTCCTTCGGGCGACGGTCCAGCTGTGTCAACCCTGGCAGGATGACTTCCTCACCGGCTTACAGGGGATGGTCCTTCCTCTCATCCCTTGGTGGTGGACCTCCCGATGTGAGGGCGGGGATGCCTCACGTGCTCCTTTCCACCCCCTCGAGGAAATGGGAAATTTATCTGCGAAAGTTTTTTACTGCCACATGGAGGAAGCTGTGTTCTCGCTCTGATAGAAATCTCTCTCTGGGTCCTGTGCTGAAAATCAAATGGTGCCAGGGAGGGTCAAAAAACTCTGTGTTTTATATGCTTATTTGCTGAGGCGTGATTGATATGCCTCGGCTCCCAATAAGAAGCCGAGAGAGTTGTGGCGTTCTCTTCCCAAAAGTCGCTAGGAAGTTTTTCGTGTGAAAGGAAGAGAAGGGGACAGGGGTCTCAGCCCCGCTGGTGGCATCTTAACCCATTACAGAAAAACATTGAGGCAGAGCACTGAAAGGAGACTTTATTTTATTCCCACTCTATACGTATTTCTTATACTCTGTATAGCAGTGATTAGATTTTTGGAACCTTGCAGTCTTTGCTTCAGTTTGTGTCTTCCAGACAGGAGAGCTGTAAACTCAGACTGCCAGCAGATCTACTTGTTTGAGGGAAAAATATACTTAAATAACAGGGTGGATCTGAGGTCCAGCAGAGGTCTGGAAGCTTCTGACAGATGAGGTTTCAGGTATGGTTTCTAAACACCTCAAAAAATAAAGATTTGTGCTCCTCAAGTGAGTCAGAGAAATTGAGGTGGTGCTTCAGGACACTTAGTGACACAACAACCCAGGGAGTAAGCTTCAGCTACAGAATGTGCAGTCAGCTGTGTAACCTGTGAGAAAGCTGTACGGAAGTGTTCAGATATGAGTACCAGGGCAAGAATTGTCCATTTCTCTGTGAGGTTTGACTTTGAAAACTGGTTTTGTGCATAATAATATTTGTAACTCTCCAAGTCACGAGTGATTCGGATATTACCAAATGAATGTCAGTAAAATACCCCCTCAGTTCTGAGGTATGTTTGTGTAAAATAGACAGAAATTCTTAAGGTGACGCTTGGCAGATGCTGTGCGTTGTGGAAGGCTGCAAAGCTGAGCCAGACAAACGAAAGTCCACGAGTTGCCCTGGTTGCTTCAGAATTCTCATTGTAGGTTTCAGAGTATATCTTAGTGGCAGATTCATCTTGTCCATTGCACAAGTACTTTTCTTTATATCTTTTGCATAATTAATATGGAGTTTAATCATTTAAAATTAATTTGTGAAGCCTAAAACACTAGAATCAACTAATTACTGTACACGTTTTATTTCTGTGCTACTATACTTTGCTTCAAGTGTGTGTTCAGGTTTAGGAAATGATGATACACAAATTTATTTAAAAGCAATAATTCACGTATGATTGGCAATAAACTAAAATTATAATGATGAACATCGTAATTTATTGCAGGCTCTTTATGAGATTTTCCATTTCCCTCCTTCTTCCCTTTCCTCTGGAGGAGAATTCTCTGTAAATACTTCTTTATTTGGAGAAGTTGACCATCATGGCACAATAACTTCCCAGAATAAATTCCTACTTGAATTCTGATGCATTAGTAACATTATTTTCCAGTAACTGACACACAAACCAGTTGTTCTCCTGAAATTGCATTGCTTTACTTATGAAAATTTACCCATGTAGGTGAAAAATTCTGATAGAGCTGAAGTTATTTTGAAAGTGCATCTCCTCTGGAGATAGTGGACATGGAGTACCTACTTTGTAGCAGTTGCTGCGGAGGACAGCAGTGACCAGGATGGGTGGTTTCAAGGCAGTGTCTTTTGCAAGCTGAGCACCGAATTACCATTGTGCTTGGTTTCTTTTGTGCCATTACGCAAGGAGGAACACGCCGTTGGAAGCAATACTGAATTACAACTGTAATTGCTATAGACTGGAAGCCTTGCTCCAGGAAAAAAAAAAGCAAGACTTCTACTTTCTAAGGTTTTTGTATTGTCTAACTACCTACCCATTTACAATACCTCTCTCCCTCATTGATCTAAAATTTCCAATTCCTTGATCTTCAGCAGCTATATTATTAAAACCTAAATATCCTTGTTTTTCAGTATGTGTTGATTTGTTGATTTTTCACTTTATCGTGGAAGAATCACGGCAGTTGGAGTCTAAATGGTAAACAGAAGAGGGCAAGTGCTCTAAAATACCATTGGGGAATATTCCACCTAATTCTGAATAACTCTTCACTTTGAACTTGTTCAATAATGGTTTTGCTTCCTTTTACATACTTAAATAACCTTTTATTTGTACAGTTATTTGATAACCTGTCTTCATTCAGACACTTACAGAAGTTGTTCTTTTATTCATACAGACATTCCTTGTTATTCACACCCAAACTAGAAACATGCTTTTTATGAAATTTCACTCATTTCCTCAAAGGATAAACCCAGGATTGCATGTGCTATATAGTGGTATCCTTAAAAAGCATGTTTTCTTGGTTAATTTGTGCTCAGAAAAAATTCTTATAAGGGAAAGGTCTCATCACAACTTTGATCTGGACGACTTCTTATGAACAATCTCGGGAAACACTGGCTATTCAGTAAGGCTTGGGGGAAGCCTATGGACAAATCGGTGTTTGCAGACTCTCGGGGCTGTAATTTGCTGAGCTGGGCAGATTATTTCTCTGCTGACTCACATTGTATGAAGGCTTTTGTGTGACTGCAAAGCCTGGGTGAAGCATTGCCAGGATGACCTCCCAGGAAATTATTTCCCAAGGTTCAGGGCATGAGAGAATCAGGCCCATGCTTTATATTTGTTTCTTGCTAATTGCTTTTCTAACATGCCATTGTTTTCTGTTCTCAATTTGTCTCTTCCCTTTTATACTGGCTAATTTGCCATTTTTCTTCCTGTTCTTCCACCGCAGAAAAGAAGCAGGCTATTCACCAACGCGTGATCACCGTCACACCGTTGGCTTGCTGCAAAACAAAACATTATGTTAAAACAGAGCCTGTCTGTGGTGACTCTTGCCTATCTTCATCTTTAAAGCGCGTCACGAACTAAGCGGTGCTGCTGCCAGTGCCTGCTGTTATTAATGCTGCTCTAATTAGGCCAATCAGTTTTAATTAGTATACTGTCATGTAACAATCTCATAAAATACTTTGTGTAAGAAAATTGATCTGGCTCTAATGCTAATTAGTTCGCTAGGCTCCTTGCCTTATAAATGGGAATTGATTACTTCCCTTCAACCCCTCCTTCTTTCTTTTTCACTAATTCTCCCTTAAACTCTGTATTCTCTTCTTTTTTCTTTCATGATTTTTTTTTTAGTGTTCCCGTATCTCCCTCAATTAATTCTGCCCGTAACCCCGTCTCTAGTGTAACCAGAAAAGAACAGGGCTTTAACACTTGTCAGAGAGAGCCTTCCTCAGTCACACTTTTTCCTCTCAGGAATTTGCCAGATCAGAGACCCCTAATCCTAAGGACTCTCTCAGAACTAAAGCTGACAGGGTTGGGCCCAGGTCAGCCCACTCATAAATCAAAGCTGGTAAAAAGCTAAAGCTACGCCTGGAATCGGAGATTTATAAAGACAGTAGCATTAACATTACAAAAGAAATGTTTTATTGGCTTTCACATGGGGTTTGTTTATTGCTAGTAAACTGCAGAAGAGTGAAACAATAAGGTTAATAAATGGGAGAGTGAGCAACACATAAACAAGTACTCCTTGTTGCTCTCAAAGCGCTTTAAAATTGGGATTAATTTGGTTAATTGTGAACATAGCAATAATGCGTAAAAAGTCTGAAAATTCTGGCTCTGTAACTTTACAGTGTAGTTTCAGTTCAGTTATGCTGTCTGGCTTTTAATATAAAGTAAATTTGCAGGCAAAGACAAAGCTGATTGTCAGAAATTTTTCCTGTTTTGTTCTGTCTTATAATAATAATAATGAAAATAAAGTCTTCAGGATATTTATAGGAAAAAAGACCCAAAACAACCACAAACCATGAAAGATAACATGAAATTTTAATCCTTTTCATTTTCCTTTCTATTTTTTTGACATATTGGCTATATGGAGCTATGTGCCAAAGCATATCTAGATATCACGAGTAATAATGGATCTAGAATTGATGTAAGCAGTCTCATGTGGCATGCTGGTTTTTGGTATGGGTGTTCATGCCTGGATGTTCCAGGCACTTTGCTTATTTTTTGGTATCTCCACCCTAAGAATGGTATTGTGACTTAACATTAATGTCTGAAAATTACACAGCAGGCATCATGCACGTGAGTGCAGGAAAGGTCTTTGCAGAGTCCCAAGTGCCTGTGTATTGTCCTTTGCTTGCTTTTACTAAAAGTATGACTATCTTGCAGTTAGCATTTGCAAAGTCAAATATCTTAAGCTTGGCTACATAATTATATTATATCTGTATGTAGATAAGTCTGTCTCCGAAGGACCTTTTTAGTGCATTAGACAGGCACACATGAGTAATTCATGTCTTTTCCTGGCCAGTTGTGTATCTGTTTCTGCTGTTGCGGTACAGATGATGGGAAAGAAGCAGGAGGAGAATCTCTGGTTATTGAGTGATCAGTCATTGTCCATTTTTGCTTACAGTAACATTTGTCATGTTCAGAGGTGAAGTTTTCCTCCTACTTTTTAATGAAATAAAAATCTAAAGGCTAATATAATTTGATGAATGTGCCTGTGTCAGAGAAATACTCAGAGACATTAGGTATGATGTCAAACTATATTTTTGTGCCATTTATTAATTTAGGGAGTAGATACTTCCTCAGTCTTCAACTAATTCTTGGGTCATTAAAAGTATTTTGTCTCTTATTTTTTTTAACCTGCAGGTTCCTGCTAAGAAATATTGCTGTTTCTTTTAGCTCTTTGAAACTAACGTCAAGTGTAAGTGTGTGTATGAATGTGTGTTTCCTAAGTGGGTTCCTGAAACACTTTTACTGGAGATAATTCCAAAATGTGTGCTTGTTGACAGCTGAAAATAAAGGAGGCATCTGAACTTGGTTAAAACAAATTTTTAGAATTTGTAACAACAGACAGGGCCGTGACAGTATTTCTTTAATAATTCCTGTCTCACCACCATGACATTTCTTTTGAAGTTCCAGCAAGGTTGCTGAAGGAGCAATTTGGAAAAACCCTTGTTAGCATGAAATGTCCAAAACAGTTGTTCTTGAGTTGATTTGATTACATCAAGATCTGGAGTTCCCCTCCATCAGAACACATCGTCATTTCCTACAAGATCTGAGGCGTGTTTACCAGCATACTCTGGATACTCAAATCCCTTTAAGGGAGATGCTGAAAATACACTGGTTTATATGTCTGTAAAATAAGCGATGACGCTAAGGACAAGAGATATTACATCTCTGACTGTAAAAGGGAAGTGTCATATTGAGAATTTCATTATTCATTGCAGTTTATCATTAAAGTTTCCCACACCTGTTTTGTCCCACAGGAAAAGCTTGACTTCTCTAACCAAAGGCTGACCAGAAATCTCTGGGTGCTGGAAAATTTACCAAAACACAAACACACACATGAAGCTTCTAAGCAATTGCCTCCAGCTTCTAATATTAACCTTGTCTATGTTTTGACATAGGTGAAAACTTGGCCCCTTTAAAAAATGCATTTGTAAACCTTAGAACAGAGGTGATGTTAACATCATCACTGCTTATTTTTAAGTCTTAGACCATATAGTAGGACAGAAGTATAGATGCCAGTGGATCTTATCCAGATGCCAGTTGAAGATGTCCAGGGTTACAGCTGGGCCGGCTCCCAGACAAATGGCAGGTGCTCTCTATTACCCCCTCCCCCCTTCCTTCCCACCCCGTTTTCCCAAAGAGGGGAAAGAGAAAAAGAGCAAGGGAGAGAGACTTCTGGATTGGAAAAGAAAACTAAAACTGCTTTAGTGAGAAGAAGAAGAATAAAATGAAATATATACAATGCCAATACCAAACCCACCCCCTCTGATGGACACCATGTCACTGTCACCACTGATGCTCTGGGCAGATGCTGGGGAAGGCCCAGGCTGGGCTCAGCAGCAGATGGGAACCAGATGCAGGAGCTGGATTCCAGAACTGGATTCGGGGAATCAAATGGGATCAAATGGCCAGGGATCAAAAGCAGAACGGACAGAGTCCTCCTCAGAAGTTGGGCATTGAAGAAGAGAACTGACCCTTGTGATCCCTCAGCTTCATATTGAAGATGATGTCTATGGGATGGAACACCTTGTTGGTCAGGGTAGGGTCACCTGTCCTGTCCGCTCCTCCCCGCAGGTGCAGCCTCTCACTTACTGCACCCCACCGTGGCACACAGGATTTAGCAGTGACCTTGGTCTGCACAGGAGTGAGGACAAGCCAGAGCCTTTCTGCACCCCAGTCCCTGGCAGTGACTGCAAACATCAAGCTCTATCACTTCTGGAAGCAGACACTGTCTGTACAAATATGCCGTTAACTTCAGCAAGTGCCGTCACTGAGCAGAGACTGAGCTGCAAGGGCCAGAAAGTAACTGCGTATCCTCTCCCCACATGTTTACTCGTTCTGTGCTTCCCATCCTGAACCCCATTGCATGGAGTGTTGCTGCGCGCTCTCCAACACCTGACACATTTCGTCCTCAGATGTGTTCGAGTGTTGTGAGATATGACCAAGAAAAGTCAGTTTTGCCAAGTATTGCTAAACGTAACTTTTATTTGTATATAAAAACAGTATTAAACTTGGGCACCACTGTGAGGCAACTGTCAGCAAATTTTCCTTTTGACCACAGGATATTATTAAAAATATTTCCCCTGCTGTGCCGTATGAGACTTAATTAAATATTTGTTCAAACGGTCTTGAGTTTCCCCAAATAAATTGATGTAGTAATTTGGATACATGAAACTCTGAAATTCTCCAGTCATCAGGAGTAAAAAATATTGGCCTTTGAAGGCATTTTTCTCAGGGCCTGCACTGAGATCACAGATGTCACCAGAGCACACCTGGATTACACGGAAGTCGCAATAAGTGTGTGGTCTTTGCTGTTGACATACAAGTCTCTGCCGGGGCGCGCCCAGACTAACCTTTGGGCAACTTCAGAGTTCTTGTTTGGAGCTCCCCTCTGTGTCGTGAGTCCATCTACTATCACAGGAGAAGAAGATTGTTCTCTTAACGGCCTTGTGCTCCGTGTAATCTTCCAGACAGCTTTCCTTGTGTGACCCTGTACTGTCACTAACAAAACTGTTTCCCCAGATATGCTGGTATACCCCTGAGATCCATCTAGTGTAAGAACAAACCCAAGGATTCATGTCATGTCTCATGCAAGTAAAAAGAGGAAAGGTAGAAAGTCCTGGAAGAAGGAAAGGGTAGCCTCCAGCCTACAGATGCATACAAATATATATATGTATAAAATATACATATATGCTCACACACACTTTTTTCGGTGAAAATAAAGCAGGGGAGGAGAGGAATTCTTTTTTTGGTAATAGAAAAATACTGTATTATTCTGAATTTTAAGGTGCTCAGAGCTTGTGAGGTTTTTGTTAATTGCTGAATATTCTAATCTGCACAAAAGTGTGATTTTTCACAAATAATTTTTTTTTGAAAATGTGTCTCATAGCAAAACAAATTAAGTTCTCAGTTGGAATAATGTATATTTTGGGTTTTTTTCTCTAAAATATTTTATTCACTAAGACCTTTTTAAAACAAGGAGTGAGCTCATGATGAAGTGAAATGGGGAATTTATTGATCTAAAACATGTTTGCCCAGAACAAGGCAGAAGGAAAAAAAAAAAAAGAAAAACGGAAAAACTTGGGCTAATGTTCAACAGTGCTGATGTTGTGACAAAGATATGGTGACTGACTCTTTGAATACAGATGTTAGACTGAGGAGGCTGCTAAATTCTGGTAGCTGAAAATAACCTGTGAGTGTTATGTGCCTGAAGCTCCCTTTAGCTCCAGATTGACTGCTGATAGTATTTTCTATATATACTCTCCGGTATCTATCTAATCTTTCCATCTAATAGATATAGCAAAAATTCCACTGTCAGCTGGCAAAAAATGTTATACTTCCTGACTGCAATGTCATTAAGGGGTCATATTTAGAGTTATGATATAGCTGTGAACTATGACTATCACAATGTAGAAGGACTTGTGCAGAATCTTAAACAACAGAACAGCTGAGCTCAAATGAATTTGCTGCCTTTGTGATGTCTGGCTGGGTCATTGCTGGTGTCATAATTCTACTATTCAGTGAAATATTTATAAGTTTTGAGATCAAACATGGGACCAGAACAGAGCAGAACAATCCCTCATTTGGGGATTCAGACTGGTCCTTGGTTACGTAAAAGCTGGGGAGAAAGGGGCAGAGGGTATCCCATGCCATAGAGCTAATGCACTGCCCAGGAGCTGAACCCCTCAGCTGCTCTAGTCAGCCTGAATCCCTCTGCTACCTGTGCTGGGATGCTGAACCTGCCTGGAAAAGGGATGCGAATGTCAATTTTATAAAAGAAAGAGAAGCCAAAAGAAAACTGATGTAAAGCCAGCATCTGAACAAATGGGAAAAAGGTGACTGCTTCATTTTGAGGAGAAGTAGGTGGTTGTTTCTCCAGCTGCAGGAGGTAACTGAGTCACTCAAAATGGAGCAGAGCAGAAGAAAGGGGCAAATGGGATTGAATTGCTGCTTTAGAAAGTGCAAAACATTTGTATCGTTCCTGCAGTGGGGAGGCCAGGGAGCAAGCACGTTGCTCTGTTGCTGATTTTATTTCATCCTTTTTTTCAATACGGAAGAATTGCTGTTAGGAGCAATATCAGTAGTTGCTCTAGCCGGCACATAAAATGTCTTCACTTTTCTTATTTTTGATTCAAGAAGAGCTGGGTTAGAGGTAATACTGATACAAGTCTTGAGAGAAGGAATGTGGAAACTTGGGAGGCAGTTTGAGTCCCTGTCTTGCTGGGAACTGACCTCCAGGCTTTGGGGCAGTTGCACTGCACAGATGGCATTTTCTATCTGAAATCACCTACTGCGAAGGCGAGGATCTGAAGATGCATCCTGTAGCTTCCAGCTTGTGCCTGAAATCAGTTAATCTCTTTTCTTGGTTTCCCAGAGCATGGAAAATTTATATTTAGTAAATTTAGACACATTGCAATCAACTTTCACTGAACTTGGCATTTGTTGGATGTTAAAAGTAAAGATTACTATGATCTTAGTATAATTATTTAATATTTTAGCTAAAAATTCAGATGTCACTTTTGCCATTATAGTTAGGGCATGGGTGCATAACCAATAGTTAACTCGATTCCTGTGTGTTTGTATTTTGCAACAGTGGGAAAAATAACAAAAGTTGCCTACGTATTATACAGCTTTTCCCCAATAAACATCATGCAGATATATTTAAATGTTTGCATGCAGGCTTTCTGACTGCCATTTGGCCCCAAAATGATAAATACCCAGAATACTGGCAATAAAATGTCAAAGTTATTAAGGACATTATTCCAAAATGGCGCTTGGAAAAGTAGAATAAATTGTGTTCTCATGTTTATAATTGGAAAAAAAGACTGCATCTATTATTACTTTAAAATAACATCTTTGTCTTAATATTTGCTAGAAAATCTGGGGTGTTGCTGCCTGGTAAGATAGGACATTAAAAGCAATTCTGTTATCAAAGTGTGAAGTTGTTTCTTATTAGCATACGTTTTCTTGCTACTCTACATTTTCAGTTGGTCAGGGCCAGGAAGGGAGATGTATGTACAAACCCATGCCTACATACCGTGATACACGTGCCTACATAGAAAGAAGAGAGCGAGTGCTGGACTAAAACGTACGCGACTCAGAGGCTCACATTGCCTTCAGTTGTGTTGCCATGTGGGTTACGGGCCTTTTGACGTGACCTCATGGCTTTTCTGACATGTAAATGAGGCGCCACTTCAGCGCTTCACGTAATGGAAGTAGTCCTGTGTAACTCTCCGGTGTCATCTCCGACCCCCCACCCCTTAATTTCTTTGAGCTGTGGTCAACTCTGTCATGCTTGAGCAACAGCTTAAATATCCTGACTTTTGGCACTACCCAGTGTCGCTTATCGCTTTCCCTCATACAAGGGAGATCCCCCATTATTACAGTGTGCTTTACTTCTGTCTCTCAGAAAGAAATGTTTTCCTCAGCTTTAGATTTATGAGCCATTGTAAGCTTTTCTGACTGCTTCCGAAGAGGATTCATGTCTGCTTGTGCTCACAGCATCTGACAAATCACTCAGTTCGCAAAGTTCATTTCTTTCACTATATGGGAATTCTTCATTTTTTGTACATCCCCCACACTTCACTGCCGTAATTTGAAGGATTTTGCCTAAAAGTCTGAAACAAGAGGAATATATTTTATTTGTTGTTGCTTTAAAATGTGGATTCAATCAGTTCTGTTTCTCTTTTCTTTGTCTCCGCAGCATGAAAACCAATGAAAGGCACCTGCACATTAAAACAAAGGCTAGTTTTCGGGTTCTGTTTTTTGGAATAGTTGATTTTTGCCTTGAGGAAAAAGGGTAGACTAACTGATCTAATGAGGTCCCTTCCAGCTTTGTTTTCTGTGTTTCTGTGATTAACTAAATGTTCATGGGGGAAAATACCTTTTATTTTTATATCAGATGCTTGGCATTCAGCAATTCTTATTTTGTTTTAACTCTGCATTTTATTCAAATGATGCGCGTTTTGTTTCATAATTAAGATCTTCCTTTGAATGTAAGTTCTGGTTATGAGGCATTGGTCCTTCAGCCATACCAGATGATAGTGACCAATAGATGCTTTTAAAATATCACATATGTAGAGAAAATCTGCACCAAAAGAATTCCTTTTTTCTTTTTTTTTTTTCCCTCTTGGAGAAAACAGAGCCAATATTCAGCTTTTCCCTTGGGCTCCTCTCTGTCTAGATTTGAGAAGACCACAGCCTTTCCTGTGTCAATCTGCCTCCTTCCGTGGGAGATGGGAGGCTCCCAGAGAGAGAGACAGCTCAGAAGACTCTTAGCTATTTAATATTCCTTCTTATCTCAAAGTGAGTAGCCAGATGATATTAGCTTGCATTTTCCTTTGAAACGGACCCATGAAGATTTTTCTCTTCAGTCTCTTGGGTGTGACTCAGTTGCTGAGCTTGGCATATCCTTTTTCTAGGAAAAGGCATATCCTTTCTCTAGGACATCTGCAACCGTGGGTGAAAGATCCACCTAGCCAGGTTTCTGGTCCCCACCAATGGCCCGTGCAGGTGCCTGGGGAGAGGATGAACGATATCTTTTCCCCCTCTCCCTATTTCCCCTAGTCAACAGAAATGATCGTTACACCCTCGTTTTCTTTCAACAACCCACGGTAAAAGAAGTTAGATCAGTTGTTAGTGTTTGTTGTGCCTGTATTTATGAGGTTGTGTTGTAAACACCCCCGTAAGATACTGGATTTTTTATTTCTGGCTGCAATCCTTGTGGATGTTGGTTTGGTAGCTTCAGTGCTAGAAGCTTGGCACAACAAGATATTAGAGGTCATCCATCTCAGCCCCCAAGAGCACTAGACTGTTTTCTATACCCTTTGGGCATGGGGACTTTGAGGAACCCTTTTTAAAAAGGGTTTCTTGAGGGGGTCTGCACCAGTTCTATTGTCAGACTTCTTGGCGTCGAACTGTTAGAAATTGCTTGATGCTGATTTTGTATTTTTTTCCTGGCTTTGATTTCCTCTGATGGATCATCGTTACAACCCTTCCCTTTTTCAGCGCTTACCGGCAAACAGCTGTCATATAACCCAATAGGTTATCAAGCTGGTTCACTTTATTTTCAGTTTTCTCCTATATCATCTTCTCAAGCTCTTATTAACTGCACATTTGGTTTCTGGTTTTTCTCACCCACTTTAGGTCTCCTGTGTGGGAGATCACAGAATTGTAGTGTCTTGCACCTGGGTTCACCAGTGTCCCCTAAAAAGCCCAGGAGTGCTGTACATTCGCAAACAGATCTGGGGTGCTCAGGGCTTCTCCAGAGAGTGCAAGTGTCTTCCTGAGCATCTGAGTCGTATGAGGCAGGAAGCTCTAACTTCTTCTTTTCTTTGTTTTAATGACTACTTAGTTGCAAACTTGTTTTAAATTTGTTCTCTACTACTCTCCTAGATTTTTTTTTTTAAGCAAATCTACCTGTGCATGCCATGTACTTCCATTGTGTTTCTAATTTACCTTTTAAATAGGTATATTGATATCTTCTACAAACAACATTTTTTCAGGATGCATAAAATATGTTATTTTTTCAGCCACAAATACTACCCTAGTTTGCAGTATTACATGCAAATAAAATGAATAGGATTTTTGCACTCTTTCTACATCCTTCAGGTGACATTATAAATCTGTTTCTTTTGGGAGAATCAGTGACTACATACTTGCAACTTGATTTCTTACTAGTTTACAGTTACAATTCACTTAGAGTTCTTATGGAAATTTTCAGTTTTGGACTTAAGCTGGTTTGAAATAATCTTTCAGTAAAGGTTCTGTGATGCATTATTGAAGGGGAAGGTAATTATATCCTCATTGCTTTTCCAGAAAGTTTTGTCATTCCCTTCACCAAGTCCTCCCTATTGTGTTGAGATGAACTGCCCCTCTGGTCTTCAAAACCATCCACAGCTTCGTCCTTACATCTCTGATCTATGCAGATCTTGACACGTGCCTCTGAGGTCCACTGTAAGGCAAAAGAAGAAAGAAAAAAAGGAATAGCTTTATAAGATGGGACAGTGCTAAGTTTTATCATACCCCTGAGGGGAATGACCTCGTGAGGGTTGTCTGTGTTTTTATTTGGGACTGGGTGATGCGGCTGGGTGATGGTTTGATACTAAATGAGCCAGTAAGGTACCTTACTTTCAGTGAGACTTTGCAAGCTCTATTAGTCCTACTTCTACAGACAGAAATTTCAAAGTTTTCCAGGCCGTATGTTAAGCTTACAGCCTTATTTGTATCACTCTCAACAGGTCTGCTTAATATTCTTTTATGATATGGTGCATGTGTGAAAACTACTATTGCTGGAAAGATGAGATGGTGTTACACACCAACAGTGTTTCGCTTTGTTTTGACAGGAGATATCGAACTGCTGTGCAGTGACCAACGCATGAGGAGGTTTGCACTTGCAATCAGGGATTCATGAAGTATAAATAAAAGGTTTTCCTCCTCGCGCAGAATTACCGTGAGGGAATTTATTTTGTTTGGTGGCCGCAGTTGTATTATATGGCCATTAAGAAGAAGCCGCTGAATCAGACATTTCTGTGATTTGTGTAATTTGTTTAAGCTTATGCTATAATTAAAAAAATCTACTAGATTTTTTTGCAGATATTACCCTAATGTTTGTGAGATGCTTCCCCTATCTGTTACTGAATCATTTTCTTACACAAATGTACTTCCCAGGTGTGCTGCTACACTGGTGCCTTTAACAGAATTTTATTTACTGCACTCCAGAATTATCACTTTGCTTTCATCAACACTTATGAGTAATTTAATATGTGCAAACTAAATTTGTTAAGATCAAAGCACTAACTATGATGCTTATTCTATGCCATCATTTCTATGGCAGTTAAAACCTTAAGGTTAAACATATGTTGACATACTTTCTGAGTGTATCTTCTGGAGCGTCCTGGTTTGAGTCAGAACAGAAGTCGTTCTATTCAGAGATTTCACTTTCCAGCTCAGTCTCTGCTCAGTGACGGCACTTGCTGAAGTTAACGGCATATTTGTGCAGACAGTGTCTGCTTCCAGAAGTGATAGAGCTTGATGTTTACAGTCACTGCCAGGGACTGGGGTGCAGAAAGGCTCTGGCTTGTCCTCACTCCTGTGCAGACCAAGGTCACTGCTAAATCCTGTGTGCCACGGTGGGGGTGCAGGAAGTGAGAGGCTGCACCGGCAGGGAGGAGCAGACAGGACAGGTGACCCTGCACTGACAACAAGGTGTTCCATCCCATAAATGTCATCTTCGGTATGAAGCTGAGGGTCTCACTCTCGTGCTCTCTTCTTCAATGCCCAGTGTCTGAGGAGGACTCTGTTCTGCCTTCGATCCCAATCCGTGCATCCCTGAATCCAGTTCTGGAATCCAGCTCCTGCATCCTGTTCCTGCCTGCTGCTGAGTCCAGCCTGGGCCTTCCCAGTGTCTGCCCACAGTATCAGTGGTGACGGTGACACGGTTGCCATCAGAGGGTTTGTGTTCGGTATTGGTACTGTATATATTTGTATATAGTTGATTATTATTATTATTATTCTCATTAAAGCAGTTTTGGTTTTCTTTTCCAATCTGTAAGTCTCTCTCCCTTACTCCTTTTCTCTTTTCCCCTCTTTGAGAAGCGGGGGGAAGGGCTGGTGTGTAGTGGAGAGAGTCTGTCATTCGTCTAGTAGCTGGCTCAGCTCTAATCCTTTACATGGAGGAAATTGATGTCTTTCCCCGACTGGTAGGTCTGCAAGCTATTTCATTTCTCTCAAGATCGAGTTGTGAGATCTCTGTACCTGTTTGGTAGAAAATTAAGACAATGGTATTTACTATGGGCAGAGTGTAAAGATCGTATGAGGAGATGCAGGAAGCAACTATGGAAAAGAATCCTTTCTCTTTGCTATACCATCTGAAAACTTGCTTGTCCTCTGAGTGCAGTACGTAGAGTTTACCAGCTGTGAGTGATCTCCTTGGAACCCTAACCTTAATTTTCTTCTTTTTTTCCCTTCCCCCTTCCCTCCAGGCTACTTAAGGTAGAAAGCACTAGAACAAGTAGAAAATGATGCAAAACCGTCTAGCTGACACACTGATAAAAGTAAGATGTGATGCAGCAAAATGAATGCTCTTCTGCCAGGATTATAATACTGAACATTTTAAGTAATTTTGATTTGCGTTCCTGCCTAGCATGTTGATTTCTGAATGAATTAAACTCTACTGCATGCAAATGGATCCTATTCCCAACTATTTGTCACATGCTTGATGCAGTTGTTCTTGCTGAAGGAGTGTCTGCTTAAAGGAGATGTTGGATTTCACTGCTGAGACTAAGCCAGGTGTCAGCAGTTTGGGATATGTGCGCACCAACGGATACTTGAGAGATCGTGGGCATATTGAAAGCTCTATTCTTTTGGATGTACTGGAAAATAGTGAATGACAGGTCCAGAGCAATGGCACTCTGTATGAGGAGTCAGCTGGGAAAAAGAAAGCCTTGTTACAGGAACTATAAATGAGAATAACTGTTTGACTTGAGGAGAACAAAATGAGCTGAAAATCAACCCAGAAATACATGGTCAGACATAAAGGGAGCTGTCTTGGACTTGCTAACAGTTCTGTCTTCAGCAAACACTGTTAAGCTCGTATTCCTGAAGGAGAGAAAAATAGCAAAAAAGTAAAATCTAAACCAGGAAAGCCACTGATCCACTCTGGATGGCAAGCAGAATGCTATATCTACTGGGAGAAGAAAAAAAACAGGCACAGGGGAGGTTCAGTATCTTGGCTGCCAAGGGTGAAAGAGAACTAGCTGTTCTCTTGGTACAGCAGATGAGATTTCTATTGCACACAGAGGAAATGAACCTAACAAAGACACAGGCCCATAGATAAGAGGGAGAGCAGCCAACACAATGCAAGAAGGTAGCTATTTGGCTGTGATACAGATTTTCTTTCGATTGTCACTGAAAAACATACCCTGACTGAGGAGGAACATAAGTCCTTTCTGTGAAGATGTTAGCATGACATTTGCTGAAAAACTTGGAGGGTTGAATGCTATCCACACCTACCAGCTGTGCTGCAGAGGGAACAATGCCATGTCTTTTACATAAGGCTGCCCAGTGCCCAATTTGCCATTAAAAGGGGAAATAGTTTGTCTTTGTCTGGTACTGAACGTGGTTTCACAGGCCTTGGACAAATTGAACATTATTTGAAACCATGCATTCAGCTGCTGGCTGCTGTTCCTTGTTCTTGTTTCTCTTGTGTTCATTGAAGTCCTTCTTTGAAAATTCTTGCCAGTGGTCATAACTTGTACTTTTCTGTTCGTGGTTTGTCGCTGTATCAGACTGGAGCATTTGAATACCTGTTGTGAGGTTTTCCAAACACTGCAGATCAGTTGTGAGTTGTAACTCATGAAGTCCCTCACAATGACTTTCTTGGAAATCTTTTAATGCAATTTCATTGAATTAGCAATATGAGTACGAAGCAACAGGTGATCTACTGGCTGTAATGGAGTACTAATTTGCTGTTCATCAAGTTTCCAGGGACCTTCTGAGGTTCCTTCCAACCTGATTTATCCTTTGGTCCTGAGTTTGTAGTCATACTCATGTATAGGACATCTTCCTTAGCTTGGTATCAGTGGAAAGGAGTGGGATGTCTTGGACCTGTCTCTTCAGTAGAAGCCAGGATCAACTCTCAATTGTAGCCTCAGGTCAACATGGATAGATGGCAGCATCTTTGAAGGCTGAGGTCAGAACTGTATCACCAAAACCAGAGCTTTGTTGTTGTCAGGGCCAACCAGAAAGCTAAAGATACTTGACTTGTTGGAACATTAGTAGTGCTGAGGTTTTTCAGGCCTTAATTCTGGGTTTTCCAACCTCATGACTGACAAGTTGTAGTGGCATAACTGTATTGGTTGGAGGATTTTAAATTATTTTTGTTACTGACTTAACGGCATCAGTAAAAGCCCTATATGTGGCTGCAGTTAAAACAATAGAAAACATGCATTATACTGTAATAGCTCATTTCACTTTTTCTATACCAACCTGCATTGATGTAGAAGTATTTACATCAATTTGAGTCTGCCCTCTTGGAGGACAGGAGAAGAGGGAAGCAGAAATACTGCTTTAACTCTGATAACTTACTTAAAGTCAACCCTTCCTCCTTACCCATCAAACTCTCTCATCTTTCTAAAGGTAATACTATATGTGCTGAATTAGAAACTCATTAATGTATGAGCCACATTAAAAACCAAACCCAAACAGCTAGGCAATTGATTATTCTTTGGGGCATCTCCCAGCAAGTTGAGCAGCTTCCATAACTCATCCTGCTGACAGGTCTCTGACTTTGTTTAGCAAATATAAACCAATTTTCACCTAAGCACTTTGCCAAAGGACCTATCGGTCTAACCTGCTAATAATGTCGATCTGGATTTAAATACAGGAGTAAAGCCAAAAAAGCTGTACAAATACTACAAAAGCCTGGGTGGCAAAACCTGCATAAAGCCTTGCATAATTGCTTCTGTGCTAGGCCTTTGTCCTGTTGAAAATGTTGAACACATGCTCACAGCTGCACAAATACTTGCCATCTTACCCAGTAGGATGATACAAACACAAAAGCTGAATGCAAACCGAGTCCCTGCATGAGTGCAGAGTAGGTGAAGCTCACTATAACAGCCCAAATCATTTGTACTGCCTTCTTTTATGAAGAGCACAAAGGCAATTCATTCATTTGGGATGATGCTGGACACCAGCAGAGAGAAAGGGTAACAGCATAATCTGTTAGGGTGTTGGTTTGGCAGACAGTGGGTTGTGTTTCCACCTGGAGGCTGCCAAGTCCTGACTGAGTCCAGATTTCAGACCTCAGTCTCTGCCATTGGCAGTAAACAGGGATTCCTGTGAAGGGATGTTTGCAAAGGGCCAACTGGTGCGCCAGGAGCATCTCTTATATGTCCATCATTATTGCTGCCGAGTGTTATGAAACAAATATTGTACGGCAAATATTTAAAGGAATATAGACACCTTTATAAATCATAGACTAGTATTCAAAATAATTACTTTTCCCACCCTCCAAATAAAAGACCCAAAACCTTGGAAACTTCCTGAAGAACTGTAGTTGCCAAAATAGAGTAAGAACTCAGGAGGTCCTGCTTGGTTGGAAATGGGTTTCTTTCTTGGACCGGAGGATGAGCAGGGGAAGAAAGTGAGGCAATTCTATAGAGTTGTACCTCTAGTTGAGAAGGTGATCTAGAAGTGGATGAAATTTTAAAATTTATGCTGCTGTATTGCCCTGTTAACTTGCTCTAGGAGTTGGATGCTGCTCTCGACAGCTGATATTTGTGCAATGACTATACTCTGCAGTGCCTTCTTGTGTCTTGTTAAGAGACCCAGTGTCATACGACAGTTCAGCCAGGAGAGTCTTAGCTTTAGCAGAATTACACAGGATTTGCTTGGGGGTTGTCTGTCCCTACAGTCTTGTCTTTTGTAAAGTGGACCCCATGCAGGACTGAGACCCTTTGTGTGAGAGCAGACAGTAGACCTGATCTCGTGGATCAAAATTTTGAAAAAACTGTGTTAAGATGATACTTAATGTAAAACCGTTTCCTATTGATTTTGTGAGTCATTATTCCTGCCACAATAAATGACTGCTGAAACATTACCATAAAGGTTTAATTTCAATGAGTAGAGTCTTGTTTGCTTTCCCTAGCTCATTGGCTGTGTAAATGGTGAGAAACTGGAATCAGGTCATTACCCTGTTAACAAAATCTACCACAAAAAAGTTTGAAAACATAAAGTCATTACTGGAAGCAGACACATACACACACACCACCCCTGGACTTTGGTGTTGCTTAGTGTTAACTATATCAACATACAAGGAATAACCAATTCCCACTTCACTCAAGGCAAAAGAATATGCCCAGCCTTTTAAAAAACAGTGTGTCAGCTCTGTCACTCACCTGAAAAAATAGGACACCTCATTCCAGATTGTCTGGAGCATTAAAACCTTCTTGTTTTGTTTATCTTGCTTTAATGACTTTGTACATTTAGTATGCAGTTAGGTTTTATATTGCTGGGGAGACTTGGATTTGCAGCAGCCGGGGTGGGAATGTAGGCTGTGCCATGAGGTTGCAAGCACTGGCTGGAGTTAGGTGGAAACAGTAGTGACTATCATGCTTGCCTGGGATTTCAGTGGGAAGTTGAGGAAGAACAGCTGTATTTCTGACTTCAGTAGGGTGTCCCAGCCACTGGGCTACAATAAAACTGGAATTATACTGAGGGGAGAAGATGTGAGTGGGCTTGCAACTTGCTATCCGTCCTGTTGAGGCTGGGTTGCTAAGCAGAAGGCATGCAAACTGTTTTGATCCAAAGAAAGAAAGTGTTGAGAGTAAACAAACAACCACAACAAAAGTAAACACAGCCTAAATACTTTATAAAAATCGGTTCTCCAGTCCCTTGCCTGGAGAACGCAGGTGATACGGCCTGTGTGGAAGTACTGTAAGGATATGTGTCTGTCCTCAGAACAAATGATGGATTCTGTCACAGTAGAAAGCAGTGCTAGAGTTTACCCTTCACAGAGATGACTGCCTCATGTTTTCATTTCAGACTGTCAATGCTTGTTAATCCACTTCTGCTGGCATCCTGTTTTAGTGATCCCTGGAGGTGTAGGAGAGGAGCCATACGGCTTGCGGTAACTTGCATTTCAGCATAGAACTGAAAGAGAGACTAATTTTGGTTTTGCCTAGATAATGCCTGGAGCCCTATTTTACATGGCCTGAGCAAAAATACAGAAGTGACCAGGCAATTTCAGAACAGTGAATCACCATCTTGAGGGAGGTCAGCACAGGAATGTGGCTGGGGGACAGTCCCCTACAGAGACCCCTGAAGAAGCCTCAATGGGCAACAAGCAGATGGGTCAGCTCTGTCAAAATCAGAAAGTCTTGTAAAACACCAGATTATTGAGGCAATGAAGTTCTGGCCAGCTAACTACATCCGCAATGCTCACGGGCATGGGTTGCTTTCAGTCCTTGCCTTTCTACAAGACTAAAAGGAATTTTAATCCTTGAAAGAAAACTTTATAATGGAAGTATGTGAAAATGAGGACTGTAATGTAGATGCATATTTGCTCATAACAGTGGAAGACTGGATTCAACAATGTAGGCGGCCTCTTCCAGCTTTATAGTCCCATGCTACTTGTAAAATTACATTGTGGTTGTTATGCAGAGGCTGTGCTAAATATGAATAGTTAAAAATAGTGAATATTCAAAATCTACCTGGGAACAGTTCTACAGGTAGCTTACATCTCAGGTGTGCACAAAAGAGAAGTAAATGTGAACATATTACAATTTGGGATTACGTATTAGATTTGCCTTGTTCAAGTGAGTCCAGATCTGAACTGTAAGTAATATCCTGTATGCCACCAAGCTCAGCAAATCTCAAAGAAATATGAATATGCATGTTATTCACGGACTTAATGGACTTTCTCTTAATAGAAGAAAAAGTGCCTTTGAAATGGGAAGTGCAAGTGCACTACAGCTTCTGGGAGAACTACTCTGGCTTTCTTTTTCGTAAAGGTGGTTGCAAACTGGGAAGTTTAACTCACATCCTGCATGTTCTGTGCCATCAGTCATGGTCCCCAGCTGATATATAAGAAAAGTGAATTTGGTCGTTAGTCATCTGTAAGCTATTCATGACTTTAGTACAAAGAATGACAAATAATGTATTCAGTGAGGGATCAGAGGGACAACACAGGAAAAGAGAGCCTAGGTGCAGGATTATAATTTCTGGGTTGATGGATGACCTAAAAAAGTAGGCTGCCAAATTTGAATGTAGTGATTCAAGAAATAAAATTGCACTTGGCCAAAAGAGGCAAGTAAGACTAATTTGTTTCTACAGCCTAAGCACACCAGTACCTCTTTTTTTCATTTAAAAAGTTGGTAACAGATGAAATTACTATAAAAGATCCAGATGTGCAAATTTACAAGTCATCAGCAGAAAGAAAAAAAGCAAGAGAGAGACAGTGTGTCGTTGTAAAGAAAAATGGTTTTCAGAAATCTCCATTGTACATGGAGAACAGGCTTGTTTTCAGACACTCTAGTCCTGCATACAGTAATTTTTTTTGGTAAGGAGAGCATCCAAGATGTTGCTACAATGTCTGTATGCCAGAGAACGTTTAATTTCTTTTCTAATATTGCCGTTCGCTTTTTAGGATGCATGTACATTCTCTCTGTTTTTCTTTTGACCCTCCCTATTGTGTGAATTCCATGTATATTATACACAGAAACACGCATGAGTGAAAGGGTCTGTGAAGAGAAGAATTTGAGCGATGATGTTAAGGTATAAAAAGCTACTTTTACTTTACAATGGATTTAAGAGGAGATTTGTTGGTTTCTTCTTTGTATTATTGTCTTTTATTTATTCTAGTGATAGCAGCTGCCCTTCTTTCTAACAGAATCAAATCCATTAGCCGAGGACAGCATATCACCCCTTTCTGAATTCAGCAGCTCCTCAGCTCTGCTATGTTTGTTAGATATAATGTTGCTCTGGGATATGTTTCTGGGCTATAGCTCAGGTATATTTGCCCTACAGGAGTCATCTCACTGAGGTAGCATACATACTCTTTTCCCCTCCTTTATGTTTCAACTACAGAGACCAAAAGGTTTACTGGAGTTCACGTTGCTACTGCCATGCCTTTTTTCTCAGTGTCTCACAAAAGGGTAAGCATGGGAAGGGTCTTTGTGCCTTACAGAGAACTGTGGTAGGCTGAGGCAGAAGCTGAGTTAATGCTAATATGTGTACCAAGAACAACTAAAACACGAGGAAAATTAATAATTTGTTTCTATTCTCTACTTTCTAATTTCTTGATATTAAGCAGATGCCCCTTCAGGTATATTTCCCTTTTCTCACAACTAAGAATCATAGAAGGACTCACATATGTCTGCTCTTCTGGAGCAGTGCCAATATTTCTAGACTTACCTGTCTAGAACAGTGGGTCAGGATTGTAAAAGAATGTTGAACGGAAATTTGAATAAAACTGAATGGAAATGTTCTGAGGAAACAAGACTAATGTTTAGGTTTGAAAGAAAATTTTCAGACTGTTTTTATATTAAGATGAAAAAATTGATGAGAGCTATGTTTGTAGCTTCTGCCAGTTTCTTATGTCTGCTACTTAGTATGAAGTTATGGGTCAGCCTTAGAACAAAAAAGGATGCAGTCTATACAAAAACTTCATCCCTTCAGTATTTCTTCCATTTGTCTTGCAGTGCCAGCTTGTCAGGTAGAGTTTTTTGGTTTAAATGACCGTTTCCCAGAAGGAGTTCTTTCCATAGCTGTAGTTCTATAAATGGTGAGAGCCTCAACCTAAAATATGTTAATTTCTTGACAGCAAAACTGAAGATTCAGCTGAGCTTTTAAGGGATAAACTGTATGGAGTTAAGGACCCCAGATCTGTAGGGTCTTCCTCTGCAGAGGCAAATCACTAGTTAGGCAGGTAGCTGTTGTAGTGTAGCTCAGCTCTCCTGTACATACTGATAAGGAACAACTGAGCTTTAGTCTGTTCTTGCCTGGAGTGAAAATGGACCCCTGCAGAACTGCAAGGTGTTTGAGAAACATAAAGAAAGCAATAACGATTTTAGGAGCGTTCAGCCTTGTGCTTTCTCACCTGTTTCCTAAGGAAGGCTTTCCTTCCTCTCTTCCTTGCCTTGCCTTTCAAGGAAATGAAGTCTCCAGGCTTCACGCTGTGAATCCCATTCCCACCACCCCCCTCCTCTGCACAGTTGTCGCAGTTTGAGGAAAAAAACCCAGTTTCTCCTGATTTGAAGGTTTGTTTTAAACTGACCAATTGGGCTATTCCCTTCCATGTTACATTTAGCACCTCTCATTGGTTGTAAAGTTCCTTGCGAGCGTCTGTCCCTTTAAGAGGCACGTACCGCGGGCTTTTTGGGCACTTTTTGCTCTTCGGGACCTCCCGTATGCTTCCTGCTTTGCACTCCGAGGGGCGCTGCGGGCTTGCAGCTTCGCTCCAGGAAACAGCTTTCCAGGCTCGCGGCTTGGCTCCGGGGACCTTACAGGCTGTGTCTCCTCGGCTCGAACCTCCAGAGGAACTCTGCCTGCCTGCCTGCTTGCGGCTACAGCACCCTGCACTGCCCGAGTGGAGCGATCGCGACGGGGAAAACCCCCTGCGCCACTTGGGACAGACTCCCTGCCGCTGAGACGCCGCGCCCCGAGGCTGCTCTTTCCCTGCTGCTGTAACGCCGTACTTTTGCTGCTTTTTTCTACAACCCGCACGATCAGACTGATAGGAACAGCGTAGCTCGCGGTTTGCACGTTGGAGCCCTGCGTTCGTAATAACCGCGGTTTCCTTTGTTCCGTTCCACAAAAGCCCACGTGGCCGGCACCATCTTGGACTCTGCCGCGGTTTGTATTTATTTTTCCTTCTCCCTCACCCGCGTTTAACTCTCGCTGCTCCATCCTGTACAAACCCTCCAATATTTTTATTGGTTTTCCCCTGCATATAATATATTTTGTTCTGGTTTTATTAAACTTTGTTTCAGTTTTCCAAACATTCAGAGGTCTCACAAAATCTTTATTCCTTTTCCTATCTCCGCTTTTTAACCCTTTCTCTCCCGGTGCAGGGGAGAGGGGTTTTAGGGATAGGAGAGGACACGTCCCCGTGATTGGCTTGCCTCAGCCAACCGGTGACAACAGTCTTGTGTGCTGGAGAAGGGACTGTATCCCTGGCTCAAATCTAAAGGAGCCACAGCATGCCTCGTGCACTTGCGTTCCCCCAAACTGTGCCCAGGTAGGGGACAAACATGGTTGCAATAAGAGAATGAATCTAAGCCCAGCCGCTGTGTAAATCAAGCAAGTTGGGTGCACGAATAATAATGGTTTATTTACAGGCAACATATACAGGTTCTTTTGGGTTGCTGGTGATAATCGATGAACTGCAGTGTGGTTATAGCTCTATTACCAAAGAAATACCCAGCACTATAAGTCCGACGCTGAGTATGTAACAACCCATTTCATCTTTTCAACATGCTTGGTAGAACAAGCATGTTGGATGCAGGAATAGTTCAATAGAAACAAATACAATTGTGATTATAAGCTCTCCGGGGGAAAATAAAAGCACTCAGTATGGCTGAGGTTACAAATCTTACTCATCAGGCATCCCTGCTGTGGGGGTAGAGAGGGAGTGAGTCCGTCGATCCATCCTTCGGTTTGGTTCTGAAGCGTCTCCTGCCCAACTTTAGGGGCGACATTAGGCCAACCTTTAAACTTCATTTTTCTTGTTACATCCACGGAGTAGGCGTGGGTGGCTGGGACTGTAGGCAAGGTTATAGCTTTTGCTAATGGCGTAAAGTCCATTGATTTACGCCTTCTTGGCCATATGTAACAGCTCATTTCGTCCTGTGCAGAAAAATGGAGGAATGCGACCATAGAGTCTCCACCCAACTTCTCACTTTTCCAGGCATCAAGATAACACCAATCGCCAGATGTTGATCTAGGGATAGTTGTAGTTCTGATTATTAAATCACCTGGTGCCGAATGCTATTGACAATGAGCTTGCAGGCATTGAGCTGCCTTTTGGCTTTGCACAGTGACTTTCCTACAGCATGCCAGACCTGAAAGTTTTGCTGCTGTAGTCCCTTGATCTGCATGAGTCTTTCACAAGCTTCCTCCCATCCCTTGAAAACCACTCCCTGGCCACCTCCTTGCTCTCAGTGGGAGAAGGGGAAGGACAGGCTGCTTCATAGACACCTAATTTCTCCCACACACAGCAGTTGTAATGGTCAGATATAATTTCAAATTTGAGATGCTGCTCAGAGGAGTTTGGTACCATAGAGGTTCAAAAGGAGGCAGCTGACTTTGACTTGCTAAGTTTTACATGTCCTTTTGAGACTTTCTTCCAGGTAGATCTTTTATTGTACTATTGACCTGTGAGAATAGATTTGCAAGTCCATCCCCTCACCACCAATTAAAACGGAAGTAATTCAGCACAAGGAGGCCTTGCAGTATCACACCCGGCAGCTTTCATGCGCCTTATGCTCAAGTAGAAGTACTATCTATTTACGCATAAAAAGTCTATAAAACATCCGCTTCTCTTCTTCACCATGATGCGCTGCAGCTCCCAGGAATGCATTCAGCATGCAGCACAAATCAAATTTCTAGACAACCGTATCTGTGTTCCTGCTTCTTTTGGTTATAAGGCAGTAATTAATTTTCCATTAATTTTCACACAGATTATACTGTCCTGAATATTAATAAGAAGAGGATTAGAATCAAAACCTAATCCAGAATTTACAGCAAATAGAAATAACAGCTTTTTGTCTTTATTAGTGTCATTGATCTTCTGAGTCAATATCATTCATTAAAATAAATACCTGGCAGAATTAATTTCACATAATTTCAGGCATCTACAGTAGATGTAGATCTACACCTAGTTTGCTCACCTCTTGCCACATTGTTAGTGACAAGAAATGAGCATTAGAGAATGACTCATCTGAACTTCTTTGATCAACCAATTAGGCTATAATTTAGGATGACATGGGTATAAAAAAGCCTATTTCTTTCCAGTGACATTCGTGGCAGCCCAAGCCAGCACTCTCAGGCAGAGGCAATCACTCAGAAGAAGCTCTTCCAGATACAACTTCTCCTGTGTGACAGGGTGTGCCCAGCTCTGCTGGCATCACAGCAGCCATGAAAACATAGAAGAGGGACACAAATATGTATGCCTGCTTAATAGATCAATTGCTTTACGAATAACAGTTGTTTAGCTTCTCTGGTTTATATTTCTGTCTGAGCAAGTAAAGATGAATAGATGCCAGCAAAAGTTCAAAAGGTTAAAAGTTTACCTATTTTACATGCTATTGTTTCTATAAAAAGAATAAGACTAGGAAACACATACTAGTTATGTTTTATTTAAAAAGAAAACAAAACAAATCATAACAACAACAAAAAGAACCCCCAAAACCCCAACCCTGAAGGATAACAGACTTCAGAATGTTTCATTCAGGCCTGTTACAGTAAAATGCCTCAGAGGATAAATGTTTTGGTTTTTGAGGGTCCCAAAGGTATTCCAGGAAAGACTTTTTATCCTCAAAGAATGAAAATATTTTTCTTTCCAACCAGACTTGAAAATGAGGCCAAGTGCAAAGTCCTAAACCTGGGTTGGGTCAATCCTTGGTATCAATACAGGCTGGGGGATGATGGGATTGAAAGCAGCCCTGCGGAGAAGGGCTTGGATGTTCTGGTGGATGAAAGGCTGGACATGAGCTGACAACGTGAGCTCACAGTCCAGAAAGCCAACTATATCCTAGGCTCCATCAAAAGCAGCGTGGCCAGCAGGTCGAGGGAGGTGATTCTGCTCTTCTACTCCACTCTGGTGAGACCTCACCTGGGGTACGGTGTCCAGCTCTGGAGTCCTCAGCACTAGAAGGACATGGACCTGTTGGAGCAGGTCCAGAGGAGGGACACAACAATGATGAGTGGGCTGGAGCACCTTCTCTATGAGGACAAGCTGAGAGAGTTGGTCGTGTTCAGCCTGGAGAAGAGAAGGCTCTGGGTGAGATCTTATTGCACCTTTTCAATACTTAAAGGGATCTTATAAGAATCACAGAATCATTTGGTGGGAAGAGACTTTTAAGATCATTGAGTTCAACCGTTCACCCTGCACTACCCGTGTCCCTCAACCATGACCCTCAGCACCACATCTACACGTCTTTTAGAAGGATGGTTATTAGCAGGAAGAATAGGGACAGTCTTTTTAGCAAGGCCTGTTGTGACAGGACAAGGGGCGATGGATTTAAACTAAAAGAGGGGATATTCAGACTAAGTATAAGGAAGATTGTTTTTTACACTGAGGGTGGTGAGACACTGGCAGAGGTTGCCCAGAGAGGTGGTAGATGACCCATCCCTGGAAACATTCAAGGTCAGGTTGAATGCGTCTCTGGGCAACCTGATCTAGCTGAAGATGTCCCTGGTCACTGCAGGGGGGGGGTTGGACTGGATGACCTTTGAGGGTCCCTTCCAACCCAAAGCATTCTATGACTCTATGTTTACCTCAGGATGAGAAACGTCTTTCCAGCTGTAAAACTCTTGTTCATGACCCATTTTGTCAGGATGTGTTAGCATACTGCTTTTCTATATGTGAGGTCTATAATTTGCTGCTCACACTCTCGCTTACTGAATTCCTTATATGTGTAAATAGATATTTTATTTTGATAGTGATTAATAACCCCTCATTGTTTTAATGTAATGTTTAAACCAACAGCACATGGCAAAACCCCACTGATTTAAAGCATGCTGCTGCAGTGCTCATAAGCTCTGCAAGCCCTTGCCTTCAGATTTCAGTTCTTTGAAGCTCTTTGGGACTAAATATGAACTCCTGTAGTCAGCAGAACAGGAGCTCCTTTGCAGCTCTGCTCCTGCAAGGGTTTACAGGCATTGAGGAATGTGTATCTATATTTATTCCATAGCAAATGGAAGCTGATGTTGCGATTGGTTTGTGGTGGCAGATGTGTGTACTTTTGCTGTGCTGTTTCATGTATCATGGCTGATACCATGTATCAGAAAAGTCTGAACTCTTAATGATGGAATTTAACATGGTGCTTTTTTAATAGGTTGTAATTAAGTTAATTTGACCAGAGAAAATTGATGTTTTCAGTTGTTCTGTGCAAAGTGGAATATCTTGAAAAAGCAGCACTAAAATCTGCACCTCAGGACAGTTATTGGTTACATTCTGTGGCCTTGCAGAAGCGTAGGTTCGTGTTCTCCTAGGAAAAAGGAAAGATTTGAACTGGTATCTCTGCTGTTCTAAACCACATATGAATGGGATAAGGACAAAAATGGCGTTAGAAATTGTGTTTGGGAAAAGAAAGGAGTGAATTCAACACTCTCCTTTGGCACCAAAAGCAAGAAACTCCCTGCAGCCAAGGTGCAAGGTGCTGGCTGAGGGAGGGTCCCCTTAGACACCTGATGTGGAAGTGCAAATTGCACAAACAAATCGAAAAGGATTGTCCTTTGTTTTAGGAGCTGCTACACTAAGATAAACTATGTATAAAAATGTGACTCAACTAAAATGAATATACAAGCTTATCAGTAGAACTTGCATTTCAAATGGCCTGAACAAGACAAAGAGAAAATGCACTTAGGCATCAAGGTCACTTTCATTTGAGAAGTTTGCTATGTTTCCTGGGTCACTGGGGAAGGAAATGCAGACAGTGGAAAGGAAAAAACAAAGCAATGAGTGCTTGCGAGCACAGATGGGAAGGCACCAAAAGGCAGTGTAGGGGCAAATAGCAGCAAAGTGTTTGCCAATAACGTAATGCAAAGCTTGTATCATACTGAACAAAGGTTGAGATTATTGGCATTTGAAATGCATTCATCACCAGTATCCATCTGGGGGAAGACTGCATCAATAGTACTTGCCCTTACTTGATTTCCAGTCTTCAGCGCCTTTTGTTTGGCTTCTCAGCTCCCGGCAACTACTTTCTCTACTGGCTGGGTTTTAGCCGACGTGCAGCTCAGTTACGAGATTCTGTTCGGTCTCTCCAACTTTATGAGGATCCTGCTTCATTTTGGAAAAAACCAAAAATCTCTTTGGGACATGCTATATTATCAAAACTGCACAGTTGAACATTTCTGGTGTTCCTCTGAATGCGACAGTATTCATCAAAATGTAGCCACATTTATTGCTTAGATTTGAACACCCATTTCCTTACTGTCTTTTTCTTCCATTTGTTGACAGGTGGCTCTATAGGAAGAAGTTCATACATTTTTTTGTAAAGATATACACACCTGGAGGTATTAATTTCTTTTGTCATATAGGAAAGCTGTCTGCTACCTTGTACCTCTCCTGTGCAGTGGAATTCACCCACAATTTCTAGCTGAGAGGATAAGCAAAGTTGAAAGGCTAGGCCAGCTCATGATGTGATTTGTCACTGTGATTTTTTAAAATAAGTTGAAGTCCTTGAAAGCAAGTGAGAGTAACAACCAAACTGATTTAATTTTAAGTAAGATTTGTGTATCTAAGTTATTTTGAAAATACTCGCAAATATGTCGGCTATTATTGCAGGTCTGGGGGGAGATTCTGAGGGCAATGCTCATTGCTTTCTCCAGGCCCACAGTACCCCTTGCAGAAACAGCACCTGCTGGTTTCCAGTTTTTAACAAAAACCGCAATGTTTGCAGGTCCTCACCTATCAGGCACCAGTATTAGCGCAGTAGTACTCACTGAGTACTCACTGAGCTGTACCCTGCACTGGATGTATTTATGGTTTTTTGTGTCCGACTGCTATGCATGAGATGGGAGATGAGGCCAGGCTTACTGTGCACAAGAGGTGAAGTGCTTTCTGAGCGGCTCTGTGCAGCTTCTGTCTGTGTACAGTGATGCCTGTTGAAATGCCACAACAGCTCCTGGAGAGCCTTCCCTTCCCCTGAACGATGTCTGGATTTGGCCTGTGCTGAGTAAACCTGCCCATCTGCGCATGGGTTCACCTCCCACCTGCCCCTGCCCACCCGTTATAATATCGAGTGATCTAATACCAGCAATGGTGTGGTCCTGTTTGCTTCACCCGAACATCTGCTGAGCACTTCTAGCACAGCATGGAAGAGCATTATCTTGGTTTACAGCTTATCTTGTTCTAACAACATCAGAAATACCAGCCATCAACATGCCTCCTCTTGAGAGCAAACCCATCGCAGGTGTGTCAGCTGGCTACAATTATATTCACGGGCTTGTACTCATCTTCTGTGAGCTCGTCATAATGGCGAGTCTATGTAGTTTTAAAATTGTCTATTGCCATACAGATGAACCAGATGACCTAATCAGTCTGGGTTTTATGATTCACATGAAGAATAGTAACCGACGTTAGAAAAGGCTTTGAACAAATTTCCATTAAAATACGTTTTTTCATATTATGACATTTATTTCATGAAACATTAACTCAATTTTCTGCAGACTATTTTAATATTTAGAGTTAAAGGTTTTTCTCTCACTTTTACATTACTAGATAAATATAATAATGCAGAATATATCATAAAGTTTAGAGAGAGCTGTAAGTGCAACGATGTTACAGCTCAAAAATAGAAATGAAACAAAGACCAAAGAGAAGACCGGCAATGAAAATTGGTTGAAATTGGATATGTATGTAAATTACAAAAACTAATCTACTGAGATTCATAGGGCAAATAACTCTAGCTACTATTACTTGGCACCAAATAGAAGCATTTCACTGAAAGTGCTACTGCTGGAGAAATGAACTGATGAACATAAATTGAACATAAATGGCTGCAGGCAAACTGGAGTACCAAACAGAAAAGGAACAGGGGGAAAATGGTGTTTGTATACACGTGTGCGTCTGTGCACACAAAGTGTTACATACATATAAACATCTGCGAGTCCCAGAAAAGGATTGGATTGCCAAGGATTCCCCACCCAGCGAGTTTCCTAGCTGTAAACCCCTCAGCCATCCTCACCGGCGATGGAGCCGTTCTCAGGCTGCAGGCGGTGAAGCCTGGCTGGAACGGGGTCCTACCACAGGTCAGGACAGGATGCCAACTACAGTCAGAGATAAAGGGGATGAAAGGATGAAATCAGACTCTCAATTTCATGCCCTGCTAATTGACTGATTTAACATATTAGTCTGTTATATAAATTCTTATTTAAAGCCTTAGGCCAAAGTCTGATATATTTTTTATCACTTTAAATCTTGAATCACTCCCTTATTTCTGATAGTAAAGGGGAAAACTGAGGGTTTACCTTATTCTTTCTCCCCTCTCATTCTTTGATCAGAGTCCCAGCTGTGTCTCTAGGTACTTCTTTGAATGAAATCCTTTCCCTAAGGATACTTGTTAGTAAATGCTAAAAGTACAGATAAAAATATGTATATATGTATGCACATATAAACACCCCTCCTCTTCCCGTGCCCATAGATGACATAAATCGTCCTCTGCAGTTTCCTAGAAACCATACTACAGATGTGGTATTTAAGAGTGAATGTGGCTAACGTTTATTAGACTTGAACTGTATTGTGGGTAATTGTCCAGTAATAACCTTTGGTAAATTATATGAAGCCTTTACTTTACTTAACAGGGAACGCAGGCTCCCCAAACTCTAATATTATCATCATTCAAGATAATGAGCAACACAAACCATTCTATTACCAATCCAAAAGCAATAAATGTCAAAGTAAAGAACTATGCAATATTCTGGCCTGGAAGAACAAAGGACAAAAGTAATGATAATGCCTTTTTATATTTGCTGTCTATTATATCATGCATAACAAATGACCCTGTAATTGTAGACAGTGTTATTTTAACAGGTTGTAAAGAGAAAAGGGTGGGGGTGGGAACGGAGCTTTCTGAACACTGCCCTGACAAATGCTGTGGGGCTGGTAAATTGAAATAGCTGATGTTTTGTTTGGTGAGTATGCTGGATTTTTCTGAATCTGTTCTGCTTATCACCGTGATCACCCAGAGCTCTGCAGTGTGACATCAAGATCCTTGTTTGCTACGCTGATGCTTTTACTATTAACTTGGTGATAGCTCCCATTCGCCTCTGAGAAGTACAAGCAAGGGCAAAAATACATTTTAAAATACAGGTTATTGATTTATGGAAATTCCTAATTTGGGCCTTTAGTTACCATTCAGGAGTCACATGGCACTTTAACATTCATTCATTATGAGCCCCGCGGTTACAGCAAGTAACAGGTTCCCTGTCTGCCGCTGCATATACGGTGGTAGAGATTCAGGTACTCATGGACTCGTAGAGTGATTCCGCTTTGAGATACCTTGGTTTAATTTTTTTAATAAACAAAAGCAGAAACTAGTAATTTTTTTTAAAGTTAGAGGTGAAGGAAGTTGTCTGAAAGTCAGGAAGCCAATGCCTCAGCTACCCCTTTGTAAAGCAGGACAATTCTTACTTTCCAGTGCGTTACATTCATTGCCTATTTAGAGAACATCTTTTTGCTTAACAAATGCTGTGTCTTAGCTTGTACGTGCTTCATGTCAACATGTGAAATTCTGCAAACAAAGGCATTTACTAAAACAAATATTTCAATGGCAGTATGCTCTTTGGAGTTGAAAGAGTTCATTCAGGTAGCTTTGACGTACTAAGGAGGCAATTAGCACAAGCGGTGGTTACCCTTTAGACCTCGTTGACCAATAGGCGTGGCCAGATTCTGTTCCTGGGTACCTAGACCTGAACGAAGTGAATCTGTCCGTCCTGCTCTTTCTCTAGATCTATGTTTGTGGACATGCAAGTAGGGTTTATGTAGGATTTAAGGGGAAAGGTTAAGATTTCTTTGTCCAGAAATGAACCCCATTGCATTATAACTCATGTGATAGATCACACCTTCCTTAATGTGGCCGTTTTATACCCTCGCTCACCCAACACAAAAGATTCCATCAGATTCAGGACCCTGCAGGGTCAAGCCCCATATGGTTTCTTTAGGTGAAATTCTATTTCGACTTGCTTTGGTGCTTTGTTATCAGCTTGCATATAGACCATAAACAACAAATATTATATTAAACTGAACTAACCTTGCTTGTATTATCTTTATTAAGCTGGTTTAATAAGTTGCCTTGGCCTGTGTTTGCTGTTCATAATAAGGTCATGTTACTTCACCACCTCAAAAACGAATCCACAGAAGTGTTTTTCAGGGAGAAAACAGACCCTCAGAACAAAGCTGTAAAATTTAGGTTTGCTCTTGTGCTGCTGCTTGACAGAAGTGACAGAAAAAAAACAGCAAGTGGTTATTTTACATATCTCTTTCCTTTTCTGAGAAAACAAATGATTAAACTTCTCAATATTTGTATTTTCACCATCAACATACATCCCAAACACGTCAAATGAATGGCAAGGGGTGGCAGTGCCTGTTGCATCTTTGCTTTTGGAAGAGATCAGAACCCGAGTTCCCTGATGGCACTGCCATGCTGCAATTTCCATAGCAGATCTCAGGAAAGATGTTCCCAGGAGAGTTACTTATACAAGTATTTTCAGGTAAGTTCTGGAATAATGATCACAGCTTGTGTTGGGTTTTATTTTTCCTTCTTCTTCCTCATATGTGAATGCATTTATCTACATGTTCATCTGTTTCCGTTTGTTTGTAATTTTATGTGGTAGCATCTGTGAGTAGTAGTTTTGTATAATAACATATACATAAGTGAAATCAACAGTTGGGTTTAAAGGACTGTGTTCAGTAAGCAGAGGAGTCTTGGATGACTGTTACTGGTTGCTATAGATTGACTGCTACATAGTCGAGATGTGAAGAGGGATTTAGTTAAGCAGTTTGTCTAGGTGTCAAGATTACTGTCCTCTTTTCTTGAACTGCTACAGGAAAGAAATCTAGCTGCTTTTGGTCTGAAAAAAAAATTTCATATATACAACAGAACTGTCTCTTGGCTCACTGACTCCCAATCCCAAATGTCATTTGGTTGCTCATCAGACTTTGTCGGGCTCAGAAATAGTTTGGGGAAGAACATATGTGGAGCCATGCTCAGACAAAAGTGTAAATATTAATGCTGCCATTGAGCTGGGAGCAAGATAAGTGACAATGTCGAAGATAGTCAGAGTGAAATAATTAGGGAAAATATTTGGAATTGCTTATATATTGAGTTTTAATTCCCAATATATTGTCAAAACTGAGTGGGAGGCCATGTCAATGCTCCAAGTATCAACTGAAGGCAGGAGTGTAAGACTTCAAATAGTACATCTGAGGTACAGGAAATTTCTGAAAGATGTAGAAATCCCCAAAATCATCTTCTGTGAAACAAACTCCCCAAGAGTAGGCTATTGCCTATATGATTTACCCTTCTTGAACTACCACTGCAAAGCATAAGGGTTAAAGATTGCTTCCAAGCCAACAAACAAATTAATAGTAATGTTATTGTAGTCCAGGAGAATTTCCCTTTTTAAATCCTGTTCTGCATAACAATGCTTACTCATTAAATCTCAGTCCTATTTTGCTGGGCTTCAATATGAGCAGGGAAGTCGTCACATCTGAAATGGAATATCCATTTCCCCCAGTTGTGCTTGCAAATGTCTAACAAGTTGATCTGTCACTCGTCTTGAGTATTTTCCCACTACCTCAGCAGTTCCCCATGTTGGTCATATGCTGGTCCCAGTAGCTGTGTCTCTGAGTAGCCAGCCTGAAATTATTATGTTTATTTAAGCAGACATGAAGAAGCACTACTGGAATTCCCTATCAAACCTGTTGCTTCTGGTACTTACCTTATTATAACATGGTGTGCAACCCATCACCAGAGAAAGTAACTGCCTCTCTTAAGCTTGTTTCTGCAATTTACTCACTTTTGAAAATCGGTGTGTAAGCATCTCTTATACACATATACATATTATTCACATACACATATTAGAATACAGCTTTTACTGACTATAGAAATCATTTTTGTCAAGCTGAAGAAAAGTGAACATCTTTAACTTTTACTGTGAACCAAAAAGAGGGTCGATTTAATTCTTCCGAATAACAGGATATTTCCTGTACATGAATATTCTATAGTTCGTTTATGCCAAGAAAACTTCCTAAGCCTACATTTTTACTACCTGTACTTCTGCACAGCTTAAAAGCCTTTGGTAGAGTCAGCAGCTATATACTAAATTTTTGCATTTGATGCAGAATTGTGATGAATAGAGCTTGAATATGACAAATTCCACTTAATTGACTGTTTCTTTTCCTAAACATTTCTAGTTACCTTCAAACATTAATATTAAGAGAGTGTTGGGGAAAAAAGGTGGGTTTTGCTTTCATCAACAATACTAAGCAATAGAACCATATTTTTTTTTTTTTAGTGTTTTTCCTTATTTTAATTCTTATAGAGGAACAGCTATGTTGTTATAGATGTTACAGCTTCTCATTTTTCCTTTTTTCCCCCCTAAAAAAGCTATTGCTAGAATTCAATTTTGTATTAATACTTCAAAAGACAATAAGGCAAATTCAGAAAAATTCTGATAGATGTAATACAAGCAGACAGTACTGTACACTTAATGGGATAATGGTTGAGTGAAGAGTAGATTTTTGTTGGTTTGTTGGTTGTTTTTTATTGGGGTTTTTTTGTTTGGTTGGTTTGGTTTTTTTCCACTTTAGTTGTTCCCATAAAGCTACAAACCCTTTAAGCTTCGAGGAACAGCTAGTCAGGAAGCTGAATCTTCACTACAGGGAGATGGTTGCATTTTGAAAAGAAGTTGTTCTGATCTAGAGTTCTTCTTTATCTGCTTCATCTCCTAAAATACCCTGTAAATGAAAGTTCAAGCCTGAAGACAGTTAAACCATTTTGAGATGAAAAAGTTTTGCAATTATAGCAAAGCAATATGCTTGGGCAATGTTTTGTACCATGTGCACCTATAATAGCCATTGCAGCATATGAAAGGTAAATATTTCATCTATATTGAAATAAACATGCTGCCACACAATGCTTGCTTTTCAAACAAGGGAATTTTTTTGATTAAAGACAGACGACTTGATCAATTTTTCAAGTAGGTCTCCCATGCACAGGAGCAAGGTAGGAGATGCAGACCCTCTAAACTTGATTTATTTTAGTGATAATAACCTGCATATTCTTATCTACAGAACATACTTAAGCTCTGTGTGTCACTGTTTTGTAACGATGACTATGAAGGGTCAGTTGTGCTTTCTAATCCTTCTGTTACGGAAAAGCTAAAATACTACACATTCTGTGCAGCTAAATAGTAATTATTTAATTATTAATGTAGTAATTAAATTTAAGGGACTTAATAATAGTAAGTGTTAGTAAATTGTAAGCACTAACTGGTGGAGTCAGAAACATATTCCACACCTGTTTTATACACCTGAAAACACCCTCCAGGGAATATACAAACTCGCAGGTGAGGTTTACAGCATTGCCCTCAGCAGGAGTTCCCTGGTTCCAAGCTTCACTGTGGGTTTAGCCCCAGGCAGATTTGGACAAGGTCTGAGGATTCAGCATAAATAAACAAAGGTTTCCTAGGGTCAGGTCATCCAGATGATCCTAAATGCAGAGCAAATGCTTTCCTGCATATTGCATGTATTAGAAAGATACTTTTTTAATTATTTTTTTTTAATCTAGGGGGGATCCTGCTGTAGGACTTAATCCACATGAAGCAGCCGTCCTTTGACATCAGTCAAGCTGGTCAAGGTTGTACTTTTGATGAAGGAAATTCATGGCCTTGTTTGACTGAGACCAGTCTATAATGTAATCACAAAGACTAATTACACATCGGAGAAGTACGCTGGCATAGTTGAGAAATTAGATCTGATCCAGTCTAGACACAGATTGACTAGTACACACATACCCAATGTAGCATCTGTGAGCCCAGCCTGTGCTATGGTATGTTCAGTGCTACTCCACAAGCAATACTAGTTGAAAGAAAGTTGAAGAAAGCCTAGGCAAACTGCCTAGAGACCTGTTCTGCCTATCTCATCCTCGTGCGACAGGCAATGTGTGTTACACATTAATGGAGGATTCCAAGGTCGTTAATGCATATTGGAGATGGAGAACTGGAGTTAACAAGAATGATGCAGTGCAGAGTCTTGTGGGGCTTCCGTACTTTCAAATGATCTCATCACATGTACTTCATAAGGAAGTGTTAATTAAACGTATAAAACAGCGTATGTGGTATTTGTGAAACTGTTATCCAAAGTTGTATTGCTGCATCGGTTATACACAATTAATCATAGTTTAATGAGAAAATCAGATATCTGAGGTCTGCACTTCTATAACTACAACTGCCTCTCCCGCATTCCCTCCTCCCCCCCGCCCCTCCCCCCCCCAAAAGTGGGCCTGTAATGCAGTAGTGGAAAAAGTATTTATTTTTTCAGCAGACTTACAACCTGCATGAGGACTTTCCAATTGGAGTTTTGCTTTGATCCAGATCCATCATCAAACTCTTTCCAAGGTTTTAAAGCTGGCAGTGACAATAGAATTTCTTGTGTGGAACAGAGGGGAAGACGGGATCAGATGTTATATATAGATGTTCTTTGCATGGCCCACACAAATATGTCTCTTCACATGACATACTGGCATAAGTACCTATCCCAATGGGATTTGTTTCACTAAAATTTAAGAAAAAACATGAAAGGTGCATCTTGCGAATGCGATGTCATAACAATTGATCCCTCTGGAATAAAGATTTAATTCACTCAAATTTTTCTAGATTTAGCAAAAAAAAAAAAAAAAAATTCTCATTTATAATGACCTTACCTTTCCTAAGATGCTCTTTATGCCCAAGACTTTAGCATATCTGTTTAATTAAATGTGATCTTATAGCTATTAATAATCTGCCTTCATATTGTAGTGAGGGTTGTAGGTTTTGTATTTTTCTGGTTTTCCCAGCCCTGGTATGTGTAGGATTTAAATAGGTTAATAAAAATTTAAAGTTAATTATCACAACTACAGTGACAAATTGTCAAGCTTCATTCAAACTAAGATTTCAGCTTCAATGTTTCACACTGCTGCTAGCTGCAGTCCAGAGCCATAATTAGACATTAGATCAATAAAGGATTCTTGGCCATAAGCAGTATGCAGGAGATTTTCCTGTTTCAGTATTACCAAAAATTTATTACAAGTTATTACAAAAAAAAGGTAATATTATTAGTGGAAAAATACTGTTAATATTAGGAAAAAAGAGAATGAAGTATAGCGTATTTTTCTATATTGGCTTTGTGATGTGGGCTATTAGCAGCATCCAAAATCAGCACTCTCCACTCATCTACCCACAGAAATCACAGTGGTAGAAAATGGGAGAAAAGCAACTGTGGTACAGCATTTTCTTAACAGCCGTTTGACAGTTTTGAAATATAAAAGGACAATACACTTCGAGAAAAAGAAAAATGGGTTGAAGCCCTGTGATTTATAATGACCTATCTTAGTGATGCTGATTTTTTAAAAATTTTAATTCTTTATACTTACTGTGGGTTTGACAACATTTCTTGGTGCTTATTTTTGCTTGTTGGACCTCTTCTTTGTGTATGATCTTCCCTTTCCTTTATGAAATATTTTCCTTCCTAAGCAAGGGAGACAGACAATTCTATCTCAGATGGGGACCCAGGGAAAAGAGGTGACTTCTGCAGCAAGTGTCTGAATTTTCTTTACCCCAGCACATTTATATTGCTAGCTGTCTTCCAGTTCCACGTGTATAAAAAACATTGTGGAACTTCTAAATAGATAGATGAGAAAGTACCTGTATTATATTGTTTTTATTAATGTCAGATTTAGCACTAAATAGAACAGATTTTTTTTTTTTTCAGCTGATAGTGGGGGTTTACAGGGTAGTGCTCATGAATAGTGTTTCAAAGCGCTATACTCATCATTAGAGCTGGGTGAGTTACTCATTCCAAACAATACTTACTATGAATTTACGATACCCATTTCCTACAAGAGCACCAGTTATTATTATGCTTATTGAATAGGACAGTTTGCTGCTTTCCAAGGGCTCTGTATTTCTAGGTTACAAGGTGCGCCTATGAATTTTGTACCCTGAGTGTGTTGTTTTCCCTCAGAGATGATGGGGCATGTTGTTCCCTCAGGAGCAGCACTGAGGGGTTACTCCTGATTGTTTGCCTGGTAACCCTGGCTGGCCGACTGAAGCAGAGGAGAGGTTTCTGAAGGTATGACCTTTCCCTAGAGGCAAATGTCTTCTGTCAGAGTAGTTCACAAATGGTCAATTTGTCATTCACACCCCTTGGTGGTTTGTTGGTGCTATTTTGATCTGGCCCAGCTCGGCTTCATGAATATTATTCATTGTGATCTTTGTGCCACCTAAACATTTCTTGGCTCTGGCTTCCAGAGTGTTTGTAAACTGACCTGACCTGACCTGACCTGAGCTGGAGCTGTTAGCATGGCCTGGCAGCTTGCCTGCGGAGTCCCATGGGGTGAGTAACTATGGTTTTCTGGGGATCATCTGGCCGTTGCATGTATTTGGGTACTGGGCCATGGCATTTGACCACAGGCGGGCAGCTCAGCCCCACCCAGCCACTCTCTCCCACCCAGCAGGATGGGAGAGGGAGTTGGAAAGGTAAAAGTGAGAGAACTCCGGACTTGAGATCAGTATTTAATAGGTGAAGCAAAAGCTGGGCCTGTGTTGAGGAGGCACCCACAAAACAAACAGCAGTTGCTACCTAAAATTTACGTATTACAAGCAAAGTTGCCCGTCACTCGGACAGACCAAAGTTAATTACAGGTTCGGATGTCAGTTGAGAATATACTACTACACGACAAATTCCTAAACTTTTAAGGAATACTCTTTAAAAAAGATGAACCAAAATGTGCACATACGCACTCATAGAAGAGAAAACATCCCACTGAAGGGTACCCAAAACCAAGGGGTAATTCACTCAAAAAAGGGCAAGGATTTACTCAGGGTTATTCTGAAGAAAATATTCACTGACCAAAGCAGGGTGAGGGCTCACTCAATCCCGGGAAGTTTCCTTGGAATGCTTCCCGATCCAAGGAGTGAGTCTGCAACTGCACACGTGCTGCTCTGAGGAGGACCAACTCCATTGAGCTCTCCAGCAGGGCTCCATTTATACCCGAGTCATGTCTGAACTGTGCTTGTTGTGATTAGTTGGAGGCAAACACAAGACAAAGGCAGGCTAACCAGGTCTAGACTCTGAGGTGTCAAGTAATAGCCGTGATCTTTATGAGGTGTTTGCGGTCTTTGTCAGGTCCTTGTCAGGATGGCTGCACCTGCTTCAGCACGCAAAATAAGGAATATAAAAAGTAAAGCAAAATAAGGAATTCATTCCTTGCTCCCCAATGGCAGGCAGAAGTTCCTTCATCTCCAGGAAAGCAGGGCGCCGTCACACCTCATGGTGACTTGGGATGACAAATGGCATAACTCTGAGCATCCTCTCTTCGTCCTCTTTCTTCCAGCTTTTATTGCTGAGCATTATGATGTATGGTCTGGGATATCCCTTTGGCCAGCTGTCCCTGCTGTGTCGCCTCCCATCTCCTTGTGTATCCCTGGTCTACTCACTAGCGGGATGGTGTGATAAGCAGAAAAGGCCTTGGTGCTGTGTAAGGAATAACTGAAACATCCCTGTATTATCGATGCTGTTTCCAGCACAAATCCAAATCACAGCCCCATGCAAGCTACTATGAAGAGAATAAATTTTACCCCAGCCAAAACCAGTACGGCATGTTATGTACTGCTTAAGTATTTAATTGCATGTCTAAGTTTTAGACCCAACACTTATTTCTGTGGCTGCATGGGAGAAGGGCTGGTGACAGAGGCAGCACAGTGTCTAAAACAGAGAGCTGATGTTACCTCTTCTGGTGGATCCCAGTGGGATCCTTCACCAGCCAGGCGGGACTGCCGCTACTGCTGTAGAGCTGCAGCAGCCCTCTCTGCAAGCAACGTCAGTGCTGTCCATGGAAAACACTCTTTAATTCTTCTTTGGCTCAATAACACTTGTTTCTAACACTATGTGGTTGCTTAAGTAATTTGACATCAGCTTCCCTCCTTTTTAGAATGGCAGATGTTTTAAATGGGAGAAAATTTTTGGAATCAGTTCTACAGTGATGGCAAGAAAGCTGCTCTTGCACTTGAAATGTGAACCTTGAGCTTTCTCTCAGATATGAGGAAAATGAGTTTCCCTTAAAAAAAAGATAAAAGTTACCAGCTTTCATGTTTGTATGTGTAAGTTTACAGTGAGAGGAGTGTGCAGGCTAAATAGTTGAAATACAAAAAATGTTGCAAAGAAAAATAGAACCAAGTCTTTAAGAAGATTATTGTGGACATGGATTGTATTCGTGTAATTTGTGAATATATTTTTCTTGCCACTATCTTCACAGAATGTCACAAAATAGGGCTGAAAAGTTTTTGGGTGCTAATACAATGTTAGTTACTCTCTACAATTTGTTTCTTTTACTTCCTACTTTTAATGCATTTCTATGTAAAATCCATATAAGTTTTAGGACTTGTACATCTTTTCTAATTATCCATTTCTTGTATCCAGACTCTCAAATGCCAACAATAAACAGACAAGTCTGGCGGTTTCATCTATGGATATATTTTACTTTATTCACTCAGATCTATTTTTGTAGCAATTATTTTTCCATTAAATGTAAAGGTTTGGGGTTTGCTTGGCTGTTTTTTGGGTTTGGTGGTTTTGGTTTTTTCTTTTTTTCCCCTCATTTCTTGATCTAATGAAGATCAAAGACATTAACTGAAGGGTAAACAGATTCTTAATATAAAAATACATTAAAAGGCAGATTTATCTGGTTATTTACAGGACTGCTATACTCCTGGTGTTTTGAATAAGACTGATGAAATGAATACTGATTGCTAGTAAAGAAAGGAAAATCACTCTGCGCTTAAACCTTGTGTTCGTGAAGGAATGGAATCCATTTCATACCATCAAAAAGCTAAGTTTACTTGTCACCCATGTAATGCACAAAATTCATATTGGCCAGAAAGTTTATGTATCATTTAAGATTTACCTAGATTATTCATAATAAAGGTTTTATAACCTGCCTTTTGTAAACCATAGCATCTCTGGAGATATTGCCAGATGAATGTGGAGTATCCATCAGTGGTCCACCCTGGCCTCCAATCAGGAGATTTGGAGACACACCATACATAACGCTGCTGTCTCCTTTGAGAGCACGCGTAGAATCAGGCTTGAGGAGAAAAGACAGCGCAGAAAGAACCGTGCCTCGACTATACCACCCAAGGAGACCCTCCGGTGTGCTCTTTGCAACCGGTCTCGCCTATCCTGCATTGGCCTTTTCAGCCATCAACGCGCTTGCAATAAGCGTGGGCAAAGCCCTTCCCAAATCTTCGTCCATGAAGCCAAGCCATGATGATATATTCTCCAAAAGACTAGAAAAATTTTGTGCCTGAAGAGAGCTTCACCTCTGTCTGTGAGGCAGCGCTGTTACAGTAACACCATGTCTGCATTCTCTAGCCAAATCTGTACTTACGGGTACCGTTTCTTGCGAGAACTACAGATAACCAGGAAAAGCATAGGAAAGGACGGGAGGAATTTTGAGGGCCAGGATGTGAAATAAATTTTTTCCCTTTACAGAAGATAAAGTGATTTTTGAAAAGCTGAAAGATTAGGAAAAAAGGGTTTTCTGGCAGTTTCAGTGGAAGACTTGCATGATGGGTTACAAGGCGGTGTGTGGCCAGCATGCTCCAAAAGACTTTAGGTGCTGTTCACCTTGTTCATCACCAAAAGGTAAAGCTGCAGCATTGCAAAATTAAGTTTCCTTTCCTGTGTTATTTTAGTGGAGATGACATTCAGCTGCAGTACAGGACACCTGAATTTTACTCCTGGCTTCTTCTCCTGACCTACCACTGAGCGATCTTATGTGACCTCTTTCTCCACTTTACTACTTCTGTCTTTTTAAATTAATATCCAGGAAAATTGCATCTCCTACTGTATTTAATATAATACCATCTAACAAAGAGACTCTGATTTCAGCTGATGCCTCTACATGTAGCTTTAACACAAGTGATAAACAAAATAATGATAGTCACAAAGTCTTCCATCCTTTGGCTCACATTGACTCTACAGAGATTCCCTCAAGGGCTTGGTAAAACTGTGGAGGCTGACACAAAGCAAGTGGGAACGATGGGAGGAAAACGACATGATGAAAGCACGGCTGAATATCTTCATATCCCTGCAGGTGTTTAAAATGAGGTAGAATATTTCAGCAAATAAGCCTCTCTGGCCACATTGCTGCTAAAATTCCTGTAATAGGCACAGGACGATAAGTTATTCTGTGGCGGTTTTGTTTGTGAACAAAATCCCTCTTGTGTCAGAATGCAAGTAAAACCGCCTGCCTTCCAAACGCCTTTTCTTTTCTTCAGATATCCTTTCTCTCCTTCATCCTATCTGCTTCCTCTGCCTTAAGACAAAATCCTCTCATGTGCTAAGGAACCTGTATTTCCTCTGAAATGAAAGATTTTTCATGTTCTTTCTCTCTGTCTTCCTTATTAAACTATTTCAAATAAATACCTTATTTGAAATTAAGAGTAAGAAATGGGGAGGATGTGACCTAGTTTTCTTCTCATCCTTATGGGGTATTTTCAGTAATTCTTAAGAGGATTTCCTGCAATGTGCTTTTCAATATTCATCTTTCCATCCCAGGATCTCTTTGTTTTTAATACTCTTGAAGAACCTGAAGCTGGCCTGAGATGTAGATACATCATTTCACTTCATAAAGCGATACGAACTCAGCGTGAGGAATTGTATATGCTCAGAAAGCAGAAATAGAGTGTGTGTGTGGGAGGAGTGGTTTAGAGACAGTCAAAGCTTTCTTTTCCAGGAAGACAACAAATTAGATATTGTGTAGTAGAATATTTAAGTTCAGATTTTTTTCCTATAGTTTCACCTTGTTGTACCGCAGAGGTTGTGGTAGCTATAGATGACCCAGGATAACCTCTATAAAACAGGCAGATTTTGTCTTGGAGGTAGTACGCTGTCTAAACTGGTGTATGAGGTTAATTGCAGCACATTCAACAAAGACAGGCTGACTTATGTTTTCTGATGCCTTCCTACCACCTTGGAATTTTACTGAAATAATTCTGATTTTTTTAGTGAAGTTTGAAACAAAGCTTGTAAAAACACATTTACCATTTTAACTAAGGTCTAGTGATGCCAACCGTGTCTTAGTTAAAGCCAGGCATCCACCTTAGAGTATACCCTCATCCATGGGAAGATTGTACTGGTCTAGGGACAGACGTTTCATTTGTTTTTCACAAGGATTTTATTTTTTCAGGGTGCAGATCTTAAAGTATTGAAGTTATCTACAAAATACAGGATTTTTATTATGGAACTGTGATACCATTTGCCAACATTATGGTCATCATCACCTAGAAGGCTTTTTATTTCTTTCAGGTCTATTAAAATCCAAAGGATTACATTGTCAGTTGCCTTATTTGAATCTAAGTCACAAGTTATCAAAACAGTGAGAGATCTAAGCCTCTTGAATTAGTTTTGTCTTTCAAGTATAATAACATTTAAGTGACTGACATTTGACTGATGACCTACTTTTTTTTTTTTTTTAAACAGCAGTTCCTTTATTAAAGACCCAAAATATCATCTTCTTTTTTTCACTGCTCATGTCAGCTGCACATAAGGAGCCTCATTGCTAGAAAAGCGGATTTTCTACCTCCTGAGCAGCAAGTGGCTTTAGCCCATCCTCTGGAGAAAGGGTGCGCACCTACAGCTGCCTGCTGGGTACCAGGACAGGGAAAGTCACTTGTGGCTGGTAGAGGACTCCCCTTGCTGGCAGTTGATGGCCTGGGAAAATTTTTCTGGGAATATGCTAGGAATTCAGTAGGCCTACTAGCATCTGCATAGCTGCTTTGCAAAGGTAGCTCTTGTAGCTGCTGTTAAATTATAGGGACTATTTTTCACCAAATGGGAATGCTTGGGAGTTTAGTCTTAAATATAGGTCTCTCCTCTGAAGAAAGCAGAATTTTCTTCATAACAAGAGTCAGAACAGAGACAAAATCAGTACTTTAAAGGGAGAATTTCTCAGAAAATTATTCTTATTTCTTTTATTTCTTTTTTTTTTTCCTCAACGTGTGTGTCAGGACAATACCCTAAAGGCACTATAGAACTTGGATCTGAGAAAAGCTAAGATTTCACCTTAGTAGAAGGCAGCCAATATTTCTGATAAAATGTAGAGTTTGTATTTCACTTGATTTTTTGTCTTCACAGGAACATTCATGAAAGAAATATCTCTGCTAACGTAGAGTGTAGCATTGTAAATAATTAGCTTAGCATTGCTTTGGGACCTTTACTTTAAAGTGCAAACGAACTGGACATGATATAAGGATTTTGTTCCTCTCCTAGAGCTTCCCCACTGTTCGGTGTTTCAACCAGAGAAAGCCTGTTCCCTACGGGCCCGGTACTTGCATCAAGAATTAGATGTGCTGGCAACAGAGCGTCTCTCTAGAGTGACAAGCTCTGTCTGAAGCCAGCAGCATTCTGCACCTTGTTTGTTCCCTTCCCTTTTAAACACAAGTCCTGAAATTTACTGTATTGTTGAGGGAAATCTGAGAGATGACATATGTGCTGGCGCTTGGGCTATGTGAAGGATTTACTCTTATTCCACAGTCTCTGCCAGGCTATCACTGGTACAGGCGCTGAGGAGAATTGGCTATGATAGTTATCAAGGCTTAGTTGGTCACTGAGACTGCTCTACAATGTACAGTTAATAAATGCAAGGTTTTTGTTAAAGAGGAGATTTCTGAGCCTTCCATAAATAAAGCACCATTGAAACTGTTGATTTCTGATAACTGATGTGCAGTGAAATCAGTTTAATTTTCAACTTAAGCATTCTCTGGAACCTCACTGATTTTAATATTGTGCTTTGCTGCCTGAGCATGAGTTCTGTCTTCCCAGCTAAAAACTTGATACCCTTTCTTCATGGAGCTCTGGACACATGATGACACTTGAAAAAAAAATGTCATTTTGTGTCTGCTGAAGGTGCAATGATATGTGCTAGCTTGACAGGTCTGGAAGAGGGTGCACAATCAGAGGAATTAACGTTAAACTGCAGCATAAGGGTTGATTAATTCAGTAATCTCATGGATACTATTTGTTGCAAATGTCATCTTGATCGGGGTTGGTTTTCCTGCAGAACAAGAGCCGGTGTGCTTTCAGGGACTGTTATTTTACAGGAAAGTGTCCTGTGTGAATGAAACTAGAAGTGGTCACGGCTTTCACAGGCTTGTCTCTCAAAATGAAACGGGATGTGGATTTTCCAGGCACATTTCATCCTGCAACTTATAGCTGCCAATTAATAAATACATTTTTCAAGTTGAAGGACTCACTCGGTGGAGGATGCAACAGCGTCTCTCCTTGTGTATGAAGTACTGAACTGTAAAAATACAAGCTAAAAAGAGCTGACTTTGATGTGAGCTAGATGGGATGAGTTAAATAGAAAAAGTTCAGCTCCATCTCACATAAAGTTTGCCCTGTCTGCACTGTCCTCAATGACCTTGCTAGCCTGAATTTTTACCTTCTGTCTATAAAGACCTTCATGGTATGTAAAACAAACACTACAAACAGCCTTCACTGCATTATCAAATGGCCCTGATGTGTTGTGTCCCTCAGAAATAACTGGAGAGTTTATAAGCAGAAGTTTGCAGAGATGGTTTTGTCTGTACAGTTAACTCATTGCTAAGATCTCAAGGATCAAAACCCAAAATAAATGCATATCTGAAGACTATTCTCGGAAACTGAACATAATGTGTCTTTTATAATGTTCTGGTGATTGAAGTACTCAGCCAGAACTCACTTCTAAATTCAGCTTGTGCCTTGCTGGTCAACAGTCTCACAAAAATATAACACTCTAGATGAGCCAGACTGAGCAGAATAATGTATATATATATATTTATTATTACAGAAAAAGCATGACAACTATTTAGTGTTGATAGGCTTTCATGTCTGATTTTTTTTCTGAAGTCCAAGAGGAGTTAGATTTTATAAAAATCATTTCAGGTTCCAGGACATTATTGAATATAAACACGTAAAAATTGGGCTGATGCCAAAGTTATATTAACCAAAAAATTCAGTGTGCAAAAGCCACATTACCATGGAACCCTCTTCTGACAGCAGCAACACCAAGTCTTTTCTACTTTGGTAGAAAGAGGTAAAGTGAGGAAGAGATGATCAGGAACAGATAACAGCTGGGTCCGTATTATGTTTATCTTGACCTTGGATTTACATTTATTAACAGTATTAATAACCAGAGAAAATAATCCCATAACTTCAAATACTACAAACTAATTAAAGTGTTAAAAGGCTGGAAAAGTTCACTAGTTTTGTTTTATTCTGTTCTAACGGCATTAACAGCCTCTTTATTTAATCTTGGTTCTTGTAGCTTTTACTTTTATTTTCTTGTACCCAGAAGACACTCATATTTTACCTCACTTTCTCATCAACAGGTAAGAAAACAGAGAGGAAAGGGAGAGTGTGTTCCCCTCAGAGTAGGACTCTGAATCCCTCAGAATATGACTCTGAGAAGATGGGAAGGCTTTAGACCCCTATTTTAAAACCAACACAGCATTTTAACCTCACCCAGCTGTATTCCCATGAGCACTGAATTTAACACATGAAGCGACTGCGAATACAAGCGATGATGCTTTGAGTAGCTGCACATTTCATTGGGGAAGGGAAGGCTGCAGAGGTAGTTAAGAATGTATTTATTCTTTCAAGGCATGGTAGATAAAAGAAATAGAGGTTGAGGTGCTGGGTCTAGTTGTGCTCATTTATGAATCAGTCATTTGCATCAAACTCTATCACAAAGCATTAAAGTGGAAACAAAAACCACTGGATTTGCTGTGTCACAGCAGGAGAACAGAGGGAAGCCACCTTGCAGAAAGCATAATCCAGGTCCCTACAGGTAGATGGTATCATCTGAAATCTTTTTTTCATTCTGATTAACAGAATGATATGTTATCTAACCTGACAGACCACTCAGGTTTTTAGGAGATATCGTGTTGCCCCAGGCAATTTTTATGGGGGAGTGGACGTGATGGAGAAAGGTGCTTCCGTATAAAGCCAGACTAGCAAAAGACTCTCAAAGCACACATCACGGCCTGCCAAGACTAGCGCTGTGCACCTTCCATGTGCGCACCCAGGCTCTTATCTGTTCCTTACCAGCCCTGAGTAAAGGGCACTAGGGTTTCCTAAAGAGTTGGAGCAATCCCCAGCTACTCTATTCCCCTTCATTCTCACAGACTTTAGAGGGTTTATTGCTTAGGTTGAAGAAATTGCTTACAAGGGAGACGTTGAAGGCACCTCACTGTATGGTGAATTCGGTTTCCCAGGGCGACCCACAAGCAGCAATACAATTCACAGAAGATCTAACTTGCATCTTCTGTATTCATGGTGACATGTTTTATTTTTTGGAGTCCACTTCTCGCCGTAACCTGTTCTGAATAACTTGCTTCATGTCATAAAAAAACCAGCACCTTTTTATTTAGTTAGTTAGTTTTTGTCAAAATATCAAAAATAGCCAGGGGGAAGTGGTCTGCTACAGTAAGAAAACCGTACATTTCTGTACTGTTTCATTTATTTGGGTGTATTCAAAACAAAACCAAACTTTTCATGCACATCCTGCATACTTTTTGTTACATGAAGAAGTATGAACACATGGACAAGTGTGTACATGCATACCCTGAATCTGTCCCTCTCTATTAAAAATATTTTGTTATGTTAAAAAAAAAAAATTTCTTCAACATCTGCCACTGTTGTACTTTAATATCACATAGATTTGCTGAATCAGTTACATGATGAATTTATTCATAACATTTAGTTCAAGCTTGTTTATAAATTGAATTGCCTTTGGACTAATTAAGTAATGATTACCACCAGCAGTGCACCCAGCATGAGCTTCATTGGTTCTCCTTTAACCAGTTGCTTCTAGGTTTTGTTTGAGAGTGTAGAAAAGAAGTATTTCAAATTGAGGTAATTTGATGTTTCCAGAAGGGAGAAGCCTTTTGTGAGATGTTTTGATTATGTGGCAGAGCAGCCTCTATAAGAACCTTTTGGCTAAGTAGAGCTTCTTATCACCAAACAGGGGAAAAAAAACTACAAAATGACTACTCAAGTGAGTATAGCAAGAACAAAGAAGATAGACTTAACAAGCCCTGGGAGACAGACTGTTAGCTGAAATTCCCACGTCAGCGTATGTACATGCCGCATGACTTCAGCATCAGTGAGGTTCTGTGCAAGCCCTGTACTCAAAAGGTACTTGTGTTCTTGGTTGGGGTTTTTTTTGTTTTTTGTTTTTGGGGTTTTTTTAAATATATAAATGTTACATAATTCTTGTGTTGCTGCTGAATTTGTGCAGGGTTATACTTTCCTCCTAATAAGCGTTGCCTTTTTAGAATGGGAAAATAAGTGGCAGCTGTGGATATGTACAAGGGACTCTTTGACCTACACCATATATCTATGCAAGTTTCTTTGTGGGCTTGTGCTAGTTCCTTCTATCAACTCACATTTCATACCAGTAAATTAGAGCGGTACGTGGTTGATACATACTGTTGCTTGATTCATAGGTTTCTACAGTATGGTGCTCAGAAACCTGAAATTGCTGTGTCTGTTCTTTGGTTTTTGTTTTATAAAAGCACCCCTCTCTTCCTAGAAGGTACGTATTTAAGATGGCAGAATGGGTCAGTAGGTTCAGAGGAAGGGATACAGGGCTGTCTAAAGATTTTCCAAATATTTAAATCATTTTAGTAGGGACCGTGGTGAAAGGAGCATTGGTTACAATGATTTTTTGGAATGTACTTTGAACTCTTATTTGGCCTTTAATTTGTAATCATCAGCTCAAAAAAATGAAATCTAAGAAAATGTAACTACCTATCTATTTTCAAATTACTGTAGAGGTTGAAGAGATACAGACATGACAACTTGTAGCAGCTAGACATTTTGACTTTGCAAGCATTGTAGGCATTAAAAAACATCTTCAAGGGATTTTGTTTTGGTTTGGTTTTTTTAAGGTATATTGCTACTTGGACAAATTTGATCAGAGCTTCCCTTTAGAATCTGAAGTTCAGATTTTTATTTCATTTCTTAGCTCTTCTGTTGTTTTTTTCCTTTACTATCAGCAAAAATAGCCCCCTCAAGATAAAAGTAGAATGTAAATGAACTCCATTGGATATTCCAAATGGTATTTCCTGCTTATATTTGAGATTAGCTTTTCAGTGTAATTGGAAAAAGTGATAAAGCAAAGGCACAAATAATTACATATAAGAGGAAATCCTCATAGAGGATTCAGATACAGACAGCCTTACAGAATGGCTTACAGGCATTCTAACGTGCACAGCTGTGGACCTGTGATCAATAACAATCTCTTCTCAAAGAATCTGGCTGTCCTTTGAAGTTAACGTCAGATCTTATTGCTCAGTAGAATAACAAAAGGATAAAACAAAATGAGGAAATAGCCTCCTAGGTGCTGTTTTGACATCCCACTCGTGGGCATCTCCTTGGTAATACCATCCAAATTATATAGGAACAACACAAATCTGTAAGAATTTGATAAATGCTGCAATTATACATTGATTTCTTCAGCAGGCCGTTTACACATTGGTAATGGCTGTGGTTGAAAGAGGCTTACCTCGCAATTTTTTACCAACTGTAATTCATGCTCCAGCATTTCTTTTGAGTTGATTGACTCTTGCCTGAAATTATGGTTTACATACTTCTTTTACACCCCTGGTTTAATACCTGTCCTTGTGATTCCACAAAGGGAACTTTGTGGCTGGTGTCTGCTACAGGCCACCTGATCAAGGGGAGCCTACTGACGAAGCCTTCTTACTCCAGCTACAGGAGGCATCTCACTCGCAGGCTCTCGTCCTGCTGGGGGACTTCAACCATCCCAACATCGGCTGGAAAAGCATCTCAGCGAGCTGTAGGCAATCCAGGAGGCTCCTGAAATGCGTTGAAGATAGCTTAAGCCAGGTGATAGATGGCACCATGGAGGGGATGCAATACTGGACCTGATGATCACCAATGCAAGTGAGCTCATCAGTAGTGTCAAGACTGGAGGCAGCCTGGGCTGCAGCAATCACGTACTGGTGAAGTTCACAGTCCTGAGGGATATGGGTCAGGAAAAGATCTAGTCAGGACCCTGAATTTTAGGAAAGCAAAATTCCAGTTCTTCACTGAGTTAGTCAATAGGACCCTCTGGGAAATGGCCCTCACCGACAAGGGAGCAGAAGAGAGCTGGCAGATCTTCAAGGATGCTTTCCATAGAGTGCAAGAGCTGTTGATCCCCAGGTGTAAGCAATCTGGCAAGGAAGGGAAGAGACTGACATGGCTGAGTCGAGACCTCTTGGTCAAACTAAAGGGCAAGGAGGAACTGCACAGGCAGTGGAAGCAGGGACAGGTGTCCTGGGACGAGTATTGGGACACTGCCCAGTTGGGTACGGATGAGGTCAGGAAGGCCAAGACATGGCTGGAACTTGGCAAGGGATACAAAGAATAAGAAGGGCTTCCACAGGTATGTCAGCCAGAAAAGGAAGGTTAAATAAAGCAAACCCCCTCTGATGAGCAAGACTGGCAAGCTGGTAACAACAGAAAGGAGAAGGCTGAGGTACTCAGCAACTTTTTGACTCAGTCTTCACTGGCAGCCTCCCACACTTCCCAAATCGATGGACCACAAGACGGGGACAAGAGGTGCAAAGTCCCTCCCACTGTAAAAGAAGATCAGGTTCCAGACAAGCTGAGGAATCTGAACATACATAAGTCTATGGGACCTGATGAGATGCATGCCAGAGTCCTGAGGGAATTGGCCGATGTAGTTGCCAAGCCACTCTGCAGGATATTTGAAAAGTCTTGACACTCAGATGAAGTCTCTGGGGACTGGAAAAATGCACCCATTTTTAAAAAGGGTAGAAAGGAGGACCCCAGGAACTACTGACCTGTCAGCCTCACCTCTGTGCCTGGGAAGATCGTGGAACAGATCCTCCTAGAGGCTATACTAAGGCACATGGGGAATAGGAAGGTGATTCAAGACAGCCAGCATGGCTTCACCAAGGACGAATCCCGCCTGACCAACCTTGTGGCCTTCTTTGATGCAGTGATACATCAGCAGACAAGGTAAGAGCCATGGATGTTATCTATCTGGACTTCTGTAAAGCCTCTGACATGGTCCCCCACAGCATTCTTCTCTCTAAATTAGAGAGATATGGATTTAATGGGTAGATGAGGAATTGGTTGGATGGTTGCATCCAGAGGGTAATGGTCAATGGCTTGATGTCCAGATGGAGACTAGTGACAAGGGCTGTCCCTCAGGGGTCCGTACTGGGACCAGTGCTGTTCAATATCTTCATCAATGACACAGACAGTGGGATCGAGTGCATCCTCAGCAAATTTGCAAGCTGAGTGGTGCAGTTGACACAACTGAGGGACAGGATGACATCCATTGGGACCTGGACAGGCTGGAGAAGTGGGTCCGTGTGAAGGTTCAACACATGAAGGATGAACATGAGGTTCAACAAGGCCAAGTACAAGGTCCTGCACCTGGGTTGGATCAATCCTCAGTATCAATACAGTCTGGGGAATGATGGGATTGAGAGCATCCCTGTGGAGAAGGACTTGGGTGTATGGGTGGATGAAAGGCTGAACATGAGCCGGCAACGTGCGCTCGCAGCCCAGAAAGCCAACCATATCTGGGCTCCATCAAAAGCAGCGTGGCCAGCAGGTCGAGGGAGGTAATTCTGCCCCTCTACTCTGCTCTGGTGAGACCTCACCTGGAGTAGCGTGTCCAGCTCTGGAGTCCTCAGCACAAGAATGACATGGACCTGTTGGATTGGGTACAGAGGAGGACCGCAAAAATAATCAGTGGGCTGGAGCACCTCCCCTGTGAGGACAGGCTGAGAGTGTTAGGGTTGTTCACCCTGGAGAAGAGAAGGCTCTGGGGAGACCTTATTGCAGCCTTCCAGTACTTAGGTGGGGATCTATAAGAAAGACAGGGACAGTCTTTTTTTCAAGGCCTGTTGCAACAGGACAAGGCATAGTGATTTTAAACTAAAAGAGGGGAGATTTAGACTAGATATAAGGAAGAAATTTTTTGCAATGAGGGTGATGAAACACTGGTACATGTTGCCTAGAGAGGTGGTGGAAGGCCCATCCCTGGAAACATTCAAGATCAGGTTGGATGGGGCTCTTGGCACTTGATCTAGTTGATGATGTCCCTGCTTACTGCGGGGTGGGTTGGACTAGATGACCTTTGAAGGTCCCTTCCAACCCAAAGCATTCTATAATTCTGTGATCTTGTTACAAAATACAGGCAGGCCCAGAAGCACACATTGTTGCTTTACACCAGTACAGCCTTATGTTCCTCACATGTATGTCATAATTTGCTGAATGCCTTGAAGTCTCATAGGGAGGCAATTGCCTCTGTGCAACATTTTGCAAAAGATGAATTCTGGCTTCTGAATTTGCTTAATGTAGTTCAAATCTAGGAGCAGGCATCTGAGAAAGATGAGAATACTACATTATTTTTGACATTCATTTCACTGACTTTAGCATCCTGAAAATGTTCTGCATCTGATCTAAGTTAATCATCTGGGCTTTTTCTATAGCGATGGGAGATGACAGTGAAGGCACTTCTCATTCTTTTTCTGCCCTGGAGGGATCCTAAATCATAAAATCACAGAATCACTTTGGTTGGAAGAAACTTTTAAGATCATCAGGTCCAACTGTTAACCCTGCACTGCCAGGTCACCACTGATCCATGTCCCTAAGGACCATGTCTACACACCTTTTAAATACTTCCAGAGATGGTGACTCCACCACTTCCCTGGGAAGCTTGTTCCAATGCCTGACAACTTTTTCAGTAGAGATTTTCTTCCTAATATCCAACCTAAATCTCCCCTGATGCAACCCGAGGCCATTTCTTTTCATCCTATCACTTGTTACTTTAAGAGAACAGGCTGACCCCTACCTCGCTACAACCTCCTTTCAAGTAGTTGTAGAGAGCAATAAGGTCTTCCCTCAGCCTCCTTTTCTCCAGGCTAAACTCCAGTTCCCTCAGCTGCTCCTCATAGGACTTGTTCTCTAAACCCTTCACCATCTTTATTGCCCTTCTTTGGACACACTCCAGCACCTCAAAGTCCTTCCTGTATCGAGGAGCCCAAAACTAGACACAGTATTCAAGGAGTGGCCTCACCAGGGCCCAGTACTGGGGGACAATCACTTCCCTGCTCCTGCTTGCCACACTATTTCTGATACAAGCCAGGGTGCTGTTGACCTTCTTGGCCGCCTGGGCACACTGCTGGCTCATATTCAGCCGGCTTTCGACCAACACCCCCAAATCCTTTTCCACTGGGGAGCCTTCCAGCCACTCTTCCCCAAGCCTGTGGCTTTGCAGGGGGTTGTTGTGACTCAAGTGCAGGACCTGGCACTTGGCCTTATTGAACCTCATGCAGCTGGCCTCGGCCCATTGATCCAGCCTGTCCAGATCCCTCTGTAGAGCCTCCTGACCTTCAAGCAGATCGACACACCTGCCTAACTTGATGTCACCTGCAAAGTTAATCCCCTCACTCAATCCCCTCATCCAGATCATTGACTCAGAGGTTAAAGAGAACTGGCCCCAATACTGAGCCCTGAGGAACACCACTTGTGACCAGCTGCCAACTGGATTGAACTCCATTCACCACCACTCTCTGGGCCCAGCCTTACAGTCAGTTTTTATCCAGCAAAGTGTACACTCATCCAAGCCATGAGCAACCAGTTTCTCCAGGAGAATGCTGTGGGAAACGGTGTCAAAATCTTTACTGAAGTCTGGGTAGAAAATGTCCACAGCCCTTCCCTCATCCGCTGAGCATGTCACCTTGTCATAGAAGGAGATGAGGTTAGTAAAGCAGGACCTGCCTTTCATAAACCCATGCTGACTGGGTCTAATCACCTGTTTGTCCTGTATGCGCTGCGTGATGGCACTCAGGATGATCTGCTCCATAACCTTCCCCAGCACCGAGGTCAGAGTGACAGGCCTGTAGTTCTCCAGATCCTCCTTCTGGCCTTCTTGAACAGCTTTCACCAGATAGAACCCTTCTCAGCTATCCTGGATATGTCTTTTGCAGAAAAATATGGAGGAGGAGGAGCTGGGAGACAACCATATATGGGGAAGTAGGAGAAAGAGAAGCAAATGTTTATGGTATAGGGTCTCTTCACTGATTCGCTTTGCACATCATTATGCTGAAGAGGGCCTTTCCATCATCATCTTAATATTGCAAATATCTCAGGTTCCTTAAACTGGCTGGCTTGCTCCCAGCCTCAGTTGGAGGAAGGATTTGCTTTTCTCTGTGTGCAGAACTCAAAGTTTTTGCCTCCGTAGCAGAAACTAGAGCATTGAGCACGTCTCCACCATCTCTAATATACCACTGCCAAAAGTGAAGCTGCAGAATCATTCCAAAATACAACTCAGAATGGGAGTTCACCACCCAAAAGGGACTCACACACGGATAATACAAACAAAAAACCTGCATCCTCTTTGCTGGTGAAAAACACAACCTTTATAAAGGAAGCTAGGAGTTTTTGAGTAAAAGTGCCCTGGAAATTTCTGACTACCTGTTCGTACAGAGCTGACCTTGTAAGACTACAGGACACAGAGGTTTTCAGTGCTTAAGTGTTCTCACCAGACTCTTGTCATTTCAAGGAAACTGCGTAAAATTATGTTGATCAATATCTTTGTATTTTATAAGAGAATTACACAATGAGAACCTCAATGTATATGTGCCTTTTAGCATCAGTTACTTCCTTGAAAAAAATTGCAGATATATAAAATGTGAGACACATTAACTATCTTTACAGAGTTAAAAAATAAAATACCAGGAGTACAGAATCCTTTAGAAGCTTGGCTTAGGGACTACTAGAGAATAAAGGGACAAAGGAAATATTAGGAGCTCCAGAATTCATGGGTTGTTCTTTTTTTCCTTGGTAGGATCCTTATGAAGAAAATAATACCAAAGTAGTATGCAAGTGCACCAGTCTGTATTCTATATGCAGTACTGTTAGAGCTGTAATTTTCATGTCAGAAATTAATCAAAATACTGTGTGGGAACTGCAAAGAGCAGGAAAAAAGCCACTCAGGATGGAGGAATTAGATCAAATTGTAATGTACTTCGTATCAGTAGTTGTTAAACCATTGTACTCATGAACCCATCACCTTTCTCTGCAGCAGAAACTTCACAAAGCATATGATGGATTTTATATCTGTTTGGTAGGGATTTCCCCTACTCACACATGGAGATGGAAGTGGGGATTTCTTCAGCATGCATACAGGATCCTTCCATGAAATGAAAGGAACAAGAAAACAGTCAAGCTTCAATAAAAAGAAAAAAGTTAGATAAAGTTTGGTTTATTACTAAATATTTTTTATTACAGTTTGATCATCTGTAAGCTTGATACTGTTAAGTGAAAGCAAGAGAGTCATTGATTCAAATTCTCATGGTTTAAATAAACAAAACAACCATGAAAGAAACATTCATAATATCTTTTCTTATTTACAAAGCAGTGTTTTGCCAAATAGATACGATGGTGCTGTGTAAAATTTGGAAACTCTCTCGTGTATTGATCCAAGACTGGAACATCTTTGAGATGTATTCTCAAAAAAATTTTTCTTCATCCCACTTCTAGTGTGTCTACCCTTTACAGTGGAGGTCAGAGTCTCTTAGGTATGATTTTGTTTGTACTAGGATTGCAGTTGTACCTGGTGTATCTGTTTCATCGTTGTGCATGACATAAAGCGTGTAACAATATATCTTCTCACCTAAAGGTGAGAATATAACCTTATCAGATATAGCAACATACTATAACATAGAGAAGGAATATGAGATCAGGGAATACGTGGGTGACAAATAACAGAGAACGTTAGTTACTGCATACCTATATAACTTTTCTTATTTGTGTGCTGTTCATATATATGTATTTTACTCTTAGTGGGTCTAACAGCAACTTTCGTTGAGATCAGTGTTTAGTACTTAATTAACAAAAGACTGCAGTACAGCTCTGTCAAAAGCATCATCCAGCTTTGATGGCTCTTCAATGAAAGGGTGTTTGGTAAAATATGTATCGATTTCCTTGGAGCAAACGCGCAACTGTGTGAAGTCATAATTCTTTACTAGGAAACTGCTTGATTCCCTTTCTGAGGTGAAGGTTCAATACCATCCATCTTACAGCAGCCAAAGCTTGATGTTGTAATGCATTGACCCTTCATTCTCTCAGCCATTGCTGCAGGAGGTCTGATAGGTTTAACTTGTTGCGGGTTAAAGATCAATATCCAATGAACATAGAAGGCAGGCAGACTAGCTTCTCCTTTATTCCTAGTAATTTTGAAAAAGGGTTGTCTGCAGGTGAATTGTTTGGCTTATGTGAGAATCAATAACAAGCTGGAGCAGAATTCCAGATTTAGTGAAGAGACACTTTAATAATACGAAGATTTGTCACGAGGACATCTTTCCAGAATTCTTCATTGCGAGATCAAAAGAGCTGTGCATAAAGGAAATAGCAGATCACTTTCCAATAGGCTTGATGAGGGTGAGGAGAGTTGAAAAGGGGCGTTTTTGAGGAAGTTAGGCTCTTAAGAATGACAGAGGGAATAGAAGACTGGTAAGACAAAAGTAAGGAGTGGAGAACTCTTTAAATAGATTGGCTTATGAGGTTTTTAAGATAGTCAAAACTCACCTGAATTTGTCTCATTCTATTCTGCCAGCAAGCATGACTACTCCTATCTGCCACTTTTCCCACTGCCAGTACCCGCCCCCCAGATCCCATGGGGTGCATGTGTCTCAGGTTTGCATGAACTGCTGTCTTCTGCAACACTTGTTTGCTAGTGTGTTGTAAAATCATCCCACAATAGAGCTAGAAGTTGCACACTTCATCCACAAAAAGACTAAAAACATCACAGCTCTAAGTGAGGAGAAAAACTTTCACTTGTATCTGAAGTATATGAATTGAACAGAAGTCTCTCTGCTATCTTCAACTATGATTCACCTTTCCATCTTCATAGGTTTTCTTTTACTTTTTTTTCCCCATACACAATAAAAATCTTGTTCATTTTCAACCCTCTGGAGACATAAAAGTTTTATCTGCAATTTTCTTCTAAAACAATAGCTCCACTTCCTGCAAGTGTCCCCTTTTGTCTTTAATGTAATTTTTCTTACATTACTTTCTCATAAACCCTTTTGGATATATCTTAATCAGTTTGGGTTTTTTTCCACCATTTGTAGCTTTAGTGAAGCAAACGACATTTTTTCTCCTAAACACTCTAAAAATGCATTCCACTAATTCTCAAAAAGTAGGAAATTAAGTTCCATTTTTCTTCAGTTTTTTTCAAATTTATATTGAACAGAATTTGGTTCTCCAAAGGTAAATAATAGCTCTGTGTTTTGGGTGATTTTACTTTACAAAATTTTCTCTCATTTCTAGCCATCTGATTTAGTACATCTTACATGTAATTGCAAAGTTAGAGGAGTTGTTTGTTTTGGTTTGAATATCTACAGTTGCTTTTAATGACAGATAGGAAAAAAATGTATCAGCCTTATGGTCGGTTTGGGAAAAGGGAAGAGCTATATTTTCTAGCTATCATAGTGATGAGAGTTTGGTGATGCACAGTACATTTAGCCAGAAGCAAGAATATTATTACCAGGAGAAACTGAGAGAGAACGGTACAAATAAAAAGAGATGCCGGGATCTCAAGTAAATTATTCAGCTTGCCTCTAGGCCCCTGAAACAAACCCCAACGTCAATTCAAAGACACCGCCCCGAAGTCAGTGAAACAAGTTTTGATCTACAATCATCTTGATCATTTGAGAAATACAGAGCAGTAATGTTATTTCAGCTGCTTGGCAGTCCACCAAAGAGCTTCCAGCTTGCAGATTAACACCAAGCAGAATTTGGTCCTCCAAGGATATCTTGTAGCCACAGTAGTTTAGGTTACTATGGTTTTCTCATTTCTAGCTACCTTCTACAATACCTGTTACATTTAATTGTGGAGCTGGTTGGCTGGAAGATTCCACACATCTCAATGCACTCGTGGTGTATTATCTGTCTGCCCAAACCACAGAATCCTAGGGCTTGGAAGGGACGAACCCTCCTGCCAGAGCAGGTTCACTTAGATCAGGGTACAAGGGATTGTATCCAGGTGGGATTTGAAAGTCTCCAGAGAAGGAGAATCCACAACCTCTCAGGACAGCCTATTCCAGTGCTCTGTCACCCTCAAAGTAAAGACATTTCTCCTGATGTTTAGACGGAACTTCCTGTGTTCCAGTTTGTGCCAGTGCCCCTTGTCCTGTTGCTGGACACCACTGAAAAGACTCTGGCCTCATCCTCCTGACATTCACCCTTTAGAAATGTCTAAGCATTGATAAGATCCCCTCTTGGTCTTCTCCAGACTAAACAGACCCATGTCCCTCAGCCTGATTTCATAAGACAGATGTTCCAGTTTCCTAATCATCTTTGTAGCCCTTGCTGGACTCGCTCCAGTAGTTCCTTGTCTTTCTTTAACTGGGGAGCCCAGAACAGGACGCAATAATCCAGATGCAGCCTCACCAGGGCAGAGTAGAGGGAAAGGAGAACTCCCCTGACCTCCTGGCCACAGTTTTCTTAATGCATCCCAGGATACCGTTGACCTTCTTGGCCATAAGGGCACACTGCTGGCTCATGGTCAACCTGTCCACCAGGACTCTCAGGTCCTACTCCACAGAGCTGTTTTCCAGCAGGTCAACCCCTAACCTGTACTGGTGTATGGGGTTATTCCTCCCCAGGTGCAGGATCCTACACTTGCCCTTGTTGAACTTCATTATGTTGACCTCAACACAACTCTCCAGATATCTCTCTGTCCAGGTATGGTGGTGCAATTCCCTCCTACACTCGTGGGCTGCTCAATACAGGGTGCAACTCCCCTCTCTGTGTCACACAACAATACATTGGAAAAGCAGATTGTGAAAGGCAGTGTACCAGAGCATTAAGGCTTCTCCTTAACATTTGTGGTTCCTACCTCCCCTATTCTCTGGGGACAATAATGACAATCACCTCCTGCAGTGGATTAGAGTGTTGAGGCCTCCTTTTGGCACACCTGGCTCCTACACCCCCCCTCTTCATCATCTTGGATATTCAGTCAACCTTCTTATAACCTGTTACACTTGTACTTCATTGTGATCCAAAGGGGGAATTTCAGAACTTCAAGATCCAGCAACTTCTGGACATGCACAAACTGAAACATTACATCACTCAAGAAATGGAAAAGAATCTGACAAAAGTCAATTATCTCAGACCCTATAAATAGCAATCCTAAATGAGACCCTTTGAGCTCTCCTGGATCGCAGTGGACTTCATCAAACATCTCTCCTAAGCCAGGATGCCTCTCAGGATCTTCTGCCAACAAGATGGACACAAGGCCTGGGTGAGAATCACCTCCTCGAGACTCAACTACTGCCCATTAAGTGATGGCGATGCATTGAGTATTTACTCTCAACTCAAAAGAGGGAAAATTCGACTATAGGCTGGCCTCTTTCTCCCATCTCTCTACCTATTGAGGTGTTTTGATTTGTGCATTTGAGAGTGGGCTCTGGATAAAAGTATTTCTGTTTGTTTGTATGTGTGTCTGTATATTTTGTGTTTATACATATATAATTAGTGTGGATCTTGTAATTCTCAACTCTGTAATCGAGTCACTGTTTTTTCTTTACAAAGTCACTTGCTAGTTCTTAAATTGGTTAATCATTAAGTGCTGCTAAAATGCAACACTTTTGATCTACTTTATACTAGTAAAAATTTTGAATTGTTGTCAAATCAAACTGTGTTAAATATATTAATCCGTGACACCAAGTCTCGCTGAGTAGCAGCACAGCCTTGCAGTGTGTCAGCCACTGCACACACACACCACCTCCCCACCGCCCCCTACCCACCCCCACCCCCCCATTTTGTATCATCAAGCTTGCTGAGGGCATACTCTGTCCCTTCATCCAGGTCATTGATGAATATGTTGAACAGGACTGGACCCAGTACTGACCTCTCAGGAACACCACGAGCTACAGGCCCCCAACTAGTCTCCGCACCACTGATCACAACCCCTTGAGCTCTGTCGTTCAGCCAGTTCTCAATCCATCTGACTGTCCTCTCAGCCAACCAACACTTCCTAAACTTCCCTATGAAGACGTTACTGGAAACAGTGTCAAAAGCCTTGCTGACGTCAAGGTAGACACATCCACTGCCCTCCCCTCATCTATCAGGATAGTCACACCATCATAGAAAGCTGTCAGATTGGTCAAGCACGATTTCCCCTTGGTGAATCCATGCTGGTTACTCCTGATAACCTTCTTTTCCTCCACATGCTTAGAGATGACCTCCAGAATGAGCTGTTCCATCACCTTTCCAGGGATAGAGGTGAGGCTGCCTGGCCTGTAGTTTCCTGGGTCCTCTTTCTAGCCCTTTTTGAAGACTGAAGTGACATCACACAAATTTAAGTTATCATCTTCCGTTTATCTAGGTTTAAGTGTACTGGTATGTCAATAAATAGTTCGGTAATTACCTGATGTTGTCCATGAAAAAATGGGGTCTTTTTTATAGATTGAGAGCATTAATTATGTGAGAGCACTGGGAAAACTGCTTTTATGGAAGCAATCTGTTACATTAATTTCTTTGTGGCAATCCAGCAGGAATCATAATTGGAAGATAGCTTTTGTACTCCATTCTAACACTTTTCTCAATCTCTTCCTCCTGAGGCACGTTTTCCAAGTGCTGGCACTGTCTCTCTAGGTCAAGGAGTTCTAGGTCTGAACTAACACAGAGCAAAAAATGAAGTATTGCACTAGTTAGGTGTGGTGTAACGTGGTGATTTACACCTTCCTCTTAAAAGTGTTTCTCACATGCCAAGATCAGAGAAAGACTAGTTGAATTACTGACACCTAGTGAATTAATAGTGGCAGGATAGCAGATGGCTGTAGAAGCCACTCCATGTTTGTGTTTAGAGAGCTGGAAATGCATGTGGCTGTGCTCATCATTTATTGTTGTGGCAGGTTGAAGAAAAAACCCTGCTTGAAGGCTTACTAATTGAATTATTCCCTTCCATGTTACGATTTTGCCCGTCTTATGGGATGAGAAAGTTTTCTCTCGCGGGTACTGCCCCTTTAAGAAGCTGCGGGCTCAGGCGGCTCGGGGACGGCCGGGGGCTACTCGGGACTTCCTGGCTGCCTTCCGGAGGGCTTCGGGGCCATTCGGCTACTCGGGACTTCCGGGTCTGTCGGGACTTGCGGGGCTCGTCGGGACTTGCTGGGCTGCTTCCCGGACGGCTTCGGGGGCTTTTCTCGGGTTGTTCGCAGCTCGTTCGCTGCCTTCCTCGGCTGTTCTCCGGACACTCTCGGCTCCGCAGAGCACTGCAGGACCTCAGCTTCGCTCCGGGGAAGAGGCTTTTTCTCCAAAATCCTGTGGCTTCGCTCCGGGGACCTTGCAGGCTGCCGGAGTGGACCGTGCGCCGGGGCAGCCCCCGCCACGCTGCCTGGGACAGACTGTTCGCCTGGAGGTTTTTCTGCTGCTTTGATTTCTTCTCTGCTTCAACGAATTCGGTAGGGACAGTGCTTTTCCACATATTACAGCCCGGCGTTCATAACAGCCGCGGTTTCTTTTGTTCGCTCCACGAAAGCGCACACGTGGCCGGTGCCATTTTTCTGGACTGCACGTGGTGCCGTCCCCCTTTGTCTTTGTTCTTGTGTTTAAAACCCTCACCTTTCCATCCTGCACAGACTCTCAGATTTTGCATTGGTTTTTTCCTTGCATGTTATATATATTGTTCTAGTTTTAATAAAGTTTGTTTCGGTTTTCCAAACGTTCAGAGGTCTCACAAATCTTTTATTTTTCCTTTCCGTATCTCTGCTTTTGAACCCTTTTCTCTCCCGGAGGAGAGGGGTTCGGGGATAGGGAAGGACTCGTCCCCGTGCATCGGCCTGCCTCAGCCGACCGGCGACATAATTGGCGTCCCTGGGTGGGCACTTCTGAATAATTTAATATTCATATTTTTATTAAAGTTTGGAAACTGAAACAAACGAGGTTTTTCCAGGATGGTGCTAAGCGAGCTTTTGTTTGAAGCTCTTAAGCAGTACGGTTTAAAAATGCTTTATGATCTGGTGCCTGGCACACCCACTGTGATGTCAAATTACCTGTTTCTAATTGGTACGGGTTTATGGTTTGCTGGTCTGGGACACTTAGCAAAGAAGGTGTTCACCCTGGCATGCATAATTTCGGTGTTTTGGTCTGTACTCAGTCAGTTTATAATGCTCCCAGTATATTTTGCACAGTACATGATAGTGGCTGCTTATGATTCCTCTAGCAAATGGATGATGGGAAATAACACTTCTCCATTTGGTACTGGATCAATGGCAATTGAAACTGGATATTCGGCAAATGGTATTATTTTCCTGTATTTGATAACTTTGTTATCAGTTATCTGTAACATGGTCCAGGGGTGGATAATTATCAAGAATAAGTATCACATGGGCACTACAGCCACTAAATCAGCTGCTGCCATCTCTCCACCCAAGCAGGCACAGGTTGCCCCTGTGAAAAAGAAAAATAAGCCCTCTGGTGCTAAACACCAGAAAAAGACTAATTATGCAACAGATAGCTCTGATGATGATGCAGGACCAAGCACCTCCCAAAAGCGTCCAGGAAAGCCTTCAGGGAATACTGCCTCAGCGACTCCACCAGCACAGCCCTCCCAAGGATCCTCATCACGGGATGAGTCATCAGATCAAGAGGTAAACACCCAGCCTCAGTCCAGGAAGGACCTGAGAAGCATTAGAAAGGAATTTAGCAGGCATGATGGTGAGTCACTAATGGTATGGTTGCTTCGCTGCTGGGACAATGGGGCTGATAACATTGATTTAACTAGCAAAGAAGCCAGACAGTTAGGAAATGTGGCCCGGGAAGGTGCTATTGATAGGGCAATTGGCAAAAAGGCAAAACAGTGCAGTCTCTGGAAACGGCTTCTGACTGCTGTGAAGAGCAGATACCCTTTCAGAGATGACATAGAATGCCGCCCTACTAAATGGACTGTCCTGAGCAAAGGTACTAACTACCTGAGAGAGCTGGCTATGAAGGAGGTCATCTATGGTGACTGGAATGTTAATGTCAACCCGGACCAGGTGCACAGTAACGAGCCTTTGCTGCGCAAATTTGTGCAGAGTGCACCCCAGTCATATGCCCATACATTGGCTACAATGCTGTGGGAAAGAGAGGGTGAAAATCGGCCACTCACCATAGAACAAGTGTCTAACAGGATTCGCCAGTATGAGGACAGTCTTTCTCATACCTCTGCCTTCATTGCAGCAGTGGAGAAAGTGACAGACAAAATGACAGAGAAAATATTGGACTCTATTAATAGGTTAGAGCAAAGAACCACTTACTCTCCTGTGTATACCCACGTGTCAGCTGTTAGGAGAAATCGTCCTCCCAGAGCAAGGCGCAACAGACAGGACAGGCCACGATGTGACCGCCAGTGCTGCTCGAGAGGTCGTGAAGACACGAGGAGATGGGAACAACGACCTGCCGCTAACCACGGGGTACCAGCACATGAGCTGCAGAGCAGACCACACCAACATGACGACTGCAATCGAAGAATTGTCGCTCCAGTCTTTGGTGAACAGTGCTGCAGCTCAAGGAGCAACTCCTATGATGAAGGTACCACAAGCCGGATAGACCCTTCCACTGATTGTGGACCACACCCTAGGCGTTAGAGGGGCCCTGCCTCTAGCCAGGTGGAGGAAAGGGATAACAGAGTATACTGGACTGTGTGGATTCGATGGCCTGGCACATTAGAACCACAGAGGTACAAGGCCCTGGTAGATACAGGCGCCCAGTGTACCTTGCTACCATCGGATCATCAAGGAACTGAGACTATCATGATCTCGGGTGTGACAGGAGGATCACAAGAGCTTACCTTGGTAGAAGCTGAGGTCAGCCTCACTGGGCATAACTGGGAAACTCACCGAATTGTGACTGGCCCAGATGCTCCATGCATTTTAGGCATAGACTTCCTCCGGAAAGGGTATTTTAAGGACCCGAAAGGTTATAAATGGGCCTTTGGGATAGCAACCGTGGGAGCCGATGGCATTATCCAGTTGTCCACATCGGTCGAACTTTCGGATGACCCTTTTGTTGTTAGCAGAATGAAGGTGGAAGATCAAAAGTTGCCTACTGCATCCTCCACAGTTCACCGCCGGCAATACCGCACCAACCGAGACTCTCTGCGCCCCTTAGAGAAAATGATTCGAGAGTTGGAGAGACGAGATGTCATCAGCAGAGCTCGCTCACCTTTCAACAGTCCTATATGGCCTGTGCAGAAGACCAACGGGGAATGGAGACTGACAGTGGACTATCGTGGGCTGAATGAAGTGACACCACCGATGAGTGCTGCTGTTCCTGATATCTTGGAGCTTCAGTACGAACTGGAGTCCAAGGCAGCAAAGTGGTATGCCACGATAGACATTGCTAACGCTTTCTTTTCCATTCCCATAGCACCAGAGTGTAGGCCACAGTTTGCCTTCACCTGGAGGGGTATCCAGTATACCTGGAATCGATTGCCCCAGGGGTGGAAGCACAGCCCGACCATCTGCCATGGACTGATCCAGGCTACCCTGGAGAAAGGTGGTGCTCCTGAACATCTTCAGTACATCGATGACATCATTGTATGGGGTGATACCGCAGAAGAAGTCTATGAGAAAGGTAGGAAGATAATCCGCATTTTGGTGGATGCTGGTTTCTCCATTAAGAGAAGTAAGGTCAAAGGACCTGCCCGAGAGATCCAGTTCCTGGGGGTTAAGTGGCAGGATGGACGCCGCCACATCCCCACAGATGTGATCAACAAGATCACAGCTATGTCTCCGCCTACCAACAAGAAAGAGACCCAGTCTTTCTTGGGAGTCATAGGCTTCTGGAGAATGCACATTCCTGGGTATAGTCAGATTGTTAAACCTCTCTATACTGTTACCCGGAAGAAAAATGATTTCACATGGGGATCTGACCAACAACATGCCTTTGACTTAATCAAAAGGGAAATAGCACATGCTATGGCCCTGGGACCTGTGCGAACAGGACCAGAGATTAAAAACATCCTGTACACTTCAGCTGGGGACTGTGGTCCTACCTGGAGCCTTTGGCAGAAGGCACCAGGAGAAACCCGTGGTCGTCCCCTAGGATTTTGGAGTCGGGGATATAAAGGCTCAGAGGCCAATTATACTCCCACTGAGCAGGAGATATTGGCTGCCTATGAGGGAGTCCGAGCTGCCTCAGAAGTAATTGGCACTGAAGCACAGCTCCTCCTAGTCCCCCGACTGCCAGTCCTAGGCTGGATGTTCAAAGGGAAGATAGCATCTACCCACCATGTCACAGATGCTACCTGGAGTAAGTGGACTGCCCTGATTGTACAGAGAGCTAGGATAGGTAACTCTGGTCGCCCAGGAATTGTGGAAGCTATTACAGACTGGCCTGCAGGAGAAGATTTTGGGATGCCACCGAACGAGATAGTCACTCGTACTGATGAAGCACCCCCATATAAAGACCTCTCAGACCAGGAGAAGAAATATGCTCTCTTCACCGATGGATCCTGCCGCCTCATAGGGAACCAACGGAAGTGGAAAGCTGCCGTATGGAGTCCTATGCGCCAAGTTGCAGAAGCAGCAGAAGGAGAAGGTGAATCGAGTCAATTTGCAGAGGTCAAAGCCATCCAGCTGGCCATGGACATTGCTGAAAGGGAGAACTGGCCACGGCTGTACCTGTATACAGACTCCTGGATGGTGGCAAATGCCTTGTGGGGTTGGCTGGAGAGGTGGCAGAAAGATAATTGGCAGCGTAAAGGTAAGCCTATTTGGGCTGCCACTCTGTGGCAAGATATTGCTGCCCGCCTGAAAAGGTTAGTTGTGAAGGTAAGGCATGTAGATGCCCATGTCCCAAAAAGCAGAGCCACTGAGGAACATAGAAATAACCACCAAGTTGACAAAGCAGCCAGAGTGTTCCAGATAGATCTGGACTGGGAACACAAAGGTGAACTATTCCTTGCTCGGTGGGCCCATGACTCTTCCGGTCACCAGGGAAGAGATGCAACCTATCGATGGGCTCGTGACCGAGGGGTGGATTTAACCATGGATGCAATTACCCAGGTTATCCATGACTGTAAGATTTGTGCTGCAATTAAACAGGCCAAAAGGTTAAAACCTTTATGGTACAGTGGACGGTGGTCGAAGTACAAGTACGGAGAGGCCTGGCAGATTGATTACATCACTCTCCCTCGAACTCGCCAGGGTAAGTGCTATGTTTTGACAATGGTGGAAGCAAGCACCGGATGGCTTGAAACCTATTCCGTGCCTCATGCCACTGCCCGTAATACTATTCTGGGCCTTGAAAGGCAGATTTTATGGCGGCATGGCACTCCGGGAAGAATTGAGTCTGATAATGGGACTCATTTCAAAAACAATCTGGTGGCCAATTGGGCCAAAGAACATGGTATCGAATGGATTTATCACATTCCATACCATGCACCAGCCTCCGGTAAAATAGAACGCTATAATGGCTTGCTGAAAACCACCCTGAAAGCATTGGGTGGTGGAACTTTCAGAAACTGGGATAAACATCTGGCAGAAGCCACCTGGCAAGTGAACACGAGGGGATCAATCAATCAAGCCGGCCCTGCCCAATCAGACCTTTTACATATCATAGAGGGGGATAGAGTTCCTGTGGTATGTGAAAGTAATCTGCTGGGAAAAGCTGTCTGGGTTTCCCCTGCTGCAACTCCAGACAGACCCATCCGTGGTGTTGTCTCAGCCCAAGGCCCTGGACACACCTGGTGGGTAATGCAGGAGGATGGTGAAGTCCACTGTGTACCACAGGGGAAGTTAACCCTGGCTGAAACACCCTGAACCAGAGTCTCATGCTGTTAATTTCTGTATAATACAATGTAAATGAGATGCGCATAACGTACATGGTATGGAATAAAGGGGTGGAATGTGGCAGGTTGAAGAAAAAACCCTGCTTGAAGGCTTACTAATTGAATTATTCCCTTCCATGTTACGATTTTGCCCATCTTATGGGATGAGAAAGTTTTCTCTCGCGGGTACTGCCCCTTTAAGAAGCTGCGGGCTCAGGCGGCTCGGGGACGGCCGGGGGCTACTCGGGACTTCCTGGCTGCCTTCCGGAGGGCTTCGGGGCCATTCGGCTACTCGGGACTTCCGGGTCTGTCGGGACTTGCGGGGCTCGTCGGGACTTGCTGGGCTGCTTCCCGGACGGCTTCGGGGGCTTTTCTCGGGTTGTTCGCAGCTCGTTCGCTGCCTTCCTCGGCTGTTCTCCGGACACTCTCGGCTCCGCAGAGCACTGCAGGACCTCAGCTTCGCTCCGGGGAAGAGGCTTTTTCTCCAAAATCCTGTGGCTTCGCTCCGGGGACCTTGCAGGCTGCCGGAGTGGACCGTGCGCCGGGGCAGCCCCCGCCACGCTGCCTGGGACAGACTGTTCGCCTGGAGGTTTTTCTGCTGCTTTGATTTCTTCTCTGCTTCAACGAATTCGGTAGGGACAGTGCTTTTCCACATATTACAGCCCGGCGTTCATAACAGCCGCGGTTTCTTTTGTTCGCTCCACGAAAGCGCACACGTGGCCGGTGCCATTTTTCTGGACTGCACGTGGTGCCGTCCCCCTTTGTCTTTGTTCTTGTGTTTAAAACCCTCACCTTTCCATCCTGCACAGACTCTCAGATTTTGCATTGGTTTTTTCCTTGCATGTTATATATATTGTTCTAGTTTTAATAAAGTTTGTTTCGGTTTTCCAAACGTTCAGAGGTCTCACAAATCTTTTATTTTTCCTTTCCGTATCTCTGCTTTTGAACCCTTTTCTCTCCCGGAGGAGAGGGGTTCGGGGATAGGGAAGGACTCGTCCCCGTGCATCGGCCTGCCTCAGCCGACCGGCGACATAATTGGCGTCCCTGGGTGGGCACTTCTGAATAATTTAATATTCATATTTTTATTAAAGTTTGGAAACTGAAACAAACGAGGTTTTTCCAGGATGGTGCTAAGCGAGCTTTTGTTTGAAGCTCTTAAGCAGTACGGTTTAAAAATGCTTTATGATCTGGTGCCTGGCACACCCACTGTGATGTCAAATTACCTGTTTCTAATTGGTACGGGTTTATGGTTTGCTGGTCTGGGACACTTAGCAAAGAAGGTGTTCACCCTGGCATGCATAATTTCGGTGTTTTGGTCTGTACTCAGTCAGTTTATAATGCTCCCAGTATATTTTGCACAGTACATGATAGTGGCTGCTTATGATTCCTCTAGCAAATGGATGATGGGAAATAACACTTCTCCATTTGGTACTGGATCAATGGCAATTGAAACTGGATATTCGGCAAATGGTATTATTTTCCTGTATTTGATAACTTTGTTATCAGTTATCTGTAACATGGTCCAGGGGTGGATAATTATCAAGAATAAGTATCACATGGGCACTACAGCCACTAAATCAGCTGCTGCCATCTCTCCACCCAAGCAGGCACAGGTTGCCCCTGTGAAAAAGAAAAATAAGCCCTCTGGTGCTAAACACCAGAAAAAGACTAATTATGCAACAGATAGCTCTGATGATGATGCAGGACCAAGCACCTCCCAAAAGCGTCCAGGAAAGCCTTCAGGGAATACTGCCTCAGCGACTCCACCAGCACAGCCCTCCCAAGGATCCTCATCACGGGATGAGTCATCAGATCAAGAGGTAAACACCCAGCCTCAGTCCAGGAAGGACCTGAGAAGCATTAGAAAGGAATTTAGCAGGCATGATGGTGAGTCACTAATGGTATGGTTGCTTCGCTGCTGGGACAATGGGGCTGATAACATTGATTTAACTAGCAAAGAAGCCAGACAGTTAGGAAATGTGGCCCGGGAAGGTGCTATTGATAGGGCAATTGGCAAAAAGGCAAAACAGTGCAGTCTCTGGAAACGGCTTCTGACTGCTGTGAAGAGCAGATACCCTTTCAGAGATGACATAGAATGCCGCCCTACTAAATGGACTGTCCTGAGCAAAGGTACTAACTACCTGAGAGAGCTGGCTATGAAGGAGGTCATCTATGGTGACTGGAATGTTAATGTCAACCCGGACCAGGTGCACAGTAACGAGCCTTTGCTGCGCAAATTTGTGCAGAGTGCACCCCAGTCATATGCCCATACATTGGCTACAATGCTGTGGGAAAGAGAGGGTGAAAATCGGCCACTCACCATAGAACAAGTGTCTAACAGGATTCGCCAGTATGAGGACAGTCTTTCTCATACCTCTGCCTTCATTGCAGCAGTGGAGAAAGTGACAGACAAAATGACAGAGAAAATATTGGACTCTATTAATAGGTTAGAGCAAAGAACCACTTACTCTCCTGTGTATACCCACGTGTCAGCTGTTAGGAGAAATCGTCCTCCCAGAGCAAGGCGCAACAGACAGGACAGGCCACGATGTGACCGCCAGTGCTGCTCGAGAGGTCGTGAAGACACGAGGAGATGGGAACAACGACCTGCCGCTAACCACGGGGTACCAGCACATGAGCTGCAGAGCAGACCACACCAACATGACGACTGCAATCGAAGAATTGTCGCTCCAGTCTTTGGTGAACAGTGCTGCAGCTCAAGGAGCAACTCCTATGATGAAGGTACCACAAGCCGGATAGACCCTTCCACTGATTGTGGACCACACCCTAGGCGTTAGAGGGGCCCTGCCTCTAGCCAGGTGGAGGAAAGGGATAACAGAGTATACTGGACTGTGTGGATTCGATGGCCTGGCACATTAGAACCACAGAGGTACAAGGCCCTGGTAGATACAGGCGCCCAGTGTACCTTGCTACCATCGGATCATCAAGGAACTGAGACTATCATGATCTCGGGTGTGACAGGAGGATCACAAGAGCTTACCTTGGTAGAAGCTGAGGTCAGCCTCACTGGGCATAACTGGGAAACTCACCGAATTGTGACTGGCCCAGATGCTCCATGCATTTTAGGCATAGACTTCCTCCGGAAAGGGTATTTTAAGGACCCGAAAGGTTATAAATGGGCCTTTGGGATAGCAACCGTGGGAGCCGATGGCATTATCCAGTTGTCCACATCGGTCGAACTTTCGGATGACCCTTTTGTTGTTAGCAGAATGAAGGTGGAAGATCAAAAGTTGCCTACTGCATCCTCCACAGTTCACCGCCGGCAATACCGCACCAACTGAGACTCTCTGCGCCCCTTAGAGAAAATGATTCGAGAGTTGGAGAGACGAGATGTCATCAGCAGAGCTCGCTCACCTTTCAACAGTCCTATATGGCCTGTGCAGAAGACCAACGGGGAATGGAGACTGACAGTGGACTATCGTGGGCTGAATGAAGTGACACCACCGATGAGTGCTGCTGTTCCTGATATCTTGGAGCTTCAGTACGAACTGGAGTCCAAGGCAGCAAAGTGGTATGCCACGATAGACATTGCTAACGCTTTCTTTTCCATTCCCATAGCACCAGAGTGTAGGCCACAGTTTGCCTTCACCTGGAGGGGTATCCAGTATACCTGGAATCGATTGCCCCAGGGGTGGAAGCACAGCCCGACCATCTGCCATGGACTGATCCAGGCTACCCTGGAGAAAGGTGGTGCTCCTGAACATCTTCAGTACATCGATGACATCATTGTATGGGGTGATACCGCAGAAGAAGTCTATGAGAAAGGTAGGAAGATAATCCGCATTTTGGTGGATGCTGGTTTCTCCATTAAGAGAAGTAAGGTCAAAGGACCTGCCCGAGAGATCCAGTTCCTGGGGGTTAAGTGGCAGGATGGACGCCGCCACATCCCCACAGATGTGATCAACAAGATCACAGCTATGTCTCCGCCTACCAACAAGAAAGAGACCCAGTCTTTCTTGGGAGTCATAGGCTTCTGGAGAATGCACATTCCTGGGTATAGTCAGATTGTTAAACCTCTCTATACTGTTACCCGGAAGAAAAATGATTTCACATGGGGATCTGACCAACAACATGCCTTTGACTTAATCAAAAGGGAAATAGCACATGCTATGGCCCTGGGACCTGTGCGAACAGGACCAGAGATTAAAAACATCCTGTACACTTCAGCTGGGGACTGTGGTCCTACCTGGAGCCTTTGGCAGAAGGCACCAGGAGAAACCCGTGGTCGTCCCCTAGGATTTTGGAGTCGGGGATATAAAGGCTCAGAGGCCAATTATACTCCCACTGAGCAGGAGATATTGGCTGCCTATGAGGGAGTCCGAGCTGCCTCAGAAGTAATTGGCACTGAAGCACAGCTCCTCCTAGTCCCCCGACTGCCAGTCCTAGGCTGGATGTTCAAAGGGAAGATAGCATCTACCCACCATGTCACAGATGCTACCTGGAGTAAGTGGACTGCCCTGATTGTACAGAGAGCTAGGATAGGTAACTCTGGTCGCCCAGGAATTGTGGAAGCTATTACAGACTGGCCTGCAGGAGAAGATTTTGGGATGCCACCGAACGAGATAGTCACTCGTACTGATGAAGCACCCCCATATAAAGACCTCTCAGACCAGGAGAAGAAATATGCTCTCTTCACCGATGGATCCTGCCGCCTCATAGGGAACCAACGGAAGTGGAAAGCTGCCGTATGGAGTCCTATGCGCCAAGTTGCAGAAGCAGCAGAAGGAGAAGGTGAATCGAGTCAATTTGCAGAGGTCAAAGCCATCCAGCTGGCCATGGACATTGCTGAAAGGGAGAACTGGCCACGGCTGTACCTGTATACAGACTCCTGGATGGTGGCAAATGCCTTGTGGGGTTGGCTGGAGAGGTGGCAGAAAGATAATTGGCAGCGTAAAGGTAAGCCTATTTGGGCTGCCACTCTGTGGCAAGATATTGCTGCCCGCCTGAAAAGGTTAGTTGTGAAGGTAAGGCATGTAGATGCCCATGTCCCAAAAAGCAGAGCCACTGAGGAACATAGAAATAACCACCAAGTTGACAAAGCAGCCAGAGTGTTCCAGATAGATCTGGACTGGGAACACAAAGGTGAACTATTCCTTGCTCGGTGGGCCCATGACTCTTCCGGTCACCAGGGAAGAGATGCAACCTATCGATGGGCTCGTGACCGAGGGGTGGATTTAACCATGGATGCAATTACCCAGGTTATCCATGACTGTAAGATTTGTGCTGCAATTAAACAGGCCAAAAGGTTAAAACCTTTATGGTACAGTGGACGGTGGTCGAAGTACAAGTACGGAGAGGCCTGGCAGATTGATTACATCACTCTCCCTCGAACTCGCCAGGGTAAGTGCTATGTTTTGACAATGGTGGAAGCAAGCACCGGATGGCTTGAAACCTATTCCGTGCCTCATGCCACTGCCCGTAATACTATTCTGGGCCTTGAAAGGCAGATTTTATGGCGGCATGGCACTCCGGGAAGAATTGAGTCTGATAATGGGACTCATTTCAAAAACAATCTGGTGGCCAATTGGGCCAAAGAACATGGTATCGAATGGATTTATCACATTCCATACCATGCACCAGCCTCCGGTAAAATAGAACGCTATAATGGCTTGCTGAAAACCACCCTGAAAGCATTGGGTGGTGGAACTTTCAGAAACTGGGATAAACATCTGGCAGAAGCCACCTGGCAAGTGAACACGAGGGGATCAATCAATCAAGCCGGCCCTGCCCAATCAGACCTTTTACATATCATAGAGGGGGATAGAGTTCCTGTGGTATGTGAAAGTAATCTGCTGGGAAAAGCTGTCTGGGTTTCCCCTGCTGCAACTCCAGACAGACCCATCCGTGGTGTTGTCTCAGCCCAAGGCCCTGGACACACCTGGTGGGTAATGCAGGAGGATGGTGAAGTCCACTGTGTACCACAGGGGAAGTTAACCCTGGCTGAAACACCCTGAACCAGAGTCTCATGCTGTTAATTTCTGTATAATACAATGTAAATGAGATGCGCATAACGTACATGGTATGGAATAAAGGGGTGGAATGTGGCAGGTTGAAGAAAAAACCCTGCTTGAAGGCTTACTAATTGAATTATTCCCTTCCATGTTACGATTTTGCCCATCTTATGGGATGAGAAAGTTTTCTCTCGCGGGTACTGCCCCTTTAAGAAGCTGCGGGCTCAGGCGGCTCGGGGACGGCCGGGGGCTACTCGGGACTTCCTGGCTGCCTTCCGGAGGGCTTCGGGGCCATTCGGCTACTCGGGACTTCCGGGTCTGTCGGGACTTGCGGGGCTCGTCGGGACTTGCTGGGCTGCTTCCCGGACGGCTTCGGGGGCTTTTCTCGGGTTGTTCGCAGCTCGTTCGCTGCCTTCCTCGGCTGTTCTCCGGACACTCTCGGCTCCGCAGAGCACTGCAGGACCTCAGCTTCGCTCCGGGGAAGAGGCTTTTTCTCCAAAATCCTGTGGCTTCGCTCCGGGGACCTTGCAGGCTGCCGGAGTGGACCGTGCGCCGGGGCAGCCCCCGCCACGCTGCCTGGGACAGACTGTTCGCCTGGAGGTTTTTCTGCTGCTTTGATTTCTTCTCTGCTTCAACGAATTCGGTAGGGACAGTGCTTTTCCACATATTACAGCCCGGCGTTCATAACAGCCGCGGTTTCTTTTGTTCGCTCCACGAAAGCGCACACGTGGCCGGTGCCATTTTTCTGGACTGCACGTGGTGCCGTCCCCCTTTGTCTTTGTTCTTGTGTTTAAAACCCTCACCTTTCCATCCTGCACAGACTCTCAGATTTTGCATTGGTTTTTTCCTTGCATGTTATATATATTGTTCTAGTTTTAATAAAGTTTGTTTCGGTTTTCCAAACGTTCAGAGGTCTCACAAATCTTTTATTTTTCCTTTCCGTATCTCTGCTTTTGAACCCTTTTCTCTCCCGGAGGAGAGGGGTTCGGGGATAGGGAAGGACTCGTCCCCGTGCATCGGCCTGCCTCAGCCGACCGGCGACAATTGTGGATTGGCCTTCCTACACACCACAGAGCAATATTAGCATGTAACATTGTACCCTGATAAGGGCAAATTTTACTCTTGGGGTACCCCTTCAGCGCTTCATTAAAATGAATCCATTTTGGTAGGACCCTTTTAACACTAGATCCCATAGTTGGTGTAACCTTCTTGAAGACATTTCTGTTTGCTGGTGAACTCGTAAGTCCAAATCAAATCAGTTTAATCAGTGCATGAGCTCTATAGGGTAGCCTTTATGAGCTGAATGCAAAACTTTGAAATAGTTTTTTTTGAAGGCAGAGCAACTCTTGCATTGTTTTTCTGTGAAATACCTATGAACTCAACATCTAAAGAGGTTGCGCTGTATGCAGTCTGAGCGATTAACATGTATCACTAGCATATTCAGGTACTTATTTTATCAGTATGTCACATGCCTCTGTTAATGAACAGCTTAACTCAATAGTAAATGGGTCAGTGTTGTTGTATTGCCCACTTAACACAAAATTATCTGGGTTTTGTTTTAAACCAGATACCTTTACTTACTTTTTAACAAACAAAATAATATTTCTGGGCATATAACACCTCCTTTACTGGCAGATACTGCCTTATTTTCTGAGACAGTTTCAAAACTTCAGCGAGAATTCTTGCACAGTGTTTTGGCCAGCAGCAGCCTGGGCTATCAAAATGAAGTCTTCTATGGAAAAGCACAAAAATCTGTGTGATGTAGCATGAAGCTAATGGAAGTCTATATTATTTTCAGAAGATATTCTCAAAACCGAGCGTTTCACCTCAATTAAGTGAAATTCACCTCGTTTTTCTCCTGTTGGCCTCTGCGGCATGGAAACTATAGAGTCTGACAAGCCCAAAGACTTGGTGTTTGACAGGTGTTAACTTACATTCAGCTTCTACTTTTAATGTAATTGTCTTTTGCTCATGTCCCTACTCTGTTCCTCTGTGACTTTAGCTTGAGATATTTTTTCACTCCTTGGTCATTCCTCCTTTTCTATCAGGTGGGAAAGAATGAAAGAGGTCATCTGATCTTTCTTATTGCTTGTCTTAAAAGATCAAGAGCAAGTGACCATCTCCAAAACAAGTGTGAAACTGACTTGATAGAATTGGAAGGCCTTGGAAACAAAAGCTTTGTTTTGACCTGTCCCATGATTTTTCTTAAAGCCCCTATCTCAGCATGAGAATATTCTCAACTAATGGAAGACTGGGACTTCAGTGGGCAGAAGAATGCAACTTTTAACTGCTCAACACAAGGCTTCAATTACTTTCTCCTATTTGGACCTTACCATCTCTTTTTCCGCTTGCAAATATCTGTCAGACCCAGGTCTTCCCCGTTTATCTCAGTTGCTCCCAGTCTCCCTAGACATCACCCTGCTCGCACAGACCTTCTGTACATTGTAGCACCTCTGTCACTATGGTTTAGGAACAGCTTGTAGAGTAAAGGTAGGTAAAAGTAGTGAAAGGGGAAAGATTTTACTAGTGTTCATATGTCTTCTTACAGAACAAATTGACTCAGTAGAGATTCTTGGTGGTGAAGTCTGACTCAAAGCTTTTCTTGACATAGCGATGTTCATTAAAGGACTAATTTCTTCAGTGAAATTTTGGTGTATGTTTCTAGTCTCAGAGAGTCTGGCCTAACTGGTCTTCTTCCCATCTGCTGCATGTTCTCTCCTTTTTCTTTCCTATTCTTTTCCTCCCGTTATCCCTAGCTGTTCCCCGTAAGTCTTGGGGACATTTAGAAACCCACCTCTTACACTGTGAATGCCCTTCCCCTTCTTGACCTTCTCCTGTCTCTCCTAATGCCCGTATTCATTTGTCCACGTCTTCCTGGCATCTATGTCTGGTCTGTGCTGTGACCTTCCTTTCCTCCCTACAGTCTGCTTCTCTGCCTGGTCTTATCCCAAACAGGTCTTGATGTGAACATTTCTTTCTCCTCCTTCAAAGTTGCTTCCCAGCATTCCCTTACTCACTGCACATTTCATATTGTGCCTCAAAAGATTTACGTTGGTTGAAACTCTGTCTACTTTTAGGCATGCTAGCAGATAGTGGATTTCTTTACAACAGGCAGCTTTGCTTCTATTTTCATCTTTGGGCAAAGTAACTTCAATGATTTTGAGGCTTCCAGTAATACCAGAGATGGCTGTTTTTCCACCTCTTGCGGTGCTGGTTCACTTTTTTTTTTTCCCATTCATTTTTTCTAGCATTCCACTGTTTTTATTCCTCTTACTATTTTACTATTTCTTCTTTCCTCTTTAATCTGCCCACTGGAGCATTGTGTAATCATAATTGAAAAGATAAAGTATCCAAAATGAAGAAATGTAGATATCGTTCTAAAAAGAAAATTATGAAAAGCTTATGAAATGTGCAGATCTCGTGGTTTAATATTTTCTGCTTGTGTTCTTTGTTATTTCAACAGCTTATTCTTACCAACAGAAAACTATTAATTATTATGAAAAACAGAAAAGAGAACAAAATATTTTGCTTGAAAACCATTTTTTGTGTGTGGGCACAAATTTAGTTGATAATCTCTGGGAATAATTTCTGTAATTCATTTCAAAGGTGTGTTTTTCAAAAGAAAAATCTTTACCTATAAGCTTGATAGTATGTTCCTGCAGCCATACAAAGCTCTAAAAGACAGAAAATGGTGTTCTAACATTAAAAAAAAAATACTGTAAGACATTAAATTGTTTTTTTTTATTTCTTGCAGCATGGTAATGTAGATTAGAGAGGGAAATAGAGAAGAGAGTAAGAAATTCTCTATAGATACTAAAAGGCAAGGGCATGTTGTGTATTGCAAAGAATCATTTTTTTACTAGGGTTGTTTCTGACTTTTTTCTCACATAAGTGCTTTTTGTTGGATTAGTAAACCAATGTTCTGATCCCTTCTGCTCTTTTTTATCTCTATTGTCTACATTCCACTGACAGTTAAAACATCTCTCTAAGAGAAATATGCCAAATTATATGTAAGCTTTTGAATGTGGCACTCTATATCTGGCTGCTAGCCAAAATTTCATCAGTAGGTGAAACTCCTTGATGATACCTTTTCTTGTTCTGCTTCATTTCTTTAAGTATTTCAAATACAATTCAGCTGGATTCAGGAATGGACGAATTGGGATCAAAGGCAGAACAGACAGAGTCCTACTTGGACTCCAGCCATTGAAGAAGAGAGTTGACCCTTGTGATCCCGCTCAGCTTTATACCGAAGATGACGTCTATGGGATGGAACACCCTGTTGGTCACTGTAGGGTCACCTGTCCTGTCTGCTCCTCCCCGCAGCTGCAGCCTCTCACTTACTGCACCCCCACCGTGGCACACAGGATTTAGCAGTGACCTTGGTCTGCACAGGAGTGAGGACAAGCCAGAACCTTTCTGCACCCCAGTCCCTGGCAGTGACTGTAAACATCAAGCTCTATCACTTCTGGAAGCAGACACTGTCTGCACAAATATGCTGTTAACTTCAGCAAGTGCCGTCACATAGCAGAGACTGAGCTGGAAAGTGAAATCTCTGCACAGAATGAGTTCTGTTCTGACTCAAACCAGCACATGGCAACATAAAAAATTTTCCTATTAGTAGAACTTTGCAAGTCTGTCTACCCAACTTCTGTAGCATATTTTTTGAATGTTCAGTTTTATGCTATAAAAAGTTGATTTTAACAGAAAGGTCATCCATAATTAAGCAGTCCTAAAATGTAATATTAAATAGAGAACATGTGAATAGTGAATGCACTCTTTAGATTAAAATTTCACGTGGGTGTATTACTAGTTAACAACTAGCAACTTGTGCAAGATGAAGCACAACTATTATGTTTCCTCTTAAGATTAATTAGCTTTGTAGCATATTAATCAGACAGGTTGGGGAGCAAAATCAGAATGCATGTTCCTGTGTGATTCTCAGACATCTCATTTGTTTAATGGAGCCATTTGGATAATTGAGATCAGTACAGGTAATTTAGGTAAAGTGCAATCTACAGAAAAGATTATCTAGCAATTTACTTGCGTTTATCTCAGTTTTTTGTCTTGTTTTCTCCCTAGTGTGGGAATTCAGCACAAAAGGACAAAATGTTTGTGAGCACAAGATTTCTATGGTATCACTAGGAGTGAAGATTCCTTGAGCTGGCCTAAATAATGGCTAAAGGAGGGGGTCCTGCCTCTGTTTTGGCCAAGCAAAGAAGGCAAACAAACACTGAAGGTCCTAGTGTCCGAATGAAGACCTTTGCCTAATGAACTGAAAAATAAAAAAATTCACGCCCCTCAATATGCTAAAGATTAAAAAGCAGTATATGCTAAACATATATGACTGTGTTACTCAACTCTCCACCCAAATCATGCTAAATGTCACCTAAGAGGCAGAGGCAAACAGAATTAGGGTACAAAAAGACAGGAGGGGTAACATGACTGGGGGGCAAAGTCTGAAGACTTCGCAGAGACGGTCGATGGGCTGTACTCCTCTTCTTCCACCCAAGACAGGGATGCCTTCTTGGTAAGAACTGCGCTCTCACCATCTGGTGAAAATACCCAGGATAGTTTTCTTTTTGCTAGAGTTACTAATATATATTAGTTATTTGGCCTATTGCAGTGATCTACTGCATTTATCAACAGCAATTCCGAATCCGTTATATCTGTCACTTTAACAAACGTCTATTATCTCTATTGGCTTTGCAAAATTGTTTCAGAGCAAGTCCTTTTGGGCTCTGGCAGGCGAACACCAACCTCCTACCTTTAACGTGACACCTCGTTATTTATACACATAGCTCTTTGGTTTAAAAAGCTTCTCTTCTGTAGCAGAGGAAATATTACCGTGTATTGATAACAGTATAGTAAATTGTTTCCATACATGGCTCAGCTCTGATGGGCTCCACAACAATTGCTCTTTGATTTGTTAAATATATATATATGCATATTTCCGTTGGGTGAAGTTTAATTGCATGCTACCTTAAATGTTCAACGCAAACATTTGGCCTGGTTAGCATTCACAGATTTTCCCTATAATCAGCAGAGAGATATAAACTCCTTTAGGGTGCATTTCAGAAATAGAGCCGCATTTGATGACCTCAACTGCTCTCCATAAAAGCATAGCTTTTCTACCTAGACGGGATATAGGCTGCTCTTCCATTCTATTTACATGTTATAGTCTGCTGTGTGACTATCTCCATTTGCATCTTATGTCTTCATTCCTAAGGAGAAACCATCTACACTAAGATCATATCCATGGATTTCAGCAACATTGGTCAAGGGCTAAAATACATTTGATTTGCAAGAAAATCCCAGCAGTAAGCTGTCCTTTTTTAGAGGTAAGCCCAGTAATGGGAGGCATTGTACATTTTTTGCATTAAAAAAAAAAAAGCTACAGCAGTGAGTTCAGTTAGGTGAAAATCGTTTCATTACTTGTGGAAATGTAGTTTTGTAAAACTTGCTATTACCAACTAGAAGACTATGTCTGACTGATATTAGTAGCTTTGAAAACCACATGTAAACATTTTACATGAATTGGACATTAAGTTTAAGATTAAATTGAAATGCGTGATTCGACTACTTGCCAAAATACAAATAATTAATATATTAGAAATGTTTCTACTAAGCATCTTTGAGATGGTTGAAAAAGCCCCTGATTTGTGAAATATAGCACATTTATACATTAGAGGAGATATTAGAAAGCACTGCCTTTCATGTAATGCACTGTTCAGGCAAACTTGGACATTGCGTTGCTAGCTTCATCTTTCAAAATTAACAAACACACCTTGCAAGGTACAAATTTGAGGTAGTATATGCAAATCTGCAATTCCAGTTCAAAAATTCAGCACCTACTCAAGCTAATGAATCCATAAAAGCTATTAGCTTGCGCTTGCTGCTGCAATTCTGACTATTAGAACAGAAGTATTTTTAGTGGTCTATTATTAAATATATTGTACACAGCTGTTTGCCTTTCCAAGGTGTAGAAGTTGCCTACCTTGTTGCAAAGAAGAAGAGAATATTGCTTGCACAGTACTTGCAGGCAAATTGTCTTGTTATGTCTGAAGCTAATATTCCTAGATACGGTACTTGTTAAATATTTGCTTGTGTAATCTTTACCCTATACTACTTAATAATTCAGTGATCTAGTGCTACAAGTGATGCTCCTGCAGTGGGTAGATTTCTGTGTGAATGCTGTTCGTGGTAGGCAGTACTTGTACACACAGCAATAAGCACTGGCAAGATTAGATCTTTATTTTAAGTTTAATCGGAGTCACACGAGATACTGGGCAGCATTTAGTGTTTGCAGAGTGCTGTTCATTTGATGTTTCTCAGAGAGGAGGGTTCAGTTGCCTAGAGCTCATATATCTAGCTCTGCAAGCATGAGACAATATCAGAAAATCCAACCAGTGGCTAGGGATGTACATTCAGGCTGTTAAACGAGAAAAAAAACCCTATCAAGCTTGATGCTGGGGCTGTATGTTTGGGCTGCAAAACATCAGTCACTGTAGGAGTAATAAAGACATAACTGACAGCAGTTCTCTGTCTCTCCATGTGTGCATATATGCTTAAGCCCGGACAATGACACAAGCGGGCTATTTTTACAACTGTGACATTCATGCTGCTGTAGTAAAAATGTCACTACTTCCATTTAAAACCACTATATTCACAAGTTTTTAACTCAGCAAGATAAAATAGCTAGGAGCTTTGGAATAGTTTTTCTTGTCTGTAATAAAACTCAACCAAGATTTTACAAGTTAGACATAATTCACTTCCCTCACTCCCAATTGCATTGTCCTTCAGTGTTTATTGATTTGGATGCCTTGAGATTTACAAAATTCGAGTTTTAAAACGTTTTATTTGGGTATCTTATTCATTTAAGGTATCTCACTGATATTCTTTAAGCAAAGACAAAAGTAGAAATAAGAATAATCGTAGTACTTTAGAAGTCAAGATGTTGATTTGCTTTATATTATCCATCTAAAAATGTCATGTCCAGCGTTGGACATACTTGTTTAGTGAGGTTGTGAACACTTTTTAATAACTTCTCACTATTGCAATATTAACTGCCTTGCAGTGATGCTACCTGATCCAGGATTTAAGCATAACTTGAACAAAATGCAATTAATTTCACATGCTAACCACCGTGGCTCTGAAATTTGATTGTCTTTATCTTTGTCCCTTCATCATCTGATATGATACGCCTTGCTGTCTGACTAACTTTTATTTTCGTTTTAGTGCTTAGATATCTGGGCCATTCCTCCCTTTCTGCATAGGTTTACTTGGTTTTTAACAGGAAATTTTCTTGACTTTCTGTCTTTGGTGGTATTTTTTTATCAGTAACTGGAAATGTAGAACATTTAGGCAATATCCAGAAGGTAAGCAGTCAAAGAGTCAGAGGAGCATGGGAAAGCCGTGTGATATGCAATAGAAGCTATCTGCCCTAGGGAGGCCCGAAGTGTACACACGTCCAAATGATAAGACATCTTCACAGAAGATAAAAGAAGTTATGAGGGCAATTAAACTCAGCCTTACCTCTACAGACTTCAGGAATTTCTGAACTGCTGATTATTGGTGGCTGAGACAGACAGGAGAAGTGTCTTGTATCTTCTTCGGTATGCTATTCCTAAGGCAGCTGCATCACCCTCATGTTCCATCTGGTTGGTGGCCATAAAGCAGTGCTCTGAAGTGGGCTCCTAGCAAGGACTGGTGCGGGTTAGCTAGTGTTTTGGCGAAGGGAAGTGGTGATTTGAACAACAACAGAGCGCTTTAGTAGAAGTACTTGATGCTTGATACTTGGTTTTGGAAAATACTTAAACATCTTCTAATGCAGATCAGTTGGCTGTTGCCTCTGTACATTTCTGCTTGGGGTATAAGTTACAACTCAAATATTCACCTGAGCAAGAATTAACCAACATATAAATGGCACTGCTAATTATATGCCCTCACGGTGTCTGAAATGTTTGCCTCTGGTGCCTTCTCACGCAAGTGAAGAATGAGGACACAGAGGGCCAAGTGTTTGTGACAACGCAAAGCCTTGCTGATGCTGTGACCCATAAAAACATTTATTGCTTAATCAGTGACTGTATCTCCTTGTCTTTCATTCACATTTTTTGCAGCTTTTCTCCATTTTGGGGAGCAGGTGGGGTCTAGAGATGACAGCAATCACCATGGCTTGAAAATGTGTCAGTTTCTGTGACAGCTAGACCCTTTTTACTCCTTATCAACGTTATGTATTGATGGAACAGTAAAAGGTTAAAATACACTTTTTTCTTCCTCTCAGAGCAGGGAAAGAAGGGTTACATTTACAGTCTTTTAAGCTTTCTGAGGAAAATAGTAGTGGCTGGAGGAAGGAACAGCAACGTATTCATTCTATAGGAGAGGAAAATGGTTTCTTAAGGTGGGCAAAAATCTTGGCTGGGGGTAGCCAGTTGGTATAAAGTGAAGCCACATTTTGCAATGGAAATGTTATATTTTTGAAGCTTTTCAGTCTAATTTTCCAATTTGAAGAACAGCCTGGTATATCCACTCTGGCTCACAGTACAATTTGAATTGAATGATCAGAATTATATTGATGCAAGCCTTGTTTGGATTGATATTTTTTCTTCAATAAATATAGAGTAATTAACGGGAGTCAAGAAGCAAGTATCATTTAAGAATGTTTCACCGCATGTAGGTTTGTTTTCATCTCTTTCTTTGATGCTTTTTTTTTTTTTCCCCTTTTAAGAGACGATACTGAATTGCGTATGCAGAATTTCACCAACTGTCCACAGAAAAGTTAGAAAGGAAAGTAGTACATAAAAAAAAAATTAATCCTAGGCCAATTTTCTAAATGAATAATTCAGCTTATTGGTTCTTCCACTACATTAGTTTAGTGGAAATGGAATGTTAGTCACATTCCACTGCAAGGATGCTTGCGATTCGTGGCTGGAAAAACCTTTTTACTTTATGCAGGTGGAAAAGATAGTCTAACCAGGTATGGAAGTGAATTAGTTAAGTATTAATGTCAAACACATTTAGGAAATGAGTGAGTGCAATGATTTACCATGAGGCAGGAGAGCTGAGTTCCAGGCCTTTTCAGAATGATAGGTGAGGTTTTATAAATGCCTTTTTTGGCTATACACCTACATCTATAATATGCATGTCTGAATTACGCTACTGCCCTCAAATCATGGCAGCTCTATCACCTGTCTATAATCTATCATAATAATTTCAGTATCTGTAGTCCATGGAAGAATAAGCCACTTCATCTTTGGCTGTTGCCATCTTACGGGGCCTCTGAGTGCAGTTGAAACTGAGTGGGTTACACCTGGATTTCTTTCTCCTTCCTCTACTCACATATCGAGTCTGTTGCAGAGCTCAAATGACACTGAGGTGCAACCAAGCAGGACATTTTATGTTAGAAAAAAGAACAAAATTGAGAACAATAACAAAAAAAACCAAACCCAAATGAATTTTATTAAGAACAAAAAAATTAAATAATAACACCATTCCGTATATAAAAACATGACCTGGAATTTCTCCAAGAGCAGCTCTTGATCTCAGATTACTCTTGCATCTCAATTTATTAAATTAAGCCAAAGAAAAAGTAGCTTTAGTGCCAAGGAGCTTTCAAGGCTGAGAGGGATAATTAGAAAGTATGGGCTTTGGTAAGTGAGGCAGATGTCTCCAGGCTTTTTATTTGAATCGTGGAGGGAGCCTTCACTCTCTTGGCAGAAGACTCTGACCAGAAGCTGAAGTATCATCAGGGTGCTGAATTGTCTGAGGGGAGAAGGAAGGGTTTGGGCTCACTTTTGACTGCATAAGAAAAGAAGCCTGTAAGCTTTCTGACTACTTGTAAGCATCCTGAAATATTTCAGTGGTCATTGCTGCTGTTAATATGCCTGAATATCTTCGAGAATGGTTGAATCTTGGGGACCATCCTGATACCTCTTGGATGGGAAAGAAATTGCCACTATAGCAATTCTGCTTTGAATAGACTGGAAAACCTGGTTATTTGTTAACCAAAGACAAGGATTCTTTTCAGATTTCATAAGAATGTAAATCAATATCCTTTCCCAGTGCTTAATCCATTTTGTATTGGAAGCATTATACTAGGTTAGCTTTGCACAAATCACATCGGGTTTTTGGTAGAAAAGAATTCATAGGGTTACCGTGAGAAAAATAAATGCAAATAAGAGCCTGTGTTTTGCTGATGGTTATAAATTCCTCTACCTTTTGGTGGCAGAGCTGGGGAATTGTGTTAGGCTTCTGGCATGAGCACAGTAGTTTTTTGTGTTTATTCTGTATAATCTATTTTTTTTCTTCTCTTTTTAATCTTTGTTTACTTGCCAGGCTTTCCTTTGTGGCCTCATTCCTGCTACTGCATGCTGGGTTCTGCTCTCTCATGTTGTTTACTGAAGCTTAGACATTAAAGGACAATGAAATGGACACTTTAATCAATTAACTCCATCCTGATCAAAGTTTCATTCTTCTTCACTGTTATTGTTTAAAGTGTTTTTATTTACAACAGCATCCAGTTGGGCTTTTGATTCATGTAGTGTGACAAAGTCACTCTCTTGCATTGAATAGCAAATGGAGACTCTAAAAACTGCGTTTGATCAAGGCCTTGCTTTAATCATGGATCGTGCCGGAGTTCCTGACCAACAGTACAGCTTTCCCTGTGGACTAATGCTCAAGGCAGAAGGGGAGTGCCTTGGCATAGCAAAACTCACAGTGAGCAGAGAACACAAAGAAAGATGCTGAATGTCTACACACTGGCCCTTTATTTAATTCCTTCTGCCTTCAGAGGCCACCTGCTCACCTTTTTCCACTTAAAAGAGAATAACAAGCACCTTCAGTCTCTTGTCAAGGGTTTATTTATCCATTCTGGTTCATGGGAGGTAACTATCTGTTAGAGATTGGTACAAAAAAGTGTATTGTTCACATGAGGTCATTATGACCTGTTTGTGGTTGCTTAGGAGTTTTGGCAGTTTTAAGTGCTGGGGTAATTTTTTTTTTTTTTTAAATAAAGGTGCTGTTTGCCTCAAGTATCTTTTCTACCTTTGAGTATTACTCACAACAAAGTAAAGAAAAAAGTGCATCCTGTAGCCCATCCAAACAATTCTGTTGACAAAATTTGCTGGCTTTTTAAAATTTCTATTTGTGATTTGCAGAAGGGACATTAGATCGTAAAATAAAGAGGTCTTTGAGTCAGGTACGTCCCTGTAAAAGTCTGACTGACTATTAATAAGATGCATGAGTTTTGGAAAACCTACTGCTTGCATGGAACTAGGAAAGCCTTTTGTATGTAATGGCTGATTCCCACTGTGTTACGTCTTTACTGAACGTAGCCTGTCCACATTTGAGGGCAAGCTACCAGGAATATGTAGGATTTTAACTGCTGATCAAGACTGCAGCTGGTCCTTTCAGCTCTATCTGCTAGCAACCGACCAAAGATGAGCAGTACTTTCCTATTGCTACCCTCCTTGCCCCCTCCCATGTTTTGACTTAGACACAGCCAGGGAGGTAGTTGATTTGGTTGCAAGAGTCAAGATTTTACTGCAGGAGTTGCATATGTGTTGAGTCAGTTTGAGAGATGAGAAGGGCAGGGGAAGACAGAAGACGTAGGGAATTGCCACTTTTGAGGAAAAAAAAAAAAAGGAATCATACCAGAAAATCATTACATCTTGCAGACTTTGCTCAGCAGGCAATTAGAGCGCATGTCTCGTTTAGTTATGGTGTCTTGTGGGTCAGCTTTAAAATTTAAGCTAAAGAACTCAGTTCTCTTGAAAGCACCTTCAAAATGCCTGAGGGTCGTACTCTGAACCAAGAAACAAGTAGCGTTCAAGAGTCTGAATTTTTTCTTTCTTTTTCTTTCTCTCTGCTTTGCAATCAAAGTGAAGTCAAAGCTCCTGGCTACCCTTATGTCGTGTGCTGTCACAGTTCAAGCAGAGATTCAACCAGGCAACCTACTGACTGTCTCAGAAGGTCCCCTCACTCCCGTATTCTGGTGTTATTTAGAAAATGTGACCTGCACATGCAGCATTAGTAATAACCACATACATATTCATTCTGATCCCTTAATTTGGAGATAAACAATTAGTTTTGCTTCTCAGATTTCTACGTTTGTGTAAATACAAGCAAGTAAGAAATGTCTGGGGTTTTTTCTGAGTGTTTTTTCCAATCCATCCTCCCCAGTGGCAATGGTTAATGAAAAAAAAAAGTATTAATTAAACATTCCAAACAATGCAGTTGGTTGGTAGTCACTTGTTTGGAATAATATTCTATGCATCACAACCTTCTATCTTCGCGTTTAATTGCTTCTTTTTTCCCTTTCCCTTCATCTGAAGCACTCTTTCAAAAATCTTTCCTGACCTTTCATGCTCTTCTTGCATTTCATGTAATTTCAGTTAAGAAATGTTTAATTACTAAAATAATCACTTCTGCTTTTAATCAGTTTATATTTTTCTGCCTGGCTCTTGTTCTTCCACTGTAATTCCTGATGATTACAATGATGCCTGTATTAAGGAAAGGATTATCTCTTGCAGTTCTTGGGAGGACTCCTTCCTAATTATAGGTCACCTGTTAAGTCTGATAGGAGTTTCAATCAAGCACCTACCAAGAAATATTCATCTTATGTGAGATGTCAGATTTGGGGTCATAAAGGCTTGCATACAGTCAGATACAAGAGAACTTCCCTAACTTCAAGTGAATGACCCCACTTGAAATGTCAGTGGATACTGCACCTGACTATCGAGAGGTTCATTGCATGTGGAGGCAAAAGATCAGTAGGCGTAAGCGCACAGGCTGCTTACACCATACGGGCTGAAGGATCTACATAAGCAGGCGAGTTTAACACAACTCCCTAGGTTCCATTTCACAGATGGAAAGAGATATCCAGAGAATGGCTGAGACCACCTAAGTTAAGCACTCTGCTTGTGGAGTGAGCCTAGGGGAAGAAGCTGCAACTCCACTAACTGAGAGTTCTGGGCACGTGACACAAATGCTAATCCAAATCTATTTTTTGGGCCTTGCTTTACTGCTTCTGAGACTAGTCATTCACAGGGATCCTGACCCAAACCTTCTGCAGAGAATCTTTCTATGGCCTCCCATATACATTGAAGCAGATTGACTGGGACAAATCCTACCTGTCTTTTCCCTCATCTCTGATGAACAGACTTAGCTCAGATTTACAACTGTGTCACTGTCAGCAGAAAGTGTTTCCCTGACAGTAATGTACAAGTGACAAAGGAGCTAGGAGATTCAAGTCCATCAGATTAGATGAATGTTAGGAGATTAATTTTATGTGACAGAGTTGCCATATCTGGGATAAAACAAGTAAATTGCACTCCCCTGAATTTACCGTGACTACATATCTGAGTAAGTGCTACTCAACTTGAACAGTCGAAGTTAAATCATGTCAGGTTTTCAATTACGGCATTTTCTTCATCTGCATAAATGCTCACATACTGATATTTTGGCTTTCAAAAGTATAAAAGTAGCTGAAGATATCTGACCTGGGTATAACTAGAAATCACTGGCAGAAAAGTCCCTTCGTAGATAATAAAAAAATGGTGAGAATAACTGAGATTACTTCCTCTCTATCTGCTTCTCTGCTCGGGACCTCTGCTGGTCCCATCAACCACTCATTTGCAGAGGTAAGGAAATAAGATTCTCAGAGCTGGACTACAGTCTGAGAGCAGCCCTGCACTTATTAATCGTTTGAATTTGCTCCCCTTCCCTCACCCCCTTGCTGCTGAGACAGCACTTGCACAATCCACCTTTCCAGTTCTCATTCCGTACTCCCCTCAGCACCAGGAGGAGGGGGCTACTGCTGCTCCCAACATGGAATGGTGAAGATCCATACTACTCTGCTACAAAGTTCATGACAGAGCTGCAAGGGTTTCAGATAAATGTGACTCTCAGCCAGTTTTTTACATTTAAACAAACTTAATTTACACATCTTGTATCTCTGCTAGATCTTCCTCTTTTTTTAAAAAAGCCAATTTGGCATTCTCATTGTGAGTTTATGGAAAGTCTAATAAGTTATATTTGGCCAACCACATATTTTTAACTCCAAGACCTCTACATTATACAAAAGTTAAGTAGAAGCATGTTTAGCGATCTCGCCCTGCATAATCAGCAAAACCTTCAAATTCTCAAACAGCAAATAACTTCTGGATCTCAGTGAGTTTTCTGCAGAGGTATATATGTCGTCTTTATTTTGCTTCCTATTTCCTGAGGAAGCAAGGGGTATTGTTGAAGTGCCAGTGCGAAAGAAACAATCCTGAATAATCACAGAAAGAAATAGGAGATTTTTGCTGCTCACTATTTTTTACATCTGTTTAATCCTGAGTTGCCTATATTTTTCAGAAGTCAGACTTTACCCATACCCTTAAGAGGTTTGCTAAACGTCTTGTAACATCACTCCCAGACTCATTGGAGAGAGAGATTTGAGAGCACTACGTGGATGCTGATGTCATCTGTATTGCAATAGCTGGTCTGACCTTGGGGTAAAGAGAGTGTGGGCTTTAGCTAACTGATCACCTCTTGAGTATAACTACAGAGCAATGTAGTGGGGAATTTGGGTCCTTCAGGGAAGATGATACTTTACACCTCTTGTCAACTAAATGTGACAAATTAGTTCTCAGTTTTGCAGCTCATTTACAGCTTTGCCCCATTGCAGGCAGAATTTTTGAGGAATTTTTATTTACTATAATTTGCTGCAATTTAAATAGACAGAATTACCTGTAGTGTATTATGCTTACCAAGGTTATCTTCTCACACTGAAGAAAAGTGTTTGAAAATGAAGTTTGTAACGGAGCAAAAAAACCTGGTTGGCCTTGGCAAAAAAGAAGCCGTGATTCCCCTCATGAAGTTATTAACTTCCTGTAATTTAGCTTGTGGAAATGCATTTTTGCGATGTGTAGTGCTACTGAGCATTTAGTGTATCTTTGGTTACAACAGAGGATGGGTCTTTTGTCTGAGATCAAGTCTCAGGCAGTCTACAAGTGATTATGGAGTACTAATGCCGCAGCAGGGTGATGAGCAGCGTTATTACTTCCATGGTATGTAGAGTCTTGATGATAGTCGTTGCACTTATTTCCCCATGCGAAGAAAACAAAGACCTGTCTACCTACAAGCACAGCCTTAATTAAAAAGATATGTGTTGAAAATTATTGTCAGCAGATAAAACAGTGAAAAAGTGCTACTGAAGGAAAATCCTCCAAGTCTATGAAGTTGCCTGTACTTCAGTGGTAGATGCTCTGTGAGGCACCTTCCAGGAAGACACAAAAGAGATGAGTAGGGAGCAGAGGAACCTGTAACTGTCTGCTGTGTCCCCAGAGCTTTTCTAAACTGGCCTATAGAAATAAACAAAGTGCGACAGGGAGAATAAGGTCATGAAAGAGGTGCAGCAGAACCCAAGCCTCTATGCTATACTGAGATGAGGTATCTTATACAGCCACTGCGGCGGTGCTCTCTTCTGATTTGAACTGATTTGAAGGTACAGTACAGCAAGTGACTGGACCAGGAGACAAATTCATTTCCATGTCTAGGCAAGTCCTTAAATTTAGTCATTTTTATACTTGATACCAGTACATAAAGCACTGTGTTTAATGTGGGTGCTTTCTCCAGTGGGAACTGCATTAAATCTGAAGGGCTCCATTTGTGTGAGAAAAGACAGTTGTTTATTGACCACTCTAAAGTCACATAGTTAGGGTAGGTTTGATTCTTGCACGTTTCTTTTTGTCATTCTTGTTGGGCATGGAGGTAAACTATACAAAGAGAATATCTGTTTTGCTGACATTTCCTTCTGGTTTTGTGTACTTCAAATGATTTTTTTTTTACCTCTCCAGAGGTAGTGCCAGGATCTTCTGAGTCCATCTATCATACTGAGGTATTTGGTAGAAGGTATGACTATTTTTAGCCAAACAACCTCACTGACGAGCACACAGATCATAATAGAGTATTTTTAAAACGTGATCAGTTTAGATTCACTTGTCCATCCCTGCTGACTTGCTTATGTTGTTTATGGTTAGAATTGTGAGTGTTCCACACAGGACAGGTAAGCGTTTGCACCAGTGGTTCATTTTGCTAGACCATATAGGATTGCTTTTGTAGTGAAGAAGTTAAATTAGATGTGTAATGCACACTTTGCATATTCAATTGACTAGGTAAAAAATGAGGCAATAAACTCCCCAGTATGTTTAAATAAAATTATCATCTGTCCAGTGTTGTCAAAAGGGAGAACACTTGCACAGAAAAGAAAGGTTACTATATCAGTTAGTGGTATTTCCCAAGCTTCTGTAAATCCAGGACATCCAATTGTTATCTAAGCACTCCTGTTCTCAGATTTACAGTGATTAATTTTCAGTGTCAGTAACAGCATTGTTATTACTGGGATATCCAACCGTACCGAATGTTATGTTAATAAATCATCAACCCTGAAGATCAATACTCCATGAATTGAATCAAAAGAAACCGTTTCCGTTGCGCAGTTTCACTCACAAAGTTCAAACCTCTTCTGTCCAAATTCATAAAACTTCCATCAGCTGCTTAGGCCAGAGCTATCAGACAGCAGCTCCCCAGACTCAATGTCAGACAAACCTTGTCAGTTGATGGATTTATTTTTTTCCGTCAACCCGTCATTGTGTCTGTGTTGTTATTTTGTGATATTTGCTTCCTCTCAAGTGACATTAACTGCTGCTTTATTTTGTATCTTGAAAAGATACCAAAGGTTAGGTCTGACCTGCCTTTTTCTCCTTGTAGAGTTGTCCTGAAATACCTGTAATAAATCTATTTGTTTTCCCAAGTTTGGTTACTGTTAACTTCACAATGAAATTTGTATATCTGCAGAAAAATGTTTGCCATCTGTGCCAGTACATTTATATTCTCATATTTGAATTGATGGTAGATTATTTTTGTGTTCACTACATCTAAGTGTTTATTGCTGCTCTCTGGAAGTCTGGTGGAATTGGTGGTCTTCCTTTTTGATCTAGTATTACTTCTACTAGTGATGAGAGAAAAATACCTTGCGACAGAGAATTTTACAGTATGCATAGGTTCACTGGCTGTCATAGAATCATAAAATCATCATAGAATCACAGAATCATAGAATGCTTTGGGTTGGAAGAGACCTTCAAAAGTCATTTAGTCCAACTCCCCTGCAGTGAGCAGGGACATCTTCAACTAGATCAAGTTGCTCAGAGACCCATCCAACCTGACCTGGAATGTTTCCAGGGATGGGCCTTCCACCACCTCTCTGGACAACCTGTGCCAGTGTTTCATCACCCTCATTGCAAAAAATTTCTTCCTTATTTCTAGGCTAAATCTCCCCTCTTTTAGTTTAAAACCATCACCCCTTGCCTGTCACAACAGGCTTTGCTAAAAAGACTTCCCCATTCTTGTTTTAGATCCCCTTTAAGTACTGGAAGGCCACAATAAGGTCTTCCCCGAGCCTTCTCTTCTCCAGGCTGAACAACCCCAACTCTCTCAGCCTGTCCTCACAGGGGAGGTGCTCCAGCCCACTGATCATTTTTGCGGTCCTCCTCTGTACCCAATCCAACAGGTCCATGTCATTCTTGTGCTGAGGACTCCAGAGCTGGACACACTACTCCAGGTGAGGTCTCACCAGAGCAGAGTAGAGGGGCAGAATTACCTCCCTCGACCTGCTGGCCACGCTGCTTTTGATGGAGCCCAGATATGGTTGGCTTTCTGGGCTGCGAGCGCACGTTGCCAGCTCATGTTCAGCCTTTCATCCACTAGTACATCCAAGTCCTTCTCTGCAGGGCTTCTCTCAATCCCATCATTCCCCAGACTGTATTGATACTGAGGATCGACCCAACCCCGGTACAGGTCCTTGCACTTGGCCTTGTTGAACCTCATGTTCATCCTTCATGTGTTGAACCTTCATACGGGCCCATTTTTGCAGCTTGTCCAGGTCCCAATGGATGTCATCCTGTCCCTCAGTTGTGTCAACTGCACCACTCAGCTTGGTGTCATCCGCAAACTTGCTGAGGGTGCACTCGATCCCACTGTCTGTGTCATTGATGAAGATATTAAACAGCACTGGTCCCAGTACGGACCTCTGAGGGACAGCCCTTGTCACTGATCTCCATCTGGACATGAAGCCATTGACAACTACCCTCTGGATGTGACCATCCAACCAATTCCCTATCCATTGAACAGTCCTCCCATCAAACCTATATCTCTCCAATTTTGAGAGAAGGATGTTGTGGGGGACTGTGTCAAAGGCTTTACAGAATTCCATGCTGTCACAAATACCAATAGACAGAAAGTTAGTTTTTTATGAAACTTAGTGATGGCTAGTCCAAACTAGCACTAAGGATGAATGCAAATAATCTACCTATGCAAGAATGAAACCAGATTACCCCTCTAACATGATAATGGAGTTTGCTTTCCTACTTTCCATTGTTATTGAAAGAAATCTTAATTTTATGACGTATTTTTATATGTTACTCAAAAAGTTCCTATAGAAGTAGGAGCTGGAAGCTCTTAATGTTGTAAACTGCATACAATGATTTTATCAATTTCTTAATGTGAATGGACTGTAAATCTTCATTGCAATAAGCGTGGGCAAAGCCCTTCCCAAATCTTCGTCCGCGAAGCCAAGCCATGATGATGAATGTGAATGGACTGTAAATCTTCATTTGCTTTGGCATCAATGCAGCAATGCCATGATTTTAGTGATCAAGATTGTTCTACCCTATGAAGAAAAACCCGCCAGCAATTTTTTCTGTAAACTCCATGTCTTTTTCTTTCTCCTCTCTAAATGGTCTTTTTTTATCTACTGTTGTTTTCAACAAGAGCATTAATCCAACCCTGAAGATGAAGCCATAGGCAGAAAAAAATCTATTATCTGTTCTCATGTGAACATTTTGCCAGTTTTGATTTTAATTTGACAGGAAATAACAAAAATTTTAGGGAGTGCTTTGCACTAATTCAGCTGTAATCAGAAATTCTGATTTTTGGCTGACTTTGCCTGCATGCTTGTTTATGGTTCCCTCTGTCTCTGGTCCTAGAACTAGCCATGCTCAAGTAGCTGAAAGGGGGCTGAATTTGTCATCTGATGATGATCACTTTATTTTAGCTTCCTTGTACTCAGCTGTCATCTCTTGCAACATCCTAAAAGCCTAAACTCTTGAAAACTCTGGTGTTATGTGGGCGAGCTTACTGCCACTGTGGAGAGGCAGGAGAAATCCTTCACTCTCTGTGTTGTAGTGGTGTTAATCATACATGGCATTATGGGCTTTTCTTCTTTTCTGTGTGTTTTGCCTCATGAGTGAGTCAGAATAACTGCAATAGCTTCAAATTAGAAGTTCATATCTATTTTCCTAATTGTTGTGACATTTCACCCTTCCCTGAATTTCATCCTTTCATGCTACAGTCATTATCCTGGTTATAGCGAGAAGAGTGAGTGAACTCTTCCTGTCTTGCAGAAAGATAGTGAGAAGCACACAAGCTGATCTCCAAATAACAATCAGATAGACTGGTTTGTGTATGCATCACAGACTATATCTCTTTGCTCACCAGACCAGGGATACCTAGAGCATCTGCACCTATTCTTTCTCACCTGCTCCCATCTCCAGTGCCTAACCCTCCCGTTCTGGCGCAGCAAAGTCTTCTTCCATCCATCACACTGCCTGCTGCTACCTGCCTTTTTCCCTTCTGGCCATGCTGTGATGGAAAGGACTGCCTTAGGGCTATATGAACTTTAAAGAGATACCGTGAGGTCCTAGAGCTTTGCAGAGTTATAGAATTGTTACTGGACATCAGAAGTCTGTGAACTCAATAGAGTTTGCCTCAGGGCTGTGTGGGGCTCTGAAGGATTTTAGGATATAAAAATGCTTTTAATAACTAGGTAACTCACTTTCAGATCTTTCAAAAAATTATTAAAAATCTTCATGCTAACCAATTAAAGTAGATCAAGACAAAACTAGATATGTCTTCCCAAAGATTTATTTGAAATACAATGTCACTCTGCACCACATTTCCTAGCAAGATGTAGGTTTGTTCAATGTAATTAATGAGGCAGAAATACAGTTGAGAGGAAGAAACTACGTGTATCTATAACAGGCCAGCAGTGATCTATATTAAAAATTATTTTGGGGAAAAAAATCCTGAGATCCTTACACCTTAAAATATTACACATCAGAGAATTCCGTGTTTATTTTTTTTTTAACCAATATCTGGAGTATGTATTTTGGATCTGATCTTCCCAAGTATGGCAACTGATCAGAACTCGTTGTGGTTTAGGATTTCAGCTCCAGGAAAAGGCCGGGAGCTTTCCCCCCTCCTTCCCTTGTTTAGCGTGCGAAAGGAGGTTTTGCCGCCTTGACTCCAATTTCGTGCCCACCCCTGGAGCCAAGCCATGTCACTCAACACCTCTTTGAATAAACCTATAAAAAGCCACAAATCACGTTGCGGCAGGTGGACTTTTCACTTTGCTGGTTACTGACAGGGGTGGTAAGAAGAGGGACCAGGAGGAAGGGATGCAGATCTGGATCTTCCCAACTCTGCACAGCGAGCAGCCACTGGCGAGGGAGCAGGAAAAAGGGTTCAAGCACCAAGAATGAAGGCCCTGCTAGAATGCAGAGAACCCAGAACACCCCCTGGAGATCCGGTAGCTCTCACATTTTGCAGCCGGAAAGAGAGAGTCAAGAAAGCCAGTGACTTATATTTTGCAGCCACCCCAGAGAGAGGCTATGCATTGCAAAGGAAATTAGTCCCAAGAAATTCAACTTGGAACTTAATTGCCTGAGGTTAAAAGGATTGTGCCTTTCCATTCTGAGTTTATTCCTTTCCCACCCACCACCCTCTGGCATGGACCACGTGTGAGGGCTTTTAGTAATTGGGGAAGTGGATGGAGTGGGAGGAAGATATATGTATATATGTATATGTATGCCTGAAATTTTCTTATGAGGAAAAATTTGATTTAGAGAGTCATTATTACAAAGTGCCCTGAAGTTCAGGGCATGAAGGAACAGAGGTCATTTAGATGTTATTAGTCACATGTTATTTAGATGGAGACTATCTTGTGCTCATTACAAGTTGAACAAAATAATCCTGGCACTTTCTTCTAGGTGTATTGGGTAAGAGAATGAATACAATCAAAGAAAATCAAATGTCCGTGACTAAGTAGAAGAATAGGGTTAAGACTGGTGTCTGGAAACTCAGTTAAAGCTGTGAACTTTTTCAAATACAGGAACTGAGTTTTAGGTTTTGACAATAACACCCTCATGTGTTCCAAGGTAAAAGAGGTCCCATTTCAAAGCCATACAAGAGAAATTTTGGTAATATGGGTTTTTAATATCAACTTGAAGAGGTTTTATTTGTTACCTCAGAAATTCCATAGAAAAAATAACGAATCAAACAGTACACAAAATCATGTTAAACCCTCTCAAAACCCACCCATCTCCCACCCATGCCCCTTAACCTCAGAGAAACACTTCTTTGTGCTCTTTTTCATGCACTGAAAGGAAACCCTGTAGTCAGTTATGATTAAAGGAATCTCAGATCTTCTCTAGCTGTCTCCAATAAGGACCTGATTTCATTTACCTACTCCTCTTCCTGCACAGGCTGTAGTAATAAAATTATGACAAAGCTACACTTGAGGGGTTGTATCACACATAGCTTTAATTTCCTATTTCTTGTGTAGTTATTAACGTGTTAGCAGGCTTTCCTTATTATCCCAAGGCAGATTGGTTTCTGTAAGAGCATCTGATGAAGGACTTTGTCAAGAAGCTTGCTGAAATCCAAATATACTTTTACCTATTATGTTTGGATTTCAGTGCTTTTATAAAAAAGGAAGCAGCTGCAATACAAACATGCCTGTAATTTTATATATAAATTTAATATCCAGGTTTTCTTTGTGGGGAGAGAAGCAGGGTGGAAAGCAAGGGGAAAGCAAAAGGTGACCTTAAAGGAGGGGTTTGACAAACCAGGTGCGCTACAACTGCTTTGTCTTTTGAAATTTTAAAAGTACATATTAAAGACATGTTTCTCTGTAGAAGAAAGGGAGTTAATTGCTCAAAGGTAATTCCTCTAGGAAAAAGTGCTGCCAGTGGGTGCTGCTGTCAACAAACAGTTCTTAAGACTGAAAACTCTTGAAGTTTTGCAAACAATTAGAAGTAAAACATACCATAAAAACATCATGAATATTCAAATATTTCTAATGTCACAGCGATAAATGTTATAGCATATTATAGCAAAATTAGCACTTACACCACTCTGTCCCTGAGTCTGCTAATGAAACCTGTATGTAAGCTCAGACTTAAGGGAAAGAAGAAAGCCATCTTGCACTGCCAGTGAAGCTCTGATAGGAGGAGGATATGAATCTTTGTGAATGAAGGAACCAGAATTTTCTGCTCTTGTCCCTCAATTTTAGAAGCTTTCCTCTCTCGAGGCTTTGATCTCATCTCCTCTGTCTTCCTTCAGACAGCCAAAGTGTCAAGAAAATAAAAAAAATCTAAAAGCCCTCATACAGCACCAAAAACTATTTCACCAGCATGGCTCCATTTCTGCAGCTGCTGTCATCACTAGGACACTGCTGCCTAGTGGTGAAAGGACGTTTGTCAAGGCACTGTCAAAAATTTACCCTACATCTTTCTGGTGATGCTACTACTTGAATTTTATGTGTATCTCCCATTAAAATCCAAGAAAAATTCAGGGACGGATTCCTAAAGACAAAACCAAATTATAACCTTGCAAATCGCAGAATCACAATATCATTTTGGTTGGAAAAGACCTTTAGGATCATCAAGTCCAACCATTAACCCAGCACTGCCAAATCACCACTAAGCTGTGTCACTCAGCACCATGGCTACATATCTTTAAAATACCTTCAGGGATGGTTACTTCACCACTGTCCTGAGAAGCCTGTTCCAGTGCTTGACAACCTCTTCAGGAAAGAAATTGTTCCTCATGTCCAACCTAAACCTCCCCTGGCACAACTTGAGGCTGTTTCCTCTCATTCTGTTGCTTGTTATTTGGGAGAACAGACCAGCCCCCACCTCGCTATGATCTCCTTTCAAGTAGTTGTAGAGAGTGATAAGGTCTCCCCTGATCCTCCATTTCTGCAGGCTAAACAACCCCAGGTCCCTCAGCCGCTCCTCAAAAGACTTGCTCTCTAGACCCTTCATCAGCTTTGTTGCCCTTTGTTGCCTTCTTTTTCTTCACTCTGGCACATCAATGTCCGTCTTGAAGTGAGGGGCCCAGAACTGGACACAGAGTTCAAGGTGTGGCCTCACCAGTGCTGAGTCCAGGGGGACAGTCATTTCTCTCCTCCTGCTGGCCACTCAATTTCTAATACAAGCCAGGATGCCATTGGCCTTCATGGCCACCTGAGCACGCTGCTGGCTCACATTCAGCCGCTGTTGACCAACACCCCCAGGTCATTTTCCACCTGGCAGCTTTCCAGCCCCTCTTCCCCAAGCCTGTAGCATTGCAAGGGGTTGTTGCGACCTAAGTGCAGGTCTCGGCACTTGGTCTTGTTGAACCTCATACCATTAGCCTCAGCCCATCGATCCAGCCTGTCCAGATCCCTCTGTAGAGTCTCCCGATTTTCAAGCAGATCAACACACCTGCCTAACTTGGTGTCACCTGCAGATTTACTGAGAGTGCACTCAATCCCCTCATCCAGATCGTTGATTAAGACGTTAAAGAAGACAGGTCCCAATAGGAGCCCTGAGGAATACCGCTTGTAACCAGCTGCCAACTGGATTGAACTCCATTCACCACCACTCTCTGGGCCCAGCCTTACAGTCAGTTTTTTATCCAGCAAAGATCACGCTCATCCAAGCCATGAGCAGCCAGTTTCTCCAGGAGAATGCTGTGGGAAACAGTGTCAAAAGCTCTACTGAAGTCTGGGTAGAAAACGTCCACAGCCCTTCCCTCATCCACTGAGCATGTTACCTTGTCATAGAAGGAGATGAGGTTAGTAAAGCAGGACCTGCATTTCATAAACCCATGCTGACTGGGTCTAATCACCTGTTTGTCCTGTACATGCTGCGTGATGGCACTCAGGATGATCTGCTCCATAACCTTCCCCAGCACCGAGGTCAGAGTGACAGGCCTGTAGCTCTCCAGATCCTCCTTCCATCCCTTCTTGTAGATAAGCGTCACACTGGCTAACCTCCAGTTGAGTGGCACCTCCCAGTTATCCAAAACTGCTGATAAATGATAGCAAGTGTCTTGGTGAGCGCTTTCACCACCTCCCCCAGTACCCTTGGGTGTATCCCATCTGGCCCCATAGACTTTTGTGTGTCTAAGTGGTGCAATAAATGAAGTACAGGAAATTAAAATCGAATGTAAGGTTCTGAATATGCATTGATTTCCCTTACAAGACAGTTCCTTCCATGACATCCTTTAAGCAACTAAAATAGCTTCTCCTGTTAAGATTCCTCATATTTGATCCTTTGTGAATTCTTCATATTATCCAGAATTGAAACAGAGCACTCAAATTGTCTTAAGTGTCTCTCTGCACTCTCATAAACTTGTTTCGGATAGCTGTGTCTCTGAGCAGCTGAAGTGACTTGTTTGCTTGCTTATTCTTCCCTCTGCTGTTTGCCTTCCGCAAATATTTCCCTTTCTTGAACAAGGATTCACATCCGTTATTCTAATTTTATTCCTCATTTTAATTATGGTTTCCTACAGCATGGCCTGTAGAAGAGTAGTCAGGATCCCCAATAAGTATTAAAGAGGATGGAGCTGTTAAAAGGTTCAGTTACACTTTCTTATTTCCTTATGCTGTACTTTCAATTTCAGAAATTAACAGCAATACCTATCAGACCTCATATACTCTTTTCTGTAGCTGATAGAAAATGAATATGACACAGCATATTTTTTCTTCTCTCTTACCGGAGTGGGTTAAACTGGAATCGAAATGGCGAGAGAAGGGGAGATAGATACAAGTTGGTATTGGCTGAGGTAATGGAAGTGGTTTGAAAAGTCCAGAAGAAAGAAGTAGAGGGCTGATTTTTGCTCACAGCACTTCATTTGTGACCTGGTTTGAGTTAGAAGAGAACTCATTCTGTTTAGAAGTTTTACTTTCCAGCTCAGTCTCTGCTAAGTGACTGCACTTGCTGAAGTTAATGGTGTATTTGCGCAGACAGTGTCTGTTTCGAGTCACTACCAGGGATTGGAGTGCAGAAAGGCTCTGGCTTGTCCTCACTCCTGTGCAGATCAAGGTCACTGCTAAATCCTGTGTACCATGGTGGGGTGCAGTAAGTGAGAGGCTGCAGCTGCGGGGAGGAGCGGACAGGACAGGTGACCCTACCCTGACCAACAAGGTGTTCCATCCTATAGACATCACATTTGGTATAAAGCTGAGGGACCACAAGGGTCTCGCTCTCTCGTGCTCTCTTCTTCAACAGCCGATGTCTGAGGAAGACTCTGTCCATTCTGCCTTTGATCCCAATCCGCGCATCCCTGAATCCAGTTCCAGAATCCAGCTCCTGCATCCAGTTCCAGTCTGCTACTGAGCCCATTCTGGTCCTTCCCCAGTGTCTGCCCAGAACATCAGTGGTGATGGTGATATGGTTGCCATCGGGAGGCTTGGGTTCAGTATTGGCATTGTGTATATTCGTATATATTTCATTTTACTCTTATTCTCATTAAAGCAGTTTTAGTTTTCTTTTCCAATTCATAAGTTTCTCTCCCTTACTCCTTTTTTGTTTCCCCTTCTTGGGAAGGAGGGGAAGGGGGGTGGGGGATGTAATAGAGAGCATCTGTCATTTGTGTGGGAGCTGGCTCAGCTCTAACCCTTGACATTTTGATATTTCATTGGCATGTTTCTGAAGAGGACAAGGACCTGTTGAATAAAGCAGATGTATCTGGATGTAGATTACAAGCTACAAATGCATGCAGATATGGTGGATCCAGAATTTTGTGTCTTGAGGACTTATTTAGTAAAACTGCCAAAGGTTGTACTTGAGGATCAGCACTTGTTACGCAGGACTCTTCTGCCAAGAGATGTTTTTTGGAGCTGTCTGGAAACAGGTTCTTCTGAGTGCCCAGAAAGCTACTACTACAACAACCACTCCCCACTTATTTTTTCTTAATATGATGTGCATCCAAATCAGGATGAATCAATAAAATTTGGTGGTTTTTTTTTTTCCATTTTCCTGTGATCCAAAAGAGCCCTGGACACTGCAGCTGCTCAATGAAATTATTCTGCTTGTCAAAATCATTACTGCTAGCAGCTGTGAAACTAAGGCTGTCAGCTGCAATGACCGAATGGAGTTTTGTATCTGCAGGGATGTATGCAAGGGTATGTCTGCCCTTGGGTTGTAGACTTGGCAGTTTTCAGGATCTGGGGCTCTGGAGCAAATCCCTCAGGAATCCCTTCTGATGTTGATTTGAATGAGACATTTCAGACTCAGTGATCTAGCATGTTCTGTCAGATCTTCATTTTGCCAGGGATTTGCAACCAACTGTAGGAAATACATTACCATCAGTCTTGTGAAATAGTTATAAAGTTTTTCCAAGATGTTTGTGATATCTCTCCTCTGAAATACAAAGATAAGTGAGGGGGGAGGTCTCACAAGTAATTTTAATTATTTTCTACAGCTACTGTAGTTTTTTTTATAGATTTCTTCCACTTTTCAGAATGACTGACTTTACCTTCCTTTGTGTTCAAAAGTGACATTCAGAAGAGTTACAAATCTTGTGTTCAGGGAACTAGCTTTCATGAAACTTTGTTGAAGCTGTGAGAAAGATATAGATCTTTCTCTTCAGTTCACAAAAGATGCTCAGTCAAGAGAGAAAAAAGATCATAGGTGGCTTCTAAGTCAGTGCTGCACAAGCTCTCATTCTATGTGGAAAATTGTGGGAGCACGTCTTAAAACAGTAATCCACATGAATGCTTCATCCCCTTTCATTGGTAAAATGTGTCCATTTTGGGTCTTTCACTTCTGAAGAAAATAAAGACAGTTGGGTCTCAGGCTTCAGACAAGCTCTTCCAACTTTTTTAGTAACCTAATCAGTTTTTACTGTGCCTCAACTTTTCTGCTACCAGGACTGTAGGCAACATCCATCACAAGGTGCCTGCTATTTCCCTTTCTCCAGGTACTCTGTTGAGGATCATTCTCTCCATTTTGGCAAATGACTTGATTTTGCTGCTGGAGGAAACCCACCAACCAACCAACCAACCAACCAAATAAGCTGTAGATTGAGGATAAATTATAGTTTATTCTGGGGCTTTCTAGGAGTCCACAGAGAATTCTTAACCCTTTGAAATTAGTATATCATCTGATTAAAAGACAAATGCAGTACCACAAGCAGTATGACAGTATTTACCATACAGTATTCCTCTTTTTGGAAAGCAGAGAAAATCACACAAGTTTTCCTTCAGTACTAACATGTAATAGGCTTGAACTGAAGAGTGTAAGTTATGGAAACATGCTCAGACAATTCCTTTTTATAACTCTTGTAGTTGGTAGGCAAGTTAATTTATGGGGTTTGACGTACAAGTTTCAGCTCGTCAAAGTGTAATATTTTTACAGTGACATTTATCCACAAAGCTGTGTTTTGTAGACCAAACAGTTATGATTAATTTGGAAAACTTTTCTCTGCACTTTAAATGCATGAGTTGACCGACTATCAGCACCTGTCAAACTCTAAGGTTGACTTATCAAGCAATGCAGTCTCAGGAATAAATGTAGCAACCAACTGGCTTTATTAGAAAATTAGGCTGATGACAGTGAACAGAGAAAAAAGTATTGATACAGAAACCTTCAGGGAAACGGTGGGTAATTTGACACTGCAGGAGACCACAAAAGGTCTTTCTCCTTTTCAGTTTCTGTGTATGGCTAAATATAGCCTCAGTCCTCACAGTTCCTGGTGACAGGCTTAGAAGCAATCTTATGCACACTGACTCTGAGTGGAGGAGGTTTTAGACACCTCTCCACTTTCTCCTGTGTTTCCACATTGCCGCAGGATGTGAGAAATGTAATATATATATGCACACATCCTATTCACAGTGAGGAGCACAAGTGTACTCTCCCTTTTCTATGGCAGCTGAGACGCTGTGACTTTTCAGGACCTTCTATGTATAATTTCATGGTGGAAGAAGAGCATCAAATCTCCTGCACTTCATCAAACCTGCCTCTTCCCATTTCTGATGTTTCATAGCTTCACGGCCTTCATAAACCATTTTAATTACTTGCACATACACAGAAAGAGCAATTTAGGTCTTGTGGAAGGTAATCTGTTGTACCAAGTTTGGTTAGTTCTTTGCAATATTGGTGTTCCTAATTTATTGATAGGTGAGCTCTGAATCAAATTATTTTTCTGTAGGAATGGAGATTTTGCAAATAGGAAGAAATTCAGTTACTTATGGTAATATTTTATGATAATTTGAAAAAGAATAAGTTTGGGTGTTGATTACAGTTTATATGTGTGTTAATTTACAATACTCAAAAGACACCACTCTCTTCAGCTGGTAGCAGCTCACTTTTAAGTTTTTTATGGCAAAGATTTGCACATAAAATGCAAAAATCTGGCAAGTCAAACCTATTAGGTCTCAGAAAAGTGCTAAGAGAGCCATAGTATGCATATAGCTAATACAAATCTGTTTTAATAATGCTTTAATTGTATGTTAATTATTTATCCATTTATTTATGCTCATATTTAATCAAAGTTTCAGTGGCAGTGTAGTGTTGCAGTGTATGATTACCTTAAAGCCAAAGTTGGTGAGATGACAATTTTGACTGGAACAGGAGGTCTTTGAAATTTCACAGCCTCCAAATTTGAGAATTTTCAAGCTTCCCTGACACCATAACGGTAAAGGCAGTATATGTTAATAACGAGCAAGTACTGAGTGTGAACACTGCACTTCAGTTGGCTTGATCATATCATATACTGTCATGTTTGATTTTGAAGTATTCAAAGAAAAGCATGTCTCTCAGAGATGTCTTCTCCTCAGCCATGGAAGAGTCCTCCTATTGAAGGAGCTGGTAATCTTTTAGGAGCTTTTCCCCTTAATTTGCACAGAGTAGGCTCATCATCAAAGTCCTCTGGAGCATTACTAAAAGTCTATGTTGTACCTCAGCACTGCGTAATCAAATGTGTCTTGTTCTGAGACATGGCAGGTCACAAGACGTCATGATTTAAGCCTTACAAACTGTGTTCTGAACACTTGTCTGCAACCTGTAAATAGTGGGTGGGTTTTATATCATTGACCAAATCCAGCTTTGTTTTTTCAGTTGAGCCCTTCTTTTGTTCTTTCCTGTATTGCTTTCTCTTCTAAAAGTGTAATATATAATAATATGCAAGAGATGATGGGGCACTGTCTGAGTAGATTGCTCTATCTTCTGTGCAGTCAGCACCTAAATCAGGCTATTTTGTAATATCTTCAACCCCCATGTTTTCAGTTTGATAAGGTATCATGCTTTTAACCCTTTCATGGTTAGCATACAGTCTCCAGGCTGCCTTCTTTTTATGCAGGTTATTAAAAAAGAAAGGCAGAATAATACCTTGGAAACTGAGTTTTATTCAAAAAAAGCTCCTGTTCTGAGTTTTCTTCCGTTATTGCCTGTATTTATTCTCTGCCATGTCATGTTAGCACAAATCAGAAGTGTCACAAAATTTTATATTGCATATAATAATAATAATGCACTTTAGATTATAATCAGCAATTGAAATCCCTGAAAAATATTTGTTGATTAAAGATTTTGGGGAGGGGGCGAGGGGAGGGTGTTTAAAATTTTTTGAAGATAACCCTGGCAATGAAATCTATTTATTCTGTTGATTATTCTGCAAACAAGCTTTTTTATGAACATGGTGGTTTAATTCCCAGCTACCATAAAACCTGAGAGATTACACCATCTGTAAAATAGCACCTGTCTCTTGCACAGACCCTGTGGGACCACGGCAAAACTGTTCATCTGTCCTCAACTGAGCTTTCTCACCAATTTAGTATTTCTTTTGCTTTACTACTATAGCTACCATTTACTGCTGTTTCCCGTGAACATTTTCTTCTCCTGAAAGAGGTCCAGGAGTGACTGTTCTCACGATGCCAAGCAGACAGATCCTTAAGATGTAGACATTGGTGCCAGTGAGATTTTATCCATGTACGTGTGACATCTGCTCTCACCCGCAGTGTTGTTGCTGGGACAATTCTGAGTCCTAGGTAACCTGGGCTGTCAATTCTTACACATTCTTCCTTACCAAAATTTGTTTGCAGGCATTCTTCTCGTCTCTGTTGTATGATCGACAGATGGATGTTTGTGGAAGGTTTCAGGTCTGCACCATTTCTTCTACCTTAAGTTTTATGAATGTCTGCAGATTTTTAATTGCTTGGCGAGCAGGCTGTTGTAAATAGCCCATATTTTATGCATATAAGAAATGTAATCATGAGTTTTATGATGCTGTTCAATGATAGCCTTGAAAAGTTGAGCAGGGAGGGTTAGAAGATTTGAGACTTGACAAGAGTTGTGGCTTTTTGTGATACTTGGTATCTTTGCAGTATGCTTTATGTCTCAAAAGCGATTTCTAAAAATAAATCAGGTCTGTGGCTTCTCTCAACAACCCCTAAGTTGCCGCCGAACATATCAGCAGCCTCAGCTTTCAAGCTTCCAAGAGAGATATCAAACAGTGCAAGATTTCAGGCCCCTCTGTCACATTTTATCATATCATTATTATTCTCTTTTATTTTCTTTAGAAGGGTACATAGCTACCAAATTTTGGCTGACTGCTGTAGACATGACCTGTCTAAGGGAAGTTCAGAAGAACTCTAAAACCTTTGTCCATACCCTAGAGGATTATAAAGGTTCAGTCCCAAAAAACACAGAGCATATTGAAATTCTGCAGATGATCAGACACAGGTTAGCTGTTGCAGTGATCTGCACTCTTTCTTTTTCCATCACAGGATGGAAGTTTATTTATTTTTATAGTTAATTCACAGGCTCTCTATCTGAATATCTGATCATTGGGGCTGGTCATACAAACAATTTTATGGCTGCCCAGAATGACAGCTGGTTGGAAATACTTGAAAATTCCATTTAGTTATTTCTTTTAAAAAGCAAGGTAAAAAAAAGTACAGACTTTCTACATTAGGATCAATTCATGCAAGTACAGTTGGAGAAGGGAGTAAATAGGTGTGTTCATCTGCTGTTGAGCAAAATATGTGGACTGCTCCCTGTGCCAACTCTCTCTTCTTTTTTTAATTTCCAAAGATAGACATATGTGTTCTTGCTGAAAACTGAGAACCAAGTCCTTCCCTGGTTACTTTAAAAATATCTTAAATTCCCAAGTGGGCTTTCTGAGGGTATGATGTCGCCAGACACACTGAAACACAAGAAGTGTGGTGGAATTACATTGTAAACCTCTCAAACCTTTCTGACATTTGGGGGGAGAGGAGAAGGGCTGGAGGGTAGATGGGAGTGTGTGTTGGTTTTTTTTGAAACTAGGCTTATGTTAGAACTACTTAATTTTTAATACAGATTGCTTCCTGAGGTCAGTCTATTTTTTGAGATTTAGTGAGAGTGCCTACAGGCTTTGTAGTTATGTGTCTCTCGTAAATAGTGTTGTCCTACTGTTCAAGTGACTCTTCATACCTATATTAATGTATTTCAGTACTTAGGGAAGCCACAGTGAATTCATTTACTGCAGGGTAACTAAGGGGGTGTATTTAGGATGGCAGAGTGGGTACAACTAGTGCAGCAGCTGGATGTCAACATAACATTCTCCTCTCAGCTGAAGTATAACAAAGCTGACATTTTTTCCCAAATTACTTTCTTATATTCCTTCAACATGTAAACCCAGCAATCGTTCTTTTTCAGAGATTCTTTGCAATGCAGACTCCTTCTAGAGCCCTCTCTAAACCCGCTTTTGGTCTACGGCAAAGTCTATTGTTTTATCAGAGAACTGCACTAACTTCAAAGGGATCTGTGCTGAACTACAGGTGGGTTTTTTCTTTTTGTTTGCTTTTTTTACAAGTACTGTCTTTGCAAAGGAGTTTTAGTTACTATTAAGTTGCTTTAGTCCTTTTTTTTTAATTTAGTACAATTGAAAATAGATAGGAGTACAAGTGTACCTTCAAGACTAGATGAACAAAACCCGTGCTCACTATTCCACTGAAAAACTCTTTAGCCAAGCGCCTATCTGGCAACTTTGGGTTGTAAATGACAGCAGGTTGAAAACATTGGGTCCTAGTGCTCTTTTCATTCCATTAAGAGCGAACGTGTGTGTAACTATAAAAGCAAATGTGCAGAAGGTAATTGTGTCAATACCAATAAAGGTTTCTTAGTAGCAAAGCTGATTTCATGTAAATAACTAATCTTAATCTGTTTTAATTCAAAAAGTCTAAATATAGAGAGCAGCTTACATTGATCAGCATGTTCAGATGAATGCTGGTATATGTCAGCCAGAAATAAACAAATAAGAGGGAAATAATCTATATAAAGACATCAAAAAATGGTGTCAGATAACAACAGCAGATTTAGAATACTGGCACTGAATACGTATTGCTGGATTCATCTCAGCCAGTTAGAAAGTGAAGGGACAGCTGAAAATGCTTCCAATTAAAAAAAGAAAAAAACAGGAAAAAAAGGAAAAGTCGACATATGATAGTGTGTAAGAAACTATGAATGCAAAAGTGTCTGACTGATCGCAGTCAAATCACATCACGCATGCTTTGTCCTTCTGTTTGGGAAAGCTTCCCATCGGGAATGGCAAAGAGTAAGGTCCTGCCCTCCCTTCTCCCTGAAAGTATCCTTCAAGTACTCGCTACTCATTTACTTAGTTTGAGTAACACAGAGTTTCAGATATTTAAAAGATATAATGGTGAAGTAGGAGCAAATAGTGATTTGACGAATAACAAGAAAGTAATGGAAAATCTTCACTTTCCCATTACTCAAAGATAAGGGAAAAAAAATGTTTCAAAACAGAATTTCAAAGCAGAATGGAATGAAAACTAATTAATTGATTTTTCTAATTTCTACTCTTAAAATAAATCAAATATTTAAAAAATAATTTGAAAATCAAAGATTAGCAGAACCATCATCAGTAAGGAAAACCAACACATAATGAATAGATCAAGGCAGGGTTTTTTTTCCCCACAAGGTGGATTAAAGTTCACTTAAGAACAGATAAGCTTTTTAATTTTAAATGACATATTTTTTTCCTGCTGTCCTTTGAAGATAAGATTTATGTGATCACATTGTCTGTTTGTCTCCTACTCCTATAAACTTTTGACCTTTCAAGCAATTTTAAGCCAAATTTGACACAAAGGATTAGAGATCTCAGAGCCTCTATCGTGTTCTTAAAAAAACCCCATTATCAAACAAGGATGGCAAGGAAGAAGGGAGAGGATGACAGTGAGCTGTGAATTTGATGGCATTGTTAAATATGAGAGAATCTACCAGTGCTCTCATGTTGCGATTACCCTTTTTGTTCACTATGCAATATGTATAGCATGCAAAGGGAGGGTGAAAATAAAACAACCTATTAAAAAGAAAATACTAAACACGCATATATTTTAAGAAGGTCCGTATGTTTTTGGTGCAGCAATTGATGATATTAGGTCATTTCTACAAACATGTGAAACAACTTCAACAGATCTTAAAAGCTGAAATCTTCTCAGTCCACCTCTAACACCTTCAGAGGTGAAAGGGTATAAAAGTTTCATGTTCAAATTCCTGCTTTATTTTGGCTCAAACGAGACACTTTCCCAACACGAGTTCTCTAGCTTTCTAGGCTGTCTCGTTAGCGCTAATGAGCATTTAGTTGTTCAGTGGGGGGAGAATAGTTTGAACGGTACAATACAAACTGTCTCTCCAGATCCATGGGTACAGCATTATGGGGAACATGTAGGTGAATCAGTCTGAAGTTGCTGACAGAATATCATCAGAGAAATCTGGATTTTATTCTAGTGTGAAAAAGGGGAAATTTGGAATTTCATAGAAGGGAATAATTTCCTAAATCCCTGATGATTCAAAATTCAGCTGTATCTCCAGAATTACCACCTCTACCAAACCTTAGAAAAGAATAACAGTTGTGCATTTGCATTTCCTGAGTTGTCATGTGTCCATGTGCATCACTCAGCTGTTGATGGAAGAAAAAGGAAGGCAACCTAGTGAGCAGAATTGAAGGAGCTGTTGTAAGCTGCTTTAGGAGGAAAGAACGAGAACTAAACTGGCTAAGACACTGCTGAAGGTATAAGGAATAGCCTGGTGTCTTCCCAGCTCTAATGGGGGATCTCCTTGGCCTGTCAGAGTGCTCCTTGGCATTTCCCCCTGTAATAAATGGAGGAAATGGGAAAAATTTCAGATACAAGGAAAAACTTCTTGGTGGTGAGATGGATTCAGTTTCACAGAAGCCCCTCTATGTTTTGCATAGCAAGGTTTTTGGTAGCAGGAGGAGCTACAGGGGTAGCGTCTCTGAGAAGTTTCTAGAAGCTACCCCTAAGTTTCATACAGCCAATGCCACCTGGCTCCAAGATGGACCTACTGATGGCCAAGGCTGGGCCAATCAGTGATAATGGTCATCATGGCTTGGCTTCGCGGATGAAGATTTGGGAAGGGCTTTAAACGTGAGTACACCCTTCAAGCCTGCGCGGTGGATTTTTTAGGTGAGGCGCAGCGTGCGCGAGACTGCTCCCACCCTTTACACCTGTGGTTCATCTGCCAGGGCCTAGCGAGCTTGGACGGTGACAGCGAAGTCCTCAGGTCGTAGGTTTGGTTAGAGTATCCTTCTCTTAGATGGATGGCCTTACAGGGCTAAACGAGCTCCATCTGCCCGGGTTTGGAGTTAGAGTTGTCCTTCTCCTAGGATAATGGTAGCACCTCTATGATAACATACTTAAGAAGAGGGAAAGAACTGCTGCACAACAGCAGCCAAAGAGAGGAGTGAGAACACATGAGAGGAACAACTCTGCTGACACCAAGTCAGGGCAGGAGGGAAAGGAGGTGTGCCAGGCACTGGAGCAGAGATGCTCCTATGGCCCATGGTGAAGCCCATGGTGAGGCAGGCTGACTCCCTGCAGCCTGTGGAGGTTAATGGTGGAGCAGATATCCACCTGCAGCCCATGGAGAACCCCATGCTGGAGCAGGTGGATGCCCAAAGGGGGCTGTGACCCTGTGCGAAGTCCATGCTGTAGCAGGGTCCTGGCAGGATCTGTGGGTCCATGGAGAGAGAAGGCCATACTGGAACAGGTTTGCTGGCAGGACTTGTGACCCCAGGGAGGACCCACGCTGGAACAGTTCATGAAGAATTGCAGCCCATGAGAAGGACTCACATTGGAGAAGTTCATAGAAGACTATCTACTGTGGGAGGGAACCCATGCTGAAGCAAGGGACGAGCGTGAGGAGGAAAGAGCAGCAGAGACAACATGTGATGAAGTGACGGCAACCCCAATTCCCCATCACCCTTCACCACCTGGGGGGAGGATGTGGAGAATTTGAGAGTGAAGTTGAACCTGGGAAGAAGGAAGGGGCGGGGGGAGGAGGGGGGTGGGGGGATGGTGCCGTGGTGGTGGTGTAAGATGTTTTAAGACTTGGTTTTATTTCTCATTACCCAACTCTGATTTGATTGGAAGCAAATTAAATTAATCTCCCCAAGTCAGGTCTTTTTTGACTATGACAGTATCTGGTGAGTGATGTCTCCCTGTCCTTATCTCGACCCACTGACCTATATTTTCTCCCCCCGTCCACTAAGGAAGGGGGTGACAGAGCGGCTTTGATGGGCACCTGACATCCACCCAATATCAACCTACTACACTCTAGAAGGCCACAGCTGAAGCAATGTTGTTCAGATTATAAGTTAGACTGGAAAGAAAACAAAAAAGCTTTCAATTAAGGACATTCCTCCAGTAATATAAGATGAAACAGATTACTCTTTTATATTTTTTCCCCAAATATTATTATTTTCAGCCACATATTGTCCTGTTATTTTTCCAAAAAGAATTGATTTAAACATGACTTGGGAGGTAGAAGGATGTTCAGAAAAGTGATTGCTATAGTAGAATCTAGGCTGTGCTCAGGAGCTGTGGGAAACTGTACCACTTGTTAAATACATTACATATTTACTCTCTTGCGTGGATATGTCGCTACCAGTGGCAACGAGAAGCTGTGGCTTCTGATTTCAGACCCTGTCTTCCCTTAAAGGTGTAGTCTCTCTTCTCCTACCCATATAGGTTCTGGTGCATTGAGATTTTTACTGGTAGTCAAGTGCATGTGTACGCACAGTACACTAGTGTGCTTCTATACACACGAAGAAAAGGGGAAAACCTGTGAATCTGAGAGCTAGTTCAGTGGGAGACATTGAGAGCTATACTCCACTATGTGGTATGATCAATTGTTTCTCTCTTTGAAAATTAAGTCATACAAAAACACAGCAGTGTGGTTCTTCTACGCTTCATAGTTTTGCTTTATTTTTAGCAGAATCCTATTTACAGTAAGCAATGGATTGAAAAGAGTGTCTAGCTGAGATCAGCACCTTCGGTGCTTACTAGCAGATTGGCCTCCTGGTTGATGGATAGAGTACAAGTTTTCCTTAAAGGTTCAATAAAGAGGACTGAAATTGATGTCTTCACCCCGGTGGTACCTGCTGGTATGTTCAGCTGAAAAAATGAAATATGGCTTCCTATTGTAGAAAGCATTCAAAGTATACACGGCTGCTCCAGACTTTAGTAGCGGCACTCTCTTTATGCAGCAACAAAACACGCTTGTGTCTTTAAAAGTATCATCTGGAAGAGTAAACACAAATATTTGGAAGATATTTGGAGTTTGCTGAGTAGTTGGACCTAGAAGAGTTGGAGGCTTAACAGGCATTCAGTTTTAGAGAGAGGTATCGCTCAAGGAGAGAGAGGATGGCAGGATAAAGTTTTACCTTGCTGGCAGAGTTTTCACATTAACCTTGCCCTGAATTCTTTGCAATAAATGTTATGTCTTTCTGAAAGTCTTGACTTAGCAAGTTAGTGTGCTGTAAGCAGAAATGTATTGTGGGTCTCAGTGAAATGAGACTTTTGACTATGAGTATCAGCTCTTACTTAAAATAGCATCACTGTCATTCCCTAGGAGGGGATAAATAACAGCTGACTCTCAAGGAAAAAAAGCCATCAGCATGTTCTGCAAATATAAATGAGAAATGTCCAATATAATAACCATAAACATCCTGCACAAATATAGGGTTGCAATACTAGCAAAACAGTGCAAATCCTAAAACCTTAGTACAGATGAAAAAAATCAATCTCAGTTTCCCCCCATGAGTATATTGCTATACGGAGTGTTGTCTCTAGGTACCCATCACCTTTCAGAGACAGTTTGTGTGGGGAAAGGCAGATGAAGCACATGCTTTGCCAGTAAGCAGCACATTATCGGCATTTAAAAACGCCAAAGATGGGATTTAACTATTTCCTCTGCGCTAACTGTCAGTAAAAAGGCACTTCTGGTTTTGTTTTATAAATCATGGGTTGCAAGGGCTGATAATTGCTTACCTGCCTAAAAAATCTTACGGCATACAGTTTGTTCTCAAGTATACACAAAGAGAAAAAAGTGAACGAAACGCAGAGGAAAGTGTTTTTAAGAGGGATGCCAGCATGGAGCCCAAGGACACTTCAGAAAAGCATCGCTGTGCTTCATCGTGAGCATCTTGTTGTGCCATATACACCTGTAAATATATGAAAGGTGCCTAACGATACAGTACTTCATTGTTTGTACAAAACCAGTATTTTAGCAACTGACAGACATGAGCAAAAAATACCAGTATACCCCCTACACAAACATTCCTCTATCAAAGAGCTTTTTATGGATCCCAGGCACTAGAATAGGGCCAAGCAGCAGTGGGCTGTGAGTCCAGTATTGGCTCCCAAACTTTTGCCAGGTTTTCAACAAAAACAGATTTAGTCTCCTACTCTCCCTGCTTGTCTCTCAGCTTAGAAAGTCTGTGTACATCTCTTTGCAGCTGATCACAGACCCTGAAATTGTGGGAAATCTGCAATACCACCAGACATGAAAATAGATAAGTTGTTCACTGTACCAGCACAGAGCAGCACTGCTTTCCTCTATTCAGAAAAATGTATTCAGCGGAAGGGGTCTTTAGACAAGCACAACAAGACAAATAAACTTGTCATCGTGATGACTTTCAAGATTACTGGGTGCTCTAAGAACAAGTGTTCAAGAACACTCTTATGAAGATGGGAGTTCTCTTGAATTTGCATTCGGACCAGAAAATGCAACTTACTGCATCACCTATCTACTTCCTACAACTCATTATTGTATTTTATAGTGTTCAGTCTTAATTTTAACTCTTTGGCTTGCAGTTTTTTAACTGCTGTGTGTGAACTTGTATGGCTACAATTAGGATCATTCCAACAATATTCCACAATCTAGGAGCAAAAAGAAAGGAAAACATTGTTCAGAAAATATCATCAGAAAGTGTGATGAACTCTTGGAAATAAAACTTCCTATTTCTTGTCATTGGAGATACAGGGCAACTACCATTCTGGGTTGTTTTTTTTTTCCTCACAAGATAAAAACAAACAAACCCGAAGCTCACATTCCAAGTTCTGTTGTTGAACTATAGGAAAAACAATAGTTTTTAGAGAGTAATATTACCTTTAAATAGTGTATGTAACACAATTACTTTAAACTGTGGTGTGTCAAATATAAGGAGGAAATCAAGTTTTTATCAAAGTACTGAAGGTGACTCCAGCTACAGAGCGTGTGTGTGTATATATATATATATATAGAAATACTATTGCCTTTACCCCATGGACTTCCTCTATGATGAATGGATAGAAACAAGAACTTTTGGAACATGATTTTTCTGATCTATTTTCATGCATTATAAATGCTGATTTCTTCCCACTGAAGAAGGGATATATATATTCTCCAAATAACAAAAATAAGGATGTCATATTCAAATGCAGGTGTTTCATTTGGACCATGTAGAGTTAAATAGACTCCTATTCCCACAGCTACAAAACTTGAAAAAAATCAATTCCTGTAGCCATGAATGTAAATTTATATTATCCACAAGTGCTGCCGGGTTTGTAAACCTTTTAGGAAAGCATGAGCTCAATTTGAGAGTTAAGTCAGTTATTTTATAGTCTGAATGGCAATGTTCCTCTCGTGAAAATCTGTCCTTCTCTGGGGATGCTGAGCCCATCAGCAAGCTTAATTGAGCTGATACATCTGACCCTGCATAGCTTGGGAAAAACACCAAATACAAACTGGACAGAAGTACTAAATAAAAACTCATTTGATCAATTACTATTGACCGTTGAAGATATAGCCGATCAATTACCCTCTCTTAAACAAGAAAATAATCAATACTAGCAGATAAATCAAACAAGCGTATATCCAGGAGAACTTTGAAGATTACAAAGGGACCGGTCTTGGCGGAGTTCAATAATAAAAGATCCTTGCGTTAACTTGGATGGACAAGTTCTGGCAAGGTTCACTTTCTTGGTTCATTTTTAAAACTTCAGGAGGGTTTCAGCCACGTTCTCAATTGATCATTGTTATACTATTGAAATCAATGACTTGTCACCAGTTGTTCTCCAGTGATACATTACTTTTTCTCCATCTCAGTAAAAAGGTTTGATTTCTTCTTGTTCAAAACCACTTCAGAAAGGCTATATAATTGATCTGGTTTTATTCCTGAAGCATTTTTCCTCTTTTCTTTGGAAAAGCCATACTGGAAAAAAAATCTCTCAGTGTGATCCTTCACATCCATCTATGAATATGTTCCAGTCTTAGGACATTTTTTATACGGAGGCCTTTTTTAACTGGAGCATACATCACTCACTACAATAAAAATCAAAGAGCATGGGGCGAAGCAATGAATAAAACTGTAAAGGATTCATAGCCAGACTAACACGGAGAGGTGGGAATATCAAGATGCTGGTGGTCTGGATCTGACAGTCAGTGATTGCTTCAGATGGCTCCTTCTTAACCTTTAGTGTCTATGTCTATTTTTCTTCCTGTTCTTGAAATACTTCTACAATGTAACGCATCAAAAAGGCATTTTACATTATTTGTGTTACAAATTTAGTCCAGTTCTTTGTCTTTCCTCAGGATGCCTGCACTTCATAAAGTGAAACAAATGAAGCACTCCCCAGAACCTATCAAATTCCGTTGTGATCTCCAGGCATGGGCTCAATTATTATTAAAATGGGTTTGGTTATTAGAAAACAGCATAAAGTATTTACACTTTTCTTTCCACTCTTCCAGACTTCTCAAATTTATATTCAAGACTAAGTTTATGCAAATATCAAAATGTCCCATCGGAAATGTTTTCCATGTAATTTGTTTACATAGCGCTGATAAATTACTTTTGAAATTAATTTGAACATTCATTGACATTGTGTTCTGGTTTTTTTATGTACTCGTTAGAGGAAGTATGATGCCAGATTTGTAATTCTAGAGTTAATAGTCTTTTGCTGAGGTACGCCCACATTAGTAGCTACAGTATTCCATTTCTCTGGGGCCACGGCTCAAGATTTTTTTATCTGACCAGTCATTTTTTCTCTAATCATCTCCTCTAGAACTTCCCGCAGTTAGAATAGTTGTTATAAAACAGCCAGTTCTTGTGTGTGGGAATAAAGGGCTCCTAGCTACTCCACCTAGATGAGTTTGTCAATAGTTTTTGAGCTATTAAACTCAGTAATATCAGGCACTGTTTCCTCTCTGAGTTACGGTGTTTCTCCCAGGCAGTCTTTATTTCACTAGATCATTCTCGTTACATTTTGAGAGCAGGTGAAATGTTGTCCTACAACCCTAAAGGAAACAGGTCCAAGGGGAAACCTGTAATTTTCTTCTAGTCTACAACAATTAAATACTGAAAATCGTTACTCTGCATAAAAAGAATCGCAATGTGCTAATAAGACTGCAAGGGGACGGAGTCCGCTGTTGAGGTGAGTGTGGAAATCCTTCCTGTAAATGGTCTCTTCTGCTCATGTCACTTTTTCCTTGGATGTTTTTCAGTTTGAGCTGGGAAAAATTAAATCAGGTAGAATTAGGGGTGGTGGTGGTGGGGAAACAACATGTATTTGCTGTAGTGACTATAAATATTTTTCCCAATAGATATTTACACTTATTTAATAAAACCTTTTGCAGCTCTCTCTAAAACGCGGGGAACTTTATACCTTTCTTTTAACAGTTCAACGCACAGCTGCAAAGTTAAAACTTGGGTTAAATAATTGTGATCTTCCTTTTGGTTCATTTAAAGGTGCTCCCTGCTATATGAATGAAATCAGTTAAAGTCTCTCCTTTGACTTTTCTGGTAGTAAACCAGCCAGGGCGAATGTCCGATATCAAGACAAACTTGTAGAAGACCCCAAGAGTGTCCACGTTCCCAGCAACTCTTTGCTCTATTCAATAGCCCAAAGGGGGCTGACTGGAGCACCGTGTGATTCATTACACTTCTGAATAAGATGAAATATAGCATATACTTTATCAAAATTATTTGAACTTCTAATGGCTTAAAACAGAAATACACTCAACATTCGCAGCAGATTTTTTTTCTTCATTCCAAGGGAATGCCAGGAGTACATTCCTTCTGCTCTGATCTTTCATTAAAATGCTTTAAAGCACATAAAAGGTCTGTTATAGAGAGGAGTTACTACCTTAATCTGTCTAATTGAGGATACCTGAAGCGTGTCAGAGCATTAGTCACAGTCTAGCCAAATATAAGTGTTTAATATCACTGGGTTGCATTAGGAACTGTGTGAGATTTCTAAAGATATTCCACTGTGCTAAGTCCTGCTTTTGCTAAATATTTGTCCTCTATTCAGTGCAGACAAAGTTGCTTTGACATCAAATTAGAGACTGTGTTCCCACTCACTCACATTAAGCATGTGCTCCTACAAGTAATTTTTGTTTGTTTGTGATTTATTCTTATTTATTTTAACGTTGTGAAGTGATCAATGCTGGCTTTGCTTTCAGAATATTCCATTTGTGTATCAATTCCTTCATTTCAGCAGCTGGATTTTGAACCTACTCATTTTATCTTGTACTAACTGTGCTGTACTAATTTGTCATCTTCTTTTGCAACATGAAGTTTTCTTCTCTGTGCTTCCTTTTCATTCATTGTTAAATGCATAGCCTACAGACTAAGACCAACTGTCCACTTCCCCCACTAATGACAGCTAATAAACTACTGAGTAGATCTAAAGCCTCTGTGTGCAAATAAAACTCCATCATAATGAACACACCAGATTAAAACTTACAGGGAATTCCTAAATGAGAATAAATATAAAGACACCTTAATAAGCCATGCGTACGCTGAGGGTACCACTTGCCAATTTAGCATGACTGGAAAAACACCCAACATTCATTAGAAGGATCATGAGATCAAATTCACCCTAAAATCAGTGAATATTTGTTTTTCTTTAAAAATCTTTAATGTCAAAATGTACTCAGACTGTTTGAAAAGACTTAAAAATTTGGTCACTCTAAAGACTTTTTCTACATAGTTGGGAAAATCAATTACTAAAAATAATGAATACAAGTGTCATCTGTTTTGCATTGCCCTACTTATTATATTGGAATGCAGATACAGTCTAAAGGAGATAGGTGATTAGTTCCATTAAAAAGAAACCTGAATGTCTAGATTGTGATTTAAAATGCTAGTTATATCCTTATGATTGGCTGTAGAGAAAGGGTCACCTTTCTGGAGACAAATTCTTTCAAGAGTATGTTTCATTGATTTAACCTCTTTTCAGCAGTCCTAAGCAAAATTATTGGATTATTTATTTTTTGATTACTTATTTGGATAGACCTATTATGAGGCTTGTTACTCAGAGAGTAAGTTTAGTCATAGCCATACACGAGAAATGGACTGTAAGTCATACCAACCCAGTGCTAGTTAAGTTCATAGTGGCTTCAATTCATTTAATTCAGCAAGATTTGGAGAAATGTTTTTGGAGGTATGTAGGTTTTAGCATTAATTAAATTTAAAAAAAAAAATACACATTGAGATGCCCTTGATTGTCACAGGATGGAACACCTTTGCTCAGGTGTTGACTTAAGAAGTTGTATTACAGTTTGGCTTGCGGACTCAAGTAATCATCAGATATATGCTGCGGGGTGGAGGTAGTAAAGTATTGCCAGGAAAAAGATGTGCAATGAAGAGTAAAAAACAGTAAGAGAAGGATATGAAGGGAAGTAGAATGTGAGACACTTTCCAGGACAGAATGCAAGAGAAAAATATTGAAAGCAAAGAAAGTAGCTTTTCTATCTTTTAATGGTTTCGAGGAGAAAAAAGTAAAAGTAACTGAAAGGTATTGAAATTGAAAGGGCTTTTTTATTAGGATGTTCATGAGCAATTCCATAACCCTGGAAACAGTTATTTCCAGGTGGACTCTGAACACCTTGCCGCAGTTCAGCTTTGGGTAAAAATCCTCTGTAGTAGCAAGTGGCAGACCACAACAGGGTCTGAAAGCAGGATACAGGCGAGCAGTTGGTTGCTTGTGCTCCCTCTCCCTGTCCCAGCTTCCAATGTTCCAAAAGCTTTTACACTTTTGTTGTGGTTTAGACCCTGCTGGTGACTAAGCACCACTCAGTCGCTCTGTCTCTTCAGTAGGAGGAAATACAACAGACGACGTAAGTGTCAGGACAAGGGACAAGGGAGAGCTCACTCAGCACTTATGGTCACGGGCGAAAGACAGACTCAACTTGGGGAAACAAAATCAATTTAATTGAAACAACAAACCCGCTACCAAATCACCAACCAAAATCAGAGTAGGACAATAAGAGAAACAAGATCTTAAATACATCTTTCCTCTCAACCCTCCCTTATTCCCAGGCCTGGCTTTGCGACATCCTCCCTGCCACTTGGTCCAGGGGCAGGGAAACAGGATGGGGGGTGGTGGGGTGGTGGTGGGCAGTCAGCCTCAGGTCTCTTCCTTCTGTTTCTTCCTCTTGCTCTTCTTCAAGGGAAACACACCTCACAGTTCCGCCTTGCAACCATGTGCTGTCCTACCTACAGGAGACAGTCTTCCAGCTAATGGGGAGGTCTGCCACAGGGATGGTATCTCCCAGCACCAAACCAACCCAGCGCCAACCACCCCCACCCAACATCCCGAGTCACAGCCTTTTCAGGATCTGCAGCTCTCTGCAGTGTGGGCCTTTTCCTGGGTCTCTCTCCACCTCTCTGCAGCATGGGACTCTCTCTGGCTCTCTGCAGCCTGACCGTTTCTCCACCAGTGCACTCTGAGTACTGCAGGGTCTCAGCCTGCCAACTCGCCTCGGGCCAAAGGAACATGTCTGTACCGGTGTGTCTCCCCATCCTTCTCCTCACTATGGGTGACTGCATGGTTGGTGACCTCATGGTTGGTTCTCCTAATGCCCTAACTTCTCCAAAACGAAAGACCACTCCCAAAACAAAAAAAGGCTTCCCAAACTGGTTTCCCCTCTTAAATAGGTTTATTCGCAGAGGTGCTGATTGGTGCAGCCTTGGCCAGAGGTGGGGACAAACTGGAGCTGGGGGAGCTTGTTATGAGAAGCTTCTTATAGGGGCCACATTAGCAGCCCCATCCTCTTCTACCAAATCTGCACCAAACAAAAGGTGGCAGCCTCCTCCCCCACTAGTGAAACCACACCAAATCCTAAACAACCACAACGTGACAAAGGATTGGTGGAATTGACTAAAAGTTTTTCAAAGTTATTAAAGCTATTCAATAATCTGGAAAACCAAAGCAAATTAAAGAACAGAATATAAATATTGTTTCATTCATCTAAAAATTATATATAATTATCAATATCTTTACAGATAAATTTATAATCTGCTATGAAACATTTTATAGAAATGGAAGTCCTTGAGAAACCTTTGTGTGGTAAGCAGATATGCAATTAAGGGAAATTAGTTTGTTATCATAATAGCTTCTTATTGACCCTTTTATTGAATGTAAGAATTTCAGAAGCTCTGTATATTTTAATGGTATTTTACAGAGTTAAAAAGTGGACAAAGGAAGTGATATGTAAAACCACTTTTCATATTTAGTTGGAAATACTGCACATTCAGTTTCTGAAAACCAGATTTCATTTTCATTATATTTAACATCTTCTTTGCCCCTTTTGAAAGACAGCAAATATATATATAAGAAAAAAGTTATTTATTTACAGCTTTCCACCTCTGTTCCAGATTTCTCTTTCACTGTGTCCATGCTTTCCTGCTACTAATCAAAAACAGATTGTGAATGTCGCAGGTTTCTTGGTGATTTCTTGTTGCACCATAATGGGGCTGAAGTGGAGCCTGTTAATCAAGTTACAGCCACGGCTGGAAGGGGTAGCAGAGTGCAAAACCAGACTCAAAGCAGAGTTGGAAAACTCCTCACAGTGGCTTTAAAACAATGCTGAGGCAAATCTAGAACAGTCTTTCCAAAAACAATGCTGTGTACATCTTTTAATGTGCACCCCTCATAACTGTGTTGATGCAAAACTCTGTACTTGAAAAGCATGAAACTCTCTGGTTCTGTGTTCAATAACTGTGCACTGTTGTCCAACTACTGCTGAAGAACAAACCTGAAAAAAACACCAAATGGTCTTTCTACTCTTTCTATTAAAGAGTTCAGCGCATTGTGACAGCCTTCTCTGAAGTGCAGCAAAATGTGTGGGTTTGGTCCCAGGTACCGTACATGAGAAAAGCCTTATGAACAGGGACTGTTTAATTGGGTTAGGTTTTGTCTGGGTCTAACACAGACATACTTACCATATGCTTAGCTGCAACAGCTGTATTAGGTTTCTCAGCTGCACCAGCAAAGCCTTGGGGAAGCAACAAGGCTTGTGCATGTTTGGACAGATTTTTCTGCAAGGTAAGGGATGGAGGCTGAGGGGAACTGACCAACACTTACCCAGTGGGGATGAGGTAAATTCACAGACAGAAGACTTTGAAGTTCCATCACAACATAAACAAAGACTCTGTCTTAAGTCATCTATCTGTCTTTCACTGTGACAGGTCCCTGGAGATGCTTCCTTTCACCTTTGTAAACCACATGCAAAGGAGCAGAGTTAGACAAGCAGATAACTGTTCTTTGTTGGCCACAAACTAATGCCTTCAAGTTCTGCGCTCCACTTGCTTCTCCAACAAATCTGTTGAGCTTATTCTCAGATTCCCTTTATTGGCATTTAGTCCATATCTACTATCTGTGGGATTACACTTCCACCCGCCCACCCCCACCCCCCCCCCACCCCTGTCCCAATTAAAGCAATCATTAACAATCTGTGTTGGGTCTGAAAGGCATTAAGATATTTTTGCAGCCTGCACATTTTAGACATCTGGACAATTCTAACTCCAAATGGTCTCGGTGCAGATGGGATTTTCTTCTTCCTGTTTCAGATTTATCCTTTTTTAAGTTAGAGTCACCTATCTTATGCAAGTCATGTAAACATTATAGGAAGGCTTCCTCCCTGGGCCAGTACTGCTGGATCAGGACCACAGTAAAGGAGTGTTTAATGGCAAGGAGTATCTAACCTGCCAACCAGCATCAAGGAAAAGAGATTCTGACCTTTCTTTGAGTGTTGGCTGGTCTTTCCCTGGGTCTGGCAGCCAGTCTGCTCAGAGCAGATTGCAGAGTTGTCAGAGAAAAGACATCAGGAGCTGATCCTGTTTCACTACTGCTTAAACTTCTACTGTCATCACTGATTATGAATAAGAAGAGGAGATAGGTAGGATAAGATCTAATTTCAGAGAAAGGAAAGGCTGCAACAAAAGCAGTACAGGAAAAAAAGGGTGATGATTGCCTGCTTAGTGTCCATACACAATACTTGAATCTATTCTGCTGAGTCGTCAGGTGTCTCAGATCTGGGTTACCCTTCATGAGCACATATTAGGATGGTGCAGGCACATGTACGTGAACATGAATGCTATAATAATATTAGGTTAGTATATAAAAGAGTACAAATTGTCTGACAACACAAAATACAAACCTTGTGCTGGATCTTCAAGAGGGTTTTTTTTCCTATTGGACCAATTCCCTTTTCCTGCACTTTCCTTTCTTGACCATAGTGTTGTAACATATGTTTAGCTTCTGCTTCCTTTAACTCACTAAGTGGTGACAAATAGAGTGTCGTCAAGGAAGATGTAATTTAAAGACCACATTAGCGTAAAGTCTTCAGCTCAATGTAATAGTATAATAAACTTTACGCTTTGTCTCTACTCAGAACACCACCAGTCTTTCCGTATTTTTTTTTCACCTTCGCAAAGTACAGTATTGTGAATGGTAAGGCACGTGCAAGTCTTGTCTCCAGAGCCTCCAGGAGGTGAGCTGTCCATATAGCACAGGAGCCATGAGGAAGTTTGCCTGAATGCCAGCCTGGGCATCTCTGCTGCTGCATGACCGTATGGCAGTCAGGCAAACCTGCCTCCAGCAGGTATGATCAGGCAGCAGGAGAGAGGCCATGAGGTTGTGCTGCAAAAGCAGTGTGAAGGGGGATGTAGAAGGGTATTGGTGCTTGGGGTTCAGGCTGGAAAGGTCATGGATTTTGGTGTTCTGTCACTGTGGAGAAAGCTGCTGTCCTTGCTGACAAATCTCCTTCAGCTATAACAGCAGTTCCCTCTCCTTGACTCTTATTTCAGAAGATGATTTAAGAAAGCATTTAAGAGCCTTAATGAGGACAATAAGTGATCCTGATGGTACTGATACACAAATCTTTTTCTTTAATACTTTGCTAAATCAGGTTCTCAAGTCTTATTTCTAATGACAGTGGCAGAACCACAGTTTCCTATTGCTAACCACTTCCCCCCACCAAAGAGATTTCTTGTAGGAAAAACTAATGCGTTCCCAGTAACCTACAGGGAACTCCAGTTGAACATTTATGTGCTTAGTAAATATGCTAGTCTGTTGCTAAGAAGAGTAATGAGTCCTTAAGTGTACATAAGAATGATTTATGGCATAATGTGAATTTACAGCCCATTATGGGAAATAATTACATTCCACTAATTGCAAAATTTAATAGTCACTCCAGCCTAGCAAACAGCAGTATGAGCAAGCAGATTTGCAGCTATGGACTCAAAAGTGTGAACTACATGAGAAGCAGTTAGGTGAAAATCAGTTTGCCTTTTAACCCCAGCTCAATTCAGAGATCTAATTCATGACAAAGTTCTTAATAAATTAGTTTTTTTCACAGTCAACTTTTCTAAAAACTTGGAGGAAATGGGATCATTAAAGAGACTGATTAGAAGTATATTAAGAAACTTGTTTCATCAATCTTCAAATCCCCCATGTTTCTAATAGAGTTCTGCAGGAGGAAAGACAAGACTTTTACCCACAGTGTGGATGGTTTTTTGTAACAGGTATATAATAACTTCATCCTATGGGGATGTGTCAGTGTGTGTCAGCAGATGAAGCCAATTTGAGTTCCATCTCTGCTGCCTCTCATTCGATTTCAGAAGTTGATTGATTTGTACTTACTATTTAATATCATACGTTTAATTCACCGGCTGTTCTCACCCAAGATAAAATCCTTTTGAGGTACACATCGGACACTGCCATCCTTTTGCATCACCTGCCAAGAACACCCAGGTCCTTGATCAAAAGCAACACCATGAATGGGTTTGCCTTTTCCTGAGGCAGGACTAACCCTAACTGCCTTCCCTAATATGTTCTTCATGTGCGCTATGGGGACTTGATCCCCTTCTACAGTGTGTGGGAGTTTCAACTGGGCAGGGCCAGCTCGATTGGCAGATCCTCTAGTGTTAACTAACCAGACGGCTTTTTACTAACTGTGTCTCTGTCACTGGTCGGCTGAGGCAAGCCAATCACAGGAACGTGTCCTCTCCTATCCCTAAAACCCTTCTACCCTGCACAGGGAGAGAAAGAGTTAAAAAGAAGAGATAGGAAAAGGAAGAAGATTTTGTGAGACCTATGAACGTTTGGAAAACTGAAACAAAGTTTAATAACACCAGAACAAAATATATTATATGCAGGGAAAAACAATGCAATATTGGAGGGTTTGTACGGGATGGAGCAGCGAGGGTTAAATGCGGGTGAGGGAAGGAACGGTACTGCGGCAGTGTCCAAGGTGGCACCGGCCACGTGGGCTCTCGTGGAGTGGAACAAAGGAGCCGCGGCTGTTACGAACGCCGGGATCCCGTGTGCAAACCGCGAGCTGCGCTGTTCCTACCGGTCTGGTCATGCAAGTTGAAGGAAGAAAAGCAGCAAAAAGCAGCGGCGCTGACAGCAGGGAGAAGGCAGCCCCAAGGCGTGGGTCTCCAGCGGCAAGGGGGCTGTCCCAGGCGGCGCAGGGGCTTTCCGTGGCAACCGCTCCGCTCCAGCAGTGCGGGGTGCCGTAGCTGCAAGCAGGCAAGCAGGCAGGCAAGCAGGCAGGCAGGCAAGAGAGTTCCTCTGGAGGTTCGAGCCGAGGAGACACAGCCTGTAAGGTCCCTGGAGCCAAACCAGGATCCTGGAAAGCCTTTTCCTGGAGAGAAGCTGCAAGCCCGCGGCGCCTCTCGGAGTGCAAAGCAGGTGTATGGGACGCCGTTGGAGCGCAAAGAGGAGCGTACAGAAAGTCCCGCGGAGTCCCAAGAGCGCAAGGCAAGCACGATACGCGCCTCTTAAAGGGACAGGGATGCTCGTTAGAAACTTTTACAACCAATGAGAGGTGATAAACGTGACATGGGAGGGAATAGTACAATTGGTCAGTTTAAAACAAACCTTCCAAACAGGAGAAACTGTTTTTTTTTTCCTAAACTGGGACAGTCTCCCATCCCACTGTTTGAAGCTCCTATGCCCTATTGCTCTCACTGTAGTCTTTAGCAGTCCATTGTATCGTTTAATTTTCCCAGAGGGAGGTGCATGATGGGGCATGTGACATACCCACTCAATGCCGTGCTCTTTCTCCCAGGTGTCTATGAGGTTGTTTTGAAAATGAGTCCTATTGTCTGACTCAATTCTTTCTGGGGTCCGTGTCACCACGACTTTCGCTTTTCAAGCACCAGAATAGTGTTACAGGCAGTGACATGGGGCACAGCACATGTTTCCAGCCACCTGGTAGTGGCTTCCACCATAGTAAGCACATGGCATTTACTCTGGCGTGTTCGCAGAAGTGTGATACAGTGAATTTGTCAGGCCTCCCCATACTTACATTTCAACCAATGCCCTCCATGCCATAAAAATTTTAACTGTTTAGTGTATTTACTCACAGCAAATGTTTTGCATTCAGGGGTGACTTGTGCAATAGTGTCCATTGACTCCTCTGTCACACGCTGTTGCTCACTCTGGGCAAGCAGCGCAGCACTTGGTTCTTTCCTTTGAACTGCATAAATGGTTAGGAACTGTCAGAATCACTTCTGCAAATGTGAAGAATAAAGCCCAACGTGTCTGCTCTGAGATTTTCAGCTGAAAAGGAGACAGTCTTTATTTTACTCTGCGATGCCTGATTCACTTGTCATGCGCTTGACAAGGCTGCAGACAGCAGTGTGGTCTGCAGTCTCTACATGTGAGATATGGAACGTAGGAGACATTTTATCTCAGGATCTGTTAATAGAATAGAAAAATTGACAAGGACAATTTTGGTTTGATGGGATAGCATCTAATAGGAAGTAGAGCATGTTAATTGCAAAAAAGGATTTGATCCAGCTACATTATATTTGGGGAACTGAATGTGATGCAAAAAGAAAAGCCACGCGTTATGTGGAGTGTTTCGTTTAACCTTCATAAAGACTCTTGTGGTTTTTAAGAATAGCTGCTTGACAGATTATTTGTTCTGTATTGGGAAAGTAAAACCATCTTTCACTGACCAAAAAAGTTCGAACTTAACAAGATTCAGATGGTAAGAGCAGATTGTAAGCAAATTGCCAGTCAGTGAGCACATAATGGAAGTATGTGGCAAAACTGTTATTTTTGGATGTATATATGTTCCTGAAGAGATTTTCAGTGATAATTCTGTCCAGAGATGATGAATTTTCTTGGAGAATGAGATAACTTCAAGAGCACAATCGGTTAAACGTGGGCTCATTTAAACACAACCGCAGTTTTTGTTTCCATAACTTTACAAATTCACATCAGTGTGAAATCAGAAAAGCAACATTTGAGCTAGTAATGGATACTAGATCCTCTTCTCATGCTCACAGGTTATAAATGGTGCTCTTGATCTCGTCAAGACATAGCAGAAAAGTATAGACCTCTTCATAAGTACAGAACACCAAAAATCTTTTTATGTATTTGAAGTCATTGTGTCAAAACACAAGTTCCTTAACTAGTTTCGTTGGTTTTGCTAACAGTTGCTCTGCATTTAAAGTTTTTTTCATTTTTCCTTTTCTTTTTAACCATACTGCAAATTTAAGATTTTACCAAAGTCTTTTTTTTCCAGTTCAAACTGGAAATGTAAGAGCAATCTTACTCCAGAATGAAAACACACATGCTTAAATGCCATTGGGCCTCACTGTTAAAGCTCTAGTCAAGCTGGTTGATCTAAATATCTTTCATGGAAGCTCATAAACTGCCACATCAAAAGCTGATAGGTTGCCCCCATCAAAATACATACTGGCTTTTGGAAAAAAATTATTATGTTTCCATCACGGTGTTACATTTGTTTTTGAATCTGAATCTAACACCCAGGGTTTACTTCACTCTATCTCCATTTGGAATCGTATGACAAAGCAAGCTGAAGAAAGGTGCAGGTAGAATTACTTTGATTCACTAAGGAAACAATCAGTAACATTTGAAGGGTGGTTTTGGTTGGGTTTGTTTTTTTGATGCTGCTTCCTTGAACCATGCAATGTGGGCAACATTATTTTTTTTCTCTATCAAAAGGAAAGATGTTGTCTTGGTATCTGAGAAAAAAGAATACCTATCAAAAAAATAACCCAAGTTCTATTTTGTTCACGTCTGTAAACAGCCTGGATCTAACATAGGAGAAATTGCGAAAGAGCAAGAGCAGCATCAGGTCTGCAGTATATATATATGTGTCCTAACCTTACCTTCACAGCCCGGCTGTCTTCTGGAAGTCAGAATGTTCTTTGATTGTTCTTTTGATTCATATCTTTCTCTCTCATCTGCTGCTTGCCTAACTTGCTTAACATAAAATTATCAGTTAAGCATGAATGCCAAAAATTATCCACCTTTAATTCTTCTATGACTTACAGATCCTAGATGAAAAATGCATTAATTTTCTTTTCTACCTGCTAATCCACTTGCAGATTGAGCAAGCTGCACTTTTCCTTCTGTGCAATTTTGGGGTTGTTTTTTATTTAAAGGAACAATTTCAAAAAATTGTAGAAGTAAAAAATGATGAATAGAAACTAAGAGGGTATCCAGTCATATGAAGGTACTTGGACTTCTATGTTGGAAATTGAAGTCCAAGTTTATCTTTTCTAATATACACACCTTCCCAGGGTTACAAACACAAGGCAGAAGTTGTTCGTTTTTACCTCTGCTTACAGATTGCAGCAAACTGCAATAGGCTTGAATAAATAAGTTCGTTGTTATTCATTTAAATAAATACCTGCAAAACAGGGAGGTCAGATCCTGAGTTTTTCTAAGTAGCTAGAGTACAAATGAGTCTTGGTTTAGACCATCTGGCCTGAGATCAGTAGTACACAACTACTCAGCACTTGATATTCAGACTGCTTGTAACGACAAGCAGTCTAAGCGTTGTTTCTGTGTCCTAAAGGGTGACCATCTCTTAAATCAAGGTTTTTGGCATAAAAGGTTATATAAGAAGATTGTTACAATACTAGGTAGCCTTGCTGCTGACTTTCTATCAAACCTGAAAAATAGCTTTTACTACAACTCCAGCAAAAGCTGCTTACCTTAATGATTGATGCACAGAGTCAACAGATGCTAAATGATACAGTGAAGGACCATTCAAATGAGTTAGCTGATATATGAGCATTGGCCTGAAATTTATGACTGACAGAAAACGGATTGAGCAGACTGCAAGACAGCCAGGATTTATGTTCACAGTTCTTCTGTAATTATCACCACACGATGCTGTTTAATGTTAGGCAACAAGTCTTTCCACTCACACTTTGTAGCCTTGCTGCTCTTGGGTATATTTGGGCTTTGTTGCATCCTGTGCCATTAGAACTGCAGAGATTACGTGGCTTAAATATCATCTTATTTTATTGTGCAGACAGCTTCTCCTCAGCAAGGAGCTTCTCCTTAGGGCCTTGAACTTACTATTCACTTTAGCATCTCCTAGATTTTTACAGATTAGCAAATAATAAAAACCTAGAAAACCTCTGTGTGAGTTATAAAAGCAGTGTGTCCAGGAGGGAGCAGTGTGAAAGGGTGTCATGCCTCAGAAAACTTAGCCAGGTTAATGCAACCTCTCTTCCCGACAGAACTACTGAATAAAGACTACAGAAGTAATCTTCATTTTGGCACACCAGACTTCTGAGTGCTTGCTATTGAACTCTCTGTATTCCTTTTAGTGCTCTGTGTAATAAACTCTACCTGCTCCTTTTGGCAGATGGCACAATGCCCATTACCAGTGTAGACATTTGACCATGCCCACAACCACACTTTTAGAAGACCGCCTAACTTTCCAGCTAGCTTGTTAGCAATCAGTAATGGCATTTCGTAATACAGAATCATGCTCACAGTATTATTAATCAAATATTAATTAGGTGCATTTATGAGAATTCTTCTAATATTTGTATGATCTTACTCCTGAACCTTTACTGCAGTTGTGTCCACAAGCCTTGAAGTACTATCACAACATTTGTTACCAGCACAGATTGATTCTAGTAAAGAATTATTTGACATTAATCCCGTATGTAAAAGTTCTCTATACTGTTTTGTGGTGAGACTCAGAGCTGTAGTGTCTGAAGCCTCTTGCATGCACATATTTGCGCATGCGTGCACACACCACAAATAGTACCACCCAAGATATGTGTATATTTATTTAGGATTGTAGAGTTAGAGTAATTTGGGTTACTAACTTAGCTGGCATAGAAATCTCATTTTTTCATTTGGCATTTATTAGAATGCATAAGGGTTTAGTTGTGTAAGACATCAATAGAGTAATTTATTGTAAATTTGTAACTGATTTCAGATAATCTCTCTATACTTTAAAAAGTAATGGCTCCTAAAAAAAAAAAAAAAAAAAGAGAAAGTCCTTACATAGCCTGTATCATTGAATAACCAAGGTAAAAATGGAGTTTTACTGGGGAGGTTGTATAATTGAGCAAGAGAGGTATTGTAGAGGGTCTTGAAGTTAAGTTCTCTTTTATTGCCCATGAAGTTGCTTACGCCATGAATCTTCCTTCAACCTCTCCTTATTTATTTAACAGTAAATTATATATTTGAAAATACGCTGTCTGCACAACTCAGCAGATTTCCTTTTACCCTTTCCAGAGGTCACAAACTCCACCAAATTGAACCTTAAGGAGCCGTGAAAAAATTTATTCTTGGTGCTCATTCAACCTTACTTTAAGAATGGAAGTGAAATTATTAGCTAATTTCATACATACTGCCAGGCAAGCAGCAGATGGTCACTATAACTGCACTATGCTGCTAAATAAAAGGACCTGTTTTCTTGTAGATAGATTGATTTTGTCCCTGCAGATCACCTGATCCTTCTGGCCCCATGCAGTGCATTAGGTCTCTAAGACGGTATTTGTACATAAGTGAGTGTGTGTGTGTGCTCATTTTTTTTTCAGTTGAGAGTGATGTTTTCATAGTGTAAAACTGAGGGTGGGTATTACATGATTGCATGACCCTGAAACACGCTGTGCGTGTAAGGAACCAACTTCCCTCTCTGTGCCACAAGAATTTGGGCAATTTATACTATAAAACAGTCTCTGTAGACAGTGCATATACAAATGATGAGAGTGAAGCTTTTCAAATTTACTAATGCACGTGGTAGCTAACTGTGACTAATGAGCTACTAGGCTAAACATTAATACTCTCTTCACCACCTGGTGAAATGACTGATGGGGCTTTACCAGGGTTGTGATTTAACCCAAGCTGCAAACTAAGTCGCACCCGACGCTTGCTTACTTCCCCTACCCCGGTGGGATGGGGGAGAGAATTGGAAGGGTAAGAGTGAGAAAACTTGTGGATTGCAATAAAGACAGTTTAATAGGTAAAGCAAAAGCCCTGCACTCAAGTCAAGCAAAAGAAGGTATTTGTTCACCACTTCCCACCGTCAGGCAGGTGGTCAGCCATCTCCAGGAGAGCAGGGCTCCATGACGCATGACAGTTAATTGGGAAGACAAATGACATCACTCCGAATGTCCCCCTCTTCCCTTTTCTTCCCCCAGCTCTATATGCTGAGCATGACATCATATGGTATGGAATATCCCTTTGGTCAGTTGGCATCCACTGTCCCAGCTGTGTCCCCTCTGAACTTCTTGTGCACCCCCAGCCTATTCACTGGTGGGGTGGGGTGAGAAGCAGAAAAGACCTTGACTCTGTATAAGCACTGCTCAGCAATAACTAAACCAGCTTTGTGTTATCAGCACTGTTTCCAGCACAAATTCAAAGCATGGCCCCATACCAGCTACTAGGAAGAAAATTAACAAAACCAGAATAACCAGCCAATTAATTAATTAATTGCTTAATTAATGTCTCCTACTTTTCCTCTGTTTCTTCTAATTTTTCTATATGTTTTCGTGTAAGTATTTTTCCTCTATGAAGGTCTCTTGTATGGCAGTAGTCCTTGGATCACAGACTCTGAACTACTGACGGAAGCTTACAGAGCTGAGGGTACAAAGTGCATTGAGATACTGTTGAAGAACAGCACATAGTAAAGGGAGCTAAACCTGGTGCTGTCTTATCCCTACAACAGGAATTGTCCCTCAGGTGTGTTGCTCCTCAAACCAGGCCAGTGAGTTGTCTGTGTGAATGCTGACTGGCATAGCCAAATCTGTGCCGAGGAGCACAACAGCAGTCCAGCAGTATGGGTGATCAGCTGCTGCAGCGTTGGGGATTGTCCTTGGCACCATTTTCCTAAGAAATACAGAAAAGGCTGCCAAGGCAGAGCTTGCTTTGAAGGGGCCAACTAGAGATCTAGTCTTTCTGCTTCCTGAGATCGTCTATGCATTTCTTTGATCAGCATGTGCTTTTAATCAGCTGGCAATTTCCTGGCACTAGAAGAGGAAATCCAATGGAGAGCACCTAAAGGTCGGTATATTGCAGGCATTCATACTGTTCTGTTTCTGGAGAAGCCAGTTATTTCTCTAGTGAATGGAAGTCTTTATTCTCCAGGATACAGTACTAAATTGCAATTCCATACCGTGACATCCGCCCTTCAATGTGTTAAAAAGAAAAGTGTTTATTTTACACTGAGACTGAGTGACGGTCACTTATATTAGGGAAATGTTAACTTGTGTGCTGTTAAAACTGCAGATGCAATATTGTTTCATAACATTTTCAAATTCTTCCTCTTGTCAGCTGAATCATTCCTCTGCCAGACCATTTTGTTCAGCTGTCCTTTTCCCTTTCTCAGATATACCATATTCTTGCAAGCTGAAATGTCTGTATCCAAGCTATTGATTGTCTAAAAAATCCATTATTACTATGTAGATCTCAACAGCATTACAGCTGAAGTTGACAAGAAGATGACGGATTGTTCTCATTACACTGATCTTTTAAACGGTGTCCCAAACGTTCAGGGATTAAAATCAGGATTCAAAGTTGGAAGAATGGAAGACTGGAAAGATCAAAGCTTTCCATGGCCCAAGTAATGACTAAATCATTAATTCTTCACTAATGTTTATGAAGGTTTGGGCCTCCTTGTTTTTGACTGCTCTGGTAAGGGAAATCCTCAAATCAATTTACTGTTCCATGAAGTGTGTTTTTTCATACATAGCAGCATAGAAGAAACAAATTCTAATCAACTAGAAACTTGCAAGGGCAAATTAAGCAAGTCTCTACTGCTTAATTTATTAAGCAATTTATTAATTACTCTAAAATCTCTTAGTAGTTGGATTTTTTTACGTTACATTGGAGTTTTAGTGTAAATATATTCTAAATTATTAACAGAACTTTCTTTAGTGTGGGTCATTATTTTTATAGAAAAGAAAGGAAATCGTTCTAACCCTGAATGTCATTTTGAGGAATTAGTTGTTCCTTTCCAAAATATTTTTCACAATGGAAAGTGAGTTACAAGTTATATCCCCATGAACCTGCCCAAACAGGCATGATGCCTTGACACTGGTAGCTCAATGGGAGATGACATCTGTCTTGAGACCCCAGTTCACTCGTACAATGCCTTGTACATGAGGCATTTAAACTATGGCTCCGATGATTCACGGCAGTGCCAGGAACTGGATCATGCTAATGTCAAGTACCCTGGTTTTGACTGAAAAATGTCAGCATTACATCTGCATCGGATTTTTTTTTTACCACTGATAACCTGAGAGGTTTGAAAGGGCTTAATCATTTGACATTTTGTTTTATTCTGCCACTGTGATCTGATACCACTTCCTTGCATATTGTGGCTGCACTATTCTTGAGGCATTTGTCTAAACCACTGTAGCTGGACTGCAGATGGAGTAGGCTTTAATGAAAGTTTATTTTAGACACAGTGCAATTTTCTCTCAGTCTTTTAAAGGAAATGCACTCACTTGGACTTTTTTCCTTCCTGATTTACTGCTAAGTTTAGATCTCGGTAAATGATTATAGGCCAGTTCTGCTTCAAAACCCAGACACTCTCTCCCACTTGCTAGCTGAAGGGGCAAATAATGCTACTGATGTGGAACCAGAGAGTCTGTGTGCTCTGTGTGGTCTGAACTAAACATTTGCATTGGCACATGATCCGTGGTAGGAAAAGACCCTGTAAAGGATCCAGTGCTGCCGAGGTATGTGACATTTCAGCGAGTGGGTGACCATCTGCAGAGACAACTTTCTGTGCTTGGAGAACACCTGGGTCAAAGTGGAGTATAATCAAGCCTTACTCGGTAGCTTAAATTGTTCAAGGCTTTTCAGATTCAATCACTGATGGAAGTTTTCCCCGGTGTGGGTATAAACACATCTTGGTATTCCAGCTAATGGAGGGATTGACAGCTCTGCGTTTAGAACCCAGTAAAATTTCTCTCTCTGTCCCCCTGAGTATGGCTTATGAAAGATTCTTCATCTGTGCACTATTACCTGACAGGCAAGATATTATGACATTCCCTCTTTGTCCCTTGAGATATGTTTTCCTCTTAAAAGGACATGGGGGAAGGGGTTTCAGAGCTGTGCTTAAAATGCTATGCTTCATAAAGGTTTGATAATCTTTTTCCCCAGCAGCTTTTTCAACTGAATGGTGCATCAAGTTCCCGTCAGAAAGCCCTTCCTCGTCACGAGGCGCGCCCTCCCTCAGCAGGTAGTCCAGCCGTGACATGGAGGAAATAACAACTTGCCGCCTATTCAGAGGTAGAGTCACCTTGGAGGATCTGTGCTACCTTTATTTTTCTCCCTTGAAAATACTGTCTAGTGTACATAAGCTTATATATTTTCTTTTTTTTTCCCTGAATGACCAGCAAGCTACAATTTGGTTTTGCTTACATTGGAAATAACTTTGGATGCGAATCTTAACCTTAAACTGACTTGAAACAAGATGAAACAGTACAAAAGAGAATCAGCAAGCAAAACAAGGGAGTTTGTTTTTTCTCAAAAGGTGACTGTCCTATAGCTATAAACAACAAAGTATGTATGTATTTATTCGGAGTAGTTATATATTAGCAAATGTTAACTTACATTTATTTAGAAGACTATTCCTTTTTACTTGTGATTTGTATCAAACTTTCTCTTTCATGGGCACCCCCTTGCCGTGGGGAAAGAGCTTGCGTGCCCTTGCGAAGTTGAGAGCTATGCTGGTGGTGGCATATGCCTCCAGTAGGGTCTCCCATGCCTGACAGGTCTCAACTGAAGGGTCAGACAAAGTGTGTCCACGGGCAGGATGGGCTCACCAGCCTTCGGGCAACCATCCTAGGAGAAGGACAACTCTAACTCCAAACCCGGGCAGATGGAGCTCGTTTAGCCCTGTAAGGCCATCCATCTAAGAGAAGGATACTCGAACCAAACCTACGACCTGAGGACTTCGCTGTCACCGTCCAAGCTCGCTAGGCCCTGGCAGATGACCCTCAGGTGTAAAGGGTGGGGCCAGTCTCGCGCACGCTGCGCCTCACCTAAAAAATCCACCGCGCAGGCTTGAAGGGTGTACTCACGTTTGCAAAGCCCTGTAGCGACAGGCAAGGGACGAAACGGCAGGTGGAAAGATGTCACTGGAAGCCGCAGACCCAACCCTGCATGCAGGCGGTTCAGGACATTGGTCGCTTGAGACTGACCCGGGAGATGACAGTCTCATTCGGCAGCATCCTGAATGACCAAGCAGCCTTTTTCAAGGAGAGCACTGCTTGCTCCACATGGAGAGGGGCCTAGAAAAGGTGGCCTAACCAAAGCTTATCTCCCCTTCCAATCCGGTTGGCTAGCTGTGGCCAACGGACATCTTCTTCTGCGGTCAACCAAAGACAAAGAGACAAAGGCATACACCTGCCTCCAAAGGTGTGTCCAGATTGACACTCGCATGTTGGAACATCAGAACCATGCTCGATACAGCAGACAGTGGGCGTCCTGAACGCCGTTCTGCTATAATTGCTCACGAACTGTCACAACTCAACATCGACATTGCTGCTCTCAGTGAAGTTCGCCTTCATGAGGAAGGCAGCCTTAAAGAACATGGTGCCGGCTACACACTGTATTGGTCAGGCAAACCCAAAACCGAAAGTCATCATTCCGGAGTTGGCTTCATGATTAAAAACTCCATCGCCTCTAAACTTGAAAATTTGCCAACAGGTCATTCTGATCGCATTATCTCCTTACGCCTCCCGCTACACAACAAGCAACAAGTTGTTCTCTTCAGCATATATGCCCCAACTCTCCAAGCTGACCCTACAGAAAAAGACAAATTCTACACCGATCTGCGCCGCCTTACTCAAAAGGTTCCTGCGGATGATAAGATCATAATCCTTGGTGACTTCAACGCCCGAGTAGGTAAGAACTCTGAAGCTTGGAAAGGAGTACTAGGCAAGCATGGAGTTGGAAACGGCAATGACAACGGTCGCCTCTTGCTAGAGTTTTGTGCTGAGCAGCAGCTTACCATCACCAACACTATCTTCCAGCAGAAAGACAGCCTGAAGACAACCTGGATGCATCCTCGATCTAAACACTGGCACCTCATTGACTATATCTTAGTGCGCCAGAGAAATGTTCGCGATGTCTGTCACACCCGAGTGATGCCTAGTGCAGAATGTCAAACAGACCACCGCCTTGTGCGCTGCAAACTTAACCTCCATTTTAAGCCCAAACCTAAGAGGGGCGGCATTCTGAGGAGGAGGCTCAAAGTTAACAATCTTCAAACAGCTGCAGTGAGAGACAGCTTCCAGGCAAACCTTCAAACTAGGCTTGAAGACTGTCCCATAGACTCTTCTCCTGAAGCGCTTTGGCAACATATTAAAAATAGCATCCTGCAGTCCTCCGAAGAATTCTTAGGGTTCTCCTCAAAGAAAAACAAAGACTGGTTTGATGAAAACAATCCAGAGATCCAGGAATTGCTGGCAAAGAAGAGATCTGCTCACCAAGCACACCTCGCTCAACCATCTTGCCATGTAAGAAAAGCAGCCTTTCGTCTTGCATGCAGTAAACTCCAACAGAAACTTCGAGACATCCAGAACAAGTGGTGGCTCAACCTAGCAAAAAAGACTCAACTATGCACAGATTTGGGTGACCACAGAGGATTCTATGAGGCTCTGAAAGCAGTGTACGGACCCACACACCAAGTTCAAAGCCCCCTACTCAGCGCAGATGGCCAAACGCTTCTCACAGATAAAACCTCCATCCTGAATCGATGGTCTGAACACTTTCAAACTCTCTTCAGTGCCAACCGTGTAGTCCAAGACTCAGGAATCCAGCTCATCCCAAAACAAACGGTGAAAAATGAATTGGATATAGCCCCTACTATGGGAGAGACCCTTAAGGCCATACAGCAGATGAAAACCGGCAAGGCAGCTGGGGTCGACGGAATCCCGCCTGAAATCTGGAAACATGGAGGCCAAACGCTCCATGCTAAATTTCACGAGCTAGTTGTGCGCTGTTGGGAACAAAGCGTACTACCACCAGATCTCCGTGATGCAATCATCATCACCCTGTACAAGAAAAAAGGAGTAAAGTCAGACTGCTCAAACTACTGAGGCATAACTCTGCTCTCCATTGCTGGAAAAATCCTCGCAAGAATACTATTGAACAGATTGGTACCCGCTATCGCAGAAGAACTTCTACCTGAAAGTCAGTGTGGTTTCAGAGCCAACAGAAGTACCACAGACATGGTATTCGTTCTCAGACAACTGCAAGAGAAGTGTAGGGAACAGAACAAGGGTCTCTATGTAACTTTCGTTGATCTCACCAAAGCCTTTGACACTGTGAGCAGAAAAGGTCTGTGGCAGATCTTGGAACGATTAGAATGTCCCCCCAAGTTCCTCAAAATGATTATCCTGTTACATGAGGGGCAGCGCGGCCAAGTTAGATATGGCGATGCACTCTCTGAGCCCTTCCCAATAGCCAATGGTGTGAAACAAGGTTGCGTTCTCGCACCAACTTTATTCACAGTTTTCTTCAGCATGATGCTCCAAAGGGCCACGGCAGACCTCGACGAACAAGACGGCATTTATATCCGATATCGTACCGATGGGAGCCTTTTCAACCTAAGGCGACTGAAGGCCCACACCAAGACCCTGAATCACCTTGTCCGCGAGCTGCTTTTTGCTGACGATGCCGCCCTTGTTGCCCACACAGAAGCAGCTCTGCAGCGCTTAACATCCTGCTTTGCAGAGGCGGCTGAGCTTTTTGGGCTGGAAGTCAGCTTGAAGAAGACGGTAGTTCTCTACCAACCAGCACCACAAGATGATTACCATCATCCCCACATCACCATTGGCGAGTCAGAGCTTCAGCCAGTCCAGCAGTTCAGCTATCTGGGTAGCATCATCTCCTCAGATGCCACGATTGACAAAGAGATAGACAACAGAATAGCAAAGGCAAACAGAGCTTTCGGAAAACTCCATAAAAGAGTCTGGTGCAATAAACACCTGAAGAAAAGTACAAAGATCAGTGTCTACAGAGCCGTGGTACTGTCTACTCTTCTGTACGGGTCTGAATCATGGGTCATCTACCGCCACCATCTGCGACTCCTCGAACGCTTCCATCAGCGCTGCCTCCGCACAATCCTAAACATCCACTGGACTGACTACGTGACTAATGTTGCTGTCCTTGAACAGGCAGACGTCACCAGTATTGAGGCCATGTTGCTGAAAACGCAGCTGCGTTGGGCAGGGCACGTCTCCAGGATGGCGAATCACCGCCTCCCTAAGATCGTGTTCTATGGTGAACTTGCCACCGGCTGCCGCAAGAGAAGAGCTCCAAAGAGGAGATATAAGGACTCCCTGAAACAACACCTCAGCCTAGGCCATATTGACCACCATCAGTGGTCCACCCTGGCCTCCAATCGGGAGATTTGGAGACACACCATACATAACGCTGCTGTCTCCTTTGAGAGCACGCGTAGAATCAGGCTCGAGGAGAAAAGACAGCGCAGAAAGAACCGTGCCTCGACTATACCACCCAAGGAGACCCTCCGGTGTGCTCTTTGCAACCGGTCTTGCCTATCCCGCATTGGCCTTTTCAGCCATCAACGCGCTTGCAATAAGCGTGGGCAAAGCCCTTCCCAAATCTTCGTCCGCAAAGCCAAGCCATGATGATGATGATGATGATGATGTATCAAACTTTATCTGAAACTTTAATCAGGAAAGTCTGAAAAATAGAATTTTCAATTTGCAATTCAAGCTTACAATTTAACAAGAATTTGACCTTTCTGTAAACAACATATTACTGAAAAAAAAAAAAAATAAGTGCAATGCTTATTCTAAAAGAGGGAAGCACTATTTTTATTTAGTGAGTTTTCTTTCTAGGCTCTAAATTATCCTGAATTATGGGACTACTAGATCTCACTCCTCATTTATACCCATACCATATGAGGAGAACAGTTTTCCAAACTTTTCTGTTCCTCAGACAATGCTGTACTTCAAATTATTCTCTGAACTGAAATACTTAAATGAACTGACATGGAAAAAAAAAATCTGCCCTTCAAGCAAGTCTGGCTGAAAGAGGGTATGGCTGTTAAAAGCTGGTTTAACTCTTCCAACTGTTTAAACTACCTACTCATATTAAAAACCACTGTTTCTGATAGGTTACAGGTTCAAAGATTTTTAAAGGTCAACAGATACGACATGAATTATTTAATTTAAATTTTAGAAAATATAATGAGCAATAGGTAAGGTAGGAAAGGATTTATTATTTTTAAAATTATGCTGATACACTTATCTCAAGTAAAGGAAATCACTTTCTTTAAATGAAAATCTATTGAAATATTAAATAAATATTTTTATTTTAAAACTAAATATTTCCTGAACAAAGCTTTCTTCAGAAATAGATCCCACATTGCAATCAATATTGTACCTTTCATGTGCACGGTATCCCAGAATCCTCATTATTTTCAGACCAGAGGCATCCTCTTTTTGAAGAATTTGGCAAACATCTTCCCCATGGGACTATTTCTGAAAACATCCAAACAACAAGAAGCCTACTACTCTGTTCAAATTTAGTCTACATGGAGATCAGGGTACACAAACACCGTCTGAGAGGTGCTGACGATTTTATTCTAAATTCAGATGAGCAGGAGCACCGCAATAATAAGAAATGATTAGCATTGTATAAGGAAGTAGTGGCATTTTGCAGTGTAACAGTGTCATAGCCTCCATAGTGAACGATCGCTATGGTTGCTTAGAACAGTAGGCGCCGTACGTATGCTGGAGAGGTTATGACAATAAAGCAAGAAGTCATAGGAATTAGCGAGCTCTTCATTATTATCATTGTAATGGCTCCCCAGTGGGCCATGTGCACTAGGAAAAAACTCAAACACTCTGAAAAGTGGTTAGTATGAACACGGCTACCTTCCCCCCAAGGTTAATAATTCATCTATATACATATGAGGTACCAGAAGACCCTAATCTATGCTAAACTAAGCAATTTCACTTTTTGTCTTCTTTTCTTTCTGGAAAAGCCTCTTGACAAAAACATACTAGCTAAACTGCAGGCTGCATTCTTTCCTCACTTGAGTCACTGTGGTGAGACAAAGAAGAAGAAAAAATCCTGGAGGACCTCCTTGAAGGCAAAAAGTATTTAAAGTGAAAATGACAGTTGAATAAGCAAAGTTTAAGAAAAAAAGAGCCAATGTTCTTTGCCACCACTGGCCACAAAACTCTTGCTGTTCCCAAGAACAGTGTGGGACCTTTCTGAGTTCTTGTGCAAGCTTAATGTTTCAGCTCCTTTTATAACTAAGGTGAAGTCAAAAGAGGTCACAGATGTGCTAAGAAAACTCACTCTCATAAGTTCTGCAGGTTTTATCTAGTGCCATCCCTTTTGGCATTTTAGCATCACTGCCCTGAGACCTGCAGGACACAGGACTATGAGTAAGCTCAAAATAAATGGAATAATTCAACATCCTCAACCTTAAATATTCAAAGATCATGACTTGTCTCCCTCTCCCTATGCTCTCTGCATACTGCAAATTATTATTTTTTTTAATGTAGTGAGGTTTTTTTTCTATCTAAGCGTGTGGATCCCTGCATTTGTTTTCACAGCAATGTGGTTCCAAAATGTTCTCAGTTCATTGATCTGGAAACATTGTTTTATTAAATAATGCCAGCAGAGATCCTCACAAGCATGTGAGATACAGCAAATTTCAGGAGACACAGAATAGTGTGACTGTGAGAGACTTGCCACATCATTCCTGGTATCCCCTACCACATTCTGAAACACCAAAGAATTTGCCTCAATTTTGTTTTTCCTTTGAAGTTGTAAACATCAGGACAAACCATTCTTATGCTGAATTATATTTGCCTTTTCCTATTTATGTCACGTATGTGCGTTTGTGAGGTGAAATCAAAGCAACAGCAGCCATGCCTTGAGATAGCAGGATGGTGAGGCAGATTCTGGCTAGTTGCTGTTCAGCCTTAGGAAGGACTTCGCAAGAAAGAAGCTACTTTACCAAGAAGTTTAAAAGCAGGAGGAAGATTTTCTTTCTTTCTTTTTTTTTTTTTTTTTAAGAAACAATGAGTTTTTAAACCACCCACATTTTGATTTAAAGCAATCCAAATGGAACAATTCATTGACTTCGCAGTGCGGGGTTAATGGTTGGACTTGATGATCTTAAAGGTCTCTTCCAACCAGAACGATTCCGTGTTTTTCAAAGCTGAACGGGTTGTGCAGTATACTCAGACAGAACTCACCTTTCTTAGAGTGAGAGCATAGTGAATCAACCAGTAAAACACACAGAAGAAGAGAGTATGCTGTCGAAAATCAAAAGATGTGTTTTGGAGTTTCCTATAAATCCTCAGGACAGATACTTCAACTTTGTTAGTGCCGAGGTTACGAATTATAATAGAACGCACCCACAGCAGAATAAAATCCCACTTGGAGAATGGCCTCTTTCAACCTCGATAACCAGAGCTATTCAGTTTTCATAAACAGATGTTGGAAACTCTACAAAACATTCTGGCCATACGTCACTTGGAAACAGTCGACATTTGCTGACACACTCAATCATTCATGACGTCTTTCTCAGAAATTAATGTCAGAGTTACATTAACCAAATAATAAAAATCCTGAGATCAGAAATAAGCCATAGGAACATAGTATATATGCATAGGAATAGTATAATGTCTCTTAAACAGTTTTTCTTCAAAAATCAATCTTTCCTTCTCAGAAGTGTACTGCAGTTTATTAAGGTAATAAATTACTGAAGCCTAAAATGCAGTAACTTCTCCTTTTCTCCTTTTCTAGTTAGGAGTTGTCACTTGAAGTATTTCACATCACTCATCATAGCTGCCCTCATTCTGCAGTATAATCAGAAATAACACATAATTTTTATGCCTGAGTTGGAAATCAGGGTCAACCATCCCTGTTCAGCTTCTGTTACAAATTCAAAACTAAAGAAAATTTACAATCTGCTGGGCAGAACTCAGCAGCGCTTCAGCTGAGCACTGCATCACCTCCTTTCACCTCTGAAGAAATTTTATGGCTTGAAGACTCCTCCTTCTTCCTCGCTGCAGATCTTTTCTGAAGAAGCAAGCTATCCTTCTCTTGTTTCAGGGACTTCTCTATTGCTAGTAATTCCTATTAAAATGTTTCTACTTTCCACAAGCTCCTCTGTCTTCCCATCCTTAATTTTTTCATCAAATGTAAGGAAAGGCATAGGGTTGTGGTTCTTTAATTCTTAGATTTTGTAACAATGAGATACAGGTTGATTGTCCTAAAAAGCATCAAATGCAATGCCTTAAGCAATGCTTCCTAAGAGATTGAAAATATGAGGAAAAGTGGCAGCCATGTGATCTCCTGATGAAACTGTCTGGTACATCCAGCTTCTGTTGAAACATCTTTGTAGTACCTGGGCTAATTACCTTTTACATTCAAAACAAAGTTCAGTTTGAAAAAGCCTCCTGTGGAGGCCCATCACAACTACTGCTTGACTCAGTAAGAGATGTGCATCAAGACAAGGCTGTCTGCTAATACTTAAAGCTCAGTGGGGAAGAGAAGGACTTCCTTCAGACAGAACAAGAAGCTATAAATAGAAAAAATGGCGTGCATCTAAAGAAGGATAATACAGGAAAAGATCCATGTCAATGAGATTTATTACGCTGTGGATCACCCTCTCGGGGCAAGATGTGAAAGCACCAAGCTTTTAGCACAATTCGAAGCACAGTGGACAAAAGAAGATATATTGCATGGAAAAGTCTTGCTCTGACAGGAAGATAAAACAGACGCAGTGGTAGGTCTTTACAACGGCAAATCTGTGATTGTCTGACATGGAGGTCTGTGTTGCTTAATTAGTTCCATTAGTTTCTGCTGAACTGTCATGATGTGGCAGTTATTGTGCAAAGTAAAATCAGTAGACGTATGTCTGTACCACTCTGCAGGCTACGTCACATGCAGTACAAGACGGAGTAGGGATTCACTAGCAATGTAAAATTGTCACATCAAAAAAAAAAAAAAAAGGGAAAAATAAAAGGAAAACTGCTAAAATTTAAAAAGTAGCAAAATGTCTACTGAATAACACATACATACTGGAGAAGATAAAACCTTGCAGTTATGCTATCCAGCATCACTAAGTTCTGATATCACTCCTTGGAGAGAAATTACTGTTAAGATAGTGGATACCGTGAATAGGACACCAATCGCTGATCACTAATTTCTGGAGAGGAGAATTAGGCAAGTGTATAAACAACTGTGATTTTAATACAGATAATCTATTATATAGCATTTCTAATATATATAAATTAATGTATAGTGGTTGAACAAGTGTATTAGTATGGCAATTATAGTATAGTAATCTAATTTGCAATGGTTCTGCTCAGTCTCTCTTTTAATTTCCAGTGGAAAAGTTTAAGGGAACTTAACAATCATGTTATTGTACTGAATTTTTTCTGAAATCGCCAGTTTCTGTTCAGCTCCAGCTCTTCTCTTCAGCAAACTTCAGCTTGGGCCAGAGAAGACAACACTGTTTTCTACCTGGATAATGAAGACAGACGCAAGCTGTCTCTTTCAGATTACAACTGGAAGAATGCCATCAGTGGAAGCTCCTTTTTTTTTTCCTCAGTTGTGTGCAAAAGCCAAAACAATCACAAGCAATGGGAGCACAAGCCTTTCTGACTCTGAGACTGCTCAATCAACAGGGCTTTGCATCAAGAAAGGTGACAACTTGTGGCAACAGTCTCTATGTCTGCTCAGTGCCTGGCTTCCCAGTTGGGATAAATACCAGAGGATGGGGCAGTTTTAATGCTATGAATATCTCAGCAAACTGATAATAGGTCATGTCAACAAAAAGTTCAAGTGCCATAGGATAGTAGATATTTACAGGTTTACTGTCAAATAGGAGTAGAGTACGTTTACTGGAAAAAGATAGTAATATTTTCCTTGAGAAATACGGGGTTTACTACTATAGATTTGGAGATTTCTTTAATTTTCTAGACTTCCTATTTCATTGTGTATATAATAGTTCTATTCTTTACGAACAATGACAGACCAGCTGCATTTTGCTACTTCCACAGAAAGGAAAAAATAGAGAAATCAAATTATATCTCTAGTTTTGGGCTAAGAGCTGGTTTCTAGTCTTGTTTGCTACAAATTTTCTGTGGAACTTTTGGTCAGCCTGTGCTGGTAAAGTGAGTTTAATGGTATCTGTGGGGTGGTGAGTTTCCAGGACCCATCGCCTGAAAAAACCCTAGAATGCTTGCATTAAGAAACTTCAGCATATTGAATTATTGTGATCACTATCAGGCTTATTCACATCACTTAGACCTAATAGCGTTGTCTGAGTGTAGCTCCTCTGAATTGCAGGTCATAGATTCTTATTGTGCTATAGAATTTTTTTATTGTTGCTTGTGTTTAAATATGTTACTTTGATAAATAATTCGGTAGGTAACATGAAAAATAAGAAAGTAAGCTTTCCTTAGATTACCAATTTTGCTACTCTTTCTCTTAGAAAATGTTTATTTCATTTGCCCATTTGTAATTCAGGATAATGATTGTAATGTGCTTTCAATCTTTACAAAGTCTTTATTTAAACATTTGGATTTTCAGACTTGCATTCCTATCACATTTAACTTGCGATGAAAAAATTCAAAATATGAAAGGATACAGATCTTTAATGAATCTAAGTTATTTTTTCTTATAACTTAATTGCCCAGATCATTTTGATGCTTCAAGGTAATGTTTGAGCAGCTGTGAAAAAAATTTGCATGTCCACCGAGTGCAATATTGTACACAGTACAGGCATCTGCAGGGAAAGCCTGCCAGGCTGAATGTACTTACATGTCTGCTCAATTAAATAAGGTGTGTATCTATTTCACAAAAATGTGCTGTTCCACAAATAACTTTAACAGCTTTCCAAGATGGATGAGTATGTAAAGAGATGACTTGCTTGCATATCTTTGGGCTTCGTGCCAAAGAGAGTTGGATATTACAAACCATCTAACATCTTTTACAATGCCTGAAAGGTTAGAACGGCATCTAATTTGAGCAGTTTTTGCCAAATTTCATCTCAGTGACATAAAATGCTTTAGCATGAAGAAAGAACAGTAATAAAACTGTAAGGGAAAGAGATAAACTGGGACCTCTATCAACAGAAAAAAATGACATCTCTTTCTGTTTACTGCAGGTGCTGTGTTTGACAGCTCAGCCTCTGGAAGATGCTCTTTTAAGGCAGTCTTTTCCTAACCTTACCTTAATTAGGTGAGTGACATATCCTGTTCTGGATACACATATTTAATTTCATCAGTATGTCAAGCAGAGGCTAGATGCCTTTAATAGAAGACAGTAGAGAAATATAAAATAAGCCACCGGCTGAGACTCTTAATTCTGCTTCTAACAGGCTGTCCTGCAAAACGAAGGTGCCCTAGATTGAGCTGCTGAACAGTTTTAGGAATCAGTGTAGGCTTTTTGCCCAACTCCATTTAGCTGGGGTCGTGGAGGTGCATCCTCTCCCAGCCACAGATGTGTTTGCTGACAAAGCAGATGTCAGCCCACTTTTAGTGAGGAGCTCAGCCCCATTTCTTTCCTTGCAGTTACTACCACAGCAGATCTAGCAGATTAGGTGAGCACTTTCTAGCACATTTCAATGCATTAGTTCAAATGGTGGAATGAGGACGTTTTCCTAATGTTGGGTAATTTTGATTCATCAGCCTAGCGGGGAAGGCAAAGAAAGGGAGGATGGAAATCTGTACCTCCACTCTAGGCTGTATTGATCCCCAGCAAGAGGCGCTCCTAGAGCCTCATTGTAATTGGCACTATTGCGTATCCTACATTACAAGATGAACGTACTGCCTGCATCCAGCAGTCATCACTAGGTTTCCCTGTACCTTTCTGCGCTCTTCTGGTTCTTATAGTAATGGCTGCAAAGCTTTTGAGGATGGCAAAGGACAATTCTGGAGCCAAATGGTAGGAGAAAATAAAGCCAAAAAAATATGAAATAACCAAAGTGGCATAAGAGATACAGATAAAGATAGATCTAAAAATCAAGTGCCCAGAATCACATCTCAATATCTTTATCATTCTTTGTCACAACATTTTTCAGTTTTCCTGAGCGTACCTATCCCTTCACTAGTGAACTTCCATGGAGTAAACAAATTTCATTTCCATTTGCATCAAATAAAACTAGTGACTAGCCCAAGGAAACATAGATGAATTGACTAAAACCATACTCTGTGTCAGGGACAGTTACAGGAGGAAAGTTGACATTTCTTCTCTTTGTTTGTAGCATTAATTTTGGTGACTCCAAATTTCCTTAGACCTCTGTAAATTATGATTTCTCCTAAACAAAAATCAGTGATTATTTTAAAATACTAACTTTATTTTATTCTTGTAAATGTTGGCTACACCCACTTCAACATTTCCAGCTTTTCTCCATGTATATTACCTTCTGTTTTATATATTTCTAACCATATTTTCCATACACCAAGTGCCAGCACAATTTGTGCAATTAATCTGGAAACCCATTCATTTTTATTTTTATTTAATATTACAACTATGGGGTCTGCTAGTTCCTTAACACTACTTCAGTTTTGAAAGTAGGAGGAAGTATTTTTAAAGTACTACCGACACTTAATTTCTAGTGTTCTTCCGGTGAGTATTATACATTTTAATATTTAATAATGGTGATTACAGGAAACATTTTCCAAAAAGTGCCTTTTCTATTTATCCTTATAACTTTTTGAGAAAGCAAACCAAAATGAAGACGAAATGGACTGTGTATGTGAGACCCAAATTTCAGTGCCAGTTTTGGTTTCTTTTTTTTTGTGTGTGGTCTTTTTCTGGTCTGTGCTAAGTTAGTTAATACATTTTCTTTCAAAGCATGATTCTGTACAACAGCATGCCATTAAATATCTGACTCATCAAAAATAGAGAATGAAAATAACAGCATTACCTTTACAAACATTATTGTCTTGACACTTCACAGATTATATTTGCATAGACACTTGGGTTCTGGTGCATTCAACATGATCTAGATGGAGCATAATTGAGTGAATTTCAGTCTAAATCTCCTAAAGAACTTCAACAGTGAAAAAAAAAAAAAAAAAACACGTGTCGATTTTGCTACACATTGGGCTAGTAAATGTGCTGAAGAACAGAAGCCCTGCCTTTTGGCTTTGAGTAAATAGAGTAAGAGGGTTTTTGCAGAAAGAGGAGTACAAGGCCAGAAAAGGGGAATGGCATAGCAAATAATGTTAATAAAAATGAGTGAAAACATGTCATAGAATCATAGAATCATCTGGTTGGAAGAGACCTTTAGAATCATCGAGTCCAGCCGTTCACCCTGCACTGCCAGGGTCCCTAAACCCTGTCCCTCAGCACCACATCTACAGGTCTTTTAAACACTTCCAGGGATGGGGACTCCACCACCTCCCCGGGCAGCCTGTTCCAGTGCTCCCCAACCCCGTCTGTAAAGAAGTTTTTCCTGATACCTGACCTAGATCTCCCCTGGCACAACTTAAGGCCATTTCCTCTCTTCCAAGTAAAATTTAGAACTATCAACTAAAGCTATATGAAAAAAATAGCATGCTATACTAATTACACTGGAAGTAGCAATAAAAATATTACTTCTCTGAAATATGAGCTCTGAAAACTGTTTTTTAGAGTTCTTAGTGAGCACTGAATACTTACTAACTCTTCAAAACCTGCTGGTCAAAGTCTCACAGAGTCATTTTAGCAAAACAAATAGATCAAGCAGTTGGTCAAGCTGGGGGCCTGAACTCTGACATCCTAAATCATACATACTTTGTTATAAACAAAATTACCTTCCATAAAAGTGTGTGCTACCATGTCCAAAATCCTTTAAATGCTTACCCAGTCTTGCACATCTTTATTCTATGCAGTAATTTAAAAGATAGATCATCCTACTGACTCATCCCAACAGAGCATGTTTATCATCCAGAACTCTGCAAGTCCCAGTCCTTTTTCTGAGACATTTCAGTGACACTTCTATAAATAAAAAAGGAAGTAAAGTATGTGCACTCGTTAACTAATCATCAGCTTACAAATGATATTTCTGCCATTTAGGGTTCTGTGAAAAACAAAATAAAATTCAGGAATGCAAAGGAAATTAAGAACTCAATTTCATTCTGGCAAACAAATTCTACAAGCTCATACGTATTTTTTCATTATTACATAGTGTTACAGAGGGACCACTGAAAAAGTCTCTGTGCTTAGAGTTCCAGTCTGCTTTCTTCTAACTTTGGAAGTTTCATAAAGCTTGAGCTGTAAATTACAGAGAGCTGGTAAATGATTCAAAACAGTTTAGGTAATTATAGTTTACGTATCATAGAATAGACAGTAAAACACACAACGTTAATTTGAGTATTATCACATATCATAATTGGATAATCCCTTGTACTCTTTGCTTTCCTCCTTCAAATAAGCTACTCACATTTGCACTTCCTCATAAACTCTATCAGCTAATAATTAATACACTGTAGAAACACAGATCACATTTTCTATACAAGTTTCATTTCCCATGAAATATAATTTCTTATTTCTCATGAAGAAAATTTAACTGCCCACATAGTGGGGCATCTTAATGTATATTTTAATTCCAGCAAGTGTTATAGGAAGTCAAGCATGCAGTGTCTGTGCCAACAACTGATAGACCCTTCTGTTTCATTTATCAAGAAGTTATTTTACCTTCAAGTGCCTGGGAACCTTGCGTGTTTGCACAAAGCATAAGAAAGGAAGCAAAAAAAAAAAAAAATCTTTGTATCCGGGCAAAGTATCTTTCATCCAGCAGAGCTGCTTGAATGCCTCTTCAGCATTTGCCGTTAATGAGAACATACTGGAGATGTTAGCACTGAAGTAAACAGATGGTGTCAGTAATGACTGGTACCTCCTGGAGTTCTATAAGCACAGGCATATTCAAAGCCTGTCAAGCATCCCATATTGAAACCAAACTATACAAGTTACCTACTGGTATAAGAAGTGTGAACAAGACCAAGCCGTTTTAGAGTTAGGGTGCCTAAAACTGGTCTTTTCATTGCATAATCTTATAACCTACCTGGTTTTGTTCAAGAGATGTGATGAAGTTGATAGGGATTGGTTTCAATGCTTTTAATAATGATATAACAGGAAAGTAACATACTAACTGGCCAACTTCTCTGAATATTTCTAAGCCTTTGAAGACTACCACTCCCAAACCAGGAAAGATATGGGAGGAGGGAATTAGCAGTGCATGAGTATAACTACAAACTACATCATCACTCACAGTGGTGAAGGTGACAGACAAGGAACAATCAAAACCTCTAAAGAGCAAGGAGATAGCAAGGCACGCTTAACCGTGTTTTCAGTGACATGCATGAACTAAACTCCACATTACTGTCATCTGGATCCCTTTCCAAATTCGCTATTGCAGATGAGTTCACTGTGGTTATTACAGTTAACTTGATGCATAGTGAATGTTTCTTACAGCTTGCTTTATTTTAATAGTAAGGTTTGCTTTCTAATTTTTAAATCCAAACATTTCACTGTGCCCATATTGTGCTCTCCTTAGACCAGAATTTTGAAGCACAGTTCTTTCATGTTTCAAAAGAATTTCCAGAGTTTTATTTTGAACCTTGTTCTTTTGCCGGTACTTTATTCTGTCTGCAATGACTGGAATAGTACAGTACTCAGGAGAAAATACGGTTGGAGACATTTGTCCTCGGTGAAAGCTCACCAATGGAGACACACTCAGAATTAGTGGGACTCTTAGATCCTGAAAAAAGATAGAAGGGTCCCATAAGGTCGTCATACTGTTTCTGCAACTAAGGAATCATGAGTGGATGGTAAATGTTAAATTTCATCACCAAATAGAAAAGAAACTGTTGTGGCCCCAGAGGACTGACAGCAAGAGTGATTTACCAAATTAAAAAAAAAAAAAAATCATGAAGACAATTCTGTTTATCTTCTGCTCATTATACACTGACTATAGTAGACACAGGAATTTTAACGCATCTAGTCCTACAAAGTTCATGACTACCACAGCCGAACCAGACACAAGGCCATGATGCTCCATATCTTGCTACTCCAGCAAATCCAACCGCCCTCAATACTCATCTCTATGTGGTTTTGCTCTTGCCAAAATAGTACCTGGTTGTGTTATATGAGTACACATGCAGAGTACTCCTTTCTTCCTCAAACACAGATCATTGAGAGCACCGACGATTAAACAATGTCTTAGCGAAGTAAAATTTAAACACAGAAAAAGAGTAACTTTCCCCAGGTGCCAACAGCCGACCCAAACCCATCTGAGGATCTGAGTGACTTCATGTTAGCTTAGTGGAAAGCTCCAGCTTGTCAAATGCCTGAACTGAGAAAGAATAAAAGAAGGTGAGTGAAGATTTGGGAAAAATTAATTACCTGAAGGTGAGCAAACTGAGGAGAAAGGATATGGTTAGCTTGGTAAAGTTTTTAAAAGCTGTCTTGAAGTGGAGTCACCATCACAGTAACCAGCAACAAGCACAGCAGAACATATTACCATCATCATTTTCTGTGCGCTGAGCAGGTAATACTTTTTTTAAAGTGATCTCTGAATGAGTTTGTAGTTGCCAGAGGACATGGGAAGTTATTGCTTAGCTCCTGTTTGACTGGGGCTATTTTTTTCCTTTGCTCTTGCTGAACAGTCTCATGGGCTTATGCTATAAAAGAGGTTTCTGTATGGCCTTCCAGGGGAGGCATTGGTGTCTTCTGCTTATTGTCTTTCTGTCTGTATCTCTCCTCTTAAAGGTTTCTCTCAGTGAAAATCCTATCAATAGCTGTCATATTATTTCTATCTAATTCATTTCTGGCCTGTATTTATGAATCCATGCTTTCTCACTAGGAAATGAATTGCAAAATCACTGAGCTAGCAAAACAGCCAAAAAAGCATACAGCCAAATCCACACAAAATAAATACAAAGCAAACTTTGACTGAGATAGTGACCTGTGTAATGAAAAGAAGAAATACAACGTACACTTTCAAACAGTGTATTAGGAATCAAAGGTTCTGGGTTGCCATGTGGATGTGGTGTTGCTCAGCTATGGTCTCAGCACTTTTGTGTGTAATCTTTGCACCAAGCCAAAACCTTCCAACCACCTATTGGCAGTTCAGAGCTCTGTCGCCTCTGCATTGGTACAGATTATAGCCTCATAGTAAAGCCTTGTATGACCAAACATCTGCAGTATAGGACTGGGCAGTCTGTACCATGTGCAGGGCAGCACCAGCCTGTACGATCTGCCACAGATGAGAGACCCGCTTTGGACTAGCAAGTTGAAGCAAATCCTCACAGTTTACCTTCAGTCTGTAAACTAAATTCAGGAAAATTCCATTGTCTTTAAAAGAGTCCATTTTGGTGATTTCCACCCATTTCTGTCTATAAACACAGGGTTAAGAGGCTAATATTTTGAAATTCAAAGTATGCTAAATATTTCCTGCAAAGAGTGGTGGAAGTTTACATGTTAACATACTGATTTTTCAACTTATGTATTGACAAGCCTCAGAACACGCAATAAAGACATTGTGTATTCGTCCACATTTAACAAACATTTGTCTTAGCCCCTGACTGTCTGTGTGCATGATCCTCATTTCACACAATCTCATTTTTCTTAGCTACTCCATCCTCCAGAACTTCAGGCCTGTTCTAACAGTGTTGCTAATCACTGCCTTCTGCAAAGACAGCATCTCCCAGAGGAATTTGAATTGTGGAAAGAAATAAATACTGCTACTTGGGAAACTGTGCAGAGAAGCAGAGTGATTTTTAAAATGATTACTGGTGAAATCGAGTGTTGAGTAACTGCACTGTTTATCATCTAAATTACTTTTATCTTGTACTCCTGGTCATTCACAAAGTCTAAATCTAATACTGCTTTGTCTTTTATGTCTCAAACATGTATGTCTTAAGGCATGGGGTACTTCCATTTTATCGGTCTAGTCTCTTCTGCCTGATGAAAGAAGTGGCTTTATCATGGGAAGGGAGCTCAGTCATTTATACCATCTTCCAACCGAAATGTCATGGTGGAATATATTTTCAATTAGACACGTTTAAACAGTCTAAACTCTGAAATTCTCAAAATTTCAAGTTCCAGGACATGACCTTCGTCAAGTTAACTGTGAACCGAATAAACTTTGTCTCTGAGTAATACTTGTATCAAATATACACAAGTCGTCTGCTCGATAGAGATATGGTGCACCGTACACCTTTCTGTTCCAGTGAAGGTTACTCAATCAACTGTGTTTGGTGACATTTTGACGTGAAAGAAATCACACTTTTTGAAACAAAAGCTTTCTCCAATATTTTACATTTTGAAGTGTTACATTCCTCTGAGTTGATTTTCTTTTCACTATTTATGGTTTTTGCTTATTTCCCCCCACCTTTTAGGAACATCCAGAAGAAAACTGCTCCACTTCTGCTTGAAGTCAGAGCCTCAATCAAATGCACTATCAAGTTCTCACAGAAGGCACCGATCGAGCATTTTTTTCTGTGTTGAAGTTAGTTGCTAGCAGAAGTTTAATATCTTTTTAAGATAGTGGCTTTAAGCAGCAGAGAGAGACAGAGGCAGACAGAAAAACTGCAAAACGGCAAAAGACCATGTTACCATCCAAAATGACCTTCGTGTGTAGAGTATATCAGAAAATTGGTGGTGCAGTGCTGTGAAAATTTTCTATCATACTGGCGACATCAGTGATTAGAAGGAGATACAGACGGTAGATAACTAAAATCTACTTAAAAATTGTTAACAGTGAAACAGCTTTTGTAATTTCACACTGACATAACTAAGATGGAGAGGGGAGAATGGAGAAAACATTATGGCAATGAAGCTGATGGCAGACTCCACGGTGGGTTAGAGAAGCTCCCTAGGCAACATTAGCCAGCAGATCCGCAATGTTTTGTTTCTAGTAAGGATTCCTAATCAAAACTAATCTCACAATGATGTCACACGTGGTGTTTTGTGTGGCACTTCAGTACAGGTAAAAGCTAGCAAAGAATATGGGACTCTGGGCCTGGCTGGGGGACCTTCCAGCCTGCAGTGTGTTTTAAGGCTGATACATTCCTTCCATGACAGTAAGGAAATCATGGGAGAAAGGAAAAAAAAACCTGTGAAATTAACTTTTTAGGTAAGGAGTAGGTGTGACTGAAAAGACCTGTGGATAAATAGGTTCTCCGTTATGCAAACTTGAAAAAGCAGCTTAATCCGTTTTCCCTGTGGCGTGTAGATCTTTTTTGCAGCACGATGCATCTACACAGCCCAAGCCAAGCTGCCTAGTGCCATTGAGAGCGTTACGTCACCAACAGCCATAATGTGTGAAGAAGACAGATTTACTCAGTTATACCATGCTTTTGTCAGCAATTCAGCAACTGTGTACCATGTGCATACGTTGAAGATGGTTGAATACTCACCTCTGAAATGATTGTGCTAACTTCATGCCTACACGTGAACTATAAACCTTGCTTGGATCGTGGCTCATAAACGTGGTCCATCAATAATTTGGTCTAATTAGAGAGTGAAGTGACCGCTGGGCCCAGTGATTAAAAGTTCCTTTTCTGTAAACTAAGAATTACTGTCACTGACACAGACTCCAGCCATGCACATTATCCTCTGTCATTTATCCCACACACTTTTAAAATAACCCCCTTTTTATAAACCTGGATGTACACAGCTTTTAATTCCAGTTGCTGTAATTGCATATAATCTAGTCAAACTCAGTTTTACTGAAGTTTACACTGTCTGACTAATGAACCTAAAGCACTAGAATCGTTCTCATTACACACAGTTAGATCTGTTTACGGAATCTGCATTGTCTCATGCCCAGAAGGAAAAAACTTCCCACCCCCAAGATGCAAAGCACATTTTCTCAACCATTTCCCCTACAGGAAATAGTTTAAACTGACTAGGTTTTAACAGATAGAGGAATGTAAGCAATATTTCCCTTATTGAGTTTTAATATGAATGAATAGTTGACTGATGAAGAGCAGTTTAAAGAATAATGAATCTAGAATGAGAAAAGTCAGCTGCTGGTGATGGACAGCTAGATGATACAGTTACAGACAGCTGACATACTTACTAAATTGATGTGTCCAGAAGCTTAAGAGAAGATATAGTCATTCTGGCTGACAGAAAACTGTCCTTTCTTATTTTTTTTTCTCGGTGGTCTGTAGTCGAGAAATGGTCTTTTAGAAATAATTCACAAGGTCCCTCTCCTGTTCATCCAGTTCCCCCTTCAAAACATATTCACCCATGGCGTGTGTAAATAACTGGCTAACAAGCACCAAGGAGACTGTGTGGACTGTGTAGGTGATGTATATGTAGCTAGGAAAATGGGTATACTTTGATGTCAACTAGTCTTCACAACATAATACACCTATCCTTTGAGGGACTGCCAGATATATTACGAGGTAAAAAACTAAAAAAATAAAATCACACTTTTTTCCAATATATGAGTTTGATCATGGTCTCTTGGCTCAAAAGCCTAAGCAGATAGATCTTGCTATGTGATGGTGAAGAAATTTTCTGAGATTTGGGGAGCTGTTTCACTTTTCACTCCAATCAAAGACAGACTAGACTGTAAAACTGAAAATCACTGTTAAATTACTCATGTTTTCACTGCCCTATTCCCCAGGCAGGGGGTGCCTATTTATCCCACTTCAGTACCAGTGCTCTCTTTTGAGGAGGGAACACAGACAGGATGCAAAGTCCCAGAATTTCCAAATGAAAGCTCCTCCACAGCTAACAAAGCCTTTTTTGTCACATAACCAATGAGAAGTGATTTCTTCCTCTGCTAATGACAACAAAGAAAGATTGCTTCTCACTCCATCATCTTAGTGCCTCCAATATAATATCAAATTTTCCTATGGCTTTAAGCTCATGATAAGAGTTATCGAAATAGCTTATCTCCTCACCTGCCTGAAGGAATGGCTTTTCTATCACATTTAGAGTTGGTCAAAACACAGAACTACTTTTCCATCAACATTTTCATTGACTTTTCTATGGTAGATTTTCAGTTGTATTTAGACACTGAAAATTATGGATCATCCAACACAAATGCATCAATAAAGTATTGCAGAGAACTCCTCAGTAATGAGAATACATAAATCCCTCACTCAATAGGCTATGCAATTAGTTCACCCCCTGCAAAAAACCATTTGAGATACCGCAATCTCTGTGACAATTCATTTAAAGTGGAATTTGTTAATGCTGGATGAGATCCTTGAATGCAATAAATCAGGACAGCCTTCCTGAATCAATGGAATGACACTGAATTGCATCAGACGAGTCAGTCTGCAGCTTATTGTAACTAAGGGTTCATTTGATGAGCTCTGTTGCTATCATTCCATCCACTATAAGTTTACTAAAATCAGTTTTTTCCTAAAGAAAAGTTTATTTATATAACTTACATTTATTTTAAATGGCAAAATAGTACATCTGTTTTCTATTTGCAGAACAGAAAATAACAAAGGTTTTACTTAAGCTGTTGTCATTATTCAGTTTCTCTCTCATATCAGGCGAACAGTGGATAAGACAATTGCGGCTCTGCTAAGCTGATGAGTTGCTTCTCTGATTTCCTAGATGGGTGACCCAGTCAAGAGTGGGTAGCTTCCAGCATGCATACCGGATTTCCTTCCCATGGTGGAGGAGAAAAGGCAGGTCCTCTACTGAGTCAGGACACTGAGTTCAGCTCTGGAGCTGAGAACACATGCAGGTTTTACAGCCTCAGTGTAGCTGTACCAGACCTTTCCCCGCCGCTCTGCCAGCTATAGTACTCACTTTTGGGATGTATGTGGCAATTTTGCAGTAGACTGCACATTTTCTATATTGCTTATCTTTCAGAGCTGCAATTACAGGCAAAGATGTGATTTCATAAAGCCCTTAAACACATGCTAAACCCATGAATCTAAGATACGGTTTGGGAAGGGCAAGAAAAGAAGTATCATTTAGTGAAGACCCTTTAATTTCTTGTGTCCTGGGATTAAACCTTAGAAGAATTTTGGACAGAAAAAGAGCCTGGAGTGTTGTCTCTCACCTTTCTGGCTTTAGCTGTTCCATTTACTGTGTTAATGAAGTGCATGTAACTAGAACCTGTATAGGTAAATAAAAATAGCAGGAAAGGTTTGATTTTAACATTTTTTTACATAGATTGGTTTCAGATCTAATACACATATAGCAAAATATATCACAGTATGTCCCAGCGCATATAAAATTAATAACATCCTGTTTCTTTTATAGCCCTCTGGGATTAGAGAGCTACAGAGTTTCCTTGTGTATATGTGCTTTCAATTAAAATTTCCAATTTCCAGGACCAGTGCTTTGCCTCCATGACTGCAAAAGACAGAGAGAAGCAGGGAGAAATGAATCCATGGATTTGGACCTCTGTCCTCACTCTGAGCTGGTTAGAAAGCACCTGCTATTCAGCAGCTTAGAAAACAATTTGAAATTCAAGTAAGTCTCAGCAAGAACCTAACAAAGAACATCAGGAAGCCAGGCAGCTAGCCAGTTTCATATGCCTTACCTCTCAAAGACTTTTTTTCCCTGATGATTTTTCCCGTCACCATACACGGAATTTTTTTTTTTTCCTGCTTTTCTTTTTATATTTGAAGCGGAAATATGTCACTGTTTTACATGTCTCCTATATATTTTCTAGAATGGAGATTTTAATGTCCCGCAATGACAGACATAATTTAGCAAGGCATGGCTTAGGAATAAAAGAATGCACTAATATAGAAAGACAAGCCTGATTTTCTCTTCGAAAGAGGAAACATGTAAGTATTAGTGAAAAATATGTTTGCACCAAATTAGGTTGAAAGCCTGGCATATCAAATAAGGACTCTGAGCACATCACGTCCAGTTTTCCTCAGGTTTTCATTGTAGCAACAATGTTACATTAATTTCAATTGTATAGTGTCGCCGGTCGGCTGAGGCAAGCCGATGCACGGGGACGAGTCCTTCCCTATCCCTGAACCCCTCTCCTCCGGGAGAGAAAAGGGTTCAAAAGCAGAGATACGGAGAGGAAAAATAAAAGATTTGTGAGACCTCTGAACGTTTGGAAAACTGAAACAAAACTTTATTAAAACTAGAACAATATATATAACATGCAGGGAAAAACCAATGCAAAATCTGAGAGTCTGTGCAGGATGGAAAGGTGAGGGTTTTAGACACAAGAACAAAGACAAAGGGGGACGGTACCACGTGCAGTCCAGAAAAATGGCACCGGCCACGTGTGCGCTTTCGTGGAGCGAACAAAGAAACCGCGGCTGTTATGAACGCCGGGCTGTAATATGTGGAAAAGCACTGTCCCTACCGAATTCGTTGAAGCAGAGAAGAAATCAAAGCAGCAGAAAAACCTCCAGGCGAACAGTCTGTTCCAGGCGGCGTGGCGGGGGCTTCCCCGGTGCACGGTCCACTCCTGCAGCCTGCAAGGTCCCCGGAGCGAAGTCACAGGATTTGGAGAAAAAGCCTCTTCCCCGGAGCGAAGCTGAAGTCCCGCAGTGACTCCCGCAGAGCGGAGAGTGTCCGGAGCGCCGAGGAGCCGCGAACGAGCTGCGAATGCCCCCCGAAGCAGTCCGGAGAAGCAGCCCCGCAAGTCCCGACTAGCCGAATGGCCCCGAAGCCCTCCGGAAGGCAGCCAGGAAGTCCCGAGTAGCCCCCGGCCGTCCCCGAGCCGCCTGAGCCCGCAGCTTCTTAAAGGGGCAGTGCCCTCTCGAGAAAACTTTCTCATCCCATAAGATGGGCAAACCGTAACATGGAAGGGAATAATTCAATTAGTAAGCCTTCAAGCAGGGTTTTTTCCTTCAACCTGCTACATTCCACCCCTTTATTCCATACCATGTACGTTATGCGCATCTCATTTACATTGTATTATACAGAAATTAACAGCATGAGACTCTGGTTCAGGGTGTTTCAGCCAGGGTTAACTTCCCCTGTGGTACACAGTGGACTTCACCATCCTCCTGCATTACCCACCAGGTGTGTCCAGGGCCTTGGGCTGAGACAACACCACGGATGGGTCTGTCTGGAGTTGCAGCAGGGGAAACCCAGACAGCTTTTCCCAGCAGATTACTTTCACATACCACAGGAACTCTATCCCCCTCTATGGTATGTAAAAGGTCTGATTGGGCAGGGCCGGCTCGATTGATTGATCCCCTCGTGTTCACTTGCCAGGTGGCTTCTGCCAGATGTTTATCCCAGTTTCTGAAAGTTCCACCACCCAATGCTTTCAGGGTGGTTTTCAGCAAGCCATTATAGCGTTCTATTTTACCGGAGGCTGGTGCATGGTATGGAATGTGATAAATCCATTCGATACCATGTTCTTTGGCCCAATTGGCCACCAGATTGTTTTTGAAATGAGTTCCATTATCAGACTCAATTCTTCCTGGAGTGCCATGCCGCCACAAAATCTGCCTTTCAAGGCCCAGAATAGTATTACGGGCAGTGGCATGAGGCACGGAATAGGTTTCAAGCCATCCGGTGCTTGCTTCCACCATTGTCAAAACATAGCACTTACCCTGGCGAGTTCGAGGGAGAGTGATGTAATCAATCTGCCAGGCCTCTCCGTACTTGTACTTCGACCACCGTCCACTGTACCATAAAGGTTTTAACCTTTTGGCCTGTTTAATTGCAGCACAAATCTTACAGTCATGGATAACCTGGGTAATTGCATCCATGGTTAAATCCACCCCTCGGTCACGAGCCCATCGATAGGTTGCATCTCTTCCCTGGTGACCGGAAGAGTCATGGGCCCACCGAGCAAGGAATAGTTCACCTTTGTGTTCCCAGTCCAGATCTATCTGGAACACTCTGGCTGCTTTGTCAACTTGGTGGTTATTTTTATGCTCCTCAGTGGCTCTGCTTTTTGGGACATGGGCATCTACATGCCTTACCTTTACAACTAACCTTTTCAGGCGGGCAGCAATATCTTGCCACAGAGTGGCAGCCCAAATAGGCTTACCTTTACGCTGCCAATTGTCTTTCTGCCACCTCTCCAGCCAACCCCACAAGGCATTTGCCACCATCCAGGAGTCTGTATACAGGTACAGCTGTGGCCAGTTCTCCCTTTCAGCAATGTCCATGGCCAGCTGGATGGCTTTGACCTCTGCAAATTGACTCGATTCACCTTCTCCTTCCGCTGCTTCTGCAACTTGGCGCATAGGACTCCATACGGCAGCTTTCCACTTCCGTTGGTTTCCTATGAGGCGGCAGGATCCATCGGTGAAGAGAGCATATTTCTTCTCCTGATCTGAGAGGTCTTTATATGGGGGTGCTTCATCAGGACGAGTGACTATCTCGTTCGGTGGCATCCCAAAATCTTCTCCTGCAGGCCAGTCTGTAATAGCTTCCACAATTCCTGGGCGACCAGAGTTACCTATCCTAGCTCTCTGTACAATCAGGGCAGTCCACTTACTCCAGGTAGCATCTGTGACATGGTGGGTAGATGCTATCTTCCCTTTGAACATCCAGCCTAGGACTGGCAGTCGAGGGACTAGGAGGAGCTGTGCTTCAGTGCCAATTACTTCTGAGGCAGCTCGAACTCCCTCATAGGCAGCCAATATCTCCTGCTCAGTGGGAGTATAATTGGCCTCTGAGCCTTTATATCCACGACTCCAAAATCCTAGGGGACGACCACGGGTTTCTCCTGGTGCCTTCTGCCAAAGGCTCCAGGTAGGACCACAGTCCCCAGCTGAAGTGTACAGAATGTTCTTAATCTCTGGTCCTGTTCGCACAGGTCCCAGGGCCATAGCATGTGCTATTTCCCTTTTGATTAAGTCAAAGGCATGCTGCTGATCAGAGCCCCATGTGAAATCATTTTTCTTCCGGGTAACAGTATAGAGAGGTTTAACAATCTGACTATACCCAGGAATATGCATTCTCCAGAAGCCTATGACTCCCAAGAAAGACTGTGTCTCTTTCTTGTTGGTAGGCGGAGACATAGCTGTGATCTTGTTGATCACATCTGTGGGGATGTGGCGGCGTCCATCCTGCCACTTAACCCCCAGGAACTGAATCTCTCGGGCAGGTCCCTTGACCTTACTTCTCTTAATGGAGAAACCAGCATCCACCAAAATGCGGATTATCTTCCTACCTTTCTCATAGACTTCTTCTGCGGTATCACCCCATACAATGATGTCATCGATGTACTGAAGATGTTCAGGAGCACCACCTTTCTCCAGGGTAGCCTGGATCAGTCCATGGCAGATGGTCGGGCTGTGCTTCCACCCCTGGGGCAGTCGATTCCAGGTATACTGGATACCCCTCCAGGTGAAGGCAAACTGTGGCCTACACTCTGGTGCTATGGGAATGGAAAAGAAAGCGTTAGCAATGTCTATCGTGGCATACCACTTGGCTGCCTTGGACTCCAGTTCGTACTGAAGCTCCAAGATATCAGGAACAGCAGCACTCATCGGTGGTGTCACTTCGTTCAGCCCACGATAGTCCACTGTCAGTCTCCATTCCCCGTTGGTCTTTTGCACAGGCCATATAGGACTGTTGAAAGGTGAGCGAGCTCTGCTGATGACATCTCGTCTCTCCAACTCTCGAATCATTTTCTCTAAGGGGCGCAGAGAGTCTCGGTTGGTACGGTATTGCCGGCGGTGAACTGTAGAGGATGCAGTAGGCAACTTTTGATCTTCCACCTTCATTCTGCTAACAACAAAAGGGTCATCCGAAAGTTCGACCGATGTGGACAACCGGATAATGCCATCGGCTCCCACGGTTGCTATCCCAAAGGCCCATTTATAACCTTTCGGGTCCTTAAAATACCCTTTCCGGAGGAAGTCTATGCCTAAAATGCATGGAGCATCTGGGCCAGTCACAATTCGGTGAGTTTCCCAGTTATGCCCAGTGAGGCTGACCTCAGCTTCTACCAAGGTAAGCTCTTGTGATCCTCCTGTCACACCCGAGATAGTGATAGTCTCAGTTCCTTGATGATCCGATGGTAGCAAGGTACACTGGGCGCCTGTATCTACCAGGGCCTTGTACCTCTGTGGTTCTAATGTGCCAGGCCATCGAATCCACACAGTCCAGTATACCCTGTTATCCCTTTCCTCCACCTGGCTAGAGGCAGGGCCCCTCTAATGCCTAGGGTGTGGTCCACAATCAGTGGAAGGGTCTATCCGGCTTGTGGTACCTTCATCATAGGAGTTGCTCCTTGGGTTGCAGCACTGTTCACCAAAGACTGGAGCGACAACTCTTCGATTGCAGTCGTCATGTTGGTGTGGTCTGCTCTGCAGCTCATGTGCTGGTACCCCGTGGTTAGCGGCAGGTCGTTGTTCCCATCTCCTCGTGTCTTCACGACCTCTCGAGCAGCACTGGCGGTCACATCGTGGCCTGTCCTGTCTGTTGCGCCTTGCTCTGGGAGGACGATTTCTCCTAACAGCTGACACGTGGGTATACACAGGAGAGGAAACGGTTCTTTGTTCTAACCTATTAATAGAGTCCAATATTTTCTCTGTCATTTTGTCTGTCACTTTCTCCACTGCTGCAATGAAGGCAGAGGTATGAGAAAGGCTGTCCTCATACTGGCGAATCCTGTTAGACACCTGTTCTATGGTGAGTGGCCGATTTTCACCCTCTCTTTCCCACAGCATTGTGGCCAATGTATGGGCATATGACTGGGGTGCACTCTGCACAAATTTGCGCAGCAAGGGCTCGTTACTGTGCACCTGGTCCGGGTTGACATTAACATTCCAGTCACCATAGATGACCTCCTTCATAGCCAGCTCTCTCAGGTAGTTAGTACCTTTGCTCAGGACAGTCCATTTAGTAGGGCGGCATTCTATGTCATCTCTGAAAGGGTATCTGCTCTTCACAGCAGTCAGAAGCCGTTTCCAGAGACTGCACTGTTTTGCCTTTTTGCCCATTGCCCTATCAATAGCACCTTCCCGGGCCACATTTCCTAACTGTCTGGCTTCTTTGCTAGTTAAATCAATGTTATCAGCCCCATTGTCCCAGCAGCGAAGCAACCATACCATTAGTGACTCACCATCATGCCTGCTAAATTCCTTTCTAATGCTTCTCAGGTCCTTCCTGGACTGAGGCTGGGTGTTTACCTCTTGGTCTGATGACTCATCCCGTGATGAGGATCCTTGGGAGGGCTGTGCTGTTGGAGTCGCTGAGGCAGTATTCCCTGAAGGCTTTCCTGGACGCTTTTGGGAGGTGCTTGGTCCTGCATCATCATCAGAGCTATCTGTTGCATAATTAGTCTTTTTCTGGTGTTTAGCACCAGAGGGCTTATTTTTCTTTTTCACAGGGGCAACCTGTGCTTGTTTGGGTGGAGAGGCAGCAGCAGCTGATTTAGTGGGTGTAGTGCCCATGTGATACTTATTCTTGATAATTATCCACCCCTGGACCATGTTACAGATAACTGATAACAAAGTTATCAAATACAGAAAAATAATACCATTTGCCGAATATCCAGTTTCAATTGCCATTGATCCAGTACCAAATGGAGAAGTGTTATTTCCCATCATCCATTTGCTAGACGAATCATAAGCAGCCACTATCATGTATTGTGCAAAATACACTGGGAGCATTATAAACTGACTGAGTACAGACCAAAACACCGAAATTACACACGCCAGGGTGAACACCTTCTTTGCTAAGTGCCCCAGACCAGCAAACCATAAACCAGTACCAATTAGAAACAGGTAATTTGACATCACAGTTGGTGTGCCAGGCACCAGATCATAGAGCATTTTTAAACCGTACTGCTTAAGAGCTTCAAACAAAAGCTCGCTTAGCACCATCCTGGAAAAACCTCGTTTGTTTCAGTTTCCAAACTTTAATAAAAATATGAATTATTAAATTATTCAGAGGCCCACCCAGGGACGCCAATTATGTCGCCGGTCGGCTGAGGCAAGCCGATGCACGGGGACGAGTCCTTCCCTATCCCTGAACCCCTCTCCTCCGGGAGAGAAAAGGGTTCAAAAGCAGAGATACGGAGAGGAAAAATAAAAGATTTGTGAGACCTCTGAACGTTTGGAAAACTGAAACAAAACTTTATTAAAACTAGAACAATATATATAACATGCAGGAAAAAAAAACCAATGCAAAATCTGAGAGTCTGTGCAGGATGGAAAGGTGAGGGTTTTAGACACAAGAACAAAGACAAAGGGGGATGGTACCACGTGCAGTCCAGAAAAATGGCACCGGCCACGTGTGCGCTTTCGTGGAGCGAACAAAGAAACCGCGGCTGTTATGAACGCCGGGCTGTAATATGTGGAAAAGCACTGTCCCTACCGAATTCGTTGAAGCAGAGAAGAAATCAAAGCAGCAGAAAAACCTCCAGGCGAACAGTCTGTTCCAGGCGGCGTGGCGGGGGCTTCCCCGGTGCACGGTCCACTCCTGCAGCCTGCAAGGTCCCCGGAGCGAAGTCACAGGATTTGGAGAAAAAGCCTCTTCCCCGGAGCGAAGCTGAAGTCCCGCAGTGACTCCCGCAGAGCGGAGAGTGTCCGGAGCGCCGAGGAGCCGCGAACGAGCTGCGAATGCCCCCCGAAGCAGTCCGGAGAAGCAGCCCCGCAAGTCCCGACTAGCCGAATGGCCCCGAAGCCCTCCGGAAGGCAGCCAGGAAGTCCCGAGTAGCCCCCGGCCGTCCCCGAGCCGCCTGAGCCCGCAGCTTCTTAAAGGGGCAGTGCCCTCTCGAGAAAACTTTCTCATCCCATAAGATGGGCAAACCGTAACATGGAAGGGAATAATTCAATTAGTAAGCCTTCAAGCAGGGTTTTTTCCTTCAACCTGCTACATATAGCAAATTGAGAAATGCTTTATATGATGATGATCTGTTCAGCATTTCTGACTTGGACAATTTTTTGGCCAGTTTATGGTATCTGTTTTCTAATAACTATGCTCAACAGAAATGTAATGGGTTAAGATGGTGCTGGTGGGGCTGAGACCCCTGTCTCCTTCCCTTCCTTTTCCCTCTAAGCGCAGGAAATCTTTCTCACGACTTTTCGGGGGAAATGCACCAACCTTCTTGCCTTCTTATTGGAGCCAAGACATGTCAATCAAGCGCCTCAGTGACTAAGCATATAAAAAGTCGAGTTTTGCAACACTCCCCTGGCGCACACATTATCAGTCCTGTTTAACTTTAAATGATTGATTTCTGGTTTTAATTGTGTTAAGCATTAAACCACTTTTGTTCCACCTCTTTAATTTAAAACCTGTGTTTCACTTGTTTTGTCTTCCTAAATAAGCCTGAACAAGCCCAACCAAATCACTTAAACTCTTCTGTGTAGTCCTCGGGTGGGTTCACATGCTCCCCGAGGCTACAGAAAGTCGCAAAAGGAAAAAAAAACCTTTTGAAAATTTCTAATTTCAAACCGTGACAGGAGAAGTCAGGTAATCTGAGGTAAATTTATATTTTTTGGCCATCACCATAATGGGCATGCGAGAGGAAAGAGAGATATTGTCTGTGATTTCATGTATGTAGGCAAAACCCACACTCCATACTGTTAGAGAAACAGTGTTGAGGCAGGCTCAGGACAGATACATCCCCAGATATATTAAGCTAAATCTTTGCAGGTTTAGCTGAGACTTTTATCATTCCTGTGGGTGATATGCAGAAAGTTTCAAACCTCGGGACCTGTCATCCTAAACTAACTGATCTGATTTTCACTTAGAGGTGAGAAAGCCATGCTTCTGCAGTCATTGTTTGGCTTTCACACCTCTAAGTTTGGTTCCTCCTTTGGCTGCGAGCAGCATGGCTCGTATACCCTCAGATTAGAGATGGTTTAAAACTTTTAATTTTCAACTCAACCTGAACCTGTGCTATAGGGCTTTGTTGGATCTAGGGTCTTAAAGAGTGGGAATCCATTCAACTTTTCCTGTAGTTGCTGATTCACCTAAATGTTGCACCTCCTCATCACTTTTGTGCAGCCTCTACCAGTTTTGCTTTTACCTTCTCCGACCACTGCAGAACTGGGTGCATGGTTCTGTTTTGATGAAATGCAGAAACCACATTAAATAAGACCAGTAATATCCACTAAAAAGGAGGTCTAAAGCAAGCAGAATACTGAAAATGCACACAAGAAGAAAAAGAAATCTGTTACTTTGACTGCTGTGTATAGACTGAAATACAGAATAGGAAGGTTTGACTTCATGGAGTGTACTGATGTGGTAAATTAAATTGGTCAGGCTAGCTCCAGGGACCTAACAATATTTTTCCTTAAGGGTATATAAAATGTCATATTTTCAACCAGAAATACTAATACATTTCTCCTCTGTTAACATTTTGTATTTAGTATTTACTTGCAATTCATTGCAGGCACGAGAAAAAAAAATTACTGCAAAAAAGTATCCCACACTCATTAACATATCTGAAAATTCAGACCTGTATCTGAATTATGGTTGTACTGAATCTCCTTGCTGACTTAACTACTCCAAACAATCTGCAGTTGTCAGGCCTTATACCCACTTCCTTATTAAAACAATGGAAGATATCAAGAAGTACAATTGCGCAGTCAGGCTGCGCCTGCTGTGACTGTGCATCTGTGTGTGGTGCAGGGTTTCAGGGGGGAACAAATGCAGTAACAGACTAGGAAAGAATATTTTTAACCTGCTGACATACAGTTCGTAGTCTCAGGGTGCAGGGATTACTTTACCCTGGTGCACTTGTGCTGGGTTCACCCATCAAAGTTAAAACAACTGCCAGATTTGAGGTTATCAGGGAATTTCAACTCTTTGACAGTGTGGCAGCAAACATTGCCCCTGCTGTGTAGTGGATGGCCTGGTCTGCTTCTTAGGGACATTCAGGGCGACTTCATTAATGTGGTCTCCCAGAACTCAGGGTGCATCCTCCTTCTTCTTCCTGAGGCACATGACAGTTGAGACTTTGGTCTTTTACTATGCATTGAATGAGTATTTGGGAGTGCCTGTGACTTGCAGTATACCACAGTGTGTGAGTTCGCTTCTGAATTAGATATATGTAGCCTAGTTGGCCACGACTGCAGTGGACAGGACCCAATGGTCCAAATAATTGTTTCCAACACCATGTTCTCCAGCATCCAGAAGTACAAAATAGCTGGTAGATGAAGGATGGTATTTATCTGGTTGAAAGCAGTCATGCACACTGTAGGTGAGTGCCTACATTTTAGCTGATCATCCTATGATCTCTTTATGATGAACCAATATAAATAAGCACTTTGGAGATGCAGTTCAACTCATCTAAAGGATATAGATAATATACTCAGATGAGTCACACCCCAAAACCAGGACATTAACTTTAAAGGAATTTAAGGACACTCAGGTCAGGTGTAGACAGCTACAGCATAAAGTTAGAAGAAATTATTTCAGCCAGTGATACTTGGATGGAATATAAATACAACACGCCAAATGACTCCTCTTCTGTTCCATGGCGAGATACCAACTGGAAGACTGCATCCAGTTTTTTGACAGTACACTTCAAGTAAGTTGTGGACTGATTTGAGAGAGTCTAAAGAAGACTGAGAAAGATTAAAGGCTTGAAAGCCAAGAACTGCACAGAAAGGCTAAATGAAGGTTAACTGCAGATTAAAGGCTCTTTCACGGGCACCCCCTTGCCATGGGGAAAGAGCTTGCGTGCCCTTGTGAAGTTGAGAGCTATGCTGGTGGTGGCATATGCCTCCGGTAGGGTCTCCCAAGCCAGACAGGTCTCAACTGAAGGGTCAGACAAAGTGTGTCCACGGGCAGGATGGGCTCACTAGCCTTTGGGCAACCATCCTAGGAGAAGGACAACTCTAACTCCAAACCCGGGCAGATGGAGCTCGTTTAGCCCTGTAAGGCCATCCATCTAAGAGAAGGATACTCTAACCAAACCTACGACCTGAGGACTTCGCTGTCACCGTCCAAGCTCGCTAGGCCCTGGCAGATGAACCTCAGGTGTAAAGGGTGGGGCCAGTCTCGCGCACGCTGCGCCTCACCTAAAAAATGCTTGAAGGGTGTACTCACGTTTAAAGCCCTTCCCAAATCTTCGTCCGCGAAGCCAAGCCATGATGACAGATTAAAGGAAAATAGTCGAGGAAAGAGAAATATAAGAAAAGAGACATTAATACTCCTTAAGTGTATGAAAAATCGTTAAAGAGCCTGTATTTTATGTCCCTAGTGGATAAAACAGGAAACATGGATGTACCTTGCTGCAAGAAAGATGAAGACGTGACCGTGGCTTTGCCAAGAGAGTGCAGCAATAAGAAGCGGTCCCGGAGGATCAATATTCCCCAGGGCTCCTCCCTGCTATTGAAGGTAGGGTGCTCAACTGAGCCAAAGCTCTGCTTGGTACAGGATCTGCTGGTAGATGAGGAGGAGTAGCTAAAAGCATGCCCATCCTCACCCTTTCCTCATACCTCTCCGACTCCCATTTCTCACCCTGTTCTTTCTTCATGCTGTTGAGCCATGTCTTTGTTCCCTTCTGCTGCATCAACACGCAAAACTTTGGCCCACAAATTCAGAGAGAAAATTTGCTCAGGCCTCTGCTGAGGACCCAGTCAAGGCCTTACCATGCCAGGGAAACAGAAGCATACATGATCCCATGTGTTAACAGGCGACTAGAAGTACCCTACGTTAACTAAACCAGAGATTTTCGATATTTTGCACAATTCCGATAGAAAACTTCAGGATAGAGAATGATGAAACAACTGACTTCTGCTGCTGTTTCTCAGGCTTTTCAGGTGCTGCAGCAACTGCTTATGTTGAATATTTAACCACCTTGCTATTATAGATCCCAATTTACTGATGTTCTCAAAACTTTCTTTTATCTCTCAATCTTTCATCACTCAAGGTATAGGACAGACAAGAGAAAGTGTGGGAAAAAATGTCAGCATGCATTGAGAGCCCGCAGAAATGCAGAATGAAAGAGTAGCAAAAACCTGCAAGTCAGTTTGTTGACTCCTTGCTGCTAACTCGCAAGCTAGAGTGACAAAAGCCAGAAGCTCTCTGAACTGAATGAGAGAATACGTGGGAGGACTGTAGCTGGGTAACTGAAAGGGAGACATTTAGTGAGTCTTTCAGCTAGATGTCCTTATTATGTGAAATCATCTGCAAATTCTTTAAAACGTTTTTCAGTCTTGCATTCTGACTGTATAATTGTTTGCGTTTTGCATAGACTAAGGAAAGAGCTGTTAGAACACCTCTCCTTGAGCCTGACACTAGGGACCCTTTCAGACCCTACCCCAGGAGTTTTCTACTACTCCAAGAAGCGATGTAGAACCTTCCTTCCTGTAGCACCTCCCTCCTAAAAAAAATTACATACAATCTCTCACACCCTTCCCTGGTCCTTCTTCTTTCTGTACAGGACCCAGAAACCCCTCCCAATCTCACGGCCTCTTTGGACCTCTGATGCCTTCTCATCACTACAGTGACTCAGACAACAACAGAAAATTCTGCTGATGCCACAGGAATTGGCCTGACCTACCATGCTCCAGCTGGCCCTGAAGCGTGGGGCCACAGGTCACAGAAAAATTGTCTTTCTCAAATAAGCCCCTTGAAGCTTTCTTGGCTGAAGCGTCCCAGTCACGTTGTCTGATGGCAGATGTATTCTTTATCACACAACCATTGCAAGACAGTAATAAAGATCACACAAGAAGACACTTAGAAGTCTGATGCATCATGTTGCACTGAACATCTAAACCCTATTAAAAAAGTCAATAAAAAAATTCATGGGCAATTATCTGCAAACACAATTGTTGACTAAAGTTCTGCAATGGGTTTCAGCAGACATCAGTTTTCCTTGCCATTTTCCTGTTTTTTGGCCTTGAAAATTTTGATCTTTGCAAACAGGTTAACAGCCAGACATTGAGTTAAAAAAACTTTTGCATCCTCAAAATTCAAAGCAGAATAATGTCTGCAAGGGATTATGCCCTTTTCTTTTCACACATGTATAGCTGGGAAGTGGAAGCCTGTGGGAAAATGATGGATAATGGGGAGGTGAGGGAAACTCTATTCCCCAGACTTTAGCTTACACCTTGACAAGAAAAATAGCCATGAAGCGGCCGTGAAGCAGTTTGCTGGTCCCAAGAATGGAATGCGGTTACCATGGCTGAGGCCTACTGCAGCCGAGTGCAACATACCGTACCTCTGAACGAGGACAGGAGTGATGCGGAGGCAATACGGTCTGTCCCTGTTCCTAGAAGTGACAATGGGCTGCTACAGTTAACTGCATTGACTGCTATCAAGAAAGATGGATCGCTACTGCCGTGCCAGCAAAAATGGCGAAATCGTGTCCTCTGGGTGAACTTTGCTCATTATAATGTCATTATAATACCAAAACACACCTCCATCCCAAAGGCTACCCGCCTCCAAGGTGCGACCACTCCCCACTGGGCATGCGCCCAATATTTTAACACCTAGACCTTTAAATGTGAAGCGAGAGATTTTCAATCCAATCAGAATAAAAAGAATGTATGACTAAAGTCACTCAAGCTCCACCTGCAAGTATAGAAACCATATAAAAAGTGGCGAATAAAAGGGGGATTTGGGGGAACAGAAGACCACCATCGAAACTTTGGGATCGGTCAACGGGCTGAACCTATCTTCTCCCCCCCCATAGGGATGCCTGTTGGGTAAGAGCTCTGTGTTTCGTACACTTTAATATTAACATCAGGCTAGCTATTAATAATCATTAGTGTTTAGGTTTGCTTGTGTGTTTAGCTTTGTGTGCATGTGTTTAGTGTTTGCTCTAAATCCATTTCGCAGTCAATACCCTATCACCGGTATCATTCGAACCTGCATTTAGTCATGAATCTACACAATAAATTATTATCATCGATTTAATACTGAAGGGATTTGTCTTTGTGTAACTGCTAGCGAGGGTCCCTGAGTAGGTTAGGCAAATATCCTCCAATCTTGTGGGCTACCAAGAGGGACTTTGGTCTCAGTGACGCTGCCAGCATGCCTGGCAGGCTGGCCAAGTCGTAAAGAACCCGAGGAGGTTCCCATTCTCCCGAACAGGAGTGTGGTAGGCAGGTGGGGTGACAGGAGTTTTTGTTCCTTGGGAAACTAGTGGGCTGGACAAATTGTAAAGGGTTTGGGAAACCCCCCTTCTGGGCCAGGAATTTTCTTTATCTATCTTCCTGGCCCCCCTCTTCGTGACAAAGGCCTAGGAAGGAGCTATGTCTTCCTACCTGGAGGATGTCCTTGAGGTAACGGACCTCCTGTACATGTTTCATTGAAGTCAGCAATTACATAGGTTGGTCTTGGTTTCTGTGGCTGCAGTAATGACATACCTTTCTGCCTTCTGAAATCCTCTACTCATTTGTCTCAGGAATGTCTACCATAGCTCTTCCTCCTTGCTATAAGATTAAATAGGAGAATTGCACTTCTTAAATTCACATAGAGCAATGAATGAGCAAAGTGTCTTTTCATTCATTTTAAAGAAGATTGAGATGACTATAGCACACAATTATAAAATTTAATGAAGTAATTACTCTTCAAATAGATTTCTAATTTCCTACAAAGAAGTTCCCATTGTTAGTAATGGAATGGGAATAAATATCAGTATCTATAAATTAAAACTCTCCGTGCTATAGCGCATACTTTGAGATGTATATATTTATTGTGTTGTTTGCATGGAAACTGAGTCTCTGTTGAACAAAACTCAGAACACTCATTCCTGTCTGTTGATGTTTTTAGCTTACAATAGCAGTTTATACTGTCTTCTCCCCTATGCTTCAGTACTCTAGCTGCTGCCACTCTGGAAAACAACCTCTAGGTTGCTATGGTCAGCACAATGAAAACATCTGTTGACATGCACAGCAATGAGAAAAGCGAGCAAAATATTAGTCTCAGTAAGGCCAGAAAAGATTGCTGAAAATATTTGAGGATCACTAATCACTTTATTGATGTACTGTCAAAACTGTCTTTAATACTCTGTGTCAACACACAGACAGATGTCATGTGCCTCAGGATGTGGCCTGACATTACCTTTAAGTTTGTGTCTAAAATTTGCAGTTTGGGAGAGAAGTAATACTTCCACTTAAATCCACCGACAGAATTAGGGTAGTGGATAAGTTTCTGGGCACGCAAGTCTCCCGCAGTTGTAGGATAAAAAAGTTACAGGACTATGTCTTCGGCAATTGTACAAAGACTTCTCCCTTTAAAATTTGCACTTAAGTAACAAAACATAAGAATTAGTGAGTACATTTTAGGCAACCACCCTTATTTTGTTGTAAATCATTTTCAGAGCAGGAGACCACAGGCGCATTCCTAAAGACTGTAAAACAACCAGCCTTATTTAAAAAATATGATTACAACTGACATAAACATTTTAAAAATTAACATAGCAATGCATTCCCCAGTTTTAGAGACCATCGACCCAACAGACAACTTAAATTACAAATGAAATAGGTGTTTATACAGCATGGTTACATAGGCATGGTGAAAAGAATATGGCAAGGAAAATGTTTAGCATGTAAACCCACTCCTACCCCTATTAAGGGTAGACCTCCCGTTGATGCTACTCCTTAAATCGCTTGTAGCTGAAGTCTTTGTGCCTTTCTCTGGCACGTCTGACACTGCTGACTATACTAGGGAGACTGATGTCTGATGGGAAATCCTGTGAACTCTATTTCACTCTTACATTTTGATTGAGCAAGCTTACCTGCAGTAGATTGACAGGATGCCAGCCTCTATACCACAGCAGCTGCATTTCCATCTGGGTAGTTTCTTCTGTTCACATCTGTGTGTACCATCAGCTATGAAGGTTTTTGCCCATTTCTATTCTACACCAAAAGTACTTTTATTGGCCTTACAGTCTGAAGTCCAGGAGCAAAGTGGTCTTTTTTTTCTTTCATCAGAATTCTATGTCAATGGCAAGTTGGGTGCAACAACACAAGGTACAGCTGTAACTGTAACTTTGGGATTCACCAGCCTTTGCTTCAGCATTTTTTCTTTCCTTACAGTTCTACAGCTTTGTGTTACATCTCTGGCTTTTGTTTTCTGTCTGGGTAAAGACTTGACTTTTCCAACTAGTTAACATTATTTTTGCCTCGGTGTCATTTCATGCTAGCTGAATTACATGTTTGAACCTTCTTGTCAAACCATAATATCAAACAGACATGGGCTCCTCAGACCATCGTCCTCTTCCCTAAGGAACACATCTTCCTCAATGATATAGAAATCTTCCGAATACCTAGAAAGACATTGCAATATGACAATCTCAGCTTTTATTTGAAAATTGATTTTTCTTTTAATCTTCATTGTCAAAATTCATGTTTAAACCCAAGGGCATCCTAAAGGCTTAGATATTAAAAAATAACCCAGTATAATTACTGTTCTTAAATGTCAAGAAGTTTTAAGAATAAGAACTTGATGTATAAATGCTTAGGCTGGACAGTACTGAAAAAAAAGTGGCCTTTTTCTGCATGGCTTGAATAGAAAGAAACCTCTTTGAAGCCAAAGTCTCCTTTCCACAATTTTTTGTATGACAGAAAGTGTTACCAGGCCAGTTTCCTTAGTCAGCTTCAAAAGCTGGCATATCCTATAATAACAAATCAACGAACTAAACACATTCCAATTAATTAATCACTTCAGGGGTACTTGACTGACCGCACAGTCAATTCCTTGAATAAATCAATGCAGGGTTAGAAAGTAATTCAAATTAAGCTTTTTGGGGACTATGGGCTGGAGTTCAGAGAAAAGGAAAGCCACTAGAAACCACTGCACTACAAAGAGCAACTGCAATGTTCCTTGCCAGAAAATTACGTGCTTGATATTGCAAATGGTTGCTACCTCTTGACTTTTAACACAATTTCTTTAGGATAAAGCACTTGGTGTGCAATAGTTAATATTATTGTCAGTTACAACATTTTCACCATGATACCTCATTAGCTGCAATCTATGCAACTGAAAATAGGAAATCATTCCTAAACTGACAGAGAACTGAGTTCTGCTGCAGTCTTGATAGCTTTGTGCATGCAACAAGATCACAAGAGCTCACCCCAAAATCCTGCCAGCCCAGACACAGCCTCAGCTCTATGGGCTAGTGAGATTGTGGCTCCAGGTCTTCAGCTAGGGTCTAGCCAATGCGCTGATTTGATCACTCATTCTTTGCTCACTGCCTTAACCTGAACCACCGTCTCAGCTTTGACATCAACCCTACAGAGAGATCATGGTGTGGGGCAGAAGCTGAGTCACCTTATGACACTAGTTTATGGGGAAGCTTGGGATTGTGTTAAAGAAAGCAACCACAGTGCTGAAGTCTTGCTCAGCTTCTTTTATCTCCTCCTCTGAGACAGACTACTGTGAACCAGTGCAGAGGATAGCACTAGTTTGTGAGGAAAATTTTGGTTTTTATCATGGTGCCTTAGAGCTTCCAATCAAGGAGGAAAAGTAGCATATAATGGAGGAATATTTGCCCTACTTCCAGCTTCACAGCAGCTTTTGCAACAAAAAGAAGTGACTCAAGTGGCAGCATTAAAGCATGTCACTGTATTTAAAGATGTTATTATGCAAATAACCTTTCTGAAATCAGCTAGTACTTGAACAATATTAAAATCACCCAGTATGTTTTCGGTTTTTCCCTAGATAACTCCAAAGGTGGGCTAACTTGGACAAAGCTGTCTGGCACAATATTTCCAACACTGACAAGAGTTTATATTTCAATTGTGTGGGGAGAGTCACTGATGGCCAAAGCTGGTCCTTTACCTCCCAGCAAAAGGTGGGCCATAATAAAGGGACTGGAGTGTCTGTCATATGAGGAGAAGCTCAGAGAGCTAGGACTGTCCAGCCTGAAGAAGGCTCAGGGGTATCTTACCTGTGCCTTGACGGGGCCAGTAAAGAAGACAGGGCCAGGGTTTTCTTCATGGTATGCAGTGAACAGACAACAGGCAATGGGTATAAACTGAAATAGAATAAATTTAATTAAAACATGAGAAAAAAAACTTTTTACAATAAGGAACAGAACAGGATATCCAGAGAGTTTGCAGAGTTTCTGTCCTTGTGTATCAAACTCTGACTAGATATGGTCCTGGGCAACCTTGTCTATGTGAGCCTGCTTGAGCAGGAAGGTTGGACTAGATCTTCAGATCTTCAGAGATCCCTTCTTACCTCAGTTCTTCTGTGATTCTGGGAAACAAATTGGAAAAAAAAAAAAAAAAAGCTATTTAGAAGCCCTGAGGAAGAATAGCACCAGGTAATCTTTCTAAGGATAGCTCAAAAGATTTTGTAGTTTTCTCTCCCTTTCTGCCTGCCTTTTACCATCAACGAGGACAAAATACAAAAGCAAAGAAAAAGGAAGCATGAAAATGTTGACCAGCAAAAGAGCCAAGTGTGTCCTGGGGTACCTCAGGCACAGCATAGCCAGCCAGTCAAGGGAGGTAATTGTCCCACTCTACACTGCACTGGTTCAGCCTCACCTTGAGTACTGTGTGCAGTTTTAGATGCCTCAGTGTAGGAAAGCATCAGACTATTAGGGTATGTCCAGAGGACCGTGACTGAGATGGTGAAAGGCCTTGAGGGCAAGACTTACAAGGAGTGGCTGAGGCCACTTGATTTGTTTAGCTTGGAGAAGAGAAGGCTGAGGGGCATCCTCATAGTAGTCTACTACTTCCTCGAGGGGAACAGCAGAGACAGAGGTGCTGATCTCCTCTCTCTGGTGACCAGCAATAGGACACAAGGAAATGGAATGAAGCTGAATGAAGAGAAGTTCAGACTGGACAGTAGGAAAAGGTTCTTCACTGAGGGGATGGTTGGTCAGGGAAGTGGTCATGGCACCGAACCTGTCAGAGTTCAAGAAGTGTCAGGACAATGTTCTTTGTCATATGGTTCAGTTATAGGTAGTCCTGCAAGGAGCAACAAGTTGGACTTAATGATCCTTATGAATCCCTTCCCACTTGAGATATTCTACGATTCTAAGAGCTCTTATTCTTTTTCTAATTACTGGGGGTTTTTAAATTGAAACATAATAATTAGCAATTGCTTCTTTTCATAAATTATAAGTAAAAAAAAAAGCTTCATTCTGGGATTGAGCTTTTTTTTTTCCTGAGCGTTTCCCTGAAGGTGATTTCTGTCAAAGGGGTGGAGAACCCGTAGCTCACAGACTAAGTTAAACCCACAAAATCAATCTGTCCTGTCTTTTGTTATGTGGCCTATAAGCCCCTTTTGATTAGCAAGAAACAGAATGTCCTGGTTTATTTGTTCTTTCACCCATTGATGTAGACATTCCCTAACCACAGGGCCAGAAGTATGTTTGCTATATGACAAAAACTATAGATTTTTCACGTGACATGATTGGTACCCATCTGAGAATTTATTGGACACTCCATCATGTGAACACAATATGGATTGAATTAGCCAAAAGTTTCCATGCTCTGATTCACTACAAAGCACATTAGATCTTAACCCACAGTCATACACGTCTTTCTCTTACTCAGATTGTCATTAACCTGATGAAGAGGTAGGATGCAGACAAAGTCTGAGAGACAAGACACATCTGCATGCCTCCATCTGCTACTCATTGTTTCTGCATTCCTGTTCCACAAGACACCAATAGGCTGGAAGGGTCAAATTCATCCAAACAGATGCAAACATGCTAAGTTTACTTTGTTGACTCTTAATTGTAGCTTTAGAAGTGTGAAAATGCCTGCAGTTTAAATATCTTAATTTGAGTTATTTTTCTTGATTTTTGAAGTCAGTGGAAAGAAATAGGTATTTGTGGAGTATGATTCATCTCATTTTGAGGTAGATGACTAAGACAGATCAGTTGACTATCATCTCCCTACCATTATTTCTTTGCAAATGGAGACTAGTATAAACAGTCCACAAGCAGCCTGCTCTATGGACTGGTATCCTGACACGTTTGGTTTGGTGAATCCCAGTAAAAAGCAGCATTGAATGTATAAGCAGATACATAAAAGACAAAGGGGAGATGCCGCAGGTTACTCTAGAGGACTCCAGCATGTAAACAGTGTGGATGCTGGAAACATTTGCTTCACTGATTCCTTGAGATCTCCAGCTCACTTTCACTTTCTGTGTCCTTAACCTCATTCATTTAATGTGAACACATATTGCTAATTCAAGAAAATAAAAACAGTGGAGTCTTACAGTTAAATTTACCCTGCTCGCAGGCTTTCCAAGGCACAGAAACCTCATGATGTATATTATTGCTATTACAGATTAAAGTAGCTGTAAGGGAGCCATTCTATTGTTCTTCTGTACAAACGTATGCCCGCAGAGCAGTGCAAGGAAGCATAAAAGGTTTGACAATGATCAGTCTCTCAGGTAAGAAGATAAATATTCAGTCATTTTCCATTCCTAATTGCCCTTAGCTTCTCTATTTACATATTCAAGGATGACTACGGGAGATTGTTCTAGCCCCTTTGATGAACAAATGGGGTCTGTTTCCTTTTTTAGAAGCTACTTAGGCATTTTGGAAAACTAGGAAAATGTATCTTAGAGGTGAACATGCATGGAAAAGCAAGGGGAGCTCCATGAAATGTACATACCTAAGAATGTTTGGTTTGCAAATTTGTAAAAGCTTTGAAAAATAAAGGCTGACAAAAGCATTTTGTATTTCAGCCTTCCCTTTCATTAGATCTTGGGTGGCAAGCCCCCTTTGAGGTTCCTGGCCTTCAAAGCATAGGACGAGACTCCTCATTTTAATTTACTGTAGTCGGAGGAGAGTTCCTCTGCTATTCCTTCACTGTGCGGGTATTGAGAACTGCAGAGGAGTTACAGGCAAGCATGTACTCCCAGGCACCCCCAGTAATTTTCAGCTTTCTTGATCATTTTAGGTATCTTGATCATTTCCCCAAGATGGATTACATCCATTCTTTTCAAAAACATAAGTATTTTGTGAGAATGTTTCAGGAAAAAAAAAAAGCCAACAGAGGAAGAGCACAGATTGAGTAAGAAATACAAATAGCCAAAAAGAATTCAATAGCAGTTAAAGTGGAATAAAGGATGCAGAGTTCTTCATATTGCCAGTGGTAGGAAATATTGCCACCTAGTAAGATATTACTGCAGAGATACTACTAATAAATGTTATAAGGAACCAAGAGAGTGACTTCTTTTTTTTTGCACCTAGAAGGGGATATTTGACAGCATTCGTTAATGCTGAGACACTGCCGCAGTAATATTTCAGAATGAAAACTCTCAGTAGGAATAATCTGAGTAAAAATGTAGGAATTTATACAGACATACACACCCAGGGATATACACTCCCACACGTATAAAGAATTCTGTACAAAGGTTTTTTTAACACACCTCTCTTCATTTCAGCTCTTGTCAGTCTTGTGGGAATGTGGGTTTTTTCCCTCAGGTAATCAAAGAATTCACGTGTTCACCCTCACACCTGAACATTCTATGGCAAAAAAGTACAGAACTGCTACGGTCTTCGAAAGTATTTTACCTACAATTAGAAAGCTCTCAAACCTGTAAGTCAGAGTACAGTTACAATTCTGCACATGAAACCATGCACTTTATACAACTGGAATAATGAAATTGAAGACAATTTGTTGGCTCAAAATAATTTTCCTACCAAGTTCGTAGATACATACCACAAATGAAAGCAGTTAGGAATGATAAACCAAACTCAGAACAAGAAAAGCTCGTGTGATAAAAACTGTAAATGGAAGAGAAGGCCAGTTCCAAGCATTCCCTAGCGAAATACTAAATCCCTGAGAATTCGGTTTATTTGCTTGTGATACAAGTTTTCCAACATGTACAGGAACAAAGCATAGAAATCTTACTTTATCTAGTGCTTCATTAACTGAAAGTTTTAAACACCGGAAAGGCTACTGACCCTTTTAAAAGCAGAATCTTTGAATGCACAAAAGCTTTTTCCTTAACAGAAGGGAGAAGTTTGTGACATAAAAAACATGTACTACCTCTTTTGTATAAAATATGTACTATAGCTAACAGGTTTATAGGGCACAAATGGCTATTGAAAACAGCGGAATTGCATATTTTGGGATTTTCTATGAACTATAAACATAGATTGCCTCTGAATGTTACCTCAGAAATGCTAGCCACAATAATTTCTCATTCACAAGAAATGCATGCTTATGGAACCTCTCAAGGTCAGATCCTATACCATTCCAGTCTTGGGGTATGTTCAAGCCAGATGCTTTGAATACAAGAGGGCTGGAAGCCCATCACTAATAGCCTTCTAAATTATTTGTCCAGTGAGAGGTATAAAATCCAGAGGGCAACTTGGACTGGATTTAGGGATGACTTGGAAATCTACCCAAAATTTAGCAATTCAAATGCAAGCTGAATGGCATTTCTGTCCTAACTGAAGATCGAAATAATAGAACTTACTTTCACACCTGAACCTTGGCAATTGTCTAAATTGAAGAATTAAGGATTTTGTTTTCTCTGTAGGCTATATTTCCCCATCAGAAGCAAGTCTCTAATTTGTTTAGTCCAGAACTAAAACATGTATTTTAAGCATCTCCCAGAGCTTTGAAAAGCATTGATTTCAGGGTTTTTTTCAGGAGCTTTCGTTCCAGACTTGCTTTCAAAGCAATGCGAATAGGAGTCCAGCCTAGGCTAGCTGCCCTCGCAGATGCATTTTGTATGCAATAGGCTTTAGTTCCACCTTATTTGTGCTATTAATTCTACTACTAAGAGCCTGTTGCATAATGACAGAGACTAATATTAGTGTTTGTAATTATGGAACGTGTGCAGTGGTATTTTCTGAGTTGTTTATAAGTCTAAAAAGCTGTGCTTTTCACACTGTTACTATGGCCTCCCACACTAACAACAGTATTTAAAGCCATGGTCGTATTAATAATACATGTATGATCATTAGCTCCTTTCTGATTATGACCCCATGCAGAAGCAGGATTTTCACACTGAATAGATGACTGTGGAATTTGAGCTTTCCAATTTCTTTCTGGTTTCATCTGAGATGTTCTGCTGTGGGAAAGAGTAAAAAACCAGGGAATTACATGCCCAGCCCTCTTCCCAGCTACACTCCAGGCTTGTAGCAGCCAGTTCACATAGTCAGCAGAGACTCCACACTGGGGAAAAAATCAGCCAAATAAAACCTCATAGCCATAAATTAAAAAACAACAACCCAAATCCTGGATGAAAGGAGAACCGGGTAAAATTATGACTTGGACATAACTGGGTGGAGCTACGCCAGGTGGAGGCTTGGGCTACAGAACTGCGTGGTGGTTCTGAGACTGAGCAAAGCTATGACAACCTGCTAGAGCATGATCTGCATCGTCTTCAAGAAGATGTGTGTGGAAATGTCACTGCTCTCAGAGCTTGCTAGGAAGTCTTTAAAAAATTCTGGCTTGTTCCACTGCTGTGCGGTACTGCTCCAGCGTGGGCTGCTGCACATTTCACTGGCCGTGTTTTTCACTCTTACTTGGTAAACTCTCTTGGGTTTCAAGTTTGCAAAACCTCTTCTCTCTCTAAACCTAGGCAAAAAATGCTTCATAATTCTTCCCTCCCATATAATATAAAAGAGGAGCTGGAGATGCTACTGAATCTTAATTTCCATTACACCATACACAGTGAATACGGCAATTTTTGTTTTGTGATTTGTTCCACAGGCATTTTCCCTGCTGTCCTCCTGCTGCCCCTTGGAATCCCTTACTTTCTTTTTAAAGCTTTCTTACAAAGAGATTGTCCGATTGGTTCTAAAATATTTCAGACTGCTGACAATTTGGACTACTGTGGACACAGACCTGCCGGCTGTTTTTCTATTCCTCTTTACTTTGTATTGCTTATTCAGAATGAAGCCACAGAATGGGCTCTAGTTTTCCTTGTGGACCATGTGTAAGGGATGGCAGAAAAGGTCTCGTGGGATAGTGTGCAAGGGCCTCTCATGGCAGAGGAATAAACAGATTTTCTCTGCCTCACTGATTTTTAGTAGACTCGCTTATAATAAGTATAGGATCCACAAGGGCAAAAGGGGGATATTGGAGGATGTAGGAATCAATAGCTGAAGCTCTGAAAATAGAGTGTTGTTTTTCATAGCGAGTTATTTTTAACTCTTTGCATTTTTTCTCTTTTTATCTGGGGAAATGAATAGGGAATTAGATCTGTCACCACTAGGTTGACGGAGCATTACTATTTTCCCATTATGATTGTATTTTGCTTGGGAATCCCCCAAAAAAGAGGAATTTGTACAACATGAAGCTACATGCTGCCTCTGGACTGAGGCTTTTCCTTTTTCTCTTATATTTTAGTAGGATGCCGGCCCACCAATTAATGTTTTCTCCCTTTCAGAAAGTGTCACTAGTGATACTTCAAAGGTCTAGTTCTCATTTGTACTAAAGTCGCTTTGACATTTTCACCCCACTTTGTTAATGAACACAGTTTGGACCATCATGTTTTCCTCACTAGTAGCAAATTATGGGCAAGGTTGCAAGGATGACATGGACAGCATCCAGTTTATGGGGTTCCCTTTACAGGGTCCTTGATGAATTCCATTAATATTTACATAAACACAAATAACTTCCGAAGTCATTGTCATCACATCATGTTCATATTGTCTTATGGCAAATATTTTAACAACAAAAGGTTGTTTGATAAGGTTAGATAGCTTAGATGTGCTAATGATGAATATACGGGCTCAACATTTGCTTAGATGCGTATTTAAGTACTAAAATATTTGCGGGATTAGCACTGAAAATATATGCAAGCTAGATGTAAATATGTATATACATACATGTAAATACATGTAAATACATAGAGACACCATTCATATATGAATCACATGTAAATACATATGAATTTTCATATTTTATGTTTAAAATTATAGTGATATTACTGCTAAGATAATCTTCAATAATTCATATATGCATGATTTAACCTGGGCCAAATTTTATTTCTTTCATAAATTTGCATCCCGATTATTTTACTCCAGAAAAAAACCTTACAGGAGCAAAACTCTTAAAAAAAATGCAAAATTTTCGGGCCATCATGGCTAGGGATAGGCAAGAGAAAGAGTGCTAGTAGAAAGAGGACTTTTTTTTTTTTTTTAATCAGATTATTCGCATGGTTCGTAAAGGACTTTGGGGTCCACCATCATATTTTTGAAGATTGCTCTTTGTCATTGCTGTTGACAGAATTAAATGTAAGTACTCAGAATACCAAACAATAATTTAATTTAGATCATTTTATTTCACAGAATCACAGAATCACAGAATGGTAGGGGTTGGAAGGATCCTCTGGGGTCCATCTATTCCAACCATCATGCTAAAGCAGGTTCGCTTAGAGCAGATTACACAGGATTGCATCCAAGCAGGTTTTGACTGTCTTCACAGAAGGCAGCCTGGACAGCCTGTTCCAGTGCTCTGTCACCCTGAAAGTAAAGAACTTTTTCATTACGTTCATGTGGAATTTCCTGTGATCTGATTTGTGCCTGTTGCTCCTTGTCTCCCATAGTTTCTTGTTTCTCTTGAACTGAGGATCCCAGAACTGGTCACAACATCCAGATGTGGCCTCACTAGGGCAGAATAGAGGGGGAGAAGAACCTCCCCCAACCTCTTGGCCATGCTCTTACTGCACCCCAAGATACCCTTGGCCTTCTTGGCCACAAGGGCACATTGCTGGCTCATGGTCAACCTGTTGCCCACCAAGACTCTCAGGTCCTTCTCTGCAGAGCTGCTTTCCAGCAGGTTAAACCCCTACTTATTGGTATGTGGGGTTATTCCTCCCCATGTGCAGGACCATACACTTACCCTTGCTGAACTTCATTAGGTTTCCTCTGGCCCAGCTCTCCAGCCTGTCTCACTGAATGGCAGCACAGCCTTCTGGTGTCAGCCGCTCCTCTCAGTTTGAAACTTGCTGAGGGTACACTCCGTCCCTTCATCCAGGTCACTGGTGAATATGTTGAACAGGACTGGACCCAGTACAGGACTCTGAGGAACACTACAAGCTACAGGCCTCCAACTAGACTCTGCACCCTTGATCACAACCCTTTGAGCTCTGCTGTCCAGCCAATTAACTTTCTTTATACTATTTTGATACTTCAGAGTTTAAGGCGGCTGTCTCTGTTCTCTCATTTTCAAGATACCCTTTGTACATTGCCAAACAATGTGAAATGACTCATTTCCACAGTAAGAACAAAAAGTAACAGCACTGGCTTGGTGTATGCATGAGAGTTAAATTATTCAGGCTTTGGCGGAAACTGTCGTAAGACATCCACTTTAGACATTTCTGAAATGTCTTTCAAATGCAGTTTCTTAGACTCCACACCACATCGTTAGAAAAGATGACAAAAATGCAGAACCTCCAAGTAGCTGACAAGTACAAGCTCACACAGATCTTCACAGTTATGTGCAAACCAGTTTGCTGAAGTTATTGTAGGTACTTTAATTATGGTTGATGGTATTCTTTGGGCGTTTTTTTTTTTCTCCTAGTATTTTTGCTGCAACTGTAATAGACCTCCAGCTACTTCGGCTTCTCAAGGTTTGAACAACTTTATTTTCCTATTAGAACTTTGACAACAATATACAGAACTGTTCCACTCTTCTCCAGTTCCCGTATCACTAATATCTCATTCATAAACTAAAGGCCCACCTTAAATGTATGCAGTTCTAGCATTAGCAATCTTTGCACTGCATAATTGCAGGCAAACTGTGACAGGTTTTAAACATTTGATCTGTGATTTGAATTTCTGTTCTTGCAGAATGACATTTTAATCCAGGGGAAGGGCATAGGAAAGTGTAAGCTTATGAAATACCACTTTCAGTCCTGCTAAGGATGTTTGTGTATACACGAAGCAGTGCTTAACTGCAAGGAACATAAGTTTTCTTCTTTATGCTACTCCCAGATACACTCACCTGGTTATTGGTGAAGCCTGGGATGAAGCTTTGAACTGACTGCAGCACATAAAGTCACCTCTGTTTTTAGTCACCCTTCACATCATGCTGGAGAATATTTTATTTGCAACAGAATGTCTCTTGAAAGAAACTCTTCTGGCACTTTACAGAATACTTTAGACTTCTTATCTCTAAAAGCATTCCATTTAGCATGAAATCCAAATAAATATTTTAAAAAATTGGCACTTAGATTGTGATTCAAGAGAATTAAGCGATGAAGGCTTAGAAGACACATAAAGATAAGTCAACAAGTCCTACTAAGAGAAAATTTGTTAGTACATTAGGAACTTGATGTATTAAAATTTTATTTCTAAAATTCAAATGTGACACTTCAGGATGTTCTTCAAGGACATGTGTAATTCTATGAACAATTTTTAAAACGGATGATTTTTACCCACTCTGAAAATAATTCAGCAGTTTTTGTATTGCCAATAATAGCACTATATCTAAGTTCTCCAAAATCTATCTCAAACAAGATCATTGTATCCTACGAGCCATGAAAAGTTCATATGGGAAGAAAGAGAAGTAGGAGGCGGCATTTTATTTTTTATATTGGTTTGGGATTTTTTAATAAAGAGTTTCACTTACTTTCCACTATGTCGAAGATGAAAAAGTGCTCACAGAAAGAAGAGAAGACTCTGTAAGTAGAAACTTTTACTTTAGGTTTCAATACTGCCATTTCATTTTAAGCTAAAATTTGCTTTACACTAGGCAAGGAGCTAGAAAAAAAAAAAAGTCTAATTTTTATCTTGACAAACTTTTCCTACATGCTGTAGATTAATAAAGATTATAGTAATGGCAAAATTACACAGCACCAGTAGCAAGACATATCATTTCCTATGCATTTCCATGGTTTTACTATGGAGGATACCAGTATTGTTTGTAAAATAAACCATTTTAATAGCCTTTCTGGAATTTAAATTAGCTTACATTTAAAATGTCTTTTAAATACATAATTACAAAAACTTATTCCTTTTGTATACTATCTTTTGTATTCTTGGTAATCTGCTATGCTAATTACCACATGCCAGAAATATTCCATGGGTTTGGTGGTTTTTTTTGATGACCACATTTTACGCGTTTGGTTAGAACATCTAAGTTTTCAAGGTAGCTGGCTACTTTTTTCCATTTAAAACCTAAAGGACTCAGCATTGAGTGATTATTGCATAATGACCTCACCACTAGAGTGCAAGAAAGAGCAGGAAAGCAATGTTAATTGGCCCGGACCACCAGCCCTGGGTATGCCGTGTCTAAGAGACATCATAAGTAATTGTCCTGCCCTCTCTCAAGGGGGTTTTTGGAGGTGCTTCCCAGAACGACGTGGCTCCCATTGCAATCACTACCTATTCTTGCCCTCAAATAAAGTTGCTTCCTAAAAGGAAAATCAAGCCATGTGAATTAAGCATCTAAATGGGCAACATAAATTTTGGGCAATTTTGGGTCTTCATTCTTTTCCCAGGTGTCACCGGTTCACCAAGGCTGGCCAATCACGGGACAGACTTTCTCTAATTAGTACCCCCTTCCTTTCCCAGGAGAAAGGCTTAAGAAAAGAGATAAAAAGAAAAAAGTTTGTGACGCCTCTGTTGAGTTTAGGAAACTGGAACAGTTTTAATAACAACAGAAAGATATTATAAATAGAACAACAAGATATTAACAAGTTTCCATAGGATTAGAACCAGTGCAGTGAGGTGGGGTGGAGGGGGTGGAGTGGGGTGGGGTGGGATGTGCACCCAAACTGCAGTTAAAGAAAAGCAGTGGTAAAAGCTACCAGGCTGCTCAGGAGGCACAGCATGCATCAGCGGTGACAGCACGTGGCGCAGCCAGGCTGGAAGCAGCCGGACAGCTGCGATGGTCCATGCACAGGGCAGGACCCGCGAAGTGATGGCAGCAGTTGCAGCAGGAACAGGTGGCAACAGCAGGGCTATGGAACAAAGCAACGTCAGCAATCGCGGCAGCCGGAACAGCACGTGGAGTGGCGGCGTGGAGTAGCGTGGAGCTGCAGACAGAAAGGAGGCAGCAGTGCCAAGCGGCAGGGACAAAAGGGAGCGTGATCCTGCCTGAGTGCTGTTTTTAAGGAAGCCCCTGGCCCACCAAAAACTCCACAACCAGTGAAACGCATTGATGGACATGGGAGGAATACACCACTGGCTGTTTGATGTGTCCATCAAAACCAAACCAACCCTCTTTATCTCAAACCGGGACACCAGGTACCAGGTTTATCTCTTCCAAGATGACCCCTGCTGTATCTGTGTGCTATGGCATGCCTCATCTCCTGGTGTTGCTATCAAAATTTTAAACAAGGAGGAAAACATTAAATTCATACAGGGATTATAGTGTTCACAGCAACGGGTGAGGAGCGCTGTAAAACTCAGAGGTGAAGTCATAGAGGTATCAGTAGACTTATCAGAACAGGTATTTTGGACACTTACCACCTAGTCTCTTCCATCAGGTGCTATGGTCATGCCATGCACCGGGGCACAGGGACTGTGTGGACCCATACTGGGGGCCCATACAGCTGTCAGCATTGTTCAGTCACTGTGCTGTTACAAACCATGTTTATACTGATGCAAGTACTCAGTACACGTATGTTGGAAGTGGCTCTGGAAAAGGTGCTTGAAGCGTGGATCCACATTTACAGTAACATACGAACTGGATTGCTGTTTACCATATGTAATCCAAAGCATTTATTCTTGTTCTGGGAGATAAAGAGAGGCTAAAGGACAGCTTTTAAGTTGTCACACCATTGCTACTCTGTTAGGTTCCATCCGAAAGCTGTCCCAATAAGGCTTGTCTGCACCCATGTTGAGTGTTGGGATGTGAAAATGCCAGATTGCAACCACTCAGTGCCTAAGGAGGTGTGTCTTACCTCACAAGGTTTATCGAAGCCTCCTGGCAAAGCAGTCTCCTGGGCCATGTTCATTTCCATGGGGCAGAATGGGACCATCTGTACCAACAGGTTATAGATCATGTAAAGTGATGTGAGCTGATAACCTCCGGGAGCATTATGTAATGTAGATCTTCCAGGCGTGTTCCGGAGACAGTCTAAAGAATGCCCTGAAGACAGGATGCTCCCAAAATCTCAATCATACCATAACAACTGGGGCATCTTTTGAGCAGTCCAATTGTTTTCCAAAGGCTGGATAATTCAGTAGGATGGGAGTTTGGTCGCAGGAGCACTGACAGACAGCACGGCAACAGGCTCCCGCAGACATAGACAGTGTCAGTGAAACTGCTCTACTGCCTGATCTGCCTCAGAGTAATTCTATATTTTATTTGCAAACTTCTAATATGCAATGGAGAGAGGAAAGAACTGCAGTCATGTTCAAATGCCAGCACAGCAATATGTTGGTGACAAAGCACAGTGCATGACTAAATTTCATGCTTCCCTGAATTGCAAATAATTTACAGGGCTATCAGGCCACTGGTTTAATTCTCCTATTAAACTGGCAGTCGTTTGACTCAGGGATTTGCCATTTAGCACGTGAAAAAAATAACTTCATTACAGGATTTCAATTTTTTTTTGCATTAATCCCAAACAATCAAATGATGCAAAAAGCTGTAACTTTTAAATCGAGAGCTCTATTGTACTCACTATATTCAGAAACTTTTCGTTGTAGGGCTCATACATACAAGGTGTATTAGATACATATAGAAGTAGCATTCCAGTCCTCTACCTTGAAGAAGGATTAAGGAAGCTTTTCCCCATTTCCCTTAAAGAAAACAACAACAATAACAACAATCCACCATAAAAAAAAACCAAAACAAAACAAAAGAAAAGAATAGTTTATGAAGAAAACCACCATCTTACCACTATTGCAAACCTAATAGTCTAAGTTGGTCAGACCAACATTGGCATAATTGTACAAAATTTAGTAATTTGTGTAAAAGTTTTTAGGCTATATTTTGGTTTAGTATACACACAGAGCTATGTTTAAGACTTCAATCAAATGCATAACATTTCAAGGAGTCGTGGACATCTCCCCAGACCTTCTCTTCTGCATGGCAAACCTGCTAACAAAAACCCTGAAGGTTTCAAAGCATTCCTTAACATCTGTTTCAGTTGCCAACCGACATCCTTTCCAAGGCGTCTCCCTGAAAGCATCCTGAAACACGTTAGCCTAGAAAGCTTACAGAAATACTTTTTAAAATCTCCACAGATTGCTCATCCCCTATGAAAGCAAACTAAGGAAACGGAAAGATGCCAAAGCGATGTTGAAATCTTTGTTAGTAGTATAAAAACCTGAGAATGGCCATACTGCAGGTCAGTCCAAGGGCCAATCTAAATCAGCATCTTGGTTGTGACTGTGCCCAGTAGCCAGTGCAGCAAATCTGTTTAAGGCTGTGGCAGCTGTGCGGTGATAGCTCCTTCCATCACTCACTCTTGCAGCCTGCAACATTTCGCAGTAGTGGCTGCATGTAGAAAATACTCGAGTTCACCTGTGGGTTGAAGTTTTAATGGGCAGAATTGAGATGTAAATAGGTTGATTGGTGTGTCTAAAGCCAAATAAAGCATAACGGAGATAAAATCAAGAATAAAATTATTACAGCAATGTATTGAACTTAACCTCTTGCTGGAGATGTACCTGAGGATGCATGGTTTGTCATGTATGTCGCTGGCCTTGTGCAGTGACCACAGGTTCAGGGGTTTGCTTCTGAGGAGGAATAGCAGTAACAAGGTTCACAGTTTGCCTTGCTGAATCAGGCTGGGCAAGGTGGATCCTTTTAGCATCAAATTCTTTGAAGTACAGAAGAGAAACTAAAGACCTGCCATTATCTGCTGGCTGAAATAAGGACAGTAAGTATTGCAGCCCTTTCTGATTTCCCAGGTCCTCACTCGGGTCCTCAAGAATAGGGAATACAGACGAATAGTAGAATAGGGACTGAGATGAGGCAGAGTCCCAGCTCTGCTGTGCCTCTGAGGGGAGGGAGAGATCCTGAGCTAAGCTGTCAAAATAATTAGAGGGCTACAGCTGATTTCAAAGAGATGTGGTGGGGGCCACAGGGCTGGCTGGCTGAGCAAGGGTTAGTTTACTGCTGCACCATTAAAGAGCATTTTGTGGTTTCCCTATAAAGCTAGGCATTACAGGAGCACTTCTTCCTGGTGGTGCCTCTGGGATGGTGCAGTTGTGTATAGATCTGAAAGCAGGACAATGTCGAAGTTGCACATGTTGGTTCCATGAGGAATTTTTGAGATTTCAAATGCAACCTCCCTCATTTTCTTATTCTCCTTCAGTCAACACTGAACAGCAAGGACAGGAAAGGAATCATTCCACTTCAGGTTAATGGAAAAACAATCAGAAAGCACCAAACGCTCTCAGAGTTACCACCCACCCATAGCCTTTTCACTTTCAATATGGACACAATTCCTCATGGGACTGTTTGTCCCAACACTTGGAGGCAGATGATGATTTTGGTTAAGCAGGTCTCCTTTCTCTATGCTCTGAGCACTCACACGTTTGCCAAGCATCAAGTAAGCTCCTATCTATCTGCTTTGAGCTCTTTTTAAATCAAAGATGACTAACATGATGAGTAGGTGAGAGGTTTTATTTTTATCTTATTTTTGCATCATGTCAGGCCTGAATGCAAATTCACATTCCCAAGTGTTTCTCAGGAGAAGTTGGAGGAAGAAAACAAAACATCTACAGTATTTTACTGGCAATACCCAAGTCAAACATGGTTGAGTGGTATATGCCAGTAGTAAAAAGCTTCAAATATACATTAGATGAGGGGCCACTACAAGAAGTGGCATAAAGGTTGATATCTCTGTCATGTTCACCCTGGACGCATATTATCACCAGTGCTATTCTGATAGTGCCGTGCAATACCTTGAAAGTCATTGGGAGCTGCAAATTCAATTAGAGAGATATTTTACAACAGATTACACTTTTGTAGGCTGGAGTATTGTAAATTTTTATTCCACCATAAAACATTTTAAAATTAAGTAAACAAGGCTCAAAGCTCTCAAAGAGAGTTGCCTTCTGCATGTGTTTAATTATACATGGTATAACACATAATAAAATTTAGGAGGCAGAAGGGAAGGATGCCTGCCTGCAACAATTACATGTGGAATAAAAGTGAATTAATACTGTCCAATTTTGACATAAATGAGTTTGTATAAATTCATGGAAAACTGCCACAGCAAGTAGTTACTACTGCTACTACAGTGCAAAATTAAACAGTGGTCAAGAAAAAGAAGATTTTGACACAGAAATAGTCTGCATAATACAGGCCTTCATGGATAGGGTTTCATTCAGCTGCCTGTTCTTCACTGTACAAAATAGGATGATATAATGGAATATAACAGAATTGGCTATTATTTGTTAGCAGGTGCGTAAGTACAAAAAAAATTATTGAAATTAATAACAGACTAAGTCAAATAATACATCCTCTTCTTAGTGCTTCTAATGGCTTGTCATGCTGAATTGACGGTTAGTTGTGTTCTTCTCAGAAAGTAGATTAATGTGTTTAATGGGGATAAAGGAATACCAAATTAACTTCTAATTTGTGGGATGCAGTTTACCTCTTAAGCTTGCACTCATGGATGAAAGACTATTGATCAAATTTCCCGGGCTGAGAATGCAAGGAGACTACTCTAACGGACTCAGGATGAGTACATGGCAGAAGAGCAGAGGTTATATGGAAGCTCTGATCACAACAAAAACCTGGCAAATCTGCCAAAAAACTGGTCCAGCCCTCAGTTCTGACCTGATAAATAAAGTTCTTGTTCCTGGGAACATGCTCACTGCAAACTGCTCTGCTGATGGGGCCAAACTCTGCTAGTCTAAGTCTATAAGGAATGTAAGGACCCTGGAAGAATGACAATGGAGCTCCTCAACTGCACACCATGACGGTTGGATTCAAGAAAAAATAGATTATTCAGTGGATGGGTCAAGCTTTGTATGCCTGCATTTAAGGAGTGCGGACCACAGCAGAGCTCATCTTATTGCACGTGTTTAAGCAGGAGAGGGGAAAGGATCAAGAGTAGTGGTTTTCTCTGGCAATGTATTTTTAGAAGGAGCTGTTGTATTTCCTGGAAATCCAGGGTGAGCCAGAGCCTGGATGCAGAGATGCATCTCTTGCTCAGGCTGAGGCTGATACCTCCATCCTGGCAATAAGCAGGTCCTTTGCATCTTGACACTATTGCTTATCATACCTGCAATGCACTGCTTTTTCACATTTGAATCCCTTGTCCTCCCAGCAATTTTCACTGTCAGAGGTTTGATTCCAGGGTTGCCATGTTTAGAGCCAAAGTGAAGTTGATGCTCCCAATGCACTCCATCAATGCCACTATTTCCTGGAAACAATAAACTCACTTAACACAATGTAATTGTACATTATAAAATCACAGCTGGGCATCTAGTAAAGTAATCTAAGAACAATTTACTAGTAACATGAGTATAATTCTTAAAACCACATCTCAATTTAATGGATGTAGGTCACAGGGGTATGTATAGTCATCTATGACTCTTTCACAGGCCAGTGCTGTCCAACAACAGCACCTGGTTGCTCAGAGCTCTCCAGAAAAAAATTTGCAAAAGGAGTCCCTTTTACATCCGTTTCCCTTCTTTGCTCTCTATTGTTTGCTTTTTTAATATGGTGTCTACAAGTGCTTTGAAGAGAGCAAAGAGGATGCAATTGCTATTTCTTAATGGGTTTTGACATTTTAGTTTTTTATTTGTTTATTTCTCGGTTACATAGAACACGTTTTTCACATGGTATTGGAGGGTCTGTTAAGTGGGGGACCACAGGCAGGCTATATTTTATACACATTTTCCCCCTTTTCTTGAGGCATGTGGATGCAAGTTTTGCAAAGGACAACACTGCTTTTATGGTCACTTAAGCCACAACTTTTTTCACAAACAAAAAGCAAAAAAGAAGGGGCTGGTCAAAGAATAAGCAGAGTCATTTCTCTAGTCACTTTTTTTTTCTTTTATTCCTAAGAGTTACTGTATCTATGAGAATAGTGAATCAACTCCAGGAAGGATGCGTTGAGGCTTGGATTCACCAAAGTGCTTTGGTTTGTACTTACATAGTGGGGTTGATTAAAAGCATATTCTTCAGTGTTTTCTTGATTTGGGACTTAAACAAGCAATAACAATAATTCCTAGAGCAGCAGTAACTTTCTTCAGACTCCTTTCTTAAGACCTCTTTGTTTTGTCATGTAGTATGAACAGCAGCTCTCATAACTTTAGGACGTTGTCTGGGAACCATTTAGGCTCTCAATACCTGCTTTGCCCTCAAGAGCGCATGAACATAAGCTAGCTCTGGCATGACACGGTCAAAATATATAAATGCATGTAGTTACTATAAAAGATTTTTTCCAAACCCTCTCTGAATCTGTGCTATTTTCCACCAACTAATCAAATTCAGTTCCAGGAAAGAAACATATTGAATGACATAATAAAGTGTAAGAATGACAACGTTTGTATCTGATATGGACTGAAACAAATTTCAGGTTAACAGATAAAAGAACTAATGGAAATGGAGTATGACTACATTGGTTCTTCTATGTGTTTTATTTCCCCAGGGTTGAATTTGCATTTGAATTATGTTAGATATTTCCCTGAAAAGATTACCCCATGGAGGACAAATAACTAATTTAATAGAAATGAATCACACTGTGAGGTATGTCTTTAAACATCTCACTCTGACAAATAAATCTGCTACAATCACTCTCTACTTAATTCTTAATATACTCTAGGAAATCCATACTGGAATCAAGTATTTGACTCAATTTTACTGCTGTCAGAAAACATCTAACACACCTTCCTGCAGACTCTTCTGAAATAAAAATCAACAATAGAAGTAAAGAAAGCTTACCATATTTTACAATGAAATGAAGAAAAGGTATGAGTTTCTTCATGGGAAACTTGGGATGCAATTGTGAACAATATTGCTTGTACTGGTAGCTCATGCCCTATGTGACTGCTTTTCACTAAATCATATATGACCAGCAAGGTATACGCAAAATCGGGGTCCCCGTTTTAGCACAGAGGAAGTCCAAAAAAATGACAATTTTGACTTAGATAAATTTTTATGTCTCATTGGTCTGATGTATGCATTTAAGAATAGACAAACATGATTTTTACATTAAGAAAATTAATTGAAAATGCAAACTCTATCAGCTGTTGCTGTTATGCAACTATATAAATCCAGCAATGAAACACATACAAAATGTTGTTCAAGGTTGGAGATACAGGATACTGCTTCAGTATTAATACAAGAGGACATTTGAGAAGGAGTGTATATATATCACTGCTAAACTTTAAAAATAAGTGGGATCCTTTCAGTTATATGGTACAGCTTGACTAAGTGCGTGCAGATAAAGACCCAAATTCACAAAACCTCATTATTCTTAAGACAGATGAGCCCTCTGATTGTGGTTCAAAGCGTGGTCCTCAGAAGTACTGTGCTGGCCCAGCAGAGGGCATCACATGCTGTGTTTGTGGACCAGCGGTTGGTTGGTTGGTTGGTTGGTTGGTTGGTTGGTTGGTTGGTTGGTTTGGGCAAGAGTGCCTGGACTTCTCTGTCACCCAGTGCTCCATATCCTGAGGCTGCAGCCGCAGGAGGTTGCACTCATTCACTGCAACTGATTATCTCACACTATCTCTCTGTGCAGAAAGATCAGAAAAAAAGGAGTAGCACCAGCTTTTCTTACCTTTTAGTTTTCTTTCATTATTTTCCTTTGGCACTACAACCTTGTCTTCAGCAATTGCAAGGAGAGAAAATGTTTCCTGCTATACCTCTTGAAGAATCCTCAGCTGGTCAGTGTTCACCAGCACCTATTAACCAGGAGTAGATAGGCTAGATCATCATCTCTCAATCACAGTGCTGCAAAGCAGGATGACTTGCACAATGTCTTAAACATAGTAGACAATTCCAGATTTTTTTTTTTTTTGAGCTTCAAAGTATTGTCATCTATAACCTTTGAAGACACCAATTACTTTTATCACTGTACAATATAGAGCAAGAGGGGTTTTTTCCTGCAAAGGCAGCACCCCTTAATACCAGAGCATGCATAAATGGCAGGAAAAACCTCCCTTCCTTAAACATATACTTGTGGTTCTCCAGAAACACAGATTTTGGAAGTGCCAGAAAAGCAGAAATTTGATTACAAAACAGGAATAATGTGGAATACTCAGCATTCTGTAGCACATTATGCAGGTATTTCTTCAGAAACATAAAACCCCATAAAAATCTCAAGAAGAAATTTATTTGTAAAGATTTTGGCTGGAAGGAAAAAGCAAGCTTAGAAACCTTAGATAAAGCTCACCATGTAGGAGGAGTGGATCATACTGAGTACAAAGCATCTGTGGGCAAATTGGCTCTCATAATGCCAGTGTACTCTTCAGAAAGCATAATTGGGACTGGAGAGATGCAATAAGCCTTACACTGCTGCTCTGTGTAGGGACCAATTTCACTCATTGTACACAGTTTGATCATGGAAGCGTGGAGAACTATTTTGTGGCTTAATATGAATCTTCCAGTAAATCTGATACAGCAACATGCTCTTTTATTTTTAATGGAAGGCAGTTCAAAGAAATGGCTTAGAAAACAGTGAAACCAGCCTGCTTGGAAAAAGGCATTTTGTGTCCTTGCTGCAGCAAGAGATCACAAAGGCAAGCAAAAACGCAGTGACTTTCTACAGCTTCTCACTGATCTCTAAAACGCAGTAGAGACCCTGAGACTTAAATTCCCCTAGAAAGGGGCTCTGCTCTGTTTTTTCACCTTAGAAGTCACAGCTGCACTAAAGACTCTGGGATATGTCTCCATGTGCTAATTGAATTTAAATGTACTCAGCGAAGGGTACAAGATCACACAGAAATCTATACTCCTGGGCTTTTATGGGTGGGGTTTTAATGTTTGTTTATTTTCCACATTCTGGTACTCAGCGTGCTGTCAAGTCTTCCTCCTTTTTTATAGGATCTGGTGACTATAAATTAAATATATAATCATATAAATGATCTTGAAAGAAGGCTATTTGGCCATTCCTTCTCTATGTCTTTAATTCATTGACAAAATGATGGTAGGGGGAAAATGGAAAAAAAAAACCAAACCCTCCTGGATCTGCTAGAGAGGAGGGAAGTTAATTTTCTGACATCTTTAACAAATACAGAAATTTGGGACAGGAGAAGGGGACAAAGCTACAGGAAAGAAAAAGAAGTCTCTTGCACATGGGAGCAGATGTTACTAAGCCCAGAACATCCCACTGAAAAGGAGTATTGCACGTTCCTGAACATTCACCCCTTGGACCTCTGCCCTCAAGAGCTCTCTGTACAATTGAGCATCCTACCAGCTGCTGCTATCCTGAACATCTGACCAAGAGGAGGGACCATGTGGTTACCCTTGTATAGATGGTTTGATATTGTAAATGATGATCCAATGAGTTTTTGCCTTGAAACATGTTTCACTTTTTGAAAGCCAACTGCTTTCACATGAAACTTTGGCACAGCTGAAGAGAACATTGTGAGGAGGGTAGTTTTTGCGTGGGGTTAGGAAAGGGGGAGGCTAGGGTCACAATGACGTGGATTTTAAGATACTAGTCCAACTCATATAAATGTATTTTTAGCCCTCTCCACATGCATAAGATCCATAGCATTCATTTACTTGGTGCAGTGTCCTATGTCAGGCTGCTCTTGTAATGCCCGTGGGCACTTCTTGATACAGCTCAGCTGTTTTTAAGAATGGGGTGCCTATATCTGCAAATAGTTTGCGCAGAACCCATTGCAGGGAGTTGTATGTCAAGGGCCTCTCAAGTGGAGGCACAACATCATAGCTTTGAATTAAGCCTAATCAGAATGCCCTCGTCTTTCCTCAGCCCAGCAGGATGGTTTGTACTTGATTATCTTAAAGGTTTCTTCCAGCTAAAATGATTCTCTGATTCTGTGATTCTGGTTTCGTCTTTGCCTGCTGGGGAGAAGAAATAGCATCGTTGGAACTAAACCTAGAGCTAGGAAAATAAAAGTGGGGACCGAGACTGCCGGGGGGCCACACTGGAACTCAGGACCTCCCATGTTGCTGAAGGGTGGGCGCTGCTGGGTGGGCACTGCAGGGTGGGCACCGCAGCTCTTCCCGCACTCACACGAGATTGTGTGTTTAAGAAGGAGGAAATGACAAATTGTAGGGAGACACGTGTCACCATTTAGCAGCTGGATGATAGTTCCAACATTACAGTCTAGCTTAGCTCAGCAGAGGCACCTCAGTTTTTCATTTGTGTCTATCAAAGTCTCTCCGACATGGGCAAACCTTTTACAATTAGACTCGTGGAACTGTCTCAAAAGTCCGAGTGTGCAGCTTTGTGTAATTTGTTCCAGAACGCATATTCTGTGTAACAGAATGAGTAGTAATCCTGATAGCAACAATTTATGCTTTAAACATATAACCTGATATAACGGCAGCTACAAACATGTTTATCATTTACATTGTGGTAACAAAAATATGAGCTAAATTGGAACAATAATAAAAATAAATGAGTGCATGAAACAAATTATTACTTTTACGATTAGATTTTGAATTTTCTATTAAGTGCTATCACTTAAAGACAGCACATTTTTAAAATAGCTTTGGTGGGAAAGGAAATGCATGCAGTTTATTTACTTAGAGTTTTCTAACACTAGTTATTCCATATTGTCAGAGTCAAAATATCTCATTTAGCTGCATTTCTCCCTAAGTACTGTATTTTGGTTAAAACATTTGGACTGTGATGAAATTTATTGCAAGAACCCTCACAAAATTCACTGTTTATGGCTCAGAATAAGACTTGTCTTTCTAATGGTTCAAAAGCCAAGTTCACTAAACCAAGTCGTAGGTTGCTTTTTTTAAGATTTAGTTGATTTGATTTTATACTTTTTATAAATTTCAGGTTTCATTTTAAGAAAAATGAAGTATCAGGCTATACATGTTAGTGGAACCAAATGGTGCTTCTCACCAAATTCACACTATTAATAGAGACGCTAGAGGTTTTGGCCTTCATTCTCTTAAAGCTGCATGGTCAGTTTCAACCAGACATTCACCATAACTATGGAATAATGCAGAAAAACTGGGAGTGGGTACTTTTTCCTCACCTTATTTACCACACAGTATTGACCATGTCACAAAAACTGTGGAGTTGCTTTTCTGCCCCCCTGGAAGCAGTTATAACATTATGGCCTAAATATTTTCAAAAGCTCCAGTAATATCATTTACTTGTACTTCATTCTGACTCTTTTCAAGATGTCATGCACTGATTAAGTTTTTTTATAAAACCTACAAAATTAAATATTTCCCAGTAGTCATCTCTTCATTCATACCCAAGTATTGATGCCTCCAAGTTCAAACATTTGAAGGCCTATTGTGACTAACAGTGGCAATGTCTAAGGTAGTTGATATTCAAAAATATCAAATGTAATAATAGTGCTTCAGCATATGTTGGCATTAAAATAAGTTGAAAAGATAAAACGGAGCTTTCTCAGCAACACCTTTAATTATGCCTATAATAGGAGCTTCATGACTCCAGCCCTAGACTGCTCCACTCTTTCTGAGATCCCTCTAGATGCTGCAGTAGTATCTGTATCTTTATAAAAGTCACTGTGTTAGCATCAAATCATCTTTGGGCATGGGAGACTCCTGTGACTACATCTCAGCAAACCAACTCATCCTCATGTCAATTATATTTTTGTTATACACAGAAGCTGTACAGCCCTATATATTGTATATTCTTAGTATAAACATTTTAATCTAGATGTTGGACAGAGTTTTGCCTGGGAGCTCTGTCCTGAGCGGGACTGGCGGGAGCAAACCCACAGTCTGAGTTAAGTGTTCAGTGTTCAGGCGTTGCCATACTCATTAGTCCGCGTGAGTGACTGAAATGTGGAGGATGACTGCAGCCAACACCCACGAAGGCTGATGTGTGAGAGAGTGAAAAGGGTTCTGGGTGAAAATGCAACTTTATGGTTTTTAATTAACAATTCCTTTCTCTTTGCTCTTTCTTTTGGCAAATTCAATTCAAATAGAGGATACCTGGTATGTAATTATTGGGGAACCAGAGTACTCCTTCACTGTATTTATCTTTACTCTTACTAGTCTTTGTTAAAGGATTATCTTTCTCCTATAAAATATCTGGAGAGACTGAGTTTTCTTTGGAATTCAGGCTTGTACCTTTAGTAAAAGGAAAAAAGACTACACATAGGACCTTGCTTCTGTTCACATTAACATTTACACATGCACTTAATTCTCCTCACCTGAGTGCCCTTAAGAACTTGCATACACATTTGCAGAACTGGGGCCAAAATAATTATAGTTTACACAAGACTGTGACAAGGAAGTATTTCATACTGCAATTAATACTCTAGACCATTATGAAATGGCCATTTCCTCAGAATAAAACAGAATACTTGTTGCTAACCAAAACTGAAGTTTATAATAGGAATAGATTATATTTAATAGTATAGGAATATATAACATTTAACAGCTCCATAATCCATGGTTATTTTTATTTTACTAATGTTTATTGCAAATGGAAGAGAAAGAATGAGAAAGCCTTCCCTTACACTACCAGAAATACTTGGATTACATTTTTACATTAGGTGGCACTAATTCCCTATTAACGGGTATTAATGCAATGTGCAAGAACACTTCAATTTCATTGACCTAATGTATAACTTTAGTGCTGTTACACTTCACAAAGCATATAGTACAGTACTAAATGCAAGCTTGTCTCTACCTTATACAAGTTATAATAACCTTCAGATGTTCTTCAGCACCCACAAAGTCAGACCATATTTTGAGATGACGGACAGTTTCAGAATTCTGGACCAGTGTCAGATATCCAGTACGTGTCCCTGCTGACTGCCATCATAAGGAATTGTTGTTAAATCAGATAATTAACTAGTCTTCAGTGGGAAAGATAGTAGAAAACAATTGTGTACATAGCATTTGCCTTCAATTACAAAGTGACTCTTTCTTACAGACCAGAAGTTTCCCACCAATTAAAAGATGCAAATCAACATAATATACTATAGAGAGCGATGTGGCACATGCAAACAACAGTCCCGAGGTAAGGTCTCGATATGCTTTACTGCAGAGTTCACTGGTTTAGGGTCTGGTTCCCTTCTTCCGTGCAGGTAATACTCTGTCAGCACAGAGCTTGGTGAGCCACAGCAAACTGGCTGATTTCAGAGAAGTCACACTGGAGTGGGAAGAAGGGGGAAGCAAGAGGCAACTGGTTTAAAATATGCAGTAAGAGATGACTGTATGTGCACAGTAGTGCAATGCAGGCAGATGTTTCACTGCCAGCGCTGGAGCCTCACAGGACCAGCTGGTGCACGGTGAGTGCACAGAGCAGTGTGTTAGCCTTGCCTGCCTTGTGTCAGGAGTAGCTCAGGCACACCGTGTCCCCGGCAAGCTCACAGAGAAAGCTCAGGCTGGGCACAGTGGTGAGGGCTCTCCTTAAAACCAGTGAGCCTGCTCATGTGAAACAGAACACTGGGCTCCAAGTAGGGCAGGTTCGAGCACAAACGCCACTCCAGGATTTCTGTAATATAAGTGTGAATTATTGTACAAGTTTGATGCTGATTTAAAAGACCTCTATTTGTATCTACAGATCCACATACCTTAAAGAAACGCGGTCACAGAGAATGATGTTACAGACTTCTTGCCATTTGCTGTTTAAACACACAGACACCTATATGTATATAGGGATTACTGCTTTTCCATGGCACCCAGAACATGGGAAGGTGGGAGACTGAGCTTTCTAAACCCGTTACTTAAGCCTGTCTTCTGCCAAGGGTTCAGAGAAGTCAGGCGGGCTAACCATTTTACAATTAGATTTTCCATTAGCTGTATTGTACAATCCATCGCCTTACGACTCCCAACTCCACGGCGTTTTGTTACGGTGCCCAGTGTTTGCTATTGATAACTGCCAGGTTAATTGCTTAGGAGAGTCACAAGTTCTGCTTACCAGCACTGACACTGGAAAATAATTAACACAGTGATGGGGGCAACTTTTCAAAGGAAATCCTTTTAAAAGATTCATGAATCAGGAGTGAGAAATCTTAAGAAGGAGCAGCAAATGAACAACTGATACAAATCAGAGGAAATGGCTTTTCCGGACAGTGAAAGTACATCTCAGAGAATGTGCAAAATGAATTAGAAGTTAGGAGAATTATTGAGAAAAGAATATGTGGAATTTTCTTTTTAGCAGAGTCCATGCCAACGTAGTTGTAAAGAAAAAATGAAGATATATTACTTTATTTCATTTCAACATTAAAAATATTTGTCGTAAACTTCCTGTCAGAATAACTAGAAGCGTTTTACAGAGCAAAGACCATCTGCCAGGCAGGCCTAGCGCTCTGCTGGAGGCAGCAGTCAGACAATAAGGATGTGTTCCCACACACCATGATACTGCCCAGCATATCACTACAAATCCAAAAAAAACCCACTGTGGGTGGCAGAGGCTCATGTATTCAATTTCCAAACCTTCCTTTCTGCTGACTGCTACCACCATGCCAACAGCCCAGGGAGCTCATGTCTTCTGGCAGAGAACCAGTAGGCAGCATGTCAGAGACACAGGCAGGGTTTCCTAAAATCAAAATCAGCATTTCTTGGCAGTGTTTTTTTTCAGGTGGTCAGCACTTTTTAGTGTTTGACCCTATTGTTTTCCACAAGATCAATTTTCTGTTCTGTTCTGTTAAGATTTTATTAATTTTCTTATCGGTTACCTATGCTATTTCAAAGGGTGTTTATTTTGCTGACAGGTGTGCATTTGACGAGATGTTATCACAGTATATTATAAACTGTTCTGGAGACAATGACATTGACAGAGTTATAAGGTTTGTTTTATATTTGCAGTGATTTCCATCTCAAATATCCCCCAACCAGAGGGAGAGAATTACCTAGCATTATTTCCAAAGGGATGGGGCAGTTGCTACTTTGGATCCTCGCCGTGTTACATCTTATATGGTATTTGTGTCTTCAGGTTAATTTAAAAAGCTAGTGTGTAAGATTGTTTTCCAAGAATTTTATGGGTAATTAGCCATAATTTTCTGGGACTTGATGTGAAGTTAGTTGTCATAAACTACATAACTGCAATAGTATTAGAAGATTTTCTCCCAAAGTCAAACTCATACATATTTAAACAAGGTTAAATTACAAAATTAAGAGAGTGAAATTCAGAGTGGGGAATAAAACCAAAATCATTTAGGAAGTACTTGAAATTAAAATATGTAAAGTGAGGTAAACAAAATACGGTATAAATAGGTCTATCTGGCGATTGTTTTGTACGGATTTTTGCCTTTGTAGGCTTGGTCAACAGAACAGGTGCTCTTCGGGTGAAACCAACTAGTGTTTGGGTCTAGTGTGAGCAAGACCTAAAAACAAGCCCATTTTTTTTTCTTGTTTTGTGCTTTAATATAATTAACAAAATTAATTTCATGTCTATACTGGAATGTCATTGGAGCAATAAAGGGGTGTTTCATTTTCACAGTTGGTACTTCCAAGGGAACTGGTTATTGTCATGGAAGTGATTTTGAGTGGCTGGTCTAAGGAAAGGAAATTGTGGAGAAGCTTGGGAGGAGGCTGGAACAAGACATTATATTCATAACTGTACAAATTAGAATTAAACCTAGGCCAAAAGCCTAGGTCTGAATTTTAGGATCTCATTAAATTCCAGAGCTTTGAAGAATAGCTAAAAATTCCTACATAAACCATCCTAACCTCTTCTTAGAGTGTTACAGAACTTGATTTACATTTTTGTAGCTTAAGACTATCTTTGCTGTGAACACTTTGAGAAACGACTTTAACTGGCACTGAAGTGTTTTCCTCAAACCTACACATCTTATCCTTCTCCCTAGTGGAATTGCAGGAAGCTTCTGCATTTTTGAAGTCATATTTCCCACTGCTTGTTATCCAGTAAAAACAGTATGCAAATTTTCCAACCACCACAAAATCAAGGAGGTGAGCTTCTGCTCTTATTTTAAATGGGCACAAGTGACTTTTGAAAGCCATGACAGTTTTGCACTACACCTTCGACAAGACAAAGATGGAGTGCAACTCCTGCTCTGACGTCGGTGTTTGTAAAATGACAAGTGTGAGTTGAGTAACGGGGGAGGCTGAATGAGGAACATTGCGGCAGATGTGATTTCTAGTTTGGGAAAATCCTAGACTGAAGAAGAACTGAGTTTGGCCTATTTAGCTTAACAAGAACTGTGGCAGGTTTGGTTTTTTTGTTTGTTGGTTGGGGTTGTTTTGTTTTGTTTTGTTTTGTTTTGTTTTGTTTTGTTTTGTTTTGTTTTGTTTTGTTTTGTTTTTTGGGGAGTTGGTGGCAGGTAGGGAGTGGAAGGAAATGAGATGTTGAGAAGAAATTTCATTGGTGTATGTATGAAAGAAAATACCAGTTATTAAGAGCTCTGTAACTGAGAATTTTCCAAAAATAATCAATGGCTTAAAGTTAAGACAGTCCACTTATACATGATATGTATAACGATAATATGTACGTGGTGAGAACACTGGGAGTCTACCAAGACCCTAATTCTACTTCTTCAGTCATGGCAAGACTGGACACGTCTCTAGAAGATATATCTTTGCCAGACACCAAAAAGGTTTTCATCAAACCAATTATTTTTGCCAATAGAAGACAAAAATATTACAGCTCATGATAGATAAGGATTAAGAGAAATGCTTTAATGCTTTCTTCTGTATTAAAAACTTGTGTTTTGTGAGTAAATACATGAAGACCCAAAGCCGCCTCCCTTTTTTTTTTAATTGCTGAAGGCATAGGAGGATCAGTTATCGTGCATGAGAAACTGTACTATAGCCAACCAAAATATTCAGAAAACTGTAAATCAAAGTCAGGAATTTGTATATTTTGCCAACCTCACAACTGTGGGTGCACCACTTTGAGAAGTCCTGGGTGCAGTTCCTGTAGCTTTCAATGATGGTTAATCTGCACTTAAAAAAAAGGAACCAGGATTCAGTGGAGCCTCTCTGTAGCAGTGACATTAATAAATGTTTAGAATAGAGCCTACAGTGTTCAAAAAAATAGAAAATCTTCCAGAATCAAGGAAAAAGCCATGTCCCTTTCTGTTTACTTGGGCTTAATTTTTGCTGGAAAGCAAAAAGTAATGGTTCAGACACTAGCCCCCAACTCACAAAACTCCCTGAAACACTCAATTCCATGCTCCTGTGCATTTTTCTCGTCATTTCAGTAGCACAAAAGGGCATAGAATTGGATGATAATATACTAGCAGAGTGACATTGTGGAAAATTAGATTTTGTATAGAGGGAAAAGCAAGTATGAAAAGTGGTTATGGGAGCACTTGTAGTGACTGGTCTTTTTGTACTCATGGCGGGGTTGGTCTGCGGCATGCTCTTTGAGAGCGGAGATAAACCCTGTGCACAGAAACATTCAGCAATTCTGTGTCCACACTTCATGTGACCACATGAATGAGGATCATGGAATGGCTTGAACACTACTCATTGATGCTCTAGAACACAAATTCTTGGGTTGCCATGTACTAACGCTTGCACTGCCAAGTCTTCAGCGTGCCTGGTAGAACTGTCCTCAACATGTGGATATTGGCTATGATGAAATGACACTGAGAAATGTGAGAGGTAGCAAGAAAGAGAGTATGACTGCAGTCCCACAGCCAGTCACTGACAGCACTCATTAACAGCACCACCATGGATATAAAACCCATTAAGGAAAGTAATTCTTTACATATAACACCCCCAAATTCGAGTGAGAGTCAATGGTGCAAGGCAGCAGGAAAATCAGACTCAGTTCCATTTCTGAATAGTTCCCCCACTTTAGTATTTTTAGAGCTTTATTTGACTCTGAAGAACAGCAAGGCCAATGGTATTGTCTTGCTTTCTAGCCCATCTAATGGTCTATTAACATTCCGCCTACAGCCAGCTGTTGTCATGATCAGGGCTGGATAAATGGTGTTAAGAATACATTGACACTCCTATTCAGAAAGTCTTCTCCTTCTTAAGTCTGCCAGGAGAGGGGAGGATGGCACAAAGAAAGAAGTCAGCATTTCAGATGCAAAACACAACGTTGTGCTTGAATCACTTCAGCTGACCTAAATATGTAGGTACATAAAGACTCACGTTGGACCCAAATTTTGTGTTGCATATTGAATACCATTCCAGTTATGAAAATGCATTTTATTGGACAAGTTTTACGATGTTATTATTTTAGTTATGAAAATAGTTCATTTTATATATTGCTCTACAAGTCAGCAAAAGGTGTTTCAGGTCCCTGATAGTTGCTCCTATCCTGATGTCCTCTTTCTCGCTCCTGCCATGTGTCATCTCTTTTCTTTTCTCTGGCCTCCCTTCTCATTACACTTACCCAGTGATGGAAATTAGCAAGACAAGGGAAGGGCTCCAGTCCCCCTTACTGTCGTCAGGCTGCTGCAGACTTGCCCCCGCTGCCTTCCTGTGCTGGCAGATCTGATGCTTTGTGAGAGTGGATGTTGCACTAAAAAGGTCTCTCTATACTGCTACATAAAAACTCAGTATTCAGATTACCTTTAGACTCCCAGCAGTGGTAATCTCATAGCAGCATTGGAACTAGCCTTACAAGCAAATCCTCAACACACCAAAGCCCAAGAACCCTCTTGCAATGCCTGGGTAAAAAGCACAGAAATAATATATTCCCATAATGTATGTGTTAAAATCTACAGGGGCAGAGAAATTCGTTCCTTAACTTCTCCTGCCGTGGGATATTTCAGTAGGAAACAGCAGCCTTGAATATTGATTCAGTGTTTGTGTTTGGGATGGAACATCATTGAGAAGTACAGCTTCATGTTATTACTGCTACAGTAAACGCAAGAACCCCTGCCTTTTTCTGGGTTAGCAGCACTGAATCAATATTACCTGTTACAGATCTCAGCCTTAGGCTTAGTTACACCATTTTTTATTATTTCTTCGTTTTAACCTTTCGGAGGGATGGGAATTATATCAGTGCAACAACCTGAATCAGTATGCCTTGAATCAAATCTTTCTGCTCTGTGTTCTTATTTGATGTGTGAAGTTTTATTTGTCTGTTTGGAATTTATGTCCATGTTTCCGGATAGAACTAGTGACCTAAGCTAGAGGTTCAATTTACTTTTGGAGTAATAGTAAAGACCCAGTTAAGAGCTGTGGCAGCTAAAAGATGTGTTGTGTCCCAGAAGAAATAAAATATTCAGGGTTTGCACCCTCTCTTAGCAAGGTAGTTTCCTGCCCTCCACACACTGATTTAGGTGGTGACATGGAAAAGCTCTGAACTGAGAGATGTTCTGCAGGCCTCTGGGTCTCCTATGATGAGGGCAATGCCCCCTTAAATGATGTGGCTCTTATGCATTTCCAACTGCATAAAAAATGCAGGCATATTTATTCTAACGTAAGGTAAAGGGTGATTTCTCATGAATGGCTGTTATATCGCCAAGGAGACAGATATATTCGTCAGTCCTAGAGTGTCTGCAAGGGCCGTACAAATGTCGTGTGGGGCAAAATTTCTGTGGTTCAAATCCAGATGTATCTGGAGTGGACACATGTATGAGAGCAAAGGTACACTGCACACCATTTCAGGAAATCACGTGTATTAACAGGCAAAGAAGGAGAAAGCTGTGAAGTAATTGAAACTACAAAGGCAGCGTAGGCAGGGAAAATCTAATTACCCAGTTTAGAACCTGAGCGGGGCACCTCTGATTAATAGGCCTCCTTGGTGAAACCTGCTGGAGGAAAGTTAATCAGTGTTAGGAGCCAGGATCTGGTTGCTGTGACACTCCCTGGCAGCCCAAAACACTCAAGCAGAACGGTGGGGGTAAGGTGCAGCACTGATTTGGGCTCTGGAGGGGAAGGGAATGACAGCACTGATTACTGATGGATAAATGCCACTTCCTACAATCGTGCTGGGTTTCTTCTATCAGCTCTCCTATCAAACTACTGAGAAAGGAAAGGCTGACTGTGCTGGATTTGAGTCTGGTGGGGTTTTGGTAGCGGGGGAGGTGGCTACCAGTGTGACTCCTGTAAGAAGTTTCTAGAAGCTCCCCTGCCTCTAAGTCAGACCCACCTCTGGCCAAGGCCAAGCCAATCAGTGCCTCTGTGATAACATATTTAAGATGGGGAAAACCCATTGGGTAAGTTCCTTTGTTTTGGGAACTCTTCTGTTTGAGCGAGGAGTGGGACCTGAGAGGGACATCCAGGTCAGTGAGGAAGGAGGTGGGGGGGCACTCTGGAGCAGCCATTCCCCTTCAGCCCATGGTGAGATGGCAGGCTGAGTCCCAGCAGCCCATGGAGATCAACAGTGGGGCAGAATCCCCTCTGCAGCCCATGGAGGACCCCACGTCAGAGCAGGGGACTGCACCTGAAGAAATCTGTGACTTTAAGAGAAGCCTGTGCTGGAACTGTCTGTAGCTGAGAGGATTGAAGCCCATGGAAGGGACCCACATTGGTGGGAGAGGTTTGAGTAGGACTGTCTTCCGTGGGAGGGATGCCACATTGCCACAGGAGAGGACTGTGGGGAGTTTTCTCCCTGAGGAGGAAGAAGCAGCAGAAACATCATGGAAGGGACTGGGACTGATCGCAATGCCCATTCCCTGCCCCCGTGTACTCCAGTGCTGGCTGGAAGGAGGTAGGAGGTAGGAAAGCTGGGCTCAGAAAAAAGGGAGGAGTAGGGAGGAAGGTGTATTTAAGATCTAATTGTATTTATCACTGTCCTGCTCTGATTCTGTTGGTGCATTGGTGGTCGTTCTGCTTCAGTTCAATTGATCTTGTTTTCCTGAGTTGAGTCTGTCTTTCGCCCGTGTCCATAACTGTGAGTGAGCCCTTCCTGTACTTTATCTTGACCCTTGAGCCTTTTGTTTTATTTTCTCCTCCCCATCCCACCAGAGGGGGGTAGGAGTGAGCAAGTGGCTGCATGGTGCTTTGTTGCCAAGTGGGTGGGCTCAAACCATGACACTGTTTTAGCTTGGAAATAATGATGAGATAATAACTCAAGGATATGTGACTGCAGGTATCATTTTACGTCATTTTCTTATGGTTTTGGTTTCTTATCCAGTCTGTGACCATAACTGCCAACACAGCTACATTTGCTGCTGAAAGAATGAAACAACATCTCTTTATAGGGTTGGCTATATTTTCATGATACTATTGTGTCAGCTCCTGAGCTTTGGATATTTGTTCTTAAATAGAAACATGACAAATCCCCCCCAATGTACTTTTCCCTAATGAAACTGATAAGCATTCCTCCCCACCCCCTCCTTTTATACTCTACTGAGAGAGTAGAACCCTACTTCCTACCCTAGTAGTAACACCACACAGCGATTTTCCCAGTTTTGAAGGGAAGGGGAACAGCTGGATATATCCCCTACAAAGAAGCAGGTGAAACATAGCAATTCAAATGGATTGGAAACCTATTGGTTCTTTCTAAATAGGACGTCTCTGTGGGATGCTGTGCTCTCTTCCAAAGCTCTGAGTACCACTTGTGGGAAGAGCAGAGGTAAAGCCTGCTTTCCCTCTAGGGAAGAAGAGAGCACTCACATCTGGACTGGGGACAGGTAATAGCTATGTTCCTATGGCTGAGGATCACAAAAAAAGAAAAAAAAAAGGCTGCTTTGAAAGAAAAAGGAATCTTCCCATCACTGCACCTGAAAGAGCAGTGCTATTTCCTCATGGTAGAGTAGCATGACGCTGTGCAGCAAGAGTGCCTAAAAAAACCCCTAAACCCCAAAATACTCATTCAAAACCTCAGTTCATTTTCCTTGAAGGACATGGGAACATTCCTAGTAATATCATGACAACAAATTGTGAAAAAATGGGGATAAATTGAGACTCTGGTAAGGAGGGCTAGGGCAGGATAAAAGACAAGGGACCCAGCAGAATGAATGCTATGGGATCGCAGGCTATAGACAGTGTTTGCTTTAAGATAGTATCCACCCCACCTAAAATATCATAGCCACAAGCACCTTTCAGTGGAAGCTATTGCCTAGAGCGTATTTTTTTTTCACTTTTGTCTCTGTTAATTTCATCTCAGAGGAAGTACAGTTGGACTTCCCTGAGAAAACACAGGGATTCAGCTTTCTGGCTCAGGAGTTTGCAGAAAAACGCACCAAAGCAGAGGGAGGCAGCTGCATGAGCTAGCAAGCGGCATTAAAAAAAAAAAAAAAAAGGAATAAAAAAGGCTTTGAGACTACAGAGCTGAATATCTCTCTCCCTGTCAGGGTGAGAGCTCACCTCACCATCCATCAGTGAGTTGCAGCAGCTTTGGGGCCGCCCGCAGGAAGCAGGGAGGCCGGGGGAACCCTCAAGACTCCAAAGACAACTTGCCTTTCCAACCAGACATGCTCTCCCGGGTGTCGCCAGGGAAATGTCATCCCTCTGACACACACACACACAGGAGAGTTTTGTGTGGTAAGCACAAACTTTTCTGACTTTTTCCCCAGAATAAGTTGAAAGTATGGTTTATGTGCAGATTTTCTGTAAGTCCTTGAGGTCAGCACGCCAGGTGCTAGCTGCCAGAATAAAATTATCAGTGTAAATGGGCTGCTGAACTTGCAAATATATGTTGTACACAGATCACTTCTTTTCACTTCTCTACAAGACAGTTTATCTTATTTGCCCTGTACAATTAATCCTTGGAATAAAAACCTTAACGAAGAAATAAACTCACAAGTACAGCCCTTTCAAACTCTTGAATTAAAACAGAAATAGCACGTGTCCCACCAAACTTGGAGTTTAAGTTAGCACTCCTTTTAGTATAACCAGTAATATCAATATCAGGAGAAATAGTATTTTTTTTCTCCCTGCGTTGTAGTTCACATACATCTACAATCCTGTGTTAAATTGTAGCCAAAGGAAACGCAGTGAGAAATGCCCTCTCAGTCTCCTCGAGATTATAAAGCGCATTCAGAAGGGAGCCTAGCACACCAAAAAACCCCAACAAACCCTACATATAAAAAAAAAAACCGCCCAAACAAGCAAACAAACAAAACCCACCGACATAATTTTATTCAAAAATAATCTTTTATTAGGTAAAAATCTGTCAGCAAGGTAGTCTAAGCTAAGGAAATATTTAATTAATTGCTTATTCTGGTATGAAGCCTTAGTACACAAAAAAATGCTGATCTGAAATTTGTTATATGAGCATTTCTCATATTCAGGCAAATTATTTGCAGCATTTATTTGTGAGCGTAATCTAGTAAGCTAGCAACATATTAGGAAAAGAAAAATACAACCATTCCTGAAGGTGGGAGTTTTTGTCACTTTAAGCCACCTATAATTTCCATAAAGTATATTAAAAAAACAAAATCAGAAGTAGGATTGCCTAAGGGAACGAGCTGTGAAAATAGATTGCAAAAACTTGAGTAAGTTATAACTCATGCCCAACACATGCTGGTGTTAAAAATCAGAGTTACTGGTAACTGAAGACAATTCTGCAGTTAAGCAGAGCTAAGCACTGAAAACTCAGGGCAAAACTAAAACACTTTTTAAATAGATCTGATTTTAAAAATAATCTAGATTTTCCACTCTTGGGAATGCACTATTCAGTCATGAAACTCCACTCCTTTTATCTGCAATAAACCATAATGTTTTAATTAAGTGTAGGACTGTCTGCTGGTTTAGATTTAGAGTTAATAGACAACCTTTGGGCAAGCTTTATTTCATCCACCTCTTCAGCCCTGTGATATTGCTGTTTGTCTGCATTGTGGCATTACCTAAAGCTCAGCTCCTGCATGAACTGCCTTCTTTTTGGGTAGAACTAACCAAGAAGACACACACCAGCAGCACACATAATGCACCCCGATTGCAAATGGGTGTTCAGCAAACGTAAGGCAGTCTGAATTAATAAAACCAGAAAAAGCCTGAAATGTGGCATCCTCACTAGCATTTCGCTCCGCAAGTGTGTTGCTTTCAGTCCATGCCACTAGATAATGTAGCCATTGTACCCATTTCAGAAATATTCACCACGCGCTGCGAGACTCAGTAACTGCAGGAAGCAAAATTCCTGTGGAATTATTATGGCAAAAACATTCAAATTTGCAAGTTTGCCAGCTAACCAGTGATAAAGTTACGGCTGCTTCTAAACTATAGGACAACGTATTTCTGAATGATAGAAGCAAGTACAATAGTCAGGGATCTGAGTAAAGTTGTGTCTACATGTATTTGGACGGTTGACCAGTAGGGAGTGAGTATCAGTGTTAGGTTTAAACTGGTTAACTTTGATGGCCACGCCAGCATGGATGTACCAGCATGAATTTTGATGCAAATTATCTCTGCCTGCCAGAGTTCTTGGGTATGCAATCTAGCCAGACTGACATAGATGCTACTGCCATTTCACTTTTTCTATGGTTTTTCAAGTAAATTATTAAAAGCTAAAGTGTTGCAATCGTACCTTTGAAACGCTGTATTGGTATGCCCAGATCTGAGATCAAAGCAATCTAAAAGCAAAACAAAACAAAAAAGGCACAAAGACAGTAATGCCAATCAAGAGAGGGATAAGGAGAGTGATGCAGAGGTAGCTCTCTCCATGTTTTAATCTTTGTAATAAGAATATGTCAGTTAGGCAAATTTGCATACAAACAATGCAAATTCAGTTTCGCTTGCAAAATCACCTTAATTTTATCTTTTAATTGTCAGCCAGTAGAACAGCCTTGGAACCAATATGAACCTTGCTTGCCAATGATCTTTTATACTTACAAAGACTAGAAAGGATGGCTTAAACCTGCAGCCGTTGTGGTGTGCTTCACCAAACACACATGAACATCTGCTTTGCCCAGTGTACCTGCAAGCGTGGAAGAATTCCCTGTGTTGTAAACTCTACTAAGGAAACACTGGGTTTTACATCAGTGGGCTGGAAAATATTTGCTATGAAAAGAGTGTCCCCTTTTTTCCTTGCCTCGCGATTGTAGTGTTACCTCTTCACACATCCATTCAGGACACAGCTGCAAAGAATGTTTTCCTAGTGCAGCTCTGTCTCTTTGGCACAGATTTCCTCTTTACCTTGAATGAAAGTTTAGGAGTGGGTAGGATATATTGCCTTTCCACCCATGGATGTGATCCAAGGGTAAGGTCCACAAAACGTTCCCATATAAAAGTCAGCTGCTGTTTGAAAAACAATGAAAAATAAAATGTTGAAGACTAAACTAACAGGAAAGTATTTAACTGCACTATTAGTCTCTCAGGAGGAGATAAATTATATGCCCCATGGCTCCCAGTCTGTGGGCCTCCTCCTGGCTGCCTGCTGAACTGAGGACAATGGCAACTGAAGCTTTGGTCTAGGAATTATTCCTTTGAGAGATGCCTAAAATATCCCTCCAAGCAATAATATGCAGTTTTGCACATTTAAAAGACTTTCCCATCACTACAGCATTTGAGCCCCATCACTCAGGCGCAAAGTCGTCTCTTTGCACAGCTCTGCTACCACAGACAGTGTCATCAGGGCTTGAGATAAAAACTGTTTGGGAAGGTCATTGCGGGGAAGGCCATTGCGGGGAAGGCTAAGCTGGAGCTGAAATTGCAGCTCTGATAACAGTAACGATGTGGTGGTGCAGACCCCCTGAGCCACATTGTGATGTCAGGACCAGCCAACATTTTGTTCTTGTTTTGGCTACAAGTGCAGCAAGTTGGGACATCAGGTACCTTCTTGTCCTGGTTGCATTACACTGAGTTAGGACAATTAGTCGCTCCCTAACTGTACCTGAAACCCCTGCTCCCTGGATCGTGGACCGCCCTGGAAGGTGCCAGAATTACTTGATACAAATTGTGCCCAGAACGGAAATATACTGACCAAAGTCAATCATGTCGTGATCCCGTAAATAGCGGTTCTAAGTGAGACCCTTTGAGCTCTCTGGGATCACAGCAGGCTGTGTCTCCCCCTGACCTGCGACACTTCTCAGGGGAGATTTTGCGAGGATTTCAGAGAGTAGATATCGCCATGGTTTCCAAGATCATCCGCTGACAGATGCTGACAAAGAAGGGGTCAAAGATTTTCTGCTGACAAACGCAAATTAGTCTGGGATTAATATTGGATCTAGCCACAGCTAAGCTCCATCAGGAGTTTAGAAAGCAAGGGGGGGTCCACTCTGAACCTCATGACTCTTTGGGTGATTCTCCCTTACCTTTTTGCATTTCTGGTCTCGGTGTAAATCATTTTCTGTTGATTCTAACTCAGTTTTCCTTTGTCTGTTTCTTCCATGTAGTAAGTAATAGAGTGAACCTTGCCATCAAGGTAACCTTTGTTACATGTTAGGTAGCATTTTTACAAATTCACGTTAAAATCTCTTTTTGCTACTACCTGTGTCAGTGATTCTTTAAGTGATCTAATCACTCATTTCTGTGACAAAGGGACATTCATCTTTCATCTGGCAAGAAATTCCAGTTTTATTTTTAATGTAGTTTCAATGTACACTCTTGTTTCTTGAAGAAAACTGTCACCATCGATCTGCTGTTTCTCCACTGCCGTAATCAGAAAAACATTTTATGCTGAGCCACTTGCCTAGGATAAGATTTCCTACATAATTACATCTGACACCGTTATGAATTTAAAGAACAAATATAAATATAACTATCACAGAGGGACCTGGATTTTTAATAAGCATTAAAAGTAGTAAAAATAGTAGTGGCAGACTGGATATATTCCATATTGATCAGTGGGAAGACACTGGCATTCTTTAAAGTCATTGGGAGTTTCGCATGCCTTAACTTCTCCCTGAGAAGTTATGATTTCTTTACCTCTGAACGAAATTTCTTATTCATTTCATTTAATAAAAATGTTTCATTCCAAAAGCAATTTTAGTTGGTACCATATTGAACTATAATTAAAGATTTATGATCCTATTAAAAGGTAATGTTGTAGTTAATCCTTAATAATAACACACTTCACAAAAGTTCAGCGTTACACACAAAGCTGAGAGCAGTTGACACATTCTGCAAAATATTTACTGTATTTTCTAAGTGTCAGCAAAGACTGCACTGCCACAGCTCTCCTTCAAATAATAATAATCTATAGAACCGTGGAAATAACGTGCCAAACTCTAGGCATTGCTTATCTTTTATGACCTATACATCTATACTGATGTCTAAGGCACACATTTTTCCACCTTGATTTTACAGGATTAGCATACAGATAATCCCACTTTATTTCATGCAACTCTGTTTGGATGATAGTGGCAGAATTGGGTCTGGCTTCAGCCTGGAGCATGGTATCAGTTTACCTATGTACATTACCCTACGGTGACTCATTTAATTGTGGAATGAGTATTTATTCAAAATAATCATAGATAATCTCAATTCTAATATGATACATGAACTAGGAAAAAAGTGTTATCCTGCAAAAATAATGTAGTGTAACTTTGGTAAATTTAAACGAGAGAATTAAATGTAACACTGAGTAACATTACGGGCTTGGTTGCTTTTCTGTTATCGTATTTCACACACTGCCGAAATCATGAGAAATTCTGTGATTCAAGACAAATGAAATATGTGATTTAAATTTTTTTTAATTATCTATTTACACAAATTTTTAAGGAAAAAACAAAACAGCTCTAGGGCCATATAAGAATCCAAAGTACCGCTTTTATCTTTTGGTCATGCAAAGCTCTTCTTTAGCTTCTGTTGATGTAATGTTGATTCAAATCAGCTTTAAAAGCTTGTCTTGAAATTCAGCCAAAACTCCTGAAAAACACATAGAAGCCAAAATGTTCCACATAAGCAGTCAATACAAGTATTGCAGATGATTTTTAACTGTAACCGGCTATGCAAAGCTGTTCTGACCATTGTTCTACAAATAAGTGCTGACCTATTATACCCTTAGGATACACAAAAGGAAATAGTTGTTGCATTCTGTCCAACTCCAGAAAAAGCGGTAAACAAAAACCTGCACTAAATTGTCATAGAGTTATTGCCAACAAAATCATTGAGCTTATTTCTCTGTAACGTATTTCTTAAACTTTCACTGTACTTCAAGACACCTCATACACATCAAACAATTAACAAACCTCTCGTCTCCCTTTGCATTTTTGCTGTAATAGCAGCATTTACTGTGACTTTCTTTTCTGCGCTACATTCCCTTGCTAGCTTTAGGAAGGTGGAAGAGGCTTTTCTGGCTACATCAGTCATGTAGTCAAAGCAGTCATACAAGCTTGATGAGCCTTTATGCTGTTTTTCTCCCCTCTCTTTGCAGAGTTTAAAAGCTAAAGCTGTTCCCTGCACCCACCCCTTGAGGACTTCCTCTTTTAGGATGAGACGATGGAACAAGCATTACTGCAGTTGGTCCACCACAGGCACTACCGCGCATTGGGAAGGGATGCTAGAAGAGACATGAGCCTTGTCCAGGAACATTCATAGGGGATTTGGATCATCGGTTTCCATTGTATTTTATCCACACATGCACAGCAAAATGTGCTGCTTGGTTTGTTTACCCCTGAGACTCAGTCTTCAGCATCACCAGCCATTTTGCCCTAAGGTAAGAGAGAGAGAGATTACTCCCTCGCTGTGCTTCATCTCACAGAGTAGGACACAGGATCCGAGTGTCAGTTAAAAACAAGCAGACGCTGCTGCTGGTTGACGGTCAGTGCAGTACAAATAAGGTGTCTGTCTAGGAATTCAAATGGGGTTTTTTTGAATTTACACTCATTATTTGCTAACCCATCAGAGTAAATGTGAAACTAAACTGGTTCCTTCACAGCTGTTCAAAGGAAGCTACTTGAGCGGTGAGGAATGTTGCTGACAATCTCAGCGTGATAATGCCTTTACCCTATGGAATACAGTTTTGAAACAGCTGAAATACTGCTTTGAAGCAAGAAGAGCTGCACCAAGTTGCTGTTTGTGTGAGAGAGACTCTGCTCTGCTACCTCCTGTACCCAGCTGAGCCGTTCCTGTCACGATGGAGCTCCCCTCGTTGCCCTCTAAAGGCAAACAGAGACTCATGAGATGGATGGCACCTGCAGTAAAAGTAAGCTTTGCACAGATAAGGCAACGTCAAATTCAGTGTCACAACGAGCATATGAGGAAGTTATGAGGAAGAATTTGCAAATATTTTTTTTTCTCTCTCTGTTTTTCTCAGCAGATGGATTTGTTTCCTTATCTGCAGTAATCTTCCAGCCATTTTAGGTTTTCTCCTCCCTTAGTTGTGGAAAGCAGTACGTTTCTTCAGAGTTGTTTGACCATTACTTTGATGATACTCCCAAGCACTATTTGGATAGCAAACCAGTCTAGTCAGCATTTTAGCTTAAGATGATTTATCCAGAGCAAAGGCCTGGCAGGATATTTGTCTCCCAAAGCTTCTTAAAAGTAGCCCTCCCCAAAATTGATTTGCCAATTTGTTCAAAATTGTATCAGAATTCAGGTGGACGCTTGAATGGATGAAACAGCATCTAAAATATGACATCTTGCTTATGACACTGTATATAAGACTGGTATTTAAACCTTAATCTCCAGTGAATAAGGATCTCTCCACAAAGCTATGTAAGAACAAACGCGGTGAAGTGATTGACTGAATCTGACTATGTCTTAAACACTGGCCTAGAACTTGTCCTCAAGGGGAGACACAAGAAACCCTATTTCGAGCTTTTTTTTTTTTTTTTTTTGGTCTCCTGTCCTCATTCCCACGGTACAAAAATGCCCACCTACTTCACTTGTGCAGTGTTAAACCACTTAATCCACAGAGGCTGTTCATGCTTTCGGCTTCAATCACAACTTCTGACAAAGACTTTTCCAATCTAATTGTAAGTTATGTAAAAGAATATATCCTTTTGCTAACTTCAAATGAATTGCTTTCAAGTTATTATATAGGCTTATCTGGTATTATTATAAAACAGAAGTAAAATGGCTTTTACTGTCAGTAATTTCTTTGCTTTTTTTTTTGCCTTTTTTTTTTTTTTTTGATTGGTGGCTCAGTTATATGTCTCTTCATTCCTTCTCAATGGAAAATAAATATCAACATTTTATATAGAAGTCTAGTTTTTCCTGTAATCTAAAACCCCCTTATTTGTTCTAAAGGGACATGACGAGAACCGTACTCTGTATCACAAGATCTACTGTGCCATTAAAATATGATAGTTATCTTGTATATTGGATAATATATTATCCAATCAACTGGGTTTTGTGGTAGTTTCTGGAAATCCTAGTCCGTCTTCTCTTTTGTGTGATTTTCAAATGTTGCCAACCCAATATTTGCCCCGTTTTTCACAACCTATAAATATTATGGCAACGCGGAGTGTCACTTTCCAAACAGAAAATGTTTACCAAGATGCAATGCTGACAGTTGATTCCTGTTTAGATAACTTTTATTACCAATTTTGGTGCTAAAATATCTTTAAGCTTGAGATTAAAAGAATGTCTCAAAACTCCAATGTTTAAAAATCATGCTTCTGCAATGAAGAAAGGCCACTCCTTTGCTACTAAGAAGCAAAATATTGTCTATATATACTTGATTTTAGCTGCGGATGCATTTTTGCTTCAACGTATCTGGAGCAAGGAAATGAGAAAGGAGGAAGTAATCCGAAATTGAAATATAAGTTTCCTAAAGTAAAAAAATTAAGTGGCTTTATAAATCACTCAGAGCTACCGAACAAGTGATGTTTGAATGCTCTCTCCAAATGTATCAGTCCATACTCCTTAATAAGTCAGAGATCACCTATTTTAAGTAAAAATCTCAGGTTTGCTTGTTCTGGGGACCCCACTTTCTCATTAGCAGGTAGTTCAGAGAGTCAGGTAAAAGAATTAGCCAAAAGTTTAAGTGTTTACTTCAGAAACTGGAGCAATTTTTCTGAAAAGCCTCTTTCTTTAGGGAGTTTCAGTTTCTGTTTTTCCCTTCTTTTTTCCTTTTTTTAAAATGCTTTTTCTCACTCATCTTAGATAGCACCTGAAACACTTTGAAGTAAAATAAGAAGAGTAAAGAAATCAGCCATTTCAACAGCGGTTAAACTGTAAAGAGTTTTGATGGCTATATGTGAATGAAAATTCTTTATAGCCATAATTATATTAGCAATAATATTAGTCAAATCATAATGAATATAAAAATAAAGCAGTAACATTAAATTTGTGACCCATTTACTTATAGGATTATAGGTAGCACGGATAGTATTAACTTGTGGTCCTAGATCTCTCCTGATAGTCAATGTTACTTAACCTATGTTTTGGGACTGTTGATGGACTGGGATTATGCACAAATGTGTAAGAGAAAGACAACGTCCGCCCAAAAGAAATTACACTATACAGATAGACAGAGGGACAAGAGGCAGCTGTAGATGGAAGAAAAGGTAACAAGACAGGATCTGTCAGCGCAGGGGACAGTAGTCAATACCCTGCCAGCTTTACGATGAACACAAGCTGATAAGAGTTTGCTTTCCATGTTTATGTGGGAAAAGGGGGAAGAGCCTTGTTTAATTCCAGCTGTGTTAACAGCTGCCCTACCGACACCAGTGCTTTAGCTCTGTCATTTTCTGTAAGTATCTGTATACCAGTATGCTGCATTATAAATCAAATAGTAATGGGTTCCACAAAATACAGACGCAGGCCCTTAATTTCTCAACATACACCTACTTGAGTAGTTCTCTGCACATGACTATTTGCAGACACCAGGGTTACTCAGCTGAATAAATAGTAATATGTATCTCTATACACATACATGCATGTATCTGCAGCTGAGCTGCTTAGGTTGGATTAGAACCAGGTATCCTGAAAACAAATGATCGATCCTTTATTCCATCAGTAATTACAATCTTTCAGTTCACCAAATTTCCTCCTTGAGTTCTTATAAGTTCTGACCTCTTCTTGTCCTTAAACACTTCCAGAACTGTGGTAGATAAAATAAAAAATAGATAGATTTTACATAGGCAGGATTAATTTATATAAAACTCAGTGAAGTCTTTTAAATAATTTTGAAACAGGTGGTTAATTTATTAACACATGTTGCTGGGAACCTAAATCCAGGATTGAAAGGCATGTCTGTCTGGGTATGTAGGAAATACCCTTATCTTCTAAGTGCTGCCTGCTGTTTTTTAAAAAGAGTGGCAGATGGCAGAATTATGTTCATTTTGAACAAAAGAAAGGTTTCCCTGCATGGTCATCGTACAACATCACATTCTCAAATTATGAGTACAAAGCTTCCATTTCAATCAAGCAGTTTTTAATTACAGGGAAAAATATTGAAATATATTAGTCCGAGAACATGGCGGGGGGGGTTATTTATTTTTAATTTGCAAAGCAGACTGAAGTCTAAGGCAACCCTGATTTATTACACTGCACGCCTTAGCAAACTTCACAGACTTGATCAGAGGTAACAACCTCACCCAAAGGATAAAGATTCTCAATCCCTCAGGCAGATTAAAAAAAAAAATCTTATTATTGATCGCTTTTAGGAAAAAGAAGACAAGAATAAATCTGCACCAACTTCTATCTAAAATGAATAATCACTTTACAACTTGTCCTGAAACAAGAGACTTTAAGGTTGATTCAGAATGGCATGTTATCATGTTTAATTTCCCTCCTCACTCTATTGATAAGGTGACGATATCCTTGACTGCACACATACATCACTGAGTAGCCATAGCCTGAAATAAAGAACAGCACCAAGAGGGAAAGTTAGAGTGAAATGTCTCTTTTATCACTGAGCAGGGGAGGACATTTACGCACTCCTTTCCTAATAAGCAAATCAACAATCAAAGGCCAGGAAATGCCCCAAACCCAAGCCCCAAAATCTTGAGACACACCAGTGCCCCACCTGCTGTTTGAGTTGTGAGAGTATCCTCAGTAAATAGCAGTGAAGTTGCAGTTAGTGCTTCTAGTAATACTGCCAGAGTGCCAAAGTCCTACAATAAAAGGGACTTAGAATGCTCAGCTCAACACATCACAGAGATCCCTGATTTTCAGACCATGACAGGGAGAGACTCCCTGTGAGCTGTGCGGCTGATGCTCATACCCTGGCACAGACGCCTCAGAAAAACCTTGGAAAGGAAGACCTATCTCCAAAGCTGAAATGTGTTTGTCATGCCTAAGCAGCTGATCTTTCCGTCTATCAGAAGCTGGTTCCCACAAGTACCCCCCTCCTGTGTGTATGAAACACGGAGGGTGGCCTTTTATCTGTTTTGACATTTCCACACAGCTCCACAAATTATCTTCTGCTTCCACAGGATAAGAGTGGCAGGACAATCGGTGTGCTGTCAGCCTGGGCCAGATATTTGTTAAGATAAATGCATTGCCATTTGGATTCCTCCATCACCTCACAGAAATATTGTCCCTCGGAAAGCCAAGAACCACTATGGCGCTCTTCTCTTTTCTTTCCAAATTACAGGAAAAATAAAAATATGGTTATTAATATTTAATTAAAAGTAACTGGGCATCCAAAAGAGATAAAACCGAATGAGATAGGATGCAGGGTAGAAGTAATAATGTATTGGAAAGAAGAAGTAAAATGAATTGCCTATAAAGAAATAGAAGTTTGAAAATAAGGTCTATAATTCTTGCTCAATAATGTTAATGAAAATTACTATAATTGATGAAAATAACCATCATGTCAAGCAGTTATTTCTAGATAATTATTTTTTTCTCCAGCAACGCTCCTTCCCATTTCACATCTAAGATTTCAAACCTACTGGCAGGAGTGAACCATGCAGTTCCGTTTCCATCTTGCTTGTGAACTCCACATAGGTACCACCACACTGCTGGGGTTGTGGCACTTTATTTGGAAGCCCGCGAGACTTGACTCACTCTTGCAGCTTTGCTTCAAAATAGATTAAGCTAGAGGTGAAGAAAGCCTTTAAATGTTTTTCAGCTGCAAGCCAGACATGGTGGATAAAACTGACTAATGTTAAAACCCATATTGTCACGGCCAATAACCCGGCTTTGTCATAACACAGAAAGGTGGAAGAACAATGTTGACCTGCATTGGCCAGCTTTGGAGAGGAAGAGGAAAAGTCAGCATTATCTCCTGCCATGCCTAAAAACAGCAGAGCCAGTGCTGTCCTTCGGCGGCTGTGCGGTACGCATGGCTGTGAGCCTGTCTCTCCGACATAATATCTCCAAATAAGTAAAAAAGTGTCCTAGCTCATGTGCTAAGTGCATGTCTTCTAGAACCTTTAAGCCCTAAATTCATTCTCTACAGACTACTTCAGTATTTTATGTAACACTAACCTACACATAAAATAATAATGAATACAAAATGCCCTAAATATCTCAACACCCTCAAATCGCGTTTTTTTAATAAATATATTAGTAATTTAAATCTTTCTGAATTTCTTTATATATAACGCAATTCTCCATTTTCCTCAGACTTTATAATAGAATACAATTTTCAGAAAAAAAAGAGGCGATTTGTCCACACAGAGGGCAATACACACACGACAGTAACAAAACCTGCTTTATCTTCTGGAGCTTGAAACTATTGGTCTGAACTGAGCTCAAGAGATTTACCTTTAGCTTAAGCATATCATGTTAGGAGACAAACCGTGCCTTACTACAGAGCTGTTGTATTGGGTGAAATTATATCGTGAGGAAAGGCAACTCCTTTCGGCATCCCCCCCATAGCCTTGGTGTCTCCAGTGCCCTCGAGGTTTTGCTTTGCTGCTGAAACTCAGCAGTCCCTTCGTGGTCCTGGAGGCAGCCTCAGCCCCCGTGGTCCCCATGAGATACCAGAGAGGCATGGAGGGTAGCCCTTGGTGGCAGCCCTGAGATGGCATGGAAGTCTTTGAGGTTGGAGAGCAGGACATCTGTGGAGCCTCAGCCTGACAGTATTGTCTCTCAGTCTTCCCCCCTTTTCTTTCAATCTCTACATGTGGGATGCCTGTTTCTGTGTTTTCTAGGGCTTGCTGCGGATGTTTCCTTTTTTTCCCTTCTCCTTTTCCTTTTTTTCCCTTCTCCTTTTCCTTTTTTTCCTTTTCCTTTTATTTGTTTTCCTTTTTTTCCCTTTCCCTTTCCCTTTCCCTTTCCCTTTCCCTTTCCCTTTCCCTTTCCCTTTCCCTTTCCCTTTCCTTTTCCTTTTCCCTTTCCCCCTTCCCCATCACTCCAGAAGTCTTGAATCTTCGATAATTTTCTTTTGCACATATGACGCTTGTGCCTAATTTCCAGTTTCGGATTTCAGAAGAGCACAGAACCAGCTTGTACTTTAAAAATAAAATACAGTGGCACCCAGCCACTGTAATCAAATTAGTATTTTTACTACCAGCACTAGAAGTGAAGAGCATACATTACAATTCAACTCTAGAACATGTTTACTCTTTTTCAACTGGAGAATTGGTAGGAGTTGAATATATGAAACTGTTAAAAGCCCATTTAAATAAAACATTGGCAAGGGCCCCAAGCCAAAGCCCAGGGATGTCAATGAGAGACATTTTCTTGGCTTCAGTGCACTGCATGGCTGGCTTTAGAGAAACAGAGGTTTTTCCAGTTATATAAAAGCAATTCTGGGGTAGTCATTTGGTTTTCAATAAAATCAGTCTTGCGTGTCTGATAGCTTAGCTCATACAAAGCTCACAGGTGACTGCATGACCACCCACAGGTTGCTAGAGAAAACAAGGGCCACACACCAGGCCAATAATGAGCAAAAGTAAAGTATATGTCACAATTCATTAAAGACCCATTACCTAGAAAGTAAAAAAAAGGTAAAACAAATGAGCAGTAAAAAGATCATGTGTCAGAACATGTTTTCAGAGTACGGTTTAAATACGACAAATACAGAAGATGCTTATACAAAAATGTTGGATAAAATACGTATTTTTCAAACTTCTTTGTTGAATTTGGGAAGAAGCACATTAGGAGATGAATGTCAAAACAGGTCTGTCTTGAGTGTTCTTCCATTTTTCCTGGTGACCTGTACTCTGCAAATTTATATGGGACATACTAGAATGAAACAGGGGCTGCTGTGGGTCTTCTCAGGATGTTATACACTGTTTCATGCAACAGTTGATGAATCTATGTGGGTCGTCATGTTAGTATAGTGAGACTGCTGATCACTTTTCATAGTAGTATTACATTAGACCCCTTCAGGTACCCTATTAATATTGTGGTTAAAAAACAAACAAACAAACAAACCACCACCAACAAAAAACCAAAACCCAAACCCAAGTTTGTTGCAAACCTGGAGAATGTATCCTAATGTCCTGAAGATTTCTGACTTATTTACTCTGCAGAAAGCAGCCTTTTTCTGAGTGCAGGTTGTTAGAACCGCCATGAAGAAATCACCCAGCTGTGCTGATTGATTACTACAACACATGCTCACACACTTTATAGCCTTTCATGGGTAGTTTGATCTGCAGAATAGACTTGTTTGCTCAGGAAGATGAAATTACTTAACTTTCATATGCCAGTTAACTTATAAAGTCCAGTCCACACAGCTTCTGCACCCAGCCGTCTTCATAGTAAGGGCTCGTATAAAGATCTGTCCCTGGCTGTTGCAGTGTACGTACATGGGAGGGTCGCAAGTAATGGTGGTAGTAACTGTTATTATCTGCCTTTTTTCATGTGAAAGGAAATAACCTCAAAGTTACTGTGCTACTGTCTTCCACACAACTTACATCGCATATGCAGAAACAGAGGAAACAAAAACTCTGTTTGTTGTACTACAAGCCGAAGAATTTTGCATTCTTCCTTCTTGCTCCCCAGTAAGAAGACTGTGGTAAGAATGAAAAAGAATAACCCCAGTGCTTGGCGAAAAAGGCTGTATTGCCTCCGCATCAGTTTTTCTGACAGGTACTCCATGTTTCAAATAGACATGAAGGTGAACCCCTTTTCATTACAGCACCTTATGAGCATCATTTTCCTGCTCCATCATGCCTAAGTACTTGCAGGTAGATTATCTTTGTTACTGAGATAAAAACATCCCGAAGGGTCACTACTCTCATGTCTATAAACATCTGAACTGCTTGGTAATTAATTTACAATATTATTTCATTTGTGTGGTATATTGAGTGCCCAAGTATATGAGCAGTATATATATAGTGAAGGCACTTCCTATGTGTTGGGGACATATTTTCAGAGCATTTTTCCATGTGTTTCATCCATAGTTTTTGGGCAGCTGTTTTGCAACTGGAATTCTTCTTATGGCTTTGAATATAATCTCTTTTCACATGTGCATAAATACCCCTGGTGGAATGAGATGCACCATCATACAGCTGCACCAAAATTAATTAAATGCTCTTCTCTCTGGGATTAGCAGAACCACGGTTTGAAAGAAACCAAGACCAACAGGTGGACATAGATAAAATTATTAATGGAGAGCTTTTGCAGAAGGTGGATGTTGTCTCATTCTTCAAAGATATTTCCTGTATTAGTGTCTGAGGCAGAAGGCATGGAGATGACACTTCTCAGCTAGCAGAAGGCTTTCTGCCACCGTGGGGCAGGTGACACCATCATCAGTATTGCCCACCCAGTGAGAGGTCCACACCCTTGTGACCTCCCGAGAGCCACTCAGCCATGCTGTGAAAGCAGTGAGGGACAGCAAGACTCACTGCTGCTGGTCTGGAGGACTCTGTCTGCCCACCAGCCCCACAGACAAGGCAGGGTTTCTCAAAGAAGCCAACCCTGCAGCCCCACTGCTGATACCTTGCCATCTACACCCCACACACTCTGGGGAGCGTTCCGCCCCCTGCCGGGGGAGGAATAATCCCTGGCACAAGTAGAGTCTGGAAAGCAGATCTGCAGAAGAGGACTTTGGGTCCTGGTGCGCACCAAGCTGACCATAAGCCAGCAACGCACCCTCACAACAAAGGACAACAGCCTCCTGGACTGCACTAGGGAGACCATTGCCAGCAGGTCTGAGGAGGTGATCCTTCCCCTCTGCTCATCCCTTCGTGTTGGCTCCAGCGCTGGACTATGCAGTACAGGCGAGACATGAGCACGCTGGAGTGAGTCCAGGCCCACTAAGATGGGGACTGGAGCATCTATTGTATGAGAAGAGGCTGAGAAAGCTGGGACTGTCCGGCCTGGAGAAGAGAAGGTTTAGGGGAATTCTATCGGTGGTCATAAACACCTGAGGGAAGGGAATGAAAGAAAGGGAGCCAGGGTCTACTCAGTAATGCACAGTGAACAGACAAGAGGGAATGGGCACAAAGTGAAATACAGGAAGTTCCATTTAAACATAAGACAAAAGTTTGGGGTTTTTTGTTTTGTTTTTTTTTTTACAGGGAGGATCGTCAGGTTGACTACAGAGGTTGTGCAGTCCTCATCATTGGTCCTGGGAAATCAGTTGCAGGTGCCCCTGCTTGAGCAGGGGGATTGGACAAGATGACCTGCAGAGGTCCCTTCCAAACTCAACCGTGCTGTGATTTGTAATATTGCATGTGTCTAGAAGCCTTATTTTAGATTAAACTTTTTCCTCAAACAAAGAGTCTTCAAATGCTTTCCAAATCCTTATGCTTTTACCTGCTATACGAATGCAAGGCACACATGCAGAAAAGAGCAAGAGGAAAGCTCTTCAGTCCAGCAGAGGAGCTTCCATACCAAATATGGCTACACGTTAAGAGGTCAGGACAGAGATTCAATAAAGTTAAAAACCACTCATTGTCATAGAATTACGTGTTTATGAACTGCCTGTGAATAGAGTTATTTTGGAAACCTGAAGGTGATCATTATCTCAAAAGGAAGGATGCTCGCTCTGCCAGATGGTTAAGTGAAGCAAAACTCCCTTTCTTGGAAACAGTGCCCTTATAGCTAATGGAGGGAATCAGAGAAATCATTTGTATGGTACGAAAGGACCAGGTTTCACAAGGCCAAGAGATGCTTTTGAGCCCTCTATTTCTGTTATACTTGGAAACATATAAAGGAATACAACAAAGTTTTAGAGCCACATGAGGATTTGATAGTCTTGTTAATGGTTTGCCTTCTGTATGACATCAAATCTTCATGAGACTTCAAACAATCTCTCATCTTCATGATAGAACTGCCACAGAAATGGTAGCACTTCTCTTTAAATTTTTAAGTTTTTTACCTCTTTGTCCAAAATATTCCTGCCCCAAGTTCAGTCAGAACTGACAGGAAGAGCAAGAAATTATTTCTGTCTTAAAACTTCTATTGCTTGAGAAAGCTATTTGCTTTTTGGGCTATAAGTTTTATCAGAATGTTGTAATTTTAAAGTTTTCTCAGTACCAATAATGAGTGTAAAGACAGATATCAGAGCAAGAAATAGTCTTTAATCCAAGACTAAAGACTACCACAGACTCCTTTTGCAAACGGGTTCTTGTTTCCAGACTTGGAAGGTGCAGACATATGGAACTGTATAAATGTGTCCCTTTCACATGTGGATATAATGTTTTAAGCGGTTTATATAGGCTTCTACGTTCCTTCTGAGAGCTGAACATTGGTGACTATTGCCGTGTCTTTTGAAAAGAAGCATTCTAAAAATGGATTGAAACTCCCAGGTGCTCCTGGTTGTTTTGTTTTGTTTTGTTTTGTTTTGTTTTGTTTTGTTTTGTTTTGTTTTGTTTTGTTTTTAGAGCACATAGGCATTTGCAAAGTTATAATGTTGTAGATACATAACAAGTTATAACCACTTACTTGCAATGACTCTTGACTTTGATACTCCTGAGTATCGTATCCACCCCAAATTCACTATACAAAAATTTTGGCACCATGATACAAACTGTATGTGCACTTCTTACATGTAAGCTACTAACGTTCTCATCCCCAAAGATCAGTCATCTCAGGGGAAAGAATGTGGCAGCTGTGGTTACGCTACACATAATAAAACCGCACAGGCATATTACAACAGAGGTTCCTGTTTCAGTAAAAAGAGATTTCAATTCGGTTCTTTAGCACCTCTTGATGAGCTATAAGAACAACAGAGGACCTCTTCTCCTTTCCCTTGGCTGATTGCCCAACAAATTTTGCTCACTCACAACCCTGAAGACAGCTCCTGATGGTGTTTTGATGTTTCTGCAGACCTATTACTGTATTGACTGTATGGCAGCCAAAACATGTATTTGTGTTCTCATTTTTCCCCTGCATTCCTTCCACTCAATCAAACAGGCACACAAACTTCCACTGAACAGAAGAATGCTTTTAAGGCATGTTGGTGCTCCTGGGGATGGTGTCGTAAGAAATCTCTTTCTCTGTAAAGAAACTCATTTAGCTGACTGCTGAGACTTGATGTTTTTGCCTTTCTGTCCTTTTGTTTTGTGCTGTTTTGATTTTCCCCACCCTCAACATATAACATCCATACTTACCTTGGCATGGAAATTACCATGGTAAAAAAAATATTTACTTCGTTGCAGCTTCTTCCATCCTATGAAGTATTTAGTGGGAGTGGTGTCTTATGTGGTGTAGAGTACTGGATTTTTAATTTGGAGTGAATTGCTGGGGATGATTTTTTCATAAGGTGCAACTGTCCGTTTGAATTATCATCGGATTATATTACTTGCTGCAGACACAAAAGAACCAAACGTGTCTCCAAAGCACTTCTCAACCTGTGGGGTACGCACAAAATTAGACCAAAGTTTACTCTATGTCCCTTACACAGCACTACAATCCCACACTGCCTTACCTTTTTAGCACCACAAGGTTTCAGTTACGAAACTTAAGTTCCTGAGAGCTGCTGTGTATCAGCAGAATTACTTCCAGTCTATAAAGACAACTTCATTGCCATGCCCTTGCTTTAGCTCATTTTCCTATCCGTATTTAGAATCATTTACAATAAACCTCTGGCTGCATCAAAAGCCCTCTCTGTGCCTGCCTTTTCTTCTGGTGATCATATAATGGCACCTGAGAGCACCTCTGATGAAATCTCCTTTTGGATGGAGGGTCTGGTCTCTTCTGGAGGTGGACCAGAGCCAAGGCAGCTGTGTCAACCACTGGGGATCTCAATTCAATTTTCAGCTCTGCTACTGGTTTCCAGGGTGACCTTGACAAAGAGCACTTAGTCTTTAGGCTCCTGTTTTCTATTTGGATTAATTCAGATTAATCCTGATTGGATTAATTCTATTAATTCAGATTAATTCTATTTGGATTAACACAGATTAATCCTGATCTTCTTGTTTTCCTATTATAATATCAGTGTTTTGAGGCAGGTAGAATATGCTGAAAACCAGTCCCAGCTGTCAGGGTCTTTATTGCTTGGGTACTGCCAACTTTCTTTGCAAGATCAGATTTTTACTCTGACTTACTACCAATATTGAAAGCAGAACTGGAAGCGTTCAGTCTGCCTCAAACCATTGCGATTCTGCAGTCTGTTCATCAGTAAGCATTTATCCATGGCTCATTACTAGAAAGACAGTTAGACAGATCTGCATACATAATGCTCCTAATAAGCATTTACTTAGTGTTTCCTAAATGGCTCTTTACTGAAATAGAGAGATCTGATTGTACACTTTCATATGTTAGACGTAGCTGGAGGCACGGAGCATTAAAGCAGGCACTGTTAAGCAGTTCAGCACTGATGCCTAATACCACAGCACAAGCTGTCTGTACAACGGGATATGCTGTAACATTAACGTTTCTAGACATCTCCCTAGAAAATCAAGACTGGTGAAGCTGATAGAGAGGCAATGATATCACAGTACGAACCATAGATTTATCTACCTTGAAATGATTCCTCATTGATACTCATCGTTTAAAGATAATGGAGAACATGGGAACTCTCTTTGCAAACAAAACATTGAAAAAATAGGGAAACTGGGAACTAGCTTTGGGAACGTGGGGAACATTTATTTTATCCTAAACCTTGGGCCAGATCCAGGTTTGCATTTTGCAGGATTTCCTGCAGCATTATTCTGGCCCAGCCTGAACATGCTTCCACATTTGTGTGTACCTCTATGTAGGTGAAGGCTAACTGAGAAAAAAGTTACATAGGTGATCAACGTTGTATTTTGTAACTGAATCTTCCTACCAAAAGCACATCCTTGTTCCTGCTGCATCTGCCAAGCTCAGTGTAGTATTCATTCGACTCCTTAAGGCTGCTTGAGGAATCCAGATCCCCATGATTTATTCTGTCGTCTGAAAGTGGGAATACCTCTGCTACGCCTCCTTATCATATTTATTCGATTAAAAATAATAAAATAAATATTTTAAAGGTTTAATTTTTTAGTTCAGAGAGAATATGCCCACGTGAGAAAGAAACATTAACTTTTTGCTACTTAGCAACTACTGAGTACCTGAAAGCCAAAGCAGTAAATGCTTTAGGGTTGTTTGTCTAGTCTCTTTATCCAGGAAGGTAAATAATTTGTTGTTATTAGTCGTATCAGATATCAGGGATGCAGCAGACCTTTTCTCCTAACCTTTGAATTATACAAAACCTGTAACATGACCCATGCCATGTCTAGTAAAAACCTTGTTAGAGCTGCTGAAATAGTCTCAAATCCTAACGACTGCAGTTAAATTTGGGGGTTGGTATCTTATCAGGTTTAAGCCCCGAGTAACATAGCCAAAATGAACATTGTGTTATAAAAAAAAACCCAGAAAATTATCGTTAAAAATACAAGGCTTCAGAAATCGGGCTGTGTAAGAATTGAGTTTGTCTACGAGTCCCTGACGGTTAGCACTATGGTGCAAATGCTGAACGACGTTGCATCATTTCCCTATAGACAGGCAGCTGGATGTTTAGCCCTGCTGACGTGACGGTGCCTGGGTAGAGCCGAGAAGCACATGAATTGAGGGATGAAACATGCTAAATAAAGCCAAAACTCCAGGTAATTCAGGTTCCAAACCAGCAAACTGCTGCTGAGTCTGTTTCTCAGGGACATTCATCACAGTCAAATTTGCGTGGCAAGGCAATATGTGGCCCCTCAGTGACAGAAGGGCCCTAAATAAAGACTAAAGCACCAGCTCTCTTCAACAAGGAGGGGGAAGGAGGTGGGGGAAAGAAGGTGGCGGTGGTGTGTGTTTGCTTCCTTGTGTAATTTTTAAAGATGTTTATGTATATAGATAGAGCTTATTTAAAGGATAATTTTGCTCTTGTGATATGTGCCCTCATGTTATAAAGCTTCACTGGATGAACTTTATTTGCAAGTCTCTCAAACAATTGCACCTCAAGCAGAGACTCTGAACAGCAGAATTCACCTCCAAGTGCTAAGATGTTGGAAAATGAAAAGCATCTAAAACCGTAGTTTGTAATAAGCATTAGTTAAATCATTAGTTAAATGATCAAAACTACTTTATATAAGACCAAGACCACAACAAGGGTTAAAAGCTAAAGCAGCTGCAGTTAGTTGCAGAAAGTTTGGCTAGAGGCAGAGACATTGTACCTTGCATTTATACAGCTTGATATTACCACATATATAAATAAGGGGTTTAAATCCCACTGATTAAAAAATTTCTATCAATCAGCCTGATTTTCACCAGAATTCAACAAAATTAAAAAGTGACAATTGTCTGCTTTGTATTAGAAATAATATTTTAAGTTGTTTATGAATGGCTCTTCTTTTTTCACTCCAACATGCTGTAATAGTAGCAACCATAATTGTTAAGTAATAATTGTATTCATAAAGCCAAGATGGAGCGATGTAGGTGTCCGAGCTATTGAGCCTGGTATTAAACAATAGTCACATTCCAAGCCTTTGAGTTATGGAATAAAAGTACCCCAAACAAAGCAAATAATAAAATACTCTGTCCCTATTTCAACTGTTTTGACACTAATATTTGGAAGTCGATTCCTACCTGGTGGCAGTAAAGATACTTCAGCACAGGCTGATAGACTGTTTCGACAGAAAGCTCTATGGCCGCAGAGAGAAGAGTTTCTGCCAATGTTTCAGACTTGTGGCCCTGATTCAGAGCAGTGCTTCTAGGGGTGTATAAAGCATCGGCTGATGTTCCCTTCAGGGCTCGTGAGCCTGTGCTCAGAGTCTGCGCCAGGGCCAGGGTGCATCTGGCTCACAGAGACCACCCAGGTCTGAGGCCAATGCCATTTACAATAGAGTCACCAGCTGGGGACAACACAAAAAGGGGCTTCAGGAAAATCTGTGTGCTCTGTTGAGGTCCCCGTGCTTAAGGAGACTGAGTTGAAATACTGTACATGTAAATGCAGGCCTCGTATTATTACCTGAGAAATAGGCTTCTTGGCATTCATGAGGCTTAAGAAATCTCAGAAAATATTAGCACATAATTATGTAGCTGACAACTTTTTATTTTAATTTGGATTTGCCTCTCACAGCTACAAAATTCTCCCTGTTACAGCACAACCAGGAGAGCTGGTAGTGTTACTTTGCCATACCCAGGAGACAAATAAAAAAAGAAGCCTAATAATTTTCATGCAATTAGAAGAGACTACGAAATTCAGGACAGGGAAATTATGTATTTACAGCAAAAAAAGAGTGCAGATATGATTCTTTCCTGTGCCACAAAGTTTACAAGAAAAAATCCTGAGGCATGTGGCTCTAAAATGCTGTTTCAGTTGAAAAGCAGAAAAACCCTTCAAACTTTAATAATGCTTTCAGTTTCAGCTAAAAATCTTTCACTGAAAAAAAATACCTTGAATTTTTAAAACCAGAATGAAATAATTTTTTTATTTCTAAATTACGGATTTCCATACTCTGGTACTACTGACTACATCAATTATCACCAACTAGAAAAAAATGTACTATAAATGAAGAGGTGACGGTAACACAGACATTTATGAAATCTCAGTAGGATTCCTGTATGTAGGAATCTCAGTAGGACTTTGAATGTATTTTCCAAGGCAACTTTTCTATGCAATGTTCTTTATGACACTATTTCAATATAAAGAAAAAAGTAGATGTAGCAAGAGACAATAAGGTTGAATATACCAAGAAAAATTTGTTGCAGTCGTTATTTTTTGGAGTAGTTCTTTGTAGTGTGAACCCACTACAGAAATTGTAAAGAGAGAAAGCATTTGATCAGTAGCCAACAAACGAGTAGAGTCTCCTTCAAATAAACTATAGTGTGCAGAAGAATATTTTCTAATGCCAAAAATATTATATCCTAAAAACCCATATTTGTGAAAGATAGATTTTTTGGAATGAGTCCAAACTTAAGGTTTTCCTCTGAAGGTCTAGGGGAAGAAGACGAGATGCTTCCAGAAATGCATGCTAAACCATGAAGTTAATGTTGGTCTGCCCTCCCTTTTCAAGAAACAAACAAAGCTTAAACCAATTTTTTTTCCCCGTTTTCTGGATGATTCTATTCTGCGATATCCAGTCTGAAGCTGCTCATACTCTCAGAAACTGAAAAAGAGCTACAAATGGAGGCTCCCTCATGTATTCTTTCAGCAGTACAAGTCCTGGCTGATTCTTAAAGCCATGTAGCATCTCACCTCTTGCTTGTCTGCTCTTTCCTTAGGCAGACCTTCGGACTGCTTCAGCTGCTGCTCATCATTGCTGTGTTTATGAGTGGTATGCCGCACCAGACTCAGGCGCTGGACAGAGTCTGCCGCCCTACAGAGAAGCTCTCTGCATTTTATCAGTGGTACGCAAACATCTTAGAGAAGGGAATATCACGCTGTGGTGGTATGGTCACAGTAGCACAGATATGCTTAGTAACTCCGATTAGATTGCACAGTGCTCCTCAGGCAGGTGGTTCTGCCACTGAATTGGCTTTGGAGAGAGGCTTTACAATTTGCCCTACCTTTTGTGCTCCTTTTGACCACACATTTCCAGTAACGTTAGGGTTAAACTATTTGGTATTCATTGTTTTCCTTCTGGCACCTCACCCATTTAAAATGACTCATATGCTGAAGCACTGTGTTATACAAGCAGCTTAATCTCTGCTTTCCTTCTTATGCATAAGAGGGAGGCAGTATTCCCAACTCCCACATTAATGCAGCCCCCTACGGTTAATATCTCCCGCTGGAAGGCAAATAAAAGCATTCTTAAAAAGATAATGCTAATGAAAAAATGCTGTGTCATTATAAAGGTTTGGGATAGTTACCAACATTTATGAAATTTTTTTTTTCTGTGCAGAAAGAGTCCTTAAATCTTACCCAGAAATGGAGCGGTGTTCCAGCCAAGCTAGGAAAAAAATTCTTTTCCTTTGGAAAGAGACTTCTCTATTACACCATCTGTCTTCATCAGCCTTCTCCTGGTCAGAAGCATTTAAAATAATCTATCTAATAAAGCCCCTTGGGGAAGCCCTGTCTTGGTGTATGTTTGGCTTTAAAGCCAGTTTGTTGGTGACATACAGTGAGCCAAATTAGCAGATGACACCCACAGGGAAATTCTGCTTGTTTCCTCAAAGGTCAACTCAGTAAAGATGGAAACATCTTAGTTTGGGCACGTGACTTGGGTACTCAAAAGCGCTGCAGTGACAACTTCACTGTTGCCATATGCTCTAACCATCTGGATTGATTACGTGTGATGGATGTGCTAGAGCACTTTTTTCACTTAGTATTTCTAACTAGAACTGTGCAACTTTTGTAAAGAAACCCTCATTACTGGAAAATTATGTTGAAAATAACAACATAAACCTCATCACATTTATAGCAAAAAAAAAGAGATATGAAGACTTTGTGGACTTGCATCAGGCATTCAACTGCTTGGGCATAGTAGTATTGTTCAATGCCCAAACTAGAAGGTAGGAATGTATCTTTCAAAAGTTCAGCCATTTATAGGCCGTGATGCTAATTGACTTCATTCGTTCATAATAAGCTTTGCTAGCTAAAAAGCTTTGCTGTGGAACAAATACAAAATTAAAATTTCAAAGTCTCTCAAGTACAACAGGGTGGTCACAGATACTGATAATCCAGATCAGATCAGCAAATTCGGACTTCCATACTTTTGGGGCATGCTATTACACTGACCTGTATTTCAACAGCTTATTACACAGGAAAGAAAGAATGTGATAAATTTTCAGGCTAATGCTAAAGACAGGGGAGGATGTCAACTGATTTGCTTCATAGATTTGCTTAACCGTGTTTTATAGTTAATGTATCGGGTTTGTGTATCAAGGTTTTGGTAGCGGGGAGCTACAGGGGTGGCTTTTATGAGAAGCTACCAGAGTCTTCCCCTATGTCTGATAAAGCCAATGTCAGCCAGCTCCAGCAGGACCTGGAGGCCAAGGCTGAGTCCATCAGTGACTGTGGTAGTGCCTCTGTGATAACATATTTAAGACAGGGAGAAAAGCCCTGCAAGACAGTAGTTGGAGAGAAGAGTGAGAATATGTGAGAGAAGCAGCTCTGCAGACACCAAGGTCAGAGAAGAAGGAGGGGGACATGGTGCTCCAAGTGCCAAAGCAGCCCTGCAGCCTGTGATGAAGACCATGGTGAGGTAGGCTGTGCCCTTGCAGGATGGAAGACCATGGAGTAGATACCCCTCTGCAGCCCATGGAGGACCCCACACTGGAGCAGATGGACCTGAAGAGAGAGAGAAGCCCATGCCAGCGCAGGTTTGCTGACAGGACTTGTGACCCTGTAGGGGACCCTTGCTGGAGCAGTCTGTTCCTGAAGGACTGCACCCTATGGAAGGGATCCACGCTGAAGCGATCTGTTCCTGAAGGTCTGCACGTCATGGGAGGGACTCACACTGGAGCAGTTTGTGAAGAACTGCAGCCTGTGGGCGGGACTCACATTGGAGAAGTCCATGGAGAACTGTCTCCCATCAGAGGAACCCCACATTAGAGAAGAAGTGGATGAGGATTCCTCCCCCTGCAGAGGAAGGAGCAGCAGAAACGTGTGGTGAACTGACTGCAACTCCCATTCCCCATCCCCTTGTGCTGCTGGGGGGGAAGGAGGTAGAGAAAAATAGGAGTGGAGTTAAGCTCAAAGAAGGAAGGGGTGGGTGGAAGGTGTTTTAAGATTTGGTTTTCTTTCTCATCACCCTACTCTGATTTGATTGTTAATAAATCAAGCTAATTTTCCCCAACTTCGGTCTGTTTTGCCTATGATGGTAATTGGTGAATGTCCTGGGTTTGGCTGGGATAGAGTTAATTTTCACAACAAACTGGGAGAAGGCGCAGCCAGGACAGCTGGCCTGAACTAGCCAAGAGGATATTCAATCCATATGACAGTGCATAGCTGGGGGAGCTGGCTGGAGGGAGGAAGGATCACAAGAACAGGCTGAGAGTCAGGTTCCAGGTAGTGAGCAATTGTATTGTGCATCACTCTCTTTATATATTCTTTTATCAGTATTATTGTTATTGTTGTTTCTTTTCTCCCCGTGTTGTTCTATTAAACAGTCCTTATCTCAACCCATGAGGTTTTATCATTTTTTTCAATTCTCCTCCCAGTCCCACCGGGGGTTGAGGGGGCAGTAAGTGGCTGCGTGGTGCTTTGTTGCCAGCTGGGCCTAAACCATGATGCTGAGTGATGTCTCCCTGTCCTATCTCAACCCACAAGGCTTTCATTATATTTTTCTCTTCACTGTCTGATTGAGGAGGGGAGTGATAGAGCAGCTTTGGTGGGCACCTGGTGTCCAGCCAGGGTCAACTCACCACAGTTATAAAAAATCCTTATTTTTTTTAAAAGGGTATTTTTGAAAGGGTATGATATCCACAGTTTTTAAGAGCATCTGCTTCCTACAAATTACAGCTGGAGAGACTTCAGGTTTAATAGAGTAGTTGAGCTCTTCTAAATATAACTGTCATAACTAATTTCAGCTGTTTTTTTGTAATAAGCATTTGCATGTTTGACAGGTTATTAGTCTATGGTTCCAATCCTCATACTACATATGTTTGATTCTACGGATCTCACGTGTTTTTGACTCTGGAAGGATTGAATAGGAAATGCTGCTCAAAGAGTAAAGGTAAGAAAAACCAACACAATATATACAAATTTGATGAGCTGACCACAAATACTGATGGAAGTATGAGATTCCTAAGATTCACTTTCTCTCTCCCCATCATTTATGCAAATATTCCTCAGTGAAATTTTAGAATATTTCCTGGTGGGCCAGTTTTAATACTTCAAATTTCAAAATTACTTCTTCATATCTCACTAACCTTTTCCCCCTTCATTTTCTTCCATTTCTTCAGAGATTTGCTCATCTGATTTGCTCTGAGAATGTTTTGGTAATCTAACTCAAAAAGGCTGGAAGGAATGGAAAACCAGGATTTAGATCTTGGCATCTTTAATTTATCATTAATAAAGCATGCTTATATAAAAGACAGAGACAAAATGGAATGTGGTGATCTGGATGAATAATGTTCACCAAAGAAAATATTGTGAACATTATCAATTGATCTAATTCGTATTTGAAAATATTTAACAATACATGCAAATCTATTATTTTCAGAGTATCTGCAGTTGACATTTATAGATTTAAAGTAAGTCAACAAAACCTAAGAATGAATGCCTTCGTTGAAATAATTAATGATGAAGCTCAATCACAACTGTCACTGCCCTGGTTTGAGTCAGAACAGAACTAACTCTGTTCAGGGATTTTACTTTCCAGCTCAGTCTCTGCTAAGTGACGGTATTGTATGTATTTGTATATATTTCATTTTATTATATTATTTTCATTAAAGCAGTTTTCCAGTCCATGTCTCTCTCCCTTATTCCCTTTCTCTTCCCCTTTGGGAAGGGACGGGGTGGGGTAATAGAGAGCATCTGCCATTTGTCTAGTGACCAGCCCAGCTATTACCCGTGACAGTCCCACAGATGATTTGCATTTTCAAATTATTACTTGAAATCCATGCACTTGAGATTCTGATGAGTAAGGAGTAACTATTCACTGTCTTTTATAATAGAAGTACCAAGGAACACTCTTTCATGGGCACCCCCTTGCCGTGGGGAAAGAGCTTGCGTGCCCTTGCGAAGTTGAGAGCTATGCTGGTGGTGGCATATGCCTCCGGTAGGGTCTCCCAAGCCTGACAGGTCTCAACTGAAGGGTCAGACAAAGTGTGTCCACGGGCAGGATGGGCTCACTAGCCTTCGGGCAACCATCCTAGGAGAAGGACAACTCTAACTCCAAACCCGGGCAGATGGAGCTCGTTTAGCCCTGTAAGGCCATCCATCTAAGAGAAGGATACTCTAACCAAACCTACGACCTGAGGACTTCGCTGTCACCGTCCAAGCTCGCTAGGCCCTGGCAGATGAACCTCAGGTGTAAAGGGTGGGGCCAGTCTTGCGCACGCTGCGCCTCACCTAAAAAATCCACCGCGCAGGCTTGAAGGGTGTACTCACGTTTGCAAAGCCCTGTAGCGACAGGCAAGGGACGAAACGGCAGGTGGAAAGATGTCACTGGAAGCCGCAGACCCAACCCTGCATGCAGGCGGTTCAGGACATTGGTCGCTTGAGACTGACCCGGGAGATGACAGTCTCGTTCGGCAGCATCCTGAATGACCAAGCAGCCTTTTTCAAGGAGAGCACTGCTTGCTCCACATGGAGAGGGGCCTAGAAAAGGTGGCCTAACCAAAGCTCATCTCCCTTCCAATCCGGTTGGCTAGCCGCGGCCAACGGACATCTTCTTCTGCGGTCAACCAAAGACAAAGAGACAAAGGCATACACCTGCCTCCAAAGGTGTGTCCAGATTGACACTCGCATGTTGGAACATCAGAACCATGCTCGATACAGCAGACAGTGGGCGTCCTGAACGCCGTTCTGCTATAATTGCTCACGAACTGTCATGACTCAACATCGACATTGCTGCTCTCAGTGAAGTTCGCCTTCATGAGGAAGGCAGCCTTAAAGAACATGGTGCCGGCTACACACTGTATTGGTCAGGCAAACCCAAAACCGAAAGTCATCATTCCGGAGTTGGCTTCATGATTAAAAACTCCATCGCCTCTAAACTTGAAAATTTGCCAACAGGTCATTCTGATCGCATTATCTCCTTACGCCTCCCGCTACACAACAAGCAACATGTTGTTCTCTTCAGCGTATATGCCCCAACTCTCCAAGCTGACCCTACAGAAAAAGACAAATTCTACACCGATCTGCGCCGCCTTACTCAAAAGGTTCCTGCAGATGATAAGATCATAATCCTTGGTGACTTCAACGCCCGAGTAGGTAAGAACTCTGAAGCCTGGAAAGGAGTACTAGGCAAGCATGGAGTTGGAAACTGCAATGACAACGGTCGCCTCTTGCTAGAGTTTTGTGCTGAGCAGCAGCTTACCATCACCAACACTATCTTCCAGCAGAAAGACAGCCTGAAGACAACCTGGATGCATCCTCGATCTAAACACTGGCACCTCATTGACTATATCTTAGTGCGCCAGAGAAATGTTCGCGATGTCTGTCACACCCGAGTGATGCCTAGTGCAGAATGTCAAACAGACCACCGCCTTGTGCGCTGCAAACTTAACCTCCACTTTAAGCCCAAACCTAAGAGGGGCGGCATTCTGAGGAGGAGGCTCCAAGTTAACAATCTTCAAACAGCTGCACTGAGAGACAGCTTCCAGGCAAACCTTCAAACTAGGCTTGAAGACTGTCCCATAGACTCTTCTCCTGAAGCGCTTTGGCAACATATTAAAAATAGCATCCTGCAGTCCTCCGAAGAATTCTTAGGGTTCTCCACAAAGAAGAACAAAGACTGGTTTGATGAAAACAATCCAGAGATCCAGGAATTGCTGGCAAAGAAGAGATCTGCTCACCAAGCACACCTCGCTCAACCATCTTGCCATGTAAGAAAAGCAGCCTTTCGTCTTGCATGCAGTAAACTCCAACAGAAACTTCGAGACATCCAGAACAAGTGGTGGCTCAACCTAGCAAAAAAGACTCAACTATGCGCAGATTTGGGTGACCACAGAGGATTCTATGAGGCTCTGAAAGCAGCGTACGGACCCACACACCAAGTTCAAAGCCCCCTACTCAGCGCAGATGGCCAAACGCTTCTCACAGATAAAACCTCCATCCTGAATCGATGGTCTGAACACTTTCAAACTCTCTTCAGTGCCAACCGTGTAGTCCAAGACTCAGGAATCCAGCTCATCCCAAAACAAACGGTGAAAAATGAATTGGATATAGCCCCTACTATGGGAGAGACCCTTAAGGCCATAGAGCAGATGAAAACCGGCAAGGCAGCTGGGGTCGACGGAATCCCGCCTGAAATCTGGAAACATGGAGGCCAAACGCTCCATGCTAAATTTCACGAGCTAGTTGTGCGCTGTTGGGAACAAAGCGAACTACCACCAGATCTCCGTGATGCAATCATCATCACCCTGTACAAGAAAAAAGGAGTAAAGTCAGACTGCTCAAACTACCGAGGCATAACTCTGCTCTCCATTGCTGGAAAAATTCTCGCAAGAATATTATTGAACAGATTGGTACCCGCTATCGCAGAAGAACTTCTACCTGAAAGTCAGTGTGGTTTCAGAGCCAACAGAAGTACCACAGACATGGTATTCGTTCTCAGACAACTGTAAGAGAAGTGTAGGGAACAGAACAAGGGTCTCTATGTAACTTTCGTTGATCTCACCAAAGCCTTTGACACTGTGAGCAGAAAAGGTCTGTGGCAGATCTTGGAACGATTAGGATGTCCCCCCAAGTTCCTCAAAATGATTATCCTGTTACATGAGGGGCAGCGCGGCCAAGTCAGATATGGCGATGCACTCTCTGAGCCCTTCCCAATAGCCAATGGTGTGAAACAAGGTTGCGTTCTCGCACCAACTTTATTCACAATTTTCTTCAGCATGATGCTCCAAAGGGCCACGGCAGACCTCGACGAACAAGACGGCATTTATATCCGATATCGTACCGATGGGAGCCTTTTCAACCTCAGGCGACTGAAGGCCCACACCAAGACCCTGAATCACCTTGTCCGCGAGCTGCTTTTTGCTGACGATGCCGCCCTTGTTGCCCACACAGAAGCAGCTCTGCAGCGCTTAACATCCTGCTTTGCAGAGGCGGCTGAGCTTTTTGGGCTGGAAGTCAGCTTGAAGAAGACAGTAGTTCTCTACCAACCAGCACCACAAGATGATTACCATCATCCCCACATCACCATTGGCGAGTCAGAGCTTCAGTCAGTCCAGCAGTTCAGCTACCTGGGTAGCATCATCTCCTCAGATGCCACGATTGACAAAGAGATCGACAACAGAATAGCAAAGGCAAACAGAGCTTTCGGAAAACTCCATAGAAGAGTCTGGGGCAATAAACACCTGAAGAAAAGTACAAAGATCAGTGTCTACAGAGCCGTGGTACTGTCTACTCTTCTGTACGGGTCTGAATCATGGGTCATCTACCGCCACCATCTGCGACTCCTCGAACGCTTCCATCAGCGCTGCCTCCGCACAATCCTAAACATCCACTGGACTGACTACGTGACTAACGTTGCTGTCCTTGAACAGGCAGACGTCACCAGTATTGAGGCCATGTTGCTGAAAACGCAGCTGCGTTGGGCAGGGCACATCTCCAGGATGGCGGATCACCGCCTCCCTAAGATCGTGTTCTATGGTGAACTTGCCACCGGCTGCCGCAAGAGAAGAGCTCCAAAGAGGAGATAGAAGGACTCCCTGAAACAACACCTCAGCCTAGGCCATATTGACCACCATCAGTGGTCCACCCTGGCCTCCAATCGGGAGATTTGGAGACACACCATACATAATGCTGCTGTCTCCTTTGAGAGCACGCGTAGAATCAAGCTCGAGGAGAAAAGACAGCGCAGAAAGAACCGTGCCTCGACTATACCACCCAAGGAGACCCTCCGGTGTGCTCTTTGCAACCGGTCTTGCCTATCCCGCATTGGCCTTTTCAGCCATCAACGCGCTTGCAATAAGCGTGGGCAAAGCCCTTCCCAAATCTTCGTCCGCGAAGCCAAGCCATGATGACCAAGGAACATCAGGAGACACCAGGAGGTGACAGGTTCAAAACAAACCAAAAACAGAACCAGTCTCTTTTTCATACTGTGTATGATTAAGCTATTGAATGTCTGTCAGAAGTTGTTTGGGATGCTTAAAGTTTCTGGAGCTTGAAAGGCAACTGAGCTAGCTGATGGAGGAAAAAAGAGTCTGTTGAAGGCTGTTGAATAAAAAAGGGTGTTTTCAGAAACAACTGGATTACTAAGTATTAAGGCTTCAGAAAATATTTCTGAGTTTCTGAGAAAGAGTACACTAACACTCATCCTGTACTTCCTTCTGTAACAAACGGTGTTAGATGTGGGCCCTTAATCTGATCCTGTACAGCGTTTCTTATGGAATGACTGTCTCTCAATTTTTCCTCTCAACATACCGTAAATGGTGTTTCAAAACCAAGATTATGCTTCTTAGGCTCCTAGACTCAGGTTTACTAAACCTGAGGTGATTTTTACTAAATTCAAAGCTGCAAGGGCAAAGCCTGTTTTCACAGCCACCAGTCAGTTATATGGGGTAGCAGCTAACCCAGCAAGAACCATGTCCATCTCAGCGAGAAGCGTCTTGGGTGTAGGGCAGTCAACTCTACAGCAGCCCAATTCCCCTCTGCCAGGCAGGGAACCCGCCGTTCCCAGGACAGGGCAATTTTAAGCACCTTTACTTAGTTTCTCAAACATAAAAATATTTTCCTCCCCTGTCCCCCCAAAGTGTGTTGTGAAGAACTGAAAGAAGCAAATAAACAAATGACTCCATAAAATCTAAAGGAATATGAACTGTCAAAAGCCAGATGACAAAATTTAAACAACAATTTACGTTTTTAGATCATCAGAATCTACTATTCATTGTAGGCTGCTCTGCATGGATGCTATCGGTAGGTTTAATATACATGAAGATCTTTGCTACTCCCAAATCAGCATCTCTTTGGAAGAACCACTAATACCACAAGCTGCAATCCCTCTTTCCTGAAATAATATAAGTTGGTTAATAAGGTGCAGTAAAACATTTAAATTAATCTTTGCATACCAAATGCATGATTAACCCCATGGGAAACAAAAAAGGAAGCATTATATATTTGTTTAATAACACTTCTTAAGAGAGCTATATATTACAGGTTTTCCTAAAAAGGAAAACCAATTTTCTGAAGTAAATAATCCCTTATAACTGTGCAATATTTGATTCTTTATGACTATTTATTTTTAACATGTATTAGAAATAATACTGTGTAATTCATAAATCTGGGCAATCTGGATATTCTGGTCCCTGATTTAAGGAACTGCTTTAAAATCAAGCTGCTGCTTAAGCAAAGGGGAATTCAAGAAGAGTGTGAAGAGACGGGAATGGTTGCAGCGTCCTGTGTGGAGGTCTGAATGACACAGCTCCTCTCTTGGCCTGTCACCAGTCCTGGGTTTTGTTTTTGTTATGTACAGGGCCTTGATCAAGAAGCTAGCAGTAAGCTGGATCTGTAAACCCTGCTGCAGGGAACTACCCTACTACATCAGCATCCCTGGTAAAAAATTAATCAGCACCCATACTGGTAAAAGTTGTTTCCTCTCATAGGCATCCTTACAGCACTAGGACACTGGGTTCACAATTACTTTCCGAACTGCAGGTTCCCCTACTGTGCTGCTATCACTCAAACCTTTGGTGTGAGTGATGAGTATCTTCTTAGGTGGCAGCAGCAGCACAGCACCTGCTTATGTGCTAAAAATCACACCTCCAGATTTACATCCCCTTCTTCTAGGGATTCAGTGGCAGTTTCAGCCCTTTGTGTTATTTTTGGCTTTTTATAGGTGCTAAACAGTGTGTTTTGGTGCAAGGGCCGAAGATATCCCTCAGAAGGACGAGGTGGCCATAAATATCTCCATACCTATGGCATAAAAGGGCTGTGGAGAACAGATGCATTACTCCAAATTGTCTCATGTATTTCTGCTTGCATGAGAAGTTTTGGGAATTCTTGTTTTAAAAAACATACGTATGTATGTAATATTACTTGGCTTGAATGACCTACTGGCAATCTTTAAGTTAAGTATGTGTAGAAACATTTGTAAGAATATGCCATTAGTCTAATGTCAAAAGAGTCAACACTCCAGTGGAACAGGTATATATACGGCAGCAAACAGTAACCTTATTTAGATGTAATTAAAGTTGAAGGAAGAAGCAACGGAACACTACAAACCATAAACCAACAACAAGGGAAAAAAAAAGATAAATTGTTTGTACCTTCAGCTTTGTGAGTCCAGTTCTGACAACAACATGCTCCTACATCTCATAAAGCTTTCACTCCCACTGCCGACAAACATTATCTGACAATATGCTCTTTATCTTTATAATTGAATCTCGCAGAAAACATTCATGTGGACATTGCATGCTTTTATACCACTACGTGTGCATATCTGACAGTCACAAATCTTTTATTTAAGAAACTATTCTGATTTAAGAAATTATTCTGATTTAATGCTGGTAAAAGTCACTTAGCTTCTCTTAAAACAGCTGTAATCCAATCATAAATCCAAAGCAGTTTTAAACACAGAGTTTCTCAGAATCACAGTTTATACTTACATTCTATGACTCACAAAAAGTCTTTTTTCATAGCTCTCATGATGGCTCTGATTGCTTAGAAGGGAAATGCAGTGTAGTCTGTCCTAGTATTCTGCTAGATGAGCTGTGGAGTAACGCAGAGTATCAGGTCGATGACCTTCTGACTGCTTTTCCTGAAACCCACAGAAACCCATAGAAACCCAAAAGCAGAGAGCAATCAGGTGTGCTGGAAAGGGGACAGCATGCTCAAAGCACTGGAAAGAAAATAAAGATTGAACTTTAGAAAGAAAAAAGAATACCTATTTATTCAAAATTAGTCAATAAACTGTCCTACCTAAGTACCGATAAAATGAAATAATATTTTAACACACTCCTAGGAGATGATGTCCATACATGTGTTCAGCTCTTCTGTTTCTGAATATCTGAAACAATATTGTTACTGGGTTTTATGACATGCTAGGTCATTCTGAACTTTCACGTACTTTTCCCACGTCAGTTTGCATATTGAAATTCCTTTGGTAAAATACCATATCAAGTTTCAAAGACATTCGTGGTGAAGGAGCTGTACTTCATTGCTATTGCCTTCAGAAACATGCCATGGAACTTCCCACTACCTATACTGACATGAAACAGGACTTCTAAAGATTTTGCTGGAATCGACAATATTACAGGCAGCTGCATATGCTCATGGGTATGATATTTATTAATTGTGAAGTTAGCTCTGCTGGCCACCAACTTAAAAAGCCTTTCACTGAAATGCAAATTCAGCTTTTTGACAGAAATCATGTTCAGCCTACATAAGTAAAGCCTTTAATCTAATGCCCCATCAATTTGCTCATCTTTGGATTCCACTTCAAATATGACTATATCAATCAAATACGATAGCTCTCCTGGACTGCTTCGTATTTGGGAGCCTAAGGGAAGCATCTCATAATGTTGCATGGCTCACCTCACTAGTATGTTGCTTTCCTCTTTAGTCTGATTTGTTGCAGACATAAAAAATTTCATTGACTAAAATAGCCAGTTTATATAGATTGAGTAGCACCAGGGAAGAGAAAAGCCTATTTCATGAAAAATAAATCAGATATGAACATAATGGCATCTCAATGGGTTTTATAAAGATTCATTTTAACCAGATGATTTAACAGAGTGAGTGGAAAATAGTCGGAGAAAGGGAAAAGAGATATGACAAAAGAAGGGAAATAAAGTACTTAGATGACTAAATGATAAAGGAAAAGAAATACAAGAAACATTGAAAAGAGGATAGGGGCACATGGGCTTATCGAACCCAGGAAAACAGCAGGCACGTCTTCCCTCAAAGAAGCCTTAAACCTCCCTGATGAAACAAACTTCTCAGGAACTACTTTTGACGACGTATTGCTCGTTGTTAGCCACACTTTTAACATATTTCCTTTGCTTCGTAAGTTGTGCTCTACTACCTGTATTACATGCTTCATGCAGTTACCTTGATAGTTCTCCTTTTTTCCCTCGTTTGAAATGAAGCAACATGATTGCCGAGTTGCAGAAATTCATAACTGACTACAATGTAAGGAAAGCAAGCAAAAGATATCAGGAAAACAATTAAAACCAAATGTTCCTTTTGGCCTGGAAAGCATCCCGAGAATGTATGTTTTTATGGTCTATGACCCAAGTGCCTCAGTGTCATGTAATCTGCTGGCCTTTAGACCCAAATATCTGCTTCACACTAAATCCAACATTTTCCTATTACATTTGCTCTTAGTAAACATCTTTTCCTGTTACCCAAAAGTAAAGGTTGTCAGGAAGCCTCATCTGTGTTTAGTTCCAGAAGTCCGTCAGCAAAACCAACCATGTTCAGAACAGCTCCCTCCTTTCCCCTCCACTGCTGGCTCATTCAAAAGGAAATACCTGAATGCTGAAACTCAGACGAGGTGCTTTTGATAGGGAGCTATAAGAATGCAAAGCCCACTTCGAACATACTCACTTTCTGTTTGAAGAGTTGTTAGCTAATAGAAATAGGATAATATTTTTCCATTTTACTTCTTTACTTCACTGATTTATTACGGATCTTAAAGAAAAAGAACGAATTCCTAATCCTGTAAATTCTGATATAGGCGACAAACCTTATGCCTATAATTAGTCCCATCAGGATGCACATATACACCACATGAAGTATTCGGAAAAAAAAAAACCCAAACAACTTTTACAGGATTGACAATTGAGTGAAATACAGATCTTATTTGGTTCTGAATTTGATGCAGACAAGCTGGAGGTGACTATGGGTGAAGAGAAGAACAAAGCTGATACTGAACAGTAAAGCTCTTTCTAATCCAAGTCCTCAACTTAGAATAGTGGTCCTCTTTCTTCCCTTTCCTGCCTACTTGCCTTTGTCCTTGCTTTTCTGCCTTTCCCCTCCCCTTCCCCTCTCCTCCCCTCCCTTCCCCCATAGTTATTCTCTAACTGACTTTCTTTTCATCACGTATACATTTTTTGACATGTGAGCAAAAGCATATTCTTAATTACTTAAGACTGGGGATTTTAATAGTTGAGGAGAGCAATGCCTTCAGCATCAACGGACAGGAAAGGCATCCATACTGATCCAGTTAGCAAAATATCTCTTTGGTTAACTTTTGAGGTCCTGATGAAGAACGAGATGAGACGACATACATGATTTAGCAAGCACCTAAGCATACAGTAGAAGTCCAAGCCGTACTTATCTTTTTTGTAGTAATTACATCTTTTAATGATGTTATTTGATGTCAGACAAATAACTGGGCCCTTCACCCTGGAAAGCAGGTGGAGGGATTATTAATATACTGTATAGGAAAGCTAGCTGAAGGAGGAGGAGGATGGAAGGTGGTAGAGCATTTATGTAGCCAACTCATGAGGCTGAACCATTCAAACTGTCATCCAAATGGTTATTTGAAGTTTCCCGCTTAACTACGTAACATGTACAGTTTTGATTTTTTTGCTAGTTTCCTTGATTCTATAGTTACATTTGCAAGGATAAAACTACATGTCATGTTTTTATGTTTTTTGACCAACTGTGTGTTTGTGCATGTGTGAGGATTCATAAACAAGTATTTTTTTGTAAATTATACATACAACATCCATGCTGAGGTTCTTCCCTCAGTAATCTTCGAGGCAGGGCAAGAATGATTAATATGATCAAAGCTATATAATTTAACAAAAAAAGACACAAAAGAGGGGAAGTAAAATATGCCATGCTTTCATTTAAGGGAAGTCCAAGATCACAGATAAGTTGGTATCATGTTGTCAAATTCAGATTCTGCAGTTTTACAAAAATAATTCTGATTTATCTGAACTCTATTCTCTTTGAGGAGAAACTATCATTATCTCCATTTTAAAGACACACTTATCCAGAGGAAAATCAAGGGAGCTTAAGTGACACGTGCAACATCACAGAAGAAGTCTGTGTCAAAGAGAACTAATGTCTAGGTGGTACCAAAACACTAAGAAGGTGCTATTAGCTTAAAACTTCCCTCTTCCAGGGAATGGCAAGATGCCATATCCGCTGCGAAATCCAGCTCACAGACTTTCATTTAATGCTAGTTTTAATCCTAGCTGAAATATTATGATAGCTCTTATTGTAAAAACACCGCTGTGCACAAGGAATCCCAGATATGACATTAGATCAAAGCTGAATGTCACAATGAAGTTCTGATCATTTTTGCACAGCAGAAAGGCATTTGAAACAAGATTTTTTGATGGCCACCTAGAGGTTTAACCAAATTATTCCGGTCCTGATTTTCACTCTCAGTATCTCAAACTACTTGGGGCAGAGGAAATATGTAAACTAGATCAGTAGAATGGTAGAGAATAATGGAAAGAAAAGGTTACTGGAGAAACATAGCTGCTCTAATCTGCAAGAAGAGCCTGGTGATAAAAAAATGTAGTTATATAAACATAACCCTATTTATAGATATGCGCAAAATAGGTATCCATCTTTTAAAAGAAAACATGCATTATAGCAAGCAAACAAATGCTCAAAGCTTTTAAATATTTGCAATATCTGCTGTAATTAACCCTACCCCCTAAACTACCACCAGCAAGTGATTTAAAATATTTATTATTGCGTAAGGATACTTCCTGCTTGCTCAGAATAGCCTAAAGCTATCAGAACATTTTTTACCAAAGCTACTCCTCACAATTTTCAAGACTCTTCCCTCAAAAATATTCCATTAAGCTAAACCTATACTAGTAACACAGCACCTGTAGATGATCCTTTACACGCACGTAGTGACTGTTCGAGAATGGAAGAACAAACTTTTCATCTTCCATGCACTTCCCAGAATTACAAGATGCATAAGGGAGAAGGGTGACTTAACGGATGATTCTGCATGTTTCGATTAACAAAGAAAACTGTATATCAACTGTCTCACCATTTATATGTATTACTATATACATCTAAAAATAACGTCAGTAGTTAGAATATGTTGTTTTCAAACAGGTTCGGAGAGCCACTGTTCTTCCTTCTCTGGAGTTTGTGATATTCAATGCTATTCTGCACAGTTTGAATAGAATTCATAAGCTGTGAAACAAAGCTTCAGTGGGACAAGAACGTTAGCCAAAACCTTGAGTCCAAAATGAGCTAAGGAATCTGTTTTGAGTGAGTACCAATCCATACAAATTAGGCACTAGACCTTGTCAACAGTAGTGAGAACACGTATCGCATTGTATAGAGGACACAAAGATGAGTATTTGAACGCTGGTCGTACCATGTAACCCAGCCTGACATGGAGTTTTCGTAGTATAACATAGAAATTAAGTGCTGTAAAGAGAAAACAGTGATGGACAAGTGATCCAAGTGCCATATTAGATAGCATTCACATTAACCTTCTCCAGGACTCATCAGTCCTCTTCTCCGCTGGGAATAAAACAGAGGAAATCATACAGCAAAGTCTTTGTGGCAGGCTGTGCATTAGCCTAAGATCTAAACCAGAATTTAGGGTAACTAGAGGACATACATCAAATCAGGTCCTCATTATGGAATGACATAAGATATATTTTTATACAGCAACATTTATGTCTTCATAAATATTTAATGTCAGCTGTCTGTTTCCTCTTTCCTCAGATACCTAGACCCAGAGAAAGAATGGTTAATTTTCTCTATTTCCCAGTTTGAAAGAGCAGCCCATTCTGCTTCCCATGACTTGAAAGGGACAAAGTTTTGCAGGCTTTCGGAAGAAGACCCTTTTACCTTCAGGATGTTGAGCCTGAGGTTTGGAAAAGGAAATGCCCCAGTCCGACAGCCGTAAGTAAAAAGGACAAACTCTGGTTCCCTTGAGGCAGCAAGGGGAATGCCATTTTTTTTCATTTTTACTTTTTAAATAGCTGCAGTAAGAGGGAAATCTTGTAAAAACCTGTTCTATAAAAGGAAGACTTCCCACATGAAGGTGCAAATTAAACTTTGCTCTGCAGTGGCACTTTTTAGAAAGGTGTAAGGAATGCCCTGCCAAGTATGGACTGAACATTACCAAGAGCTTTAAATACGTTTCACAAGTCCCATATGGTGAGAAAAGCTCTGCTGACAACACGTGTAAGAGCCAGATGATGAAAGAAACAAGTACAGATAGAATGTCTGATCCTGCAGTTCTCATATGAGGAAAACTCCCTTTGAAGTTCATAGGAATGTGAGCAAGGATTGGCTGGTGGCTTCTATCACTTTTCTGTCATCCTTTATCCTGCATCTAATTTAAAAGCACAATTTCCATTTGAGAGGTTAATTCTCATCTTTCTTCTCCTCCTCATACCGCTTTCTCCTTTAGTAGCTATTTTTAGCCTAATTCAGCTGCCTGCGTGATGTAACCAGGTCATATGGCACCTGTCATTCAATTATAAAAGGGGAATTTATGCAGAGAGATGTGCTACAATCTAAAGACAGCATTTATACTTCAAAAGTTTAAAGACTCAGATTGACACTCCTCTGAGGAACTGCTCTTGCAATCCTACCAGCCCACACCCTAAAAGATATGACAGCAAACTGAATGCAGCTATCAGTCAGTGACTAGACTGAGTGCAGATGAGTTAAGCTCAGCTGGTGGGTCTGACTAAAGAGGTGTCAAGACATTACAGATGTCAGGAGACGATTTGAACCAGGAGACCAGATTTTTGGGCAAAGACTGATCCAGCGGGCAGTTCTGAGGAACCCTATCTGATCAGCTGCTCTTTTAAGGCAGAAAAGGGGGCATTTGAGTTTATAGATCTTGATGGATTCAGAGATTAACTCAGTACTGCACTTCCCAACCTCATCAGGATTTGTGGGAGCATCAGCTTTCTTTTCTGCCACTATTTCTAGCACATCTGGCCAGCAGTGGACTTTCCAGAGTCTTAGAAACTGTAACATTAAACCCTGAAGGTTGTCGTGCAGAGTCCAGGGGTAGGTGGTAGCAAAGTAGGGGGTTTGAACGTTGTAACTTGGAATTTAGGCACCCAATTTCTTTTGTGGATCTAGTCTGTCATAAACTAGAGGAAATATCACATTCATTCTACTCTAATTAGCTTATGGAATGAAGGCCAAGGTCCCCAGCTTGATTACCTCTACATACCACAGCAGAGCTCATGCGATATTTTTAATTCAAGCGCTGACACTGTATTGATTACATGTAATCAAAGACCAAATAAAACCATGCTTCTTATCGAATTAAAAAAAAGCATATACAAATATTTAAGCCTATTTGAAACACTGCTCGTTTTCTACTGTCAATATTAAAAGCAACATTGTAAAGAGAATGCCTTAAGATTACAATTTGAAAGGAAACCCCAGAACTACCAGATGAGGATTCTACATCCACTTCTACTACAAAACTGGAGTGTAATGTTGTGAATGGGTGTTTTGCTTTTTTAGTTTTTCTTTTTAATATTATCGTTGTTGTTGTTACTGTTAATATTACTATCACTAACATTTTATTTATTTTTAAAAGATGGTTAGGCACAAAAACTTCTCTGTATTTGTTTGAATGGTGTCTGTCATTAGAAGACTATAACCATGATAATCAATATCCCACTTCTATTGCTTTTAGCTCTCCCCTTGTGCTAAGGGGAAAGATGCCAAATCAACTTCTAAATGGAAAGGAGAAAATTTACGTGTATTGAGTGTATCTGTAATTTTTTTGCTCACACTTAGGATTTCTTTCCCATAAAAGTTTCCAGATTTATGGGTGAAGCAAAACAGGCAACAATTGTAGTCTGAGTATCTAGGTATTGCCATACTATAGAAAATAAATATAAATCAGAATCTGGCAGGTCAGTCTGTCACGCAGAATCCTACTCTAAAAAAATTATAGGATGTCCTTACTCTTTGACTAACAGTTGGAATTGACTTCCCGAGGTTCAGAGTGCTGGAAGATAAATTTGCTAATATTGAATACAATTTAAATGCCATTTCAGTAAAAAATACAACAGCATGATGCCTCAATAAATCAGGAACCTTATATTCAAAACCAAAATAATTTTCTTTTTCAGTAAAAAAAAGAGAGGTATCATAGACTACAGAAATAGTGCTGAGATCCATTTTCTAACACGCAGTCTTCTTGCTGAGGTTTTATGTGTGACTGTTAAGGTAGCCATTTTAATGTTTCAAACATTAAATGTGCTGATTATTTAAAACTGAAAATTATTTTACTTCTCAAAATTGGGCTAGAAATACAAACTTTAAGGTGTGGAAAGCTTTTCCTGTTTGAGCCTGTCATTCTCCACGCTGTAGTTTCAGTGTCCTTGGAACAGTACCTTCAGCTCACCCTACACTGGGCTAAAAATTACGCAAGAACCTTTTTGAGTGTTGCCTGCAAGATAAATGAGTCAAGTAGGCACGACATCTGCTGTAAGCAGATGATCCAGCCTAGTTCCTCTTTTCAATAATAATAGAGTGTCTTGTCCTTTACCAAACTTTTAGTTTAGCTAGCGGGATACTCTGGGTGTGCCATGGTTTGTTTACTAAAAACAAAAAAACGAACAAAAAGTACAACCAAACTGAAGCTTTCTACCCTCAGAGCTCCCATGCAACTTGTTAGTAAGATTAGGGAAGGTGCAACCTTATAGTACGCATTTTCTCCCAGAAAACACATGGCCTTTGCATCATACTGTCACAGTTAGTGAAAGATTAAACTTCCCAGTGATTGTTCTTAAGAGAAATTATCTGTCACAGCCAGATGTTATAATGACACTGGCTTAGAAAAAGAGATTCAGTTTTAGAAGCAATGGTTCTATTTTGGTTCATTAGGTAGAATTGATGTCCACTGGATGAGAAAGGACCTGGACCACATCTGTTATATGAATACCGGAGTGGAATCTGCTACCTAATTAATACAGTCTGAATTAATCTCCTCAGCTGGTGGAGGAATGTTGTGATGGTTCTGCTTTCACTTCAAACTTTGGAGGTGATTGGGTGGGAAAGGAGTGGACTAACATTTATTCAGCATAAATAGTCATGGAATAAGGACCCCAAAACAAAATGGAGAGGTGTTATTTGAAAAATAAAGTAGATGCACCTTAATTTAAAAAACTTAAAAAATAGTTCCTTTCCGAGTCGACAGGTCATCCTATCTGGATTCCATTTCAGGGAACTTGTTCTTTCTTTTTCTTTCCCTCACCCTTGGGATATTGTCGCACTATCACAGTCATAGGACTGTAAGGTCCCCTGCATAGCCTAAAAAATATGTGAATTCAATGAAAATTCTTGGCTTTTACAGGTTAGAAAGCACTTGGTCAAGGGTTTTGAGGGTTGTAAAAATCCCTATGTTCATTACGCAGTGTGGGGGGAAAAAACCCCACTGTGTAGTATTTTGACTAACTTCGGGGCTAAGAGACGTTTGTAGCAGAGCCCCAAGCATCTCATACCAAGGTAGACTATCTTTTGAACACAACATTATGCCTTATGACCAGCATTTATAATCAAATCAGGGGAGCAGCTGCTGGGAGTTTGGTCACATGAATCTTTTCTTACCAAGTTCTTGATTTCCATGGAAATGTAGGAGGAGAAATGAGGCTTCAGCCTTTGTCAGCATGATATGTTGTACTCTTTTCAACATGCCTGGAGTAATTAACTGTATGTAAAAAGAAAACACTATCAAGATGGTCACACAAATTCAGCCATTAGATTAATCTTCACTAACTGTATTAGTGACAGGGTTTGCACCCTGAATCTTCTTTTAAAAACTTGTGGCTTATTTCAAGTAATTGATTATAAATACGATTTTTACATAATTAAACTTAAGCTTGATGGGAAATAACAATGAAATGTCAACATTTTCTGAAATGTGTTTTTAAGAACACTGAATTTCATTCTTCTAGCTTGCACTGAATGATTCAGAACTTGAAAAGAAAAATAACATTTTTTCTTTCATAAAAGAGTATTTGTGAGCTCTGTCAATTTTAGTATTCCCATCTTGGTCTCTGGCAGCCGAAAGCGCTGCATACCAACTTATTCTTTTGTTATCTTTGCTTTTTTAAACTCAGGAAAAATACCAAGGCATTTTTCCATTATCCATGGAAGTATATCTTCATTTTTTATATGAAGATTATTATTGGTTTTTCATTTCTTCTGCTTTTAAAAAGTGTAAGGGTTGATTCAGACATTCAACTTCAAGCAGTCAATTACACATGCCATTTTTACATTCTAAATTCTTTCTTTCCCTATAGGTCTATTTTTATACACAGGAAACTGTCTTCCTATAGCACTGAATTTTGCTAGATGAACCTTAGGGAAAGCATATACTCAGGTGTAGTTGTCATCTTAGATACTGGACATTGATATGTTTTGATTTACAGAAGTAGTTGACAATGCAATAATGTGAAGTCAAAAACCTCATATTCTTGTTTTTTGTTTAGGTTTTCTATGCAAAATGGTGAGGAATAGCAGTATACTTACTTTGAAATATTTCTGAGCAGCCTTTAGCTAAAATACATTTTAAAAATGTTAAGCAGATACGTAGGAATAATTAAACCAAAGTATATATTTGTTACCTCACTAATGCAAGAGCTTTTCAGTAGTGTTTTTCTTTTAGCAAACAGCTAGTTGCTGTTCATATTTTTATTCCTTGAAAAAAAAATTAAAAAAAAAAGAAACTACAGAAAACAATGGGGACACTTTTACAATCAATACTGTCAATCTTGAATAGACAACAGGTAACAGCGGCATGTATTTCTGAAGTAAAATCAAGTTTTCCGTGACTTTCCAGGTATTCTCTCTACAGACTCTATATCACTGCTAAATCACTGTTAAATAAAGATATACTTTATGTGTAGGCATGTAATAATACAATAAATTAGATGAAAGTACACTGACAATGCAGGTAACCTTCCAAGAATGAGTTGGGAGATTCTGCTGAGGATTGTATTGAGTGCTTAGAAGTCATGATGACACCATTCTTTCAAGGGAGAGGTTCTCCATAGTTCTTGTCTCTTTCTACAAACAAGCGGCACATAAAATCTTGCACAGATCTCCTGAAGCACTATTCATGGAAAGAATATACATCTAGAGAGAGAGAGACAGATGAAAGTCTTGAGTCCTGTTCACACACTGTTCATGCCCTTGGGTTACGATTTTCCCTAGAAGAAAGGGAAATACGTTCCTTGTGAACGTGCATTTGGTGCAGTTCATCTTTCATAAATAGCTGAACATCACACACGGAATAGATTGAATTTCTAATATTCTAAGGGAAAAATCTCTGCAATAGTGTAAACACGTAGCAGTGTTTCAGTTACATGTGTAAGGGAGAGATTCCTGAATTTTTATAGAAGTACAAACAGTTCAAAATCAGTCTTTGATTTTTTTACCTTATGACCTATATCTGCATTTCTGGTAGAGGGAACATGAACTGAATTATCTAATAAAATCATAGCAATTTAATGCAGCATACTGTAATATTAATAAAGTGCTCACCATGCAATTATGGTGGTTAACTTAAATTCCAGTAAGTTGTATCATTAAGGATAATGTACGACATTATGTAATTGATTCTTCCTCTGTTACAAAAATTATCTTTTAAAATACCATGAATTATAGTAAAAGAAAATCTCCAATTTAATGAATGCATACCACAAAGGTTTTAACTTTCAAATATATTCTATGAACGGCTAATTTCTCAACAGTAAGCTAAAAGTAATAAAGAATCTGTTTCAACTTTATCATCAGAAAATGAAGGAAAGTCAGAGTTTATGTTTTGATTGCATTCTGATTTCAGAAAACCAGAGACCATTTATCCTCCTACATAAATACTGGTTCCACAGATATTCATCAAACAATGACTGCTGGGTCAACTAGGGCAGGTTGCTGTAGTAGCTGTAGCCATGTCCCGTTTGGTTTTGAATACCTCCGGGAATGGAGACCCCACTCTCTCCTTGTGCATACTGTTTCATTGTTCGAACACTCTCACAGCCAAAAAAAAGCTTTTTCTTCTTATCATTTCACATTGTTGCCAGACAGTCTTTGGGAAATACCCAAAATAATTCAAAGATATTATTGTGTGCTGGCTTTCATCTTTTGGGAGGATGAAACCAAAGATGCAGAGCAATCTTCTGTCAAGTCTAGCAGTACCAAAAATCTCTGGGTCCTTACTTGTCCCAAACCACCCATGTCTCTCTACAGATAGAAAGCACTGCACTTTCAGAAGAATTATGCTTGCTTAGTAACCGGTTTTTTAGCCCGTACTTAGACTATGTTGAGCAAGCAGCTCTTGGCTGTGAAAGCCAAGCAGCCAGCAACCCAGTGTCCCCAGTAAGAAGGGGCCAGATCGGCTGACCATGGTGCTGGAAGGTGAGGACTGGCTGTCAGGAAGTGGGGGTGGGAGAGGGCGAGAAAATTTGTCAGCTGTTTGATAAACAATTCCATTTTGGCCAAAACAGAACAACGAAAATGACTGCTAGCTGCAGACTCTGGATGTGGATAAATAGCTGCAACCTTTTTTTTCCATAGCGCTAACTGAAACAGAATAAATATTGCTTTACATATACTAGAAATGACCGGCTGTTACAAAGGATGCATGTGGTTTTGCCGTGACTGTTCCACACTGCAGGCTTATTATTATCCTGTGACTCAACAATATATTCATCTTCTTTTGCCTTTCTTTCATTTTACAAGTGCAAGAAGACCTTGTTCTTTGTAGTATTGTATTTCATCCCATTTTTTCACTCAGATCATTTCTGTGTGAGACTACAATCCTCCTCTGCATTAACGGTGCCTTTGAAGTTTATTTTATCAACTAAATAATTTTTTAATGGAGATTTTAAAGGAATATAAATAAAGATTAATTGAAGTTTGAGCTTGAGGAACTCAAATTGTAACCTTCCCCCAGCCCGACAGGTCCTCTTTCAAAACGGTGTGCTGTTGTCTCACCTGCCTTTCAGTCAACTTTACAAAAGTTCCTTGTTCTGGTTCATGCCTTCTTCATTTATTGAATGTTTTCCTATATAGCACCACTTGCAAGTTCAAATGCTTGCAAACAAATGTATTTTCTTGTTTAGAAAGCAGCTATCTCTATAATGGAAAATACAGGTTTTCCTCACTTAGCACCTGGTGTGACTTGTCTCAAGACAGAAAAGGATTTGATTATGCTGGTTTATCAAGGGTGTGTGAACTTCAGACTAGGCAGGACAAAAACTGCAAGTGTAGAGCTTTGTATGGTAGGCATGCCTGTAACAAGGGATTTACAAAGAGGCAGTTCTTGTCTTTAAAATAGAGGGGGAAAAAAGGTACCAAATATATCCTAAAACATAATGGCTGAGCCTGAGTCAGACAAAGGTGAAAATACTTTGGATCCTTATTCAGGCACTTCCAGACTAAGACAGTAAACAGACAGGTCAGAGTCAAATGTGCCTTTTCGCAGGAATAAAAGAGGGATGCAGGACACCTAGGTGCTTCCTGTAGAAACCGTAACGAAAAGAAAAGCAAATTCCTGCTCACCTGTCTATACTCTACTGTGGGTTTCCAAACACCACATCAAGAAGCAGGGATCTCTATCAGATGTTAAGTCAGAATTGTAAAGCTGGAGCTGACTCATATAATGAACTAAAACTTCCTAATTGTGTGGAAGTTATCTGAATATTTTCAGACACAAGAATTCAAAAGATAAGATCTTGAGTGTGTGTACTCATATAGGGGAATATACACAGACACACACATAAATATATATGTACATACTTATATATGTATAGACAAATATATCTATAAACAGGTTTAATAACTATTTCAGAGTTAATACTACCACTTTGGCAGGAGCTTAGCTGAGTCAGGTCATGTAGGTTCACTCAAAACAGATTTTAACTCATATTACATAGTCAGGGGATGCTAAGTCCACGTATAATGTCAGTGTTCATTACAATAAAAATAGTTCAAATTCAAACGAGAAAATAATGTGAATTAGAAGAGAATTACAGAACAGAGGTATTTTTCATGTGCTCACTACCTATAAAACTATAACTAATGGAGAAAATAAGTAATAATACTACTAATAATAAATTAAATGCATTGTGTAACAGTTGGCTGCTCATTTGAAAGTACAGAATAACACCAAGTCAAGTCCAGTTTGCAAAAGACAGCAGATAGGCCACAGATTTCCACTGTTACGAGGGTGGCTAGTTCATTTACTTCACTTAAGAGACCTAATTTCTGATAAAGCCTGCAGTTGTTTAGGGTTAATAGACTTTCCTCATTTCATTATGCCTTTGTGAACTGTAAAAGTTTTCAAAGTGAGTAGCCTAAGGATTATTCAAAAATGTTCTCAGCTGAAGTTTACTTCCTCATCCCTTTTCTTGCCACTTTTCTGCAGCTGCTAAAACAAGATGCAGAACTGTACCCAGTTTTCACATTGACCTCCCTGTCAAAGCAAAGGCTGTCTACAGGGGCCGATGGTCTCCCCTTTGGGATTCACTGCCCCATGCCAGGTTACATTTCCTGTTAATAAAACTTTGCTTTTCTTCAAAGAAAGAACTCTGAAGAAAGTAGCTGCATGTAAAATCCAATGCCCTACTCTGATTGCTCAAAAGAGAGCAGAAGAGATCTTCCTCTAGACTGAATCTCCCACCTATTTATTTTCTGTTTTCCCACATTGAGAAAAAAATTTGAACAAATGGTGTTTGGATTTTAAACTAAATTGAACCAGAACTAGCAGTTTGTTCAACACTTGGTTTTTTTTTTTCTGGTGGTGGCATTGTAGGTTTCAGTGTATTTATGGGCAGGATTTTCTAGAAGTTCAGAGAAATAGGAAGGTTTCCTTCAGAAACTTTCAAACCTTTGCAATGTAACACATTTGTTGACGAACTAGAATACTCATGGAAGTGACAAGTCCACAAAAGTAGTACCTGTGTCCTGCTCCTTTCTCATTCAGAATTGCAGCCAAGTGCTTGTTAGGGCTTTTTTTACCTGTAGACTGGACAGTTTTCAGGATGAATGCAATGCTCACATAGCCATAATTCAGATGCATGAGCAGAAAAATTATATCATATAATAATAAAATTTTACCTGTGCCCTTTCAAGGGTGCAAAAACATAGTGCGTACGAGCTCTCAAAAATTTACTTAATGTAAGATACCTGTTGATTTAGTACACAGAACAGCATAAATTAATTTTCAATATTCATAGTAAAAATTGATATAAATGTAAAGTCTGCGATAATATTTTCATCTGATTTTATTTGTTATTACTATGGATTGCCAATAGTTAATTCATCAGTCTGAAAATTTAAGTGAGTTTCTAAACCAATTTGAATTTTTTTGTTAATGTTACTTTCCTTTTTTCCCCCTTGCAACAATGAGAAATGAAACAATTTTGTGTTTTGTAAAAGCTAACTAAAAAGTAAATAGAACGAAGCAGGGACAATCAAACAAAATTTATAAATGAGGTAGTCTCAACTTTTCCTAGTCGTCCCTGCTCAGCTTCCCTCTTTGCTTATCAGATTTGTACTCATGCCACGCTTATGCCTGGGTGTCGCCTGAGCACCAGAACGTTGTGCTGGGCCACTTGGAATGGCATTTCCCAAATCCCTTCTCTCAGTGGCTGTCCACTTTGCACAGAACACTTAACCATGCACTGGAGCAGAGGCTGAAGCTCAGCTCCATCAAGATGAGAAGTGCCCCAAGTATTGGGTTGCAAAACCCTTCTCACTTTCAATCTCTGTTGTTTAGTAATGCTCTAAAACACTCTGCTCAGAATGGGAAAACGTGAACAGAAGGAACTCCATGATGTGGAGTGTCCTAGCAAAAGGTACCCTAAAGCAGTTTAGAAGCTGAGAGGGAAACTAACTTTGGTTTTCCATACATTTACATCAGTACAATTGCCAAAGCTATTGATTGAGGTAAAAATAGCAGCAGAGTTTTAGAAGTCTGGGCCAATTTTCTTCCTCTGACCAAAATAATTTGGCAGATTTTTGACCAACTGGAAAAAAAGCACTGCATACCTTAGTAAACAGACTATTAACAATTCTTTTAAAATCATCCATTTTTGTTCTGAGTGAGTATTACAATACCTCTGAGTAATCGTTGTGTAGATGTTAACTAGCTGGTTTTATGACTAGCAGTGTATTTCTAATCACACTTGGTGGCCGCAGTTGATCTTGTAAATGATTTTGTTAGTATTCTAGGGAAAGAAGGACTGCTTCTTCTCCTGGCATTTAAATAATACTGCCATCACAAACTTGTGTTTGCAAAATAGTGAATTTTTTTCCACTGGGTCAAACTTTTTCAAAGCACAGAGAGCCCTTTTGTCATATGATTATATCAGAATTTCAGGTTTTTTTAAAAAACAAACTTCTAGCTTCAGGATACCAAAGGCAAGACTAAGAACTTAAACCTCAAGATCTTAAAAGATAAATAAAAAGCCACTCAAAATTTTTACTTTTATCTTCTCCTCTGGGTCTGACTCATATTTGAAGACCGGCGCTACTGCGAAGACCTGAAGGACAAAAGAAATTAAGACAATATCTGGTCTAGCTTTTGCAAGAAAAGGCCTGTAGAATTCCGCTAAGTAATTCCTGTTTTTCACATCAGTTCTAAAAGCCCTGAATTCCTGTCTTCTACGTAGAGCGAAAAACCTGCTCTTTTTGTCTGTTTATGAGAAAAATACTGTCAGATCCCACTCTTCGTGGCAAGGCAGGCTGGGAGGCAGGAGGTGACACAAACTCATCTACAATACATGCAATTTGAAATGCAAGTGAATACGACTAGAAGACATGTTTTCTCTTTCCACAGATTTGGACTGCTGAGTTCACATTACAGGTCCCGGATGTTGTTTTGGAAGCTCTGACCTGACAGCGCAGAGGGAGCTCACTGAGAAGAGCATGCTGCACAGGGATAGGGCTGGTGTGTCTTGAAGAGAGCCAGCTTACACATGCCTCCTGTGAACCCTCTCTTCATGAGCAGGAGGCATATTTGATGAGCAGAACTGGAAAAACAAGTCTGCAGCTGAACATCTGCTTATAGGCTAGTGCGGGCTAAGTACGGACAGGTATACATAAAGAGCTGAAACGGTTCTGAAGAAATACTCATTATAAACCTTACAGGAGAAAAGCCTTATTAAAGATTTTTTGGTTAGAGCTCACTGACCCTGAAGCAATTAACATTAAATATCACTTAGGGAAATTGCTAATCTATGGTATCTGACACGGTGAAAGAATAAAAGAGGAACTCTCCCCGACTCACGTAGCTTTGAACTTTCCTTTCTAAATACCACGCAGCTTTCCAATCTTGTAGCAAGTAACCCATGAGGTGACCTCTGGCCCGCAGGATAATGGAGTGCGGGACTGGGCTCCTGCCTTTTTAGCAAACAGGTCTAGAAAAGCTGTCGCCATGCATAATTATTTCTCTCGTCCTGGTCTGGCCGAATGGCACTATTCTCCTACTGGGCATTCTTAGCAACTGAAGTTGTTGCTTCTGAGAATTCAAAAGCCCAAGACATATGATATGCCCTATTGGGTAAAGCAGCAGAGGATGCTGAGGAAGCAGTCAAAAGAGGCTGACAGTGAGAAACATGCACTGTCTCCATCACTAGATATATTACAAGGATCACAACTCTCATGCCACGTAATTTGTGACACATTATATTGACTCTAGGACAGCACTGAGAAGAAAGCTTGCGACTTTATATTTGTAAAAGTTATAGAGAAAAGTGTCTTTGCCATAGATAAAGAAGGCTGACTTTGAACAAGCTAACAACTGTTTATAGACCACAGAGATTAGTACCCGAGCAATTTTTCCCCTCAGGTTTCTTTGGCTTCGTGGTAGAAGCTCTTGTGCTGTACCGCATTTGCTAACAACAGCTTCTTGGATGTGTAAGCTGGTGTGTACATTTCTGAGGTACTAAAAACTCGGTGTTGCTTCCATGTAAGCACAGGCATACTTCTGGCTGGTGACACTTTTGTCAATATCGTATCACCTAGGAAATCCCATTTTATCCTAGAATCACTGAAGTTAAGTTCTACTAGAATGCAGTTCTAGTAGAATTATTATCACAAATAGGTTTCAACAGAGACTCCTTTATGGCTTGCCTTAGCTACAACTGAAAACAAAGCCAGCTCGCTCTTTTTGTGATCCAGAGGGTCCAACAAAAAAGTATCTGGTCTATAAAACAGACAATAACGGGAAAATAGGCAGTTCTTTAAAACAATACAAAATTGATTTCTGCCAGAAAAGGCTCGCATCACATGATCTACAACTGCCTTGTATGACTTTATACCCAGAGAGCTTTTGGCAGCTTTCTCTTTTTTTGTGTTTTCTTTTCAATCCAATGTTGCATTCTCAGGGTCTTTACAGGATGGCCCCAGTCTTGCTACTTTAGCTATCACTGACAAGTAAATTAATAAGTGCTATACAACCCTACCTCTCCCTATTGCCAACCTCATTTAGCAGGACATGTTTTTCCAGCTTCGTGGCTGGAATCCATTCCTCAATCTGTGGCTCGTTTTTTTGAACTCTGTATTCTGATTTTTTCCTTTTGAAAAAGTCCAAGAGGAGAAATTTCTAGTACTCTATATTTATACAAGGGTCTGCAACCAGAGTTCTAAAATATATCTGTGAACACATCAACTTCTTGAAGTCATGTGGTTTTGGTTTTTTTTTTCACCTTGGTGGTGGGTTTTCGGGGGGTTTTATAGAGGTTGCTTACCGTATGTTAGCGGTATCAGGTGTAATCCAGGGTAACTCTTCAGAAGTCAATGGATTCAACTAACATAAAACTGCATACACATGTGGACTAAAAGCCTCTGGGTCACTGGAATAAGTCCGTAGGTGTTTGACTAGGCTGCCTTCAACTGACAACTGGGTAATGAAAATGTTCTTTGCTGTGAGATTGAATCTGTTAGAGCTTTTCTTTCTCAAATCCCGTATAACATGAGTAGATAGCTTTTTACTCTTCTGTGGTACATTTCACCCCTTGCTCTGTGTGAATTTTTAGACCTTCTTTTGTAAAATCTGATGACAATTCAGACATAGGACAAGTCAAAGCTTTTTGTACCCTCAGTACAACAGATCTTTGTTACCAGTTGTGACAGGTTGAGGAAAAAAAACCTGCCTGAAGGCTTTTGGTGTAAACTGATTAATTGAATTATTCCCTTCCATGTTATGATTCGCCCATCTCATTGGATAGAAAGTTTCTCTCGCGGGTGCTGCCCCTTTAAGAAGCTGCGGGCTCGGGACTTCCTGGCTGCCTTCTGGAGGGCTTCGGGGCCATTCGGCTACTCGGGACTTCCGGGTCTGTCGGGACTTCCGGGCTAGTCGGGACTTGCGGGGCTGCTTCTCCGGACTGCTTCGGGGGGCATTCGCAGCTCGTTCGCGGCTCCTCGGCGCTCCGGACACTCTCCGCTCTGCGGGAGTCACTGCAGGACCTCGGCTTCGCTCCGGGAAAGAGGCTTCTCCAAACCCTGCAGCTCGGCTCTGGGGACCTTGCAGGCTGCCGGAGTGGACCGTGCACCGGGGCAGCTCCCGCCACGCCGCCTGGGACAGACTGCTCGCCTGGAGGTTTTTCTGCTGCTTTGATATTCTCTCTGCCTGCCAGCGCTGCCGCTTTTAACTGCACAACGAGAAAGCGGTAGGGACAGCGTTTTCTGCATATTACAGCCCGGCGTTCATAACAGCCGCGGTTTCTTTTGTTCGCTCCACGAAAGCGCACACGTGGCCGGTGCCATTTTTCTGGACTGCACGTGGCCCCGTCCCCCTTTGTCTTTGTTCTCGTGTTTAAAACCCTCACCTTTCCATCCTGCACAGACTCTCAGATTTTGCATTGGTTTTTTTTCCTGCATGTTATATATATTGTTCTAGTTTTAATAAAGTTTTGTTTCAGTTTTCCAAACGTTCAGAGGTCTCACAAATCTTTTATTTTTTTTCCTTCTCGTATCTCTGCTTTTGAACCCTTTTCTCTCCCGGAGGAGAGGGGTTCAGGGATAGGGAAGGACTCGTCCCCGTGCATCGGCTTGCCTCAGCCGACCGGCGACATAATTGGCGTCCCTGGGTGGGCTTCTGAATAATTTAATAATTCATATTTTTATTAAAGTTTGGAAACTGAAACAAACGAGGTTTTTCCAGGATGGTGCTAAGCGAGCTTTTGTTTGAAGCTCTTAAGCAGTACGGTTTAAAAATGCTCTATGATCTGGTGCCTGGCACACCAACTGTGATGTCAAATTACCTGTTTCTAATTGGTACTGGTTTATGGCTTGCTGGTCTGGGGCACTTAGCAAAGAAGGTGTTCACCCTGGCGTGTGTAATTTCAGTGTTTTGGTCTGTACTCAGTCAGTTCATAATGCTCCCAGTGTATTTTGCACAGTACATGATAGTGGCTGCTTATGATTCCTCTAGCAAATGGATGATGGGAAATAACACTTCTCCATTTGGTACTGGATCGATGGCAATTGAAACTGGATATTCGGCAAATGGTATTATTTTCCTGTATTTGATAACTTTGTTATCAGTTATCTGTAACATGGTCCAGGGGTGGATAATTATCAAGAATAAGTATCACATGGGCACTACAGCCACCAAATCAGCTGATGCCACCTCTCCACCCAAACAAGCACAGGTTGCCCCTGTGAAAAAGAAAAATAAGCCCTCTGGTGCTAAACACCAGAAAAAGACTAATTATGCAACAGATAGCTCTGATGACGATGCAGGACCAAGCACCTCCCAAAAACGTCCAGGAAAGCCTTCAGGGAATACTGCCTCAGCGACTCCACCAGCACAGCCCTCCCAAGGATCCTCATCACGGGATGAGTCATCAGATCAAGAGGTAAACACCCAGCCTCAGTCCAGGAAGGACCTGAGAAGCATTAGAAAGGAATTTAGCAGGCATGATGGTGAGTCACTAATGGTATGGTTGCTTCGCTGCTGGGACAATGGGGCTGATAACATTGATTTAACTAGCAAAGAAGCCAGGCAGTTAGGAAATGTGGCCCGGGAAGGTGCTATTGATAGGGCAATTGGCAAAAAGGCAAAACAGTGCAGTCTCTGGAAACGGCTTCTGACTGCTGTGAAGAGCAGATACCCTTTCAGAGATGACATAGAATGCCGCCCTACTAAATGGACTGTCCTGAGCAAAGGTACTAACTACCTGAGAGAGCTGGCTATGAAGGAGGTCATCTATGGTGACTGGAATGTTAATGTCAACCCGGACCAGGTGCACAGTAACGAGCCCTTGCTGCGCAAATTTGTGCAGAGTGCACCCCAGTCATATGCCCATACATTGGCCACAATGCTGTGGGAAAGAGAGGGTGAAAATCGGCCACTCACCATAGAACAGGTGTCTAACAGGATTCGCCAGTATGAGGACAGCCTTTCTCATACCTCTGCCTTCATTGCAGCAGTGGAGAAAGTGACAGACAAAATGACAGAGAAAATATTGGACTCTATTAATAGGTTAGAGCAAAGAACTGTTTCCTCTCCTGTGTATACCCACGTGTCAGCTGTTAGGAGAAATCGTCCTCCCAGAGCAAGGCGCAACAGACAGGACAGGCCACGATGTGACCGCCAGTGCTGCTCGAGAGGTCGTGAAGACACGAGGAGATGGGAACAACGACCTGCCGCTAACCACGGGGTACCAGCACATGAGCTGCAGAGCAGACCACACCAACATGATGACTGCAACCGAAGAATTGTCGCTCCAGTCTTTGGTGAACAGTGTTGCAACCAAAGGAGCAACTCCTATGATGAAGGTACCACAAGCCGGATAGACCCTTCCACTGACTGTGGACCACACCCTAGGCATTAGAGGGGCCCTGCCTCTAGTCAGGTGGAGGAAAGGGATAACAGAGTATACTGGACTGTGTGGATTCGATGGCCTGGCACATTAGAACCACAGAGGTACAAGGCCCTGGTAGACACAGGCGCCCAGTGTACCTTGCTACCATCGGATCATCAAGGAACTGAGACTATCACTATCTCGGGTGTGACAGGAGGATCACAAGAGCTTACCTTGGTAGAAGCTGAGGTCAGCCTCACTGGGCATAACTGGGAAAATCACCGAATTGTGACTGGCCCAGACGCTCCATGCATTTTAGGCATAGACTTCCTCCGGAAAGGGTATTTTAAGGACCCGAAAGGTTATAAATGGGCCTTTGGGATAGCAACCGTGGGAGCCGATGGCATTATCCGGTTGTCCACATCGGTCGAACTTTCGGATGACCCTTTTGTTGTTAGCAGAATGAAGGTGGAAGATCAAAAGTTGCCTACTGCATCCTCTACAGTTCACCGCCGGCAATACCGCACCAACCGAGACTCTCTGCGCCCCTTAGAGAAAATGATTCGAGAGTTGGAGAGACGAGATGTCATCAGCAGAGCTCGCTCACCTTTCAACAGTCCTATATGGCCTGTGCAAAAGACCAACGGGGAATGGAGATTGACAGTGGACTATCGTGGGCTGAATGAAGTGACACCACCGATGAGTGCTGCTGTTCCTGATATCTTGGAGCTTCAGTACGAACTGGAGTCCAAGGCAGCCAAGTGGTATGCCACGATAGACATTGCTAACGCTTTCTTTTCCATTCCTATAGCACCAGAGTGTAGGCCACAGTTTGCCTTCACCTGGAGGGGTATCCAGTATACCTGGAATCGATTGCCCCAGGGGTGGAAGCACAGCCCGACCTATGCGCCAAGTTGCAGAAGCAGCAGAAGGAGAAGGTGAATCGAGTCAATTTGCAGAGGTCAAAGCCATCCAGCTGGCCATGGACATTGCTGAAAGGGAGAACTGGCCACGGCTGTATTTGTATACAGACTCCTGGATGGTGGCAAATGCCTTGTGGGGTTGGCTGGAGAGGTGGCAGAAAGACAATTGGCAGCGTAAAGGTAAGCCTATTTGGGCTGCCACTCTGTGGCAAGATATTGCTGCCCGCCTGAAAAGGTTAGTTGTAAAGGTAAGGCATGTAGATGCCCATGTCCCAAAAAGCAGAGCCACTGAGGAACATAGAAATAACCACCAAGTTGACAAAGCAGCCAGAGTGTTCCAGGTAGATCTGGACTGGGAACACAAAGGTGAACTATTCCTTGCTCGGTGGGCCCATGACTCTTCCGGTCACCAGGGAAGAGATGCAACCTATCGATGGGCTCGTGACCGAGGGGTGGATTTAACCATGGATGCAATTACCCAGGTTATCCATGACTGTAAGATTTGTGCTGCAATTAAACAGGCCAAAAGGTTAAAACCTTTATGGTACAGTGGACGGTGGTCGAAGTACAAGTACGGAGAGGCCTGGCAGATTGATTACATCACTCTCCCTCGAACTCACCAGGGTAAGTGCTATGTTTTGACAATGGTGGAAGCAAGCACCGGATGGCTTGAAACCTATTCCGTGCCTCATGCCACTGCCCGTAATACTATTCTGGGCCTCGAAAGGCAGATTTTGTGGCGGCATGGCACTCCAGGAAGAATTGAGTCAGATAATGGGACTCATTTCAAAAACAATCTGGTGGCCAATTGGGCCAAAGAACATGGTATCGAATGGATTTATCACATTCCATACCATGCACCAGCCTCCGGTAAAATAGAACGCTATAATGGCTTGCTGAAAACCACCCTGAAAGCATTGGGTGGTGGAACTTTCAGAAACTGGGATAAACATCTGGCAGAAGCCACCTGGCAAGTGAACACGAGGGGATCAATCAATCGAGCCGGCCCTGCCCAATCAGACCTTTTACATACCATAGAGGGGGATAGAGTTCCTGTGGTATGTGAAAGTAATCTGCTGGGAAAAGCTGTCTGGGTTTCCCCTGCTGCAACTCCAGACAGACCCATCCGTGGTGTTGTCTCAGCCCAAGGCCCTGGACACACCTGGTGGGTAATGCAGGAGGATGGTGAAGTCCACTGTGTACCACAGGGGAAGTTAACCCTGGCTGAAACACCCTGAACCAGAGTCTCATGCTGTTAATTTCTGTATAATACAATGTAAATGAGATGCGCATAACGTACATGGTATGGAATAAAGGGGTGGAATGTGACAGGTTGAGGAAAAAAAACCTGCCTGAAGGCTTTTGGTGTAAACTGATTAATTGAATTATTCCCTTCCATGTTATGATTCGCCCATCTCATTGGATAGAAAGTTTCTCTCGCGGGTGCTGCCCCTTTAAGAAGCTGCGGGCTCGGGACTTCCTGGCTGCCTTCTGGAGGGCTTCGGGGCCATTCGGCTACTCGGGACTTCCGGGTCTGTCGGGACTTCCGGGCTAGTCGGGACTTGCGGGGCTGCTTCTCCGGACTGCTTCGGGGGGCATTCGCAGCTCGTTCGCGGCTCCTCGGCGCTCCGGACACTCTCCGCTCTGCGGGAGTCACTGCAGGACCTCGGCTTCGCTCCGGGAAAGAGGCTTCTCCAAACCCTGCAGCTCGGCTCTGGGGACCTTGCAGGCTGCCGGAGTGGACCGTGCACCGGGGCAGCTCCCGCCACGCCGCCTGGGACAGACTGCTCGCCTGGAGGTTTTTCTGCTGCTTTGATATTCTCTCTGCCTGCCAGCGCTGCCGCTTTTAACTGCACAACGAGAAAGCGGTAGGGACAGCGTTTTCTGCATATTACAGCCCGGCGTTCATAACAGCCGCGGTTTCTTTTGTTCGCTCCACGGAAGCGCACACATGGTCGGTGCCATTTTTCTGGACTGCACGTGGCCCCGTCCCCCTTTGTCTTTGTTCTCGTGTTTAAAACCCTCACCTTTCCATCCTGCACAGACTCTCAGATTTTGCATTGGTTTTTTTTCCTGCATGTTATATATATTGTTCTAGTTTTAATAAAGTTTTGTTTCAGTTTTCCAAACGTTCAGAGGTCTCACAAATCTTTTATTTTTTTTCCTTCTCGTATCTCTGCTTTTGAACCCTTTTCTCTCCCGGAGGAGAGGGGTTCAGGGATAGGGAAGGACTCGTCCCCGTGCATCGGCTTGCCTCAGCCGACCGGCGACACCAGTATGCCGGCTAGATGTTTTCCTGAGATTTCTTTTCGCATGCAATAGGCTCACACATGTGTGTGTCTGTATGTTACTATCTGACTGCTCATGATTAATTTCATGATGACACTAAACAAAATTTGTTGTGATCACCACTTTCTTTTCACACATTTATTATTTTTAAGAAAAGTTTAGACTATTCTGCTACAATACATGGTAACTCACTGCTGCATTAAATAGAGTCAGACCTGATATATTTATGCAATATTTTTAATGGAAGACTGGGGGCAGGAAGTACGTTGCTGGAATTCCCTTTTTGCACCAGTAGAGATTATGTTGCTTGGCTATTGTGATATCTACCACATTGCAAACTACTTCCCACAGCTGTGTTTTCTCTTTTATCTCTCATTTACACTCAGTAGATATCAATGCATAACAGAGAAATGTCATCTTTGTACGTTATAATGTCACAGAAATCACAGGTGCTCAACCTTAAATGAGAGTTTCTACAGATGTTTTGAAAGAAGAACTTAACCAAGTTGCCCAGTTTGGCTCTTTTGACCAAAAATTTGCTTTTTCAAAATACTCCAGTGTGATTTGACAAAGATCTGAAAATTACTCATTTTAGAAAAAGGATTGAATTCACTTTATCACCAGATGAATGTGCTAATTTCACCCTATAATACTTTCTGCCTTCAAGGTTTCACATGTATTTATTTCATTATTACATGGCTTTTGTTTCATTTTTACTTGGCTTTTCCTATATTGTGTTTTTGAAGTATTATTCTGCCTCTTTAATTTATCTGCACCGTGACTTAATGATGATAATTTATGACTTATATGTGACTTAGCGATGATTGGTTATCAGGAAAAAATAAGAAGACGAAGCAGACAATTCATTTGATTTAGGCAAACCACAGGTGGACTACCTTGCATACCTGTCTGGAAAAAAAAGAAAAAGAAAAAAAAGCACTGTACAAGAACTCTAGCTTTACAAGCGGAGTTAGTTTTTCGCCCAATGACACATCTTCCAGGGAATCCTTAGTTACCAATGTCAAATAACATGAAAAGTAAGAAGGGGCTGCAGTTTCTTACCATGTTATGTCTTTACGGGCAAAGCTCCAGTTAATAGCTCGGCACAGTAAATCTGATTCACGCATAGGACCAAATGCCCCCAGGCACAAACACACTCGGTATACAAACCATGAAGATGCGTTGTCATTCGGTCTTTTTTCTGCAAGTCACAGGATACATCTCCTCTCATCTGAAACCTCACTGCCTTAAAGATGTATTCACTTCTCAATTTGCAAAAACCCCCTGTAAACCAACAAACTCTTAAGAAAGCTGTCACCGGTTGGCCAAGGCTGGCCAATCACGGGATGGACTCTCTCTCAAATTAACCTCTCTTACTTTCCCAGGAGAAAGGCTCAAGAAAAGGGATAAGAAGAAGGAAAAAAAAAAGTTTATGAGGCCTCTGTTAAGTTCAGGAAACTAAACCAGTTTTGATAACAATAGAAAGATATTATATCCAGAAAACACAGTATTAAAGTCAATACAGGGTGAGAACCGGTGCAGCAAGGTGGGGTGGTAGGTGGTGGTGGCTGTTTGATGTGTCCATCAGAGATAAACTACACCAACTTCTCTTAAACCAGGACAAAAGTTCCTCCCAAATGCCAGCTTTTGAAAAGCTTAAACGTTAGTTAATCATTGGTCAAACATGCTATATGAAAAAAATTGCCGTGTTTGAGTATACTGTATTTGAAATACTTTTGCGAATGCTCTAAATATTGAAACCGTCAAACTGTAGTTTAGAAAGAGAAATATTTAGATATTTTTGTAGCTGTATGAATCTTATTGCAGCATGGGCTAGACTTCATTTTTCTCAGACATACTGGCAAAATTTGCTTCCAGCCTCATTATGAAGTCAACTGATTTTCTGTTTAGGAATGGCTGTAGTCTTCACTGCAGAGTTTTGTCGTGGCTAGGGAAAACTTAGATTATCTGACAGGGTTTTCTGGTATTTATTTTGTTTTGTTTTGTTTTGTTTTCCTCATAAGAAAAAATTAGGTAGTACTCTGGAAGCTGTCCTGCCTGTTTCAAAAGGACTTTCCAGTACTAGATTTTTCTACTCTAAACTTACCTAGTGTTCCATTTCTTGTCATTGTCAGGTATTTTTTTTAAAAAAAAAAAAGTGACCTTTCCAGTCACATTTTTATGCTTATCTTGAGGCTACACATTACTTACTCATTTTTGGCCAGACATAAAACTTACAGACAGCCTTAATGACATCTGTTTATATTAAGAGAATCTGACTTGTTTCGAACATAAATCTTTGATTTCTGCGTTTTGTTGACACGTAATTTGTCATGGGCCTGGGTGATGTTGAGAGAGAAATAGGAGGACTGAAACATATAGACTGCATCAGAACTTTTCTTCATGTCCTATTACAGTGAAAGTGCTTTTCAGACACAGCACAACTGCTTTTGGCCATATGTCTACCAGTGCACAGACACAAATAGAGGTGTGACGGTCGTTTCTATACCCCTGTGCTATCCGAATGACCTCATGGTGACCCTTCTGCTAATTCTGCATTTTTTGCCAATGCTTTTATTGGGGTTTGTCTGATGCTGCATGAATGTGGGGCTCTTGGCTTGTGAAGGGATTTAAGATTTATTCGCTCTCTGCATTCCTCTTTTTATTCTGTCTTATTAAAACATCTATTTTATTATGCTAGTTGTTGTCAGGCCTTTCTTACTGAGATGTAGAAAGAACCCTGCACCATCTCTCTACTTTGCATCACCCATTCCTCAGTGCAGAATAGAAGCCAGATTTAAGGCTAAGTTTTTTGTAGTGGAGTTGGCTTTTTTCCTCCCTTCCATCCTCCTCACCAGAGAAAGAAATTCATGACTACCACTCAAATTGCTATGTGTGGCAGTTTGAGGAAAAAATCCTGCTTGAAAGCTTTTGTTTTAAACTGACCAATTGGACTATTCCCTTCCATGCTACGATTACACATCTCATTGGTTGAGAAAGTTTCTCGCGAGCGTACTGTGCCTTTAAGAGCCGGGTACCACAGGGTCTTTGGGGGCTTTTTGGCTTTTGCGGCTTTTGGGTTTTCGGGTCTTTTCACTCTCCGGACACTTCCGGCTTTGCACTGCAAGAGGCGCTGCAGACCTTCAGCTTCGCTCCGGGAAGAGGCTGCTCCAGACTTGCGGTTTGGCTCCGGGGACCTGACAGGCTGTCTCTCCTCGGCTCGGACCCTGCCTGCTTGCGGCTATGGCTCTCCCGCGTTGCCAAAGTGGAGCGGAGCTGTGTGCTGGGGAAGCCGCCCGCCGCGCCGCCTGGGAGATCTGCGCCCGGAGCCTGTCCCTCTCTGCCGCCAGCGCTGCCGCTTCTTGCTGCTTTGCCTCCTTTAATTCGCACGACCAGAACTGGTAGGAACAGCATAGCTCGGGGTTTGCACGTTGGAGCCCGGCGTTCGTAACAGCCGCGGATCCTTTGTTTACTCCACGAGGGCGCACACGTGGCCGGCGCCATTTCGGACTCTGCGCGGCGCCGTCCCCCTCTCTCTCTTACTCGCGTTTAACCCTTGTTTTTCCATCCCGTATAAACCTTCAGATTTTGCATTGGTTTTTCCCTGCATATTATATATTTTGTTCTAGTTTTATTGAAGTTTGTTTCAGTTTGCCAAACGTTCAGAGGTCTCACAAAATCTTTCTTTTCCTTTTCATATCTCTGCTTTTTAACCCTTTCTCTCCCGGAGGAGAGGGGTTCAGGGATAGGAAAGGGCACATCTCCGTAATTGGCTTGCCTCAGCCAACCGGCGACACCATGTTAAAGGCTTTGCACTGCACATAGCAACTCAAAGCAGCTGCTGGCATGCATGTGGACAATTACTCTCATTTCCTCCTGTCTTAATCTGCTATTTCAAAACTTTTGCGGTTTTACTCCAGGAGTATCTGTGCAATACTTTAGAGCAGACTCTTTACCACATAGATAGTTTTCTCTGTTCTCAACAAGAAGGCTCGGATTAGTGGAAGCACAGAGCTTCCTTATACATCTTAGCACCATGCTAATTAAGTTTTACAGCCTGGTCATCTAATATACTTGAAGTCCATAACAGAGTTGTTGCCGAAGTGCATCATTAAAATCCTCAAAAGGCTTTGCAAAAGTGTTAAATGATCCACTTTCACAACATTTTCCCAAGTAATTCATAAAGTTATTTACATTACGACTATGGTACTCTATTTCAGGAAACTAACAATATTTTGGGGCCCAAATGATATGATATTTGATATTTAGGAAGGCTCATAATAATGGCATTCCAATACGTCTCAAATAAGGCAGCTACAAATCGTTGGTCACTTTGCACATCTGAATTCAAGTGATTGCATTAAGCCTAGTATAAAAAGAGCCTGCAAAATTAATCTCTTTTTGGATTCCAAAATCGAATGTTTTAGGAGCAATATTTTTCAATATAGATGATTATACTTCAAACAATTAATCTCATGATTCATTCATTTCAAACACCTTTAAATCATTCAAGTCTTGAATCTAATTTCAAACTCGCACTTGTTAAAGTGACTTGATTTCATGCAATACATTCTTGCCACTCTACCACGGGCACCGCCTTGGAACACCCACTGCAGCCCACATCGTGCTGTGTGGAGGAAGACGCACAGCTGTGGTAGCAGCTGCATCCCATGCAATAAATTCCTTGAGTAGATGTTTACTCTCGCTATAGTTACAGATCAGGGCTGCTTTCTAAATTATTCCTTGCTGTAAGCAAGAAAGCAGGGAAAAGAGACAGGAAAGAGCTTGAAGTAGGCAAGAAGAGAACTTAGACTTGTCCTGTTCATCTCCGTTACAGTAGCTAACCAGGCATATAAATGGGGATGGGGAGAGAACAGGCTGCCTGAACACTTCCATCTGTCCCACCCTCATTGTTCCCTGTAGGAGACCATAAACTGGTGGAGGAAACATTTCTATGTCAAACCTCATTTTCTGGTCTGCTTTTGCAGCTACCTGTATTATTGCAAAGGCAGCAGATCATACAGTGATAATGTGTCCATACTGGATTTCCTTAGGACCAGAGTCCACAGTTCTTCACATCTTCAATAGTTCCTCGTAAATTAGAGCAGGTCTTCATATGCTCTCTCAGTTCGTCCTTGTATGGGAGTGTCACTTCACCATCACTTTATGCAACCTCCAGATCTTTACACTGAAAAGTTATAAAAAATCGAAAGAACTGGGTTATCAAAAGAGCTTTAGACAAACCTTCCGATAGTGTTAGTTTCCTTTCTGATATCTCTCGTATACTTCCACATAAAATGTTCAGGCTTAGTTTTACATTTGAAATAGCAGTGTTTTATGCAACTAAATTAACAAATATGGGGTTTTTTACCCCTAACCCCGTGCGTTGGGTTTGCGTTTGGCATGGTTCAGGGAGTGGGAGATGTGACCGTTGGCATGGCCCCTGTAAGAGGCTTCATGAAAAAAGCTTTCCCGGCTCAGTTTGGCTCTGCCTCTGGCCAAGGCTGAGCCAATCAGCACCTTGGAGAATAAACATATTTAAGAGGGGAAAACAATTTGGCAAGATCCTTTGTTTTGTGAGGTCTCGTTTTGGAGAGGGTCAGACAGAGAGAGAGACGACCACGTGGGAGACAACGATTTGGTCACCCAGGTTGGTGGGGAAGAGGTCGGGGAGACACTGGGAGAACCGCTGCCAGCAAAATACCCCTTCACTAGCTGAAGGAGTTCGTGGAGGACTGTAGTCTGTGGGAGGGACACCACCTTGTCACAAGGTAGAGCTGTGAGGAGAGTTTCTCTTGAAGAAGAGCGAGCAGCAGATGCAGTGTGGAGTGAACAATCCCCCATCCTACGCCCCGGCACTGAGTGGGGTGAGGAGGTAGCAGGGCTGGGCCAAGGAAGAAGGGAGGGGTGGTGGGAAGGGTGTTTTTAAGATCCTGTAGTTTTTCTCACTGTCCTACTCTGATTCAACTGGTAGTGGGTTTGTTCTTTAAATCTGTTTTGTTTTCCCAAGTCGAGTCTGTATTTGCCCGTGACCATCATTTGTGAGTGGGCCCTCCCTGTCCTTTGCCTTGACCCTTCAGCCTGTTGTTTTATTTTCTCCTACTGGAGTGACAAAGCAGCAGCGGGGTGCCTGGTTGTCAGCTGGATCTAAACCATGACACCTCGAATCATTATGGCACACCTAGAATCTGAACATTTACCTGTAATTACAAAAATTACAGACGGCACAGCACTGTAAAATAAATTGCTTCTCATTCTGACCCAATGTGTAACCTAGACTTGTGTTCATTCTTGACATGTTTCACGTGGGTGTGAATTACTTCATGCTATTTGACTTGCAGCCTTCAATTTAATATAAAGTAACATCCAGGAACAATCCCTAGTATTTATCTTACTGCGGATTGTAGAAAATCTCCTGCAACTTTATTAGAAGGTACAACATTTTAATTCTTCTCAAAAACGATTTCTTGTTGTCAGAATGTGGCTGAAATTATTTTCTAATCTGTCTCCTCTCCAGCAGCATGCCAATGTTGGGTGAGATTTAAAACTTAACTCTTTTATTATTGTTTTATTTTTTTTTTCCTTTTATTACAGCTTTCAAGTGGGATTTGGGCGAAGCCAAACCATTATCAAACTTCTCTAGGAAAGTTATAATAGAAAGAAAGCATTTTGAAAGAAACCTGACAGAGAGTAGTTTGCTGTTTAGTTTGGTACTTCCTAACGAGAAAAACAACTGCAATCCTGCTATAAGCGGATAAGAGACAGCCTCTGCTGCTGCATTGCTTTTCAACAACAAACAGAGCCCAGGGGATGCAAAGCTTAACTAAGAATCGTATTATAACTGTTTTAAGTGCTTGTGAGACCGCTAGTATCAGTGCTTTAGCTGCACTGCTTATTTTGCTTTCAGAGTTGAGAACTCTGTGGTGGCTGGGGTTTGAAAAGTGTACAGGCTAGGTAGATTAATTGGTTAATTTCTGCTTTTCAGCCGCGTCTTTGCTTGCAAACAGACAATGGCTACCAGACGACCACTATTACAAAAGAAACTATCCAGATAATTTTTAGTTTCTTGAGGACTTCTTGAGAAATAGGGCTCTGAGTATTGAGTCTGCTTGATACAAATATTCATTTGACAAAAGAGTTATAATCTGTCAAAGGCTCAAAGACTTTTTTCCCCCCTCGTCTCCTCTCCCCGCCCCCCCACCCCCCCACCCCCTCCATCTTTTAGCTGTTCCTGGTCTTTGGAGGCTGCTTGTTTGCTTCAATACTTCTTTGCTCTGGGCTCACCTCTATGTGAGCTGCCCACCGCTGGGCCTCTGGGCAGTTTGTTGGCAAGTGAAGGTTCAGCCGCTCTCTTTTGGTATTTTGCCATTCTGCAACAAAACCAACTGAAATCTAAACAGAAGACATTCCCAGGACTCCTTATCTCTATTACACACTTTGGCCCTTAAAGGTGCCTCCAAACGTTTTCCTTAATGTCAATAATGTAATGCATAAACGACCAAAAATTTAAGTACAGCTAAGTCTATAATCCAGATTTATTTACTGTGACTACTGTCCCAACCTAGGAAAACCTACTTTCTCCTGCTGGGTTCTGTCCTGTTTTCACATTTCTTTACAGTTTCTTTTGGAAACATCTCTGTATTAAGTTATCCAACGAGGCAAAACCATCCTTTTGCACCAAGCATTTTCCATTTTCTGAAACATTTGTTCATGTTACTTTATACCTTATAAAGTTACTTAATCAGTCTTTCCCAGGCCCATATGCTTGTATGAGATTATTCATCTACTTAACGCATTTCACAAAGTTGCCTTGAAAATAGTATCTTCAAATTTACTTTCAGCCTATCTGTTTTTTTCCTCAATATAAGTCTAGTCATATATTATTAGAAGTTATTACTTAGTAAAGAGAACTAAAGAGTTTGTTAACTTTTTACTGTTTGAGAATGTAAAAAGTTACGGTTTTTTTTGGTTATAGATTTATAACTTTTGTTAAGTTATAGATTTAAAGTAACTGAATTACCCGTTAAGTCTGTCCCAGTCTTCCAAGACGATTAATTACTATTGGTAATATACGAAAGGTGGATTCTTAACTTCTTATGATGAAGTTATGGTGGACTTTTTAATCAAGCCCTGCTTCACAGCTCTGTGTCTTCCTACTGATGTAGATGTTACCCTATATTAAATCCACAGAATCTTTGGCAACAAATGCCTCCTTCCCTGCCTTGTGCGCATCTTCAGCTCTGTAGAGAAGGAACATGTCAATAATCAATTTAAAACAGTTCATGGAAATACAAGTTTTTCACCACAGAAATGAAGAATTTGTGGTTTGGAAAGCTGTATGCTCTTCAGAAAATCTGCTCTGATGAACTCTGGTGGGAAAATGCCTTTCTGTAAGTTTGCTTTAAGTGAGCCATGGCCTATATAAAGCACATTTGTTATGAATTATTAATGTAATAAGCCAGAAGGCTTAAGAAGAAAAGCCCTGCGCTCTTCCTCTAGGAGAAGGGAAAAGCTTCATGTGGGAAGGCTTCATTTAGATAAATTATTATTCAGTACCAGTGGTTTTTTTCCACTCAGCATCTTGTTGTAGGAAGAGTCTATACTCTGAGCCTAGGGGTACTGTGTGGTGTTTGTGAGTGTGAGGAATGGGGGAAATGATTGCAGAAGACATAGCCTCGGGAAAATGGTTGCCCTGAGCAAATTCTTAGGTAGGGAAATTATAGCCAATAATCAGATCATCTGATCATCTTTCAAGGGTCCTGTTTTGCTCAAAGATACCAAATGCTACACAAAGCAGACATTGCAGGACAAGACCAGTGGTGGCAGCTTTGAATAGAATCTTGTAGCAGAGATTTGTCTGGAGGTGCAGGTAGAAAGAGAAAACCCAGCCCTGAGATGATCTTGACTACTCAAATTTGTGGAAGGGTATTTAAGAAAGTATAGTAAGAATCTCATGAATGAAGTGCTGTATTTCAGAAAGCCAAACAATTCATAATTGGAGAAACGTAGACCCAGCCACGTCTCTGTCATTTTTTTAAATTATAGCTACCTTCATTCAAATAAAAATAAGACTTCTTTTCCACTAACATAAATTAGTTGCAGGTATCCATTCCAAAGAATTACTGAGAGACCGCAAGTGGTGAGGGAGAGGAAGGGAAAGCAGAGGAATCAAAACCTAGATTTTAAAATATGTATTAACTTTCCAGTTTGAAAATGGAGCTGCAGTTGCATCTTTTTCTCGGACAATATCTTCCTAGCTCTGTTTTTGAATGCAGTTCATCATACTGACATCAACATCTGGCAGTAGAAAAGATGGTTGTTAACCTGCATTTATTCACGCAGTTCTAGACATACTATAGTAAGAAGAAATTACTACAGTTTATTTTTCCAGGTGTTAGTAAATAGTGGTAGCTCTTAATTCCTCTTATTTCTTGCCTACAACAAAACTCAGAGCTAGAAAACAAGAGTTGCAACATTTAAAGAAAAGCAGTGGTTTGTAAAATAGACTAGGAACAAGATTATCTGAACTCCTCTTTTATTCTTACGGAACTGAACGCAGATTCTGATTCTGTTCAGAGAGAGTAACTGTGGGGTGACAATTGAGTGCTGGACACTCACCCTTCACAACTGGAGGCTGGAGCAGCATTGCTCCCTTTTCACAGAATCACATAATTGTTTTGATTGGAAGAGACATTTAAGATCACCAAGTTAACTCAACTGTTAACTCACCAGTAAACCATGTCTCTAAGGACCATATCCACACATCTTTTAAACACCTCCAGGGATGGGGACACCACCACTTCCCTGGGAAGCCTGTTCCAGTGCTATACAACCCTATTTGTAAATAAGTTTTTCCTAATGTCCCATCTAAATCTCCCCTGGCACAACTTGAGGCTGTTTCGTCTCATCCTGTCATTTGTTACTTAGGAGAACTGACTGACCCCCAGCTTGTTACAACCTCCTTTCGGGTAGTTGTAGGGAGTGATAAGGTCTCCCCTCAGCTTCCTTTTCTCCAGGCTAAACAACCCCAGTTTCCTCAGCCGCTCCTCAAAGGACTCATTCCTTAGACCCTTCACCAGTTTTGCTGCCCTTCTCTGGACACGCTCCAGCACCTCAATGTCCTACTTGAAGTGAGGGGCCCAAAACTGGACACAGTACTCAAGGAGTGGCCTCACCAGTGCCCAGTATAGGGGGACAATCACTTCCGTACTCCTGCTGGCCACACTATTGCTGATACAAGTCAGGATGCCATTTGCCTTCTTGGCCACCTGGGCACACTGCTGGCTCATATTCAATCAGCTGTTGACCAACACCCCCAGGTCCTTTTCTGCTGGGAGGCTTTCCAGCCATGTTTCCCCAAGCCTGTAGCGTTGCAGGGTGTTGTTATGACCCAAGTGCAGGACCTGGCACTTGGTCCGATTGCACTTCATACCATTAGCCTCAGCCCATCAATCCAGTCTGTCCAGATCCCTCCTGACCTTCAAGCAGATCAACACACCCACCTAACTTGGCGTTATCTGTAAACTCACTGAGGGTGCACTTGCTCCTTTCATCTAGATCATAAAGATATTAAAGTGAACAGGCCCCAATACTGAGCCCTGGGGAACACCACTTGTGACCAGCTGCCAACTGGAATAAATTCCATTCACCACCACCCTCTGGGCCCAGCCTTACAGTCAGTTTTTATCCAGCAAAGATCATGCACATCCAAGCCATGAGCAGCCAGTTTCTCCAGGAGAATGCTGTGGGAAACTGTGTCAAAAGATTTACTAAAGTCTAGGTAGACAACAGCCACAGCTTTACAGAATTCTTGTAGTCTTCCTGAGTGACCTGCCCCTTCTTCCATAGGCCGTAGACTTTCCTTTCCCTCTTGAGTTTCAGCCAAAGCTCTTTGTTTAGCCAGGCTGGTCTTCAATCCTGCCAGTTTGTCTTTTGGCACACCAGGACAGCCTGCTCCTGTGTTTTTAGGAGTTCCTTCCTGAAGGATGTCCAGCCTTCCTGGACTCCTTTGTCCTTCAGGACTGCCTCCCAAAGGACTCTGTCAACCAGTCTCCTAAATAGGCCAAAGTCTGCCCTCTGAAGTTCAAAGTGGGAGTTCTACTGATACCCTTCCCTACTTCCTCAAGAATTAAAACCTACCATCTTGCGATCACTGTGGCCAAGACGGCCTGCGACCTTCACATCACCGACAAGTCCTTCTCTGAGAACAGCAGGTCTATCAGGGAGCCTTCCCCAGTTGGCTTCCTCATCAGCTGTGTCAGGAACTTGTCATCCACTCAATCCAGGAACCTCCTGGACTGTTTCCTCTAGCAGTATTGTATTTCCAGCAGACATCTGGTAAGTTGAAGTCCCCCACAAGAGCAAGTGGCAGTGGTTCTGGGACTTCTCCCAGCAGCTTATAGAATATTTCATCTACCTCTTCATCCTGGTTGTGTGGTCTATAACATACTCCCTCCTTAATCTCTGACTTGTTGGCCTTCCCCCTGATTCTTAACCATAAACACTCAACCCTATCATCACCTTCATTAAGCTCTAGACAATCAAAACACTCCCTAACATACAGAATCATACATGGTCACTTCCCTGCCTCTTTTTCCTGGCCTATCCCTTCAGAAGAGTTTATAGCCATCCAACGCAGCACTCCTGTTGTGTGAGTCATCCCACCATGTCTCCATGATGCTGACTATATCATAGTTTTCCTGATGTACAATGGCTTCAAGCTCCTCCTGTTTGTTGCCCATGCTGTGTGCATTGGTGTAGATGCACTTTAGTTGGGCTATTGATCCGATCACCTTTTTGAGGAGGAAAGCTCTAATTCCTCCATTAACATTCCTAGACACTACCGTGATTCCTAGCTCCTTAGCATCCCTTGCGTCTATGCTATCATTTGGCACTCTGTTCCCTATCTCCACTGATATGGCAGACCGAAGGACCTCATTAGCACGCCATCCCACAAGTATCTATTGCAGCAAAGACCACAGCTATGACTGACCAGTGAAGCTTTGTTTAGGCCACTACCATGTAATGACTAGAACTTTATCCTAGTTTTCACTTGTTTTCAATGCCCTGAATTTTTTTGTGACTTGTGGCTATCGGTTTCTTTTTTCCTAAGTCATTTCTGGTGCTCCCAAAATTGTCCTTTGTGCTGATTGCATATTTTGTCAGACTCGGAAATGACAGACTTTCATTCTGTGTATAATCTCAGTCTTTCCTAATGCTCAAATGCAAGCATGGCTTTGTCAGCTCTGTGGCAAAGATTACTTTACAGTTTTTTAGGTTTTTTTTTTTTAAAAAGCCAACATCGCTTTGCATGAGATACAACAGACACATTTTAAAACTTTCCAGTTGTTTCTGTTTTCAGTATGTAAATCTGAGTCTTTGCAGAATTCATTATACTTCCCTAAAGGTTCTGCAAATGTTAAAGTAGCATAATTTAATTATGTAAAGCAGCAGGAAAGCTTTTCTTCTTTGTGTCTTGATGTACGTAATAGCATAAGTCAATATTCATGCTAATATTAATTGAAAAATTAATACAATTTTATTATTGTTGTCAGAAATAATAGATATGAAAGCCTGAGTGAGTGGATAGACAACACTCCAGTTTCCCCACATCATAAGATTATTTTCAGTACTTATTTACACTGCAAATTGTTGTGGGTCAAAATCAATTGTGCTAGGCAATATGTATTTAAAAATTGGGCTAAAAGCTTACCTTTGGTATCCTCTTATCCCAGGAGGATCGTGCAGTGGGATCTTCTTCATATGCAGAACTCCACTTGTATTGTAAAGTACCTCTCCTTTCCATGCCCCAGTTGCTCTTAGGATAGACATCCTAACTGACACTAAAATTTATAGACTGTATCAAAGATAATTCCTGCAGGTTTGAGGCTTTGTCCTTTCTGATAATTATATTTCAAATGAACACACTCATATAATTCAGACTCATGCCTAGTTTGGATTTAAAGTGAATATAAATACACCTATAAATCCAAGAACAACAGGGGAACATCACAGGTAAAGTTTAGGCTCCTGAAGTCTAAGCTAACTAAGCTCTAACTCATTAAAAATAGTTTTAGCTATGTAAGTTTAAAGAAGTAGTGAATAATTAATAGACTCTCTCCATACTGATTTTAACCACGATCGTGTTCTATTTAATCCTCAAATTCTAAAAGGTAAACTAGGGATTGGTGACTTTTCACTAGGGAGCTGAGGTCTTGCCTTGCCATTACTCTGACAAAATTTCACTGACCTGTGTGATGTTCCTGATTTTCATTATTAAACACAAACTGAAGCACCTCAAGGAATGAGGTGAAATTTACACCTTGGAAGAGAGTGCTAAATGGTGACACCTTGCTTTTTAATATAGATCTTAATCCCTGCTCTTCCATCTTTTTTTATAACAGAATTCATAAGGACTATAAAAAACATAAATGAGATAAAAGCAGGTTTATCTCATATTGCTGTAATCTTGCAGTTACAACAAAGGCATTTCCTACAAAAGAAAACAGCGTGAAATATATCGGTGTGCATAAGCACGCTCTTTTTCTTTTCCTCAACTTTCACTGCACGTGTATAATGCTGATTTTGCTCAGTATCTTGGCAATATCAAACTGCAGTATGACAGACACACTTCTAATACATCTCATAATAACAGCCAAAATACATGCGGGTGAATATTTTACAGAAAATGCATTCAGATATTGCAAAAACTTGTGCTAAATAAGAGAACACAGTAACTGGCCAGTACAGACTGAATAACAGAAGGAATGATACGCCTAATGGACATGGTGAGATTTGGGAGATTTTTCTTCTCTTAAGATCCAGTGCTGAGGTGCTGTGTACTCTTGGAAAGGTCTTTTCAGTACCGGTCTCTTTGCTTTGTTTCCCACCTTCTTTCTGATCATCCTTTCTGTTTAAAACATATTCTCCTGTTGGACCACCCCTCTGCATGAAATGTTAGAGCACTTGGTACTAGTCCCTGATCTCTAAGAACCAGGAAGTATTACTTTAGTACCACAGTTTTGAACTTGTTTTTTGTTGGTTTGGTTTTTTGGTTGATGGTTTGTTTTTGGTTTGTTTTTGGTTTTTTTTCCCCCATAGTTATTGCACTGAAAATAACAAAAACCCTACAGGGCACTAGAAATTGGTGTAGATGATTGCTAAGTGATATTACCTCCCCTCTGAAGCTCACCCACAGTATAAGCAGGATGTTATAACACACAGTATGGTGAAGGGAAGATGTCTTTCAGTAAAGATCGAAACTCCATATTCCTAAAGACGTTAAATTTGCAACCTGTGGAAACGTCACACAGAGCACATGTCACACCCTGGGACCGCCCGTAGATGCAGTGCAACAGCGCAGCGTGCGGGCACTCCACAGACATCCCAGGGCTTGGGCAGTTCAAATGCAACTCAGCCAAGCCCTTCTGCCTATGTGATATCTATGTGTGAGTAGGAGGTCCCTGGCAGAAGAGATCCACAGATCTTCCTTTCTTTCACCTGAGTCAAGGCTAGAGAGAAGGCACTTGTCCAGAGTTTGCAAAAGTCTGTAATAACGGACTTCCATAGAACTGTGAAGCTCTATACTAAATAAATTAAGCATTATTCAGGAGTCATCTTTGGATGCTCGTGCCTAATTCCAGCTAAGTTCTAACAGCTAAAAATCACACGGGCCCTTTTAACTGAGGTGCAAATCTAGCAATACATTTGAGTCCAAGGCAGCCACAATTTAAATGCTTCACTACTGAGGTTGCATAAGCTCCAGGAAGCTGTTATTCGTTAATGGTTATGAGGAAACTCACCCTCTGTAATTAACGTGCCTCAACAAAGACTGTATTCTTTATCACCGTGGTTTGTGAGAGAACATGGCACAAAAGCAAATGTCAGCTCTTTGTGACTCAGAACTCATTAGTATTTCCACAGCCTTTTATATATCAATGACTTAAAACAGGAATCTTATCTTTCTTGGTAGTACCTTAGGAGGAAATTAAACTAAATAAGAAATCCATATTGCTTTATTAATTGGTCAGTGAAACTGTTAAGCCTTCTTTCACTGTATCCTTTCACTGCATCATAAAGTGGCAGGACCTAAATCAGGTTATAGCAGTCAAGGATTTGCCCCTTTTTATTCACTTCTCTCAATTACAACTCTGGCACAAATTTCTTCTATAATATCATTAATCCAGCACCTGCATTTGAGTTTAGATCAGAGACTTGAAGTGGGCAAGGTCACTTCAACCATCTCCTAAACTTGAATCAAGCTCAGCTTAGCTTGCAGTGACAAACAACATATGTCCTTGGTTCACTGCTGCGTCCTGTCCCCTTGACCTCCCACACTGTCCACAGGTTCACTCCTAGATTCTCTGTTGCTGCTAAACAAACAGATCCATCTAAAATGGAATTTGGGAGTGTTTTCTGGGAATAATTAAGAGGCTGAGTGAGCCTCAGTTTTTAATGAGAAAGCAAAAGAAAACGAAATTCTAGATAGACTTCTGATGCCCCACACATGGTCTCATGCTGGCTCGCTAGGCATGCAATGCCTCTCCCTAATTCCTGTTGGGAATAAGAATTGCTCTGCAAGCATGTGATACAGCCTTCATGTTATTTTAGTTGTTTTTTATTGAAAAGTCACAAAACAAAGTGTTTTAGAATACAAGGGCCCAGCAGATGTCCCAGAAAATCTTGGGTCAGGCATCCTGCAGGAGGAATGCAGCTGCATTTCACTGGGAAGGACTAGCTGGGAGCAACATGAGGACAAGCCCCTGTACTTCCTTACCAGGAGATAGAAGAGTGGGTAAACATCAGATACAAATGGGGTTTAGATAAATTATTTTTATATTATTATTTATACTGATTTAATATGTTAATTTATATATTCATTATTTATAGATATATGTATTTATTATTTATTTAAATTTATTCATTTTTTCTAGTGAGCAAACTTATTACAGGATGTTGCCCTGTAATATTAACTTCTAAATCAGGAACAATTTTCTGCAGTAAAACAATGCATTAAAAGAACAAAATTGTTTAAATAAAGGATGTTTCCAAGGGGAAGGCTAATCCCTCAGACACTTTCCTATTCAAGGGTACAATGAACATTCAACTGAAGCTTACAGGAACATTTTATGGACTGAAGTTTTCATAAGGGGGTAATAGAGTGCTAAGGAAGCATATTCTGGTATGGAAAAGAGACCTTAACTTCATAGCAAAACCAAGGTCATACACATTTCAAAAAAATGCTTTGAGCTCAGTGTTTGAACTTTCAGAAACAGACAAAAAATGAAAACAGGTCAAAAGACAGCAAAAGATGAAAGAACATACCTGTTGTGAGGACTGAGCAGGCAATCACCTCCAATAAGAGGTGGATAAACTTAGAAGTCAATATAGATAAGCAAGAAATTCTTCTAGGGACCAAAGATGAGGTAACTTATGAAATGTGCACTATAAACTGAATTAGGCACCAAAATAGTCTCCCTCTAGACTTTATCTAGAGTCAATCACTTACTAGTATCTGAGTCAAACCCCTACATATCAGCTTAACTTTGATTAAGTGAGAGTAAGCCTTCTTAACACTTCTGCCAAGGGAATTATAAAGCTAGGAGTAAAGCTACAGAAGCCCCTGTAAAAGTCTATTACAATATATAAATTAAACAGGTCAAATCCCACCCTGACCTTCCTCCATTTCTGGCACATCTCATTCACTAAGTTAATATTTGTTTGCATTCATTTTCCATGCTGTACCTGAACATAAGGTCGATAAGAGAGCCTGAGCCTGTGCACATCAATTGCAGTGCTTCTCATGCTGGCCTCAGGATCACCAGGGACACTGGGAAAACTGATGGGGTGAACAGAGCCCTTCCATGTCACAAAACCAGCAAGGTAATTTCTGAAAAAGATGGGTCATCTCAGTGCTTGTCGAGTTGCAAGTCTTTGGATTTCTCCTACCTCATGTTTTCCAACAAGTTAACATGAGTTCAAGGAAGAGACCTGGTTTATTGAAGAGTCTAACTGCAAGAGTAGAGGGAACAATTAGAGCCAAAAGTGTTTTAACTGAACAAGACTGAGGACATAAGAGACTTGCGGAAAATGAAACTTTGGGTGACACGGTGAGGGATACCTCAGGGGAAACTTTGTGTATATTTATAAAAGCTAAGCTTAGATGTGTGGCAACTAATGCTAGATTCAAAAGGAAGGAGAAGCCAAAAGTTTATTCATACGTGTGTTTCCAAGAGTCAGATGGACTTGAGCAACACTAATAAAGAAAACAGTATGAGATAGCAGTCAGTGAGTTACTAGAAACTTTAACAAGGTTGTCATCTTTTCCTATTTTTGTCTAATGCCAGGCCCACACACAAAGTAGGAGCTGACACAAACCATCCCAGAAGATTAGTGAAACAGTGCACTAAAGTAGGGTGGAGGGTAATGGTTTTAGACGTTGGAAGTCAAGTTTCAATTCTCCTCTCTACTATGATCTCTGTGTGAAATCCAGCAAAACTTTCTACCAGGTATTATGAAACAGTATTTCCCTATTTCTGTGATCATTTTGGTTTTCAACTTAGAGCATTCAGCACAAATGGATGTTTTATTGGCTAAACCTACACCATCTTGCTCGGGAAGAATTCAGAACAGTTTTTCCAGCCACAAATTCAGCTCAAAACCATCATTTGTTTGTGCAGCTTAGCCTGGAAGCTCAGGTTGCTGGTACTGCTGAAAGAAGGAAGATAAGGAGGGTATTACAGGGAATGAGGGTGGGATAACCTTTTCCAGACAAAACCTCCAGCCTTCAATTCCATGCTCTAGCAAAAAACAGCCTTCAGGTGGCACCACCCTTTCCCTGGACAATCCCAAGCCCTGACATGACCTGCTCCTACTGTTTAATGTTAATGGCAGGGACATACTGAGGCTAATTTTTCCAGTGATTTGTTCTGTCACCATGAACAGGATATTTGTGTAGAGAAGGACATCTGTTTGGAGATGGAGAAGAAGTAAGATGAACTCATGGGAAGGTTACAAAACCTGCATCCAAGTCACAAACATGGGCTGCTCTGTTAGATAGAACTGATTTCATACATCATTTTCAAGAGCTTCCTCCAGCCAGTCTGTTTCCTCTGGGTGGCATGGATGAATTTTGAATTATCACCTCATCTTCTGTAGTTAACTATACCAAACTTCTGCACTTTTCAATATTCATACATTATTGCTTTCACTACGACACTTTTGTAATGGACATACTAAATGGGAGGAAGCCGCTTCCGATTTCAGTGCAATGGAATAATTCGTTCCCACTTCCACACTCAGAGAAGAAAATTAACAATCAGAAATGAGATGACTTGTAGTACGTATTTCTCATGAATCACTGACAAAATATTTTATGACCTCCTGTGAGATAAGAGGAAGACAAAGGAGATATTAGCAAATCTGTTAAAAAGGAGAATACTTTTGACACAATATCATTCTTTTCTGTTTCAGAAGTACCTATGGAAAAAAGTTTCCTTAGAAAAGGGATGGTGTAATTCATGGTAGACTCTTGTCCAGTATCATCAATATACTCATTGAAGGCCTCTGAATATAAATATAGTCTTCAGAATGGTACTTCAGTATCAGATCTGAGCGTTATATTGCACTGTTAAGATAGGTGATAAATGTGACTTTCTCCAAATTATTTCCTTTTGTTTACATATTTAGCTTTCCAGAGTAACACTGTTGCTTTATAGTAACAGTCACAGAATAGCAAACAGAAATAAAACTCGGTTTTGTGTTGGAAACCTGATTAACCAGAGACTGTGAGGAAAGAAGGGTTGTGAGGAGGGCTGTTAGCCACCACAGTGTATATTTTTATTTTTCCAGTTATAAATGAATTTTGGCAAAAATTATTTGCATGAATGCCATTGATTATACCATTATTACAGAATTCTGAAACTGAAGAGGTTTGTTTCATTGTGATTTCTGAAAATGAAAAGGATATTAAGCATTATAGTATCTTATTTTTCCCTCACTCCTGAATTTTTTGTGTTTGTCATTAGATAAAACGGAAAACAGACAAAGATCCCTTCCCTTCTGTTCCCTCAAATAAAGAAGTTCTGAGACTGCAAATTAAAAAGGCAAAAACGGTATTTTCTGAAACTGAGTGAAATGGCATTGACTATGGCTTGATATGGATTGACAATGGTGTTGACTTGGAGGTCATTGGTTTTTTTTGTGCATGAAGATGGTATGGATGGTGATGGTAATGACGACGACGATGTTGATGAGAAGATAAAAAAGGTGACTTTTTACAGCATATTGAACTGTTGTGAAAAAAAATTTTGCCCTTTTCAAAATCTCCAATACGGCAAAAAAACCCCCCTTAGAAATATCTCCTTTTTTTCTCAATCAACTTTAAATTTCAAAGGGAAAAAATATGATCATAAGTAAAACATCTGGCACATTAAGTAAAACATCTGGCACATTAAGTAATACATCTGGCACATTTATTAGCTGCCTTATATCATTTACACTGAAGAAAAGCGGGTTCGAGATTTCAGTTCAGTTGACTCAAGATGTCTTTCCCCATTGAATCTGCAATGAAATGTTAAAACCCTTATGCTTCAGGAAGGAAACCCCTTTTAAAGAATTAGCCAGAAAATGCCAATATGATACCTGTTCTATAACTATACCCTGGGTTTAAGTATGCAAATCCAGATAATCACCAAAGCAATGGCCCAGTAGAGTATGACATACACCATTTTGCCAGTCTTCAGCTGGGTAATACAAACACAAGAATGACTTTCTGGGAAGCATAAATGACTTTTTGGCGGTAAAAAATAGGGTTGGGAGTTTTTTTAATGTCAATTTTTAGTCAGTTCCTATTGAGGAAAGAGATTGCACTATCAGTAGGAAACACTTTACTTCTTTTTTTGATCACCTGATTTTATCAACAATCTTTCTCAGCAGGGACAGTGAACGTTGATGAGTCAATATATGGCCAAACTCCAAGGAGTCATTTTAACGTAATTAGGAATCTGAGGGCAAATAATCAGACAAAGGAAGGAAATTTCTTTAACACAAGTGGCCACAAACAAGTGCTTACCCCGATCTCACATTTAAATCAAGAAAAATTATCCCTTGGCATCATGAGAGAACTTGGAAAGGTCACTTCAGAAAACCTTCCCTCAGCACCAATGGCTTAAGTCTAGGTTTGAAGCACATCTATTTCTTTGAATTCCTATTTTTATTTCTGTGTCCTGCAAGCACACAATGTGGCAAACACCGCCCACCCTCATGACTGTTTACAGTTACTCTTTCAAAGCCAGACAACTTAGGGTCTTTAAAGATAAAGGGTCTTTACAGGTGCATAGGCAACAGGCATTTCAGTCTTATAAAACTGGATTTGCATTGATAATGAGGCTGGGAGCAGAATTTAGAACAAAACTAATGTGCCTTGTGCAATGAGTAATGAATTTAACAAGCTTTACTGTGTTGCTAGGTTTAAATTGAAGACAATTGAAGATGATCCATAAATTATATGTTAAACCTAAGAATATAAAATCTCTCTTCTGTCTGGAAGGGAACTTGTTTAGTCCTTTCTTTACTGCTCATCACAATCACTGCCACTGTCGCTAGTCCACCCTCTGCCTCTGTACAATTAGCATTGTACAGATGGTGGCCACGTGGCTAAGCTCTCTTCCTCCCAAAATATGGTGTCTGCATTACCTACTGGAAAAATCATTGGTCTATACTATCCTTAGATCTAGTTATGGGGATTATCTTAGAAACTGTAGAATTGTGCCAGGTAAGGGTCAATAATTAAACAAAATAGGTAACCACAATTCACTGCTTCTAGCCATCTCCATTTATCAGTAGAGATGTAGTTAACATGAGCAAAGTTGCACCAGCTATAAGCTTTCAAAATCTTCAAGAACAGGTGCTACATGAAATCCAACAGGTCTTGTAATAACCCACAAGGTACTCAAATATTTGCCTTATCCCTATCTCCCAGAGAAATCTAGCCTCATTCATTTTAAAGGTGTGTTATGCACAGCAATCTTCTGCAAATAGATCCAAGTTACAAGCAGAGAGAGCACAGTATAGTAGGCAACTTTTTCCTTCACAACCTGCTGGTAAATGGCCTGCTCTGGCCATCTCAATGGTCTAGTGAGTCTCTCTGGCCCATGAACCTCCTTTTTCTAAATAGCTTTTGTCTGCTATCCGTAGCAACAACACCCCTTTTGTGCTGGCTTGAAAAAAAGGAAATAACACCCTCTGGAAAGACAGAAAAAGAGAACTGAAAGCAGGTGTGCTTCTTGTGGGGGGTGACTGGACGAAAGCTGTTCCCTGAGGTGAGATCTGGGCTTCTCAGGCATAGAAAGGGGTTCCAAGACAATAAATAGTCATCACCCGTAACAGCCCAAAACAAGTATAAAAACCATAGTGAAAGTCTGATGCAGCTGTCATTGCTTTCTGCCATCCCTCATTTTCCCACTTGCCCTTACACCCAGTATGACACCGTCAAAACAGATTTTCACCTATTCTGATTAACAGCCTTTGCTCACCCTGCCTTGAGCTGCCCTGTGATAACTTCCTTGAGTAACTATCACAACACTTGGAGAAACCCAGCACAAACTTTACACAAAGCCGTACTGACGTCTGACATGCCACCAATGCCTGGCTGATGTAGCAACGTGGTTTCTGCCAGAAAGAAAACCATCTGTGACTCAACTCCTCTGCCAGCTTCTGAGTTTCATGAACAACATGAGCTGCATTCAAGCCAGAGGAATGAGAGCATTTCCCCCTCACACGTCTCTCTCTGGCCACTTCCTGGCTCCTTCTTGGAGTGGTGATGACTCAGGAATGAAACCTAGGCGTGTGGTGTCATGAAAGACACTGTGATGTGATACAGTCAGGCCCCTGGTGAACATCTCAAGGACAGTCATAGAGTGTGCCTGATCCTGACTCGACCAGATGCTGCAAATACCACACAAATTGAGAGGTGGAATACAAGCTCACCTTGTGAAAATAAACCTCTCCCTGGTTTCTACTGAGGAACATATAATGAGGCTAATCCTAATATTACATATTTTTCTGATCTGTGCTGAGCTGCAGTCTATTACTAATTAGCAGCTGAGGTGGCCTCAGCCCAGCAACTATTGTAAGTGGAGAGTCCCATGATTACCTGCTACCCTGTAAATATTCAGTAAGAGAAAATCAAAAGCAGTGTGTTGGCAGTTTTATTATAGGGAGACAGCCTAAAAAGAGAGAGATGGGCACAGAGGAAGAGAGAGAGTTCTGGCTGCAGGTGACTCCCCCTGGGACTGAAGTGACGGATTTCTTATGCCTCTTCCCAATGGTGAAATCTCCTTGCCACTGATGGCTCCACAGTTGCCACCAGATCATAAGATCACCTCAGATGTTCCACCAAACATCTAATGACAGCAGTTTCGCTTCGTTTTGTCATCACACCTATGACTCTGGCAAGTGCAAAAGGCAGTATGACTACACAGCTTTTAGGCAACAGAACAAGGAAATAGCAAAAGCACAGCAAAACCAGAAACATTTTTAAGCACAGAGTCTCTTGATGGGTCAAAAAAAAAAAAAATCTCTTCTAAATATGAATTTTAACATATGAGCTGAAATTTACCTTCCTTGCTGCCCTTTGATAGATAATCTTTACAATATTACAATGCTCCACAGGGCAAGAACACCTTAGCAGCGTTATTATCTTCTTCTTGGAACTCAACATTCATTTTCTGTTTTGCTGTTCTCCTTTTCAGCTGAAATCATGATGGAGGGTGGAAACTTCCTTATAATCATGTATGAAATTGTGAAGGATGCATTTATTGGTATGTCTGCCCTGTGCATTTTTGGTTTACAGTGTTATGAGATGAAGCTAAACACAAAGACAGATGAAACTTCACAAGCTTTGTTCCCTCAAACTTTAGCTCTGAATGTTCTATTTCCTGAAGAAACACCAGACAAAATTTTGTCTACAAAAAAAATTATGTCCAGGAATGCAACAGAAAAAGTGTAATTAAAACATGATCATGCTTTCAAGAGCAATTTTTGACAGAGAGTCAGATAATGAAATAGGCATCTATACGGGATGTCAATGAACTCGGGCTTTCTTGACTTACTGTCCAGGAAGAGCAACTTTGGTTAGTGTTAAGAATTTTCACCACATACTGTTAAGATGAACAAAACTTTAGTTTACAGAGGGAGGCTGTCTAAACGCATGGCTACAGCCCCCAAAGAGAGGACTCGATGATGCACTGGCTCAGTCACTCAAGTGCAGTTAGCACCTAATCCACTGCAGCTCCGAAGATTTGTCTATTCCACAACCAAACGTGCAACTGGAGATCAGATACCCAGGCTAATTTTAAATCAGCCAGCGCAGTGCAAAGCTCAGGGAAGCTAGGACACTTGCACATTCACACCACTCCTCAGAGGCAGATTGAGCAGCCTGCGCTGGACACTGCGCGTTTTTAATTACAGCATCATCCGTACTTGAGCTGTCTTGTTTAAAGCTAGCACAGTTAGATGTACGCGGGCTGTATTCAAAGCACAGAACAGACACCTTCTTGGAGAATAACACCTAAATGAAGTTTTAGACTGGGAAAAGAAAAGGAAAAACATCATGCATGCGGAGATACACTGTAAAAAGAGAAGGTGTAGTCAGCCCTGTAGCTGTGTCAGCCCTTTTCCGGCAGACACATACACAAGGAAGGAAGGCTCTGTTTATCGAGTGAGCTCTCAGCTCTGCATGCATAAATACTGTGGACAAGAGCACTAAGAATCTTCTTTCTTTGATATCAGGAGATCAAAGTGGTCCCACAGACACATTGGTTTGTCGTATTGATACTCTGGGACAGTTAGCTTCTGCATGAAGTTTTGTGCGTAATGAGACTTAATAAGCTTAAAGAGCTACCCCTGCATTTCTCTATTTGACCATATCTGCTTATTTAATTTTCCAGATGGTGGAAAGCTACGGCTGTCGGAACGGGCAGTAGGTTTGGCTATCTCGGCATTCTGATCCTTTTATCACATCATTTCAACGGCATTGGGTGAAACGTGGGTTGCAGGGGAAAAGTATTGATAAAGGACTCACTCTGCCTGATTTCTTTCTTGCTGTATTATTGAGTCACCATCCTTGAAGCTGCTCACTATTTGTGATGTGTACAAAATACATAGTTAGTTGTCTAATTATAAACCACTAGTGCTGTGGCCTCTGATAGACATCCATTTATCTAAATGTGGTTTTATTTCTCTGGATTTATGATGCTGCTTAATAGAATTAATTTGGTCAAATTCTGCCAGAGGTTGAAGAGGGCAAACCACTCTCATTTCAACTGATATTCCTGTTATTTGCTTTGAAATTTTATTTTTAACAAAGAATTGATTTGCATATATTAGATTAATATTCCAACGTATCTCTACATTTCTCTGCATTTCAAATGAGGTCCAGATACCCATTGCCTAAACTTTGACGTGATTATCCCCCTTTTCCTGCAGAAAAGACATAGAAAAACATGGTGATCCAGAGAGGCTAGATGCTATTGCTTCACTGGAAGCAATATCCGCTTGCACAATAGAAGGAAGACTGTCTTATACTATGGGCTGAGATTTTGTTAGAAAGAATTGTTTTTCATACACACTGCAGCATAATAGAACAGATTTCCCTGAGACAGAGAATAACTAACTATGCAGAATGTATAGGTAATATATACATAAGTATGTACATATATATATATATCTGTTGAAAGTATATTATGTGCAACACTGATAGCATAAATGCTGTTACCAGTGAAGCAAATTGGCCTGACATGATCTAAAATACTTGCTATTTAGCTAAAAAACCTGCCAACAGGAATCAGATTCTGACTATGAATTACTGTAAGGATGAAAATGCTGCAAACAAAAAATAATTCTTAATACATATTTGCTGAAGGTGGGGAAAAGGCCCTTGTGGATGGAACTGTGACTTCACACACGGTGGGGAGTTACAGGTTCAGGACTGACATGCAGGAATATAATTTCTGTACTTTTGGAGACAAGACACACATTTTGTTTCAGAGGTAATTTCAAAATAACAGCAGTGTGGAGAGGAGTGTGGCACTACAAATAATAGTAAACAGGTATAGTCAGATATTGATGGCTCCTCCTGTGTATTCCCTTTAATTCAATAAATTAATCACTTCAGGTGTTTTCCTGGCACTTTGATGTCCTTTTTTTCTTGAATAATTCAGTGATACGCACAAATGTGCATCAGACTTTAGCAATTTCACACTTCTGTTGTTCTCAGCAGTCCTCTATAGTCTCTAAAGTATCCAAATGACCATCTGCAAATACTAGATACTTAAAAATGTGGAAAAATCTATAAACGGCTGGCTACAATAAAGTAGCAATTAATCCCAAGAATTTGTAAGCACTTCCTAACACCTGGAACTCTGTAAAGGAATCCAGGTATGAAGGATCTTTCTCAGCACAGTAACATAAAAAGTAGAAAAATTGGATGCATGCATCTAGGTACAGTACTATGATTAAATCTACCTGGTCAAAAGAGTGGAGATGTCAAAATTAGTTGCTAGCTAATACCGTTTTATAAGGTTGTGTGGGTGGCGGGTAGGTGTTGCATCTAAAAAGGATTTGTGTGCATTTTGTGGTCTTCAGAAACTGCATGGCTAGCTGCAGATACAGCCAGAAATGCTTCATGAAAAGTGAGGAATCAGTAAAGGAAGATGTGTGCAGGTGATGGAGCATTATGTACTGCTGTGACCTGCCTGTGAGCTTGCAGTGACGTTACTGCTCTCTGCTAAACCTACACATTTATCTTTGCAAAGTTCTTCAGCCTTGACACAGCCATAGCAAACTGGCAACAGTCAAAATTAACCTTACATTAAGTAAAGCCAACTTCCGTCTTGTTAAATGTTGATGGAGTCTACTGTTTGAATAAGAAAAATAAGTTGTTTGTAAAAGTTGCGAGGAAATTAGCTGAAATAGAATCTTCAAGTTTTAGATAAACTTTTCCTGGAATAATGACAGATGGAACGAAGTCCTGTTCTTGATGAAGTTAAAGACAAAATCAAGTGAAATAAATGGGGATGTTGGAATGTATCCTTCAGTTTTCTGAGAGCTACTTATGCCACCTGCTTATTAATTCATACCCTCAGGGCGTACTCTCAGGCTGCAGCTTGTGCACAGCTTCAAACAAGTGACATTTTGCTATTCCCTCCAAAATCTGAGCCCAAGACTCTCTTGAACTCCTTACAAGAAGTTACAGCCCTTTCTGTGAAACAGAAAAATGTAATGCACAATGTTTCTAAGTACCATTTTCTGTGTTGTGTGATTCTAGCCCGATTCAACTTTGCTTGAGATGTAGTCCAAATCCATTTGTAAGATGATAGTACGAGTGATGTGCAGTTACAATAGAGCACCATTCATATTCAGTTTTATTTTGTATCAACAAAGGATGGTGTCCAGAATCCAAGTTCCATAGATGGTTTTCTCAGTGTTTTCAATACATTGGCACTGCCAGGAAAAAAAAAAAAATGTAGAAGGGCAGCTATACAGAGAGTCACATTTCTTACAAGGTTTTATTTGCATAAGATGCTATAATAATGATGAATTTAAGATGGCTACAATGCATTTATCATAGCCACTGTAGGAGGACTGGAGAAATGAAAAAGGACTCAACCACTGTCCATGTAAAAAGTTACTCTGAAACATAGGGCACTTTGTTCGCATAATGATAGTGCTTGTCAGATAACATTGATGAAGCTTTAACATTATTGCACCCTGAAGTATATTTCATCGTAGCTATGGAGTTTAAGACGAACAGAGGTCTTGCCTTGTTTTTAAGAAACCTGTTCAGAATTGCTTGAAACACCGAGCCTTTAGCAAATGATTACTATACCAAAGTCAGACTATGATGTCTAGTCAGACTAGTCATTAGGTACCTCCTAAAGCAACAGCTCCTGTGCTGCCTCAAGAATGCACACTTTAGGCGTCGGTGGGTTTACTTCTGCCCCTGTTTCTTACCCTCTACACCAGCTGAATGGGGTTGTTAGAAAAGGTAACAGATGAAGCTGCAAACAGGAGCTCCTCCTTTATCTGTTTAGAGCAGAGCCGGTCACTTTGCTAATGTAACATGAAAACATGGTATGTGATCTCTCCTGAGTAGGGCAGTTCCAAACACTGAGCGTCTCAGCAATACAGCCTAAGGCAGTGAGCTGCCATAAACAGTTATGATAAATGCCATGACTTACCAGGAAAAATGAGGAGAAAAGCAGGCAAACCAACAAGCAAAACTTTAAACACTGATTATTTTCATCTTCCGAGTTCAGTAGCATGTAGTATTTTAATGTCAAATCTTGCTTTTCTTCACCACAACAGCACTGAAAACAGTAAACAACTATTCAACAGGACACCACAGATGATAGTAAGCAGACAGACAGCAAGAAAGCAATGTCGTGATTTTTGCAAGGCACCAAAAGCCCCAAGCAATGGCCCTCAGGTATCCTGCTCACCTTCTTACAGTCATCAGTACTGTATTCATAGGACCGCAAATGAAAGCTGGCAGCATCAAGAATTTGTTCCATGTACTTTAGGGCATTAAGATGTTCTAATATCTCACAAAGGATTAAATACAAAGCTCGCTGATACAAATGAAAAAAAACCCTCCCCAAATTCAGTGCATTTTGGGACAGACTCTAGGGATGAAAAGGGTTTTCTTCTCAAAATTTAAACTGAGGCAGAACGTGCTAGCCCTGAACTTCCACTACATTTAGGATCCTAAAGAAATGATTTTTTAAAATCATATCTTCAATACAGAAGTATTGAATACAGAAGCCTGAGAATAAATGCCCATCTCCTTGTTGGTGCAAATGCAAATAATGAGGGCTGACTCTCACGTCCAACTGCTATGGAAATCGTAGAAATTTCAAAGTTTTAAGACTCATTTGCTTTATTCAGAAGTTTCTCAGTATATTCATACAGCCACATTTGAATGGACCACAGCTATTTAGTGGAATGATCAAATAAATATTTGCTTTAAAATTCACTCTTGCTCTTTATCTATGGCAGTCATTAAGTGCTATCTGCCTTTACAGGGACAGCAGCAAAATCCACACACAACACCATTATTTTCCTCTGTATGTGTGTGTGTGTATCTATGTATGTATTGAATCTGACCAATTTATCTGAAGGTGAATGAGCTAATTCATACTTATATGTGATCTTACTTATCCATTTCATGTCGTCTACCTACCTAGATAGAATTGGATTTTAGATTAATTCATTATATGCTGCCCAAAGTACAAAATCTCACAAGACTGCTAAAAACTGCTTTACATAAAAGTGCAAAGATTTCTTTTTCTTATTTAACCTTCACTTGACAGTACCCTCTTGACTATACATGCATGCTTTAAAACACAAAAAGGCTACTTCTAGGTAGAATTAGTGCTTAAATAAAAAATACTGCAGAAGCTTACTGACATACATAGGTTACCTTACCTTTTAAAGTAACCTGTACTCAATACTTAACCACTGTGGCTGCTTGTTGATCTTATCTGAGTCTTAGTCACAGTAGGTTTAAATACTGATAAGAAATCAGAGACTTTCTGTCCTCAGAAAACAGAAAGTCAAAATTAAAGTGAGTAATGAGAAATGTTTCTTCCCACGTAACTGAACTCATGTTGGTCTTGCATTGTTTTAAATGGGCGACATGATTATTAATGAAACGAAAATCACTATGACGGTTTCTTATTATTTTTCACTTACACATGCTTTCATTTTTGGAAAACAAAAATGAGAGCACAATTCAGGATTTCCCGTCATGAATTTTTAATCACTATTTTTAGATGCAAAACTTAGCTGCAAAGAAAATACACATCTAGAGAGAAAACCTGAGTCACTCACTCTCTTTTCCATGTGAATGGTTGTTCATTCGCATAAAGCCAAGGTACAGAAGTCTGCTTTTGGCAGATTCTAATCCATTCGATGTCCACTAATTAATCCCAGATTGTATTCCTATTCCTTGCCTTTGCATGATAAATTGACTTTCCCTTTTGCTGAAAGGTTTTGCTGTTGTTAACATTCATGCTGCCTGTGTTTTATATGACCGTATGTTCACGTTGACAACAGAAACTCCCAGAATTGTCTTTATTACTTTCTGTGGCACTTGAAGAAATTTCCTAAGGAGTGATCCTGAAGGAAGCCAGAGCTGCAGAACTTGGAAGACTCCTCAAGTCGGCTGCATGTATCAGTGAAATGCCGGGGAGAAAGCGCTAGCAAAAGTGCTGAGCAAAGATCTTTGATACTGAAGAAAGTAGACTTCAAGCTCAGGAAGGCTGCATCCAGTCATAATACAATGCTAGCTGAACTAAATACCTCATATGCAGGAAAGAAACCTAAACAGTGGGGTATTACGGGAAAAAGACCAAGTGAAAAGGAAAACCATAGCTAAAGGAAGATTTCTTTTTCAACCTTGAGCTGATTCTTGTCTCTACGGGAAAGAAAAATCTCTTAAGCTTAACATACAAATGCTCTGTGCAGGATTAAGTATAAATAAGATACAATGCTTCTTTGGAGTTTATTGAATACAGCAGCTGTGCACCTCTTGCTACTGAAGAAATTCAGTTAAAGTTTATTGGCATTCTTAATCACATCAATGCTCATTTTGATCTCTTCATATAGTAACTTTTAAAAACTTTACGGAAAAAATTGCTCTTTGATAAGGAAATAAAAGACAAGCAAGGACAGTGGGGATTTAAAAGGGTAAAAGCCTGTCTCTAACTGTTTGCGAACTGATGACAAAGTGAAAACTGAAAAATCTGTTTGAATCAGATGTTTGTTCTAGAGCTGTTCGACCATTTAAAAAAAAAAAAAACAAAAGTCTCCTGAATATTTACCAAATGAGGATTGATGAAAGAATACTAAAGCTGCACTAAAACTTCTACCTCCTCTGCTAAAAAAGAGTCCCAGAGTTTGCAAAGAGGGCTGCCATTCAAGCGACGTTCATGCAAAGAGAGGTTTGGGGGATGTGGAAGACAGTCTTTGAAGTACAAAATAAATGCAAACTGGAACATAATTTTTAAGATATCCCCTATTAGTCCTGACTCAAAAACTAACAGGCCATTCACTGTCAAACTTAGGAAGAGTCGTACAAAAAACCAAGGTTGGAAGTACATATTAGTAATTAAAGTAAACAGAAAAGAAAGTCCAAAGTATATAGCTTTGGAGTCTGTACACTCTTAACTCTCCTCTTTAATGTTGATAGGAGATGCTGTTATGTATAACGTGTCAGTAACAGAAATACCAAGGGTATAAAACTTTCAAATTTTTAAAACTCTAATTAACCTAATTTTAAAATTAAATTTTAAATTTTAACCTAATTTAAAAAGTAGGTTAATACCTAATTTACCCTAAATCTATGTTATTGCTCAGAAAAGTAAGGATACGTTTCTTTTTTCTGAGGAAATCTCCCAATGGTATTAAAAAAACCCAAACAAAACTACAAAATTGTGATCCTGATAGTCTGATGGCTTAAAACTCATTTGACAAGATAAGGGGAACTGCATGGGTGGCCTTGAAGAGCTCAGCCCCTCGCCTTTACACTGCTCTTCTCAGTAGCAGTGCTGGAAGGATAGCACCACTATTAGTATTAGGTGCTTCCTCCTGCACCCTAATCTTTTCTTATAAATTAAGACACCTCAGAAACCCAGAGACTGTTTTTGCCCAGTTAGAGATAATTTTAGCAGATATTTCATGGCAGCTGTTCTGTCATACTGCACAATATATTTATCTGCTGGTTTAATTATTAATAGTGTAAGACAAACCGTTTGTTAGGGTCCAGTAATAGTAGGCGTTAAGCTTCAGAGAGAAAGAAACAGTTCTGAGGAGGTCAAAAGTCTGAAGTGTTATTGCTTCCAATAAAAATTCGAAAAAGTTTTATGGTGAAATTGTTTCCTGAAGACCGGCCAGGAATGAGAGACTTCTGCGGTTTAAAGCCCATTCTTCCAGCTTCAGGAAGGACTATATGCGCACTTCCCAGGGATGTAAAAGAAGGACAGGCTTCACAGTAACTTCACAGGGAGCTGCTGAGACCCTTTACTTGACAGGGACGAAAGGCACAGTCCAGTCACTGCAGCCGCCAAGTTTCAGGGACCGGTCTGCTAAGTACACACAGATGTATATTATAATTCAGAACGTAGTCAGTAAATGGGTTTCATTTTGAATGCAAACGCACTTTTGAATGTAATCTTAAAATGGTGTCTTGGGTATAGATTTGAAAGTCAAACACAGCCTAAGCACATTAATCATTAGCAAGCAAAAATTCTACTGCTTCACTGTCATTTCTTTGTATTTAATTCTTTAGCAAGTCTAATGCATTATGCTATAAACTTTCGGATTTAACTGTCAGTAAGATTCTGCTGACAGATTTCTATACATTACTGTCATTACCAGACAGTATTTATTCATATAGCAGCATCCAGGGTAGTTACACAAGGAAGCAACCATACGCATTTAACGAGTCAGTAAACGCAAGGTGGTAGAAGGGAGCATTATATAAAGTCTGAATATATATTGACAGCATTTGACAGCAGTTGCACGGTTAGCGTGATGGGCTTGTTTGCCACAGCGAGCGTACACGTAGAGGGCGATATGCCGCACTGGATAGGTCTAGGATTTTATCTCCATTTGTCCAGTGAAGGTCCTGATTCCTCAACTCCTGCTGGTGCTGGGTGACATGTTGCTCTGTACCTCTTCCCGGGACACAGGACATTGAAGGCACCCTTAGTGACAGCTGAGTTTTATAACTTCAAGAGTTCTTTCTACTAAAAAAGAAAGTAGTAGTTTCCATTGTTTGGTGCTTTCAGCTTTTTATCGTTTTTTTTTTTTTTAATCAGCATTTTCAAACTTACATTCCCAATTTTCCTCATGATGAAGTATACGAAGAGGGCCCCTGCTGAAGTTCAACTGAAGGTGAAGATAGAACAGCTCTATTGCTAGAGAGTGTAACCTGACCACCTTGACTCAGTTTCTCACATTGTTTGAAAACACAGCTTTTAAGTTAACTTGGTCCTTTTCTTATTTAGGTTTTGTGCAGCAACCTGCAGTTCACATAAAAAATATCTAGACATCTCAATTCTTTGCTCTTTGCACGAATACAGTCAGGTTTCAGGCATGTCCATGCAGAGACCCATGGTGATTTGCAGAATCTGATCAAAGTGCAAGCTACCAAAAAGCTGTAACTATTCTCTCGGGATGGCTAAAACAATTCTGTTAGAAGAGTCAGACCTGCAAAAAAATAAACAAGATTTGTTTTGAGGGCTCTGCAGTGGAGGCAACACTAAAAGTAGCTATTGCACATCTTTGGTCAGTGAAAGAAGGGGACTTGAAGGAAATTAGATTCAGATGACCTTAACAATATCCTAATTGTCTCATATCTGGACTGAATGTTTTCCATCTAAATATTTTAATTACTTGTTTTTTCTCCTCCTATTAATCAGCCTATTTTATTTTGGTGTGTATATACAGGAAAGGAAGGTATGGGTCAAGTGGGCTGGTGGGTCAAGAGAAGGACACAATTCCACTTTTTTTCTTTTTTTCTTTTTCCTCATATTAAGTACTCCCAGTCTCATAGTTTGCTTGCTGACTCTACTGGAACTCTAATGTACAAAAAAGCAGTATAATTGAAGTTAAAGGCTTGCATAAACCTTCTTCTAAAGAGGTAAGATACAGCTATGAACATGCTGCTTACTTGTGATACCTGCTGTGATCTGCAGTCTAGCCGAAGCTTGTCAACAGGATGAAAACAAGACAGAGTTGTATATCTATTTGTGCATGACAGCTGTGAAAAGGAGATTATAAAACCCCACTTAGCCACCAGCTTTATGGAATGGAAACTTCAAATAATGCAGGAAAGATAACTCTAAAAAGAGATTTTTGTCACAAGGCATAGTTGGCACCAACATCATTCCTTTGTCTAATTTCTTATAAGTATTTATATTACCTCAAAATTACTCAAAGACTTGACGTTTCTATGATTTCAAGTTCATTGCCCAAATTAAGCCTAATGTCACTCCATTATATATTGAAAGTGGGACTAGTGGGTTTGGCTGTGTGACTCCTATTGAAGATAATGGAATTCAGTAGGCTAAATCCTCACATGCTATTTTGATACTTTTCTCCCCGTGTTTTTTAAGTCTTCTAAGTAAATGAACCTGACCCTAACAAATAATTAACTAACTAAAATCCACTTTGCTATTTGGACTAATGAATTAGGCTTCCAAAAACACCTGGAAGATTTACAAGATTGCTGAAACAAGATGTAGTAAAAAACCCCAACCCCAATTTTATGACTATAGGACTGCAATGGCTCTCAAGGAATGATAAAGGAATTCCCCTGAAATACAAGCTCATTTCAGCTGGTTTGAATAAGTGAAAGAACTTGTCAGGAATGTTTTGAGGTTTTGGTTGCCTTTTTTTTTTTTCTTTTTCCCGTAAGAAGTAGCCACATTTTAAAAACTTTTATCTTTCTTTTCTAAGCGTGTTTTAACTCTGACAAAAAGTATCATTAAATATTAAGAATGTAATTTCTACAGAAATAGGATGAAATTTGAAAACCCTCATTCCCTCTAGAATACATAGGAGAAAACAGCTTGATCATTAGACAAGGAACAAAATTTCTGATCTACTATGTAAAAAAAAAAAAATAAAAGTCAGGAACCCTAATAGAAAAAAAAATAGAAGTCAAGAACCCTAACAGAAATAGTAAATGGCAAGGAAAAAAGATGTAGGAGCAATGATAGTCTTCTGGAGTTGTTTTGGTAGAAAAACTTTGTTAGTTCTCAAATTTACAGACAAACACATCACTGCTTATCATGTGTATCAACTTGACTTCATCTTTCGCCAAAATTCAGCAGCTCTGTTGAGCCTTCTGGATAACATGTCACTGGAAGTTGAATAGCTTTCCTTCCTTGTGCAAATAAATCGAATTGCTGCAGGTGCTACTCCAGTTTAATGACTGGAATAGCTGTCACCAAGGGGGTGGAAGAGAGAGAGGGGAGCAGCATGATACACATCCTAAAAAAACTAATTATTCAGTAACTCGGTCCTCTCCTATTGTGACACAGCATTCAGAATCATCAAGAGAAAAAACTTTTACTGTGTGGCAGAAATAGTTAAGTAGAACATTAACTGTCAGATTCTCAAAATCATGCCTCTCAGTAGCACATCAGAAATCAAACAGTAGTATTGCAAAGGAATGACAAAAGTTCACTAGGAGATGTTCTGGACATTATTTGTAGGATTACAGAAAATCTTGCAACATCTTATAACAAGCCCTAAATGAGTTCACTATGGAAATCAGGACTCTTTGATTGTCCTGGTTTAAGCATGAACGTGGCTCTAAAGGATGGATTCGCTCATTCTATCCTGTCATTCATTTTGATAACAGAGAACCATCTGGCATAGTCTGCAGATCCAGAGTTGTACATAACCAGCAGTACGTTGGGAGAGACAATGGTAGATACAATAGGCTACCTAAGGCAATTTGCACACGACATCTCTAGTGTTCTGACATTCATCTCTGGGTGAGGAGTGGAGGAACAGCTCACTGGAGTATGTGAAAATGGCTGTCTTGGTTAATAGATTCAGTTTTGTCTACATTATGATGGTTTATTATAATTTTATGCATATTACGTATTTTCCATTCTTCTTCTCAACATGATGCCCAGGCCATTATGAATGATTTGTGTTGATTTGGTATTAATGCATACTGTATGTGATCACCCCAGTGCCACTGGGAATAAATGTACAAAGTGATGGTTAACATTCTTTCAAACATTTTTCTTTGCTTCGTTATGTGCATTATCTTTACTGACCCCCACACTAATTTATTTTAGAACAAATTGCCTGGAGGGAATAGCTGGAGGTGTGAAATAGCTGGAGGATGATAGTATGACACCTTATTATGAAGTAGCAGTTTGAAAGTTGTCTGTTTGGTCCTTGACTTAAAAAAAAATAGAGCACCGTACAATGGCTGTATTTTGAACAGCTAGACCTAGTCATACAGCATGAAACCAAGAGGCAACGCCAGACAGATTTAATACATATGATCTCTATCCAGAACTATGCATATTATTATTGCTGTCATTGTCACTGCATTCTATTACTGTGGTAGATAGCAGTCCCAACCGTAAACTAGATACTCACCACACAGAACTGATCTCAAAACAATCAAAATCTATAAACGGGGGGGGGGGTGGGTGGGGGTGGGGGGGTGGAGATAGAAAGCTGCAGATAGATCAGGACAAAGAAACACAAAGAGAGTATTGATCAGTCTGTCCAAGCAGCTGGTGGCTGATGTACCCACAGCCTGAATGTGTGTTCAATTCCCCCTGGACAACTAATAAACTGCTGTTAATCAATTTTAGCACAAAACCACATTAAAGGGCAATTCTCTTTAGTGGCTGAATATTTCTGAATGAATACCTTAAACATCCACTGTCAATACCTGGAGACGTGGTAATAAATAAAGGATCTTAATGAGGGATCTCGGCCACAGCCTGTAGCTGAATAGCTATGTTTCTTCTTCATGTGAAGAAGCTGAATCCCACAAGGTACAGCTGAGATTAAGATCTTCCGCAGAATTCTGATTGAGAGCGATGATGATCAGCACATGTTGGCAGCTTGACTGGAAACCACCATGCCATCTCCTTCCTTCCCTTCTTCCCTTTGTCTTTTCCAAGTTCTTTCTTCACCTCCCTTATTTTCCTCCCCCCCCCCACCCATTCTGTTTTGTTATTAATGTTTGCCCATGTAGCACACAAGCATTTTTTAAGCCGTTTCCCTGTTGAGCACTGTCTGCAGCACCAACCCTGCATATAATCCACTTGAGGAACATACATAAAAAGTGATTCTTCCCTCTTAATGCATCAGTTCACCAGTCTCCTAATTTTCCAGTCCTAAGCCCTAGGGGTCTTTCACAACACAGTAGCTGAGAAATTTTATTTTTGCCCATCTTTAAATGAATTTCAGTACTTAAAATAGGAACAAAATTAGCAATGGGATATGCTTTTGGGATGTACCTCTTACAGTCCACTCAGAGTATCTTTCTGAGAGTTCCTTATCATTGGCTCTGAAAATTTAGAATAGGATTATAACACCTATCCTCCAAAGATGAACTCAATCCTCATTCTTTGACCCACCTTTTGGAGCAGGGATACGGTTTGCTAGTGACTGTGCTCATTGCTGCTGCATCCTGGTACATAAGACGTAGCAATTTATACGTCTTTTTCAAAGAAATAACATTTGACAAAACCTGAAAGTTAAAGAATAAAATCCTTAACTAGAAAAGATCACTGGAGTCTTGTGGGAGGAAAAAAATTAGCCATAACACAAGCACAAATATGGAATAGTAAAAAGGCAATCCAGAGAGAGACTGATATATCTGATTAAGACTTCATGAAAACCAACATAGACAGTGAGTTGAATAATAAAGTGTTTGGAAGGAAAGTGCTTAAGCAAATTATTTCTATTTATGGAAACAGGGATGTGATATGAGATACAAAGTCAGAAAAATTCTGGCATATATAGGATGAAAAATTAGATGGCAACAGATTTATTCTTGCCATTATAAGCACAATGGGTTAGTTAATTCTAAACTGAAGTAATCTGTGTAGCCTCTACTCTTTTCTGAATGATAGATGATACATAAATCGTGTTTTAAGGTACTCATCACTGTATTATATGACTTAAATCATAACAAATACCTCTTACCACTGAGGAAGAAAAAGTGCAGAATCAATGAGAATTGACTAAGCTTCTACAGCTCTGGTGAGCAGCTAGTACCAAATTGCTAGTACCAAGATGCCTATTGACTTCACTAGACGTGCACCAGAAGATGTGACCCCTTCATGTCCAGAGCTTTAGAGTAAGTTGCCTACAAAGAAATTGTCATTTCACATGACCTAAGCTTGAGCCTCCTCTCTACTATAAAAAAGGTCTGAACAGTAGGAAAGGATGTTGTTCCTTCACCTGCTTCAGTTTGTACCAGCTTTCTTCAGACATCTCATTGTTATCTGAAAAAAACCCCAAACTTTCCCTTACCTGAACTATAAAGCATTTCTTTCAAACACTTGGACAAAAGGAGTATTTGAAACCAACGGTGCAAACATAATTTTAAAACTCAACCGGTTGATTGGTAGAAGCATTCATGTCGAATTCAAAAGACATTTCTAGAACTGCAGCTGAACAGAAATGCTACTTTTTCATAAAAGACCCTCCTAATTTAGAATTAAATTTGTGTACAGGAAGTCGCTGTTTGGATGTGCCAGTGATAGAATCATACTAGTAATTAACCACGATAATAAGGTAATGCTAGGGTACCCATATGCTTTAGCTGCCTGAAAATCTATGACTGGGAGGATGCCCAGAACCCCAGGCACTGAATCAGCCAACCCAAAGTAAGCAAGCAGTGCAGGCAGTTTCTGATGGCTTATACTGGTTCCAGTATCACCCTGACTCACTTTTGTCAGCACTCAGCTCGGGATCAGGAGGTCTGCACTGCTTCCCTGGAGATAATAGAAAAAACGGACACTGCCAAGTCACAGCTGGGTTGAGGTGGGCTGACCGAGTAAAACAGTGGTGTCTTTCAAAACAAGCAACAGAAGCACTTCTGTTTTTAAAACAGAACAAAATCCTTTAACTCTTGTAGGGGCATGGAGATAATCTATGCTTGCTGCTTGCACTGTAGAGTATGCAGGTGATGCCCAAGAACTACCCTTCCACCGCTCCGGGCTCCCATGTCTCTTAGAGGGCAAGCTCGAGCATTAGTCTCAGTGGAAACTGCAGCGACAGCACAGTCTCATAAACAAGAGGTAAAAAACCTAGTGTGCAGTTCTGTACCTGGCATTAATCCGTACCAGGGTAAGAAAGGGTCTTCTCTGCACCTCTTTTCAATCAAACCAGCACAGTGAACGTTCTTTCACCCATTGCTCACCTATCTCATGTACGTAGACTGCGAGCACCTTGGAGTCATGACTTTATTTTAATTAATTAGGTTCTGATCTAGGGAGTACCTGGTACTGGAGAACCAATTAGCTTTTAATGCCACCATTCGGAAAGGCCTCTGTGCTGCCAGCATGGGAGCTTTGGGGTGATTTTTGTCAAAGCTCCGCATGTACCAGTAATCCTTACCTGCAGACCAGTTTTGTCCAAGGGCTCCGCTCGCACACCTGCAGCATGAAAGCTGTGCCAAGCTGGGTCATCTGCTATTGCTGGCAACTGCCAGGCTTGACCTTAGACATGTCTTAGCAGGAGGGACTTGCCTGGACATCATGGGGTGGGTGCTGCCTGTCCCGTTGCTTGCAGCAGACCTGCTCTGCTCTTTTGCCCTGGGTGCCACACAGGCACAAGCATGGCCTGTCTTCTAACCTTGGCTCCTGTTCCTTTGCAGAGCCCCCTGCCCTTGCTGCTCAGCCCCCAGACACCCCGGGCAAGGGCCCAAGCCCAGATGGAGCCCCCAGACCCACAAGTGGAAGCTGTGTGGCTGGGACCCCAGGCGGGGCTGGTGCGGGAAACTACTGCCTATAGATAGATGCCCTCTGAGCCCTGACAACTTTTAACACCGACCTGTCTCCTCCTTCTACTGTATTCTTCCTGTTACTGTGCTGCTAGTGTTTTAGATCCAGAGTAGGGAGTGCATTTCACTTATTAAGATCTCTAAGGAAACGACGTGTGGAAACCATTCTTATAATTTAGTACATCCATCATGTGGTTTCATCTCAGCTCTTTCTTACTTCACCTTGCAAACACAACCCAGACTCCATGCAGGATTCAGGAAGGTGAAGACAGAGGGTCATGCAAAGCAGTCTTCTTAAGTACTATCAATTCCAAATATTTTCAAAAAGCCAACTCTCCAGAATCATGAATACCTTTGTATTTTATTTCGGTTTCTTTACTTTCAGCTGTACTGGGGAAGAAAGGAGTTTTATGCAAAATATTCAACTCTGTATGATAGCAGAGATGATCCTTTTAAAGCTGATGATATTAGGAAAACAGGCAATATTTGAGAAAGATTCAAAGTCAGTATGAATACAGAAAATCAACATTTATATGTTGTGTTATTAAAGGATTAATTATTTTTAAAGCATGGATTGAGGTACTGCCTAAATACTGCATTGAATTCACCCCCCAAATCCACAACACGCTGATTTTCTTTCCTTGCCTAAATGGGCAAGCAGTCTGAAGCAAGACTTTCTGCTTTTCTTCACTTTCTTCTAATTTGCTTTCTGAATTTATTCCTGACTGGTTCATACTAACTTTTCAGTTGTGCCCAATTTTTCTTTCAAATTTAATAACTTTTCTTCCTTCTATTTACTTTTTTAGTGTCTCAGTAGAGAGAAAGCTTTAATCCCTTCCTTATGCCATGCTAAACAAGCCAGATTCAGGTATTTTTCCAAAGCAGATTTCCCCTTTCCTCAAATCTCTTCTCATCTTCCTCTTTAGCAGTAACATTTTCTTACATACACTTTGCCATAATGTATGTGGAGCTGCAGCAAATTCATACACACAATTAATGAGCATCAATAAAACTCTGATTTCTGTTTGTCCCCTGCCTTATTTCTATGAATTTCAGTGAACCCTCAGTTAGGCAGAAATCTTCTAGGACTCTGTTTTTTATAACTTATACTAGTCCTCATTTATCTCCAAAACGCTGAAAAAATATTTTGACGTTACCAACACAATTTCTTCACTGAATACATCTGCAACTTGAACTTGGTTAATGCCATTACTGTGACAGCTAGAGGCAAGCAGGCTCTGCTATCCCCAACAGGGACAGAAAAATGCTAGAGCAGCCAAATAGCTCTTCCAAAACAGCCAAATTTTAGGCTACCAGTAAGTTTTTCATTAATACTGAAAAAGACTGAGGAAGAGGAATTCTTCCCAGTTGTATGCACAGATATTCAGGGATTCATACTCATATCACAGATTCTGGCAGAACTCCTGGATGTTTCTGAGAAAGCCATTAACTTTTTCCTTTTTCCTTTTTCTTTTTATCAAATAAAACTCTTTTTCTGCCGTCTCGTGTCTTTTAAATTACATGATAAAACTTTGGCAATACTGATCTTCTGCCAGTGGGGATTATTGTAATATGAAAATATTAAGGAGCACATAAAAGGATTATAATGCTAAAAGGTCCAGTTGGGCATTACAATTTGTTAGCAGGGAAAGATTTTACTAGTTAATATAGCAATAGGGTACATGTACAAACTCTCTGTGACAATACTTTTAGCTTGATTTTTTTTTTAAAAAAAGTAAAACCAAATAGATATATGTTTTAAAAAACTTTTAAAAGGGATCTTACTGACATAACTGTATTGGTCCAATATCATGCTTAAAGTTATATTAAAAAAATTCCATTGTAGACCTGCTTTTGAACACTGGAAATCTATTAATGGAAAAGTAGTTGAAAGATGCAAGTAAGGCATTGAAATAATGTTTCTTTCTTTTTGCTATCGTTCTGTAATAGCTATTTGTTTTACTTATCTCCTATATATTTCTAAATTCTGACATTTCACGTCCTGGACATTGATACGCTTTCATGAATTATGAGGCAGGTTCCCTTCAAGTGTTTATGTTTCCTCTCTGAGGCTACTAATAGAATAAACACTTTTTCAACTACACTTGAACTTTATCAGCCGTCTTGCTAATAATATCTCAGACACCAAAAAATCAATATCATTAAGTTACTAGAAGAACTGACATTGTAGTTAAGAACACGACGTAAAACGTCTAACCAAGAAGACTCATTCTGAAGATTAAGTGATGCTTGGCACAGATGAGGGAAGAAATATAGAGAGACGAGTTATGTATTAGGGAAATATACTGTGCTGCTTCTTTGTATCAGGTGCAATGTCTTAAGTGATACCCATGCTGCAAACACTTGTCTCTTATGTACACATGAAACCTGAGTGATTTACCATGTTTACCCTCAAAGCTTTCTTGCTCTTTATTCAGAAAAACAAAAGACAAAAGAATGTAATCAAACGTAAGCCTACTGTTCATATTATGTACTCATCAGAATTTCATTTTCAGACATCTTAGGGGCAGGAGAGTTCACTTGATCATCCAATTTAATCTCTCATTTACAAAGAGCACATGATTAAAGCGTAATTTGTCTCTGACTAAAGCATATTGCAGAAAGATACCCACCCATGAAGAAACCCAACAATGCTGGTTTTCCATATAAAGACATTTACTCCTTCCAGAAGACTCCTTTATAACTTTTCTCTGTACCATCTTCAATCGTCCAACAGGTTTCTGAAAATGCGCACAAATCTGATTCGGGCTTCCAAACAGCTTTTTGCCATTACCTGCCCAAGGGTTTCGTATGCTGTTACTCCCTCAGGGTTGTACAGGTTTCTTATGGCCCACTCTTGGGTGGATGGAGATCTTACCGCATCCCCATTGCAGTGCTCACCAAGGCTCCTACGTAATGATGTCTCTGCTCAAGCCATAGCTGACGCCATAACTCTCACCTTGGCCATCCAGTCATGCTCCTTTCTTGTCAGGACCAGATGCTGTATATAAAGTCTTGGGCAAAAAAAAAAAAATAGATTCTCTTGTGACTGTTTTGCTCTCAGCTTTGGGGCTGGCTATAGGTGATGAAAACCAAATTGCTGCTCCATGTGTCCAGAGCTTTCGGGACACCTCACCTAGCAGGAGGCAACTTCAGCTCTTTTAGCATAGTTGAGAGTTAAGTGTCCCTGACAGCAGCAGGCTGCCACCACATCTCCTCCAGTCAGAGACATCTAAGTACCACCCTCTTGGGTGAGGCCAGCATCCTTCTCCTCAAGAGGCCTTGTAGACTGAAACTGGACAGGATGTTCTAACATTCATCTTACCAATGACAAACATGAAAAGAAAGAAGTCGTCCACCCACCCCTCTCTATGAGCCTCCAACCCATTACTCCTTTTCTGTTGTATTAATGTTTTTATTCACTATTATATTAAAATAAATCTTACTGCTCTGCTGTTTTCTAGAATGCTGCACCCTCCTTTTGCATTGCAGTCCATACTCCTTTTTCCTGGATGTGTGCATCTTTGCAACTGGCTATACTAAAACAGTATTTCCAACCCAACTGGAACAATTTCCTGAGTGATCTGTACAGCTTTGTAAGACTTCTGCCACATCTATCTCATTTTGATAAAGCTTCTTTATTGTCAAGCACTTTAAGATCAGCCAGCTCTTCAGAAAAATTTTTATTCCCAATGTCAAATCTAAGAAAAGGAATTGTAGGGAAGTTATTTTTCTGAGCCAGACTTATAATCTAATCAACAAATAAAATTATATTTATCTTGCAAGAACCATTTTCACGAAGTCATGTGAACTATCATTGGGTGAAAATATACTAATGGAATGTTGTCATTCACTGGCAATAAAATGGAGGATGCAGGTGGAGGAGCACTACAATTTGGTCTCCCTTACTTGACAAAGCTGATGACAAAGTAGAGTATATATCTGCAGGACAACTAGCCATATGGTCAGAATACTTACTGACATAGGAGCGTGACCACATGGATTTAAAGTGAGCTACAGACTGGATTGTTTAGAAAAGCACATGGGAAGACGGAAGAAAGAACAACATCAACACATTCAGTAGTGACTGCCTACACACAGAAATGAACGTTAAAACGGATCCGTGTAAAAGTGACTGCTGCTGCACGTGGTATTCACATCTGAAGTCACAACATGAATACACTAAAAATTGGCAGTTAGAAGCACATAATGGTTCGGATTAATTAAACTTAGGACTCAGTGTGTATCCCCTGACATATTGGAAGCTTTGCTACAGATATTCAAAGAATATTAATTTGTGTGGAATCTTGTAGAAATTTTACAGAAGAGGTTTTACATGTTCTTTGACACAATGGTTAGGTGAAGTAGACTGCACAGAGAAGTAGCAAAATCTTTTTTCGTTTGAACAAAATCCCATCCACTGCGGAGAGCTGTATTTTTCTATGATTTTTGACAAAGAAGCGTATTTATCAGACTATTGCATGATATTAACAATGACTTTGAGAACAATTTTGAAGGAGATAGTACACAGAAAACATATCAATTAAAGCTTTCAAAGAAATATATCCAAGACCACTTATTCTACTCTGAGTCACTGGATTTCTACGTAGTTTTCTTCAGTAGAGTTAGACAGTCAACATCATAATGCAGAGGGAAGACTGGTGCTAAGTAGTTTGCTGGTGTGGAGCATTGCATTTTGTGTGTAATCTAAAAATTAAGCTCCCTTATGTTACCACCTGCCATAGCCATTCCTAACTTGGATGCTAAATTCTTATATTATCCATGATAAATGTTTAGAGTTAAACGGAAGGTGACCTCACAACTGCTTGAGTATCAAAAGTAGTGAAGATAGGGACAGCAGAGAACAGCAAATTGGATGGGTGGGATGATTGGAAATCTGCTTCAAGGGTAAATTCCTCAGCTCCATTTAAACAATCTGGTAATTATAATCAAATTCTACATCATTCCATGAAATGTTTAAATTTTGATGGACTGGAAAGTTTCAAGCAAGAATCAAAACATGATTAGAAATTGTGCTTCAATGTCAGAATAAAAGAATGTGTTATGTAGTCATCTTCAGCTAGTATTAGTCAGTATTTTTCTCAATGATTCAGCTGAGATGATGCTTATTAAAGTCACACAGAAACTAGCCAGTATAGATGATAAATGTGTTACATTCAGTAAATGAGGGAATGAGCTCAAAATACTGGAAAAGTGGTCTGCAAAAATATTGAAATAAATAAAGATTAGGTTCTACACTTCAGTAGAAAAAATAACCTGGATGTATTCAAAAACAATAATCACTGACTACCTAGCAGTTTTGCAGGAAAGATCTGCAGGTCTTAAAGGATCATAAAATGAACATGAGTCAACAGCGTTAGCCATTAAGGAAGTATAAACACAGCCTGCAAATTAGGCAGCTCAATCCTTTCCACCCAGCATTAGTAAGAAAGACCACACTGTGTGAAAGATGTGGGGCAATGGGACACTAGGGGAGAGCAATAATAGAAAATGTGATTTGACAGATATTTTGTCTAGCAAAGAGAGGACAATGCTGAGACTTAACAGCTTTCAAGTACTAAAAAGCTGCTGCAAAATTCTCTGTGTCCATGGCAATAGGACAAACAGTAATAAGCTTAAGGCTCATTAAAAGTTTCAGGTGAGACATGATGAAAAATTTTCTAATGTTGGGATAATGAAGCCCACTGGAATAGATTGCCTAGGAATGCAGTGGAATCTCTAGCATTAGAGATTTTTAAAGAATACGTTAGCTATCTATCAAGAATTAGATAGGTGTTGGGCAAGGAAAGGGATTAGATGCCCTCTTGACATCCTTTCATCCCTGTCATTTGTGATTGTGCTACCAAATTTCAAAAGAACATGTTACAAACCAAGTAGGGTTGTAAATGTATTAGACTAGTGGTGGTCTTAACTGTTCATTCCAAGGCCATAATGCATCTTGATTTCTGATTAAGCAATGTCTAAATTTACGGTATTCAATAGGAGGAAGGGAGATTAAAGCCTTCGTGTAGTATATTTTGTCTGTCAGTGAGAGGTACCATCAATTTTAATTTCATCATAATGCAAACGGGAATGAAAGCACTGAGATTTTCCTTTAACTAAAAAATGTTTGTTCAAGACACATCACTACACCATGCTATGTGTTTATTCAGTGGAATGAATTTTCAGGAAAGTGAATAATGTTTGGAGTAATGAAAAGGAGCACAACCAGAGAAGTCATTAAAAGCTCTTTTGCTAAAAGGAATCATTAATGATATTTGTTCAGTGTTTCATGATTTCAGCCATTAAAATTACTGTTGAAGAAAATACTCCACGCTGAGAAATATGTATGTGTCATTGACTCACAGGCTGTCAGCCGCAGTTAAAAAAAAAAAAAAAGCTTTAAAATCCATTTTTTGTTTTGAGTATGAGAATTTTGCAAAGCTAAGCCTAGTGCTGTAAACTGTTATAATCTGTTAATTTTGGCTTAAAATAATTATATTGCCCCTACGCAAATGTGTGAGCTGTGCATCACCTTTTAAGGTGGAACCTAAGGATAGAATATGCTGAGGAGATCAAAAGCTTTATAGTATGTTAAGACCCTTTCCAGCAGAAAAGCACTACGGCATCTAAGCTGGGTGATCATTCTCCACCTCCAGTGGAAAGATGAAGTTGGGTGGATAATGAAGAAAGGATGCAGAATAATAAAGAAAAGTCAGATTGTAAATGTTGTCATGAAGATATTTAAGACGACATAACAGTTTTGTTATAACCTAGTCTTGGTATACTGGTAAAACCCTGTATTTATTCACAGATGTTAGGTATATAATGTAATAATTTTCCTACAAGACAACTGGATGTCCCACTCTCTACACTCTGCTACATAAATTACAGGGCCAGGCTACTTGCTTCATTAAGTTTGTACTTGACAAACAAGAAAAAGGAGAGGCAGTCACAGACACTTGTGAGGGCTTCCTCATCCACTGCCCAAGTCTTTAAAGTGGCCCAGGACAAAGACAGCGCCCCTCAGACAACCACCCAGCAGCTCAGCCGCGCTGGAACAGAGCTGGATCACAGAATCGTTTTGGTTGGAAGAGACCTTTAAGATCATCGAGTCCAACCATTCACCTTGCACTGTCGAGACCACCGCTAAACCATGTCCCTCAGCACCACATCTACACGTCTTTTAAATACCTGTGGGGATGGGGACTCCACCACTGCCCTGAGAAGCCTGGGGTCTCTATTGAAGGAGCTGAGGGAAATTGCATATGGCCTAACTACGCCAGCTCTCCACATTCTAGGAACTGCTCTGTGTCTTCTTCTGAGCTGTTATTGTCAGGGGAGAAAAAAAGTCACTCTTGAGAACAGATTGTCAGTTGAGGATAAGCAGTGGAAGGAGACCTGGGAAAGAAAGAATAGAATTGTTCAACAGTAACCTCGTTAGTTCGTATTTTTGAAACTCTTTTCTATCTGAGGGACCCTGGAAGAAGCCCACTGTTTTGCAGTGTAAAAGAGCAATTGCTTTTATTATGTAAACTACGGAGTCTTGCTAACTATGACTCTACTTCTAAAAATGCATGGCACTAAATCTCTGACACGTGCAATGAATTACACGAGAGTACTGTAAGTAGGCACACACAGAAAATGACTAATGGAGAAGAAAGAGAATTTAATGATTTTGAAACACATTCACAATTGATATTACCTATAATGTCCTGAACTCATGTTTTTATTTAATTGCTTTTTTAAAGCATGTAATTATTTAAAAACTATCACACATGCTCATTAGATATAAAACGCAGCCATGCTATTTTAGCATTTCACCACCAATCATTGCAATTTAATTTAGAGTCATCAGAGAAATAATATTCTCTCCTTGTAAACAAATGTGCTTCTGAATTTGACCTTTGACTATGTTTTGTGAAATGCTTCACTTCATGATTGCAAAAAATTTACCGAAGCTGAATATTTGAAATTCACTGCTTGAACTATTTGACTGGCCACCTAATCCATCTGGCTGTTTTTCTTGTGTGACTTTCTGTTCTGTACAGATAAAATTTTTAGGCAGAGGAAGATGAGGGAGAATCATAGGGCCTTTGATTTTCCCAGCAAGGGACCAACTGTTCAGATGAAGCAGACCTAATTTTCTTTGTGAAATGGGAATTGTCTTGGTGGATTTGGATATGTGTGCTCCCAGGCTTAAAAAAATTTGGCTAACATGTCTGCAAGTGTCAGACTGATAATGTGTCATTTCCCATTCCCCAAAATACCACAGCTGCAGTTGAACCTCGCCTGAGAAAGTGAGGTCTTTTCTCCTCTATTTTAGTCTATTGCTTGAATTCCAAGTCTTGGAAAACTGCTTTAAAAACCTTAGTTCAAGAAGCTGTCTTGCTGCCCTAGTTTGAGTCAGAACAGAACTCATTCTATTCAGAGATTTCACTTTCCAGCTCAGACTCTGCTCAGTCAAGGCACTTTCTGAAGTTAACGGCGTATTTGTGCAGACAGCGTCTGCTTCTAGAAGTGATAGAGCTTGATGTTTACAGTCACTGCCAGGGACTGGGGTGCAGGAAGGCTCTGGCTTGTACTCACTCCTGTGCAGACCAAGGTCACTGCTAAATCCTGTGTACCACTGTGCAGGGAGGAGCGGACAGTGCAGGTGACCCTAAACTGACCAATAAGTTGTTCTATCCCATAGATGTCATGCTAGGTATAAAGCCAAGGGATCACAAGGGTCAACTCTCTTCTTCAATGGCCAGCATCTGAGGAGGACTCTGTCCGTGATGCCCTCAATCCCAGGTCACGCATCCCTAAATCCAGTTCTGGAATCCAGCTCCGGCATTCAGTTCCCATCTGCTGCTGAGTCCAGTCTGTTCCTTCCCCAGTGTCTGCCCAGAGCATCAGTGGTGATGGTGATGTGCTTGCCATCAGAGGTTTTGGGTTCTGTATTGGTATTGTATATATTTCATTTTATTATTATTATTATTCTCATTAAAGTAGTTTTAGTTTTCTTTTCCAATCTGTAAGTCTCTCTCCGTTACTCCTTTTCTCTTTCCCCTCTTTGAGAAGAGGGGAAGGGGGGGTGGGTAATAGAGAGCATCTGTCATTCGTCTAGTGGCCAGCCCAGCTCTAACCTGTGACACTTGCATAAAGACACACCGATCTTTATATCAGCAACTATATCCAGCAATCAATTCCTGTCATTTGCTTTGGGAGATACCAGTACAGGAGCCCCAAAAAGTAGTGAGGCAACCTGCAGAGACAGAAAAGCACCTTGAGCAAATAATTTAGACTGATGTTTAGGTTTGACCTCTGGAGACTAACTTCATTCTTTCAGTGATTTTACTATTAGCCAGTTGTACTTGGTCTGTAAACCTCTATGAAATTTCCCATTAAGATACCTGTTAGTTTGTTGGGTAATTAAAAATGTCATGCTCCAAGGAAAACACAGTATTTACTCATTTTGTCTTTCCTTCTCACTGATTCTTTTAAAACCAACCCACCGCTCTCCGCTTTGTTGCTGCTTTTTGTACCAGATTCAACACAATAGACTTTTGATACTCAGTGATGTGCTTCCTAACTCTAGATGAAAAAGACTATGAAAGGAGGCTTTACTGAACAGGAGTAGCCTTCTGCTCTTTTGGGCAAAGAGCCCAAAACATAAAAGTGTTTTATTAAAAGATGTAAAATAAATGTTTCAATTAAAATAATTTACCACTGAACTTCAGTGATTTCCTCATGTTCCTGTTCTGCCTCGTGTGGGTCGGACACATGATGTTAACAACTTCCAGAAAGCACCTGTGTCAGGAATTTCAATTTCATATAACACCTTTGCCACTTGCAAGATGAGACATGCAGAAATATAGTTTCATCTGTTTTCCTGCCATTGTAGGAGAGTGAGGCAGGAGAGATGTGAACCATATCTTCCAAGGGGCACCCCAGCATTTCCAAGCAGAAGTATTTGGGATAATTAACTTTTTTTCCCCCTTTCTTTCTTAATTAAGCCCACTGAGAAAATGTGGGTTTACATTCTTTCTGTACCTGGTTTTGCAGGGAGAGGCACACAACTTAGGCTAAGATTATTCAGGAACAACACAGTTGTACACTTAGTTCAGAAAAAGGAAGAATCAGACATGATTATCATCCTACATTTGCCTTGGTTCTAGAGGCTAAACCCTGGATTTTTGAGATTCTTTTTAAAAAATATCTCCATGAAAAGAACTTCAGGGGTAAATTCAGCCTGTAAATGAGGACAAATTTTACGATAACAGGGACAATAAAAGAGTTTTCTTAATAAGGGTTTCAGGCTGAGATTAGGTGGGAATATGAGATGTGTTTTATAGATCTTGGATGCAATGGAAGAGAAGCTAAATCAACTAAGTTAAAAGATCCCTATTGCTTCAGTCATCGGTTATATTTGATTGACCTCAGTTAATTGTGTCATGCATACAAGTGTCTTCCTCATTCACCACAGAAACAGAAATCTCAGACACTTAGTGGCTTTTGCTCCTAATTATTTATTGCCTTGTAACAAACACCAGCCTCGTTGCACTAGGCACTCAACAAACACAAAAGAAAACTCTTCAGCACAAGGAGAGAAGAACTTAATGTGTTTCATACTACTGTAAGAAACAGACTGAGGATTTTTGACATGAAAAGATGTCAAACATAAGGTCTTACTGAGAGATTCATGGTAACAGATCAAAGATGGGAAGAAGAAATACATATGGAACATAAGAAAACTGAATTAAAATATATCATTGATACAGGAAAAGATAAATTTCTAACCTATAGATGAATGCTAAGGAAAAGTGTGAGCAAGTGTGAGTAAAGTATAAGATAAAAACTATTGTGTTGTTAAAACATTCACTGAATATTATATAAAAAAAAAAAAGGAATAGAACCTCAGAAATTACACATGTAAATACACAAGAAAACATCAGAGTACCAGAACCCAGCTGACACATTTGTTTCCAAAAGAGTCCTGCTGGGGGTTTGAGACTTCTTTTCTTATGGCATCAGTCTTATGTCAGGGCATGATGCCTACAGCACTGAAATAGAACAGGCTGCAGCCAAACCAAAATGCAAGACTCCACCAAATAGAATGATTCACTGTGAAATGGGATTTACAAGCCAAAGAGATCTGCCAGTAACTGTCAAAAAAAATGTGTTGTAAGTACCATCCGCTTCTGCTCTTTTAAATCCTGAAACGTGGCATCTCTGGAAGATTGAGCTTATACCGCCTTGCTGCCAGTGTAATTAGAAGACGGACCTTTCTCTTCTTCTCTCTTAGATTTGTTCTTTAATGTTTGTTGCACTTCTACTGGTACATTCATGACCCACTGTAGTTCTAAGTGCCCAGACTGACTTCTCATTAATCATCCTGTAGTGATGATACAAGGGCAAACTTCATTCCGTATAAACGCTACTGCTATGGCTAACATACTGATGGATGTCAACAGAGGGTAAAGGATGTAACTGTGGAAAGAATTCCAATTTTCTCACTTTAATGTTTAAGTCACAAAGTTATCCAGATTTTTAACATGGCGGGAAGAACGCTGATTTGCTTAGTTATGCCAGTATTAAATTAACTGAGAATATTAGCATCAGTGATAAGTAAGAAAGTGGCTGTATAAATTTTCTCTGTGATTTCCTTAGAATAATACACAAACTGGTGGATGAATGCCTTCCAGTAAGAATATTGTCTCCTGTAATTTTACTTGAATTTGAAACACAATTTTAAATCCTACGACAATAAAGGGATGTCAGTAATAAGTAAAACCCTTAAAGAAAGCTAATGATGAAATTTTCCCTGAGTAAAGCCTAGATTAGACTTAAGGATCAACTTTCTCTCTCTCAATGGGACTGAACTGATCTTGTGACTAAAGGCTTTGAAGTCATTATGTAGAAGATCTGTGTCATCCTCCATAGCTCTGATATTCTGCACGATCCACAAATTTCAATTTCCTCACTGTTGCATTTTTCCCTTGCAATACGTCGGGGTTTTTTAACATTCCACTCTATCAGTACTTCTGCTTCCGTAGAAGAATTTCCCTGCTTTTTTTCTCCTGTAGGCAGATATGTCAAATGTCTAGAAGGGATGAACCAATACTTGCTTAGAGGTAGGAAAGACAACGTATCGTAACAGAAAATTCTCCCTTGTAACACCCCCTCAATCTGCAGCTGCATCAGACCCATGAAACGAACTGGCATGTGAAATTTTCCTTTTTTCCTATGTGACCAAGACAAGCATTTTGCACAAGTATTTCTGCAGCTGCTCTTACTCTTTCTCTTCCAGTTTTCATTAAAATGACAGAGAAAGCTTTTGTCATCTTTTAAAATGCCACCTCCAAGTCTGGGAAAATGTGAAAAAACAAGAACCAGATTAGAATGAGTGGAGAAGTGGAAATATTCCTGAAAAAATGAAAGGAAGAAAAAGAAAAATATCCTATAGATGAGTACATGCTCTGTGTAGCTTTTGTAGCTCTAAGAAATGTGAAAGTTCGCTTGCTTGCTTCGGGAAAACTAAGTTTACTTCAATTTGTGTCTGACTGCAAGATAATAGCCTCCAAAAAAACTACCATGAATTTTTTAAGCTGCAAGCCAACTGGTGCTGAACTTTGAAGCGAGTAAGTGTGTTTTAATGTGCCAATGAATTCATATTCTTAATCCAGGAAAGAAAAGCAAGCAAACAAACAAACAAACAAGACTCATAATGCCATGCACATTTTAATACCAAATGCAATGATGTACACTGCAACAACTAACCAAATCTACTTACCCAGTGGATTTTCTTTTACCGAATGTGTCTAAGTCACAACCAGTGTCACTTAAAAACCTGTATCTGTAGCTTTAAATGTAAGCTGTGGTCTTGCAACATAAATTAATTGGATGAGGTACATAGTGTAGCTAATGCAGGAAATAAGACTTAAAAATCTGCATGCTCCTGCCTACCCTTATGGGTAAAATCTATGAAATGCCAAATAAATACTTTAACTGGAGGTTTACTACAGACTATATTCCCAGGAGAAAAATCTGGCCTTAGATTTTATGTATCAACACCTTAAAGAGATTATTTTTTAATAAATGGTTGCAGTCAAACTAAAGGAAATCTCAGATGTACGGAGTGTAAAGGTCAAATGACAATAAAAATCCCAACACTGGAAATTAGTGAAATGAACTTTGTTTATAATTGGCTTCCTCCTGTCCAAAAGAATAGTGTTCTATGTGCTAAATCTGTGTTTTTGCCTTAGGATCTATGGCAGACCACAAACTGGGTTGGACACTCTGGTAAGGTAAGCTCACTAAAGACAGAGAATGGTACCTATTCTACTATGCAGAAGAATTTTATTTCCAAAGTACCAAATGCAACAATTCAGAAATAAGTTTTTAAGATTGAGCACAATTAACCTTACTGTAGCATTTGATCTAGGAAGATGTGATGGGTTTGTAATATGTCTTTCAAGTACAAAAATACTGGAATAACATCAACTGTGTACTCTTTGCCTCATATATAGGTGAACTCCCAAACTTCATCTCTCTTGTTAATGCAGTACTCTGACTTTCTTTTGTTAAATAGCATAGGACCGGGGGACACATTATCCTCTTTAGTCATGATAGCATTAGGGTTTTCTTTTACATGGAAAAGGTGAAAACAAGCAAATAAAAGTGTTTTTTCTATATATATTTTTCTGTGAGGAAGGCAGGGAGGCAGTAAAAGAGGGGCCACAAAATGTCTACAAATCCATCCATGCCCAATTCCTAATATAAACCTCTTGGTTGAGAACTAAAATAAGGGAAAACCTGCACATTCTTTAATCTACTCTGGGCAAGGGACTCAAAGAAAAAGGCCACAATATTGTCATTTCCATCACAGGGCTAAAGGGAGAAAAATGGAAAGGTCTAAAAGAGTAAAAGGGCTTAGAAGTTTGGTTTGTGTCGCTGAGAACCATGTCTGAACTATGTGCATGCAGAATGAAGTATGTACTTGAAATGGTCTACAAAGCCAAACCAATCAACCATGCCTGAGATGAGTCGATGATTTAGCCTTAAAGGGGTAAGACTTCACCATTTTAAAGGCTACAGGGCAGGAGTAAGATGTAAAGCTTTGCACATGCATCTCATGTGTGTACCAGACAGAATGAGCTGCTTAAGAGTCTCCTATGAGCAAAGAGATTGCAATCACCTCTCTCTGATGTGCACTCCTCCAAAAGCCAAGATGTGTGCTGTCAGCAAACCTCTCTCAGTTAACTGGCGTGGTCAAGGCATAAGGAGCAGCAGGATGCAGGGCTAGTGAAGAAAGCTGGCAGAGATAATGTTGAACACAGACAGGATGACAGAGAAAGAAAGGGATGGAAAAATGTCTAGTAGAGCAAGGATCCCTGCAAGCTGTGGCCAGCAGAGCAGATAACGGGAGCAATCAGTGAAGCGAGGTAAACAGAAATAAGCCAGACTAATAGATCAGATCAGTGTAAATCAGACCTTGGTACCCAGCAAGTCTTTAAAATCTTTGAACAGTATCTAAGTCAGTTATTGCAGAAGTCTGACAAAAAATACCTGGTCTCACCAAAGGAAAAACCATAAAATTGTTTTAATTAATCTTTAAAAACCTTGTTACTGCTTACTTGCTTTGCTCAATTTTCTTTCCTCCCTTTATGAAAGTGTGGTTTGTTAGTCCTTTGACTCATAATTCCAAGTAGAGAAAATTAAATCCCAAACACTGGAAAAGTTCAGTATAATTTTTCCTCGTTTCCCACTGGTAACTTGAATCGGTGTTTTGGGTATTAAATTCTTTAAGCTTTAACCAAGCCCTGACAGAAGGGTCAAAGTACTAACGTGTACAAGAAGGAGAAGTGACCCCCGTTTAGCACTCTCCTCTCTGAATGCAGTAAACCTCTACCGGGTAGGGAGCCAGCAGGCAGAACCTGATACCTGCAAGATCACCAATGAGAAAGAAAATGGAGCTTACAGGAATCTTCAGCTTTCTTTTCAGCCAACTCATGCAAGTTTCAAGGCAAGAGATATTCAACATTACAGCATATGCAAAATGAAGAGGTTTATGGGAAAAACCTCAGTGTTTTCCTTACTGGAGTGAGTTTTGTTTTGAAAATTGAAAAAACCCACCCTTTTTTCACCCCTTCAAGAAGGTTTGAGATGAGGGCAGCTAGCAAACTACCCAAGATACAACAGATTAGGAATTAATTACCTTTCTCATGGCTTTAGCCAGTAAAGGAGCAGAATAAGCGATAGCTTTTCTGTGTTGCCAGCACCAGAACATGACAACCACGGTATCTTCTCGCAAAATGCCAGCCCCAGCTTTCTCTCTGCCTTTGATAACATTAAATGTAGGCTAACGTCACACTTGGTGGATTGTTGCCTGCTTGGAGAGTAATAATACCGTATAATTTGTGCTGATACATTAGACATATACACACACCCTTTTAGAAAATATAATTACGTAATGTATTGCGTGTTTAAAATTGTGTAACGTAAATGTGATTATTAGAGTATCATTGCAGGTAATAACATTTTGTAAATGTTTTGTTAGACTGCATGAATGGATAAATTACTCAAATGTTTATGGAAAATCTTAAAAGATGGAAAGGAAGGAAAAAATATTTTTATGGTCAAATTTAGAGAGTGAAAGATGGGAAAGGGGATCCAATTAGAGCTACACTAGGCTTAGAATCTCATTTTACAATTAGGAGCATCACCTGCAAGATAAACAAAAATCTCCAACACTTATAAGCAGGTGATCAGTTGAAAGATAATATTTCTGAACTGCGGGTGAAACTGTACTTACTAATGTCTTTTAAACAACAGAACATTTTACAGCTTTACAGCCTTCTAATGCCACCTTCATCTTTTCGCGTTCCTGAACCTTCATCTAAATCCAGTAGGAGGTTGTACCCCCACAGGACCCATCAATAACACAGTGACTCTGCCGTTCAGACGCCCTGGTCTACTGCTGGAGCACTTGTACTCAGTTCAGGTAAAGAAGCTGAATAGGTTGAATGAACTCAGAGATATTTATTGACTCCTGGCTGCTCTTTCTTTCCAAAAATAAGTTTCTATATTTTTGCCTGGTAGCAATAATATTAAAAACAAAGTAAGAGATCATACTTCCAGCCCCAAATTCAGCAAATGTTTCAGAGTATAATTCCCTTCCTATGAGCCAGAAAAGCACCTGAGCACTTCGTGAAGTCCAGCTTGGAGGCAGCTGCAGTACTGTTAGAGCAGGCAGGCTAAATGCAGCTATTCCTGTTGTAAGTGATTCCTATGCCTAAAGCAAACATGATGCCATACCAATCCTGAGGGAAAACCACTTCCCGTTTCTCATGCAGGTCTATAACTCTCAGTATTTCTTTCCCCCTGCTTTGTTCTAAAGCAGTGGGAGAAGCAAACGGGAACCCATTTGCCTCCTCTTTTGAAGAGACTGGTCAATTCCATACATTTTACACTTATTTCTGACTATATAAGCAAATGGACACAGTCAAAGCCAGTGCCCTGTTCCTCTCTATCATCACTCCTAAAATGGGCAGCTAACAATATACACGATTCAGATATTTAGCTGTAATTTACGAGACAGAGAGAAGCAGTTTGTTTTCCAGTGTGACTTTATCATGACGTGCTGATAGTGGGAAAGAAGGGGTTTTGACACGAATTTGCTATGGAATCAGGGATAGCGACTAACCAGTGAATAGAAAAGGGGTCTTTTTCAGCATGACTTGAACAAAGCTTTTAAAGACATCTTTTCATCTCATCAGGAATGAATCAGGTAAGATACACCAGTCTCTTCATAGACTAGACTAGAGTAGACTACTCTAGAATGAAGGTAGCAGCATGTTGTCTACCTTCATCTCAAAAAAGACATGAATTTCAATGTGTGCAGCAGTGTCTTTCAAGCTAGGCAAAGACTATCTGCCCTAGTTTTAAGAGCAAACACGTAATTTGTGTGTCCTGACAGGGTCATTGCCAATAATATGCCTGTATCTCCACAGAGTACAGTATCAGGCTCTTGTTTACTGGCTTAGAAACTATTACAGTAAACATGAGGGTATCATTCCCTTTAAGTATTTAGGGGAAGGTTTATTTATTGTTTAATAAAACACTGGCAAGCTTTCATAATCACTGACGTAATAATTTTACACAATCACCATTTCCCTGGAAAATGTTTGATAAGCTATATATGTGACCTGAATAGTACCACACCTGCGCAACTTCAAATACACTTCACGTCCTTCAAAAAGAAATTGTAATATATGCAGTATGTTCTTTGATTAATCACAAAGATTATTTCACGTTCTTTCTGATGCAGTAATAAAGAAGCATTCTTACTTTATACAGCCTTCGTGAACTTCAAAAAATGTTACCCTTGAATAAATTGAAAGAGCTGTCTTTCTATTCCCCCATGCAGAGGAAGGCAACCAGCGGCTTGTGAGCAATATGTGCACCACCACGCCAGCTGTAGCCACATTTACTGCTTTTTTGGCCCAACTCAGCTCCACATGAGAGCTGAGGGATCCCTGAGGAGCATGGCAAGTGTTCTGGGAACTGTTTTCTTCCTGTGATCTACCTCCTGTGTACCATGTAAAGAATGCTATGTGGCTTGTAAGATCAGGAATATTTTCCCATCTTGCCTTATTACTTATTGACATCGCGAAGTGAAGTTGCAGTGCTCCAACCCAAAAAGCAAGCACGCAATCAGAAGTAATTAAAACCTCAGGAGACTCTCTCTTTCCCAGAGGAATGCCACTAGCTCCCCCTGCTAGGTAGGTAGCACAATATAAGCTATAGTTAACTAGCAGAATAAATAGTAAAATACAATTTCTTGATCCAGTGTGAGAAATAACGAGTTCATAGACATATGCATCTTTCACTGCCTTCGGTACATAATATGGGGTTAATCATGGAACTGATTAACCGGGGATGAAATGACAAAAATTGGCACCATTATAATTTCAAGGCAAGATATATATTCTTTCTGATTCTTCCTCAACCTTAACTTATAAATGACAGATTATTCCTCGGATTCTATTTAAACTCATTATTAAAATGCAGTTATTTGTACAGTACATGCCATTCAAACTCGGGTATTTTCTCCCACAAAATATTGGCTGAAACAAGACTGAATCTAGAGATCAGAATAGAGAGGGTCTTTTTTTTATTATGTTTTTTGTTATGTTTTGATGACAAGAATATTCAAGCTGATTAAGAAGAGTCTTTGAGCAAAGTAGCTAAAATTTCCTCTTCAGATATTTGAAAAAAATGCAATTTCCTTTTACACTGGTAAACTGTTTAGTCCTTGATTAATCCAGCTTCACTGAGAATTTCATTGTGGCAAGTCATCCTTTTGTGTTTCTGAATGAGCGTATAAAGTGGCTGGCTTCAGGCATCCAAACAAGGAGAGCATGATTATCAAGAATTGCTGAGACCAGCAAATTCTGAAGGGGGACACTAACTCTCTGCAGTTCTATGAGGCTTAGTTTGTTCTTGCTTAAGAGCTTCAATATTGATTTAACTATTTAACTATAGGTGCCTAAATTGGAAAGGGCTGGTATACATACCAAAAAATAATTTTAAAATGCTGACAATGAGCTAAATGTGGGAGTGTGTATTTTGAGGACAATCTGTAAAGATCCTGAACAAATAAGGATAAAACCAACACTCTTTATATTTATGTTTATATATAACTTTTTGTTTATACTTAACTGCTTTAGGAAGCTAGTTTTTGTTTCAAATCAATTTTACATGTGTCAAATTCTATTTGCATAGTACAATATCATGACAAAATCCAGTTAAACTGTATAGGTATCAGTAGTACTAACGAGCAATTTTTTGCAGAGGTTTAGCAGTATTTAGAAGATATGTAACCCTTTAGTAACTGCTTTGGGATATGAATATAGGGTGCACAAATACTGCACAGCCTTGTGTTTTATTTCAATAGTGGCTTAGACACTCAGGATGATAAATCTCTTATTTTTAGCCATTAAACATCCATGTTACTAAACATTTCACAGAGAAAAAATATGCTATGGACTTTATTAGCAGCATTGCTATCTGGCTACGTCTGGCATTTTGGAACTCTATAAGCAGAAATTCCCACTTCACAAAGTTAGGCTTTAAGAGTGATAAGTATGTAAAATACAACCAACATTATAAATACAGCAAATCATGGATCGCAGCCTTAATTTAACCTGTGTCCTTTCATCTTTATCTTATTTCATCTATGTCTTATGGCTTCATATTTCTTGTCTAGAACATAAAAGCTGAACAAACCATGAAATACCCATAATCTGCCCCTACCCACTGCTTCCAGGTCATTACCTCCTTCTGAACGTGAATCCCACTCCTCACTGCATGCTTTCTGCCCACTGTCACAAAGAGCCACACCAGTTGCAGCTGCCCACTACTCCTATATGTATGTATGTATGTATGTGCCTGTGTGCCACTGGAAGAGAACTTGGTTATCACTGGGCCTTTCCTTTTGTGGCTGCGTAAGAGCCACAAGAAAAGCCAGTGGAGTGTTAAGAGTCATTCTGTTCGTTGACCATATGAGAGGGTTCAACAAGTGATACAACAGTACAGTGCAAGCTAAAGCATGATGGAGTACATCCTATGGTGACCTCCTCAGAAGCCAAGCTCTACCCAATTTTGAATATAACGGATCTCCTTCTCTAAGCTAGGAAAGCATTAGGCTGGAAAGACCTGGACAGGAGGGAAAAGGCAACGTGCATAGAAGGCAGTGTAAATTTCTTTATGAACTAAAACATCAAGCCTTATTTTGAAAGGCAATTTTCTTAATTCCCTGTAGTTTCTCTTGCCCCTTTTCTGATCTGGTTACAGAAGCAGCTCAGGAATGAAGGCCTGGGGGATTGCATAGCAATCTTTCAGTCCCTTCTCAAGCAAAACTACAGGGGTCCCAGCTTTACAGAACCAGGACTAGACACATAGCCAGAGTAGCAACATAGCGCTACAAAATCCAAGGGATGTGGCAAGTTATGGAGGATTCAGAGCCAGAGAAGTGACTATGCCATGTGTCCAGCACGAGGCAGGCCATGGCAAAAGTCACTGAGTAAAAACAGACTCAGAAACATACTGAAGTCATGTTAAACAAAACTTAAGAGATCCTTCATGTGTACAATTATGCTCTCTCTTGCCAGACATTTAAAAAAAACAATTCCCTTTGGAAGCGGATAATTGCACATGGACTTACGCATATGTTAGAGATAAATGGCACTTCCATTTTCTGAAGAAAATAATCATAATTACTATACAGCCTTCAGAATCTTTAATTGCCTTCAAGTAATTAGCCATTTCTCCTTACCCTATGTTCAATATAATTTGTGCAGCAATTAACAGAAATAAAATGCAAAAGTAAAAATAGTCATATTTTCTCTTTAATTATTTATTTAAGATTGGAAAGAGAGATCATCCCAGATTTTAAAAGCTATTTCCTTATCCAAGTTATTAATTTCCTGATATTTATTTGTATTTACTGTTGTTAGTACAGAATTACCTTGTGAGTTCACGTATTAAGAAAGACAGCTATAACTATTCTAATGGTTTTATAACTTTGTAAGGTTATAAACACAAAATAAAGGTGTTCTACATCAGTGTGTTCCTTATTCATTTTTATGCTGCTGACACCAGTTTAGTTTTTAACTATTATAGTGTTTCATGATGCACTGGTACTGGAAAAAATAATAACGAAGTCTTCATAATGGGATATTTTGCTGTGGTGTACTCTTAAACACTCTCTGAGAAGCAAGACAGAAACTGCCACGTGCATGTGAGGGTGAGGAAGTATATGTTTTAATGCCGTGTATGTTAGCTACAGTTTGGTGTGGATTAAAAAGGAGATGGAGTACACTCAGTGGAGTGCATTTCACAAAATAGCTTGAGCTTTGTGTGTCCTTTCTTACCTCCATAAACTAAACCTATTTTAGATTTGGTTTTGTGGAAAGTCAATTTTATTAACTTAATTTTCTACTGTCATAAAATGGAAATTGTATTCAGCAGGAGGAGCAGAAATCAATGAAAGCGTACTTTTCTCTACCCTTTCAAGAGTATATTACAAAGACTTAGAATCCTTTGGGGGTTTTTTTTTGTTGTTTGTTTTGGTTTTTTTTCAGTTCTGGGGGTCCAAACAAGATTGAAAATATTTCCCAGTTAAACCCCATGTTCATTTTGCATGTTTTCTAAAATTATCATTGTCTGTTACCAATATTCTTTAGCCCCTACATAGCAGCAGGTGGCTTAAAATCAAGCAGAGGCTGGATGTGGATTTTGCAGCTAAGCCAACACAGGACTCTGACATTCCTGCTCACAAGAGCGGAGCAGAAGGCAGTTGCAACCTCAAGCTGCTCCCCATCCCTGGACCACTAACAAATGCTCTGTGAGGATGGAGAAGGCCCTTCTGTTTATACCGACGTTGTTAAAGAGCAGCAGCACCAGTTTCGCAGTAACAGTCTTGATGTATCTGTAAAGATACAACCATAATCTCTTTCACATTCAGCTCTTCCAGTAGTTTTGCGTGTTTGTCCTATGTGTTTGATGATCCTAAAAGTAGAAGAGTATTACAATTACCACAGAGTTGCTATGCTCTATCTTCAATTGGTTAAGTGATTTCCATTTTGTCAGAAGATGGTGAAACACTGGATTAATAAAACTCTCACGTAAGTTTTCTTTTAAAGCGGGCTATGCTTATTTCAGCTAGTCTGAATGAAGTTTACAATGACTAGGTATAACTGTATTTATTCTGATTATAACTTAACAAGACATATCACAGGTGTATTTTGAAACAGCCTGAAAAAGCAAGGATGGAAGGGGAAAAAAACCCCAGTGATTGTTTGATATGAAGCTGACAGCACCTGGCTCATTTCATGGCCAAAGGAAGTATCTCCTGTCTTGCAAGTAGCATAAGCTGTCTGCAAAACAGATCAGGAATAAAATGTAGAAATAAGGTATGGGGGAATAGAAAGTATGTAGTTAAACATCAATACAATACAAGTGAAGCTTATGCATCTCAGGAGGCACATCCATACATACCAGCAAACATTCAGTTTCGGATCTGCACATTTCACAATGGAAGTTAATTGAATATGGTCCCTTTACCTCACTATAGAGCTATTTCAAATACCCCAATCCCTAAATTTTATTCTATGAGAGAACTTTATTTATCCTCTAAGGCCTGTTAGTATTGGCTTTTCATGTTCCTTTCAAACAGACTGAACATCTGGATGAAAAATTAATCAGTGTTTGGAGTTTTTTTCCTGTTCTGTGAAAGCATCCAATACTTAAAAGACCTACTAGCATTAATTACAGTGGTAAATGGCAGAGCGATCATGAAATGTGGAACTAAGACAGGTTTCTTATCCTCTTTTTAAGAGATAGAGTATCTGAAAATATTTCTAGTGCAATTAGAGGGTTCAATTGCAACGTGAAGCGCAAACCTGAGCGAGAGCTAATGTTTAAACCGTTCTACCTCTGCCCTTGAGATGTCTGTGCACTGAAACTCCTGCAAGACACCTTTTTTTTTTCCCCCTTATCACAGATCTGCTGCTAACAGTGTATGAGAAGGAAGGTAGGATAAAGTCAGAGAGGCAGCGAGAGCCTGCAGATGGGACTAATTACTGGTACTGTTGGACACTCTTCCCGATTTTCCATACTTTTCTGATTTGGGGTAGATGGAGGGAACCTATTAGAAGCTGAGATTAGTACTTGCAGTTTTGTCTCTTGATCAAAACTTTTCTTGCTGTGTTCCAAAATGAACCCACTCCAAAGTAAAAACCAAAAAGGTGCCAGAGCAAACAGTATTTGTAATGGATCATTTAACTATCTCTGCAAAGAGCAAAATGTATGAAACATAAAATGGCCACAGAACAACAAAAAAATCAAGTCTCTTTCTATGCAGGAAAGAAATAACCTTTCCTCCCTCCTGTAGGAAGTTGCACTTGATACATTATTCAGTAAATTCGTGCATCATTTCTAGGTATTAATGAAAACGCAGTGAAGTGCTGAAATTCTTAATTGATACAAAGTAAGAGAAATTAAAGACATCCTAATGATCCATGCTGTTAAAATGATCATCTAAGGAAGGCCACGCACTGTACTTCTTCTGCATCCCACTCTGAGGAGGGCCACAGCAGCGGCTGCTGCTGAGGAAAGGCAATGGGAGATGGAGCAGCGGCAAGCTGCGACGTGGCAATGCCTGCAGTCTGGCTTACTGCGCCGTGGCCAGATCCCTTCAGGCTCACCTCTCGGGCACCAGGGGAGCCTCTCAGGGAGAAAAGCAAGGCCTTAAAAACTTTCAAGTAAAGCAGCACATCTTCCCCAGAAAAAAAGTCGTGGATCAGGGAACCTGTATTACCTATCACCCTTGCTTAGCTGGTGGGATAAAGTCTGAAGTCTGAAATTAGGGGAGCAACGAGCTTTTCATATGTGTGCATTCAGTGCCTGCAACATGATATCTGGCATATCTTCTAGGTACCTATGTATATAAAAAATAGTATTTGCAAGTGCCTACAGAAGTAGGCACACTGGGTTTTGATGCAGTGTTAACCTCCACCTGACACGCTAAAGCAACAGGTCATAACCAAGTGTAGAAAAACAGTGTAGCATCTCCTAGTCTGATGCACAAGATAAGGCAAAAGAAAAGATCTAGCTCCCCTTGATGATTTAGTAAAATCACATCGTATAGCTGTAAAATGAATATAGGCAGCACAGAGATCAATTAGCAGAAATTGTCAAACCCTTTTAGAAAGTGGCGTGAATAAAAATGAAAGTTAAGGAACAGAACTTTGAATTTTTAGCAACCTTATCAAGAAAGAAGTCACGGAAGGCCTGTTGAGGAATCAATTATGGATGTAAGGTCCATGATCCAGAAGCTTTGTGCCAGTGAGATGAATCTTAAAGGTATGATAAATGATGATAATATTAGGAGCAGATATACAGCACAGGGGAAAAAATAAAGTGAAATTGGCTGGTAGGATGGAACCTCACTCATTTGTTACAGCTGCTACAGAAGACACAAAAATTGCCTTATCCACCTCCCCAACCCACCTCTCAGCCCCAGTAAGGTCCAGCTGCTTCTGTATTCTGAAAGTCTGCCTCAAGTAGATGTAACGTCAATGCGTTGTTGGGTAACAGCCACCATCAGTTTCGGTAGCCTGTACTTCCCAGGGAAATTTGGTCAGGCCCGGCTGTGGAAGTGAAGAAATGCACTCTAACACACGTGACCTATTTCCCTGAATTTTAATATAACTGGAACAACTTTATATTTCAGGTTACTGAGCCTCCTAAAAATTCTCTTTTTTGGAATGTGTACTCTGCTGTCTGAGCTTCTGTTTGAGTCACAATAATAATGCAGAAGCTCATCTGGGCTGTGTATAGCGTTGATGGAGAAGCCCCCAACAGGGTCATCCCCAGCAAAACTCTTATTTTCCCTTATAGTTGAGACACGAATATGTTTACTTTGCATTGTTGGCATTAATGGAGTAGGGTCCATCCAATGAGTAACCAGGTGCAGACTATAGGGACAACTGCGTCCAATCCCTGAGCTCGAGCCATTTCTCTCTAAAATTGGTGGTGTCCTGCAACATAGACTGTTGTTCAACTACTATGAGTGAATAAGGGCAACTCATATAACAGAAAAACTTGTATAACAAAAACTATGGTTTTCTTTTATAGGTAACTGGGAGAAACTCTGTGAAAACAATTTGAAAGTGCTAATAATAGGAAAATACATTTGGAAGTAAGTAGAGTTGACAAGAATGAAACATAAGTGTCTTCTCCAAAATGGAGAAAATTGACTGTTAAGGAGGCTATTCTATTCTGATTCATCCTGTTTCTTTTGTATGTTCATAAACTTCTACCTAAAAATAGATTTAAAAATGGGGGTTTTTAATGAACCTCACCTCTGTTCCTTCATAAATCATGTATTTCTATAGACTAGAACAACAATTTTATCTTTGCAAGTTGCACATTGTTAAAAGGCGCAGTCCTCATTCCAAATCTTTAGTGTACTCATCTGCAAGCTTGCATTTTTTTACTTTTAAACAACATGATAGATAACAGAGGGTTGACTTTTATGACAAGAATATGTCTGGGAACATTAACATTGTATTCAATGTAATGCCTGTCATTAATATCAGTCTGTCTGTTCATTAATATCTGTTACCCATTAACTATTCTCTTACTTCAGTGAAAACATATTGGAGCCTTTTGTGACAAAACAAAAAACCAGTAGTATCTCAAGTAATGAGTACATAGTTCAGGAATATATAGAAGACTTTCATTTAAATTTCCTTTTACAAGGCTGGCACAAGGTTATAGTGGCTCTATACACACTTACATAGTCTATGAAGAAAGGAAAAGTATCATTACGTAAGACTGAGAACAACCCTTCGGAGTTGGAACATTAATGGCAAGTTAAAAAATGAGAGACAAGAGCACTCCCACGCGTAGTAGCTTCTGTCATTAATTTATATGGACCTGAGGTAAGATTTCAGAAAAGCTGGTAGAGTTGTTTATGGAAGATTCCCATTAATTTCAGCATTTGCTAAATTGTTACAGCACTGTTTACCCTCTAAAATGCTTCATTTACATTCCACCTGAAATTTGAAACTTTTCAGCAAATTTAGCCTGAACTGATTATCAATTCTGACAATTTTGAAATAGCATTTTTCAATAAATAAATTACTTGCTGATTTGTATTTTATTTTGGCTGCCTAGGGCTGGGCATGTGACTTTACCTGTGGTGACTGTGAATGGGGAATAGTGCGGGAGCAGGACTGGAAAAAAACAGAAAATAGAGCCTTTTTATAGGAAACGTATTTTCTTATACAATGAAAACTGAGCTGGATTTTCTTCAGGCAAAATTGCCTGAATACCATATTGCTTGGTTTTGTCCTCTCTGTCGAAGGTAAGTATGGTTGTTTACACCTTATGAATAACAATAGACCGACAGAAACTACTTCGGAGTCTGTGCAGCTAATTTCTTTTCAACTAAGAACCTGATGTAGTGTAAAGCTCCAACATCTGCTGCCATTCGGCATGGGGGCAACAGGAGATTATTTCTGCTGCTGCTTAGCAAGGAGAAAAACATGTAATTTCTACAGTCTTGCAACTGCTACTGCTTTCATAGCCTTGTTTCTTTTACCAGAGAAACCCTACCTCTTCTGCAACTGGAAATTTTCCAGTATTAGAACTGAGAATATATAGACAGCACTGAATAGGGACCTTTGGAAAAATCTCTTCTCTTTCATTTCTACAAGCCAGAAAATTTTTTAGTGAACGGGACCTATGCAGAGGGGGTGCAGTAAGGAAGACAGAAATCACAGGCTACAAGGGAGCAGGCAACATGTTTTCCATTTAAAATATCTTGCTAAGTCAAATCTGTCTTTGAAGCGTTGGTTCAGAGGACAAAACAAGAACAACTCATTTTAAAATGTATCATCACAAGTAATGTGGAGGTAGGAGTTCTCGTACGTAAGTTTCCGCGTGAAGCACAAGTTTTTGCCCCACCAGTTACATTATGAGAAAAAAAAATCTCAGCCTCACAGGGCTCTGCTAAGCTATTCATCTTGAATTCAATTTATGGGAACATTGTACAAGGCAAGCCCACAGGACTGTGGATATCAGATTTTAACCTGCATGTAAATAAACCTACAAAGGATCTAAACAGTTTCCAGTGTAGGAGTTTAACAATTTGATATAAAAAGGTTTACTCTAGGAGGCCGAATCTTAAAATAAAAGTATTTAATTAATATTTGCATGGAATGTAATAAGCGGTAGCTGATATCTTGCATTGAATAGTACCAGCTGCCTCAGAAAAAAAGTTAAAAAACAACAACCCAAATATATATTTGTGTTTTGATCTGATTTTAGTTTCAGAAGCTGTCTGATTTCATGTTATCTTGTGGAAAACGTTTTAAAAATGACATATGGGCCAATCTTTTTTTTTTTTTAACTGTTTCATTTTAGTGTGATTATTCATTTAGAAGGCGTTTTATTATGAACTTCACTAAAAGAAATGTAGAGTTTGCTGTCTCTGGTTTCACTCTTCTTCACTCCCCACGCCCCTGTTCTCACTGAGCATAGTTTTGGTCTTCTCAACTTGTGGCACTCTGTGTAAAAAAAAAAAAAGCTTCCATTCCTGGAAAGTAATAAGCCCTCAACAGACTAGGATTACTCTTGGCTGGCAAAGGGGAAAATATTATTTAAGGACTCCACCGTTATATCTAAGGAGGACAATTTAGGATGTTCAGAACGCAGCCTTATGTTGATGTTGTGCGAACAGGATAGGAGATGTGAAGGACTCATCAGCTTGCTGTTCAGGGAAAGCTCCATTTAGATCAGATGGTTTGCATCCACACAGCATAGGACTTTGCCCGGGTGTCCTCTGGGCCTTTTGTGATGAGTTCCTGGCCCTAGCAATTTTAATTTCTTCAGTCCAACGTATCTGAAATAATGAGAGGGCTGCAGTGCTGGAACAGCACTGTTATTCTTTTTCAACATGACAGGGGGCACGGTGCAAGAGCAATTGGTTTGTCTGCGGGTACAAAGCCCCATAGGAGAGAGCTGGAGGGCTGTGTGGGTGGAGTGTTGGTCTCCCCACAGCGTGGGTCAGAGGCTATCCTTGGTGCTAGTGCACCCCCAAATTCTGTCTCAGAGGGACAAGACAAATCAGATCAAAAGAGATGTCAAGCATGAAATTATATATAAAAAGTGTCTACAATCAGGGAACCAGGAGTATTTCTGATATTTACAAATAATCAGAATACTTGTAACCTGGGTTGTTAAGAGGGCTGTGATCTTTACCTCCCCCCTACAATGGGGAGCTGAGCTTTTTAGAATGGGTAGCTTCCTTCCTCGCTCATGTCCAGAAAATCCCATTCAACACCATTCTCTCCTAAACTGTCTCTCTCAGCCCTGTGACTCTTCTCTGAGTCTCATCTTACTGGTGTCTCAGTCAGGGACACTGCCTGAGCATCACTACTCAAAAAGTAAGAGATTTCAGTACTGGAACAGCACAGCCAAGCAAAGGCAGGCTCTAAATCCTAAAGCTGACTCCTAAACTCTCACGTACTACTTTCTCCCAGCCGTGGCTCGGAAGGTATGAAAGAAACCTTACTCAGCTCCTGCCCGTGGCATGCTGAAGAGGTATCATCCTCATTAGGGACTTCCAAAAATCCCCCAAACGCACCCTGACCATGCTTGGATGCCACACATCTTTCCATGGTAGGAGCAGGACCATAACCGTTAGGGATTAATGGAACAGGAATGCAGCTAAAACATAACAAAACAATTTATCTACTTATTTCCACAATTAGCATTAATTCTCTCTTATCTCCCTCCATATAGCACAGACAACACATATTTCCTGACCGGAAAGTTAAGTCTTACAAAATGACATTGTTTCATCTAGGTACTGTACCAGTAATACACCCTCTATGCTCAGTACTCTCCTCTTCAGATTAATCTCACAGTGTTAAATCGCTCCTGTTGTGGCCTTATTTATCCTTCCCAGATTCTCTGCACATACTACGCTCTTTAATACGTAAGTGCAGCCAGATCAGTGGCCATAAATCTTGATAAGTAAGACTTGTAGCCTATACTAAAAGTTATGATGATACAGAGCAAATAGGGGAACGGCTACATGAAATAGCTACATGAGTTATCGGGAAGCAAGCTAGGCTGCAATTTTACATCATGTCAGCTACTCTGCTAAAAGTAGTCGGTGTGTGCTTCCTCTGCGGCGTAAGAGGGTTTTGCATACCCTAATTTCACTGAACTACCTCTCATTTACCATGGGTAAAGGTACACACACAGAGTACTGTTGAGTACCTATGAGCTATAAACTATAGTCCAGTTTAACTCACAGTAATTTGGTTCTCCAGCAATGCTCCAAATATTTTTCTTGTCTGGAACACTGCCAAGAGAGTTGGAGAATACTTTTCAATAAAATGAAAAGCTTCTGGAAAGTCAGCAATGCAGTACTGCAATTAGTTTTTCTATGGGGTAATTTTTAATAGGTTCATAGAGAAATCCCCCAATATCTGCAAGCAGTTCTACAATTTTTCCTTCAGAAAAGTTCTCTCATCACACACAAAACAGCCAACATCCCTTCTTTTTTACTATCTATAATGGAAAGTTCACTTTCATTAGAATGGAAAGTCTCTAGTAAAATCCATGTACAAACATTACTCCAGAAACTTTCCTACAATATTAAACATCGCTACAAGATTAAAACTAGCGTAGTGCTTTGTAGAAACATTTCCTTACTATCAACTATTTTATAAAAGTTAAGTGACAGGAACATTTTTTAATGAAATAAGCAATTCATTCAGCAAGGGGAAGAATCTCAATGGCAATGGTGCTGAAGGAGGCTACAGGGCTAGGGGGTAACCTGCAAAAAATATGGCAGAAAAGATAACAGTTGCAGTCTTGTGCTACTTAGAAGAAGATATCAAGAAGATAGCAAGAATTTTAGCATATTTAATATATCTATCATATATAACTCTGGGGAAAAAAAAGGTGAGTCCTCAGATACTTCTTGGGTACACACCAATTTCAATCTGGTTTCTACTAAGAACAATTTTTCATTTACAAGAGCCATGACTTTATGTGCAGGGAAACTTAGCAAGGAAAGCTTCTCTTGGTATGTGTTCTGTAATCTAGTCAGCAGCAGGTTGACTTGGCTTTTTTTTTTATTCAAAAATTTTAGTGCAGAAAGCAATAAGCTGAGGGGGGAGCGGATCCCTCTCCTACCTAAACAGAAATGTTAATATCTGAATTGGCATTACCACAAAATTATTCAAAAGTGAGGGAGAGAATATTCAAATTTGAACAAATAGGGTATAAAGCAAGACAAAATGAATTCAAGATGTATAGATTAATGTAGGAAATAAGGACTTGGCATGTTCTTTCGGACAAAACATCACTGTAACAACAGAGCTGAGAGGAGGGCAACTATGTCACATTTAACTTCAGATGGCAGGGCACATACACAGGTTAGCTATGTCAGCTACCACGACCCTTTTTCAGTAATAGTAAAGCATGGCCTCTCTTTCTTGATACAAATTTACATTTTGAAAAACATAATGAATTCAAGCATCTAATTCATATTTTATCTTCAGCATTTTTACCATGTTGGTAAGCTTGAAACATTCTTCCATTAGTTAAGAGGCGTTAAACCAACAGCTTCTCTCCTGATAAACCTACTTTGTTACCAGTACTATCTTCCAGAGAACTTCCAAGAAACTCTCCACGAACAAATGGGTAAAAGCAGCAGGAGGATTTGGTAGGTTTCCATAAAAGCCAAGGTGCACCAAACACCCTGATAAAACAATTCGCAGTACGTGCACAGTGCACTCACTGCAGAGTGTAGTGCCGAGACCGCTGAGTGCCTGAAGACTTACCTGCCAGCACCCAAGCACCCAGCACTCGAGATGACGTGAGGGCCTGGACGAGATATTTCAGAAGGAGCTTGTCTGTCTTACCTGGTGGGCTGCTACACAATCTATTATATACTGCAGATAGGACCTAACTTTTCTCACTGATGCCAGTGCAATACACAACAAAAATAGAAAATAATCTCCCAGTAAACTGCCCTTAGATAAAATAATCTATTTCAGAACACACCTGTGTGAATGCATTTCAAGGGAGATCAGGCCAGCAAATGTTACCAGATGCCAGGACTGGTTGGCTTTTTATGCCTGAAAGCCAGCTGAAGACACAAACTCTTACAATTGCCAGTTGAAAACTGACAATTGAAACAGTTGAAATAGAAACATTACTTTTCTCACTGAATACTGCTGGCACAGTGTCCTATTACTTTTTTTTTTATATATAATATCATCTGCAGGACCAGCTTTGAATTACAATGCACGAGACACTACACAAAAGAATAGACCCCTTGAATATTTTACAGACTACATGGGTAATACAGGCAAGAGGTGCAACCACCCCACAAAGGAATGGACTGTATTGACTATGGTAGGCTCTTGAGAGAGACGGCCAGGGTGACCACTGTGTCATACCCTGGAGGAGGCCACATGGACAGATATACTTCATTTACAGGTTAAAATATATTGGTTGCTTTTTTGACTATAATGTAGGAGTAAGATTTCCAAAATTACCCAAGTGATTTCCCTGGGGTTTTTTCCCTCTCAAAATCAACAACATTTATGTTCCTAAATCACTTAAGAATTTACAAAGCATGTGTATAATCAAGCAAATTCTTCAATAGAGAGTCCCAGCATATTAGATAGATCACTTGCCTTTGATGCGGGATCAAACCCACAAATCCAGCCAAATGCCCGTCACTAAAACATCATGCCTGGAGGAAATGGAAACAGACTGCATCTGAGAAGTCGTTCATAAATTTTCCTTAGGTCTCTGATTCGTCACGTATTCTATATGGCAAATAATTTTGAACAAACACATTGAGTAAAATCCTTCTGCTCATTGACAATTCTTAAACAACAAGACAATACTCCTAGAAAGAAATAATGAGGAAAAAATTAATAATACTCAGCCATAATATTATACTATTCATTAGTAGCTGTCTAGTAGCTATCAAAGTGGTATCTTGATTCCACCCCCCCACGCCTTTTCCTTTTAAGGTAAGAAACTGAGAAACCGAGAGATGGTATGATTTTTGAAAAGTCAGAAACTGATAAACAATCTCAGGTCCATGCCCAATACCTATTCACAGAGACAAAACCTCATCATTCGTTCCTGAAAAGACTATAAACACTGAAGAAAAAAAAAACCAAATTAGCACACTATCTTGGATATCTTTTGCACCATGATGTGCAGAAAATAAAGAATAAAAAGACTTGTTTTTTTATTCCTTGGTCACAACATGTAAATGATTATATTATTTATTACAATGACCATGAGCATTTTACTAAAAACTTCATAAGCATTTATCATTCATCTTTTGACTGGAAGATTTTTAACAAAATATGTTGGCAAGATAGTGAGTACAGATAAAAGGGCATGAATCATACTCCCATGACAGAAAAAAATACTTTAAGTTTGTTCTTCTCTCATGTCTGCTTTTGAGTACGCAACTGGCTCAGACAGAGCAATCAATTAACTTTTCACTAGCTAAAGGAGAATGAAGAGACTACTCTGTCTTCTGTGATGAGTAATAAAGGTTGAAAACAATACATTAACATATACAGTAGTTCATTATCTTATAAACGAAAAAAAAGGGTGGCCATAGGTTTCTCTATGGCCATTTTTATGTTTTACTATACTACATATTTTTAAATATGCATTAGAAGCTATACGACATCACTGGGCAGCCAGGAAGACACACAGGGCACTGCTTTCACAGACTGTTCCAGCTCATTATGCCTCTCAAAAAAGAGGTCTTCTGCAGAAGCAACAGCAGCGTTCGTTCTTTCTTATATCAGCTATAAGGCTCAGTGAAAGTCAACACGCACACAGGAGCAAGGCAGCAGTGGAAGGCTGCTCTGAGATCTTCTAAGAAGAGGAGGAGGCTTAGTAAGTGGAAAATGGGTTAAAACTCACACTGCGTTTCCCAGCTACACTCTCTTGTAGTCATGATTGTCATAGCAGAGTGGAGACTGCTCCAGCACATTCAAACAATGGACGAGTAGCGGAGAGACCACCTACCCCTTGTGTGGTCCCTGAAACACCCTCAGATGGAAAGGAGCCAGCCTGTCAGTGTAGAGAGGGAAGCTAACGACTGGAGGAGGGTGCCAGCCAGTAAACTTCGCGATTGTACCCAACTCCGTTTCTGGAATGTGTGTTGAATAAGACTACAGCCCAACACTTGCTTTCTTCAAACCAAATTCAAAGATATTAATGGGAATAGGATAAGGTGTATGTGAAGACAGATTTGAAGTAAGGCTTCTAAAAAAAAGCTTTGAACTGTGAATTTTACACCTGATGTTAGAAGAGAGAAAATCTAACTCTTGGCAAAGACTCTTTGAGTCCTCACTCATGCACATTATCAGGAAATAATATATTCACATTGATCATTTATACAGTTTTAATATGAAAGGTACAGGGAAAAGAGAAGCATTCAATTTGTTTCAGCCAGCCAGAACCAAAGGCAGTTCTGCTGGCAGCTAGAATGAGTTTGAAACCGAACTCTTTAAGCAGTCTTTAACAGTTTGACTTCTACAGCTGCTTTTTTTTATTTAAACCTCTTTCAGGAACTAAAGAAGATACTCTGGAAAGGAGAAAATTGACACCATTGATCTGGCAATCCAGTGGATATGCCTAGGGTGGGGTTTTTTAATCATTCTGAGTGCATTTCTTGCTCTTTTTATGCAGTCATTTTATACCAATTTATAGCAAACTTACATGTAGGTATAACAATAAAGAAAAAAAAACCAGTCACTTAAACTGCCTTTTACATCAGAAAAAAAAAAAAAACAAGTAATGTGTGTTATTCAAGTTGTTTTCAAACACCTGTTTGGGGAACTTCTCTATGTTTCTATGATGTACAAGGAGATAACAGGTCTCCCTGCTGTACCAAACCTCAAAACTGTTTTATGGGACCTATGAAGATTATCACCTTCTGAATTTGACAAAAATAAATGGGCAATAATAATTTGAACTTAGTGGAAATTTAAATAGTTTTAAATTTTCTGTTGATGAAAAGAATTATTTACATACTTCTATAAGCTTTAGAGGCCCTCTGAACACTTTCAGTACTGAAAGATGAACTTGTGCTGTTCTGGTCTGTTCTTTGACTTTTTGTACTGCCAACCAAATTACTCGAGGAGTTCCATTTCCATGAGCAGAAATACTCATCTTGAGATAATTATTTTAAATAAACAACTTCTTACCCTCTCTCCAAAGGATGTTTTAATCCTTTGAAGATCTTACTTGTAGTTCCTTCATGCTAATAAAGAGTCCAAGGTTGCCACATTTCCTACCCCATACGTGTCTCATGGGTTGTCAGCATTTAGATGTAGAACCCTGATCCTTGCTAGACACAAAAGGGATTTGCACACGTGTGCTTAAAAGGAAAATAACAGTATTGGTCTCAGCTGCACACTGTGTTAAGTTAGAAACATGCTACTGAGATGGCTTTTTTAATGTAAAAATTACAGATTCTGTTAGAGCTTGAAATAAAGCCCTCTGAAATATATACGGTAGAGAGTGTTCCTTGCAATGAATCTGGGGGAAACTCTTAGGAATAGCAACAATATTTTTTCAGAGAATAATCTTCGTTAAATATTGGGTACTATCCTTGTTTAAAAATTTGCCTCACCTTAAAAATCCCCCTTTTTTTTTTTCTTCCAAGCATATTAAGGTTCTGTAGTCATCTGAACCTTCAAATCAGTAACATTATGTGGCACTCACAGCTGAGCTGGGAGCTGAAATTTCTCCAGTCATTCCATTGTTCAGCCTATTTCTGAAGCCTTGTAAACATTCGGTACTTGTTTTTCCATCTCTTACTCCCAGCTGGAATGCAGCCAAACAGTAAGCATTATTTCTGACTTAAGAGCAGCTATGTCCCAGGTACAGTTCAAGTTCCAGGGCTGCCCAGGCTCACATGACCAACAAAATAAACGCACCGTTACTGTGAGAGAATAAAGAAATCCAAGCCAGCATTAGAGCTATATTAAGCCTAGAAATAGTCTCAGGTTTAATGCCAGTTTGTTTCAGTAAGCTTATATTTATGTTGCTTTGTCTCATTACTCCCACTTTGAATCCTGCCACAGGCCATTTGTTCCTGGTTTGATAGCCCTGTTTCTATATTTTGCAGATTAATTTAAAGGTTTACCATCCCTCTGTTATTCAGGAAGGCTGTTCTATTTTAGTCCATTATTAACATAATACTTCTGAGGGAACCTGGTGTGGCTGTCTTTACATATTAGTTAGTCCACAAGAAGGAACATGGGACACAAAATATCCATGTCAATAATGAACGAGCAATTTAATGATATGTGTAGTATTTCTGGAAATCTAAGTTGAGTTCACGTATTGTTACATTGCTCTTCAACGCTTTTCTGAAAATACATTCCAGTGAGATATGATGCTGGTTATTTCACATCAGACTTGACCTCCACCTCTTAAGGACGTGGTAGTTCAAGTCATCATCAATACTCATATCTGTGTTAGCCTTGTGCTATATCCACTACAACAAACATATGCCATTGGTCTTCAAGCATGCACAGAACTCTTATGCGGTAGAAAAGACCCCAATAATTTTTAACAATTGGATATTCTGTATTTCTCTGCCAGCTGTTGGTACTATTCCAGCATTACAAGCAGCAGATTACATACAGATTACGTTTTCTGTATAATAGATGCATGAAATGAGATAAAAAGGGAGTTAGGCTTAAACTTTCAAATACATTGATTAATTTTTAATTCTTTAGATGTGTGTGGAGATTCAGAGACACACATACATGTTGAACCATTCAGTTCCATGAACCACACATAAATTATTAAACCATTAAGTTCATAAAAGTCCCATGAACATAAATAAGGATTATGAATGCTTAAGCCTCAGAAAACAAAAGGCATTAGAACCTCAATTTTTGGAAGCCAACACTGACACATTCATTCTTGATATTATATATTGTTTAGATTCTGAGGCTTAAGATTCTTAATTCTGACAAAAAAATGACATTGCTTTGCTTAGAAACTTCTGACTCAATAAAGATTGCCTTTATGGTCCGTTAATCTACCTTCAGAACACACCTTGCTTATTATCACTGGCAACAGATGTCCAAAGTAAACCTTCAAAATTTGAGGCATCCAACATTTTGAGGAATGTGAGCAAAGTCATTTCTAGAAGGTCACAGAAAACCCCTGATTTTCTAGCTCTGAACAGTTCCATGCCATACTTGCATTCTCTAGTCACTCTAAATAATTTCTTGGTAGCCCATTCCTAATAATCAATCATAGAATGCTTTGGGTTGGAAGGAACATCTAGTCCAAACGCCCTTGCAGTGAGCTGGGACATCTTCAACTAGGCCCAGAGCCCCATCCAACCTGACCTGACCACCGTTTCTCTGGGCAACTTGTGCATATGAGGGTTTCACCACCCTCATATTAAAACATTCCTTCCTTATATCTAGTCTAAATCTCCCCTCTTTTAGTTTAAAACCATCACCCCTTGTCCTGTCACAACAGGCCTTGCTGAAAAGACTCTCCTTGTCTTTCTTATAGGCTCCCTTTAAGCACTGAAAGGCTGCAATAAGGTCTTCCCCGAGCCTTCTCTTCTTCAGGCTGAACAACCTCAACTCACTCAGCCTGTCCTCATAGCGGAGGTACTCCAGGCCTTTGATCATTTTTGTGGTCCTCCTCTGGGCCCACTCTAACACGTCCCTGTCCTTCTAGTGTTGAAGACTCCAGAGCTGGACACAGTACTCCAGGTGAGGTCTCACCAGAGTGGAGTAGAGAGACAGAATCACCTGCCTCGACCTGCTGGCCACACTGCTTTTGATGCAGCCCAGAATGCAGTTGGCTTTCTGGGCTATGAGCGCACGTTGCTGGCTCATGTCCAGCCTTTCATCCACCGGTGTCCCCAAGACATTCTCTGCAGGGCTGCTCTCAATCCCATCATCTCCCAGCCTCTATTGATACTGAGGATTGACCCAACCCGGGTGCAGGACCTTGCACTTAGCCTTGTTGAACCTCGTGAGGTTCACGTGGGCTCATTTCTCAAACCTGTCCGTGTCCCAATGGATGGTGTCCTGTCTCTCAGCCATGTCAACTGCACCACTCAGCTTAGTGTCATCTGCAGACTTACTGATGATGAACCTGATCCCGCTGTCTATGTCATTGCTGAAGACATTAAACAGCGCTTGTCCCAGTACAGACCCCTGAGGGACACCGCTTGTCATTGATCTCCATCTGGACATCAAGCCATTGACCCTCTGAATACAACCATCCAACCAATTTATATCCACTAAACAGTCTACCTATCAAATCCATATCTCTCCGGTTTAGAGAGTAGATAATAAGTAGATTATCTAAATTTCAGAGCTCTCAGAAGTGACAGACTGAAAACTATGGAAGTTGGGACAAACAATATTTTTGTTTTAAAAACGCAGTGCTTGGGCTCTTTCACCACAGAGGAAATCATTAGGTTACCTCACCTGGAGGAAGGTAAATGCAAAATCAGACAAATCAATGTTATTAATATTAATTTAAAGCTATTTAATTATGTTTTGTTTGAATCCTGCTCTGGATTTTCTCCTTGCAATGAACAGGACTTCATAGTGTCAGCAACGGAGAACAGAGAGGCAAAGCATTTCCCTGACAACAGAACTACAACTTGATGCATGAGCTATAATTAAAAGGTCCACAACATCTCCCTTGCAACACAGCTCTCTTCTCATTATAACACTTCATATCATAGATCACACGGGTGACCAGGCATCTGTACTGTGTTTACTTTTTGCTTTCCCTAGTCATGCTGAAGAGCAGCAAGTAGAAATTGTGTTCCCCTAATTAGGGAGTTCACTCACCTTTCAAATAGCCAAGCTGCTGAGGCAGAAGCTGTTGTTGTAGAGATGCCTCTAAAGAGGGAAGGGTGGGAAAAAAAACATTAAAAGCCAGAGAGAAGCCATAATCAAATGTTTTCTTAAGTGCCTGGACTTGTGGGAATATGGTCTTTGAAATATTTCTCTTGATTCAGGAGGCTGAATAAATACACGGCTTTTTCCACCTGCCTCAGCCACTTCTCATCTTTGCATGGAAAAGCATAGGCTGTGCAAATTCTGCAGAGCTGCAGTAAGCACAACTTGATCAGCAACACATCCTTTTCAATTTCATAGTTAAAGAGTCTGGCAGGATCCCGACACCCACATTACCATCCACAAAACATCACACTGCAATGATGGCAGACTCTGACACGGGTTTTTTATCCTCTATGGAGCATCTACTGCTATTTCTTAATTGCACAGAGTTTTACATTCATTAAAATTGCCATAACATTGTGTTATTAAAAAAAAGGGTAATTATTAAAGGAAAAAAAACACTTAAAACTTCCATTTTTCACAGAGGACCTTTCCAGCTGAGTCAACTGCAGGCTATCCACCATGTGACATCCGACTGTTAAAGTGTGTCCAGAGAAGAGCAACCAAGATGGTGAAAGATCTTGAGGGCAAGACTTACAAGGTGTGACTGAGGCCACGTGATTTGTTCAGCTTGGAGGAGGCTGAGGGGCATCCTCATCGCAGTCTACAACTTCCTTGAGGGGGACAGCAGAGAAGGAGGTGCTAATCTCCTCTCTCTGGTGACCAGCAATGCAAGACAATGGAATGGAGCTGCATCGGGAGAAGTTCAGACTGGACATTAGGAAAACGTTCTTCACCAAGGAGATGGTTGGTCACTGGAACAGGCTCCTCAGGGAAGTGGTCATGGTACTAAACCTGCGAGAGTTCAAGGAGTGTCTGGATGATGCTCTCAGTCATATGGTTTAGTTATAGGTAGTCCTGCAAGGAGCAGCGAGTTGGACTCAATGATCCTTAAGGGTTCCTTCCTGCTTGAGATGTTCTATGATTCTTTGTAAACCACAGTGGGGATTGGGAGGTGATTGCTCATGTTGGAAGTATGTAACAAAAGCCCTCGGAAGTTTTACCGCAAAAGCAGCATGCTGCCATAATTTAGAGAGCTTTCCCTGTGCACCTTGAGAAATGCCGCAAAATATCCCTGCTCATAACATGAGAAGCAAGCTGACATTACCTGAAACTTCATGTCTCCAAAAGCTGCACAGTTTATTCCTTGAAGATGCAGTTAATATTCTCACTTTGCAATAGGAGGTGAGATTTTCTTTTGGATATTCGCTCTTTTGTCATTATGGGTTAGCTGTAAACTTTTATAACCTTATGTTGTTATTTCTTATGAAAATCATAACACGTGTGCATATAAAATAAGGGTTTGTAAATATTTGTATCTGCAGCTTGAGCTCCAAAAACATTGGTAAGTCAACTCTGTGGATCCATGTAAAAGAACATTAGCAACATACAAATTTGGGTTAAAGCAAGTTCAAAAATAAAAAGAAATATTTTAAAACGTTCTATTACAACATTTTAATTGTTTTCTGCGGGCTTTAAACATGCAGCTAATCCTCTTAAACCTTACTCATTTATAAATTTAAAAACATTGTGTCTATTTCTGACTACAGCTGACGTCCAGAAGAATTTAAAAGAAACTGGAAAATACGACTTTATCTCCCCTTACTTGCACATTTTCTCATGATCCATGAAGACTCAACAATTTGTGCTGACACTGGTGAACTGTCTTCTGCTGTGATCTACAATCAAATTAACTCAGACATTTTTCTAACGAAATGGGAGGAGTAGTTGAAGCTTTTGAATTTACTCCTACATTATTACCTATGAGTAGTGAGAATCATATCCAAAGTTCATAGAATTCATACTAATATATTTACTTTTAAGTCTACTCTAAGATATTTAGGTTTTTTGAAAACTTCAAGTTCTCAGAAGTGTGGATCAAGTTTGCTGGAATGTTCCTTTTCTTTCATTATCTGCCATTGGCATTTTAATGAGATTATTTCTGTTTAAATGAATGATAATTACTTCTGCAAGGTCATTTCAAACTTAAATTATTTTAAAAAAATTCGTATTAAAAGCATCTCATGAAGCAAACAAAACCACCATTTGGAAAAAGAACCAACAAGAAGACTTCCATAATGATACCTAGATTTTGAGAATCGGCTCTCCAGGTGCTGTATTCTCTTCTATTGCCCTGTACACAAATTAATACGTTACACAAAAACACTCTACTCACTGCCGTTTATCTTAAGTGTTTTTCTTGCTAAAATGATTGATATTGTTAAACATGGTATTTTACTTTTAAAAATATAGACAAGAAGTTAAACAAGTTACATCACTGGAAGTATACATTAGGTATAGTGTTGAAGTATATATTTGTTTGGGTAGCTTTGGGGTTTCAAATTAGGCTCAAGATTTGCCAAGTACCAGAGCAGTATTCGGTAGTATAATTCTACAATCAAGACACTACGCTGAAGGATGCTGTTTTTGCTCAATCCAAAAATTGCTGGGTTAAGCAAGACAGGTCTGTAGGGAAGGACAATGGGATCGTATTAAAATCAACACATGACTGCATAAGTAAACCCCATAAATTTGTCATTTCTTATCATTCCAGTGCCTCAATTTCCAATCTAAACAATGTTTTTGACTACAGCTCTTTGCACATTAAGTTTTTTTTAACTCCAAGGCAGGCTTGAAGAGTGGTTCTATTACTGTACTTTTCATGAGGTATCATCCAAGTACCTCAGTGGTCAGCACAGGTTTATTACTGCTGTGGTTGCTGGACTAATTTCGGTGAACGGCACAGCAGGAGAGTGGGTGCTCACTCTCCCTGCTACCTTCTAACTCTAGCAGGTGGAGCATCCTCTGCTGCTTCCCTGAAGATGGCAGCAAACATGCTTTTTCAAAGGCACCTCCCCAAACCGAATGGATTTCCTGTCTAATAGCAAAGGCTTTTTCCAAACACTGCATGGATTAATATTGTTCGAAGAAAAGGTCACACAAATCCTTTCTAATGGGAGACGCATTAAGTGACTTAGCTGCCCCAGTCGATAAACAGCAACTCCCATAATATCAGTCAGCAGTGTTTTCAGCTCAGTTACTAACAGTATTAAAGTTTTCAGTGGTATTTACATTGCTTCTTCACCTAGTGCTAAGCAGGGATACTACAGTTCTTTACTGGAGACTGAGCACGAACCATTACCCTTTTTAAGCCTTGCTGAGGCCTTACAGTGTGAATAATGCGTGCTGGATCCCTGAACATCCCTTCATACCATGGTTTTGGGTTAGCAGAAAGCTGTCACTTTCAGGTTTTAAATAAAAGCTTCCTGACTTTTGTACTTGAGCACACTGTAGCTCCAAGTTATGTTTGACCTCACTTGTTCATTACAAGTTTTTTCCTTTATATTCACTTCCTTAAAAACAAAAGAACATATGTTCCATTCCTGATTTATCTGTGTCACTGTTGACAGGAAAGCATGGATAAAATCTGAATTAGTATATAGGAAAGCCCTTAACTTACATCTTGAAAATATCATAGCAAGGATCTTATTCTGTAGTACCCTTTGATCCTAGAATAATTTCTGGGGTGGGGAATTGTGTTGTATTCAAACCACTGTGGATGTAATCCATCTGGAGCTGAACGTATGTCAAGGTGTAAGGCTGGGCCAGCCACTAGATGAATGACAGATGCTCTCTATTAACCCCTCTCCCTTCCCAAAGAGGGAGAGAAAGGGAATAAGGGAGAGAGTCTTATGGAAAAGAAAACTAAACCTGCTGTAATGAAAACAATAACATTTAAATCAAGTATATATGAAACAGGTATCTAATCCCCTCCACGGCAATCACGTCATCATCACCACGGATGCTGTGAGCAGGCACTGGGGAATGCCCTGTCTGGACTCAGTGGCAGATGGAAACTGGATTCAGAAGCTGGATTCCAGAACTGGATTCAGGAACACACAAATTGGGATCCAAGGCAGAATGGACAGAGTCCTCCTCAGATGCCGGCCATTGAAGAAGAGAGTTGACCCTTGTGATCCCTAAGCTTTATACCGAAGATGACGTCTATGGGATGGAACACCTTGTTGGTCAGGGTAGGGTCACCTGTCCTGTCTGCTCCTCCCCACAGGTGCAGCCTCTTTCATACTTGTCATAGTTTGAAGCCATCTGACAACTAAGCACCACACAGCTGCTTGTCCACCCCTTTCTACCCGCCAGGGGTGGGAAAAAAAAGGTAACAGTAAAACCACGTGGGTTAAGATGAGTTTACCTGAACACAAAGATAGAGAGAAACAATACATTGCTTATTGTCACCATGCCAATGTTTGAAACTGCCCGCCCTTACTGCTAGCCTCCCTAATATATATACTGGGCGTGACAACAGTGTGGTATCGAATACCCCATTAGCTGGTTCAGGCTGGCTATCCTGGTTGAGGAAATTAAGCCTATTTCAGACGAAACCAGGATAGTACTGCACCCCCACCGTGGCACACAGGATTGAGCAGTGACCTTGGTCTGCACAGGAGTGAGGACAAGCCAGAGCCTTTCTGCACCCCAGTCCCTGGCAGTGACTGCAAACATCAAGCTCTATCACTTCTGGAAGCAGACACTGTCTGCACAGATATGCCGTTAACTTCAGAAAGTGCCGTCACTGAGCAGAGACTGAACTGGAAAGTGAAATCTCTGCACAGAATGAGTTCTGTTCTGACTCAAACCAGGACACCCTATCTAAGCCTGCTATCCCCACTGCTTTTATACAGGGACAGAAACAGAAACTTCCAGGGCAACATCCATATCACTCTAAAGCAGGTGTTGAAAACGGGCTGGATGACTTGCCCCAGTGTTTCTCCTGTTGACAGCAGATTAGACCTTCAGGCTTCAGTACGCATCCATAATTTCAGTATGTTTCAGTACCATATACACTATGAGCAACTGCATTTACAAACAGGTTACACATTCTTTTCTTCTTCTGAGGATTATCCTCTGAATGCATACAGTGTTAGCAATGGACCCTGCACTGTAACAGGTGTAGACCACTGAATAGCACATCGCAGAGGTCAAGTAAACGCTGTGTAGCACACTACTGCAACTAAGTGAGGCTCAGATCCTCATTTACACTTCTTCCTGATTGAAACTGTTGCTGGCAGTCATATATTGAGAAACAATAATGTACCCCTGCAGGCTCCTCTCACTAGGTCATGCTGCAATTCTTGCCAACAATCAAATATGCATCTAAAAATCAATAACTTTATATTCCCAAGATATACACTGTTCTTTAAATTGTGGTATTTAGATGTAGAAACTCTTAGTATCGGCTAGCTGAATGTTACTTTACAGATCTCCCCTTTTATAATCTCTTTATAATCCTCCCCTAGCATTTCAAGGTTGGGGAAATTATTCACTTTTCCTGTACTCTTCTGGTGTACTTTTCCTTCTCCAGAAGTTTTTTGATATGTTCTGCTTTCTCATCATTCCTGGTGAATAATGGATTTAATTTAAATTTAACATTATTGTGCCAATTTTACCTTCCCAAAGAGCTTTCCAGTTGATCTTTACAGCAGCCTTAGCAAAGCTGCGCTTCTGCCAACAGATGAACCTCGGTGGTGTTTTTACAGTACTGTTATGTTCTCCATGCATGAAACATTAAGCTTATGACAGGCTGCCAGTCTGGAGGCAACAGATTGGTTTAAATGCCTCAGGGGCGTCATGCTAATCAATTCTCTTGTGTCACTCTCACTGGCCATAGAAATAGGTATTAATGAGGGTGAATAATTAAAGAGAGGGGATGAATTACAAGGGACAAGACAATGTCATAAGAATGGGAACTCAAAAGAAAGGAGTTGAAGAGAAACATCCAGTCTGCTGAAACTAGGTGTCCAAAACACAGTAACATTCACACTGTGCCACTTATCGACAGCTAGGCATGTCTCCCTCATCTGCCTCATTTCGGAACTTAAAGCATCTACTTGGAACTGAAGATGTGAGAAGCTGGTGTGAAGGGCTGCAGAGAGATGAAAACTATTTCTCCATGCAAGTCCTAAGATAGACAGGAGTAATTCTATTTGCTGTTACTGACTTGAGTAGCCCTCCCAATTCTTTCAGAAGCATCAGACAAGAAAGCACTCTGTGCTCTGCAGATGCTAGACTGAAGCTTCTAAAGAACACATATTTCAAATAGGTAAGAGCAGTGTCTCCTCCACCAGTTAAGTTGCTTTAAGCACACAAAGTTCCTCGTATCTCCAAGGAATATTGGAAGGAAATGACAAGGAAATATTGACAAAGAGTTTTGGCCTTCAGAGAAGACCAACATCTACTTACTCATTAAGGTCTCTCTCAACTTGGCATGTCTGTCCAGATAAGTGTTTAGAACCACAGGGATCCACCTGGAGTATGAAGCTGGAAAGGATAATAATAGTCTCTCAGACAGGTAGCAAACCCCATTAAACTTCAGTTTTATTTATTACTCCTTGCATCCAACCTCCTCTTTCAGTAGATCTCCTTGCTCTCCTTCCCTTCTTACCCTCTGAAATGTACAGTGAAAGTGTATTTATCACTGTGTTCAGCCGTGTTTCTACCATTCTCGCAAGTAATCAGGAAAGCATATCATCTATTTCTCACAACAAGTACTAGATTTTCTTTTCACTTTGAACAGAGAAACTCCTGTGGCAAAGTCCACAGAGACTCAACTGGAACTATTGTCATGGTCAGTTTAACACTATCTTTAAACATGGCTCCTTTCCATCTTTATGGGGCCAAATTAGATACTGTCTTACGTGTAATTGCAAGGTAATGGTGTCTCCAAGAGTGAAGTCAGTAACAAAGAAAGTCAAGGGCAATACAAAATGCAATACAAGGATAATACAGTTACAGATGAGATTCAGATATTAAAAACAGCTTAATAAGCCAAGTAGAAAGAGCCTGCAGTCCAAATGAAGTCTGCATAAGTTCTGTACAAGGATCCTATGAGGCTTTATATTAGCAATCGTCAAAAGTAAAAAAAAAAAAAGCATGTGTGTGAATTGCTGATTAAAGTAATAATTAAAATGTTTATCCAGTTGACAGCCAAACTCTTCTTTTTTTTTTTTTCACTTACTATGCAATCAAAACCAGCCTGCTGTTATACAGATACCTTAAGAAAAATACATTTTTCAGGATTTTTTTCTTGAATACACAGGTTGGGACCTTCTAAATATAATAAGTAAAATTACTGTTTAGACCCTGACATAATCAGACATTTTATGAACACAGAATACAATGAGTGGCATATATGAAACAAATAACAGCGGATGCCACTTACTAGCTGGCAACTCAATTAGTGGATATTGGGATGTGGGATTCAGAAAAGGGTAGAAAAAAATATAGCATTAAACATGGTGATTTAAAGTAAGATTAGTTTACTGTTGATAGAGGTAATATGTTAAGGTATTGCACTGTGGCAGAATGGAAAACAAAATTTACTGATTCTTAAAAATACTAGTAATTATTTCCAAGGACTTTATAAATTTTAGGCCATTCTTGTGTCAATTCACTTACTAAAAGACTTGCCGTGTTCTCAACTACTATCCCAAGAGTGCAATTTTATACAGAAAATCTTACGGCGCCCTGAAGCATATTTAAATGTTCATTTTTAAACAGCAGTTAGTTCCAGGAATCTTGTGTAATGGATTATTTAATTCACAACCAGGTAGAAGCTAGTAGTCTTCTTTAGTGGATGTTTATTTCCCTGTAGATTGTTTTCTAGCATCTGGTTACAATTATAAGGCACTGTGAGCAATGAAACGATGATAATTTCCACAGAAAGTGGACAACTGAAGTTCTCAATAAATGAAGTTTCAGAGCACTGAAGGGTGGTCAGATGTGGAGTGCAGTGCTTTTAAACAGTGAGTGAAATTCCTCTCTTTTGTGATTAAAGTCTAGCTCAGATGCAAAACCTTAACCTCCAGAAATGACATAGTAGTAATCTTACTCTGAACCTTAATGTATGGGTTGGGGGTTTTTTTGCTTCCATTTCACTTGCATTTGGAGCAGTGGCTCGGTTACAACATCTGTTAGATTAGTTAGCCACATTTTTCGTAGCAATCCTGAAAGGACAAGCAGCAGCATTCTAAACCTTGTTTGCCAGCACTCTAACCTCTAGTGAGCAGCTTACTGAAGATCTAGTAATTATTTATAAATTGCGTGTGGGTCCCAGATACTTTGTATTTCAAATTAACATGCACAAGAATATGCCCAAATTCTAAGTTAAGAAAAAATAATCATGATAGTAACCTGTAGAGCATTCTCTTTTTTCTACAAAGTTTTCTCCCTTTCCTTATCTCTTTTTTTGGACAGGTAGTGTGTAAGTTATAACAGGGTTTTTAAGAGTGTATCAGCCACAGCCAGTATAAATGCACAGCTCAAAATGGAGCAGCAAAGACTAAAAACCCATTGCAAGTGGTACCAGGGGTTATGTACCTACTTATAGATTAAACCAGAATTACAACAAATTCTTCTGTGGGAATCCCCATACCTACCAAACTGGGCTGTAGTCAGATGTAAAGGATCATTATTTTTCCCTTCTCACTTTCCAAGCTTCAGATTACTTTAGAGATACATGGTCAGAGGTACTGCTCTGAGCAAATACTGCTTCTGACTCTACCACCTGGAGAATCTTGATCACCTTGGGCCCTTCCTCTAATATCTGCATATCTTGTTTTACTTTGCGTTTCTGAATTGGAAAAAAAACAAACCCAAAAACTTTTGGTTATAATTACTTTCAAGCTATCAATTTTCTGCCCCTTCTGAATTTCCTAGTATCTCGCTGTTCATAAATACAAATACTTGTCTCTATATAGATATATCTTTTGAATCTCCCTAGATGCAATTCAGTACTAAACTATGGGTTTAACATTCCATTTTTTTATTGCTCTTGTCAATTTTATGCATATGACTTAGAGTAACTGTTAAACTTGCAATTAATTTTAATTAGCTACAGACTATTGGGGTTCAAGATCTAGTGTCATTTACACCTCCTCTTCAAGCCTGTAGAAAAATAAGTCTAAAATTGACCTATTTAAAGAAGTTTATTATTGAACTGCTTTATTTGTTACGGTGATCTAATTCTGCAGGAATAATAAAGATGAAGTAGAGGGTAAATGTCCTTGAAAAGGGCAGTTTTATTCCATTAGTAGGGATAAAGTAGGGCAGTGATGCACCAACAGTGATGATGTTTTTATGTACTGAAAAAAATTTAAGAGAAACACTGCATTTAACAGTTTTCTGATTCTACCACCGACTCTAAAATAGAAAGGAAAAATAGAAAACCTTTCCAGTGTAGCATAAAGCTAATCCCTGCAAGGAGGTAATGAAGCTGCTAATGTTTGGCTAAGTACCATCCTTAGCTAACACACAGCTACGGAGACATAGAAGAGTAAACGACTTACCTCGGCATCTCACACAAGTGAACATTTATTACAGCAGGGCAGCAAAGGCCAGTAAGAATATCAGTCAAATCACTCTGATGAGAGTTGCCATTACACCAGACATAGTGGGGCAGAAACCCAAACGTTGGTTCTAATTAAAAGCATGGGAGACGCCTACACTTAGGATGAAATCTCTACAATAGCTTTTCTGCCTGCTTGACCTTAACTCTTCTCTTAGCCGCTTAAAGTGATTTTCCTTACTACAGCTTGATTATTCATCATCTTACGCCCAACATTGGCAGCTGAATTAATAAATGTATATATGTTTCTAAAAAGTTCCCTCAGAAGAGAAACAAAAGAAGAACAATCTAGACATCTTGAAGCAAAAATACACACATTAATTCTCTTCTGGTTGCTATAACATTGCTACACATTTTGTAGTCATTACCTTACATACCTTGCAGTGTTACAAGACAGCAGGGGGCCACATAATGTAAGACATCAGGAAAAGATCTGAAATCAAAATGAGTTTTAAAAGGGGGTCACAAGAAGAGGCAAGAGCAGTAACATTTCCAAGGATATAAATGGTGAAGAATGATAGCAGCCAGTAAGTTAAGATTTAAACATCTACGCTACCATAATAGGAAGTGCCTAGAAAAGCAAGTAACTTGAAAACCTTTAAAATCTACCAGTCACATAAAATTAAATACTACAGCAAAACAAACTAAAAGACCTCATCATGGTAATGTGATTAGATTATGTGTAGTAAGAAGAAGTCTTTCAGCTGAGTTCCCACACAGAGAATGAGGGCGTGTCATTCAAGTTTTTTAACAAGTTCGCTATTTCCTTTCAGAAATAAATATTTGCTCGTGTCACAGGTTGGGCTAAAATCACCACCATTTGTAACTGATTGTCGTGAATAAGAAATAACAACTATTTACAAACTTGACAATTTTCTTGAGCTACTAAGGCAGGTCTGAAGTTGTGTGGTCCATACTCACAGAACACACTCCTGCAATTACCGCTGTGAAATCAATCAGTGCAGATACAATTACCACAGTGCCCGAGAGTTTATATATCGGAACCCCTTTCTAAGACAGACCCACTCTGGAATAATAAAAGGTCCTACAAAAACTGTGCAACTCTCAAGTGTAATTTGTTAGAGTATATGAGGACTCTTAATGAAAAAAATACATCCTCAAATGTCCAGTCCTTCATCCTGTCTCACCCATTTAATAAGTTTTACAAACAAAACAAGACCTGAAGAGGATGACTATTCATTTCTTTGTCATACTCAAATCTTCCACAAGGTGATGAAGGTTCTATTTAATATCTGTGGTGGGACCGGTATGGCTACAAAGGATTTACCTGCTTTTCAGAAAGTGGTTCCAATGCAGTGATTTTCTTAGATGAAGTCATCAAATACACTCTTAGCACCTGGGAATGTGTCATTTATTTACTGTTTAGAAAAATGAGTGAGGATATGTTAAAAAAAAAAACAACTGGTGCAACTTAAACCCTCATTAAAAATGGAAAAAAAAAAAAGAAAAAACTAATGGCAAGAACTCTATGCAAAGTTTTGATTTACAATGTCCTTTTCTTGGAATCTCGAGAAACTACAGAACACACTGGGGAAAAAAAAAATCATCTGAGCAATTACTGTACACTAAGGTGGATAAATTTTCATGATGAATTGAAGAGAGCTACGGGAAAAATAATCATTGCCTTACGTTGGTGCACCGTAAAAGCTGTATCTTCTAAGAGACATGAGGTGTTGCAGGTAGTAATGACTAACTTATTTCTTTGAGGAAGAAATATGATATAACCAGAAATAAAAAGGTTCTAAAAAATTGATTGGTAATAGTTTTCTAAACAAAGAATTGACTAAGCTTTGGAAAAGTCAGATATTATAAGACTTGGAGCCAGAGAGAATACTACTGCTGGTATTTTGATGTGGTACTCGTAAAAATGAAAGTGATTTAATGCCCTACTTATACTCAAAAGGGAGATAACAACACTAAGTTATTAGAAAAGTGAGGAGCAATCATGTCCTGTATCAAGTAGCCTGATAGTCCATGTACTATTACTGCTGTAACATCTGTGTCTGGTGAGCATCTGTATAGTTTATTTTGGAAAGTTGAAGAAAAAATAAATTTGGCCACCTACTTTATTCTACTGCATTTGCAAAAACAACAATTCTGGCACTGAAAGAGAAGCATTTGGTCTGAAAATATAATGGATTCTAAATATTTATTTTCTTCATAAATATCTTATTAATTTTCTGGTTTTTTCTGAAATTTAAAATAGAACGATTACCATTTTATTGATTTTCCTGCAGATGCGAAAGGTAGGTACGGGTAACTATTTAAATGACATTTACTAATGTTTACCTAAAATGTTTTTAAAAGATTTCCATATGATATGCTGACTATTTTCACTAGGCGAGCACCAAGCATACAGTATACCAAATAAATATCATTACCCCATGCATTACATCCGTTCACATTTACATAAGGTTTCATGAAGCCATGTCATTTGTTTAAATATGAAAATTGGTATGAAAATTTGACATGAATATTCGAATTACATTCTTCTTAACAATCAATTATCATTATGAATAAATGCTAAATTCTAGCAATTCTATCTTTTCTGCTATGGTTCCATGTTGTTATTGTTACAGCTCTCAGAATGTACCAGGATAACACTCTTTATCCAAGCACCTCTTACAAGGCCTAAAATGTTATCTCTGCTCTATAGATGGGGTCACCAAAATGGAAACATAAAAAGATGTACGGTGCTTGTCAAGCGAAATTTGTAAATAAAAACTGGGTCTAAATCCAAGTACCTTTCCAATTTCCAGCTTACACTATCCTTCCAATGGAAAACATTTTCAAATAAAGCTCATCTCATACTTCCATCTGTGGTTGAAAATAAACCAATTCTCTGGTGATACCTCATCACAAAGCATAAGCAAGTCCATTCTTACACAATGTTTTCAACTTCTCAGTTTTGATAAAAAAGTGCAACTGGTCTTTCAATTAAAATCGTCTTCACAGACTTCGGTAAGAAATGCAATGAAAGAGTAAAGTGAGACGTTTAACACAGAAAATTATGACGGTAAAATGTGCTGTTAATAGTGGCAAATAGGGACAGGGAGTATCTGTCCTAGAAGTTAAAACAGCCTTCCAGTGTTAGAAAGCCAAAGCAGAGCCGAGGAAGTGTGGTAGGCTGGGAAACTGTGAAGCAAAGACTGAAAAATCTCTGGTAAAACAGAAGAATAACCCCACCTAGGTTCTAAAAATACAATTGCTGTTGTTTTGATCGCTGAAAAGGAACTAATACTACTTTAAATTTCCACTAGATTGTGTGTTTTCTAGATATTTAATCTGATAAATGAAAGAAAACTGGTGTCAGAGGAATCTGAAATGATGGCACTGCATCAGAGCCTATCATTACAGAGTCACGTCTGATGACTTGCCCTGTTCTCTCATTTACTGTCATTCCTTGGAGGTGTCAGTATGACTCAATGCATCTCTGGAACTTCTGCAGACTACAGAAAGAGCCACCCAAGTGTAAATACTTTCACTAAGGCTCTTCTGTTTTTCTGAGTAGTATCAAGCATTGTGTATACCACATCAACATTCAAAAAAGCTTGATGGCTGTGATAATATTTTCACAGCTTGGAGTACAGTCTTTCAATACCAGTAATTCACACCAACCCAGTGCGGCTAGTCATTTTTCCTAGTACACTCAAAGGTCACATAGTAACGCTGCAGGAGTAAAAGAGACAGTATCAGTTGGATGGACAAACAAAAATGTTCATGCTGCCGCAACTACAAAAACAATCAATGCAGGTCAGTTTGATTGATTCAGTAAGACAGTTGATAGAGAAAGAACTGAGAAGTTTTAACCCTTGTACATTTATATGAAGAATAAAATTAATAGAATAGCAAAAAACATACAAACATTACCCATGGTGTGGCAAATCCCTTCCCAAACATTGTCTTCACAAAAACTTATATATGACTCATTCATTGTACTGTACTCAGAGGAGAAATATCAGCTATATTTTGATACAGGCATTGTTTTTCTACCAGTGAAGATACCTACAGGCTTGTAGGATATTAGAAAGCTCAAATGTATGTCAAAAGTACCTATGAGAACACAGTAGCATATTTCTTCCCGGTCTCGTGTTAGAATCTGAAATCACTACCATTGTACAAAATCACGGAGAAATAATTTTAAACTAAAATTTTCTTGCTTCCCTAAGAAACATGACTTTTATTCAAAATAAACGGACAGGGTTTTATTTGATATTCACATTGCAAGACCCATGGGCCTCATACAAAAGCGACAACAGAGGAAAATCCAATGATATTAGGAAAAAAGCCACAACTGTTGAGGATAGATAAACACAAGAGCAGATTGCCCACAGAGGTTACAAAATGTCCTTCTGTGGCAATTTTCAAATTTTAGTTTGTCAAACAATCTGTTTTCACCACAGCGTTGTCAAGGCTCTGAGGCAGAGTTTAGACTAGATGAACTTCAGAGCTTTTATCTAACCTAAATTGCTGTATAATACTGTGAAACTATCGGAAGAAGAGGTGGACACTGATGTTTTAGTGAGACAATAAAAAAGCTGGCAGTGATTCTGTTCTCATGGAAGGAACTTCCTAATTCACATGCCAACTTATTGAGAAATTCTTTCTTTCCCTCCAGGAGTTTTACTGAACTAGTGGTCAATAACGCCACAGAAGGACGATATTAACAAAAAATTAGTTTCACTCTGTAAACATATGAGAGACTGCAATCCTGCTTTAGATTAAATACTTACCAGGGAGCTAGTGAATTGACCAAGGTAGCATCAGGGGGCACCATCGTTTCCTGGCCAACACTGAGTGAGAGAGGTTTTCGGATGACTCTTTGAGTATGGATTAAAGGCAAAGAGTTCAGGTAGGCCATGAGTCCTTCTGGGGTTCTAGTGTACGTTGTTTCATAACAACCTTTCACAGCAGAAGCTAAATACTCTGAGGAATAGGAGAAGTAATGCCTTCTGAGGCAGAAGAGCAAAAAGTCATCAGCACTCTCAAACAGCCTGGCCAGAGTTACTCAATGTAGAGGGGACTGCTCCTTCCATGCCTTTAGGTAGGGTAATTTTCCTGCCACGTACGAGTATTAATAATCAGTGCCAGATTCCAACACTGCCTCTTTAATGTCTGAAAACCAAAGTCTTTCCTTAAAAGAACAGGCTCCTGGCACCTTATTAAATATCCAGGCTTTATCAAGAAAAACCAAAATATTATTAAGGTTGAGTGTATGTAGAAAAATTAAGAAAAGGGGTTTGGAATATTTACATAATATGGCTGCAAATAAGATAAATATGTACCACATAAATAAGATTTCTGAAACTAGAATTTATTTTAAACCAAAGCATAGCCATTCTGTTATGGCCCTTCAGGCTTGTGTATCTGCTGTGTTTCCAAAATTGAGTATTTTCCCCAAAGTTCAAAGACTACATTTAAAAATTCATTTGTAAATATGCTCAAATATGTTGCAAATATAACAACAAAGAACTGATGTTGGTTTTATAATAATTATTTGAAAATGCGTGCACCGCTGCTAGAATTTGTACAGCACTTGAAAATGCAACAATCTCTCTCATCAGAAGTTTCACCAGGCATCTGAAACCTTTGCGCGTTTCCCCTCTCCAGCAGTTCTTCCTCCATGCAGAGTTGGGGGCTTGGTCGTTTCGCCCCCTTTCTTCTGGCAAAACTCTTTCTAACCACTCCCACCAGTAAGCAGCAAATGAAAAGTCTACCTGCTGTGGAAGATCTTTCACAGTCCCAGCCTGAGGTGACTGCTTTCCATAAGCTCTCTCTCTCTCCATCCTCCTGCTGAAAATGAAATGTGCACGCTGGGAAAGCCATGTGGTTTGCGGCTTTTATAGGTTTATTCATATTCATGTTGATTGACATGTCTCAGCTGCAGAGGCAGCACGTGCCACGGAGAAACCTGAGCCAAGGGCCACCCCACCCCTTCCCCCACAGAAGCGGTGAAAAAGCCTTTCCCGCACTAATAAGGGAAGGGGAGGGAGGCGGTTCCCATCTCCGCTGACATTTTAACCCATTACAGGGACAAAGGTGAAAATATGAGCTCTGGTGACCTGGCATCTTCAGCAAGATCCTGTTGCCCTCAGGACCAAAAGGACCAAAGCATTCTCTTCAGTCCTGAGGAATTTGGCCAGCATCCCACCCTTCTTCTCTCAGGCTGGATGTAAACAGGCCATTTCAGACCTTCACCCTCGACAGGATTAAATGGTAAATGCTATTTTCCGTCTTCCTGCCACTTCAAAATATGCCAGTGCCATAGGAATGCCATGACAATGCTGACAGTTTATTGCAAGGTAATGAATCCATGATGTCAAACACTCTTCCTCCTTAAATCCAGTTATGGACACCAGCACTTGTTTCCACTCCTGTTAGCCCACATTGATAATTATTTTGTCTCTGCACTTCTTCTACTCTGCCCATCCCTGCAACTTGGCTGAACTGCATTATCCGGCAAGCAACGCCCCCTGCTCTCCAAGTTTGGAATGAAGACTACCACGTTCCAAGCATCAAGTGTTCATTTGTTAGTACTGCGTCTCTAATGCAATGGATATGTCCACTGAAATGTTGAAACTTTGCGTCAAAGCAAGCAGTGCTTCTGAGTGTCCGTCTTGGATTGTAGAACCCACCCATACAGCTGCTTTCAATAGCAAAATCTGCTTCTTCAATCTTGCATTTGCTAATAAAATTCCAACACCCAGCATATAAAAATAAAACAAGTCAATCGAAGTGACACTGCATCTCCACATTGTAATTCGTCTACAATTGCCCTGTCATGCATTCTAAGGATTTGTCATAATATCTTGATATTGTGTCATGCCTTGATACCATCTCCCAGTAACAGCATATTTGAATGACGCTTCTTTTATATCATCACCATGTCATTTAAGGTAAAATAAAGTCTGTATTCTTCCCGGTTCATATGTTTTCCTGAATTAACAATAAAACTACCATGAGTGGTAAATAACTTAGAATGAAATTTAAGGCACATTAATTTTTAATTATTTTCTCACAGTTCATTTTAATTTGGCTGTATGCATCATTTACGTTCTTAATTTTTCTGTTTAGTGAATTTATAACCAAACAAATCTATAATGCATTTTTTAAAGGGGAAAGATATAGACTTTGTCCTTTATTGCAAGGAAAACATTGATCATTTATTTACAAGTTAAGTAGTAGGTAGTGGAAAAAGATTAACACAGAATGCGCCTTGTTATCTGTACATTCATGATTATTTTTGTCTTCTACAACATCTCTTCTTGTGGAAGGTAATTACTTTTGGGTCTACTGTATTAACCATAATTATCAACTAATGTGTGGGAACATGCATTTAATTTGTAATTAAATGGTATTTACCAAGTCAAACCTATTAAGCAGAAATTAAGGGAAAAGTTCTATTAAATCTGCGATTTTAAGTTTTCATTATTAATCCAATATTGCACGGGTTATCCAAATTCCTTCTTTTCAGAAATTTATGCTAAACAGGTTTACAGTGGCAGAGTAAAAAGTTTTGAGGAAAAAAACCCCTCATACAATGAAGATGAAAATTACTTAAATGTCCTTTTCCCCTCTTTAGTGCAAAATAAATAAAAATTGAGTTATCAAGAGCATTTTTCCAATTGTACAAGCATGACTTACAAGAAGACTTCCTTCCAATTGCGCCTATTATAAAATTGTATTTGGCACTCAGCTGCAAGAACTTACATTTTGACAGCTTGAAAGTACGTAATAATACATTGTTCTCAGTGTGAAAAAGTGTTTTCTAATCAGCAAATTTCACTGGTACACATTCCTGCCTGCACTTCTGAGATCCTTCCAATACTTAGAGCCCTTTTACTCCTAGACAGCCACAGAATAGTATTAAACGCATTAAAGAGAATCAAACCTAAAGATCTCCAAGAACCAGTAATGTTGGTTCTGTCGCACACCAGGTGATAGCTGAATGTTTCCTTTAGAGATTTTTTTTTGTTCAATGTTATTTTTATTAAAAATTCCAACCCCGAAAACAAAGCCCAGATTCTTAATTGTCATCTTTTCTGTTCTTCTTCGTAAATTATAAAGTGTAACAGATAATGAAAACAGAAAAACCATTCAAACAGTAGTTTGAGTTGTAGCTGATACCCATCAAACTCTTTGAGAGCCTTGTGTCAGCCTGGTTTTCCCTTTCTTATTCATGAGTTCCTGTGAAATAATTTGTTGAAGTGTGGTCTTGATAAAATGGACTATGTACTATGAGCATCCTCTTTTACTTTTCATTATTAATGCTTTCATCATTTCTTCCTTAATCTACAGCCATGATACATTCCTTGAAATAAATCTTTCTGCACTTCTTGACACAAGAGAGTACAGTACCAGACATCTTCCCAGCCATCACCTCTGCTTTGAATCAAGTTCCAGGCTTTATGCTTCATTTCCAAAGATCCTTGTGCTCCTAGCTCAAGAGATTGGAAAAGCCTCTTAAAGCTCAAGATTATGATTCAAGTTGCCATACTATTCCTCTCTGGTGCAAGAGAACTCCTTCAAATGGTTAAACTCACCCATGTAAGAGATTTTATTTTCTTACAATCGGGTCTAAGACAGAAATAATTTTGTCTTGAACTGGAGAAACAAGCTTCCTTATTTTTCCATTTTCAACTCAGGATTCTTTTCCCTAACCCTGCTTTTTATATGAAATACTTCAAAATTAAACAGAAATTAGAAGTATTCCTAAAAATATTGAAGATTTCTTCCTCTGTTCTAGATCTTAGAGGACGAGAAAATAACACAAACCCATCACAAATGTTAGACATGCTTTTCTGAACAGTAATTAAATGCAATGATTATTGTATATGACTTGATACAGAACAGATTTCAACCTGTATCAAAAAGGGAATGAAGTCAGCTTGATATATCTCCAGTAAGCCACTGTCACGGCCCAGCTTCAGAGGCTGATGACAGTAAAATAAGATGGTTCGCAATCTCCCCAAGGCAAGATTAAGACAATAACAAGGTCAAGTGGTCAAATAGTCATTACTTTACCTATAGGTGGTATGTATAGAGAGAGACATAGAGTAGAAGATAGAAAGATAGAAAAGTAAACAGCAAATACACAAGATATGAAGAGATAGTCACCACGTGGATCCAGCGGTGTCCCATTGGTCTCTAGTTCTCTGTAGCTTGGGTGGTGGACCTTCCTGGGAAGGCAAAAGCTGTTCACTTTCACCTTCTTTTATACACCTTAGTCACATGTAGTTTCATGGTTCTGTCCAATCCAGTAGTAGCACCTTAGCAACTTTAAGCACTGTCCATGAGACAAAGTTCTCGCTTATCAATATCAGTGCAACTCAACTAGCTGTTTCCTGATTCTCAGAAAGGTTAGAAAGAAGCTTGTGAGAAGTGCGACGGTCAAGGTTACCTTTGTGGTTATCAGTCCTGTTTCCAAGGCAGATTGCCACAGACATCCAGTTTCTCAAGGTTTGAGACATTAACGAGGTGCGAGTAGTCATCTTTCCCAAGCGCAAGGCATCCTGTCGCTCACAGATAGGAAATATCACAACCCCCAGCTGACAGGCAATTAATGTTCTATTATCAATGGTGGTGTTTGAGACATCAGCAAAAACAAGTTTCCCACAGCCACATCCCTAGGTAAGTATCCTGTTTTCTGTGCCTGATATTTTACAAGATTTGGACCTTTCCAACTGTAATATAACCGGAAAATTACAAAGGTATTTTGGAAATTTAAAAAGGGAAAGCTTGTACAACAGAGAATAGTAAAAATGTGACACTTCTGAGAAGTAAGAATAAAACAAAATTTTGTGTCTAATAGGAAAGCACTCAGCTAAACTTAAAAAGTTTGTATCTTATTGCACATTCACTTGAATTTCAAAATAAAATTCTGAGCAAATAATAATTTTGTATTTATTTTAAGGCTGCTCTCATGAGGCAAGAGCAGATTCTATACTTTTTATAGTATTTCCTAAAGGAAAAACATTTGCTAAAGCTGACCTTTACTTGAGAAAGGTTTTGATTTTTATGAACAGGGTTTTTTTCAACAGAGAAGTGTCTTTAAAAAAAAAACAACCTGAACCAGCTCAAAAATATAAGCTATCCCAGCCAGCATCTCTCCTGTATGAGCACAGTGCAGTACGGTGCATACTTGTACGGTGCATACTTGTAACCGGGCAGAGAATGGCAGAACATATTGCTCACCAGCATGGAGGTTCAGCTCCACTGAACACTTTGGGATTATTTCTAACCTGCAGATTGATTTGTCATGTTCTGCAGCAGCACCTTTGAGCTCCAAAGATTGAAAGGAAGGATAAAATTTAATATTCTCATAAATCTTGAAGGTTGCTCCCTTCTTAAAATTTTTTTCCACTATGTACTCGAAATTCTCTGAATCAGAATATTGAGGACCACACTGAATTCTTCTGATCCAATCTGCACTGCATGGATAGTAACACAATATTCATTAAAGTCAATTCTCTGAAGTTTTCTTCAAGCATGCAATTTGCAGCGTGTCGTACACCTAAGAATTCAGCTAAGCTTGACTTTCTGATGTTTATCCAAATCCAAACTGTAAAAATCTTTATGAATTTCTTATCAACCACTGATTTAAATTCTAAAAAGTCCAGCCTATTTTCAAAACCAGCTTCACTGCACAATTTGGCACAGTTATTGTCAATAATAGTTCGCAACCCTTCTAAACTAGATTTTTAAGCCAACGGAAATAATTGACTTCAGGACAATCAAAGGACATAACAAAGACCAATGTCTTATGACCCTTGAAGGAAAAGGTAGGGATAGGTCACTGATAGTGATACGTCACTGAATCTTTTTTACGAGTCATACTAAGCACTATACACTTTCGAATTAGGCATATTTATAACATCATTCATTAAAATGCAGAAGTTTCAGAAAGATCAACAATTATTGATGTGGTTTTGAGTGTTTTTGCACATATACTAATACATTTCACTCACAGCTGCATATGTGTATTCGTGTGTGTACATGTGTATGTATGCATATATGCACATACACACACATACATATAAGCACACGTATACATGTGACAGATTGTCCTGCAGGATCTAAACAACTTCTCGTTCTTTCCGCTTCCATCCCCTTATCCTTCAAGCAACATCTTTTATTACTAGAGCACACTGCCCAGTGATTTTGACTCCCTTAGAAGCCTGAAAGAAAAATATTCCTGGACAGTATATTTTTATTGTTTGTGTCTGCTCCAAAACTGCATAGACTTCATGATATAAGCAGAGAGCAAAGGTAAAATGTATTATTTCCAGAGCCATCATGTTCACAGCAGAAGGTCCTCTTGATGTAGAGTGAGTGATTTGGATATTAATGTGTGAAAATTAGGTTGATATAGGAACATATTTTTTAATAACATGTTTAAAACCTAAATTCATACTAAATCATACAATGAAGGACATAGTAATTTATAAATCACGACAAAATAGCTATTATAAAGTCTTCCGTCATTGAGTCACTTATTAATCTCTCAATAATACAACACAAAATGTGTCAATGATCTATTAAAGAAAAACAATTCCAACTTAGTTCTACCAACAAACTCATGGAGTATTTAAGCAACTTCACAATGTAACAGCGTAGGATGTCAAAGCAGCATGCTGAGAGTTACTGAGGTGTATCAAGAAAGAAGCAGAACTATGAACCCCAATGTACAATCTGAGGTACTTTAGGGGAATTCTCAATGGATTCAGTCCTGCAGACATTTAGTCTTATGACTTTGCTTACTGATCTGTGTACTGCTACTGAAAGCGAAGATCCAAATAAGAGGTGGGCATCCACAGGATCAACCTTCGAGCATCCAGCTTTCCAGGGCAGGCTACCATGCAAGACATAATTAAGCACCCTCATGAATTTTTCTTCAGCTTGCATGCTTAAATTTGGCTCCTACATCTATACAAGTGACCTAATTTTTAAATATGCTGAGCACCTGCAATTCCCAACAATTTATGTAATCAATCATCATTAAATTGCATGGAAATACTAATGACACCTGAGTTGCCTGCAGGCATTTTTTTCTGTTCATTGTTATTACTAAAGCAATAGCATTTACTCACAGAAACTCTCCTGTAAAACTAAGGAACAAAATTAGATTTTTAAAATATTAAAAAGTTGCATACCGTTGTTAACTCTGTTTCGGGAGGGAATACTCATGTTACTTGACTATAGTGTATCACTGAATAATAGCCATGATGATGATGATGATGATCACTGAATAATGAAATGGATCATGTTTTCAAAATTTAAAAAGGTGAAAACATATAAGAGCATTAGTGGATTCTTGAAATAAGGTATTTTTGTACTGACTTGCTTGAACTGAGAGAGACATATTTGGAACATCAGGACAGACAGCAGCTCAGTTTCCTTAAGAACTCCATCACCTTTTCTCGTCAGCATCTTAAGTGCATTAAATTTCCTTTCTCCCTTTGGTGAAAGCAGCTAGAGAAGAGCAAGAAATGTGGATCACGGAAATGTTCCAAGTATTCAGTTTATGGAGGGGCACTGTTTTCTATTAACTAGACCGTGACATAGAGTAGGGTGATACTCCAAAACAAGAAGCATTCAGACAAGAGGTTTTGGCTTGAAAAAGCATCCTCTGAAGGGTGAAGGAGGTAGACAAGTATTCCCATATCAAAGCAAACAGTGCTGTTTCTACATTTTCTGATTTTCATACATGTATGTTTCAATTGATAAAATAGAAAATTGAAACTGGATTTTTTCAGGTCCCTGGGAAAGTAGTTCTTCAAGACATGGCATGAATACACATGATGCAGGCAGTTTTAGTAGTAAGACCATATGCATAAACCCATTTCCTTGGTGATGTGGGAGGCTGACACCTCAAAGACAGTCTGAGCAGCCAAGTGAACTAGGAGGGTTAATGAGTGGTTTGAATACTCTCCATTCAGGACCAGCACATCTTGGTCCTTGAGGATATACTCTGAATACAGAAACAAAGTTAATGATATTTATTTACACCTATGCTGACATTTTTCTGTATGTGGAGGAAAATCATCAACATAGTTTCTTAAAGGTCAAAAGCCTTTGCATAATATATTTCACTGCATGGAATGGATGCACCCTGATGTAATTCAATTGCTGTGTTTACCAAGTGTTATCCCTGGAAAAAATATGAGTCTTTAACCTTTTTAATACACTAGTGTGTTTTCTTTCTTTTATTTCCCATTTTTTAGAACAACAGAGGAATCATATTCTTTATTATCTCCAGCATGTAATGTATGTTTACTGTTCAATTTGAATTGACACATTTTAATTTTCATGGTTCCCCTATTCAGTTTCTCCTTCATAATTTATTCTACTATGATGAATATTATAAGTAATAGATATGTGTGCCTCATATGCCTTCAAAGACAGCAGTATTCTTCTTGCTTCTCTCTGCAAATTTCCTTATACTCACATATTCTTAGTTATTAAAGCCACCACCCTTTTTTCGCTTCATCTGGGTGGAGGTGGCACTAAGGTTTTTTTAATTCACACAGCATTTTTCTTCAGGGATCTCCCTTCTGTGCCTTTGTTTCTGAAAAAGCAGACTGCAGTGAAATGTTCTGTAGTAAGCAGAACATCAGGGGAAAAGACTTGACTGAGGTATGAGTACAAGGATGGCATTAGATATTTTTATTTTAATCAGTCATATTCTGCAGGATGATATTTTAAAATCTGCTGTGATATCCGCTGTTCAATCACAAAGTCTGTCATAATCAACTCTTGTATACAAAGCAACACAGACAACCTTATTCCAGATGGCTCAGAGAGAGAATTTAGCTGAGATCAGAATTTAACAGAGGGAAGAAGAAAAATGTAGTATAAATTACACCATTTACAATACCTGTCACCCTCACCAATTTTTATTTAAATATAGTGGATTGGTTTACTACAGTTTTGAACTCCATGTTTATTCTTTGGTATTATTAGCCTTTGCCCTTTACTTACTTTATTTTTCTATTTCATGGGTTATTTAGGGGGGTTTTAAACATTTTGTAAGATATATAATGTAGTAGTATTTTATAAGGGATATACATTTAATAAAGCTCTTCAAAGCCCTTTTCCAAAAGTGCACTGAGAAGCTTGTGACATATACAGTCCACCTCTCTTAAAACCTAGGAACATTCAAGCTGCATTTGTTCATTTTCATGAAAACAAAGCAATGGTTAGTTCATTCTGGGCATATTTCTGCAGAGACCACGCTGTTACGAAAACACCAAACACAGTAATTAGCTAGTTACTGAAGATCTTATTTAGTCCTCGAAAAGAGGTACAGCTCTCAGATTGGACTGGTCCCCCACAAGTGCTCAAAACGCCTGTGCCTAACACCATTGAGTTAACTCTTTGACAGTTTCCGAAGAGAACTTCTGTGATTATTTTCAGTGATAAAGGCACCTGGCGTTAAACAAAACTTGCTCTTTTCGTTAATTCTTCCTTCTGCACTCTACATGTGGCGGTTACTATGGTAATCGCTTTGGTATTAACGGTGAAAGTACATGCATTAAACTGATATGATTTATAAGCCGATAATTTACCTGGAACAATATTTACGGAGTCTTGAACGAACAAATGTATTTGGCATATTACGTGATTTCTCATCTGAATTCTCATCTAAAGGTGTTCCTTGATAAGGAACCACCTAAGAATCACCCCTTTGCCAGAGGAGGAGAGAAAAGATTGAAGGGTGTAATAAGACAGTTTTGCTTTAGGATGGAATTTAGAAACATCATACGAACACGGTGTAATCTCTGCCAAGCCTGAATGAGCAGAGAAAGAACTAAGCATTTGAGTTCCTATGTGCTAAGGCAGAATAAATCTTACAGATAGAGTAGCAAAGGGATTTTCTTCAGAGGACATGCATCTTCTCACTCACAGACACTCGTAGCACTGCCACACTTCTAGAACTGGGTGTATATTGAGTTAGGGTTAGAAGGAGACATACAAAAGCAGTAACACAGATTTTTATCTTTCAGGTAGAAACAAAAGCAGATCAAAGCTTGAACTATCTTTCAGGTTTCTGAAGAGTGGTTTGGGTCAACAGAGATTTCTATTAAAAGGAGGATCATAGAGAGGTGTTGCACTCAAAATTTGGCTGTGTGCTAAAAAAATACCTTATATGTAAAGCCAAGAATTTCCTGTTATTATGCCTGAAATGTTAATAGTTTAATCAATGAATTATTATCAATTCACATCTAATCACTACAGAAACAGAAAAGGAAAGAATACTATTACAGAAAAAATAATAGACTACTAATAATAGAGTCAAATTTTTTATATGTACAGGTCTAATATCTCTGCTTTTTTTCTGGTGTCCTTCATCATCCCTCTGGATACTAAAATTAATCATTTTGATATGTGGGGTGGGGTGACTACAGTGACTCCTCAGCATCCTGAGTCCCCTTCTCTGGGAGGAGTATGATGTCAACGATTTCTTCTTCCTTCTCACTCTAGGATGTGCTTGAGGTAATTTTTGGATATTTGTTAACACATTCTTACACACTGATCTTTCTCCATTGTTATGCAAGGTAGGTGACGTTATATCCGAATGTACTATAAAATGCATGTTTTACATATGTTGGATGGTGGTCTTTGTTTTCTTTGTTGTCCTAAAACTGATTGTACTCAGATCCATATTCGTATTTCTTTAACTGGCCATTGCTAACTAGAGCTCCGACCTGTTCCCCTTTTCGTACCATCTCATGTCTGTACTCCTCTGCTCAGCATCCCATATTCCCACTTGAAAGGAGTTAGCTACAATACCAGGACTGTGTTCCTCTGTCCCGGTTTAAGATAAGCAGGGCTGGTTTGTTTTGGTGGACATATGAAACAAATCAATTAGAGTATTCTTCCCCTGCACATCAGCGCATCTCACTGGCCGTGGAGCTTTTCGCGGGATGGTGTTTCTTTAAGAAAGGCGTGCCAATGAAAACTGTGCACGTTTTCCGCTCACCACTGGGACGAGCCAATACCTCCCTTCTCTCGCTGCTGCTCGACTCGGCTCCCCGCCGCCAGCCGCCCTGCATTGCTGCTGCCTGCTGCTGGACAGCCGCTTTGCCCCGGGGCACACCGCGCTGTGACCTCCTGCTGCAGTCCTCACCACTCGCCGCTGCTGTCGCTGTTTTATCCCAGCTGCTGCTCCCAGCCTCGGCTGCACCACATGCCGCTGCCAGTAACTGACTGGTATGGTTTTTATCCTATCGCCTTCTTTCCTTAACCGTGGTTTAGCCCTCACCACACCAGATCCCTGATCCTATATAAACCTGCTAATGTCTTGTTTGTTGTTCTGTATATAATATCTTTCCATTGTTATTAAAACTCTTTTAGTTTCCTAAACTTAACAGAGGCCTCACCAAATTTTTTTTTTTTCCCTTTCCTCTTATCTCTCTTCTTAACCCTTACTCCTGGAACGGGAGGAGGGCTGATTGGAGAGAGAACTTGTCACCATGATTTGGCCAGCCTCAGCCAACCACTGACATCCTCCACACTACATCATTATGATACAACCGTAAATATGTCAGTCTGCACAGAATAACTACTTATTGCTATGCAAAAAATCCTGTCTATATCACACTAAGATAAGCATAAGGAAATGCAAAGTCCTGCACCTTGGGAGGAAAAACTCTGTGCACCAGTACATGCTGTGGGCTGACCAGCTAGAAAGCAGCTCTGCGGAGAAGGACCTGGGGGTCCTGGTGGACACCACGCTGACCATGAGCCAGCAGTGCACCCTTACAGCAAAGAAAGCTCACAATCCCCTGGGCTGTGCTGGAAAGAATGTTGCCAGCAAGTCAAGGGAGGTGAATCTTCCCCTCTGCTCAGCACTGGTACGCTCATGTCTAGAGTGGTGGGGGTCCAGCTCCCAACTCCCGAGTACAAGAGAGATACAGACACACCGTAAAGAGGACAGGCCAAAAAAGATAATGAGGGGACCGAAGCATCTGTTATACGAGGAGAGACTGAGAGAGCTGGGACTGTACAGTCTACAGAAGAGGAAGCTCAAAGGGGCATCTTATAAATGTACACAAATATGTACTAAGAGGAGTAAAGAGGCAGAGCCAGAATCTTCTCAGAACTATCCAGTGAATAGACAAGAGGCAATGGGAACAAAATGAAATACAGGAATTCCATTTAAATATTAGACAAAACTTTTTACTGTAAGGGTAGTGAAACATTGGAGCAAGTTGCCTGGAGAGGCTTTGGGGTTTCCATACTTAGAGATAATAATAACTTGACTGGACATTGTTCTAAGCAACCTGCTCTAGCTGACTGGTTGAGCAGGAGGTTGGACTACATGACCTCAAGAGACCACTGCCAACTTTTATGAGTCTGTCATTCTGTGAAAAGTAAAACAATGAGGCATAGCCTCATTACTGTTAGGAAGAATGGCTACCACACCTAAACAAGCCAAAACAAAACTCCAGGCAGTTAAAGACAAGCTCAGACACAGTAAGCTTGACAAACTCCAGTTTGGAGGGTCTGTGACTTCAGTGCAAAGCTTATGGTTTGTTCCTAGTACAGGTGATACTGCATTTACCAGGCTACTGAGGTGTTCTTTTGCTTTCATACAAACCAAAAATTGTGAGTGTAGATGAATAACATATGAAACACCTCACAAATTAAATTTCATGTGTATTTGTCTTCACTGTACTTGTAGGATGCTACACAAAATGACCTTTGCTTCTCCTTCATTAATTTTGTTTATTGTCACATGTTTAACCTATCATCCATTGATGAGGAATTATCTGTTTGCATTGAATAAACTCTCCTTGGAACAGAAAGAAGAGTATAAAAGATTGGGATATTAAAATATCAGGGTTTTTATTATTATTATTATATATAGCTGTTACTTGCCATTCAGGCATTGCCCTCTTCTAGAGGTTTTTATCCACTTTACCTCCAAATCTAACAAAATCAGACTTCTGAATGAGGAAGAACTGATGAGCTGACTGTCCTGCTCTGCTTAGGGCAGTGCCTCTGTAACTGTTGAACAAATGGGTCCTAACATTGAGATATGCTGAAGGCAGAAAAACCCCCTTGCACTAAAACAGAGTTAGAGCAGAATTCTGTCCACAGGCACAAAACCACCTTTCTTTTCACCTCAGTTACCCTTTGTGTAACTTGTACATTACTACCACAAAACTGAGAGGCTAATTTGTGGCTACAGCTTATGACCAGACTAATGATCTTCAAAATGACCTTAGCAGGTTTTGTCTATCTGTGTGGCATTGCTTCAAGTAACATTTTTCCTTGCTCTGCAGTAGGCTACAGATCATTTACTGTAAGCTGGACCACGGATAGGAAACTAAAAAAACAGTGTTAATGCAACCACAAGGGATCATCTCACTATACCATTAGTAACTTCTCCAGTATGCATATCATTATTCTCTGATCAGTACGTTTTGATAATGGAATGCCTCCTGCAAGATTAACTTTTTTCATGCTGTTTTACAGCAGAAAAAAAATGAATTACCTTAAAATAATTTAAAACTAATAAAATATTGACCCTGTAGTAATGAGTTTCACAGTCTTGCAAGAATTTCACTGTGGTTTGCATTTCATTTAATTCTGGAAAGCTTGCTTTTCTTTCAGGGAATTTAAGCTCAGTTTCACTATATGTAAAAGCTTAATCCTACAATGTATTCTTAATGTCTCCCTTCTAAATCGGAAATGGTCTAATTAATTCTTTATTCCCAAGCACCCCCACTAAATAGCTTTTTTAAATCTTCATGTATCCCTAAGCACCTTTAAGTAAATAATCTTGAGATTCATATAGCAAGTTAACTACAATTCCTCTCTGTGGTTAGAGGCAAAACAATGAAAAGATGTAATGATATTCACCAATTTGCTTTTTTCCCCATCAGATTGAGATAAGGTAATCGGAACTTGCAGATAATGAAAACACCCCTTGCAATTTGTCATCATTAATGGAACCAGCATTCTAAACACACATTATTAAAATTTGTTATTCCTGCACCAACATTAATTTCCCTTCTTATTATTTTTTCATTTTTCAGTTTAACTTAGACATCCCCATTAGCTGCCGCACATGCTGCCTATCTAAAATGTGCTTTTGTCTCTTTTCCCACAGTATTTAATTTAAATATGTGATAAAAATGTGTATGCTGATAGACATGCACCTACCAAATTCATTTGGAAAAATATGCTGACAGCTGTCTTACGACAATATAAAATTTGTGTTTGCTTGGGTTTGGTTTTTTTTTTAATGAATACTGTATGCACCTGATAAGCAGTATATCATAGAAGCTCATGCCTTTTACTAAAATAGGATGACATTGGGAGCATAACAGACTTCATGAAGTCCATATTTCTGACTTAAGTATACCTGTTCCTAGAGGTCATTGAATATCCTTAAATACAAACTTGTATCTTCTGCAAAAGAATGTGGCATACCTAATATGGACCCTATCTAAATATTCCCAGTCACTTTCTAATTATTTTCAGAATCTCTACTGGCATGACAGATCATACTAATAGCTTCATTAACTCTGCTATGCAGTACCACTGTATGGACAGTATGCACAGCCTAATCTAGTCAAGAAAAATATATGCAGCTTCCTAACTTCAACAGAATATCTGTGATTCTCTTTCAGTATGTTAATGAGATTGGAACACTGTTTCGCATGAAGCCATCAGCACAGCAATACAAACCGTACTGGTTCTCTGTAGGGTTATTTTTTAGTGGTTGCGTTTGCGCACAGTACTGCTGTTTAATTAAAGAAGACAGATAATTATGCCCTCGATAGGGTTCCTTCGTTTACAGATTACACAATAACAGAGCTTGGTGGTCTCTGTTGATAGTCATAAAATTTGCATTCAGTTCGTGTTAGCTGTGAAATATCTGGTTTTTGAAATAAAATTTTGCCTAAACATTAACTGAAGGATGTAATAGATGACATAGAGATAGAATAGTATTTTCTTCCAGGGACCTCTGGAATTTCAAGCAAGCTCATACATGCAGTGACACCTTTCCAAAGCTGAACTCTGGCTGTGGATTACCACACTAGTAAGAGTCATCGAAAGGAGGCACAGTTATTCTTAAGTCTAAAAAAACCCTTATCACATACTGGTAGAAGGTGATGGAAACTCTCCCTGTGATGAAGAACAATCTTGATCCCCAGTCAAACTGAAGAGTTGGAAAACATGTAATGGGCCTGCCACCAGCAATACAGAGCAGCAGCCCTCAACTCCAAAATCTCCCTGCTCCTTTAAAATCGTAGGGGATCCTCAGTTTCCTCCAGACTGCCGGAAAAAACTGTACTGCAAATAAACACTAAGGGTCTTCACTAAAATCTGCAAAATGTATTTCCATTCTCTCAGTACGTTAAAAAATATCCAAATTATATATGAGCCAGAAAAAGGGGGAAAAGCACAAAATCTGAGAAAAACAAAAATATGAGCATAACTCCCCAAGGGCACTCAGGTATCATTTTTTGAAATTCCGTAGTCACATGAAATGAAGGCTTGGGACAACATATTTGTTAATACAGAGGGTCAATTCCTTCATCTGGGCTTCCTGAATCATTACCCCTGCTAGTGACTTTGTACTGGATTGAAGACAAATTAGTATTTCAGACCTATTCAGAGCAATTTTATTTTTATCCATCTTTGAGATTAGGAAAAGGTCACCATAAAAAATTGCACTCAACATCCCTCTAAAACAGTTTTGAAACCAAACATTGTGCAACTAGTTTCATTGGAAAACCCTTAACAATTTCTTGGTAAGTAAAATTGTATAATTCTGCTTTATTTTTAAGAGCTAAACACAGAAATTGTGCTTTTTACATTTATAAACACAATTCACCACAGAAAAGTATTCCTGAACCACTAGTATACATTCCTTCTCCCTATCCAAGGTGGATTTGGGAATATGATTCAAAGTTTGAAGAGTTTCCTATGTCCAAGAGAGATACCTGTATCTGCATTTGAGTTTCTTAACTGTTCACGCAGATCCTCCCTTAGGGAAAGGGGTGGGCAAGTTTGGCATGCGTCAATCTCTCCAGTACCACTTTTATGTGGAGAGGTGGAGGTAGAAGAAGGAGATCCGCACTCAGAGAATTACAATAATGCCATGAAAGCTCTTTGATCCTTTAAGCTGAACTGAAGAATTGACAGAGTTCTGTCAAGGAGAAGAAAATTTTAAGAGTTTGCCACTGACCGTCCCAGTTTAGAAAAAAACCCAGTTTAGAAAAAAACCCAGTTTTTCCTGTTTGGATGGTTTGTTTTAAAATGACCAATTGTTCCTGCTGCCAGCACGCTCCGGAGCCACAGTTTTATTTTCCTTTTCTGCCTGGACCCCAGCTTCCACGTGGCAGCACAGCGTTTGTTCCAGCCTCCGAGGTTTTTGCTCCGCTCCCGTGAACACTGCCGACCACGTGGCCGCCACCATTTTGAACTGTTTGCTACTGTTTTCTTTTTCTTTTTTCTTCTGCTTTTGTTTCCTTAACCGCAGTTTAACCCTCGCTGTACCAATCTTCCAATCCCATACAAACCTGTTAATATCTCATTTGTTTTTCTGTATATAATATTTTTTCTAGTGTTATTAAACTTGTTTTAGTTTCCCAAACTTAAGAGATCTCACAAATCTTTTCTTTCTTTCTTATCTCTGCTTTTAACTCTTTCTCTCCCAGAGCGGGAGGTAGGTTAATTTAGAGAAAGGAAAGAACATGTCCCCATGATTGGTGTACCTCAGCCAACCGGTGACAGTGACATAGGCCAAAGTGTTCACGATCATAAGCTTATATAAATTAACTCCTCAGGTATGCTAGCTTATTATGACAAACTAAGCGTTTCATCTTCTTATGTATCAATAATATCTGGTATGGAATATTGCTCTTCCGTTTAGACCAGACAGAAGTCTAATTCATATGCCTGCAGTTTATGGCTGCAAAATGCAGGACACGTAAGTTAGCTGGTCAAAAATAGGAGACATCCTTTGCAATAACAGGTTGACAAAATGCCAGTTTTTCTGAACACACCAGTGCCAGCCAATCTGGCTTGTACAACAGACCGGCTATCCTTCCCTCACTTCCACTTTTCCCCGCACAATATTACCTCAATTAGCTTGCCTTGAATTATTTTGCCTGTAAAATGATAATAAATGGTGTCCCTAAATAGCAGCAATCTATGTTGCATGTTTTATTACCATCAATGGGTGCCCATCTGTATGCAAGTTTTTTAACCTAAGGGATAAGATGTTAAATGTTCAGTAAAATCAGCAACGTAACAAATAAAAACATCAAACCCGCAAGAAAACCGTGAGACATTTGCTACTTAAAATCCATAATAGTATGAAAAAGGCAACACAAGACAAAGCTATTCTTTTCATGAAAAAACACACATGGCTGACCTAAAATATTTCATATATTCAACTTACAGTCACACACCTTTTAAAAGCAAAGTTGATACCTGAGCTGTTCTCTTCTCCAAGGCATCCAGCTGCTGGCAAAGTACTATGTCAGATTTAATTATCTAGTAAAGTTTACAAAACCTTTGCTTGACTCAGTTCATTTTGTGTGCAGTCTATGTATTGATGCATTGTGTAATCAAACTGGGACCTTTGTGGCAATGTCAAAGAGGAATCATCCTCTGGCCAAGTCTGGGAGAACTCTGTTCAATTGTCTCCATCTGAAGTCACAGAGTCAAATTCAGATCTCGCAGAAACAGGCACAGCTCCACTAAATCAATAAGACAATCAAAGCTTTCTAATTAAATCAATGCAAAGAACAGCAGCAAGCCCTGGCAAAAATCTGCAATGAACCTAGGTCCAGTGGAATTGTCCTCTGAGTTTTTCATACTTTCGAACAACGTTACTGAAGCATCTATGGATCTTGCTGTCCCCAGCCAAAGAACATGAAGCGAGGCAGGTATGTATGAATTGTTACCTGATACTTCAGCTTTCTCCATCTAATGAGGAGAATCCTCGCAACTCATTTCAAGCCTAAGGGACCAGGTATAGGATATGATGTTATTTGTGGAGAGGTGGTGGGTATTCAAAATTCAGTCTACCAAGACACAGCCCTCAGACAATCCTCAATGTCTGCAGGTTGGGCACCCTCTTAAGGAAGTACTGTAGAGCTCAGTCAGAGCTGCTGAACTGTGAGGGGTTTGTGCAGAAATTCTGAAACCTTGTAAGAAGATCGTACGGTATTTTGGTTTGTGTTTCTTTTGGAGATGAGGAAGAAGGAAAATACTGACAATACTAAGCATGTTGATTTCGCATTTATTTAATTCCCTCGGGAAAAAAATGTCTGATTTCAGAAAAGCCTTCACCATAAAAAGTAGGAAAACATATACAGAACTGTACATTCTGCACAGTATATATGCTTGTGTTCTCTTTCTCTGTCAGGAAATATTCTCCAGAATCAGAGTCCCATCATGCTGGGACCTGCATATTGGTAGAAAATTGCACTTTCCTTGATGTGCCGAACTATGTATGAGAAGACTAACTTCCAGACTTACAAACTGACTCGGTGGCCTGTACATAAATCTGGGATACTTTCGCTTGTTCGAGTTCCATATGACAAATCTCACCTGTGCCATGGCAGAGCAAGTCCTTGGAAGTCTTACAGAAGGCTCTGTATTTGAGGAGTCAGTGATCTCCAACAGACCACGTCTGCCCGTGTTATTGATATAATCTGTAACTTCTAGTATCTTTAGGAAAGGTAACCTGCAGATGAATCGGAGGCTGGAATGTGTTGATCTTGACGAGGAGTGTTGCACATTGAGGAGTTAGTGCTCCAGAATAGTTTTAACCTGAGCATGCCCAGGCCCGTGCTGTGATGAACAAAGCTGTTGGTCATGGGATAACCCCGGTCAGCTCATTGTAACAGAGGGGCCTGTAGGTGGCTCCCCTCAGTACTGGTGACCACGCCACCCACATGGCCTTGGTTTTGTCTAAAAGTTCAGCGAGAAGTTCTCATGGAAACATCCTTTACAAAGAGAGTTGTTTTCCTCTAAGAAAATTACTTAACAGCTCAAATGACAAAAAAGAAGCAGCTTCTCCTCATGGACAAGATCTGCACAGCAGGCTATGGGAAGAGATCCATCCCAGGCCTGTCCAGTGCCACGCGAAGGTGGGGTGCCCAAAGCCTGAAGGAATGTAAGGTTTACTTGCTGTCTGTATTTCTCTTCTTATTCTGTCGTATTCAAACAGCTGTTTTAATAGGCTAGGTTTTGTCCAACCTTTCTTACTGAGCTCCTGAGAGAAACACTGCACTGCCTCCCTCTCTCTCATGTCCCTGGATCCCTCTGAGCAGAACACTAAGATCTTCTGCAATGCAGCTATACTGCTCAGTTCTCTGTATACATATGTATATATTCAAGTTCTAGAAATTACTATATAAAAATAATAAGAACAAGTATTTAATTTATATTTCTTGAATTTGCTTGAATTAATTTTCTTGAGGGATGAATTAGAACATCCTCTGGCATCTATGTTGTCAGCAAAATGCTGAAAGGGAGACCTTTATCTGCAAAGTTTCGACAGGCTCAAAACCATAATGGATATAGTGGAAAAGTAAAACATTTTGCATTAACTATTCCTTAAGTATTATTTCTGCTATAAAAAAGAATACTTATCAAGAAGAAAACGAACCGCAGCAACTTGCATTTTGTTGATCATATGATCTGAAAGTTGTTGTAAGCATGATTATCCAACTCAAATTTCCTCAAAATCAAAAAAGAACAGTGATAGGGGTTTCACTGCATTTTGTATTCCTAACCAATGAATAATGCTATGTTAATGCAGTTAAAAGTATCATGCCAATTTAGTGATTTAGGTGGCATAAGGGAATCACGTTGGTAGCACATGGAATATTCAAATCACATTACATTCAAAGTATTGATACCATACATGTTATTGCACTTAAAAGCAAAACAGAAGGCTTTTTTTTTCCTGTTTCCCAGGTACGAAAATATCAATGCTATTAATGTACTTCTACTGTAATAAAAGACAAGAAAGAAAATGAGTAATCTTGCGTGGAAACCTGAATAAGCCCAAGGTATATGATTTTACTGGGGCACAGTAGAATTTGCAGCTTTCAAGTTTTGGCTTAAAACTGTTGCTTGAAGGAAATTGAGACAAATGGGCTGCTCTGCCAATACCATTAAGATAAAAGGAGGCTTGTATTAAACAAGAGTGTTCCACTTAAATCAGGCATCCAGTTAAAGCTGGTCATCTTAACCTACCTATCTAGCAAAAAGACCACCCTGATCCTTTTCTCAGAAGTCTGGCTGATTTGAGCTGTAGCAATTTCTGTACTACAAATGTTCTGAGGTGATTTGGGCCAGCTGCACTGTAATCGAGGCCAAGAGGTGTTAACTACTTCACTGCTGCTTCACCAACTTCTTAACGCTATGCACGATTCATCTCAAGTATGCCACCTTTTGTGGCAGGATACGGTGGACCTGAAGTGCTAATGTTCCAGTGGGAAATTGGCCAAACAAGCTCTTATACCGAAACACCAGTAGAAGTCATCAGAAGTAAAAATTAACAAACAGAAAGAAAAAAGCAACCTCATGCATTATTTTATCCCTTTGAACAGAAAAAAAGTGTTTACAGCTTTTCCAAAGTGCTAAGTTACACACTGAGACATATCAAGCCAAGCCTTTTATAAGCCCTTTAGTTTAGGAGGTGTAAGTGACGATACATGGGGTCCCAGTGAGTGGTAGCAAATTAGTTCAGTGGGGCTTCTTCTATGATTAAGAACTAATCAGAGGGTTCAGCTCTCAGCCTTGTTTCATGTTGCAGACAAAGGAATCAAGAGAGCAAGAGATCGCTTTGGCACAACATACTTTTATAGCTAGATACAGTTTGGAGATCAGCATGACAGGTCGCTCACTGTGAGGATTATCCTTCCTCATGAGTGGGCAATAGCAATGAGGCACGGAGAGAGAAAAGGAGAAATGGAGAAAGTTTCTTCAATGAACTAGCCAGCGTATGAAAGCCAAAATGAGAAACAAGGTGGCTCGTGTAGTTTGATAACTAAGTTTTTAAGAAGGTCCTTATGTGTCCAATCAATATAAATCTTCAATGTGCAGTGGTAGCTCATGCCTTCCCAAAATTCCTCCCCACTAGGCCCTCTTTCTGCTGTCATCCTACAATGAAAAAATCCCCTTGGTATCATCAGATCCTCAAAATATATCTGGAATATGAAGAGACTCAAGTATATACACTTTGGAGTACACTCACTTTGGAGTATGCTGAATTCCAAATATTTTTGCCTTCTGAAAAGATTTTTTCCCTAATGGAAAAGGAAATAGGTCATGTGAAGATTGCCTGAAGAATCTAAAACTTTTGAGAAGCTGGCAAAGGTGGTAACCAAGGAATTACAACGGATGAACCTCACAAAATTTCATTCTCAGGTATATGTGTGTTCCTAGCTAGGTACAACAGATGTACTGTAAATCCAGAGAACACTACCAGATTTTTCAAGATATGTGGTTATCCTTGGCTATCTGTGAGGAGAAACAATCTCCTTTTCTTATTAACCTTCCTTTCCTAGGAAGCTCTCTTTCCCGCATTATTAAGAAACATGGAAAACGCACACAGCAGGGAGTCTTTTAGCACACCTACATGCACACACACAAACGCACAGGCACACACACATGCACAGAGCCTTCGTACTGGATTTCCACAGCATACGTTGAATTCCTACAGCTGTGACTGGGATGATACACTGCCACCAGAACCCTTGACTATACAACTTCGTGCATCTTTAGTTAGTATCCTGCGCTTCTAGAAGATGGTCCAGCAGTGTACATCAGGGGAATAATGATTTATTGTAAGTAGACCCAAGTTAAAAGATGTTATCAAATTTGAAATTTCATTCCTTCTTATCTGTATAAACCAAGGTTTTTAAAAAAATTTTCATTAGAAGAAATAATTTGCTCAGTTATTTCTACAAATGAACCTTGGCTATACTTGCAGGTCATATATAATTAGTTTGTTTTACACATTCAATATTCAAAACCAAACCTGTTTTGACATGACACAACATAGAGGTTCCTGGAGACCTGAAAACCGCCCCAGAACCTGCAGATTGTTAGTGCCTCCACTGAACATGGTCACCCTGACACATATTTTAACTTGCAACCTCAAGTCTTCAAATCCAAATACTTTGTTGAGTGATGACAGAAAAAGAATACATTTAATTCAAGGAAAATCTTATGAAACGCATTCACAAAATTTTCAAAATACTGCCTTGTATTAGCCAATCCTATGAATGCTCTTGTCAATACACTACTCACTGATAAAAGCTGTATGAATACAAAATAATTAAATGTAATTAGAATTTGGAAAAACTGTTTAGTGTATTACCTTCCGTCACTTCATAACGCACATCCAGCTCTTGCTAATAAGCCTGTGAAAACCAATCATGGTGAAGAGGAATGAAAATGCCATTTTAAAGCATTGCAATTTTGTCACTTAGAATTAAACCCACATGAACATGATGTCAGTAATGACTGCGGAATGAGAAACCTGCAAAAATACTTCTTGGCCCATATGAGAAACCACAGAGGTATACGCCGTGAGCCCTGTAATGGCAGAATGTCTGCTGCCGTTCGCCCGTAGGGTTCAATCCCATGTTTTCACCTCCCTGTACAGGCACCACTTCTTTCAATGTAAGTACTCTAACACAAGTTGCAGCTAGCTCTGAGTGCAGAAGCTGAAGTGAGGTTCCTGCTCTGAACAGACCTTGTCAGATGAAGCAACACCTGCCTTCTCCCATACATGTTGCCATTTGTTATAGTGCATCTACAGAAATCGCTTATATTCTCAGCAACAAATTTTTTTTCAGTTTACTGATACCCTTGTTAAGTTTTGCTAGCCAGCAGAATTGAAACCTAAGCCTTTTCTAACATCTGTCACAACATAGAGGCACATTTATTTTAAGACATATATTGCATGTATTGAAAAGTGGAAAAGATAAAAATATTCTCCCCCTCCCCAAGCAGATTGGTTGCTGAAAGAATTCAAAATTTTGTTAAGAGGAATTTATGCATGCAAAAAATACTCTTGTTACGTGCAGTTTAATTAATCACCTACATAAAGCTCTAGGCCATCTGTTCGATACATGGGGAGGAAAAAAAATGAGATGAGTTGAGATGAGATGGGATAAGATGAGATGAAGTGAGATGGCTGAAGATAATTATTGTGATAGTGCTTAAGTACACATAGGGTGGCCATTACAATGGAAAGACACTCGGTCAGTACTACTTTGCAGAACATTTAGGCGAATATCCCCATACTTAATAAGAAAGCTCACAGAGAAACGAACATTTTTCAGGGAGCAAATCCCTGAAACAGTATTAGTCTCTCTTGCAGCTGCAATCAAATTCTATTTCTGTTTGAAATGTTGACAAAACTTTGAGTCCTAAATTCAGCTCTGACAGTGACCACGTAACCGCTGAACCTGTACCTGCATTCCTGGATGTGGAATAAGCGGGTCTCACCAAGAAACTGTGTCTTTAAATCTGCGTTTTCTTCCAATTTGACAAATTCTTTGCAGGGAAGGAAAAAAGCACAAAAATCAGTCCAGACAGATACGAAGTACAAGATGTTACCAGGTGAGAGTCCTCAATCTGACCTGAAGTGGTATATTAAATGCATTTCACAGAGAGGTAACGTATGGATTATATAGCTGCATGCATTTCTGAAGGCTCCTGATCACAGACGTATTATCTTAGGGTTTTGTGTTAGTTTATTTGAGGAACTGAGCTACAAAAAACACGGGGAAAGGGAGAATCCAGTCTTATCTTACATTTTTCCAAAATGGTTTATTAATACCCTGAAAAAAATCTGTCATAAATTAATTTACCCACCAAGATTACATTAGAGACTTGTTACCTAATAGTTTCTCAGAAATAACTCTATGCAGTCAAACTGCTATTCCCATTACATAGTTTGCTATTTCAAAGCACATATTATCCTTTTTTCTTAATGCTCCACCGAAAACAAACATAACCAAAAAAAGGAGAGTTGTACTGCACTTTGCTGGCAAAATTGTTAGTCATTGTATATATTAATGTAATTGACCTGTTGAATTGATACTTGAAACAGCTCACAGCTGGCAGCTTGCCTAATGAATTTATTATTGTTATTATTTTTACATATCACAGGATGCCTTCTTAGAAAGAGTATTTTCTTTGCACATGCATTTTTGTTGTTGAGAAATTAACAACTGTCAGGTTTTTTACGATTTCCACAATAATTAATGGCATTGATTTAGATGTCTACACAGACACAGGTCAGGCTGTAATGCTGCTGAGTGCTTAAAAGCTGTGATTCCCGCATCACTAATGTTGAATTTGCATATAACAGATACCAGGAGTAAAAATTTTTACCCAGCTCAGTGATGGCAGGCAACATGACAGACTTTCTATAGAACATCCTGTGCACACGATAGGGAATCACTCGACTTACTGCTCGTAGTGGGAATTCAGGTATCACCTGGTGGATTTTTAGAACAAACCCGAACTGACAGAGGATGCTCATTGCACATCGACATTTTTGCACTGTGTGGTTGCAATGGTCGTCACTTCATACCAGGAACCAGAAAGCCAAACTCCCAGCATTGCTGAGCCACAGACTGACTTCAGCCGCCAAAGCATTCCAACACTGGAAACGTCCCCTAACTCCAGTTTTGATGTAATGCCACAAATGCACTAAGTTTACTTTTATTCTTTCCTAATTTACTAGTTGGTTGGTTGGTTAGTTTCAAGTCCTTCCTTACATCTGACCTTTATTCCTTTCTCTTTTCCAAACAAATAGAATAAACTTGGGACTTACCAAACCAGCCTGACAGACATGTTTCCTTATAATAGTTCATTCCCATCTTGCAGCAAATTTCTCCCAGTTTGGAGTAGTCCTAACTCTTTATTCATCTTTCTTCTGTAAGATATTAATACCTTTTACCTGAAAATAAAACAGGGTGAAAATACAAAAAAAAAAAAAAGAACAGTCATCTTCAAACATGAATTTCAGAAATAACAATAAGAAACTATGGGATTTGTGTGATATCTCTCTCCTCAGTAATGTCATCTCCCTTTTTTGCTTAAGAGGCAACTTGGGGGAAGCAGAGTGTACAGGGTAAAGCACCACTGAAGTCTTGCAGTTCTTGCACACATCTACTCCTTTTAGGAATGCATTTGTTCATCTGTACAGTTAACAACATTTTACTTGAGTTGTGAATTGAACTGTGAAATATTCACTTTTTTTGAAAAAAAAAATTTTTAAAGAAATTTGAGGAAAATCAAGCATTCTACATATTGCATTTCAAGCAAGAATTTTTGCAAAAGCTATTTGTCATCTCACAATTAAAACAGTATTCCTAAAAGCACGCAAACTAAATCCGGGAGTGCCTCATAAAGAGCTTACAGAGGTGTGATTTTACAGGTTTACATTTGAGAACAAATTAAACTTGACAGTTTCCTTTAAATTAAATTACTAAGTCAGAGATCATAGTATAAATAGTGCTTGATAAAAAATAGCTTTCTTGTCCCCTAGAAATGTTCAAAGTTAAGGAAAAGAGATCTTATTCTGCAGCTGAATGGAACAGATCGATGTATTTTCCACACCTCTATCACTCCAGTGTTACACAGAGCAGAGCACTTGTCTGGGTTTCTGTACCCCATGTTTATGGGTAAGTAACACTAAACACGTAGCTAACAATTATTACAGAAACAGGTGAGAAAGTGCAAGTCCATACAATATGAAAGTACAGCTATGCATTCATGTACATGCTACTTACTAGGGAGAAAAAGGAATTCATGCGCGGGGCTGGAGAGCAGCCATCATGAAGTTGTTTGAGAGCTACTTGTGCAAAGTAGCCTTCAAGACACTTGGGGCAGGTCCAAAGGGATGTGAGGGCACAAGGACAGGTGACACAAAGGCAGACAGATTATCCCGTACCCCATGCTCAGACACCCCTACCGGCTGACAAAAGCCGGTCAAAGCCTTATTTCTGATCTGCCAAGGTGACTTGTTGGTGTGTGCTAGGGCTGCCTTGAAACAGCAGCCTTTGGACAACATCAGTTGAGTTGTGTTTATCTCTCAACGTAATTATCAATTGAGTGCAATTATAAGATTCATTATTAGCATGATATTCTGCATTGTATTATTTCCTAATAATTAAATGTTTGTTTACATCCACAAGGCTATAAAAAATATCCACAAAAGCAATTATGAGGACATTCACAGTCCCTTTTACCTCAGAATAGATAAGAGATTTTAATGAAAGTGTCTTTAAGTTCACCATTTCAGGGCTCATCGACTTTCAATTAAAAAAAATAAAATTATTACAGCTAAATGGGCATTCCAGTTCTAGAAATGTTAAGATTTTTAGAAGATGTAAAACAGGAGAGAATAGGGTTCCTAACATAACATGAAATACTGAAAGAGACAACAGCAGGTACTTTATTAAGCCAGATGTCACCATGTCAGGAAAGCTAAAACAGTGTAATGGGATAGAGAGGACTTGTTGACCTCAGTGCTGCGTTGTGAACAAGAACGAGTCACTCTTACAGGGAGCACCTCTAAGCAGGGTCTGTATCACCTCCTGATGCAGATGGATGACATTGATGATGTACTAGAAAGGCTGCCTATCAAAATTCCAAGACTCTGAAAAATGGGACTTTAATTCTGTTGTCTTTGGTGTAACATTATCTGGCAGGTATAGCATTTGCTTATTGTCAGCCCCTTAAGAGTTGTTTTCAAGACACTACTGGAAGGGAGGATGCAGTGAGGGAGACTGCCCAGAGGTGTTGTGATTGAGCTGGGGTTTTTCTCTTCCCTTTGTGTGCTGGCTTCTTGTTAGCTCCAGCAGAGATTAGTCTCCGTTAGCTGATGTTAGTGTATTTGCCATTGGTCTGTCGGGCAGAGCTGCAGAGCATGGAAGAGGAAGTCTTCTCTCCCCGTGCTTGCCTGTTCTTACAAGAACCCTGGGAGAGGTCACTTGCTTATTCCTCCCTCTGATCAGACCTTTTGCTCTTTAGTTACAGCAAAGTCAGTGCGAATGTCCTGGCATTCCTGTGAAATACAGTAGCTGACAGGCTGAAGATAACTTTTAGGAATGAGATTTAAACTCACTCCTCTACAAAGACTGATTAATATAGGATGTGAGGGAGGAAACAAGTCCATTTTCAACAACTCTCCCAGTTCTAAATCACTTGTCTGAAACCTGGAAACTGTAATTTGTAAATTTGTCACTGGAAGACTCCTTCTGTTATAAATTGAGCTCTGGAAATATGATGACTTAACCGATCCTTGCTGTCCTACAAACCCCAAGGGATCCGTGATACTGGATGTAGACTCTACTGGCATCCTTTAGGAGACAAATCCTTTTTGTCTTTGAAAATACCAGTGCAGCATGTCAGCAAGAAAACTGTTCATAGCATGTAGCAGGACAAGAAAAAGCCATTATCAGAGTTAATTATATTTCTTATGGTCCATCAATTAGTGAATCAGTTACCTAGAGACCAGATAAAGAACCAGGCTGAAATCACAGAAGAATAGAATCACAGAATCAATTTGTTTGGAAGAGACCTGGAAGAGATCAAGCCCAACTGTTAGTTGGACTGTTAGTTGCTGTAATTATAATCACGTGGCCATACACCAGAGAGGTAGACCTATTCTCCCTATCCGTATCCTCTATACCTGAACTTCAAGCTTACAGCATGCAACAACCTTCTACTTCACCTTGTTTTTTCCTACCAAATATTCTTGCAATATACTTCTCTGAATGGCTATTCTCTGATCATTTCTGCTTTCATCCACTTAGAAAGAAGCCTATAAATAACATACAAAACTTCCTTTCTCCCCACCCCTCAAAAAAAAAAAAAAAGAAAACCACAAATGCATGTCTTTCCCAAGCAAATACATTCCCTGATTAAAAGCAGAGCAACTCCATCTGCTCCATCTATGTGCAGTTACAGCATTCAGATAGAATATATGTGAGAAACCTGTCAACACTCAGAAAGAGTGCGAGGCATATGGTACTATCACACAATTTCACTAAATCTCATAACTAGGCATACACAACTGAGTCTAATGCCGATAGTAAAGACAACATTATACTTTTATTGGGCAATCTTTTTCAACGTAGAAACACCCACAGCAGGAAGCACAGATGAACAACTGGAAGTAAATCGGGATGAGTAAATGTTAAAGATGTCATCTCTTGCCTTAAATATTAGTAGCCCCACAGAACCAGAATATCAGACTTGAGTAAAGCTGTACGCAATTCTCATTAAGCTACTTCTGCAACCAGCAGCTTTGAACCATCCAGACCAGAGTCTGCTCTTCTATTCCAGCAGTCCTATGTTAGAAAATGTTTCTCTTGAAACTCAGGAGGGATGTACAGCTACTCTCTCTGATCAGACCTTTGTCTCAAGATCACCCAATCCTGGAGGACAGTTGGTCAAGGACAGTGGAAGTTAACAGCCAAGGTGATATACACTGGTGATACGGTAACTAAACAGAAAGGTGAAATAAAGCAGTAGGAATTCCCATACTGAGTTACGCTGTTTCTCTTGGATTTAAAATGCCTTTCAAATAAGTTTATCACAAGGTTGCCGCATTCTTCAAAGTTTCATTTCTTCTGAGGGAAAAGCCTATGAAGGTTCAAATGGACTTGGCAGACCTTGCCAAGTACATTTTTACACTTAATGGGGTAGAAAAAATACGGCTTGTCCTATGTACAAAACACTTCACCTGTTTATAAAGGGAGTGGGAAGGAGGGAGATGCTATAGCTTCACTTTTCATCATTGCAGGAAGCATGAAAAATCACACAACCAATGAGACATTTTCCCTGCTGTTGTCAATGCTACATTACACACACATGATTTCCACTGAAAATATTTGAGGGAAACAAAGGAGTTAGGTGCAACAGAAACCACTGCTTGGAATACGACAAAAGAAATACCTATTTCTTGAGTGCATGATGTAAAATTCTCTACCAGTTGAATGGTTCCACAAACCCTGGTCTGCCGTGTGATTTTTTTTTTTTTTTTTTATGATCCTTTAGGATGATGAATACTTCAATTGGTACAAACTTCTTGTTCTCAAGCCATCCTTACGAAAATTAGGCTTACAATATCAGGTAATCTGATTCTCATTAGTTCTCAGTACCTAAAGCCCTCTTTTCACTTACTTGTAAAAATATTTACAGATCATTGTACTTTCCCAGTATTGTCACAATATTGTTTAATTATGAACATCCTTCATTCTGTCACTTTTTTGATTGGAGGTAGACTAACAGTCACATTAAACTACAATAACCCCCATTACAGCAAGAAAGAACCCATGCTGTACATCACCAGCCTTCAAGGACAAGTCTTCAAGGCTTCTATCTGTCCTGCTTTGAGACCTCAACTTATCATTCATAATGAACTTTTCTGCCAACAGGCACAACTGTCAAGAGGTGACAAATCATTGTAACAAGTGGCCATTTTTCACTTTTGTTGCTCCACTTTCCTTTCTGGCATCCTCTTATAGGATATATATCTGCTATGGGAATGAATACATCGTTCATTACCAACCTTTTGTTTCTCCAAATTCACTCTTCAAATTACACAACGAACTTTACATTTTTGCTATTGCTTAACTATAGACCCAGACAAGCAATTTCTTCTAGATCAGACAAATACATATGTGCAAACATACAATTAGCTAATTTGAGACCTCAAGAAACATACATATTTTGAAAGGCACAGGGCTGATTTCTTCCGAAGAAAGAATCCTGGAGATGGCAGTGAGTTGGGACAGGAGAAGAGTAACGATGTCGTTCATTACAGAAAGACCACTGAGGCTAGTGTCCAGGATGATCACAGATAATATCTCAGAAAAAAACTCATGGTTTTTCCTTAAACTTGTGTTTGGTATTTTTGTGGGTTTTTTTGGTTTTTGGGTTTTTTTAATGATGCTACCAGAACCACAGCACAATTGCTTAGCATAGAAGTTCATTTCTGGAGGATTAAATGATCTGGACTCTCCAGTGAGCCTTGGGCCTACTGATGCAACTGAATGAAAAACTGTATAGGAAGGCTGATGACAGTTGCTCAAGATCAGTAAGTCATCTGAAAAAAATTCAAAAGGCAAAGACACTCAAGTCACGCATCCAGAAAGTCCTTGACACAAAAAGATGCATGCATATGTCATGATAGCACTTGGTTCCTAATGCTTTTGTTTTGCTTTCTTAGACAATACAGAATGTGTAACTGCTTGCTTATAACCGTGTTTATCAGACACTCTCTGAACAGCAAGGGTAGTTAGGCTTTTTTTGCCATGATTTTTCTGTGTGTGTTTCTTACTTTTCACTCAATTCTTCCCTCGGCTGCTTCCCAGTATGCCTGCAACACAGCACGCTCTGGTTCCTTTGAATTCCTATATCCCAGAACCAGCTATACTTCCAGTATGACCCATATTATATTGGGGAAGTTTCCTGCAAGTGTTGAACTGTACAAACACTAAGAGGCCTCTGCCCAGCCACGAATATCTACGAAATTTCACACCCTCTCCTTCTGTTGAAGTAGCAATCTGTCGACAAGTTCATCGTGTATTGGGAACATGCAAGGACTAGCAGACAGAGACAGACAAAATGTTCATACAGAACTACTCTCCTTAAGCTGAAGTCAAAAATATTTCTCTTAGAGCTAGAATGACGTTCCTATTTGGGAGCAAATAAAATGTTGTAATTATTCTCAGTCAGTTTTTCTAATCAGTTCACCCCACTTGCTTTACTTTTCCTCAATAATTTTTGTGTTTACAGGCAGAAAGTCTTCCAAATTCTCAGTTACTTTATTCTTAGACACCTACTTTCTCACCACACGTATTTGCTTTCTGCTGTTAAAGTGAGCTGTAGACTGGCTGCACTTAGAAGGATCATTCAAGACCACATTGTACCTAACTCTTCCACAAGTAAGAGAGTTTAGGGGGGTAAGCATAGTGCAAGAGGATGCTCTTCCTTTTCACCCAAGTGAGGCAGGGGCTGGGACACAGCTATCTTTTTCAGCACTTCAGAAATGCAAGGGTGGAAGCGTGGCCTCAAATGCCTGTCCAAAGAAATGAAGATGTCATGGCAGTACAACATAGATCTGACAGTTGCACATGTAGCAGTTTGTTGAGCATTCCTCTGCCTGTATGTAGCTAAGCTTTGGGAAAACAGCAAGTAAACATCAAAAACGCACACATTGTTCCTAGAAAGGATCAAAGGAAGGTGTACAAGTACCTTTTGTGTGTGTGCTCTATTATGCTTTCCCTTTCCATGAAATCCTCATTATCAAAACACAGCAACCTACCCGCTCTATATCCCTCCCAAGTCGTGCAGCTTGCTGGTCATACTACCGACACAGTTTGAGGAAGCAAAACCGAAAGGCACCTGACACCATTGTAAGAGATAGGACAAGGGATGCCATTAGTCTAGCATATGCATAAAGACCACATCCAGAACTATTTGTCAGAGTGGATAGTAGCACTCTATCACAGACAAACAAGCCCAGAAGTGCTAGTGCTTTCTGCTTAGTTTTTTTGTCTTGACATTAAAAATTTTTAAGGGTGATTTTTCTATTTTTAAGATTAGTCAGTCAATAAGTATATTCAAGCAATACCACAGCATCCTTCAAAGCACTGGGCCATTATGCTTGCTTAGAAGACAAATTTGGAAACTGTTTCAGGGGAATGAAATAGTAAATTTTCCACACTAAAGAACTTGCTGCTACCTGGCAATGAAGGAAGTGAGAGAGGGATTGAAGAGTGAAGCAGAAGAGAATTCCGCATATGATTTACTAACATATTCACAGCACATTTGCAGCCATTAAGGCAATTCTTTCTCCACAAGTACCCAAGAGATTACTCTAATGCTTCCACTGCCATTGTCAAGAGTGAATCTCTGCAGCTCCACAGGACTATTATGCTTTGACTGTTTGCAGTGCCATCTCTCTCTTCTGCACATGTAACTCCCGTTACAGCTAAAGGGGTCATGTGGAAGCAGCCAAAGGAGGCAAAAATTGCAGAATACTGGTCAGATAATATTAGCTGTTTATTCCATGCCATGCAAGGATTCATAATTTAATTTAGAATCATGAACTTCAGATCATCTACACCTAGGCAAAATCAACTGTCAACACATGAAGCTAATGTGCAGATTTATTACCGAAAAATTCTGAATTAAACATTGAACCAATTACTTGGTCTGGCCATGGCCCTTTGTACTTCACCGCTGAAACAGAAACCCAGAGTAAGGACTTCTGCAAAGCCAGCTGTGGCTGCGAGGGCTGTGACGGCCAGCCCGAGTGACTGTACGGGCACAAACGCTCCATGGGACTTCGGTTCTCTATGTCCCCTAAACCATGTCTGCCTTCATCACTAAATGAAACCATGACCTTTCTGCTGAAGTAAACACCACAGTGTTTGTAACGGCATCTCTGTTGTAGTTCTGGATCCGGAGGTTTCTGATACAACCGCTAATGCTGCGGTAAATAGAGGAAACCGTACTGTGAGTACTGTGTGAAGGAGGGGCTGGCTTACCCATTGATTTCTTGCCTATTTCTGGTACATTTGCAGACACCTGCATACGGACACACGCTACAGGTCAAATAAATCTCTACCCAATTGTTACAAAAGCCCTGGAAACAGAGAGACTTTCTCATTGATCAAATAAGGTAGCAAAAGACACATTCTCACTTAGAAGTAAACTCTTTAAAATGGGGTAATACACAAGATGAGATTTAGGGCACATGTTCCTCTAGCCAGCAACAAACAAACAAACAAACAAACAAACAAATAAATTCAGGACCAATAAAACAAAGAATATTACTAATTTCTCCCAAGTCCAACTCAAAACCTGTATTTTCCAGGCAAGGCAAAGAGGGTACGTGGATCACAACTGAATTATTTCTGTCCACACAAGTCAGGGGTTTATTCTGCATGCTGCTGCTGGATGGAAAGTACATTTTTCAAAAGAAAAAGAGAACGTGTAAGAAAAAACTAAATGTATAAAAGCAGGCAGGACATTTATTGACAGATCATAATTGGTCACAGTATGTAGCATTCATTTAGAAACTGCCTTGGGCTTGCTAAATTATATATAAGGCTAACAAGGGATGAAATATGTGAAAAACAGGTAGTTTTTATCCTCAGAAGCTAAAAAAAAACCCCCATTTTTCACACTGCAGAAAGCCAAATGCACCATCAATATGGATGGAGCAGTTACAATGGATGTTAGGTGTTATCACATAAAAAGAGAAATCCGCACCTTACAAAAAACAGGTGGATAAATGGTTTTCCTCCCTTGGCTTGACAGAGTCAGAGCTGGTCACCTTTTAGAGTATGTTGTAAAAATTTATGAATTCAATTTTTTCCTTCTCTCTCATATACACACACGCTCTGAGGTCAAAAAGATGAGTTGGCTTGAGCAGCAGTCAGTTAGGAGATACTATCTGGGGACATAACGAAGCAAAAAAGCAGACCAATCCCTCCACCCCAGCAGCACCCTATATGGAATAAGAAATCTGCACCATTTGGTTGCTTATGTTGCATCTGCTACTTATTTTGCTGCTGCTATTCATTTTGCTGCTCCTGGAAAGCTTTGTGCACAAAACGCTTGGCATCAATCATTTTCTCCTCCTACCCTACATTTCACGGATTGTCTCCATGACAGAATTACCGTTCATTCCCAGACCCCCAAACTGCACCATATAGTAAAGTTCCTACCTGTCCAGCTCTGAAATATCTTGACTTTAAATTCTGCTTTTCAATGTGGAAGAATTCCCTGAAGAAGTAAGGAATGAGGGTCTAAAAATTCTTTTCCATTTTGAGAAAATTAAAGACACATTTCTTTTCAAGTTATAAAAAGCATTCTTTTACTCTGATCAAATGTATTTCAATTATATTAAAATGCTTAGCACACTACTTTGTAATATATAACACGATGTAATTTTGTAATAAATTATTTATGCAAAGAGATTAAATTATTCTGCTGGATGTCTGGAATGTTTAAGAGTAGAAAAAATTCCATCATCATCTTTTTTTTTTTTTTTTGGCACCTGTCAGAAACTGCAATTTTTTGGAACCAGTTGTTTTGGAAAAACAATTTCCGGAAGTTTGAAGAGATTCAGATATGATTTCATTTCATATTAACTGGGGTTGATGAGAAGTATTTTTGAAGTTTCACAACATAAGAGAAATGCTGCTGCATTTACTTTTATGTGCTAGTAAAATGTTGCACCAAGGAAACAGAATTCCGACTGAGCAGACGTGAACAACTTACTAAACTACTTCCTGCAGAATGAAAGATAACGTGTATAATTTTAAAAACCAAGCAAGTCAACTTTTGATAAGATTCAAGCTTTTGTCAGTTAAGATAGTTGCACGCAGATGCATGGATCAAGCGTAATGAAATATATGGTTAATCCACAGTATTTTTAGATTTCAGTGCATTGTTTGCAAATATCAGGGGGAGTGATTATTGAACAAAATATATTGCACCAATATGGACACATTCATTCTTGTTTTATCAGTGGCAAACTATTTTTAATCAACTCAATGCCTTTTTATCAGCACGTAGACTCTAGCCTGCATTAGCACGTGCTTTACAGTTTGCTCTTTTGTAAAAACCCACAATTTTGCAGAAGTAATTTATGTTACAATAAATTAATTCTAACATTAACATTTTGCAGAGTCTGAAGACAATGTAGAAGGAAAGATATTTAAAAAGAGACAATTTATTAGAGCTCCAGCAGTCTAAATATCATTTTACAACAAAAACATTTCAAGAGCTCCAAAATGTTTTGTGCTGGTGGAAAAATATACTCACAAAATGCAGATGGAAACATTTCATAGATAGTCACTACTGTGAAAAGTAATTTTACCTTGATATTAAATATTACATTGTTGACATTTTCTTTTCCAATAAACTCTGTTTTATGGGTTGTCATGCAATTATCCAAGTCATGGAGATGTCTTTTACAATTCTACCTTATTTTGCTGAATGGGCATCAAATGTGTTAAAATGTAGAGAACTCGTCATCAAAGATTTTCCACACAAGCAGGCAAATTTAACTACTCTACTACCTTCTGACTACTGACAATGATTTCTACTTTGGCCTTAAGCATGTATTAGCTTCTTGTATTTTCTTATATTACCTTATTTCTTTCTATTATAAATCTTTAGAAAGTGAGCCCAAAGTCCTGAACAAAGCGTATGAGTATTTTAAGGCTCTGAAGAGCCACAGCTGATCTGTGGGCAAACTGTTGGCAGGAGCTGTAATTCAGTGAGGGATGATGGTACCTATCTAAAGCTTCTCCCGAGGCAGTCAGTCCTGAGGGAATGAAAAACAGGAATAAGCTCTTCTGGATGAAGCTGCAGAGCAAGTAACTGCAGAAATATGGTCTCAGTCCAGTAAATCTCTTTCCCACACCTCCTTCCCTTCCTAAGGAAAAACTGGAAGAAACTCTCTTGGATCAAAGGCAGATGAAGGACAAAAAAATAAAAATAAATGGAATCTCTGTAATTTTGTTTTGATTGTGTCCTTTTGTGACACTGTATCTAGGGACTCCCTGTCAAAATATCTGTTGTATTTCTCACTGGAAAATAAATTCACATTTTTTTGGTGACTTCAAGATGTACTGTCAGTACCTTATTTTAATGAGCATTTGCTAGGTTCTTAAAAGTTCCACGGCAGCTTTCGGGGGGAAAGTTTCTTCATATGAACAGTTATGTTACTTGCAGCACCGTAGCCATATGTGCAAACACATCACTGTATCCAATCAAGCAAACAGAACCAAGTAAGTATAAGTCCAACCTACTTTGGAGATACTTGATCATTTTCTAAATGGAAAATGGAATTTATTTTATCACTCCTAAATAAGAAAATGACCCTTTTACTCTCCTCTTAGCAAAAGGCAGGTATGCCTATAGGAGAGGCTGCCCATTAGGCAAGACAAGAGGAAGACTTGAGGCTGGGATCCTTCCTCCCCTCTACCTGCCGTGAGATCCTGAGCAAGTGGCTTCATCCCTCCAAGCTTCTTTTTCAAAGAAAAAATGTTCAACCCACCATTTCAGAGAATTCTGACCCTTGAAATCAACCAGATTAAGAAGCCAGCACATCCACACGTGGCTGTCCCACCAGGTCTAGCAAGAGCATCACTAAGACATAGTGCAGAATATGTAAGGGAAACATGATCTCTCTGCAGGTGGAGGATGAAGGTTGTCTCAACTCTCACCACCTGAGAGAGACAAGCCCTAGGATACTGCAGCTGTGTAACACTGCTTTTGCATTATTTGCTATAGAGACAGTAGTTTGAGGTTAATCTTTCAGAGGACTCTGTGTACGGGTCTCAAGTTCATCACCCCAGCTGGGGGTTTGACTGGGGGTGGGCTTGGGGACAACCCAGATCCAGTGCAGCCCTAGAGAGCCACTGGCCCCTATAGCACCCTGACACACTTTTTATGCATATACGGCCAAAACCTGTCATCACTTTTCACACTCAAAATAATATTTCCTTGAGATGTTTACATTTAAGACAGCTGCAGAGGAACTCAGAAAATTCACAGGATATGAGGCTCTCCCAGCCTGATCAGTGTTGTTATCAGTTCACAATACTTTCAAATTATTTCTTGCCAGCAGACAGTATTACAAAAGTCAATGGAATGAATAACTTACTGATTGCATTATTTCATATCATTTCCACTCACAAACCTGTTTGTTTTGACCTGAATTTTTTTAAGCCATCTAAATCCTTTCCTCTTCTTCCTAAAAGTAGTTTCAATAAAGCACTGGTTGTCCATTTACTTCTGCACTTCCAGTTCCCCCTTGTGTGGCTGAGCAGTGACCTTCTGAATGCAGTCATCAGCTTGTCAACTGAAGCACTGAGAGAAACATGGCATGTTGCAAACAATGTGATTTTTTTCTAACAGAACATGAGTAGTATCTATCAGGCAGCTGTGAAGTTTCTTTGTAAATGCCTGTAATGAGTCTGCTACATGTCTCTTGTATGTCTCCATGATTACAATGACATTTTGAATAGAAAATGCCCATGTAAATGGACTCAGAAGGGGTCTGGTCTGGATCACTTACACAAGTCAACCTACTCACAACTATTTGGCTATGAGAATCTGGTGTCCCTAACATGCAAACGTGGAGACTTCTGCCTCTCTGACAAAACATCTGTGTCTCACAAATGAATACTATACCCTGAAACAGCTTGTGAACCTGAAGTGAGAAGATATACTGGACACACACTCAGCACAGAAGTCCATCTCAGCTCTGCGTGGTAGTATAAAGCCAGAGGCTAATATCAACATTTTTTTTAAGAATTAGTATTAGTCCAATTTCCAAACTGCCACCTGGTCACAAATATTAAGGCACATTTGTCAGCAAACAGGTGATAATACATGGTGCAAGATTCATCAAAAAACAAGAAGTTTTAATGAATAGCATGACTTCATAGGACATCTTAAATCCAAGAGAAGACCTACCTCAGCGTCTCCTGGTTGCTAGGATTATGTGTAATGCTTCCACAGTCTCGTCTCACTATAGTCTAAAGGAACCAGTGCAGAAGCACAAGCAAGGGAACATACCCACTTTTGCTTGTCCAGTATTAAACAGCAGAAGATTAGTCACAAGACTAAACCTGATTTTATATAAGCTGCTCATGACAATTATAACAAGAAATTTTAGGAATAGTTTAAGTCAAGGACATGGAATTGTTTCTGTGAACATCAGTATGGAACTCTGCACCCAAGAAGGGCTGCACTGAAGAGAGCACAAAATTTATTCTAGGAGAAACTAAAACAAGCAGGCACATAGCAATAGGTCAGCAAGAAACCATTCTACTTGACTGAGGATTACACAGGAGTATTCTTTTGGAGAAAAAAAAAACTGTAATGACAGCACACTTTGTGCATAAAGAATTCTGTGTTCCTTTTGGTGGATGAACAATAGTTATTTCAACTTACATAAAAGCAAGGACTGAAACAGACACCAGATTACTATGACAGTCATTTAGCACTATACAGAAGAGGAAGTAGGAAAGAAAAAGGAGAGAGGTCGCCTAGCAGAATGGACCAAACTGGAGGACACATCACTAATCCCAAATAATGAATGATGTCGGCTCATTCTGCAAGGCACATGTGACACTAGCTCCATTTGTCTCGAGAGATTCATCATAGCCACTTCTGTGCAAGTGGAAGGAGGGCATAAAACCTAAGCAGCTCTTCAAAAATCAGAAACAAATTCAAGAAAATCAAAGTGAGTTTTCTTCACCACCCCGCCCGCCACCCCCCCAAAATAAAAAAAAAGTAACACAAACAAAGCCAAGAAAGACATAAGTAGAAGGCACCAATAATGGGCTAAAATATCAGATATTGTCAGAAATTCCTTCTACATTATTTTCCCCTCTCCCACTAAATCTTGATACATCCCTTTTTCCTCATTCCTCTCCTCTGGCATAAAAGTTGTGACTGTGATCACCTGCCCCCACGTTTGACAAGGAGGTTGAGGAAAAAATGAAAAAGCCTGACATCAGCATATATTCAGAGCCACAGAGCTGGTTTTAGAAGTAAGGTTATGCATGTGGAATTGGGGAGCAGAAGCTTAACAGAGACACCAAAGGAAATCAAACAATTGTAGATTTGAATTCCACGCAAAGGAAAAAATAATCCCTCCAAAAAGGAAGAAACTTGCAATGGGACACCAGACAATAAAATCTAAAATAAACAGGTTTTAAAAATGTAAGAGTAGAGGACAAAACCTGGTCGTTTTCAGAAACATTCAAGGTTTTACCTGGTGTCTTCTGTGTTTGCTAGCCCTTGGAAACCCTCCAGTCCTGCAAATGATTTGGAGTCAGTCTGTCCTTGGTGCTAAGAGCAGGAACACCACCCCACCTCACAATAGCCATTGCCATGCAAAATAGCTGTATTCAAATGTAAGAGTCTTCGTGGACATTAGGAAAAGGTTTTTGACTGGGGGGGGGGGGGGGGGGTTGGCCACTGGAACAGGCTCCCCAGGGAAGTGGTCATGGCACCAAACCTGTCAGAGTTCAAGGAGTGTCTGGAAGATGCTCTTAGTCATATTGTTTAGTTTTAGGTAGTCCTGCGAGGAGCAGAGAGTTTAACTCAATCCTTATAGGTTCCAACCTGAGATATTCTAGGATTTTATGATTCTTGCAGGGCAAGGCCACGTAGCAGTTGGGTCCAGGGAATGCCCGGAGGACAGTCTAAACATCCGGCAAATACAATGCTATACCCATTACACTAATTTTATTCTTCACATTCCTGAAGAAACAGTTAGATGAAGTATGAAGAATGCTATCTGACGAGGTGTATGTAGGCAATTCCTATACCTTCAGAAGAGTCTCTGTAAAGATTGAGTTCCCAGGGACTAAGCAGATAAGTGCAGGTCTGCTCACCCAGAAACCAGACAGTGCCGTCTCCTCCTTAAGACTGCTGATCTCCAGCACACTAGCAGACCCAAGGTGCCTTCTCCATTCTCCTCATGAACAATCCTGTGCCTCAGCCCTGCGAGAGGCTTGGGAAATTCTGTTCTGACAACAGTTGGAGGGTCTGCCCCACAGAGGAGAAGTCTTCCTTTGTCCAGATTTCCAAGACTTGTCCTATTTTGATTTAAAAAAAAAAAAAAAAGGGAGCTAGGGAGAATCCTTGTCTTTTCTAATCCTCTGGCTCACAAGAGAAGACTTGACATGAACCATCCCTCTAACCTTCGATATACACCAGCAGCTTGACTGGCTCTTTCAGATCTTGGCTGAGTGCTATTAAGAAACTGGCCAGTCACTTTGTTTCCCTCTGTTGAAGCTGTCGCATTTTGCAAAAGGAGACAAATACTAACTGTCTATGAAGAAAAGCGTGAGGTCAACTCTGCAGTGCATCACTTAGGGGGTTTGTTCATTTATTTGTTTCTGGTGATTTTTTTTCCTCAAAATGATCAACTCTATCAGTGGGTGAGGAACATCTTGCTACTAATGTTTACCTCAAAACCATCCCTACCTTAAAGCCAGATTCAGGCAAACTGCTGACGTAGCTATCAACAACATCCAGAACAGACAACTCAAATTACAAGTGTTACGTTGTTATTAAATCCAAAAGGTCTCTCTCTCTCTGTATCCAGCTCATTTGCTGATATTAGGTATTTTCCCAGTATACATTCCCAGAGGGATTCTATCTTCCTCCTTACACGGTGGCTCAGGTTGCATTTGCCAGGAAGAACCCATTCCTGAGGGGAATCCCTGAGGTTTTATGACTCAGCTCCTTCTGGGAGTAACGTAGATAGTATTAATTCATTCTTAATTCTTTCCCTGCAAAAGCAGCTTGCTTCTAGGCCTATATCTATACAGGCCTGAAAGATACAGGCCTAGAAGAACTTTAACTAAAGCACTGTGGAAATGAAAACATCAAGTTGTTAATTTTTATACATAATTTGATAATTTACAATTCCTCGTCTGAATGACAGATGAAACTCATGTGTCACTTACCTTAAGGCTCTGGTGGGCCAGTCTGACACACAAATGTTATAATCCCGGTTTATCACCTTGATGCTACTGCCCGCTTTGTCACTCATCCCATCCCTACCTCCATCCTCTTAACCCTTGATTCTGGTTCTGGTACTCATATGATCTTCTACTGATCTGTCATGGTTTAAGCCCAGATGACAACCAAGCACCACTCAGTCACTCTATCACTCTGAAAGGAGAGAGTGCAAAAGCTTAAGGGACGAGACAAACGACAGGGAGGGCTTACACACCAATCATGGTCGTGGGCAAATGAGAGACTTGATTTGGGAAACCAATTTAATTTAAACAAGCAACAAAACGACTACCAAATCACCAATCCAATCTGAGCAGGACAGTGAGAAGAACAGGATCTTAAACACATCTTTTCCTGGGCCCAGCTTTGCTATCTTCTCCCCACCACATGACACAGGGAGAGGCAAAGAATGAGGGTTACTTTTGCTGCTCTTTCCTCTTCAAGGGAAACACTCCTTACAGTTTTCCTCTGTGGCAATGTGGCATCCTTCCAATGGGAGACAGTCCGCCATGAACACCTTCAACTAATATGGGGTTCTACCACGGGCAGTGGATCTACCAGTGATGAACTGCCCCAGTGAGGATGCCCCTCACAGCCACTTTCAGGAACCTTTCTCCACCGCTGATCTCTGAGGACTGCAAGGCCCCTGCTTCAGCATGGGTATCTCCACGGGCTGCACATGGCCTGCCATCTCGCCATAGGCTGAAGGGAAATGGCTGCTTCAGAGTGTTTTCTTACATTCTTCTTCACTAAACTGGGTGTTCACAGGGGTTGTCTTTATCTGCCCTACTTCCCTCCAAAACCAAAAGAGAGCTCCCAAAACAAAAAGGCCCTCGCCAAACAGGCTTCCCCTCTTAAATATGTCTATTCACAGAGGCATCGATTGGCTCAGCCTTGGCCAGAGCAGAGCTGAATTGGAGCCAGGGGAGATTTTTTGTGAAGCTTCTTACAGAGGCCACGCCAGCAACCCCATCCCTTGCTACCGAAACCATGTCAAACACAAGCCAGCAGCCCCCTCCCATCAATACCAAAACCCCACCAAGAAACCCAACGCATGATTTCATTCAAATCAATACCTGGGAGATAACTATTCCATAAAAAAAAAAAAAAAAAGGGCAATGAATTTGTTTTTCTGATGCAGTAGAAAAACAAATTTCTTCAGGGAATGGTCCAAACATCTCAACAGAATGAATGTGTACAGCTCTTTCCTCATTCAAGACTGAAACTTGACATGAGGTAATAAATCACTTCTGAGGGACAAGGAGTTGCAATAGCTGATCCTCATATATATAGGTTGTTTTGGGGTTTTGTTTGTTGGTTTGTTTTGGGGTTTTTGGGTCTGTTCTGGGTTTGGTTTTTTTTTTTAGGGATACTATTAAAGCCATTTTTGTAAAAAAAGCAGTCCACTCTTCAGGCAGTCTTCACAGTCCTTCGCAGCTTGGACAACTCAAAGCTTTGGCACCTTGTGCTGGACAATTGCCTTAGGGAAACTACTACGTAGTCTCCACCCATATATTATTTTCTTCATATTGAATTCCTTTAAAACAGGAAGAATGATGTAAAGTTTCCTGATGGGAGGACTTCAAAGTTGATTAAGCCAGATGGCTTCAAAGATTCCTTCTGCAAACTTGCTCCTTTAAGAAAGGAAGAAGGAAAAAAATCCTACATTAATTCTCCAAACCTATTAAGGAAACAAAGCTAACCTTCTTAAATACTCAATAACCATGATGGTCTCTCAAAACACCTTCAATTAAGTTGTTTCATTCCCTGAATCTGGTTATTATCATCCCACATAAATTTTACTTCAGCTTTGAGAGGATTTTTTTTTTTCTTTTTTAATTAACAGTATTATTATAAACTCAATCCTGTGTTGGATCAGATGTTAAAAATGTTATGGTTATGCACTGATTCTGAAGTGGAAAATGAGATTAATATTTTCAACCAAGTACAGGATTTTTATGAACTTCAGCAAGTTAAAAACTATAAGGAACCTTCAGCTTTTTCTTTTCACTTTTTGGTTTATTAACACATATTAAGCTTTTGCTGAGAGAAACCATCTCTTATTAATTCTCCTTTCAGAACTTGATAGAGCAGGCATTCCATCCACTGTGCTGTATACAATACCTCATATTACCTCAATACCAACACAATATAGTAGCGATAGGAAAAATCTCATAAAAAGATGCCTGCGGGAGAGAACTAAGGACATTTAGAAAAGTAAAAAATGAGGATACTTTAAAAGTACACCTTTTAGTCCATTTATCACATGTCCATGTGAAAGTAGCCTATTTTAAGTGGAAAATTAGAGTAAATGCAAAAGTTAGCGGTCTACTTACTGTTTGCAACCGTTTAATACATACTCTGTGAACAGTCCCTCTTTGTTAAAGGCATGGAAGGATATTGACCACAGGGTTTTGGTTTCAGTTGCGAGGTAGGCAAGGGAGCTTCATTCTGGTCGATGCATCCAGCCAGGACAATTTTATATGCAAAAGCACTGTTCTTGGCTAGAATAAAGTGCCAATGGGCCTGGAAGTAAGAGATGTTTACCTGGAAATCATTTGTAAAGGGAATGCAAAAAGATATGGTGTATTTGTTAAAGTAATGAACTGTGACTCTGAAAAGTATAACCACCACTAGAAGGCACCTACTCAGAGATCAGAGTCTGGCTCAGTGACACACTGTCTGCCTAAATAACCCAAAGTACCTAAAAGGGCTACATAGAAGAAAAAAGTCTATTCAGAAGCAGAACACTTTCTTTCACCACTCAGAGCTACACGTATATTTATCCGCCATCCTTACACTTAGGTGGAAGAGTGCCCCCTTTTTTGTTTCTGTCAGCATGGGACTTTTTAGGCATTAAGCTACTGTTTAAGAATTTCACACTGTCAAGAAGTGAAAGTCATGATTGTTGTCAGGAAGTGAAGGGGGAATATCTATCATGCCAAAGATATTAGATAAATAATAGAGAGATGATAGAACCTATTCTATGAAACACTGCGTTAGGAGTGTAATCTTCATGAGCACGTGGGATATGGATCAGAAACAGAAACTAACCTAAATATTCTCTTACCATGTCCTGTTAACATCAGCTACAATAAAACCCTGCAAAAAAAATTTGAAATTAATCTGTTACAAACATTACTGGAAAAATTATTTGTAAGGAATGAATCTCAAGTTCAAATTATTCAATGGACTATTTAACAACTGGCATTTGCAAGGAAATCTTATAAAATTCCTAGTTGTGTCTTCACAGTTCTTGAGTTGAGACCAAATAAATCTCTTCTGTCTTGCAGGCAGTCCTCTTAAAAATAAAAAAGTAAAACTACAGCAATATCTAATTGCTAGACTGACTTGGAATTACTACAGCACTAACAGCTTCACCATAAGGGAAAAAAACCCCTCTACTTGCTAGGAGGCTTGTAAAAATAGGTGTATTCAACAGCTACGTGACGCCGCCATTGAATCCTCACCTCTCCAGTGGCTTGTTTTACAGTAAAACAGTAGAAGATTCTTCCAAGTGTACTTTGTCAGATAGCTGAATAGCAAAATTTTGGCTCAAAAAGACAGCAGATGAGGTTTATATTAACTGGACGTGTTTGGTGCTGTTCAGTTCGTTAAAAATAAGATTCTCATTGGTAACCCCATCTGTCATCCAGAACCCTTCAAAAAAAAAAAGTAGTAAAGCCATAGCAGAAGTTGCATTTTGGCCATTTGGATGCCAAGATACAGAAACCTAAGAAAATATTAGAAAATCAAAGTATTATTACTTGTAATGCTCCATTTGTTACTCAGAACAATATATTCATACCAAATTCTCATAAAGAAAAATCCTGACCTTCTCTGTGGTTTCTTCTCTTCCCCTTCATTTATGAACAGTGGGGCACAACAGCAGTGATTACTGAAGAGGCGTTATTTCAAAAGGCCGGGGAGAACTCACAAAGCAGCTGATCACTGCTTCATTTCTCTTGCCTATAGGTATGAAAGAACCACTCCTTGATGGGGCTGACATCATCTTTGTGCATGATGGGCTTCTCTCAAGAGTAGTTAGTGGTGACTCTTCTTAGTGGGGTCATTATTCTTATAGATTTGAAACAAAACCTATCTGCTGTTCCCATCACACTGGGGAGACAACAGCCCTAAATTGCTGCCACTTTCTATTCTTGTTTGTTGCTTCTTCTCCCTACCCGCTCTACAGACCAGCACAGCTTCAATTCCAATCAACAGCGGAGGAAATAAAATGAGACACTTGTCTAACATGTGCAAGAATTCGGCCATCTTCAGAATGCTAAAAACTGGACAAAATAGTTTCTCAAAAAAAAAAAAAATCCTGTTCACCAGTATCACAGCAGGGACAACCCCCCCCCCCCAAAACAACAAGAAAAAAGCCCTGCAGGATATTAGAAAACAATTTGTGATGAAATAGTACTTGATTTGACTATGTCCCAAGACTGGCAGTAAAAATGTTCCAAAATAACAAAGAATTAAAAAAAAAAAACAAAAAACCAAAAAAAACCAAACAAAACCCCCAAACAAGCTAGAAGAGATCCACTGCTGAAATGCCCTTTGAATCTATTCCATTACTTCTAGTCTAAGACAAAGGTATTTCCCTTTCAGAATCATTACACCTCATATTAAATCCATCTATAGTTTTAGTCACTGGTGTAATACGGAACAATAACCCCTCACCTTAATCAAAGGCAGGTTATTTCTAGGGTCTAAACCTAATCTGAAAGTAGACAGATGGTTCTAGAGAGGTGTTGTTTTTATCACACAACAGACAGATGCTTCTGAATTGTTTTTTGGTCATTGTCAGATAACCTCGCATGTCTTGTACACCAGTACGGGAGCTCTCTCTTAGCCCCTAACTTTTACTGTTGCCATTTATGCCTCAAAAAAATGAAGCTGACAGCTTAAAGATGGCAATGTCTTTACACTGTGGAAGCTCCACTGCAGCCATGGGAAGGAAAAGCAGCTACAAGAGAGGGACTGGGTAATGCCTGAGGTCAAGGAGGCAGCGCTGGAGCTGAAGGAACCAGGTGGTTTCAGGTAACACAAAGAAGTTCAGGCATTGTTGCAGTTCCTATGTCTGCACAGGTTCACTGGAAATACATCCTTAAATAAGCTCTGATCTGTTCTTTTCTTTTACTGTTTCTAAGGCAGTACCAGTGCCAACTTGAGAAGATTAAAACTACAAAGTTAAAAATAAAGTTAAACGCAGCAGCCCCTTAGCAAAAAAGACAGACATATATAAGTGTCTTACAGAAATGTGTGAAAACTGGCAGCATACATTCAGATGCCACAGATCTATAAGCACGGCAAAAACATAACGCTTAGGAGGAAAAAACACAGTGCGTTGGCTCGAGGGCTGAGATGTAACAATTTACTTCTAAAAACCATGCAGGCTGTGAAAATTATACTGATGAGAAAAAACTGAGATGATGGCTTATTTATAAAAACGCTAGGAGATTCCAGGGACCATTAAATCACGGGAAAGAATACAAACTTATTCTCCAGATGAAGATTTTGAGAGTTCACTGAAGCCTAGTCACATATGAGTTTTGGAAACATTCAATAGTACTATGTATTATTTATCATTCATCATAATGTGCTTTTAAATATTTGCTTAGCACACCTCCTGTCTTTATTATCTGTATATATTTACCATAATACTGTAAAACTATTTAACTTACTGTACATAATATGCATTAAGCTGTTATTTTTCATAAAATTGTATATTTTGAAATTACAGTTGCTGTTAAAGAGTCGCCATTTAATAACCGTGACAACTAGTGTATCGGAGAGATTCCAGTTATTTTACTGAACAATGAAATCATACTGCCATTATGGATGCTGGCAAGTATTAAACCTAACGTGTATACCTTAGATTGACCCAGCCAGATACATTCATGATAAAACTTTGACTTAAATAGAAATACATATACCCTTACAAAAATACAAAAGCAACAAAATTTTCCCCTGGTGAGAAAACAGGTATTCTCAGGTCTTTCACAATACTTAAGGGAGGTCTTGACTATGTAAATTGACAGAAATTAAATCTAGAGCCAATCGAGATTCCAGCCTGGGAACAACTATCACTGACTTCATTTCCAGTGATGCTTCTATTTCCTCCTCATAACAACTCCAAATTAAAGAGGACTTTGAACAATAACTGGACACCACCACCACCACCTGCTCCCCTGCCCCGCCCAGTATAGCCATTTTTTCCCTTATTTTAAAAGATTAAATCATAGATGCCTAATGAAAACAGCAACAAGATTTAAGCTGAGATTTACCTTACCTTGCTAAAGAAAAGTCACATACGTATATATACATACATGTATCCTTTCCTTCAAATATATCTTCTCAGGACCTAAAATGCTTTTAAGTCCAACCCAATATCAGAATTCTCTCTGAACTCCCAAGATTTATTTACATTTGCAATTGTAGCATGCATAGAAGAAAGACACAATTCAAAAAAATTATTTTCCTTTCATCTAGTGCCCATTTTAAGTTTTAACTACAGTTACATGAAAGTGACTGTTATTCCTAAAGGTTTTTGGAAAGTATAAGCAAGTTAGTCAGATTTATAATGAAAAATACTTGGCCACCAATGTGATGATTCTGCACGGGCACACTGGTAGCCAAAGGAACATCGAAGGACCTCTGTTAGCAGCAGTTGTGCTTCACAACGTGATGTATGTGGGAGGATGTTCAAAGAACAGTGTCAGAGGGATCCTTCTGGGTCTAGTGCTGTTCAATGGTCTCAGCAGAGTCCCAGATGACAGAGAAGAAAGTTATTAAACTTACAAATGACATCAAACCAGGAATATTTCTTGAGATGCCTGTCAGCAGCACAATACAATAACGGTACTTGAGTGCCAGCGTATTCTGCTGCTGAACTCACAGTGCCCCAAGCTCAATTGGTGCCTCATGTCATTGAGGAGTCTGGTTCTTTGTTTCCAAGGAGCCATCAACAGCAGGTTTACATTTTTTCCTTTTAATGAACTCTCTTCCTTAACACGCATATGCACATTTCAAAAATGACCTGCTCTCCTAACTACGAACATCTCTATAAGCAACACTTGACCATATCACACCCTGCCACTTGCACATCCAGGATAACTTTACATGCTTTCAGTTTGACCATCTTTTCCTCTAATACAGAGTCATTTATTGCTTCGAACCTCTTGGATTCTCTTGAAACAAAGGCTAGTGGTGTATGACAGAGAAGTAGTTCTGCTTTCAGAACGGGTTTTGAAGGCCATATTGGAATTAAGAGCTGCAGGTACTAGCATACTGCCCTCTGGCTTTTATTCTTTGTAACCACTCAGTCCAATGGAGATATTTATACTAACGTCTGTGGATATTTGATCAGGTCTGAAATCCACTTGGGGCAATGGCCAGGTAATTAACCATGTTTAGAAGAAATAAAATTATGTACACAAAACTTAAAATTTGTTTGTATGGATTTAATTTTGTCCAGTTCTTAAAATCTGAGGCTGTTAGAAATACCATACTATTTCTCAGCAATAAGGAAATAGCAATCTGGGGGAGAAAAAAGATATAGTAATTATTTCCTGTGAAGAGCAATTAACTAAATAGATGGGAGTGCAGTAGTTGAGATGAAATCAGGCATTTGAAAATTATATTGAGTACCAAGAAACGTTCACAAAGCTCTTCTGTGGAGAGTCTTTTCTAGGCCTGTCTATGGCAACAGCTTCAAGCGGATTTGCTTGGCTTGGTTATCACTTCAACCACTAAGTTTCTTTCCTTTCTTACAGAGTCAGAAGTTTAGGTCTTGTTTAACGTTTTCAATGACAACTAAAATTCAAATTCCTAGTTAGCCACAGCTGTATTATTCCATCTGCAAGTTGAAACCTTTGAAATAGAGTGAACTCTGTCCCACTAGAGCTTCCAGATGCTGTGTGTCTCAGCACATCGCCCTGCTGCTCCCAGCTCAGGAAAGAGTATGACCATGTCATCTCATGGACCTGACGCTAAAGCTCTGCCAGGCCAAGCCGGTGCGAAACATGGTCAGACTAAACATCTTTGCACCACAGCCTGAAAACCAGGAACATTTCTCCGAGTTAGTGCCCTGCCATCCCCAGGGACCTCACAGACAGGAAGGTGAGGAGTCAAGTGCAGCACCACGCAAATACATCCCTACCAGTGTCACACTACTCTCTGCCCAACAGCTCCCACTGTGAGCCACAGGCAAGTGTGGGCAGACACACCGATCGTCTGGACCCAAGAGGAGACAGCAGCTGAATGACGGTTGAATTTTTACTGGCAAGTAAGGTTTATAATCACCTTAAACCTTGAATTGTTATCTAGGTTTCTCCACCATCCAGAGAGACCAGTTTTCTGGCAGTGCAAGGTGAACGGTTGGACTCGATGATCTTAAAGGTCTCTTCCAACCAGATGATTCTGTGATTCATAGGGACTGTAATGGAAAGCAGACATATATGAAATACATACTTTTCATAGACTTCTCACTAAAATTGTAATTCTCAATTCACAAAACTTAGATTATTAGGACAATTGAGCATTCAATTGATTTGAATTGCATTGAGTCATTGAAAACCAAGCCCTTAATCATCTGCTGAATGTTGGAAATTCTTCCTCAAACTACACAAACAAGTTTAATGTAGGAACCGGGCCAACAACTACTTAAACCAAAATAATTGTACATGTTTCTTTTTCTTTAATGTAATCATACAGCTCTGAAATTATGTACATTTAGGCTAGGGCAGAGTGGATGCATAATAATATTTTAAATAACTAGGGCAGTTAAAAGTTTAAAAGTAAGGTCTTTTTCCTCGTAAGTATATTCATCCTTTAATTTTTTTCTGAAACGATACCAGTCCCGACATCATTGTCCTTCTTAATCAAATACAGTAATTAAATCAGAGGTACTGATGAGAAAAATATCAGCAGAAATGCACTTAAGCTTATTACATAAGCCTTTCTGATTAGAGCCCCAGCAACACTTCACAGATTGAGATACATGATTATATTTTCAATTTTGTATGACTGAAATGTTTTATTTTAATTTCAATAAATGAATTTCCTATCTAAAAATCAGAATGTAAATCAGAGCTGAACTGCGCTCCTAGGGCTGCAGTTTTACAGCAAACTATATGGGTACAGGGTTAAATCTCTCTGTGTGTTTCTTATTCAAATATGTAATTTGTTTTTTCTTGGAAAGCTCTGAATAGATTTTGAGGATTCCTGGAGAGAGGAAAAAGATTAAGATTATTCAGATAGTAGAAGGTAGCTTTTGGGAACAAAGAACATCTTTGGAAATTACAGGATCTGCTTTGTTGTTCCACTCATTAAAAGTCTCATTTTCAAACACAAAATAATATAGTAGAGTGATTTATCTTAGCTTGCATTTGATACCCTTCTGTAGCGCTACTTCCATCTTACTTTTAAACATCCAAAGAGATCTTACCTATAAAGATGAGGAAAAAAACACCTCTTACATTTGAAACATTTATATTTAACTTTTCCTGTAATTACCACTCATACAACAGGCTTAGTTTTGAAAATACAGTATCTTTGTAAGATATTGTTCTATCTTTAGGGGAAAAAAGGGGTTAACTCTGAATTAGCTGTATGAAATATGTGCAGAAATAAATGTACTTCCAGTATGACGTATGGCTTTTAAATCCGTAGTATTATGACTAACTTATTAATCAGTTATTCTAAGAAAAAAGTACTCCTCAACATTTCATTAAATAGCTTCATCATAATGTAGATACTGAAAAGAAAATGCTTAATGAAAATTAAGTGCTGAATATTAATTAATACATTAAATAAACTTTTTAGTTGATTAACCATTAGCTAATTTTCACTATGTTTTGCCACAGGATTGACCTCCAGCTTTTCAAATGTAAGATTAAAAGTATCTTACAACAGCCTTTACTATACTGCTTTGATCATCTGTCCTCTAGTGAAAGTGTAAATACTTTAGCCACAAGGTGAGGAAAACTACAGCTTTTGAACTGCAAAATGTTTACCGTTTAGTTCTGCAGCTGAAAGGAAAATATTCTAGGCTAGAAAAGCTAGACAAATCATGTCCTCTACGGTGCTGCAATCTATACAGATACAAGAAGAAAATCTAGCCTACTGCTTTTATGCTGTAAAAAACTTTTAGAGACATGACGCTTAATCTTGCACAACCACCTTGCTACCTCCGCTAAGACAAAGACAGTAGGATGTATCTGGGGAGTGGGAACTTCACTCTGCTAAACTCCCTCCATGACTCATAATGCAGCGTGCAAAGAGCCGGTGTACCGAATGGATCTGCCTGCTTCCCAAGTGCGTTGCGCAGATTTGTCCCGCTCAGAGGATACAGAATTTCAGGTGCCAGGCAACAGGCTCCAGGTATAGCCATCTGTACCATTTGGCCCTCACTTGTTCCTTTTCTGGTTTTCAGTCCAGGCTTTGCCTGATGCAAAGTTTTGCTGACCTTCACTTCCTCTGAAAGGTGTGGCACCAGGCACAGATAGGAAGACTCAGGGGAGCATGCGGTAGCATTTTCAGTTCCAGCATGCAGCTGACGGCTGGATGATACTTTACGGGCCACAATCTAGGCAAACAGCGTGAAGGCAGTCCACAAGTGTAAAATTAAAATGATGCCTCTGTAGGAGGACTGTCAACCAACTCCAACTCACATTCTAGTCATGTACTTGCAGACTGACTTCAACGACCCCTAGAAACACTTCCTTCCCACAGCTTCCACACCTCTCCACAACCTGCACGCACAGTGCCAGAACTGGCACTTCTTCATCTCTTTCTTTGCCCAAGATTTTTCTTTCAAAGCCAAATCATTGGGTGCTTGCATAAAGGACAGCTGGTCCACATGTCTGTTGTCACACTGAGCCAAAACTGCCCTTTCCACAAATCTTTCCAAGCAAACAAATGACAGCAACAGTAAATCCACTGTAATTGCTATCCACTTGGATACAATTAAATCACGGTGAAAAAGACAGTGCATTTCTCTCGTGCAAAGGTTATTATCCTTACCTGTGCATCTGATACCTCATGGGGTGCAGCACCCAGCACAGTGCTAGGATTCCTTTCCTTCTCCTAGGTGAGAAGTCCCATATAAAACACTAACATAACACAAAGTATCCAACTTCAGTTAAAACTTGTGAACTAGGAAAAAACAGATCCCTGTGTGGCTCATCCTCTAACTACTTCAAATACAGCTTCTCTAGAGCAAATTATTTAAAATGGCTTCTTCAGAAATTCCTGGATACATCCTCCTAAAGAGACAATAATGGGACTGGAAGAAATTACCTGCAATCAGGCTGTGATGAAATCAGGCCTCGGCTGTGACCCTGCAAAGAAGGACATGCGTGTGCCATTAAACATTACAAGTCCATTCCTGACTAAGACACCATTCAAAGACTGAAACCTTTGGAAGTCTAGGAATTAAACTGTATAGATAAAAACAGAAGGGACCCGTTTGCTGCCTTAATAACAGAAAAATGAAAGTCATGTAAAAATATTGTATGATAAGAAGAAATTGTGCAATATATTAAGTAAGATATTGAGATTGAAGTGTTTGGAATGGTGAATCAAACACTACATGCAGCTCTGATTGTTACATCCTTTTTCATCAAAGTGGCTGACCTCTGAAGGTGACCCTTAACGTAACAAGGAAATCTATCTCTTCCAAAGTGAGAAGAGCTGAAGGGCTATACATGAAGCCAAAGAAAGCTGCAAGGTGATTGCTAATCTTCACCACTCAGCTGCTTATATAAATGTTTACAAGTGGAAACAGAAGTCAAAAGCACTTTTTTTGCATCTGCTTTGTAGGCAGAGGGAAACAGCTTGGCTAGAAGATAGAACTCCTAACAAAAGATCTGTCATAAAATTCCTAAGTGTGAGATTGCAAAATGGGTGACATACATGACAGTTTTGATGAAACTGTTTGGGGGGAGATTGTCAGGAAAGGGAAAAGCTCATGCACACATCCACGTGCACCAGCAGAGTTGTCACCTGAGATGCTCTGGGGGTGGTGCTGCTCCAAAGGACCTCCTGAGGCAAGGCAGGGTGCACACAGTTTCTGCACCATAAACACGTGTAGAATTTTGAAAGCTGCCTCAATATCATCTCACATCAGCCCTCAGAGGCTTTCGGTCTGGGCAGAAGGCAGCGGTAACCAGGATTCTCTATTCTTTCTCCCAGTTCTTGCTTTTAAAATAAGGTGTGATGTAATCCAAGAGAAGGGAGAACTTCAAGGCAGAGCTTAACTAACACCCTCACCTATGTACTCTACAAAACAAGCATGTTGAATTATTCCTTTGGTTTGCCAGATCATTAAACTCCTCAAATGGCAGGTCAGGAAAAGTCAGAGCCTGGAAAGTAGGAGCATCCCGGAGAACTGGATCCGTAGGAAACTGGAGCTGCATCTAAGCAGAAAGAGGCAGCAGAAAGAATGCAGCTCCTGGAGAGGCCAGAAATGCAGCAGTTACCACATGCATAACATTCCCTGGGCTATGTAAAGCAAAAGAGTCATAGGATCTTGTCGCAATTATTCCTTCTTATCTCTGGGCCTGAAGAAAAGGAGAAGGTAAGGCACATTTTGAAGGGGGTTGGAGGCACAAAGCATTTCCTAAATCCTCTATCAAATTAGGATACGTACGTAAATGAGGATACTCCTGGGACTAGAGTGTAAGGTACTCACACTGTTTGCAGATCCATACCTTTAGATGTACCTAATAGCAACAATTCCAGTCAAGGAGATATTGAAGATAACAGTCCACTTTTCATTTTCTTGCTGGCTTTTGCCAGCATTGCATTATTAGTCCACTTAATGAGAATGTGGATTCCATTCTTTTTGCCCATTGAAGCTGTCTGTCACATGCAATACAGATACCTCTAATACAATGGTTAAGTGCAATGACTAAAAGATAGCTAAGGATGTTTTCTGATGCTTAGATGGTGTTCATTGTCTTCCTAATGCTCCCTGGAAGAGTCCTTATAAATGACAGACTCTTCCGACTACCATCAAAGAAAAAAACCCTATATTAATATGGGTATAATTAGGAAACCATTCTTTGTTTTACCGTGGTTCAGCAATAATACAGTTTTATACATTGTGCATTTTAAGCCCTTTCCAATTGTGCTTACCTATTTTCTTCCTAAGGGCATCAGAATACATGGCTCAATAGAAACAAACAATCAAACAGAGCCCAGGGCAATAATCTTTAAAAAGCAGGCAATATACTATTACTAGAACTGGATCCAGATTTTGTGACAAAATTTATTACACTGAAGTTTGGGTCAGGGCATTGAAATAAGATATAAAATAAAAACCAGCCTTAATACTCGATGTACAAAATGTCCTCTGACAAGATTTTGATTGCATTTGAATTTTCCTGTTCTGTTTCAGGAAAAGAAATAACTCACCCAAAACCATTTTTGGCTATGGGACAGATCAATAGCAAGAAGACATTATAGTTACTTCAGAAGCGTCGGAGCAAAGTTTAAGATTGTGCTGGAAAAGACATTTGAAAAATGCTGTAAAGAATAGTTGTATAGTAGGGCGGCCACTACTAAGCAGACCAAGATAAAGCTGTGCTTCAGTTTTTGATGTCCTGCAATAGAAGATAACACATAAAAGAAAATAAAGTCTACTTAGGAGGGAGCTCTAGGAACTAAAAGGCAGAAGTTTGTCTCTGTCTTGGAGTCACTGAAATGAGAAATGAAAGTAAAAAGAGGAGCCCTACATACTGGGGGTGGGGGTTCTTTTATGCCAGAGGAAAACAATTAAATTACCTGATGCAAATGTGCAAAATATCCCATTAAATAAGATAGGCATGGAAACATGAGTCAGAAGAGCTTTTGCTCAGCTTCAAGTCTTCTCTAAACTGATCCCTTGGGTTATAGCGTGCACCGTTTAGACTAAGTTCAATCCAGACCATGCAACTATTCACTGTCCACCATAAAATTTCATTGCTGAGTCTCTTGGTTCCTTTAACTTGTTCAGTTCTCTTTAGAGTTCCGTATTCTCCATTTTTACAATTCAAGTGGAGGCAGGATTATCTGAGCAGTGGTAAGGAGAAGGGAAAGACAAGGAGCGGCGGTGTGGTTGGAAGCCATGGAAATCTGCAGGTTCTGCTGAAAACAGAAGGGCCTTAAGAAAGGTCATCAGGGTTGGGGCAGTCACAAAACTAGAAAATGGTACTATTTTTGCTGAAGTTTTGATAGTCTTCATTCTAAAAGACCACATGAGACAATTTTTTTGTTTTTTTAAAAACTGAAAACTCACTTTTCTTCAAGGAAAATCTATTAATGAGTCAACTACCATCTAAAGCGGAGACTGACTCTGTGACCTACCCCATCAAATACGCCAGCGGCACACTCTGATGCTGGCATTTTTTAACTTGATTCTTGACTTAAATGCCCTTTTAACGTGCTCATTAGTGAAATTTTCTAATTAAAAAATGCAACAGCTTAAAAGACGCCCTCTCCTACACAAGTCACATGGAACCAACCTGAACACCTACACGGTTCATTAGCTGAACTGGCAATTTCAGATCCCAGAGCAGTTCTCGACCACTTGTGCTAATTGAATAACTTGTAACAGAGGCAGGCTGTTATCTTTTTTATACACCTGTCACAAAAGGCAGAACATAATTTATTCTATGGAAATAAAGTCTCTGCTGCCTAGAAAACCTCAGGAATCCAGAGGCTTAGAATAATTTGGCCATTTTTAAGAATTGTGGAGGAAAGTGTTGTCATAAGATTATCTGTCTGCCTCCTTCCAGACACCTTCTGCCTCCTCCTTTTTTCACCCTTCATCATCACCATGGTCCCCTGCTTAGTGTATAACTCGGTTTCATATCCTTTTCTCTCTCACTGTTCTTCTGCTGTGTTCTCACCCCTTCTCATTTAAATCACCCCCTTTCTTGTCTCTGTCCTTCTCTCTCTGTTCAGCAAGTTCAGGATTCTATAGACACAAATACCATTCCCACATGTAAGTTATTACATGTGATCTGCAAGAGTGATCTGCATTTAATTACATTACCCCCCAAAATCACTTCACACATTACTTCTATAATATCTTCAGTATTGTTGTATTATTTTTCTGTATTTTTTATTGTCGCCGGTTGGCTGAGGCAAGCCGAGCACGGGGACGAGTCCTTTCCTATCCCTGAACCCCTCTCCTCCGGGAGAGAAAAGGGTTAAAAAGCAGAGATACGCAAAGGAAAAGAAAGATTTTGTGAGACCTCTGAACATTTGGAAAACTGAAACAAACTTTATTAAAACTAGAACAAAATATATATAATATGCAGGGAAAAAACCAATGCAAAATCTGAGAGTTTATACGGGATGGAAAAGCAAGGGTTAAACGCGAGTAAGGGAGAGAGGGGGACGGTGCCACGTGGAGTCCGAAAATGGCACCGGCCACGTGTGCGCTTTCGTGGAGTAAACAAGGAGAAACCGCAGCTGTTACGAACGCCGGGCTCCAACGTGCAAAGCGCTGTTCCTACCAGTTCTCGTTGTTTGTAGAAGCAAAACAGCCAGAAGCGGCAGCGCCGGCGTTACAGCAGCAGGCAAAGAGCAGCCTCCGGGCGCTGCGTCTCCAGCCGCGCGGTGGTTTGTCCCAGGCGGCGCGGCGGGGGCTTCCCCGGCGCACAACCTCGCTCCGCTCCGGCAGCCTCCAGGCGCGGATCTCCCAGGCGGCGGGCAGGGTCCGAGCTGAGGAGAGACAGCCTGTAGGTCCCTGGAGCCAAGGCGCAGTGTCTGAAGAAAGCCTCTTCCCAGAGCGAAGCTGGGGTCCCGCAGCGCCTCTCGCAGCGCGGAGCTGGGAGTGTCCAGAGAGCAGAAAGACGCGAAAAGCCCCGAAAGAAGCCGAGAAGCCGCGAAAGCCGGGAAAAGAAGGCAGAAAGCCGCCAAAGCCGCGCCGAGCCCGTGGCTTCTTAAAGGCACGGTACGCTCGCGAGAAACTTTCTCAGCCAATGGGATATGCAATCGTAGCATGGGAGGGAATAATTCAATTGGTCAGTTTAAAACAAAAGCCTTCAAGCAGGTTTTTTTCTTCAAACTGCCACATTTTTTATTATTATTATTATTTTCGGCAGTTTCTAAAGCACCATCTCATCTTTTCTAACCCATCTGTTTCCAACATAAACTACAACACCTGCAGGACGAACCAGATATTGTAACAGTACTTTCTACCTTCTCCATATATTTCTCTGCATTAGTTACTCCAGATTCCTTCTCCAGACTTCTCCTAGCTGCAAAGAGTTGAATATCTGTGATGAATCATCATACATGTATGCTCTCATCTACAGCAAAAGAGTATCCTCAGACTGCTGCGTGTCACAAGACAGCCACACCTCACGAGGCAGCAGCAAGCCATTTGCTCTTTTAATGATGACGATGATAATAATAATAATAATAATTCATAGTGAAGAACTGAGGAAAAATGGTAAGCAGATGAATAAATTGTCATCAAAATTTGCATTCGTCTTCTACTGGAGCATATGCCACGGCAGTCTTTCAGTGCTCGTGGTCAGACATCAAGTTTTCCCTCTTAACAGCTCCAGGAAATGAAAAAGTGTTTTGCACATCACTCTCAGAAACCCCTTCAGGAACAGGTCACATCACATCTAGTGACTGTGTCCCCAGTGGCTCAACAACAGCTTTAAAATTCAAACCTTAAACTGTACTCCATTTTAACGCTACAGTACAAAAACCTCACCACTGAGGTAAGCTGTAGTGTTTGGCACTGCACAGAGCTAGGCTAGCTACCCTAGCTGCTCTTAGTGCGATTTAAAATATCCGTAACTGTACTGGGCGCAGGTGCCCAGCTGCTGGCAGGGGGACTGCAGGGCAGCCTCTGCGGGGAGCAGCTGGGGCTGCCTCGTGCCAGACACAGCCAGTTCAAGCTAATTCCAACCAACACACCAGAGGGGACAGCTGAGCCTCACAGCCGCGATGGAGGCACCTCAGGGAAAGCCTGCGTAAGACAGGGCAAAACGCTGCCCTGCAGACAACAACGGGAGAGTAGGAGGAGGGAAGGAGGTGCTCAGGGTGCAGTACTGATGCATTTCTAGTTTAAGATGAAGTTTCTTAGCCACTGGAGTTATAAAAACTTCTTCCCCATATGATACAATTCGTTGCCATTTTATCAGTGCCACTGTTTGCTCACGATCTCTCTCTGCAGGCACAGAAACTGCATTTTAAAATAGATGTTGGCTTCCCTATTCACACCAACATGCATTTGCTATATGGCCTAATGACAGTATCAAAAAACCAAAACCTGATCATTTACCACTAATAACCGTCTTCTTACTCAGGTTGTGTGGTGCACTTGAACGTCAACATTTTTTTGCCCTCTGCCAAAAACAAAGCCTTTATTGGATATGTAAAAATGTAAGCTGTCAGAGGGTGCTTCAAAGACCCAGGCATCACGTTATTTCTATTCTCATAGTTAATGGTGCCGATACAACCTGTCACAATAAAGAACTTTGGTATGTACAACGTTGGTGCGCTAACGCCTTGCGTTGAGTTACAGAGCAGCCTAAAGATTGTTAGCAGCAGATACTCTCCATGCAGGGTAAGAAGCAATTATGTCATTCAAAAAGGCATTCCTTTCCAACTCCTAGACAGCTAAGGAGGTAGTAAGCAAGCATAAGGGCAGCCCTGAATTCCTGACCTCATCTGCAGCCTAAACACAGAAACAGGACATCAGGAGTCATTCAACTGCACACTCAGTAGCCAAAGCCCAGATTAAGCCATTCTTTGATTGCAACCTGAAAAGAGAAAGTTAACACCACTTAAACAATGACTTACAATGGAAAGCCTTTCTCAGCCTGAAGGAGCTTAAACCAACACCTCTAAGCCTCCTGCAACAATATTTATCATCAGGCAATACACAAAGTTGAAAGAGCTACTTATACTCTTCTCAGTGAAACTATGACATATTACTGAAAAGAACTAAAGATGTGTGAAAAAGAGAAGTCTGCAAATCTGGTCCCTGCTCCCAGGACTCTCTCTATTTTGTGTTTGAGGATAAAAAACAGTAAAAATCCTCTCTCCTCCTAGTGCAGCAATTTCATAGAGAACAACCACAACTGCACATGTGTTTTCAACTCACTCCGAAGCTATCACGCCCATTAGGACTTGTCAACGATCCCTGCAGAGCAGCATATAGCTTCGGATTCCTGACTGGGCTTAAGCAGGATTTACATGTTGAGCTGATCAGATAGAAGCAATTACAGCCATAAAAATGTGTAAATGTAGCCATTTTTAAAACTCTTATGTCAAACAGAACTGCTAATGAACTGAGACTGACTTAGAGTTCATTGAGGACTGATTGGAGGCTTTCAAGATTTGAAGCTTCAATTAAGAAGCTTCCATTATGTCAAACTGCAGAACTAGATCTTAAGCTAAATCCATGTGTGTCACATAGAGAAACCTAGCAGCGGAGTCACTTATTCTCTGATGGCCACATAACTCCTCTGAATATTAAAGCCATCGACAATGACGAGTACTCGACTGCCAGTGCATCCTCACAACACTCCTGTTTCTTTTAGTGAGATACGTTCAGAAAACCGTTGCAATAATTCCCTTATTCATCTTTGTCCTGCTGCAGAGAAATACACGTCCTTTGTCACAATCTCGATTAGGTAGAGGCACTCTGTATGTTGGAGACTTTCTCCAGGGAATTAGAAGACATATTCTAAACACAACAACAGAGCAAGGCTTAGATGAGACAGCAGTAACTCTTCTTTAGATTATAGTGAGGCTCAAAAGGTTTATTTGATGTAGAAAACTCTATTCTTCAAAGCCCATTAGAGAAAAAAAAAAATGGAGGATTTTCTAAGGATTGGTAGTACTTTGGCCTCAGCTGCATTTTTGATCCATTCTCTGCATGTTCTTTGACTTAAAAACAAGATGTGTGGCTAGCAAAATAAAGGGAAGCCAGAATCATTCATACAGAACCCTCTATTATAATTTCACTTCCAATGTGTTGAAAACACATAACCATGAGCATATCTAGGTTTGGTATCAGGAAGAACTTCTTTACAGACAGGGTTGTGAAGTACTGGAGCAGGCTGCCCAGGGAGGTGGTGGAGTCCCCATCCCTGGAGGGTTTTAACAGACGTGGATGTGGTGCTGAGGGAGTTGGTTCAGGGACTCTGGCAGTGCAGGGTGAACAGTTGGACTCGATGATCTTAAAGGTCTCTTCCAACCAGGTGATTCTATGATAATACATTCTGCTTCGCTCATCAGAAATGTAACATTATTCTTAGATGCAATCAAGATAGATGAACATCTGTCCAACTTCATAGCTGATAGAACTACCAGCTAAACAGAAAAATATTTTCTTCCTATTATTTAAAAAAGTTTTGTTTAGATTAAAATACTATCATGAAAAATACATCTGCTGTTGTGAAAATATCCTAGAGGATTCATGAATTAAAGTGACAGTGAGTGCCACAGTCAGTAAAAAGGTCCAAAACCAACCATACTCTTCACCGCGGTCACCACGAAATTTGAATTACCTGGAAAAGGAAAACAAACTCTACTTTTAATTTAGCTTCCTACACTTCATTCAGCTGTATTCTGAAAAAAACCCTCTATTCCCTGATGTGAATTTTCCTTGCCCATCCAACATTTCAAATCTATATAACTTAATCTATACACTAATGGACTCCTAATTTTCTGGGGTAGTCAACCACACAAAACACTAACGCAGATCATTAAAAGCATTGGAAAATCTAAACAAAGACATAACAATTAATTCTGCGCAAGCAATAGCTCTACCACAAACCTATGAAAAAATATTTATAGCATTGTTTTCTCAAGCAGGGTGTAATTTAAATAGCTAATTCTTCCACCAGTTTATTTTCTGGCTGCCACATCTTTAATGTTTTAAAGAAATAGTCTCTAAATCTGCCTGTCCAACTTTCAATTTTTTTGGTTCTCTTTCTCTTATCCAGAATTTAGGCAGATTATTCAATCAGTCTTGCTTCACTCCTGCCTAGTGCCTTTGAATTTAATTCCCACGGTGGTGCTTGCTTTATCCTCTGAGACAGAACTTCCTTACAATATCCCATGCTGCTAACGGCTTGGGACAGGCAGAGTGCATCCAGGCGTAGCACCATACTTTACAGGAGAAATGAAGTATTGCATTATAGCGTTTAAGTCCACTCTTTGCTCGAGTGCTATACTAAAGAGCTAGAGTGGCTTCCGTAAACTGCTATTATTGGCTTCTCTGTTCATAGGAAGCTGTAATTAGTCAGTAGACAATTAGCCCAGGAATAAATGTCTGTCTCTTCTCAGTCACCCTCACACAACCACACAAACAGAAATAGCACAAGAGACTCCTCTGTGAGATTACCTGTATAACCTGAATGCCATCAGTAAGACTGTTCTAATGCGAGGGCGTGAAGGAACACAGTTGCAGCATTAGGTGAATAAGATCACTGTCATATCTAAGGCTCAATGGCGAGAGAGTAGCTTAAAGTCACTGCTAAATCACAGAGCAAAGAATGAACCAGAAGAGTAGCAATACGTATAAAAAGTAATTTTACTTGGAACAGAAAATGCGTTTTTGATTAATTTTAACACTGCAGAATATGCAATACAAAAATGTCAGGAGTTTTCCATTTACCAGCTAAAATCTCAGGGCCTGAAGCACTTCCACTACAGGTTTTTTTAATAGGCTTTTTTACACAAATGTGTTGATTGATCATCCCTGGCTGCTCTTTAACATTCACGCTGGCTGAAAAATACTGCATTATCTACCTCTGGTAATCAAGGTTCTTTCTTTTTGATAAGCAATTCTAGGTAACTCATGAAATGTTAACCTCGGCAAAAGAATGAAATATTTTATTTTTTATTGCATCGTTTTGAGGCTGTCATGGTCTAGGAAGCACCATTAAGGCATGAATATGATTTAGCACTGAAGAATCTGAATTGCTTTGTTTTCAGTTCTCCAAACCCAATGTATGCCCTAGATATTTACAGGGGGGAAAACATTCTTCACGCAGCACAGCACCAGTTCCGTCAATACAGGACTTCCAGTGCAGGCAGATTGCTCCACTGAATTTTATACTTGTAAGATAAAGTATGTTTCCTCAAAAAAATTTCCAAAGTAATTTTTTTTTTCCTGAACACATTATTTTCTTTAACCATTCAAATAAATATATGTGTGGCACCTTCCAAGGATTTTGTACAGCATTCCTATTTCTTATCTATGTTTTGATCAGTTTCTCAAATAATTACCAATAGTGTCAAAACACACTAATTTAAAAGTATAACAAACAAAATCGGGAACCAAACCCCATAAATATAAAACATTTCATTTTTTAAAATAAATCAAATTGATACAAAATCATGACGTTCATAGCAACGTCACCTTCTAGTGATGAATACCGCTTTCTAGTTTGTCCAGATAGTCCAAGAATCTCCTGTAAATACGCTGTTCCTTGCGCACAGTATACTTCTAATTATATTAATTCTTGCAGTAGGCAAAACATTTGAAATGAATAAACTAGTGAAAATAATCATTATTTATAGAGGATCCATCTTGGAGAAAAAAGTATACACAAGATGTTGATCTTGAAGATATTTGGCTACATGTTGCACTATAAATAATACACATTTCCAAATATTTCAATATCTAAAGCGAGGAAATTTATGGTTGATTGCCTTCAAACATGTGTGCGTGTGTTTATGTGTGTTTCAGCAGACACCTCCTAGTCTTTACAAGTGCAGACATATCTTTGTTTTATAAAAAATAAAATTGACGTAAGAAAGAACATAATTGAGTTACACAGTTACACACTAATGTCCAGGTCTTACGTCTAAATTAAGTCAAATATTTGGTTTTAATAATGTATTTTTTCAGAATTTCACCAAAAATATAGTTTCCAAACAGTACTGGGAAAAAGAATGTACTGAATTGTAAAATAAAATTGTTTCTTGTTCATTTCAGTCCTTTCACTTATCTTCTTGGTTAAAGTTCTTTCAGTGTTTGTTAATTAATTGCTGTGATTGAGGTCAAGTTTGAAGATGATATGAGGTTAATTTTAGACTCTCTTGAGTGCAGACTAAGAAACTCATTACCGTTACTGACGCTTGAGTGTCAAGTTCAGTAGACCTATAATATCTCAACGTCTCAATGATATTGACCTTTCTGTAAGGAAGTCCTGCCTTGGCCTGTGTCATAGAGGTCTGCTCCTAGTACCTTTTTAATTTCGTTGATTCCGCTGCCAGATTATAAATCACAAGTGAGAGTTCAGGGTTTCTAATTACTCTGGTGTTCTCCAAGGAGGCTAGTGAATCTCATGTAATAACACACGTAACAAACCAGCACTGAAAGAGCTTTTCAGAATAAAAAGCAATTAAAAAGACAAAGAGAAAAATTCCTCCGTGCTTATTCCACGCTCAACACCAACTGGCTTACTAGAAATCGCATGATTAGTCTGATTGTTGGCCAGCACAAATCTTACTGATTGTAAGGTGTGTTTCATAGCAAGTCTGAAACAATTACACACAAGACTATATCTACTGCCTACAGAGTGACAAACAGTAAGAGCAACCACTTCTGACATCTTCCGTACCAGAGTAAGAAAGCAAAGATAAACCACACAGGGCACTGCTCAGTGCCTGAAGCTTGTTGATTCCCTTGAAAATCAGAGCCCATTCCTAAACCGTATTTATTACAATACACATTTGACTTTATTGCCTCTAGAGGAAATAGAGGAACGACTTGAATTATAGACAGGGAGGGAAGACTAAAGAACCCAAGAAATGGAAACCCCACACAGGCTGAGTAGTTGTATCACTTCCTGCAGTAATCGAGCATGTGGATGTGGTTTGCCCTGAGGTGTCTCAACTGCCTTTAAACTAGCTAGCTTGACTAGTGACAGCACTTTGCAAGTGCTGAGCTCAGCAGAAACTCCGCAAGTATGGGAAAACTACTCAGCTACCTTAAGCTGAGGTCCGTGGTACGCACCACTGTGTAACACAAAGTCCCATGGTAGAGTTCTTTTGCATCTATCTATATAGTGGGCAATAATAAAAATAGCCATAGAGCAGGGAAACTCTAAACTAATTTTAAAATTGGGATTTAGCCAGTTAAATCTATTAGGTCTTTTAGGCACTGTTTTGGTCTGGGTTAAAAGTGCTTCAGAAACATGTCAGTCTCTTTTGTCTGAAAACTCATGTGACCATCTATACAGAAATATAAAGCACTATCAAAAGCCAATTCTGAAAGAAAAAAAAAATGGTGACAATGCAAACTGCAGTTTATGCTCCCTTCATCGGATATTTGAATATACTGCATTTGTGGGTCAAGTACTCAGTGGCTTGTGTAAAGAAGGTGTCTCTAGCAATATGAATTTTCAGTGAGCAATCAAGTCACAAGTCACTAAAAATGTCAGTGACATTCTCTCTTTAACCTGAATTTTGTTTCCCTCTGATTTTATCAGAATTCAAAGTTATACTTTCAACCCTACTGTGTTTTCCCAGAAAGTTATCTGAAGCAAGGGAACTTTAATCCCCTAAAATTCCTGTAGGCAGGCTCAGCAAAATACCAAAAAAAAAAAAAAGTGCTCAAATGGAATATGTTTTCTTCTCACTGAAAAGACTTGACACTAGCAGCATAACTGAAGTTAAGACACTCCTTGACTACCTTGTTAAAAAGGAGTCCAATTCCCTCAATAAATGTAGGCTGCAGCCATAAACGACATAATAACAGCAAATAATTTAGATTATCCATTCTGAGAAAATGGGTTTCTTTAACACTAGGCTGTGCACAGAGAACGATTCCTAATCTGGTCAGAATACAAACATTCAAGAGTAAAACTAAGCTTGATTCCAGAAGGACTGCATGGAAGACTTTAAGTATAAAATATGCCAAACTCCTCCAGATTTTTTTTTTCTTGTTCAAAAGGAATTTAATTCACAAGCTCCACATTTCAATGATTTTTCTTGAGGCTCTTTTTGAATTAAGTAAATTAATGATTTCGGCAGTACTTAGACGGTTGACACTGTTTTCTTACTCCCATATGATGGTTTGCTTAGACAAGCTTGTCCTGAGGTTATGAGAGCCAGGACCAAAGTGACTTTGAGGTTGCTGTCTTTTAAACTTCTCCCTTCTCTGATATGCCAGGACAGGTAGTTAGAAGCCACTGCAATGACAACTTTCTCGAGCATTACTGGTTCGATATCATGAGTCAATAAAACAAAGAGAATGGTATGAAAGGCAATTCATGGAAGTCCTGAAATATTTAATTGAAAGCTATTGTAAGAAATTATAAATTTTCACATACATCGTGTATACATACAATTACATAACATAACCAAAAAGCATCAATGAATAAATAAGTTTAGCCAAAATTAAATATCTTGTCTTTACTAAGCTCATACTATACCTTGATGACTAGGTTTCTTTTCAAAGTTTACATCAGCGACACACAAGGAACTCAAATATTTATAAAACATCAAAATAAAAAGGAATTATATTTAAGATCCTAATCAATGTTCACCTTCTTTTGCCTTAAATTTTAATATGTTTAGACATATGTCTCTATATTAGAGGATCTTTTAAATTTTCTTTTTCAAATGTGCGTGTGTCTAAAGAGAAAATATAAACAAAGAACTTTTTGGAGGGAAGGAAGAATGCAGGCCATCCTAAAATAGAGCTTCAGCATCACTAAAAATTTTACTTCACTACATGAATAAACGGGATCCCAGATGCCTGTGACATTTCCTAGAGGAAAAGAGATCCTTGAAACAGTGCTCCTCACTACTTAGGATTTATTTCTGAAGGGATGAATTTCTTTGTTGAGAAGAACAAGAGAGGCTTGTGTTGTGGTTTTGGGGGTTTTGTTTGTTTGTTTGTTTTACAATATTGCCTTAAACTGGCTTCAAACATATGACTGTGTTAAAATCAATACATTTTTTCTTAATATTTGTCTACTTCAATGAGGACTCATGTTAGAGGGGACCCAGTTTGAATTCTCTTACAAGAAACGAATCGACTGGGTACTTCATGGTACTGGTTTGGCTACATCTACAATATACTGGTGGAAAAAAAGCTGTTCTAATACTACTGATAGCAAAAGAAGTAAACTGAAATTAAACTTGATTCTGGCAGTCTGACTCACACCAGCCACAGCTCCACAGGATAATGAAGCTCCTTCTTTAAAGAACTGATTTGTGATTAATACGGTGGTGGTTATCAACTCTGTTAAATTCCACTACTTCATTTGTTGACACAGTAGCAACATACACTGCAGTGGAGACAGCAAGAGGTATTCGTCACTAGAAAATCCAGGTATGGAAAGAAGATCCAGTAATTATAAAGCCAAATTACTTAAAGTCCCCTTGCCCCAACAGATGCTATTTACCTCTATAGCAAGTCAATCTGAAACTAGCTGTCAATCTGGGATACACAAAACAGGGTGAAGATATTCGCTAACGTCATCTCAACTGAATGTACAGACAAACAGCCACATCAGTGCATCATCACTCCTCAACCTGCCCATTTATTAATGCCACATATGGGACAGGACCTTCACTGTTGTAGGTGTGGCAAAAAGCTTAATAGATTTACTTCTACAGTGCGGCAAACAGACAACATTTCTTTTAGAGTTAATCCACGAGGACATTGCTTGCCTATTCCCAGCGCTGCTTTTCTTCTCTGCCCACTCAGGATCCCCTCTGTTGGCTGGTTTTGCATTTGTAATGTGGTTAGGAACAGCCATGTGGTTTTGAAGTCAATTCCTTGATTGCTTTTACTAACCACGGGTTGCTTCAGGTCATTAGGCAGTTTTGGCGTGCGCTAACTGATAAGCACCACATGTAGTCTGGCTTCCGAAGGGGATGGAAGGCTCTGAACAAACTCCTTGTCTTCTGGACAGCTTTGACAGCTCTGGTGGGGCATGTCTGATCTGGGGAAACAGATAAAACTTACTCCAAAGTAAAATCCCTGAACTGTATGTGGAGGAGTTTCACGGGTCTCAGCACAAACTGACCTTCCCCTACACCATGTAATTAATTGTTAGCATGGACACAGACATGACGGCATTGAATCCCTACCAGAAACATTTTAAAGGAACCATAAAGTTCACTTTCTCTTGATAGTCTCAGCAGAGTTACAGGGATATGTTTTATACTACACAGAAACAGCAGGATTATCATTTGCTTTTACAGCCCTGCCACGTTAAGGTATGCACGTAGACAAGGTCTTGTAAACGTGCGTTTAGGGCCCCATTACCTAACCTCTGTTTGCAAAAGCAATCCTTCTCCTCGTGACTGTCAGGGAGGTCACGCAGATGATTCTCCTGAATAAGGATTACTTACGTGAGTTAAATGGCTTGAGTTTACTATAACTAGCATTCATGAAGAGAACCTTTTTATTTAATTACTTTTAAAAATGTTAATTAGCTCCAATATACAAAGTCACCAGAGAATGAAAAATTCTCCTATAAGCAGTTTTACAGTCGGAAGAACCAATTTGGGCCCCATTGGTTTCCATTTCAAAAGTTATTATTCTGCAGTTTTGCTGCAAATTGCTACTTTGCAACAACAAAGCTGAATATTTGCACTTCTTTTGAAGTGCAGTTGTGAGAACAGAACCGGAGAGAGACTGTTCACAGCTGCTCAGCTCTGCTTTTTGCTCACCAATTTGAGGAGCAGCTAAAAGTAAAGGAGACGGGGTGTTGTAAAGCGCTGACAGATGGCAATGACGGAACAGGAAGCCCAATACTGGTCAAAATTCGTCAAAGCCCTGAGCTGTAAGCATGACTGTACGGCAGCTCTGCTTCCCCTGAAGGGCAGGACCGCAATGCCAGTGCTGCCTCTGGTTAGTAGCTTGGCCTTCAGCCCTGCCACCACACCGTCACCTGACTTAGCGTCCCGTTAGTGCTGCCTCAATAGGCAAATTTCTGTCATCAGAGACACTTCAGCCATCTCAAGGAAGCCTTAGACTGTCCTATTTGACACATCATTACTTCTCATCACCGTGTCGTAGGTTGTTGCTTCTTTGCAGGTACACTTTCCATATGTCTCTGAGCTCCAGCTCCAGTCAAGCCAAGAGAGCACTCAAACTCTTCCAGGTGAGCCTGATTCCCATCACTGATATCCAAGCAGAGCAAGGCAGGGCTCATCTATTCCCTAACTCCCTCCTGATTCCTATCCTTCTTGAGAAATAGTTATATATGTCTTCCTGACAACAAAATGTTGCATTCAGTGGATGTATTTGTATATTGAATTTAAACACATACATAAAGCTACCTTTTCAGGATTCAGATGCAAGATCCCACCTAAAAAAAAAAAAAAGCCCAGCAGTTTTACAGTTTTACAGAATATGAAGTTGGTCCCTGTACACTGAACAATTGTTTCCAAGGGAAACCATATGCATCCAGGCACTAGTTCTGCAGCTGATTCACAGCAGTTACACAGCTCTCCTGTGGTTTCAGCATCACCTGACATCCCAGAGACATTCCTATGAACAAGCAGTAAGATGACGGTCCAAAGGATGGTTTTGACCTTTTCTTCATTTTTAGCTTCAATACCATAATCTCCAAGAGTAACATGAGCCATCTTACTTATTTTTCACTGAAAAAAAGTCAGGACGTTAACTATGGGCACTATTAATTTTTCTTGTAACAAGAGCTCATTCCCAGTCAGTATCTTTACCTGTGATACCTTCTCTGTTGCTGATAGTTGCTGAGATTGAACTGATGCTGCTATCAAAATTATTCATCTAGCTCTCAGCCTGCTCTCTGCCACAGGGGTCATTGAAGAAGAATCACAAACCAGACACACTATCCTGCCATGGATCCCATAAAATAGACATCTCTGACTGAGAGCAACTACTACCCTAAAGAAATCTGAAATGTGGAGTTGGGAGTTTCTGAACCTTACAATACACAAGTGAAGAGACTCTTTCGTAACATATTAAAATAGTCCTATAACCTGCTTCTGTTAAGGACACTTCAGAACTTTATATGTAAATGATTTGATATTTTTTGAGAACTATATTTCAAATTGCTTTAAATATATTATGATTGGTAATGCCACAATTATTATTTTTAGAGAAGACATTAAACCAAAGAAACCACCTCAAACAGAAAAGTCTGTATCTCAACAGTGAAAGCCTATAAAACTATTTTTACATATCCGTAAATTGCTAGAAACTCCAAAGGGCTGTGTTGCAACAAAAAAAGCAGAGGTTTAAGGATTAGAATAGCAGAAATATATGCTGGTCCCAATCTTATCATGCACAAGTACAGCATAAGGACATTCCTGCCATAGGAAACTTTCTTCCAAAGTCAGTCATCAGGGTCTAAGAAGAATATACCTGCTTGGCACGGGTTGCCCAGAGAGTCCGTGGAGTCTCCATCCATGGAGATACTCACCAAAGCTCTCTGTACATGGTCATGGGGAACCGAGTGTATGTATCATAGAATCACCGAATCATTTTGGCTGGAAGAGACCTTTAAGATCATCAAGTTCAACTGTTAGCCCAGCACTGCCAGGTCCCCACTAAATCATGTCTCTCAGCACCACATCTGCACATCTTTTAAATACTTCCAGGGATGGGGACTCAACTACCTCTCTGGGCAGCCTGTTCCAGGTTTATACAATCCTTTCGGATAAAAAAATTTTCCTAATAGCCAACCTAAACCTCCCCTCGTACAATTTGAGGTTGTTTCCTCTTGTCCTTTTTTGTTACTTGAGAGTAGAGACCAAACCCCACCTCTCTACAACTTCTGTTCAGGTAGTTGTAGAGAGCGATAAGGTCTCCCCAGGGCCTCCTTTTCTCCAGGCTAAACAATCCCAGTTCCCTCAGTTGTTCCTCATAAGACTTGTGCTCTATATCCCTTACGAGCTTTGTTGTCCTTCTTTGGACATGCTCTGGCAGGTTATCGTGCTTGAGCAGGAGGGTTGGATCAGACGACCTCCAGAAGTCCCTTGCAACCTCAACCATTCTGTGGAATATGTAGAAGGTAGAAGCCTTAATTTTGGCATATATATACAGATAGATAGATATATGCAGATTACATACTATTACTTGGTTACAAATTACATCAATTGACTCTATAATTTCAAGTCTTCAAGGAAAACTTCGCTCTTTTAGTCTGTTGAACTTTTAAAAGACAAATTGAAGATAACACTTTAGCAACAGGGACTAACGGTGTACCCTTTGTTCAGAATTAAAATGAATAGAGGTTGGTGGTGAAAACTGGATGTCAAAGGAAAACAGAATTTTAGCACATTCGATGATATCAGCTGCCCAACTGTAATAGTTTGCCTTCAGTAGAGGACAATCATTCTATTATCTGTTATTACAGAAAATAGTCTATCATAATAGTTGCCCAACTACGATAATAATTTGTTGTCAGTTGAGAGGCAAATGCTACAGAGAGCAGGTGTTCTCACTGCATTAAAAACCTTAAATGAAGAAGAATTAACCTCAGCTGTACTAGAAAATACAGGTAATTTTGAGCATTATTTTCCGTCAGTACAGCACAGTCTCTCATTCTCTCATTTCCGACCCTGCAGTAAAACTAACTGTACCGCTTCCAGAGTGCTGCAGAATGGCTACCATGGTATGGTTTGATACTTAGCTACTGATAAAGATCTCCAAAAGGAAAAGGATCACAATCAAAACTCTGGTAAGAGAAAAGCTCTTCCCCAGCAGCGTTATATTTGGGAGGATGTAGGGAATGTGATCACTAATCAGCAATATTTCTAATGAAAATACTTAGTCTTTTGAATCCTTTTACTATGTGCTTTTGTAAGCAAGTTTCTAAGTCCAGAAATAGTCTCTTTGATGCTAGTGTAAACCAGAGGGTAGAAAAATATTTTTTTACTGCTACTATATTAAATGCCGTTGTGCTGTACATTCCTCCTTGAAATCATTAAGCTTTGGTCACCTTCTCTCTGCTGCATTTCTCCTAGGGTACAGAGCGTTCACTGGTGGATGACAAAAATGATTAGAGGCATGAGAAGACTTCCACCGTATGAAATGAGCATGATAAGATTGAGATGTTTATAGATGAGATAAATAAGAGAGGACACACTAGAACTTTACAGAGTAATGAATGTTATAAAAAAGACAAATGGAGTGGCAATGCTCCTATTTGTCATGTCTCATAATAGAGGAAGAATGGTTACCTCCATGGCACTGAAAGGCAACAAATTGAACAGATAAAGAATTACCTTTTTCTTCCCTTAAACAACAGGTAGGAGTAAGGAGAAGATTAAATTTTATTCCATTAAGGAATCCAAAATGTCAGATTTGAAGTTGAAAATTAAAAATATGCACCTTATGAAGTTACAGCTTGGAAAAAATTGAAATATACTTGAGATTAATTGAAACCTGGCCTTCCATTTCTATTTTCATTTAGCAAAAAGAAAGCATAATTTTAAAAATTAACTTGTTTCTGAGCAAAAATTTAAATGTTTCACTCAGAAGAAACTGAAGCATTCTCATGAAAGAACTTTTTCCTTGTTTTTCTTTCTGTGAAATAAAACTTAAACTGTTGCTTCATCAAATATATAAAATTTGATGCAACTGATTCTAGGAAAAATAGTTACTGTTTTTTCTTCTAGCTATAAAAATATTCACTATACACTATTATGGTCAAAAGAAGAAATGTAAATAAGAGTGAGATAGTTTTTTGGATTAGTTACAAAAACAGTGGCTCTAGGTCAGAAAACAACGAGGCTTCTTAAATTTTTATTAGCTGTGTCTGGTAATCAGATTAATTAGAATGCTGAACAAATACTGCTATCTGTATTTTAGTCTATGTGCACCTGAATTCAGAGCTCCTACATGTTGTGCTATTGTTATTTTTTCCCTCAGAGAATTAGAATTCATTTTATAGTAAGGGACAAGGTGCAGGATACAGTGCAAACTACTGCCTGGTGAGAAGAAAGCTGAGATATCTTAAGGGCTATTGGAATTCAAGCTATATAACTCATTCACTAAACCTACTTTTCCATGCTTACATCAAGTTTATTATTAAAATAAGAAAGTAAAGACAGGAAATGCAAAATTAGCTATGGAATTATGCAGCTTCACAGTTTTTGACTTCCTGAAAATTTTCTCAGTGAAAAATGCATCATCATAATAATAGTAATAATAATAAATCCACATCTTCACATCTATTTCTCTTCTTTAGTGAAAAAACTAAACTTATTTGAAACTGTCCAAGTAAAATGTCTTGTGTTTTCAGCCTGAGTAATTTACCAAGTTTTCACTAAACATTATTTTTAAATGGTCAAAATAAATCACAATTGTTGTATTTTGTGTAAAAAGGAAAAACATTTCCTTGGCCAATAAACAGTTTTTGCCAACTGCTTCAACTGACAAGCAAACACAGAAAAAAGCACTATGTACCCAAGATTACAATACTCTTCCACAACAAATTTCTACGGCTCTCTAGCCCCTGTTTAATGCTGCCATTAGCAGGAAGTTATGCCTTTAACTAAGTGTGGTTCCACTTTGTTTTGACTATCCTGTCATTATTAATTCATTTGGAACCTGCTGCAGTAATACCGATGGTAATGAATTCGTTTTATATTAATGTGCATGTCATATTCATTATCATGGGGATTTCCACTATAATTTTGCCTGAATGAAAACAAAACTAGTTGTAAAAACAATTTGTTTGTTGTGATAAAACATTAGAAGGGAATAACCTGCCTCCATTTTTTACAGCACCAAGTGGCAGAGGCAGCGTGTTCCTCCACAGATTCCTTCAAAGGCGTTTTTTCCTAATCACATTGGAGCTACCCTGGCAATATACACACTAGGGCTTGCTTCTTCAGAGAGACCTAGTACAAACATGCAGTCCCTTACGTGGTCCTCTTGACTTCAGTGAAGCAAATCCCATGCATAAAATTCCAGTACAGAGTTTCTTTCCTTACTTAGCCCAGATGGATTTTTTCTACATGCAGAATCATGGGATGCTAATGATTGCTGGTAGACACAGAGTGTGATCTTGCCTACAGATTTCCCTTGTGCTTCCTGAACTTGCATCATTGACTTTAGTGGAAGAAGAAACAAACACTACTGAAATCACGGCATGTGTTATGGAGAAGTTAACCTTGTGCCTTGCAAACCCATGCTGCCACAGCCAAGCATGGGACACACACCTATCTCATAACGGATATCGTCTTTGTACCCTCTCTCCTTCACACAGAAACCTAGGAAGGTTTTGGTTAGGAGGGATATCTGGAGATCTCCAGCCCAACAACCTGCTCAAAGCCAGATCAAATTGCTTAGCATCTTGAACAGTTTTGTTCTGAACTTCTCCAATACGGAGAATCCGTACCCTCCCTGGGCATCTGCTCCAGGGACTTCACTATTTCATAGAATCATACAATACCAGGTTGGAAAGGATCTCAAGGATCATCTGGTCCCACCTTTCTTGGCAAGTCTTTCTTGCAGTCTTCTGGAAAAGAAGTCCTATTCTTACAAGCAGGATGCTCATTAAACTTTCAGCTACTTTCATTTGACATCAAAATTCAGCACAAAATTGCAGAAAGGTTCATCTCATTTTGTGCTCCAACTGGCCTCTTTGCTTTGGTTTACAGTTCGACTGCCAGGCCACCACCTAAATCTGGTGTTGCAGAGTTCCACACCTATGCTAAAAACCTCTTTTAACTACTAATGGACAAACTTAATATGGTCTAGATATTCCATTCAGGTAAAAGTACTTAAAACTATGCATGCTTATCCTGACCTTGTCTGATCTGTGGAGGTGAGCTCAAAAACTTGCAAGAACAGCATTTTGTACAAAGCCTTTTTCACAGAGGAGAGGTCTCCCACTGATCCTGCCTTGCAAATATACAATTTAATGAGAGAAAATAAATGCTATAAAAAACAAAGCTATTTTATTATTTTTATTTCAAAACCAGTTTGATTTTTAGCAAAGCATGGTACGTTTAACTACATTGCTGACCATTTCCCACTTAGATTGAATCAAACACACCATTAGTACACAACTGAAATGCTGTTAAACTAAAACTAGTGATGTAACTAGTGCTCACACCAATACAGAACTCCTTGAAAAATAAACTGTATCCAAACCAAATATCTCATTGAATTACTACCCGTGATTTATTTTTAAAAATTAAAACGCTTTTCTGCAGCTGCCTGTGTGGATCACAGCACATGGTACATGGCATTTTGAGACTGCACAGATCTTCCTGAACTTCTCATGTTATACCACTTAAGGCTAGCTCTTCACTTAAAGCCAGTTCTTTCCTATCAGCCCTTTAGTCATACTGACATGAACCAAGCTGCTTATATCTGCTTCTATCATTAAACTGCATTTTGCACTGCAGTGGACAAGTGGTTTGACCCTTTTCCCTGGGAAAATCTTGATTTTCACCATTGTCTTATTCTGCACACATGGCTTGTTTAGTTGAAGCTGCCACAGTTTCAGCTGTCAGCATATCCCCCTTGTATGGTGGCCCATCATGGGGTAACAGAGGACACCCCTCTCATGTTAAAAAGACTTTTCCAAAAAACTGGGTCAGATGGTCAGTGACTCCTTCCGCTACTTACTCTGAAGGATTTCTCTGAAGTAACTAACCACATTGTGAACATGTTTAAGGTCCCAGTACTACAAAGCTATCTGCTTTTTAACTGAAATAATCCCACTGACGCCATGGGCGGCTTCCTCGGAAAACTCACCTGACGACTCCACGTGAACTGTATTTGGGAACACACAAGATTAACACCTTTTCCAATGAGAAGACAACAACTTGAGTCCTCGTGAAGATTTTGGATCTTAGGTTCATGAAAATGGACAATTTTCAACAACAGACTTGTAAAAGAAAAGAGATGAAGTGTGCATTCCAGCCCCACGCAGTCTAACTTCAAAATGACTGCGTCTCAGCAACAGCCATCCCTTGTAACAAATTATTTCTGTGCCAGCAACTTTTGCCATAATTTAAAAATTATTTAGATTGCTGCAGCTATTGATCCCCCACAGAGCTACCATTAGGACGTGACCTCGTCTATATGGAGTTGTCGCAAGACATAACAACTCGGAGGATGAATTTACAGATAAACAGATGCCATTACCATGGAAAGTTTTCCTTCAATATAAAAGGCTCACAAGTTGTAATGCAATTTTAAACCATTAACCAGTAGAGAATTAAAGTGAACTTTAGAGTCAAATTCCTGTCCAAAATCACTGGAGAAGTTGTACAAGTTTCCTAGCGCAAGTGGTGTAAAAATGACAGCAGTGGTGGCCTAATGCCTACAAAATGCCTGGGTCCTGTTGCCCTGAACACTTTGAGTCCAAGAGATTTGAAGATTAATCAACCTTTATTTGCACCAAAAATAAATCATCAAGAAATCTGAAGTGAATTTTAGCAGAGAAAGGACAGGTGCATTTATAACTGAAATGTAAAACAAAAAAACAAGGGCTTTATGATACAAATCTTAACTCTGCCATCACTTTGTGTTAGTTTGGGCACATTTCTGCATAGTAATTCCACCCAGAATGAAGAACATCTCTGCCTCCTACTGCAAACTGATAACTTTTATGTGAGACTGATTCCTATTTAACCTCTGGCTAACAAGCCTACTTACTATCAATGTAATCTCCAAAAATAAACTGAATATAATCAAGGAGATGAACAAGTCAGTACCCACTCTCAGCCATATCCAACGATGCATTTCACACACAGCCTAATAGGCCATTGACAAGCTCTCAGCCTCCTTGGTTCTACAGCAAAGTCATTTTTAATCCGAATATAAACCAGCCCGTACCGCATACAAGCAATTATTCACATTCAAGGGTCTGACCTCTACTGTGTCTGAGGACGCATCTTTGACTGCAGTTTTCTTAACTGGTTTAGAGGAACCTTAGTATTCAGAAACGGAAACTAGGGTTGTGTGGAGAAAAACAATTCCACCGCACGGAAGATTTTGGTGGTTTTTTTAGGTAGCAAGCTGGGCCCGAGTGTGGGCATGAGGCTGCCCTCGCCCGGTCTCTTTGTTTACAGCAGACAGCATGGATACTTATGCAACTCAAGGAAAACTTAAGGTTATAAGGTTATAAATATTCAACACTTCCATTCAAAAATTCTTACCTTTCTACGGGTCAAATTGCAGCCAACCTGGGTTTGGGCTATTCTTTGACCTCTGGGTTTGGATTGGTTTGGGCTCTTCCTTGATCTCTGGTGTTACTCAAAATCCTTTGGTTGAGACTATATAAGTTGATCTATTTTCCAGTACAAGTCAAGAGAAGCACTCTCTCCCAGCTTTCAGTTTTTGCATAACTTAGAGACACCCCACCCCACATTCGCATCAGAAAGGGCAGTTCATGCTCACCCTAGAAGGCTGGTGTCCCTCAGCCTTGGACTGACGGTAGGTTTCTGAAGAAACTATAAGCCTAGGTTCCGAGTTGTGCACTCACCCAAATACTACTTCAAAATATTAAGGCATGACATTGAAAATATTTACTATTCCAAAATAAGGTTTCTTTCAATTTCAAAACAAAATTTCAATATTTCAGAATACTGCAATAAAAGAAAAGCTTTGCAGTTTCAGTTCAGGTGGCCCACCCAGCATGTTCCTCCAGAGCTATGGATTCTGCAGCACTGTGGTCATTTGCTGACACATCTGTCAGCTGAGGACTTACAAGAGCACTAGAGGGAAATCAATCAAGTTTATGACAGGGGCTCATGATGTTGGGAAGATTTCTCCAGATCCATCTGTGTGCTGTTCAGATTGTGACAAACCAAAAGCCTTTCTGAGATTGACATTTCAGAGTATAGAAAAATGAGGGTTAAACAACTGTCTCTTCATGCGTTTCCTAGCAAGTACTAAAAAGAGCAGTAGTTCATTAGAACCAGAAGAGACATCCCAAGGCGGGGCCCTAAAAATGCACAGCTAACTGCAGAAAGCTTCACAGTAGGGCTTGATTCAACTTCTCAAATATTAAGCACAATTAAGCTATTAATTAAGTCATTAGACCAGTTTGTCAAAGGAATTGGTGTGTAACTCAGTACCTGGATACTTTTCTGGTTTGCTTTTCAAAGCAATGAAGAGATGTGTTTCTAAAGCATAAATTGAAGTATTACCACAAGTAACTAGGTCCAACAGAAAGGATGATTGCTCAATTCACAGACTGAAATTACATGACTTACATTATGCAGAAGGTCAGACCAAATCTTCAAAGAGGTTTCTTTTTCTCTAAAAAAAAAAAATCAATAATTCTATTGGCCTCCAAAGCAAACAATAAAAGTGCATGAGAAGGCAAACGCCTCTTTAGCGTTTGAATGATTTATTACAAAATTATTCTATCTTTAGGTGAATGCATTTGTGAAGCTTTTAATGTGCAATTTTGAAGACGTATATAAGAAGGGGGGAAAAGAACAAAGAGGAAGTTGAGGAAAACATTGATTTTGAGATCTTTGACAAGAAAATCCCTAAAATAATAATTTTTTTAAAAGTTGTGAAGGTGCTTTCATAATTCTTTTCATGGAGCTAAGAAATTCAGTTAGTCCCCCAAACAACTGCCAAATTTTAGTTTAATTCTCAGAGTTGATATACAATGCTGTAATACCAGTGCAAAAGTCTGTGCTGCATTAATACTTATAAGCATGGGTCAAAGTAAGATATGTTGGATTAAGTATCAAAATCAGCAGAGGGATGTTTCTATTGAATGTTTAAGGTATTTTTGTTTATATAGGATGTTCAATGTCCTCTTTTCCCCTAACAGAAGGGATTACAGAATTTCCTTCAGTGCTATAGAACTTGCAAGGAAATTTAGATCCAGCTTGTTAAGGAAAGCACAGAGGCATAATTACACTGTAATATTCACTACTACTTTTTTCATTGTAATTGATGTTTCCTGGATAAATTTATGTCATATAACCTGTAGCAAAGCCAATTAACATTCAAAAGACAGAAAAAGAATGTTTAGTCATCAAATACATTGCAAAACAGTCCAGTGCACTAGCTGTGTATATTTAATGTTAAAATTCCTTTGTTGCCTTCTCTTATTACCACGTGTACCAAGCCTGTAAGGAAAACATCTGATAAATTCTAAAATGCTAATTGTTAAATATTACTTTTGTCAGCTATATTATATTTCTCAAGTCTTACATTGCAAAGAATGAACATGGCCCCACAGGAATCCTTTCTGGTGACTGAGGCTGCAGAAATGAGCACACAGCATGTCTTGTACTCCACCGTTCTTTCAACAGTGGTAAGTGATACAACTGTGATCCATTTCATGTGATGTTTCGAAGCCAAGGTCCTAAAGAAAGCTTTTCATGGATAGTGCTCACAAACTCCTGCAGAATCCCAGGCTGATCTCATCTTGACCTCACTCTCATATCAAGAACTCAAATTCTAAACTTTTGGTCCTCTACAAATGCTGTAGAGCCTCTGTCAAGAGACAGAATTCAGTAGAATTGATTTAAAATGTTGGGATTTCATTTATTGGTTAATCAGTTCAAAATTCATTAAGAATGCAAATTTGAACTCAGTAAAAGAATTTACAGAATAACTCTGGATGTCGGGGGGTTTTTGTTTGGTTGAGGGTTTTTTGTTGGTTTTTTTTAAAAAAACCCCACACTCATTAACACAATATACGCAAAATTGAACCTTACTCCAGTCAGACTTGTGTTTTGACTTTTACCTTCAGCAAATCCATTTTTCTATCTGCAGGCAGCCTTCCCTTAATTCCATGTCTTCCATGGTGATTTATGACGCCTGCTAATGAGATCAAGAAAGTAAACGCTGGGGAGCTGGAATCCAGATGGCATCCCAGCTCAACTTCATAATGGTCTGCTATCTTCAGGACACTACTCTAGTGCTCTTTAATTTTTGTTGTTATGACTGTATGCTCTGATTCAAACTCTGTACTCAGATGTGCTCTTTCTTTCCTCATATTGACCAAAGGAAAAGAGGGAAAAACAAAACAAGGGCTCCATCCTACTAAAACCTCACTGGTGGTCACCCCTAACAAATACACGAAATGTACTCTCATCACTGAGTTAGGGAATTTCTTCATTCAGCAGTATAAAAATGCAGAAGGAGCTTAGCGATATGTGCTGATAGCGTTAGTTATTGTACAAACAAGTTTGTAAAAGTAACTAGAAGCTGATTAACATTCCTGTCACTGCTTAACAAATTAAAGAGACTGATTCCCTTCCTCAGTGCTGCGTAATACTTTTGTAAAAGAAAATTTCAGTAGGAGTTATTCCCCTGAAACTGGGGGAAAAAAAAAACAAACACAAAACTTTTCAAAATAGGTTACACGTGATTTCTACAATGCAGCCGGAATAAAACTGTTATGTATTTGGTCCAAACTCAGAACCAATCAATATAACCATTATTCACTAATGCTGACCTAATCACTGCAGCCACTGCTGAAGTAAATTCCATTTTTAATCACCTTGATCATTCCAACGGGCAGGCAGAGTCCAGCAAGGAAATGCAAATCTGTTTTCACAGATCAAGAACAGGCTTCAGAACAAAACTAGAAATAGACTATATAACAGGGATAAGAAAGTGTTGAAGAGAAACAAGGAGATGAAACTAGAAGTTCAAGAATCATGAAACGATGGTGGTCTGAATTGCCTCGGCTCCAATAACTTAGCCGAAATGTTCAGCAGATGAAATCCTTTTCACAAGGACAAGGTCTGAAGTGCTTGGTAGTACAATACCCATCATCAACAAGATGCTGGTGGTAGAATCCTCCTTTTTGGAAATTGAACAATGTGAAGAAATTTCTGCCTCCCAGAGGCTGATTTTTTGATCTACAGATTGTCAGAGACTCCCTGATTTTGCACATTTCACAAATAGCGAATTTGAAAGGCTAACATGTAAATAACACTATGTTATTGTAGGTCATGGATGTTCATGTAAAACAAAGTCACCGACTGTGAGTGTCTCAGTTAATGGAGAAGCTGGATTGTACACTCACTACTATAAGACCCTTCTAAATCCATGCTCAGTTATTTGTTCTATCACACACATTCTCATGACCGTTTTAAGGGTGTTGTAATGATGTATTCATTAACACTTTGGGGCATCCCAAAACAGGTGGGCATTTGGGACTTGAAGTCCAAAGATGCTGTGTGTTCACATGTCCTAAATAACCAGCATTTTAAATGTTCAAGAACTGACCAGCCGCAGTGCCAAATTACTGATCCAGAAATTGGAACACGCAGAAGAAAAACCCATTATAGAGGAAAGATGTTCTTGGTCTAAAATGAGCAATGACAAATCAATCGCTCTTAACTCGTACTTGATGATGGCATTTTATGGTTCAAAATTTGAGCCTGTATTTTTAAATTAAAAAATAAAAGAAGAAGAATTATTAGAGCAGTGGAAACATTACCCCCAACCCGCGTGAAGTTACCTAAGCAACGTCTACATGCGGCTGCAGATAGCTTCTGCAGGCAACATAAGACAGCTAGGGTCAACCCTAGTACCTTCTGGACTATTTTATTTCAGACCGTTTCTTGTTTCTTATGCATCACATTCAGACTACATCAAAATCACGGCCCCTGATCTTCTAATACAGGCTTTGCCTCTTCTTTTAAGTTAAACAAACTGTTGCCCTGTATTTCCCTAAAAATCTCATCAGGAGGGTGCTACACTGTGAATCACCCCTTTGTTACCATGCTTGAGGATGATGACATAACATGTCACCCCAAGTGAAGGGAAGCTAATGGTCTTAACTCAGTGGAGAATGCTGTATCCTTTGATGCCGTTCATGGTTCCTGTTTGGGAAAGGACTACTCCTGCTTTCACCTTCTGTCTGCGGCTGCCACTACAACATGAGTTAGGCCAAACACATGAAATATCAGTACATCATAAGTTGAATTGTAGATGGTCTTGGCGCCCAACAAAGAGCAAAGTTCACTGCAACTGTGAGGCTATTTTTCTGGCTTAGTCAGACGGTACTACAGTGGCTGGGATCAAAGTGTCACTTCAAGTTTTTTTCAATGAAGAGAATTGTGGTTTTTATTTTCAGGACTAGAAAAAAAGAGCATTTGATGTCACTGTATGCCTCAGAGATCTGTGGCCCTAAATACAGGCACACTGAGCTCCTGTTTTAACCCAGTCCTGGGAGTTCACCCAAATCCAGCTTCCTGAAAACTAAGCCTCAAGAGCCAGGATAAGCTTTTATGGTAGTACTATCTATCTCCTCAGAATCTTCAATAAGTAGCTTCTCCATTTAGGTTTTAAAGTTCATACGGTCTGTTTTCTGGGTGGAGTTTGAGTGAGGATCATGCATTTTTTCCTATTTCAATGTCTTCTCTCCTATAACGGAAACTTTGCCCTAAAACTGTTATCCAGTGACTAAAACTGAATTCACTTACAAACGAAGTGACACCTTTTGTTTCACGATCTTCCATTTCAGTCCACAAACAACTAGTCCACTCTTTCAATTTGTACTGCAGTTTCTTTTTTTTTTTTTTTTTTTTTTTGGTGGCTTAAGAACATAGTTAACAGGAAAGTAAAATGAAAGGAAGCATTTCTGACTCAGATATTCCAATATGACAATGTGAATCTGGCTAAAAATAATAAGATTAGGCGCAAGTGACTGGCTAGGTCAAATAGTACACTTTATTTTCTATTTCTGCCATAACACTGGAATGGGCTGAGGAAACCTTAAAGGGGGGAGAGAAGAAAAAAGGTGCACCATTTTAATCACCAAAGCCTTACAGTAATCCCCAGGGCTGATTAGCTTTCAGTCGCTTTCCGAATCATTTGACTTCCTCTAATAAGATTAAGCCGGGATTTTTTTTCTTCTCATCATCGTTCAAAAGGTCATATTGACTATTCACCTCTCTAACACTGTAATTCACAGGGATTTTAAATGAGTAGAGGAACCAGCTTTAGGTAAATCTCACCAACAACATCTGAACCACGTACAGGCAGTGAATTATCGTGAGCTACATGAGTGGTCATACTAGTGTCACTCGTTAGGACCCAATTCTAATCTCCTACCCACATGAAATCACTACTTGCATAACTCACGACTTAACACTGTTATCACTACTAATGAGAACTGATAGTTTAAATATGCAAAAGCCAAAGATTACCATTTACCCTGCCATACCATTATTACCATTGCTTATTTCCAACAGACTCAGAAACAACACCTTAGGTGTCAGTGACAAAAACAGAGACAGTTGGCCCAGCTGAAAATCAAGCTCTGTGGCTCCTGGTCCCTATGATGAAGGTAATTCTGCTGAACCTAAGTTTTTACAACTTAGTGACTGGCATTTCTACAAATGCCCCTCTAAATATTCTTGGGATGGTCACTTTGCTTAGTTGACATTCATACCCTTTTTGTTGTGTGACCTTTTGGGTGCAACACATCCCTTTTTCCTTTTCTTAAGGTGGGAATGCATCTCAGTGGGAGACTACTGAAATTGTTTGCCACTTCTGTTTTCTATTTCTCCTATTTTTTAATAAACAGATTGCTATTGCCTCATCCTGCCCAGCTAGGGTCTTGGAAAACAAGAAATGACTCCCAAAACTAAATTACTAAGATTCGCTGAATGTGGCTTACGAATGAGGCTGTACCACGACCCCTGCAAAGGCAATCCTAGAAGGGAGCAATGGCATCTCATCAAGGTCTCTAACATGACAAACATTACAGTCCTCAGTTACTATGGGAAACTATGTAGGAAGAGAAGGTGCACGTAGGACACTGTGGCAGATGAATATATTTAACACAGTTTGATTTGACAACAATTCATACTTTATCGCCAGTAAAAGGTAAATCAAAAGGGTTGGATTTTAGCAATACGTAATGATCGACCAATTTAAGAATAGGCAAGTGACTTAGCAAAGTAAAACAGCAACTTGATTACAGATTCAAGAATGATGAGATTCACAGTAACTTACAACAAGGTATCTTAAATCAAAAAAAAATATATATATACACAAACACAAGACATACAGACACATATGCAAACAAACAGAAATACTTGGATCCAGAGCCTACTCTACTCTCAAATGCACAAATCAAAACACCTCAATAGGTAGAGAGATAGGAGAAAGAGGTCAGCCTATAGTCAAAATTCCCCTCTGAGTTGAGAGTAAATACTCACAATGCATCGCCATCACTTAATGGGCAGTGGTTGAGTCTTGAGGAGGTGGTTCTCACCCAGGCCTTGTGTCAATCTTGCCGGCAAAAGTTCTTGAGAGGCGTCCTGGCTCAGGGGCAATGCTGGATGCAGCCCACTGAGATCCAGGAGAGCTCAAAGGGTCTCATTTTGGATCTCTATTTAGAGGGTCTGAGATAATTTACTTTTGTCAGACGCTTTTCCACTCTGGCCTAACTCAAGTGATGTCTTGTTTTGGTTTGTGCACGTCCATAACTTAGTGGATCTTGGGATCCTAGCATCCCCACTTTGGGCCACGACCAAGGACAAGTGTATCAGGTCATGAGAAGGCTCGGGATGATAGGGAGGGGAATAAGAGTCAAGTGTGCTGATGGAGCGTCTCTATGCTCTGATCCACTGCAGTAGGTAAATGTTATTATTGTCCCCAGAGAATAGGGGAGGTGGGAGCCAGAAGTGTTCAGGGGAAGCCTTATCTCTCTAGTACACTGCCTTCCACAATCTGCATTTGTCTTTTCCAACGTATTGTTGTGTGACCCAAAGAGGGGAGTTGCACCCTATATCGAGCAGCCCACAAGTGGTGGGGGGAACTGCACCACCTCTGACACCATCTGTGGCCTGTTTAGATAACAAAAAACCTGTATTTTTTCAGGAGCCATTGGCTCCAGGACACTGAGGAAAGGTCTCCTCCAACGCACAAGGCTTGTGTCGGTGGAACTGCTCACATGCACTGCGTGCTCACACACAGATGTGTTTATAGGATGAAGCCCAGCTCTACTGTATGGTACCAAACCAAGGTTAAAAAAGCCCTTGCAGAAATACTTGAAAGGTATGAGAGAGAATCCCAAACATACACATTTCAAAACACTTCCAGTGGCTGTCGTGTAAGTGAAAAGCAACCGTGGCTGCACTACTACTCTAGAGTTTGATGAAGAACTATGCGTTATTATTTTAAATCATTATATCGACAGTTGACCTTTTCCATGTTAGTTTAATTGCCTTTAAAAAAAAAAACCAAAACCAAAAAATAAAGAAATTGAAGATTCTTTTAGGGCTTTGACCACAACCAAAACCTTTACCCCTGTGTTTGCTTAAAACAACAGAGCAGCAATTGAATATCCTCAGCAGAAAACCCCAGAAACCTCAAACCAGAGCCTCCACAGGATATCAGGCTCATTAATCCTATAACTAAAGCTTTCAGGGCAGATGATGAACACTTGTATCAAACAAACAGTTGGACCCCTGTATAACAGCTAAGAAGAATTTCATGTCTTCCCTTAATCTTGCTAAGCTGTTGATAGATAAGCAGAGGGTGTAAGATACACCTGTTACTATGTCTGTAATTCATGGTGTTACCAAAATTGTTTTTTCCTTTGAAAGCACCTGCTTGACACAGTATTATATCCCATTTCTGCAGGCTTTTTGTTGTTTTATTTTATGGTTTTATTTTATTTTTTTATCTTGAACATCTCCTTAGGATCTTCATTCCCTCTTAAAAAATAGGTAACTCTTCTATTTTTGCTTGGTGTCTCAACATCATTCTTAAGGACAGAAAAAGCAATTTATAGTCTCATATATCTGATATTAATATTCTTACTGCATGTTGTACTGGACACGAAAAGAGAAAGGAGTACATTTAGTTTATCACAAATCCATCCTTGAGAAAATAGCTTTGAGCCAATGATGGCTGTTTCCATTCGGTAAGATGAAAAAGGAAAAGTAACACCGAATGCATACACAGGCGGAAATAGTACCACCTACTTTGTTGTGGTGGGCATCAACTGCCACCTATTTTGACAGTACCAATGATCATCCCCACCACCCCCACACCCCTAAAAAATTAAAAAATTTGCAACAACATGCAAAATATGTCCAAAGTTTCATATAAGAAGATTATAATTGGTCAACAGGTCATATAAGAGGTTAACTTCATTCCAAGAATTGTTAATGACTCTAAGTGTAACACACATACTGGAGATCAGATGGCAGCAGTGTCTCCTGCGGAAATTCCTCCATCAATTGTTCTCAGGTTTCTATAACTAACTACTTTCCTCTGAAAATGCTCCTTGACTCTATGGAAAGTGGTTTGCTCCTGTTACAGAAGTTTAAGTAAAGGAGAGAACAGCAGAGAGCTAGTAAGAATAATCTGCTCTTCTTTGTTTAATCTACTTGGAGACTTTCTGTCTCAGCCTATCCAATGCACAGGACCAGCCCATTTCTTCCCTGGTTTACTAACAACACATTCAGTGGACTGAAGACACTGATGGCAACCAGGTCCCTTGGGCTAAAACTTCAGTGATGATATGCACATTTCTAAGTACTGTAATAAATATGGCTTCATTTATTCTATTATATGTCTCAGTTACTGTCTGTTTCAAAAAAAGTATCATGGTCCTGTTGGGTACCAACACTATATTTTAAAATTATTTGAGATTTTTAAACGTGCAGATTTGATAAATATTTTGGTTCCATGTTAAGAAGGGTTGTATTTAATAAGGCATTTTTAAAAACATTTAAGAATGTTAATGAATGCAAAGCAATCTCAGCCTTTACGTCTTTTCTGTTCCTGTAAGAGGTGATCTAGAGCAGCACACTCTGACCAACAGCATGGTGTTCAGACAGCAACTTTCATCATCCCTCAGGCACAGTACATCAAAAAATTAAAACCTGCTCAACTTCTAACCATACCTGCTGCTTGTTTATACACACACAGCATATGAACAGCCCTGTCTGCCGAAGTGTTTGGCCATATGCATCCCCTGTCACCAGATCGTGTGAAGCTCTGCCAGCTTCACAGATTCAGGTAGAAATGACCCTGAATCAGGAGGGACAAATAGCTCCCAGCTCTGGCAGCAACATACTACATGAATAACTCCAAGACATCTCTATCTGCAGACCATCAGCGTGCCGGCAGCAGGTAAGGTAGCATCACACCTAGCATGACAGGGAACAACAGCTTCGCCTGATGATTTTATTAGAAGAGTAACAAATACGCTTAACAGAAGGCCATGGAGATACTGGCATCCACAGATGATAATATATATGTATTTTCACAGATATATAACATCACCCCGGATCTCTGTGGTTATTGTTCGGATGAGAAACTAATAATGGATTTTCTATTTTAAGCGAGAAGCGGAAAATCTGTAGCCCATCTGTAGGCAACGTTCTTTTGCTCCACTTTGCAAGACGTAACAATGATCTGGCTTATTTCCTATTCTAATACTGTTCTGCAGTATTAGAATACTGTTCCCAGTCTCAGTGGGGATGTATTCAGCAATTATACCATGTATTTGAAAGCGGACCCATTTGTATGCCTAAGAGTATCACTGCACTATTGTTAATCACAGCTATGTAAGAACCTTAAGCCTTTTTTCTTAGTCAAAAGAACTTTATGGCATGTTGGGAGTTATACTGGGCAACTTTTTCATTGCTCTTTTTTCACTAATTCTGGAAGTGAAATTTCTTAAGTCTTTAGACTTTCTACCCTGTGTGGAAACAACAGGATGATGGAGAGCATGGCAAAACATCAACTAGTTAAAAATACAAAACTGTTTTCAACAAAAGCATGGCAGCTTCTTCCTTCACCAATTCCCCCTCCTTTCTCTGCCCTCTCTCCTAACCGAGCAGCAGTTTGTCTGCCAGTTTAAACCAGTCCTTCATCACGACAACAGGAAGAAGTAGGGAACAGATTGATGCTGAGCCTCATAGAAGGATAATGACAGGAATTGTGATTACTTCTACTGATGTCAGTACCGCCCAAGGATCATTTAGCTCTGGGGTCACCACTCCCAATGCTGATACTGCTACAAGCGATTGGCAGTTTGGAGTATATTAGTTGCTGTGGGGGTGCCTGACACACACGGATGTAAATTAACGATGTAACATTATTATTGGCTAGGGAGTGTACGTTAAGTAAAACTCAACAACTGGAAATGAGGTGCAATTGCTGCAGTGTTTGCCTTCATGGATACCGCACGGCGCTTTACAGGAAAATATAATAAGTAACCGCAATAAAATGCTACTAGAATAGTAGAGTTTTCCAAATAAGGTCAAGCACAAAGGCCTTCTACCCAAAACATTTAGTTTTTATTATTAATCCATATTCTGTGTTAACTATTTTAAAAACTATAAAGCCTGTGAAAAGTGTTATCTTACTGGTATAGGCTCTGATTATTTTTTTTTTTTTTTTAAATATCGGAAAGGTAGTAGAGCTTTAAAACAGCAAAAAAAAAAAAATGTTAACACATATGTTACTGCTCCTGGCAGAACATGTATTTTTGTCTTTGAGACAGAGGTGTCGAAGTTTACAAAATCATGGTGTTTCAGTTGCATTTTCTGCCACTCCTCGTTCCAGTGGTAGTTTCCTGTTATAAGTACTTAGGAGAGCTCTTTGTAACACTCCTACCCAGGAGAAGCCTTCTCATGCAAGGACTTAAGAAAAACTATACATTTTTCACAGACAAAAACCCACTCCCTTGAATTTGGAACACGAAATAAAGGTGTGATCAGTGCCCTGCCAAACAGCCAAGGGTGTGTTCAGCTGCATCTCGGTCACTATCTTTGACTGAGGGATCTTTGTAAGGCACGATTCTGCAACACGGGACTCTGCTGAAAGCTCACCAGATCTAATCAAGGCTACACGGAGAGCAGCGCATACACAGCACTCCCCTTGGGATTGGAAACTAAATAACCCATAGCAGCTGCCAGCTACATCGCACAATGCCTCTCATCTTATGGCATTGCCAAAGGGGGTAGGAGTTCTGGAGCATAGCCTTAGATGCAAAGCTTTCCTTCCCCGGAATGTGGCACACTTAAGGAACACAGTTTCATACGCAGGCATGTCCCAAGGCGTTACAGACTCTTGCTATTTATAAAACAGAAATGTTAATGATAACCTCCCCTACCTACTTTGGCTGGTGTAAATCTTTACCTCTCTCTCTTATTTCCTCTGCCTCTAAAGTGGAGACAGACAGTGCCTTTTTTTCTGCAAGAATGAGGACTGTCCCTATAACTGTTGATCCCTTCTTACATCAAGATGCAGTCAAAATGATGGTCACAGTCATGTTCTAAGCATGTGCTACATTCTTAGGGGAATATGAATGCCTAAGCATTATTTAAACTTGTAAATGAGAGGACATAAAATTCTGAAAAATTAATCAATGAAGATGGAGAGGACAGAGAAATCACTATGAAACTTAGTGTTACACACCAAAATACACAGAGATGAAAAATACCACAAATGGAAATTGTTACAGTTGTTTTACTACCTGTAGTGATAAATTTTTATGTTAAAGACAGAGATCCCATAGTTGTATGCCCTCTCTGCCACGGTTTTCTAAAGGCAGAGGGAACAGAACAAACGCTGCAGTAAGAGGAAATGGTAGAACAGTGAAAAATTGTTTTCAGCAAGACTCTATTTAAAATAGAACCTTTATTAGTAGGAAAAACTCAGCACTCATTAGTAACGTTCTGTCAACTGATGACAATATTGTCTAAACATTTATTTTTGAAATGAGCAGTAATCTACCAGGCACCATAACATCTCTGAGTGACAGCCTGAGAGCAGCAGGAAGAAAACAGTTCCTAAAAAGCAGAACTCCAGAAGTCAGAGTTATCTCAAAGCCTAAATCTTGTCAGCAGCTAAGGAGATGCTGTAATTACCACAAAGCAAACAAAGAGAAGTTTTAAGCCATAAAAGTTAACATGGCTATAAATGTCTATATATTTACAAAGGGGAGAAGCAGAGGGAGATATAAAGGAAAGCCAAAGGGAGTATCTAACAAATTACACTTCAATTTTTATCCTGATGGTAATCAGTTACAATAACAGTGGGTTTATTAAATCCCCTAAATACTACCGTCATTTCAAATTGCCCTGACATATTCAGAGTATATTTAATAAAATATTTTCTATGTCTGAATAGTCCAGTTTAAGTATGCTGCATCCATTGCAAAGTTAGAACAAGCTGCTCTTTGCCTCCATAGGCCTTATTTCACCACAGATTTCTACTATAGCTCTGCATAACTCTTTCCCAAATATGCTGGCCTTGTGTATTCCAAAAAGGGACAGAATTAACATGTTAAATCCTTTGTATCCACTGCAATGGAAAAAAAAAAAAAGATGAAATACTTGTTTATCTAACCCAGCATGACCAAAAGAATTCAACATAAGTAAGCCATGAGAAAGTAGGAAAAAAGATTAGGGCATGTGTGAGCCAGCTACATGTATCTTAGAAAAATTGGGGATATACTTTGGTTTAATTCCCAGTTTTAATTTTACTTAAGGGGTAAAGTATCAGAAGTTACTCATTTTGAATAGGCTGAAATACAACAGCATAAATTCTAATTCATTTTTTCAAGGAGCTTTGCAACTTAGCAGCTTAGTTGACATGGCAGTTGATGGGAAAAGGATGCTGCCTGAGATATAGAAAGATACCCTGAGTGGCAGAGCAGCATGACTCTCAAAATTATCAAATACCAAAATTATAGAGAAGAGAGAGCACTTAACAAGTATTTCTGTCGTTGTTTTTTCTCTGCGGTTCACTACATTACTACACGATTTTTGACGTTATGTTAAAGATAATAACTAGGCATCTGCCAGACAATGAAGACTTACTCTCTTCCTCTCATTTTCTCCTGCTCTCCAAGATAGTGGTGTTTGGCACACATTCTAGAACTATTAGAAAACATACCTGAAAGTAAGTTTTTAAATGTGCTGGTGAATTTCAGCAATGTGAAGGAGACTCAATGCCGTTAGCAGACACAATTTAATTTTCCCATTTTTCAAGGCATTTTCCTACTTTTGCTTTATTAATAATACTTGTGTTTATTTTATGCTTTGCCTCCTTTATTTTTTTAAAATCCTGTAAAACTAAACAATTTTTGGAGAACATTTTTACTATTAAATGTGTGGGTAAAACAAAAGCTCCTGTTTGGATTCATTTACTTTCATACTCATTGTGGTGGCGCAGGAAACTTAACATATTTCCAGGGTTCTGTATTTGCTCATGCTTCTTTTGCTGCCTTTCCACTGTCTCAGAGCTAGGCAGGTTGATGTTCTCCTCTTTTTTTTTCGGGGGGTGGGGGGCTGGGGAATGGGACATAGAAAATAATTTTTTGTTGGTTCCAATGATGCCCACTTACTGCAGCGTGTTTTGATACAGCCAAATACAAAACTAAGCACTCGAACTATTTTGCTCTGGTTTGTAAATGTCTTAACATAGAAGTTTGAAACACTAATAATCTCTTTTTAATGGATGTGTACTAACCAGCTGACTGCAGATGTCAATGTCCTGCTGAAAACAACTGAAGTGTGTCCCTTCTCGTTAAACACCGCAGTATCTTCAGGAGAGTGAGACACGGCAATCCCAGCTGCAGAAATTCCTCAGGCAGCACCGCAACACCACAGCTCACCAGCTGTGAGCCAGGAAACAGTACGATTTCCGTTACTTCACTATTTTCAAAAATCACCAGTGTATCATTTCCATCGGTTATCTTTATCTAAAATCACATGGCTTGCGCGAATTCTGTATATGTTGTATACTTTTCAGAGACTGACACACCCCTTTCTCATTAGCTGCTAGCTCTTCTGAGCTTCTGATTCATAGATGCTTATGAACAACTGGATGCCATAAGATTTGTTAGATTTGTGATCACAAGACATAGGTGATTTAAGGTATACTTCTGATTATTTTGTTCAAAAGAGTAACTGAGGAACTCCAGATATGCACATTCACTTCAGGGAAGACTGAGAATTCTCTTTTGCGAGCTTTTCTGAGAAGCTGTAAAGAGAAACAGCTCCAAATTTTGTATTTGAACATGCTTGTGTGGAAGTTTCACTCCATATGTGATACTTGAATCATATTACACATACCTTTTGGTTAGACTAGTTGACTTTTCTGGGGTCATTTTGTTTAGAAAAAAGGAATAACATTTTAATCTTCTTCTACCTTCTAGCAGAGAAATTCATGCCATCTTGAAATCGTTGCCAGCGACTTACACTCCTTGGCAGTAAAGTGTCTGTACAACTTAAACAGTTTAGACAGGCATTCCTCTGATAATTATAATTCTAAATCTTTTCTTTTCACAGCAATGTTTTATCTATTTTGCTGAAGCAGTAGATTCAAGGCAACCCGATCCCACGCAGTAAAGGTGTTTACTTTGGAGAACAGTCCAGAAGGCTAATTACTTGAGAACCAAAGTTCGTACAAGAATACAGGTGCCTACACCGTAGTACTTTAAATATTTTCAGAAGGAGGGCTATGTGGCTCTGCCATAGTGAACACTGTATGTGCTAATGTGTTGCTTTAGCAACTCTAATTATCAAGTTTCAGTGTATATCGATCTATACATTTCCAAATCGTCTTCCTACCTGCTTTCAGGATGTAGAATTAATTTCATTTCAGCTTATTGCTGAAATAACATTTCAGTTTATTGCAAGTGGCAGCACCTGCTTTTAAAATAGAGATTTCCTGATAAATGAGGAGTTATGCAAATTACTATCCACACTTTCAGATGATTTTTTTTGTTTGTAATCCCCCTTGCCCCTTAACCACACCACCTTCTTCCCTGTAGATTTTAATTGAAGGTTCTATCTTGTAATTACCTTAACTTCAATAGAGGCCAGGTCTGACTTGTAATATAATTTCAGTATTTGGTTTTGATTAGGACAATTATTGGTAATTGACCTCCACTTAGCAGCTTTTAAATTAAATATAGTTGTTTCAGTTGCTGGGTTTATTAGGCAAGAAGCAGCGAAGACTTTTGTGTCCTCCCTTCACGCTCAGCCCTCACACCCACACAGGGTGGTTTGCTCTGCACTCACTTCACCCTCGCCGCGGAGCCGCAGCTGCGATCTCCCCAGGAAAGGGCTTTAGTCTTTGTTAGGGAGATCATTTCACCATTAAACTCTCCCTCACAGCTGATTGATTTGTCAGATCAGAGGCCCCTCTTTTGTGAGACCCCCTCTGAACTGCTGCTGACAGAGTTTGGCCAGGGTCAGCTGCCTTGTAAATCAAAGGCAAAAACGACTTAAAGGAGAGGGCTAAGGATTAACACAGGCGGTATTATCTGCTAGCCAAGGGTGAGTACAAATGTGTTTGATACAATCTTCTTCCAGGTTTTTCTAGGCCAAATCCCCTCAACTATTCTCCCCATGACATTTAGAATAATTAGAAAAGTTAAAAAAAAGAGAAGACAAAAAATAGGTTTATAAACCATTGATACCTAGATGGCTGTTAACACTGGCAAGTGAAATCACAGTGGCCTTCAACCAGCAAACCTTAGCAAAGATTAAAGACTATCAACCTCTGCTGTAAGATATCAACACTGACAGACCTAAAATTGTGTTCAGGACAGAAAGACAACCTGAACTGTATTGATACAGGGTTTGAAAGCCTCATTTTCAATGAGCCAAGTAACCCAAACATGGATAGCAGGACACAGTCTAGGGGATACCGAACTATTCTACAATTGCAAAGCCAAGTCTCACCGTGTTTAAGCCCTGTATTCTAGATACCCAAAATGTCAAACTCACCCTTAAAAAAATTTTGAAAAGATTCAGTGTATTTTTCCGTACTCTTTGAAAGTAGTTGCTAATATGAACCTGTGAATTCAACAGTAGTACAGGAAAAAACACACTTTATTGACTGGATAAAAGCACCAGACCACAGATGTAAATTAAGGCTTGACCTGAGGTTCACTTACGTTGATAAACTGACTCAATTAAATTTGCTGGATTCTGACTAAAGTCATGTAGAACACAGAAGTAAGAACATTCTCGCTTTCCTTGTGGTAGCTGACACGGTGCCGTTAGTTTACAAGAACTACACTGGCCCTAACAACCTGTCTCTGGAAGACAAGAAATTGCCCCAGTATTTTCCCCAAAACTTTCCTTTAAAGGAAGATTTCTACAGCAAGGCACGTTCTGGAATCCTTGGACTTATGGTGTGGTACTGCTGAGAGAACTGCCACACTGTCGGTTCACAGGACCCAGGCACACACATCTGCCATGAACCTTCCAGGGAACATCAGGAGATCGTTTTTTCACCAACCTCGCATTATATTCTATTTTCTAATGCAGAAAAACCTGGCAAAAACTCCAGCCCTTATACATCGGAGGAAAGCGAATGTCAGGTCACGGAGAAGAAAGGGGGCTCCAAGAAGCTGCTGGCCGATGGGCTTGCATGGTTTGGGAAGCATGAAAGGGCAATGTCTTTAAGAACTGTTCTCAGCTAGGGTTTACACAGAGGCAACTGCAAAGCCATTTCCACACGGCTCATTCTCGACTGCGACCAAATGTAATTTGTTCTGTTGAGCAGTGCCTCTTCTCATTTCAGCTAGCATTTTTCTGTAGCTAACTGGGAAACCCAGCCCTCTGGCCTGTAACTAAAACCAGTTAAAAGCAGCATGACAGGCTGCATCCGTTGCAGGAAAAGCAACTTTTCACAATCCATTCAGTGACAGAAAGCAAAGGTAGCAGTAATCAAGGGGCAGTAAGGAAAGGGACATCTTAACTTCTCGGGAAGCAGCATAAAAGAGCTCAGCTGCCAAATTATGTTGTTTGTTTGTAATACAGATCCCTCAACACACTTCAGACACCACTGTGGTATAACCCGCAAAATGCAGAGGAAAGAAATCTCCACAGATGTGGAGATTTTATAATTATAACAAAACAAAAGAGACAAAATGCATCGGAAAAATCTCAGAGTGTGAAATTCTGTTCTTCTGCTGCGTATACTATCAATATAACATACATAGTAATACACACATAAAAATCAGTATCAGCATATTTTTAGCTAGCTACCTTCTTACACATAAATAAAGTAGACTTTCTTCTAGTAATACTGGTAGGGAAAAAATATGTGTTTGATCAGTCCTGATGCTGCTTGTCGTTTCCTTCCAATAATTACGCTAGAACACAACATAACCAATTGGCAGACGCTTGTGAAGTTCGTCTCCACTATAACATAAGAATGGCCACTTACAACAATTTGTGTACAGCGGAAAACTGTTAATCACAGTAGCACAAATTAAGCGGCACACAGCTGAGAACTGGAAAAAACATGTTTTATTTCACCAGTGGAAATGTTGGTTAGTAAAACACACTTATCCTTCAGAATCAAGACGAGAAGATATGTATATGAATATAAATGATGTGTGATATCTTTGCAAAGTTAACAAATAGCCTGAACTCTGGCACAATCAACCTTGAACCCAAAATCTTTTTTTATAAGTGCTCAGCTCTAGTACACCTAGAAGGAGTGGGAGGTATGCAAGCACCTAAGTCCAGCCCAAGTACACAGATTCAGATTACTTGACTGAAGTAAAACTTTCTGTTTATGTGACTCTGAATGTTTTCTATTTGCATGAACTGAAACAAAAAAAAAAAAAGAAAATGCAAGAACTCGGTCTTTCTGGCTGGAGCAGAGTATAGCAACTCTGTACCAAATCTACTATACCTTTTCTAAGGAAGGGCTGGAGATTGTTTGGAGGCTTTTTTTATACGTTTGGTATTCTGAGAATTAGTGTTACGGCATCACATACCACCACACTTTGATCCCTGAGTATTTCTGTGTAAACAGAGGTACTTGGAGCTATCAATAGTAAGAACATTTCCAATACTCTGCATGCTTCTGCAATGAAATGCATTTGCACAAAGGCCACGAGGAGGAAGGAGGAGGAGAAATTATACAATTTCATTATCTACTATTAACTTCCTGCAAAGAATTTTCAAAAATATCTGGTCTTCTACACCGAGGCATTCCTGTGACTGACTTTTTACACAATGGAAAAAAAAAAAAAGGAAAGAAAAAGGGAAGATCATCTGGTTCTTAAAATCATAAGAAAGCCTTCTTGGCCTAGTTTCAATAGGTAACAATTTACGAGAACATTTATAGCCTTTTCCCAGACTAATAACATTTAAAAAGCCAATCCTGTATTGCTCCTTCATGCCTCACGATCGAAACTATTTTACTAAACATACCCACCAAAAACGTACTACGTTACATCCACTCTGTGCAACAGGGTGTAGGTGTATTTCAATCTACTGCAGATACCGCTATACATCACGAGGTCCTACTTTAGCTGTAAAAATGCCCCACTTGAAAGGAAAAGCAGCAAAAGTGACTGATATTATTCAGAGATGAATGAAAATGCATCACTAAGGTGTTTTATGAGTAGATGCTATTGTGTCTGTGGATGTTGCATTTTCACAATCTTTTTTCTCAAGCTTAAGTGGGGAAATCAAGCATTTACTCAGCAAGAGATAAAATTGGGAAAAAGTATTCAGAAAATTGAGTAGGGAGGAGTAGGTTTTGTCCTTTTTGTAAAGGAAGTTTCTATTGGTTGTTTTATCTGCTTCTATTTAAAAAGGGGTTCCCAACCAGGCCTGATACTGAATTTTTTTTTTTTAGCGTTCTAACTCACAAAGAAGAAGAAATATTTGCCAGTAACTACAAACGACATGGTTTGTTTCCAAATCGTAGGACCCAAAGGAAGCAACTAACACACCAAACTACTATCAACAGCTGGTAAATTTGTCCTATTACACAGCAACATTCTCATCGGCAAAGTACTGAGTGCCCCTATTCAAATAGAATAGTTAAAGCATGTATTTACAGGCAAGCATATGAACCGTTTGTTTCTTTTTAACTGAAATGTCATGAAATAGAACAATTAAATGCTTAAAATCTAGCGCATACAGGGTACTTCTGAAAAGAAAATTAAAAAACCTTTTATCACTTGAGCTGCTCGTCTGTAAAACCAAGGATTTCACAGCAACAGGATTTCTGACCCTACTAGATTAATAACAAGCCCAAACCCCAATGTAAATGGAAAGAACAAATAAAACTGATCTCACCCATGCAGAGAACTAGAAAGTCCTGCTGAGGTATGGTCTTGACTTTTGTTATAAATGGGAACTGCAAGGAATCCACCTCAAAATGTTTCTGAGATTTCACTATTAGCCATTAGTCAATTCGATGTAGTGGTACTGCAACATAAAATCACAGCAGTTGTTTCGCCTTACGATGAAATATACAGCATTTTTTTTTAGCTCCTGGAAGAAAACCAGAAAATCCTAAATCACCTCATCTCCTTTTTCTTCCCTGAAAAACAACCAACTCCCAAAAAACTCACTTATCATTAGGAAGCAAATTCCCTTCCAAGCCCTCCTGAATGTCCGAAGAAAACCTCTGCTCTGAGATGCAGTCAACATTTTGCTGGAGAATATAAGTCATAAAGAGAGATTTCAATACCTGATGACCGGTGGCTGCTTAGCACAAAGGAGAGACACCTCCCCACCCCCAGCGCGCACACACAAAATACGTGCTTGGTGCAACAGCAACCAATATGTGACAGTGCATTCATTTTTCACACAATACTTAGGTATGGGTGGTAAGTGATGCCAAAAGGAATTTGCTAAGTGTGAAAATTATTATTTCAAGACTTCATTCAAGGATTAACATAAGCACATGCTTATTAAGTGCACCCACCAACAAAGAGCATCTGAGAAAGTAGAAGGGGCAAGCTTTTACTGAGCAAGGATGCACATGTGTCTCCAGGACACTTACCATTGCATTATGTTGTTCTAGGCTATCTTTATAACACCATCTCCACCATCGTATCTGTGTCCTTTTCTAGCACATGGTAAACAACGATCAAATTTGCCACAAGTAGTTTCATCTCTCCATCACCACAATAAGTGGTGTTCATCTTCTTAGATGGATGAGCTTGGATCAACGGCAATAGAAGAGCAAATAAAATTAGACTCATTCTGACCATACATTTCTTGTATACTCATGCCAAAAATCAAGTTACCAAAAATTAAGTGCACTAGTTGCGAGCAGGGGAAAAGGCAGAGAAATAATTGCCCAATTCCTGTTGACTTTTAATGGAGATAGAGTGCCTATTCCTACAAATGCTTTTGAAAAATATTTCCTCCAGATAGTTTTCCAAATGGTACCAAGTCAATTCTGAAATTGAAAAAAAATGGCTATAATAATTTCTCAATCATTTAGTGATATATTTCATCAATGATAATACAGCCATCTCTATAGACATTGTACCATATAAAAATGGTCACTCAACATCATTATTTTCAGGGCTGAATTCCAAAAATATGTGTATGCTTGTTTATAAAAAACTGGTTTCTTTCCAGTGCACAGTTCAGATTAAATGCCAGGGAAAATTAAAGACCTCAAAGACCTCGTGAACATATGAATATTTGCACCGCCAGGCATAATTGTTTTCTGATGCATAGCGGGCTGCCGTTTAGCACATGCCCTGGTGGAAAAGGTCGCTATTTAAAAAAAATAAATAAATAAAAAAAAATCCACATATCTTCTGTTAAAGCAAGGAGCTTGTATGCTTGTCATAACAGTACAGTAACATGGCAGAGTATTAATGCGTTATTTTCTGAAGCAAATTGCCTTCATTTTCACCATGCATAGCTGTTCTTAAAATATGAAGATATTAATTAACCAGATCACGTGTGACAAGAAAACCAATACCAGAACGAACAGTTTTAAGTTATTCCTGAACATTAATCAACCACATCCTTACTCAATTTCAATAATAGCTGATTTAGTAAAAATGTCAATTTACAAATCATCATCCCATCACCTAATTTAATTTCATTTTAAAGCACAGAAGGATAAGTAAAAACGTGTTTCACTGGATAACCTTGAAAACTGGTGAGTTTAAATTGAGTGCGATTTAGTAATACAAAGTGGCACATAAATTTTTCACAAGTTTGGGAACAGGTTATAGGTTGCTGTAAAGGACAAAGTGGGCATCACCTCAAGCTGTCACCCAGCTATCTTGGACAAGTAGAGACTCAGCAATAGGATACATACAACTATAGTGTTTAAACATTCATATCACAAAGGTTTTTAATGTAGAGACCAACATAAAATGTAAAGTTCATAGGAAAAAAGAAATCTTTACTGAGGAAAGGAAGGAAGGTAGGTTTTGACCTCAGTGAAGCAAGAAGTTATTTACTAGGTAGTTAAGTGGAAGAGATGACTCCAAGTAAAATAAAGCAACATTCACACGTTTACAGAAATGAAACAACCTGTACTCTAGGACAGAGAAAATTACACTGTCTCATTTCTGCAAGGAGACAATCTGAAGGACTCTGGAATGAAAAATTAATTTTGCTTGTGTCCAAGTCTGCCTGTAATTTGTTTTGTCTCAGTTAAATTCTGGCCACTGCTTATTTGAAAAACCAGGGATTATGGAGCCATCATTTAACCGAAGTGGGTTACTGCGTCTTTGCTGTTGCAGTGAAAGGATGTTCAAGCCGCATGCACATACCCATGTCCCGAAACTATTTTGCTGATCTTCTGGTAACCCTCCTACTGCTGCCAAAGCAACACAACTTAGGAAGACGTCTGACGTAAATGTAGATATAATAAAGCACTTAGAAGTAGAGGAGACAATTTATGACACAAAGTGGAAAAAGGGAAAATGTGACTGGAACTGAAAACTGATAGCAACAGGAAAAGGGAAATTGAAAGGGAGTGTTGTGGTTGGCAGAGGAATCTCATTATGTGGGCAAAGTGATCAGGTTCAGGACCTGGCAGGATATGGAAAAAGTGGAAGGACATATGAAAAGCCAGTGCTAGAAGACACAACTGAAACCATCTTGCCAAAAAGCCTGGGTTAAGAAGCCGAGTCAAGATGGGAAAGAAAAGTTAGTTATAAGAAGAAAGCATAAACTACTAGAAAAACAGTGGCAGAAGATGTACGAAACAAAGAGATGGAACACCAAAGATTCCTAAGTCTAGGACAGTGTCCAAGTTTGAGGAAAAAAACCCCAGTTTCTCCTGATTTGAAGGTTTGTTTTAAACTGACCAATTGGACTATTCCCTCCCATGTTACGTTTAGCACCTCTCATTGGTTGTAAAAGCTTCTCGCGAGCGTGTCTGTCTCTTTAAGAGGCGCGTATCGCGGGCTTTTGCGCTACAACAGCATCCTGTACAATTCCTGCTTTGCACTCTGAGGGGCGCCGCGGACTTGCAGTTTCTCTCCAGGAAAAGGCTTTCCAGGCTGGCGGCTTGGCTCCGGGGACCTTACAGGCTGTGTCTCCTCGGCTCGAACCTCCAGAGGAACTCTGCCTGCCTGCCTGCTTGCGGCTACGGCACCCCGCGCTGCCGGAGCGGTTGCCATGGAAACCCCCACCTCGCCGCTGGAGACCCGCGGCTCGGGGCTGCCTTTTCCCTGCAACGCCACCGTTCTTTTGCTGCTTTTTCTTTTCTTCAATCCGCACGACTAGCCCGGTAGGACAGCTCACTCGCGGTTTGCACGCGGGATCCCGGCGTTCGTACCAGCCGCGGCTCCTTTGTTCCACTCCACAAGAGCCCACGTGGCCGGCGCCACATTGGACACTGCCGCGGTACCGTTCCTTCCCTCACCCGCGTTTAACCCTCGCTGCTCCATCCCGTATAAACCCTCAGATTTTGCATTGGTTTTTCCCTGCATATAATATATTTTGTTCTGGTTTTATTAAACTTTGTTTCAGTTTTCCAAACATTCAGAGGTCTCACAAAATCTTTATTCCTTTTCCTATCTCCGCTTTTTAACTCTTTCTCTCCCGGTGCGGGGGAGAGGGGTTTTAGGGATAGGAGAGGACACATCCCTGTGACTGGCTTGCCTCAGCCAACCGGTGACAGACAGGAGGCTGAATTTTGTACTTGAGAAGTAGAACCATGTACCTTGTTCTAGTATTTGTCTACCAGAGCATACTGCTTGCTACAACTCAGAGTTTAGCCCATATAACTGACACTTAGCACTCCTTATGTCAACAGATAACTGATCGACAATATGTTTCTATGTTTAACGTGTCTCTTAAATAATCCCAATTTCCAGTACGATCTCGGGGTCAAGGGCATATATTTGCTCTCCTGGTACACAAGATACATAATAAACTTTCGAGACTCTTCTAAAAAGTGAACATAAGAAATTTACTTATAAAATATTTGAGCTGCTTTCAGCTGCTACAATTTGTCTGTTGTTTTTATTCTCCTTCCCTTTATATTCTGTGACCTTTTCTGAAGTCTTCTGAAATTCTTTCTCACTCCACACTTCTGACTCCACATGATGTTCTTCGGTTTCCTTAATGACCAAAGAGAGATGAGAAGAATAGCAATGTGCTTAATGTTCAGCAGGAATTTATAACTATCCCATCAAGTCAGTCACGACCTTACAAATTTCCATCAGTAGCTCTCTGGGGCTAGCTCCAAAGTATAATAGCAAACGAATTCATATTCAAACACACTGTCTATTAAGTTATCTCCTTCACATATTATTGCTACACTTGTTTGGCTATTATAGATCACTGTTATTTAAGTAGTAAGTAAAAGACTATGAAGTTCAATAGTGACTCAAAAAGCAGAAGACGAAGTAGCAAAATTGCCATTTTGTGTGGATACAGTTTAGTAACACCACAACCTTCACACACTGCATCACTTTTGTAGTATTTGGATATGGCATTTCTCTACAACAGAGACCCTCATTCACTTCTCACCATTCAAAGCAGAATGAGGTGAAGAGGACAAAAACCTGGACAAAGCAGAGCAGTCCTGGGTCCAGAAGAATCAGGAGACAGTGAAAGAACAGCTCATTTCCGCCATAGTCACAGCATCCCTCTTCCCGTTTCACCTGGACAGTCGCTCTAAACCGAGGACTGAGAAGTCACTTCCCAAACAGCAGCAATGCATTCATGGGTCCTATTCCCATTCCCTTTACAAATCCCACAAATACACTACTCATCAGCCATCGTACGTATGATGCCAGAGAGTATCAATAGATCTGTGAATTAAATCTAGCTACAAAACAGGAAAGTTATGATTTGTGGATAGATAAATACATTCTCAAAAGATTATTGCTGTAATGAAAACTGCGTTATCTTTAAAAACAACAACAACAACAACAAAAATAGAAAAGCAGGCACAGCTACATCAGGTCTCATTTCAGCCTCTTCCTCCTTTAAATCCCTTAAAACACTTCACCTGGCCAAAAGCATAGCAGGCTGATCAGCAGTCCACCACTGTCACATTGCTTAATTGGTTTGCTTCCAAAATCTCTCTTCCAGAGGAAGATGCCGGCTTAGTTCAACCAATTTAACTGTCATGTTACGTGCTGGAGGAATTGAACTCCTTCTGTCCTTTGCTCTGGGTGACCCTGTGTCTATGGCTCAACTTGAAATGGAGATGAGCCGCGGGCTCCTGAGGTAATAGGAGCCAACAGGGAAACATCAGTGAAATATCTCAAAGAAATTAAGGGATGTTTCTCCAAGGAGAAGACACAGCTGACAGCCCAGCTGAAATGCCTCTACACCAATGCACGCAGCATGGGGAACAAAGAGAAGGAGTTGGAAGTCAACATGCTGCTAGGAAGCTATGACCTGATTGTCATTACTGAAACTTGGTGGGATGAATCCCATGATAAGATTGCGACTATTGATGGCTACAGGCTGTTCTGAAGGGACAGGTGAGGAAGGAGGGGCGGAGGCATTGCCCTCTACATCAAGAAATGGATAGAGCATGGAGAGCTGTCCCTGAAGAACAGCCACAAGCAGGTCAGTAGCTTATGGGTAAGAATTAGAGACCAAGGAAACAAAGGGAATCTTGTGGCTGGTGTCTACTACAGGCCACCTCATCAAGGGGAGCCTATCGATGAAGCCTTCTTACTCCAACTGCAGGAGGCATCTCACTCGCAGGCTCTCATCCCGCTGGGGGACTTCACCCACCCCACCACCTGCTGGAAAAGTGTCACAGGGAGCCGTAGGCAATCCAGGAGACTCCTTGAATGCATTGAGGATAACTTCTTAAGCCAGGTGATAGACAGCCCCAACAGAGGGGATGCGATACTGGGCCTGATGATCACCAATGCAAGTGAGCTCATCAATAATGTCAACATTGGAGGCAGCCTAGGCTGTAGTGATCATGCACTGGTGGAGTTGACAGTCCTGAGGTATATGGGTCAGGTGAAGACTAAAGCCAAGACCCTGAATTTTAGGAATGCAAACTTCCAGCTCTTCCAGGAGTTAGTCAGTAAGACCCCCTGGGAAATGGCCCTCACCAACAAGGGAGCGGAAGAGAGCTGGCAGATCTTCAAGGATGCTTTCCATAGAGTGCAAGAGCTGTTGATCCCCAGGTGTAAGCAATCTGGCAAGGAAGGGAAGAGACTGACATGGCTGAGTCGAGACCTCTTGGTCAAACTAAAGCACAAGGAGGAGCTGCACAGACAGTAGAATCAGGGATGCGTGTCCTGGAAAGAGTTTTGGGACAGTGACCAGTTTGTAGTGACCAGTGTAGTGATGAGGTCAGGAAGGCCAAGGCATGGCTGGAGCTGAACTTGGCAAGGGATAATTAGAAAATTAGAATATTAGAATAATTAGAAGGGCTTCTACAGGCATGTCAGCCAGAAAAGGAAGGTTAAATAAAGCAAACCCCCTCTGATGAGCAAGACTGACAAGCTGGTAACAACAGACAAGGAGAAGGCTGAGGTATTCAACAACAGTTTTGCTTCAGACTTCACTGGCAACCTCTTTTCTCACACCTCCCAAGTGGATGGACCACAAGATGGGGACAAGCGGGGCCAAGTCCCTCCCACTGTAAGAGAAGATAAGGCTCATGACCACCTGAGGAATCTGAACACACATAAGTCTATGGGACCTGATGAAAGACATCCCAGAGTCCTGAGGGTATTGGCTAATGTAGTTGCCAAGCCACTCTCCAGGGTGTTTGAAAAGTACTGGCCATCAGGTGAAGACCCTGGTGACTGGAAAAGAGGAAACATTGCACCCATTTTTAAAAATGGTAGAAAGGATGACCCAAGGAAATACCACCCTGTCAGCCTCACCTCTGTGCCTGGGAAGATCATGGAACAGATCCTCCTAGAAACTACGTTAAGGCACGTGAAGGTCAGGGAGGTGATTTGAGAGAGCAAGCATAGCTTCACCAAGGGCAAGTCCTGCCTGACTAATCTAGTGGCCTTCTACGATGAAGTGACTGCCTCAGTGTACAAGGGGAGAGCCATGGATGTCATTTCTGGACTCCTATAAAGCCTTTGACATGGTCCCCCACAACATCCTTCTCTCTAAATTAGTGAGATATGGACTTGATGGGAGGACTGTTCGGTGGATGAGGAATTGGTTGGATGGTTGTATTCAGAGGGTCAATGGCTTGATGTCCAGATGGAGATCAATGACAAGTGGTGTCTCTCAGGGGTCCATACTGGGACCAGTGCTGTTCAATATCTTCATCAATGACAGAGACAATGGAACCAAGCGCACTCTCAGCAAGCTTGCAAATGACACCAAGTTGAGTGGTGCAGTTGACATGGCTGAGGGCCAGGACACCATCCATTGGGACCTGGACAAGCTGCAGAAGTGGGCCCACATGAAACTCATGAGGTTCAACAAGGCCAAGTGCAAGGTCCTGCACCTGGGTTGAGGCAATCCTTGCTATCAATACAGGCTGGGAGATGATGGGATTGAGAGCAGCCCTGTGGAGAAGGTCTTCTGGACATGGGTGGATGAAAGGCTGGACATGAGCCAGTGACGTGCACTCGTAGCCCAGAAAGCCAACTGCATTCTGGGCTCCATCAGAAGAGGCATGGCCAGCAGGTCAAGGGAGGTTATTCTGCCTCTCTACTCCACTCTGGTGAGATCTCATCTGGAGTACTGTGTTCAGCTTTGCAGTCCTCAGCACAAGAAGGAGATGGACCTGTTGGAGTGTGTCCAGAGGAAGGCCAAGGAAGTGATCAGAGGGATGAAGCACTTCCTCTGTGAGGACAGGCTGAGTGAGTTGGGGATGTTCAGCCTGGAGAAGAGAAGACCGGGGGAAATCTTATTGCAGCCTTCCAGTACTTAAGGGGGGCCTATAACAAAGATGGGGACAGTCTTTTTAGCAAGGCCTGTTGTGACAGGACAAGGGGTGATGGTTTTAAACTAAAAGAGGGGAGATTTAGACTAGATATAAAGAAGAAATATTTTATGCTGAGGGTGGTGAAACATTGGCATAGGTTACCCAGAGAGGTGGTAGATGTCCCATCCCTGGAAACATTCCAGGTCAGGTTGGATGGGGCTCTGAGCAACCTGAGCTAGTTGAAGATGTCCCTGCTCACTGCAGGGGGGCTGGACTATATGAATTTTGAAGGTCCCTTCCAACCCAAAGCATTCTATGATGCCATGACTCTATGATTTTATGATTCAAACCTTTTTCCTTCCGAAGCTTTCATACATAAAATGAGTTCTTCATACATTAAAATAGTTTAGGTCTCAGTTTCCTAAGGGAGCAGCTGCCTTTGCTTTGCTCCCCCTAATTGGTGGAGTTGTCATAAGCAAAACTTCTGCTTTCTCCATTGTCAGCCATGGGTGTCTCTTCTCTATGGGAAGTCCATCAGCCCTTTTGCCTTTCCCAAACATGCATCAATTCGGCGGACATGACATGCTCTTGCTGCCAAAAGCGATGAGGCAATGGCAAACTGATATCACACAAGGTCCCCATGCAACAGGGCAGCTGTGGAGGTCTTGGGCATTTCTACCCCTACATTATACTTGTATTTTCAAAGTGGTTTTTGGCGTCTGCTCCTGAAGAAATCCTGCAGTCAGTGATCTGCAATTAGGCACGGATAGTTAAACAAAGCTCATTTCATATCAGATCAACTCCCCTGAGTCCGTCCTGGCAGAACAGAGATTATGAAATCAAGATGCACTTTGACAACAGCAGGCACATACCCTCATTTAAGGGCAGTGCACAACATGCAGTCACTGTGATGAAAGTACGTCACTGGGGGAACTGCCAGGCTCACTACTGGAGTACTGCTTGCCTGTCAGAGGAGCCGACCATGTGTAGGTACCAGTGACAGCCTCTGCTGGGCCCAACCTGGCATTCATGTGACAAGCATTTGTTCCAGCTCTCCAGAGCTTCACAAGTTAGATTTGGGGAAAGACACTCCAGGAGCTTGCCAGCATCCTCTTGGACTTGTGACAGCAGGATTCCTTGTGACTGTCACTAGGCTTTCTTATTAACCAAGAGTTATTAACTACTACTTTTTATTCCTTTGAGAAGAACAGTATGTATTTTTTCTAACTGATACTGTTTTAAAACAATAAAGTGTACTCCAAACACCATACTGAATGATCTTCCTGAGTGGCTGCAGTGATTTTCCTGCAGCTAAGGTGGCCTGGGTGACCCCACTGTTCCACATGGCCAGAGAAACCTGGAGGCGCACATCTTTCTTGCTCCTCCTGTTGGCAACCACGTCTCTCAGTAAGACAAGAACACCCCTACGCTCCCAGGGAATCTGCTGCAGACCAACCCTGGCTCCTTCTTACCGAGGAACACAGGTCAGCATCCAATTGATCTGTTCTCAGTTCGGATGTCATGTTTCCCTAGGAAGGACTGGATGTGGATGAAGGAGAATGCTCTTTCTGTCAAGGGCAGCAAACCTCACCTGCAGGAGGAGAAGCCACCCGATGGCAGGACGTGGTGGAACGAGGCAAAGACAGACTTTGTTGCAATCCAGAAAACAGCAAACTCTGTTTTTCACTGACCTGGAACCAAGTTGGGATGCTGTTGTGGTTTAGGATTTCAGCTCCAGGGCAAGGGAGGCCGTTCCCCCCTTGTTTGGGTGCGAAAGGAGGTTGACTTTTAATAGTTTATCTCACTTCACCTCAACCAGTCTGCGAAGTCATTGGTGAAAAGATAGTAGGATGGCAGATTACAACTAGAAAAATCTAGCTTATGTTGGTCCTCCTTTATGTTCTGCCAAAATATTGGCAAATAGTCACTGACTCAAGCTCGGAAAGGCACCTTTTTTAAACACTCGGGACTTCTTAAGTTCCGCTGCCCCACCTTAAAACAGTTTTCTCACCAGTTTTGTTTTATTTCTTATACTATTAGCAGTTTCCATCAATGAGTATCACCTATCTTGCACATTTGAATTTAGTTTCAACACACCTTTGAGGGGAGTAAGTGGTGCTATTCTCACAGCACAAGTAAGAAAACTGAAGCACAACCAAAAATTTGGCCATTTCCTCCAGAGTCCTCACGTCTTTGGGCTGTGCCAAGCAGAACGACACACTGCCTGCCAGGAGTGTCGCTGGATTCACTACCTGCTGGCACTGGGAACTGCCTATCTTGTTCAGAGAGAGCATAAAAAGCATGTCTCCACTTCCATCAGTCTTCTAAAAGTTTTTGAAACTCTTCCAAACCAGATGACAGAACTGGATTTAGGTAAGAAACTCCTCAAGGGGAGAGGGAAAAGAAAGCCCAAGAAGTAGCATATTAAATTTTGTGGTTAAAGGAATTTAAATTTAGGCAAGCTTGACTGAAGCAGCCATGCACATGTCACCTTATCACCTAACTTCTTCCACAAAGTCTGTCTTTACAGTTATTTTTTTTAATATACCACTGAGCTGCAGAATTTTACAGTGTACTTGACTTCGAGGCACAGCAAACAAATTGAGTTTCAGCACCTTGAAAGTGAAGTCATGTTGATCCAATGATGTGTTAACTCAAAACGTGTAGCCTGCTGAAGGAGTCAATGGGGAACCTGTACTTTTTAAATTAGTTTTTTTCAGCTTATATAGATTGACAGTAGCAAAGTTCATCGGCCTTAGCACTGATGGTAAGCTCAGTGTACTTCACCAACAAATTGAATATTATTTTCAGAATCAGTGCTACAGTGGCAGGCTGAGCCCGAGGCATCCAGTCTCCTTCTCCTGTGCCCTACATTCATTCCCTCTTTTAATTAACTACAGAGATTTGGTAACACTGCAGATTTGTTTTTTGTTTATGCATTTCCATTGGTCATAAGCACTAACAAAATGACCCTTTAGGAAATAAAGAGAAAGGAACTGACAAATAAATACAATGCTGCCCCAGTTTAGAAAAAATGGTTCGATCAGAAAAAAAAATGGTTTGTTTTAAAATGACCGGTCGTGATGTATTCTTCCCACTTACGTTCGCACATCTCCTTGGTTGTGAACACTTTGGCAGGCTCTTCGTCCCTTTAAAAGCCGCGTGGGCACCAGGGGCTTGCGGGCTCGCACTTCTGGGGACTTGCACTTTCAGCTTGGCTCGGCCAGGGCTGGCACCAGGCTTGGCTCTGGCTTGTAGCTTTCTCTCGGCGTGCTTGGCTCCATCCTGTCTCCACCTCTTCCCCCACTTAGCTGAGATCTGTCTCGCCTCTTCGCTGACCAGCAACTCCAGACCTGCCTTCCTTGCTCTTTCACTGGTGCCTGGACCCTTGCGACTGCGGTTGCTACTTCCCCGCGCAGTACGGGACTGCATTCCCTGCCACCTCCGCCGTTTTCTGCCGCCGGCGGGTTCGCAGGAGCGGAGCTGATGATTGGATCAACACGACTTCACTTTCAAGGTGCTGAAACTCAATTCGTTTGCAGTGCCTCGAAGTCAAGTACACTGTAAAACTCTGCAGCTCAGTAGTATATAAAAAAATTAACAAACTGTAAAAACAGACTTTGTGGAAGAAGTTAGGTGATAAGGTGACGTGTATGGCTGCTTCAGGTTAATTGGAGAGAGGAAAGAACACGTCCAATGATTGGTACCTTGGCCGACTGGTGACAAATGCAAAACCAACTGTATTAAAATAGTCTGAACTTTTTATAAGTAAGGAAGCATCCAGACCATTCCATTCAGTCCCTTTATAACTCTGAATGACAATTACTGACCCCCGCTTAAATTGTTAATTGTCATTGTCAAAGCATCCCAAGCACTGGATGCTGCTTAATTCACGTGAACTGACAGCGATTCAATATCCAAATCCTTTTGAGAGATTTGAAAATCACTAGTTGCTCAAGAAATACAGACAATAAAAGAATCACCACATCCGTTCCATCCATCCCACCCTTGTGCCTTTGAAAAGTGTCTGTCGGGGCCCAAGAGTGAGAGACAGCAGTGAGATATCTTCCACTTTTTTTGAGTGCTGAATGAAGCATTTCCAGTCATAGAATCACAGAATCATCTGGTTGGAAGAGACCTTTAAGATCATCAAGTCCAACCATTCACCCTGCACTGCCAGGGTCCCTAGACCATGTCCCTCAGCACCACATCCACAAGGCTTTTAAACACCTCCAGGGATGGGGACTCCACCACCTCCCTGGGCAGCCTGTTTCAATTCTTGATGACCCTCTGTGTAAAGAAATTTTTCCCGATATCCAACCTAAATTTCCCCTGCCGCAACTTAAGGCCATTCCCTCTCATCCTGGCATTCATAATATGGGAGAAGAGACCGACCCCCACCTCCCTACAACCTCCTTTCAGGTAGTTGTAGAGAGCGATAAGGTCTCCCCTGAGCCTCCTCTTCTCCAGACTAAACGTTCCCAGTTCCCTCAGCTGCTCCTCATAAGACAAGTTCTCTAAACCCTTCACTAGTTTCATTGCCTTTCTCTAAACCTGCTCCAGCACCTCAACGTCCTTGTTGTAGTGAGGGGCCCAAAACTGGACACAGTGTTCAAGGTGTGGCCTCACCAGTACCAAGTACAGGGGGACAATCACTTCCCTGCTCCTGCTGGCCACACTATTGCTGATACAAGCCAGGATACCAGTCAATGCACCAAGAGGGAGCACGTTTACAGCAAGCACACTTCTAAATCACTGAACTCTCTACCACAGGGTACTGTGGAGATGAAAACATAAATGGCCTTGGAAAAATCTGTGTCACCCTATGTATGCTGTGTCCACAGCTGCCCATATGCTTAAACATCTGGAAGCAACTCTCATCTCCTGGTGATCGCAGGACAAGCACCACAGTGTACCAAGTCCTTATTCTCCCATCCTGCACACAAAACCTCAGACCTAACCAAGTGTGGAGCCTGAAATCTTCCTGTAGTAACATTCATATAAATAACTTCAGTTATTGGATGTATGTAAAAATATAGGCTTTAAGATACTGGAAGAAATACTTTGACTCAGATATAAGGGTAGAGAGAAAGATGGTCTGGGTAGTCACAGCCCTTCATTTTACCCTTGAAATTTGTCTTTCCGTGTTCAGCCCCATCCCTCTGAGACCAGCAGAAACTTGGGGGTATCTTCGTTTCTATAACAAGATAACCTACAGCAACATACAGTTGCATATTGTAAGAACATTTATGACAAACACAAAACCAAAAAAGCTTCAAAGTGTATTCCCCAACAAAGGGAATTTAGTTTTAGTTCCTCCTTAACCTAATTTTTTTTTCATGGACTAGAAGAGGGTCAGGTGTTGCATTTTTAGTTATTTTTAATTTTTTTTGTTGTTGTTGTTTTGACACAGATGTTTTATCATTCTCTCATTCATGGACCAAATGAGTCATCACACTAGAAGACCATACCAAAATTTATTTCCAGACAGAAATGGGTACAGGTGAGGAGTTTTTTTGGGTTTTATTGTTTTCCTGCTTTCCTCAGTAACCAAAGGCACAGCTAGCCTACAAGGTTTATCTGGGTTTCTCTTACTCACTAGACCTCTAGTTGTATATTGGTAGGTCTGCCTTTTTATCTTAGACACCCAGGAGATTAATCTTCCAAAATGTAAAATACATTGTTTGGATTTGTCTAGGGTATCTGTTACAAATTTAATAACCTCATGTTTGAAGGAAATAAGATTTAAAGATCTAAAGTATTTTGGGACCTCAAATGTAATAAAAAATTACTGAAATGCCTCTCCTATCCCTTTCACTGGATGCGAATCGAAGGGTTTTGTCCAGCCTTCTGCTGCAAGACATTCCTTGGTGCAACACAATCTTCTGATGAAATACAGCTTTTCCTTTGAAAAAGAAGTTGCAATGACACCGGTGGGGAATAATCACGAAAGATGGATCTTAATTTAAATGTAAACAACAGAAGAACTTATATTATACTTACACCTATTTAGAGGAAGAGTGAAACCCTATTTGTAAAACCCAGATCAAGCTTATCAGGTCAAGATGGAGCAGCTCTTTCAAACACTTTGTCTTCCAGACAGAATCACAGGGTGGCGGGAGGAAACATCTCACAGTGTGACTACAGAACTAATTAATTGTCTGTTCCAAGTCCTTGTTTATTACATTATTCATTCTCAATACACTATATTTGTAAGGTTGATTAGTGTACCGTTTGCCTGGGCCACAAACAGGCATAAAGAAGACTACCTCCTGATTAAAATCTTATTTCTTTTAAGCAGAGAGTAGGAAACCACTATTCTTTCTGGACATGCAGACATCAGTCATTAGATATAGAGAGCCTGGCTGGATCTGAAGTTATTTAAATGAATCACTAAGCTAAAATATAATTCAGCCAAGCTGCAAACACTCATAGAATCACAGAATCATTGTGGTTGGAAGAGACCTTTAACATCATGAAGTCCAGCCATTAACCCAGCACTGCCAGGTCACCACTAAGCCATGTCCCTCAGCACCACATCTATAGGTCTTAAATAACTCTGGGGCGGTGATTCCACCGCTTCCCTGCGCAGCCTGTTCCAGTGCTTTACAATCATTTCTGTAAAGAAATTTTTCCTAACGTCCAACCTAAACCTCCCCTGGCACAACTTGAGGCCATTTCCTCCCATCCTACTCAATTTTGTACCTTCCACAACACTGTTTCTTGTTAGGGTGGAGTGTCAGAATTAATCATGAGCTCAGAAGCAAGTTTCTAATTCTTATCATGACAAAACTATGACTAATACTGGAATTCATCCGGATAAAGGTGGATGCTTCCTTTGGAGCTAGACACCCCAGAGGCTTCTGCAGTTCGTCAGTAAACTCTTCAATAGAATCGAAAGCGTCCCACGCGAAGGAGTTGCAGCCTAAGCAGGCTTACTTGTTTCCACAGAATACAAAGGAACTAAGAGGGCTCAGTACAGACATAAACATACACGCTTTAGACACCTAAGTTAGATGAGCTGAATTTCACAATCACGGCTCACATCACAGTTGCAAAGGGCTGAGGTTACAGGGAATCTGCCGTTTCTATAAAACCTACAACGAACATTACTAAAAAACATCAGAGTCCAGGAAATTTACTTTAATTCTGTCATAATTACTAACCACGTGTCCTTATGTTTACCCATTCATTACTTTGTAGCTCCATTTCTGCACTGCTCCAACTTTTACAAGCCATTTGGTTTTCTCCCTCCCTTAACCACGCACTGTTGTTTCTTTGGTGACGTTTTTGAGCGCTGTGTGACGGGTGCCATTAAATTCAGCTGGGCCCACTGTCATCCTTTAGCCAAACAGCACAACCACTACCCTGTTGGTTTAATCTGTTTTCACAAATCACTCCCTGCCGGCCTCTTCTCAGAATTTCTTCCAACTTGTCAATGTTCTTGCTACTACAGCAGTGTGGAGTTGTCGGCGGCATCCAAACTCAGATTGCACCAGGTGGTCTTTATAGCTCTCTCAAGAAATCATCTGCTATACACAACTCTTTTTTTTCTCCCCATGTGACATGTGGCTGATGCGTGTAAGATCAAGCCAACTCTTCGCTGCTTTTACAATAATGGAGTGTGCCATAGCAATTACACCTACTCTTATGTGCCATCTGGACAAGTTCTGTCAGTGAAAAATAAATTGCAGATGAAACGCCGTTACTTTTTAAATAACTGTTTTCTGTACATGTTAAGGGTAAATGTCTTAATAAACTCCAAATGCACACTCAGTCCTATGGTTGTTAACGAACTGATATTTAAATGAAAAAATACTAAGACTTAAACTTGAAGTGCTTCAGAAAAATGCCTGTGACATCTCTCCAGAGTTGCTCAGCCTGGAACTCATGGCTGCTCCTCCTGTTTTTCATATGCTTGAATTAGAACCACCATATCAAAAATGTCTGTCTACCTCAGCATCAGAATATGTTATGCGCCAGTCCTAAAACACACACGTACTCATGCTCATCGCCATCTTTACTTTTGCAGTACAAATTAAGGGCAGTCTTTGTCAACAACTCATGTGCGAAACACTTCGAGGTTTTCTGTCATGAAAAAAGACCCATCTGTCATTATCGTATGCATAAACTAGTAAAAATAGGAAAACGCTGTATATATCCACATAATAAATGAAAACAGTCTTTAGGGGAAATGCAAAAATAATATATTTCCTTAGAGATTCCAAAGCATTTGTCCAACATTAATTAAATCTGAGTCTCCCTGTGGGCAAGCTGTATTTGCAGAGGATTTTACAAAATGATAATCCAAGGTATAAACCAAGGCAAATCACTCAGTGGCAAATACAGAGAATTTAGGAATCCAGGTGCTGAATCTACTCTTGTAACCCTCCTTTAGCTGTCAACAAGAGAAAGCCTGATAAACCCGTAGACTCATAGAGTAATTTAAATTGGAAGGGACCTCTGGTCATCACCGGAACCAACTCCCCTGCTCAAAATGGGCAAACTTAGATCAGGCTGCGCAAGGTCTCCTCCAGGCAAGTTTTGAATATCATCAAGAACAGAGACTCCACAACCTCCTTGGTCAATCTGTTCCAGTGGTTGACTGCTCTCATGGTGACTTTTCCCCCCTTTACAACTGACTGGAATTCTCCTTTTTTTTTTTTTTTTTTAATTGTTAATCTTGTCTACTGCCACTTTTCCTTCCACTGTGCATTGTCAAAAGACGACTGTCTTTTCTATATCCTCTATTCAGGTAGGTGTAGACAGCCACAAAATCTACCCTCCCTTTTTCTCTTCTGAAGACCAACCAAACCCAGATCCCTCAAACTCTCCTCATGTCACCCACTCCAGCACCATGACCATCTTTCTTGTTCACCATGGACTTTTACTGTAGAATGCTAATGTCTGTCTTGTATTGGGGAGCCAAAACCGAACACAGGACCGCTCCTTTTGGTCTTGCAAGTACAGCTCAGGATGTAGTTGGCCACTTTCATCACAAGGGCACACTGAGTCAGCCTATTCGACCTCCACCACATGAGATTCCCATCAGGCCATTTTTCCAGCTTGTTGAGATCCTGAACAGCAGCTCTGTTCTTCAGTGTATCCACCGCTTCTCCCAATTGGAGCCATGTACAGCATTGCTGAAGGGGCACTTTGTCCCACCATCCATTCTCTTAGGTTAAACGTTATTAGCTCCAATATTGACTCCTGACAAGAAGATACTAGTAACCAGTCACTTAGATATACTATTCATCGCTGATATGCTCGCTCCTATTAATGGGAAACCTGAAGTTTTGGCTAAGCTTTGGCTCTCCAATCTCTCTCTACCTGGGCAATGTCTCAAAGCAGAGGGTTGAAATGCTGCTTCGTTTTTCTCATTATCATAAATCGCACCACCCCACGGTTGCTGTAGCCAAGGCTGTGAGCAACTTTCACATGCCTAACCAGTCCTTCTGTATTTTTAATTAGCAGATATAACAGAGTGCCTTCAATCTCCAACTTGATCACCTTTGGAAGAGCTATTCCTCAATCTCTTGGGGAGGATTTAAGGCCTTTCTCACTAGGTTAACAAGCCTGTTGGTAAAGACGCTCTTGCCTCACTTTGTCAGATGGATCCTGCCTCTGCAGCAGCCTTCAATACCCAGGTCTCTTAGTTACAGAGGCCAAAACTCCAATGCCAGACTGCAACACCAGCTGCACAAACAGGTGTTCACCCACAGGAGACATACGCTTCTACCTAAGCCTTTCCCCATCTCTGGGCCAACTGCAGAGAACACAACCCCATCCTCTCCACCTTCACCCAGAGCCCTGTGCACACAGCCAGTACTTTCAAGTACAACTCAGATAAATATAGGTATGTGTGTGCAAAAATTTTAAATTCTTTCTGAATTTTAGCTGTGCATCTTTTAGCATCAGAAATACAGTGTAAATGTTTTTTTGTTTTTTAGAAATACCAGCTTCATTCTAATTCTTCAATTATTTGGTGTGAGAAATGGCTACGCAGAGGTTTCTCAGTTTGTCCTGGGCAGATTGGCTCAAGGATGGTATAGTCAAAGGTTTTACTGCTAGTTGATGAAAGCACACAGTGCGTTGTCACTGTGCCTACCTGAGTTATACTAAGCTACAATCAGTTCCTCTTTTTTTCTGTCACTGTCCATACCTCATTAATCACCCACACAACAAGTTCTTGACTAATGTTCAGAGGGTAGACACAGAAAATGTCATTGAGTTGAAAACTATGTTCATCATTACAGAGCTCTAGACAGTAACAGCCTACGGGAACTGCACAGCTGACAAAACAATTCAATGGATGCTACCAAATTTTTGTCTGCAAGGGAGACTTTTCCAAGAACCTTCAGATTATTTTTACCTAGAGTTCAAGAGTTATGGAAGAGTTAGCCATATTTCTTAAGTACAACTGCACAGATTCAAACTGTCTGGTTACCTCTAGATATTACTATATTTCAAGCACTTGAAATGTGAAGAGGATTTTATATCAAATATACTAACATGACTGTTCTGGGGCCTGACTTCATTTAACTGCTGTTGATATTTTCCCCACCTCTTATTCTTTCTATCAGCTGTAATATCTACTTACTGCTTGTTAAAGTCTCATTCCAGAAGAGATCTAGAGGTACTCACCTACCAAGGGAAAATACATGTATTTCTTGCCACACTGAACCTTGTTCTTTTCTCAGAGGTTATTGTGCTACAACAAAAATACCACCTGGCACTATGTTTTCATTATACATTTTATTGCTACTCACTCATTAAGTTCCCATTAAAAGAATTTTAAACATTAATATTTTATAGAAAAATACACCGTTGACATTACTGCAAATAATAATAGCTTTTAATACTGGCACTCAGGAGAATATCTGAATTTAACCATCAGGTTAAATTATACAACAACATAACATTTATAAAACAGCAATATAAAAGCCTTCCTTTTCTCCCCCTCCCACTCTGAGCATTAGGACATACAGTTCTGGTTAGCATGCATACTGGCACTCAGAAACCAAGGTAATGAAGGAAGAAGTGGGAGCATGAATAAGGAAAGAGAAAATGCCTGTTTGGTGGGGGAAGAATGACATTCTATACTTGGTTTCATTTTTTAATTCAATACAATAACCACGTTGACGAAAGAATTATACTTTGAATTTACAGTAGAACAAAACACGAAATAGCTTGAAGTGCTGTGTTGATTTTCTTTTTCTCCTGAAAATTCAGTGGTTTATTATTTCTAAAGACGTGCAACAGAATAGAAACGTGCAGCACAGGATATTACAACGGCTGCTTAGTACATTATTAACTACAGAAAAATTGCCCATGGAATTGTGCCTCATTTGGAATGATGATTTAAAAAGAAATCATGACTACATCAGCTGAAAGATTTATTGTATTAAGTATCTTTCTGGTAGGCTTGCTGGCACATTTGTCAGAGATTTGTGGTCTAATGTAGACAGAAATCTGTATCTTCATTCAGAATGTTTTATTTACTCGCTGACTTGCTGTAAAACATTTGACATGTCAATTAATGTCCATGACTGCTTTCTTTCCATCCTTCGCTAGTGAGGAACACAAAGGAAGAAATGCTTCCTCTAGAGGAAGGACCTAAAATGACGAGATGGACCCCTATCCTAGCTGCAAACTGTATGATCTGTTATAATATAAATCAGCAATATAGTTATCATTATCATTGGATAGTTCTCATTAGGGCTAATCAGAGATATTGTAATAGAGCTAGTCTAAAAGAAAAACACAGTCTATTTCCACCTCTACTCTGTTTTCTAATAAAATTGGTAACAGTACTCAGTGTCAGGATCCCAAGTTTGCTGCTTCAGAACAAACTCTTTTTCCTTATTTATACAATTTCCATTATAAACAGGCAATACTGTAAAAATAACCGAGTTATTGCAAAGAAAATTGTAAAATTTGCCTTTATGAAAAATATTTTTCAATTTTTAGTTTCCTGGTTGAAAGTGGTCAAATTCTAAAAATCTTGAAAACTTACATACAAGTTTCCAACCTTTATGCATCTCTAGCTACACGGTTGGTCAGATCAAAGTTTTCCACTGCTGGTTACATCCCTGCATCTGCAAAGAAGCCATTTCTCATTCCATTTTTAAGAAATACTGTAGCACCTTATAACACAGCAAGAGATCTCTTGGAGGTCAGCGCTGGCCATATTAAATAAACATACAACATTATGTAGTGACTGTGTGATAGAGAAAACTGCAGACATTACTTTTCTGCCTTCCTTTATATTTGTTATTCTGAGTTGTGTCTTGCTGAAGTCTCATCCCTACAGCCCTCAGTCAAAAGCATCTTGATATACATGAAAGCTCAGTTGAGTCTTAGCAGTTAAGTAAAAGGAAAAGAGAGGGGGAAACGACAGCAACGGATGCTCAAGGAAACGGTCACTCGGGAGTCTCACCCTCACCGGGAGCTTGGATGTGACACTATGAATCAAAGCCCCATGAGAAAACTCTGACATTGCCGATGCTTTCTAGGGCTGTTGCTCCAGCGAGCTGCTGGGGAAGTGTCCAGCCCAAACTCACTTCCCAGAGGCGCAGTGTGGGAGCCCGGGCAAAGCAGCAGTGCCATTCATGTCACTGAGGCCAATAGGTTTTTCCCCCCTTATTCTTAAATGAGCAGCACTACAAAGGCAGGGAAAGGGAAACCGGCTCCTGCAACCCAAGTAATGATAATCAAGGAATCTCCAAGCCCTCCTCAGACACGGGCAGTACAGCAGGGATCACCTGTTTGGCTGGATGACGCAGTAGGTGCTCCCTAAGCAGTACTAAAGGAAAGCCAGGTTACCTGACAGCTTGCCCGGTTGTGGCCTCTGGCCAGGACTGGAACCCGCACAAGTGTTTCAGAGGAAGCGGAGGAAGTGGTGGTAGGAGGAGCAAGGGAATGCCATTAGCATGATTCTCTCCCATCATAACACAGTATGACCTTTAGGTAGCACTTTTCTAATCTTCCAAGGGCCTTAACGACATTGACTACTCAGACATAACCACCTTTAAATTTGGCTGCTTGTAGCTAGCTATCATGGTAAACACGTTGAAATAGCTCTGCACCGATAGCCTCAGCTTTGCTCCATACAGGAACTGTTACCGCCAAAACAACGCTGACTCCACATAACCCACATTTACTCTAACTGGATAAAAGAGGGAAACAATTTCAATGAGTAGTACAGGAAAGACAACAGCAGAAATTCACTAAAGAAATGTGGTTGCCTGGGTTTTTCTTTTTTCCTCGTACATCCTTGACCACTGCCTTTAAATGTGCCATTTGTTGACATAAAAAATTACTTACTACATTCAGTATATTGCTTTTTCAAAGGGGAATGGTAATTCATCAAATACTACAGTATCTGAATTGACCCAACTAATGCATGAAATACTCAATGCTCAACAGAAGACAGCAAGTGCAAGTCTTATACGCTTCTCTCAGGTCCAGCTGATATCGTGACATTTGCTGATCTCCGTATATCCTTCTAACAAGCAATTATTTTTCCTTATCCGTTTATCTCCAAAGCTGAGACACACATATGTTTACCCATCTATCTACATGTATTTTTATATCTGCATTTTATGTATATATAGTCCCTCTCAGTAAAGGAAGAAGTAAAATATTTTAACAAATCAGTAAGCTATAGTATAAATTCCATGCTTCATATCATATCGAATACGTAAACAAGAAATTTAACCCTGAAGTTAAGAATGCTTCTATTACATTATCTGGATTTTTTTGAACATACATAAAAAATACCAGATCCTTAACTTGATTTTCCTGTCACAAAGCTACTTGCTTTAGGCTCCTTTTAGAAACTAGGATACTTAAAGTATTTGTTACTTCTGTCTCTGGATTGTGACGATATTGTGGAGAGATATTCTCTGTTTAGAAAAGACAGTTTCTTCCACATGTCACCAAAATATTTATGATCGCTATATGTTTTTTATCAGAAAGGAGAAAATAGTAGTTTTGAAATTGGGCTGAAATTTGACCCTGAACTTTATTTAGGGTATTGAGAATTTAAGTAAAGGAAAAAAAAGCAGACAGTACACAAACCAGACAACATAATTTGCATAATTGTGGGACAGCACCAAAGAACTTCTATTTAAAAGAGTATTACGCATTCACTCAGCATTGCACTTAAAATCTCTGGTGGAACTGGAAATAAATATCAAGAGTCAGGAGTGGAGGAGAACAGAAGAAAGGGAAAGATGTTAACTCTTTTTTGCTGAAGCCTGATGACTGATTTCAGGTTGTGTCTCTAATATACAGAAAACATTTGTACCTGAATATCAGTTTCTATATTAATCTATATTAATCTGGACTTGGCCTTGTAATAGTTAAACAAATGGCATATTGTTTAAATGTTCACTCACCCTTCCAAAACCGTTACGTTTTCTCACACAGCATGATGAAAAAGCAACATCAAAATCTTATTATTGCTTATTATTTTACCTTCTACTACATTTGGAGTTTTTACTTGTACTAGATGAGCTCTTACACCCCAAGTATTAGATGTGTTTCAATGATTTTGATATACCAGTGAGAACTTGTTTTCATAGCTGGGAGCTTCCAGGTTTAATAAATATTTCTAAAGCACTTTGACTTGTTTAATGAAGCACTACTAAAGTCAAATAAAATATCATCTTATTAATAAACTGCCTCTGCTGGAGACAGGTGCATCAGCTCCCAGGAGAAAGAAAACCAGTAGTCACTAAGTAAAAATAACAGAGGAAAAGTTAAACTCAAGCAGGTGTTAGCAGTTTGGACAGCACCAAACAAAATCTGTTTCACTTTTTTGTTTCCATTCCCACTTCCAACTTGAATCTCTTTTTCACACTGAGGCGGTGGAACATAACATTTGAGATGCTGGACAGCTTGTCGCTATTATTCTTAGAATTTGGCAAACAAGACTTATTTGCCACAGAAAATGAGGACAAACCATTCCTCCACTACATCTTTCAAAAATCAGCACTGAACTGACCTATTAGGACATTCCTCACATGCCAGTGTTCTGTGGAAAAAACGTGTGACACATTTAGGGCAGAACTATCTCTCCATTTCACGTATAGGCTGCCTATCACTGTGACACATCAGTTTTGACTAGGACATCCCATCATTATGACGGAAGAAACAAGTTTTAACACAAGCATTGTCCCAATACTTTATTTTTAAAAATGCAATTTTCAAACATAGCATTTGAAGTATTGATGATGGAGAGTATAAAGTAGAAGAGTAGTATGCAGAAAATAATTTCTTACACCATTGTTGGCTAAAAATTCCATCCCACTTTGTGAATATAAGCTATTGCTAAATGCAGCATACAGGTGATGCATTAATTAGGTTATGGACACATAAATCTGGAAAAAAAAATTAAAACCCCTCTATACACTCAGTTACTCAGAGAAGCCTAAGGGAGGAAGGAGAACACCACTGAGCTGAAACAATTCCCCACTATATCCCTTAACACAAGAAATTTATTCTTCAACTGGTTTAATCAAAATGTCCTATCACTTCCCTGAAGAGTTCTCTCTTGCTGCTTCAGCAGAATTTCCATTCTCCCTTTGCCCTTCAACATGATGCTGCCTCACAAGAGACCGTGGCCACTTCAATACTTTATCACCATCAAAATCCTTGGAAAGTCTGTTTCTCGGACATCTGAAGGTTTTCCTGCCTGCTAGATTAGAAAATGATTCAGCACTATAATTCTCAAATATATTTTAATCGCACTGAGAGCACAGACCCCACGTGAGTAGCTCCTTCTCTGAAGAGTAAGGCCCTATTGAATTAAATAAAACTTAACAGGTACATAAAGATTTGCAGGACTAAGCTGTTAATCTTTTCAAGAAACTTCTGGAGTTTTAACATGTAAGTAAGTACAAACAAAACAGACATTAAAGTCAACCTACTACATTAAAAAAAGGAAGTCAACAACAGCATAACCATCAGGACGGCATACAAAGGCAGCAAATAGTTTCCACCTGTGTGGAGCTACTACAGTAAAGAGTGAGGTGAAAGAAGTTTATGTAAATTGTGAAAGGGCGCTCTAAGATTTTTATTCAACATGACTGTATGTCGATGAGTATCTGCTATAAATACCAAATTTGTGACTCATTTTCCCAAACACCCATGTGAAAACTTGTATGAACTTGCAACTAATAGTTTATGTATTTCATCTAAGCAACACACAGAAAATCCAGCTTTAACTCATTTATTACAAAGTATATTAAAAGTTCAGAAAGAATTAGGTAACTTGCTAATTATCTGCTCGGAAAAAAATGTTCTAAAATGAGACAGTTTTGAATGCTGGAGGTGCAAAGGTGAGAGTCCACACTTACACTTGCCCCTCTCCCCCTCCCACTCAAATTAATCCACCTGGGACACCCTTCAAAGAAGGCAGAGCAGGAAAGGCAGAGACTTCAGTGAGCTGCTTCCAAACTACCGTTCATAAAAAAACATAGCAAGGGTTAACAATTTTTCTTAAGAGACTTGAATCTCACTTTCACTGTTCTTTCTAAACTTTTGTTTAATTACCTGTGAATAGCAATAAAGAAAAAATACTTGCACTGGCTATGGGTCACAGAGGTTTTTTTTCAGATGGGGAAGCACTGGAAATGCTCTCCGTGGATGAGTTCAGTTAAAACAAATTGCAAGAGTTTGCCTATTCCCATCAAGAACAGCACTTTGGAAGGGATGCCTTTAAAGCTGCCCCCACGCAGGGGCTGTGAGAGGGCAAACAGACTGGTTCTGGTTGAAGAACAACAGTTCCACTGGAAAAAAGTTCAATCTCGTTTCCTCACACTAATCTTTTGAAAGGATTTTTTTTTCCCCCTCTTTAAGTAATTTTCCCTTTTCAAGTACTTCCACTAACAAATAAAAACCACTGGCTTCTTAAATGAAACCTACTGATCACGTTTTACAGAGATACAGTTTGTGAAAAGAAATTACAAGTTCTTTCTGCTACTGTATTTTGGTCAAAAATTTCAGGGAGCAATATTCTAACGATTATAACTGCTTGATTAGCATCTCTGAGAATACCCATTTTTCATGTTGCTAATGTTCTAAAATATAGCGGGTACTGGAGGCTGCAGATGTTTCTCTCTAAAATGCAAAAGGTCCATAAAATCGGTTTGTAAATAACAAGAAAGAAATGAACCATTAAGAAACATACTGGTGTGGAAGGACTGCAGTGTTACGCCCAGCCCCCAGCCTGGCAGGGCTTCCCTGTTCCCTTCCAGCATCCTTTTCCCCAGCTGCCTTGGGGTTCCCAGCACTACTGGGGCCTGCCATCCAGCTCTACTGGTCATGTGGATCAGAAACCATTAGGAGAAGGCTTGTGTCAGAAGACCCCTCTGACATACAGGCAAACCCCCACATGGAGGTTGGGGAGAAAAGATCAGCAAGATCCTGACCCCTTGACTCCTTGTGCACCAGTGACTGCTGGTCTGATCACAGTGCCTGTTCTCTTACTATCAAGTAGAATTAATACTGATTCTTGACACAGATTTTTTTTTAAGCGTAGGTAGTCTGGTCCATAATTACTGCATCTTTTGGCCATGGCTTTTACAAAATTCAGAGTGTAAACCTATTATTCCATATTCCTCACACTAAAATGTTATGCCTTGAATTTGTGTGAGATAAAGAAATTACTGTAACTTATTTTAACTGTACGAATTTCTTTAAATGGAAAATACAGTGGAAGAAGTCCAATGTAATGTAGGTCCTATCAGCATCTGACAGTTCTACATTAAAGAATATTGCAATATTCAGACGTTCAGTCTTTGCAGCTATTCAATAAAAGGTATAAAAAGCTATTCAATAAATGGTGGCCATGCCAATTGTTACTGCTTTTACTTCAGTATGAATATTTCCTGCCCTAGCTCTAGGACCCTACATGAATATATTGTGTTGGAGTAAAAAAAGAAAAATAATAATTGTAGTGAGATATCAGACCAGGACACAGGGTCCTTTTTTTCCTCCCTGAGCAGTCTATGAGATCACTGTGGCACTATAGCTGTAAAAGAAGGCTCTTATTTAAATGAACAAACACATCAGTATCAGGAAATTCCACAGAATTAATGTGCAGTTCACAGCGGACTAGAAACCTCATTTTTGGATTCTTCACAGGAATTGTAAATTTCTGTATGTGAAAAGTATCTTAGAACTTCTATCCCTCTTGCTTTTTTTCCCTTGGTTTAGGGTATTCCAACATAAAATAAAACCCTGAAAAATGGTATAATTAGATCCCTTCATTAAGATCTGGAAAAGAAACACTCAAGACGATGACAGTTACAAGATAGTGATGCAGAGTTAGTCACAGGGGATTCCTGCATTTTCCAGTGTCCAACTGAAAATTAACCATTAACAAGCCACTATGTAACATTAGAAGCTGCCATCTAGACAATTAACCACAAAAACAGAATGGCATCGAAACTTAAAATGCTTATAAATTTTATAAATGTTACATTATATTGTTATATATTATATATATTTTTTTAAGCAAATATCATGTTCTTTTCACTCAAAAATTAAAGTTCCTGCAAGGTCTTAGATTTTTCTTAGTACCACATCCATCAGCAAATGTAATCAACCTTAATAAAATCAAAGTGTGTCTTTACATTATTATTGAGAGTAGTGCAAGTACTCTAGCACACTAGTGCAGTGTTCTCCTGTATTTCAAGGCTTTTCTTGTTTTGATAGGGATCATCACCTGTCGCTGAACCACCTAACCTGCTGCAATGTGACCAGCCCATGGGAAATCAAGCTGCTCTGGTTCTGCTGCCCACAGACCTTCCTCAGTTACTTGAGAAACAGAAACTAAAACTTTTTTTTTTTTTTTTACACTTGAAAGCTCAAGCATACACAAGTTTTTCAGAGCATCAGAGGACAAAAAGACCCACTTCTCAGCATTTGTCACAGGATAAAAGGCAATAGCTAGGGTACCCATTACAGCCTCCCACACAGGCACAATACCCAGCTGCCCTCCAACCTAGATACAGCCAAATGCATACACAAATGTCTGTGCCAAGCAGGGAGGCTGGTGGGGCAGCCTCTCCTGAGGCTCACACGCACTATGCCTTGCAAAAACAACAGTAAGGATGAAAGGCCTTCATCTTTCTTTGTTACTTCAGTGAGTGGTTTAGGTAGTTTTTTTAGTTGGGGGGTGGTGTGGTATTATTATTATTATAAGTAATGTAATAACCCTTATGCAAAATATTGTTGGAGTATTCTTACTTCGGTACCTAGTGCCATTGTTCAGTAACGCCCTCTCCTCCAGCTTGCTAGAGAAGAAGGATAAGAGAGTCTTGTCCTGCATCGAGTATCATTTCACTCTTTTCTTCCTACCCTACAGATGGACAATTTGGAGGAGTGTTATTACCCATACTAGAGAGCTGCACCGCCTGCGCATCTAAACAAGACCTTCATATTAAGGCTTGCTAATCCTCTACCGACCTGCCCACAACACAATACAAACACAGCTGGCACAGAACCAGTAACTTTTTGGAAGTTGCCATTTCTATGAAAAAGGGAACTTTCAACCCTATGGTGGAACTTGTATCTTCTCAGCCATAACAGCACATATACACAGCAAAGCTGGAAGAAACACATAGAGAGAAAGACACTGCAGACTGTGTCCCCCCAGGCCCCAGCTATTTGAAAACTTATTTCAGAGATTGTGGGGGGGAAAAAAAAATCGTGTCAAATACATTGGAGTGTTAAAGGAATAATTCACTGTACCCCTAATTTGTACACTCAAGAAATTCCTACTGCAGGTAAGCAGCAATTTTACTTGCTGCCAAAGTATATTTTTCTGTAAGTGATTCTTGTAAATGTCCAGAGCTTTTTCAAGTTGACTGTACTTAAGTTCTCTTCATGCATGTCGTAGGAAAGAAGGAAGGAAGGAAGGAGTAGCCTTAAGGAGAGCTGCAGCCAGTACACTTCTAATGGTAGAATTTCTGAAGGCAGCTGTTGATCAGAGGAAGAGGAAGTAAGAGGTCATAATATCAGATTCCAGTATTTTGTCCTTTTAAAATTATTATTATTTAGAATCACTTAAAGAAATTTTCACTATTTCCTCAGAGGAGACAGATCTGCTAGCAGATGAGACAAGATGAGGAACAACAGTTCCTCAGTGTCTCTTGACTTCAGCTTTTCATTTCTAACACTGGATTCTGTTTGTAGGGATTGTAGGGATCTGACAATTGTAGGGATAATATTACTTTTAAGGGTTGCTATTCCTGCTTTCTAAAGAACCCACATTTTTGAAGCTATAATGTAGTTCATTTACCACTAGTAATAACAGAACCTGATCACACTCCCAAATCTTATATGAAAATTATGACATTTATTCCTGTAATTAACGGTGGACACAGAAAAGTAGACGTAAGCATTTGCAGAAGCAAAATCGTGTTCAAATAAATAGGCCAGACAATAGGCTATAAAAATAAAAAAAGCAACAAAGACGACTCTAAAGATATACAAATACACAAGTATTTGTACCAAGTTAGTGCTGCAGAGTCACACTCCCACCGTGAGCCCTGATCCCCTCACTCTTATCCCACCTACACTTTTGGTAATTCTGCACCTTGGGTAGATTATGCAATGGTTTGTCCCTTCACTATCTTTTTTGATGCTTCATCACAAGTTTTACTCACACAAGGCTAAAAATTAATTCTTTTCCCCTGGTAAACCAGAATATTTTCATCACTGCCACAGCCACTAAAAATCTATTGGGTTTTGGTTTCTTTTAAGAAAAACATCACCTGGGTTGGTAACACTGCTACCATCTTTGACTCTTCCTTCTTCTCTACCCCTCTCATCCAGCATTCCTCAAATCCTGATGATCATTTTTTATACCATCTCAAAAGGTACATTTCCACTGCAAATATGAATGTCACTTCTACTTGCAACAAAGCCCATCTAGCTTTAAACTAGCCAGGACTGATAACTGACCTCTGACATCCTTCATTATTTTCTTTGTGTAAGTAAAAACACATACACAGAACCTGCACTCATACTATAATGACTTCAATACATTCACATCAGGACACTACACATTCAAAGTTTCTCACTGGTCATACCGTGTTGTCTGTCTTTGGGAAGAACCATCTAAGCCACATAAAAGTTGAAGTTGCGAATTGTGAGAATTTCCATACTCTTTAGTTGCTAACTATTTGCAAGTCCCAGGAAGGCAGGTAACAATGCCAAATATGCAATATTATTTTTTTTTTCTAAATGTGAATAGGCAGTGAGGGAATTATATTTTTATTGTATTCAACCTTGCCAAAAGTGAGTGAATGTTACCCAATGCAGATGGAAAAGCATTTTCTTCTGTTTAAAGTGCTGGGTTACTATCCACTCCAGACAACAGACTGCATGGAAGGGAGGAGGCATATTCCCAGACTTAAGCAGTATTCACCATTTTAGTTCTAGTGTTAATTACTGCATAACCTCATCTCAAATCTGTGACATTAATGACAAAACTCTCACAAGCTCAACCGACCATGTGTCAAACAGATGTGGAAATAGATTAACACTCTTTCCATCTTACTCAATGCATCTTTAAGATGCTTGATGCCCCTTGGCATATTTAAAAACAAAGCCCCTTGTTTTACAGTGAATGAGATTGTGTACATAAACATGTGTTGTACAAGAACTACTGACTGTGATACTCCAGGTTTTCTCCTTTTGTCTTATAAATCACTGCGAACAGAGGGAAATAAATTCTCTTTATTCTAAGAGCTTTTTTTTGTCTGTGTACAACAGATGTTGTTTCCACAAATTAGCTTATAATTTCTTTCATAACTCAGTCAGAACAACCCTTCGATTCATAGTTGGGGAATAAATTCAGTGCTGCACATAATTCTTGTAATTATGTCACAAAAACTGCACTTTGCTAGGTGAAAACCTAGGCTATCAATCATTCGGTTTGGTGTATGGACAACTTTATCTTCTGCTACACCAGCTGTGCGCGGCCCCGCCACACGTCCTAAGGATTCATCGGGTTTCCGCATTCTGAAGTGTAAATGATTACTGTGGTAGGTAGGAGATAGGCAGGCAGCAAGCAGGCCACCTCCAGAGTGTGGAACTGCAATATATGAAGTCATTAAGAATGCCACGCACACCAGCTCCTCCGCCCTCCCCATACCAATTTACAAACTGAGCAATGTTTTCCAGTCATCAAAGTGCATTTAGCAGCAATAAAGGAAATAAAGTTCCTTCCCAAAAACAAACAAAAAAACCTCAAAACTTTGTTAGTTCAAAATAGAAGATTAAATAATAAAACTATTTGAGAAGGTCAGATGAGCAGGTTGGATACCTGGTGAATCCTGAGCTTCGAGGTTCAGCACAAAAGCTGCAAATGTCACACAATAAAATAAAAATTGGCATACAGTGAGCAGTTAATATGGCCAGTTACACTACTCAAGATACTGTTCGTGCAGTTGTAGCACTAGGAACAAAGTTATTTTAAATAGCCTTTTTTTTTTTTTTTTTACAAATATGATTTATTTGTTAAATGAAAAATCAATTTTCACTTTTATTTAAAAGGCATTACATGATCAGCCACTAAAGCTGAAGTTGCTGACATATTACCAGGTGCAGAATAGACAACACATTGAAGTTTCTCCAGGAGGTCACATACCAGAGCCCGAAGGCAAGTGAAACTCCAGGGGTTACTGAATGGGTTTTAAAGAAACTGATTAGCCAGCCCTGCTTCCCCCATGAAATAGGCTTACCGCACGCCTTTAGTAATCCCTCTGGAATAATTATGCAGTCTCAGGATACACTTAATGCATCTTTCATACAAAAAAGCTGCAGGGATAAATGGATTAGAAATTCTGAGAGAACAGGTATTTCAGAGGAAGTAGCACAATAAAGTCAACCATAAAATGTTAGGGTTGTCCCTCCCTTCCCTCATTGTTGCTGTTGTTGTTTTGGGTTTTTTTTAATGGGGAATGGGGTGACAAAGCAGTTTGCCCAAGTTCTGAATTCTCGCAAATATATGACTGTCTGAAATATTTTCTTCCCCACCCTCCCTTTTTTTTCCAAAATATGTTTCCCCACATTTCTTCTCTCTCTTCACTCCAGGCAGAGGGAGGCGATCCTTCCCCTCTATCCAGTACTGGTGAGACACACCTGGAGTGTTGTATTTAGTCCTGGGCTCTGCAGTATGAGAGAGAGATGGGCACACTGCGGCAAGTGCAGAGCAGCACCACAGAGATGACGCAGGGTCTGAAGCATCCGTTGTACGAGGAGAGACCAAGAGAGATAGGATTGGCCAGCCTGAAAAAGAGCAGGCTTGGAGAATCTTATCCATGTGTACAAACACTGGACAGGGAATGGAGAAGGAGCAGGACTCGCCTCAGTGGTGCCCAGTGACAGGAGAAGCAGCAACAGGCAGAAACTAAAACCCAAGAAATTCCATCTGAATGCAAGAAAACACTTTTTTATTGTGAGGGTGGCCAAACACTGAAACAGGATGCCCAGAGTTGTTGCAGAGTCTCCTTCCTTGGAGACTGGACACAGTCCTGGGCAACCTGCTCAAGAAGGGTGGTGGGGCTGGACTAGACAATTCTGTGATTCGTCTTTGCTTTGAGAAGAAGGAAACAAAGAAGATGATCCACTCCCACAAATTATATCCTATATTGCAAAAAAAAAAAAAAAGTCCTTTGGCTCATCTCCAGTCTCAAATATGATACTGAAATAACACAAGTGAATAAAGCTGATCTCTCCACACTCCCACTTGGGAGGCAAGAAATTCAGGAAAAAGCTGTGTATTTTTAGTAACATCAAAACCCCCCATGTGGCCCAATGCTAAACTCTATATACGCTATCTGGATATAATTTCCTCCAAGTTGTTGAACCAACTCGTAAGCACTGAAACAAAATCTCCAAGTAGAATCCAAAGAAGTAAACCTAATTAATGGTTACCAGAGAACAACGGACACATGAATTAAGCTCAGTAAATTAAATGACAGAAAGCTCAAATGCTTGGTGAACATCCCTATATTTTCAGTTTGCAAGAAACAGGTTACAGCTAGTTTGGATTGGGACTAAGCTTGTAGAACAGGTTCTGATCCATACTCTTGACCTTCCCTGTGTTAGAAAATTTATGTTTGAGTATTCTCATCTCATACTCAGCAGAATACAACATTTTTAACAACTCATATATAGTGTGTACATTAAAAGACTATTGTTCTGTGCTTTTGGTTATTTTTTCTTTCTACTGGTGAACTACCTCTTTTTTACAGCTCTGTCCATTATACATACAAAAAATACCAGAAAAACAAATTACATGAAACTACTTCATGTTATTGCCCTGACGTCACAAAGGGTAAAATGACAGTGACTTTAATAAGTCTTCTGTCAGTATTTTTCTCATCATGATTCACTAAATATTATGCTAAAGTTATGTCAAAGACCCCAACAAGATTAGAAGGAAGAAAACCCTGCCCACCATCATACTGCAGTTCTTCCACACACCCAGCATGTATGTATGATGAATCCTTTCTGCATCAGTATACTTCACAGCAAAAAAAAAATAAAATTGTGCTCCCTGGTGTGAGTGAAGGGGTACTTCAATTCTCACCAGTGTAAGGCATGATATGGCCTTGGTCTTCCAAAACACAGGAGAAGGATTCCATGTCTAACTAGGCAGGGAAGCTCACTAAAGAATCCACATGACGAGTGAGCACTGTAGGCATGGAAGGCACCAGAAATGGCAGGATGTACTTCTCATATCCTCACTAACCCTCAGCCACATCCGATGGTCATTACTAGGTTCTTGTTACATTGACATAAAAAAGCAAAACTGTCTTACAAATATCAGAAAGATGGAATGGAAAACATGGAGAAACTTAAAACAGTGTAGGGAAAAACCTCGAGGTACTGGAACTTGTCCAAAGAAGGGCAACGAAGCTGGTGAAACATCTAGAGAACAAGTCCTGTGAGGATTGGCTGAGGGAACTGGGGTTGTTTAGCCTGGAGAAAAGGAGGCTCAGGGGAGACCTTCTCACTCTCTACAATACCTGAAAGAAGGTTGTATCAAGATGTGGGTCTGTTTCTTCTCCCAGGTAACAAGCAATAGAACAAAAGGAAATGGGCTCAAGTTGTGCCAAGGGAGGTTTAGACTGGATATTAGGAAAAATTTCTTCACTGAAAGGGTTGCAAAGCATTGGAACAGGCTGCCCAGAAAAGTGGTGGGGTCACTATCCCTGCAGGTATTTAAAAGACATGCAAATGTGGCCCTTAGGGACATGGTTTAGCAGTGGACTTGGCAGTGCTGGGTTAATGGTTGGACTCAATGATCTTAAAGGTCTATTCCAACCTAAGCAATTCTATGATTCTATGAAAGTAAAAAGCCTGTTCTGGTGAACATCATTGAAAACCAGGAGTAATTTGAATGCAGTGTGTGGCTTAGCAGCAGCAGATTCAAACAGTGATCTCAGAAGTACCAAGAGAAACTGCAGTTTATCTTTATTGAGGAGATAAAGAATCATGAAGGATAGATCAGAGGTGCAATCCATTCTTACAAAGTTTAGCACAGTCATCCAGGTATCAGAACTTAAAATGCAGAAGATAAGATTTCAGTTTTGGTAGTTAGACTTGTTTGTTTAGCCCTTAAAAAACAAAGGCATGAAGCATGAATCCACCAGGGAAATTCCCTGCTGCTGCTCAAGCATTTCAGGATTTTTCAACTCCCGAACACGTGGAAGACAACGTTGCCCCTTGCTCTCCTCACATACTATGCATTCTTTTGTTATTACTTTTTTTCTTACGTACAAGTCATTCATAAGGACAAAGGTCAGGAATTAAAGAAAAAAACCCATGAAAACAAGTTGTATACAAAAGCCACACTGCTGATATGTGCACTTTGATCATATAGGTTTGATTTCTGTATTTTGAAAGGAACAAGAGGTGACTGTACAGCAAAAGGCATTTCATTCCAGGCACTGAATGAGATGCTACGTCTTCTCAGTCTTGGGCCCTCCATGACTTACTAAGAAAAAAAATCTCCCATGAATTGCATTACACTGAAGTCAGCCTGACCCAAGTTCAGTGGTTACAGTCAGAATGAAATTTAGTCCACAATTAGTTTCCACGTGCACTTTTTAAAAAAAAAATTATTTTATTACTGACTGTCTCTATCTATGGATTTCCAGAAGTTTAACTACACAATTGTTTGCAAAAAAGTAACTTAAGAAATAGGGCACAATCTGAAAAATAAACTTGTTTTCAAAGTAGCTTCACAGCACCCAAAATATTCAGTATCTGATAGCAATGTAATGAATAAACCCCATCTTTTCGATAAGTTTTGACATTCTAGGATGTTTTCAAGAGAAGGTTTCTTGAAAAGTAGTCCTTTAAGACGATAATTTTATTGTCCTTAATTTTGAAGCCCTCATTACTTACCAAAAGTTGAAATGTGTTGTACAGGATTACTACAGCTAAAATGATTATAATCCAATTCTATCAACTTCAACAGAAGCATAGAAAAAAAGGCTGCATCAAAACCCACTGTTTCAAAAGGGAAGGCTTGGATAAAGGTAGGGAAACTATACTAAGTGGACTAAGAACTTCAGAGCACAGAGGAAACTGAATTTCATTACGACAAAAAGGTGCCAGTACTCCTGGAATGGGTATCCCAAGCTACTCCTGCACTCGTGAAATGAATTACCCAATAAAATGCTCTGTAACACATTCAATACAGCAGATGATGTTGAACATGAAGGGAAATGTGGAATGGGAGCTGGGTGGTGGGGAAAGTAGTATAGAAATAAGTAATGTCAAAGCTGATGTGCAAGCAAAATGATAAAATACACACTGACCAGAAAACTCCAAAATCACAAATTTGGACAAAACAGTTCAAAATTTTAGACCAAGGATTTGTTTTTAATAAATTTAGTGAAAAGGCGTCATCATAAAATAACATCAACAATGCAAGAAAGCAGGTGGGATTAGGGAAAGGAGTGCAAGTCAGGCTGGAAATCTGACTTTCACTATCTCAAAAAGCTTTAAAAACAAGTCTTGAAGAAAAACAGTAAAAATAAGCCAATACATGAACAGTTTTTCAAAGCCTCTGCAGTCCAGACTACAACCTTATATTTTCTGATAAATGGTTCATCATTGAAATGTAGATTATATATATTAGTACAAGATCCTTAAAGTGAATAGCCAATTAGTTAAAGGAGAAACAATGACATGCTCGTCTGAAGATTCGTTATGCTGGAAGCCACCTAGTGAAGTTCCTGAAGTACTTGATATTATTTAGTCTATTTACAAATCACCTAGACACACAGGACAAGAGCTGCAATGAAATTTCTTGGAAAGCAAAATTGAAAGGAACACTCAAAGGAAAGGACTGGAATTTTAAACATGAAGGAGATGAAGATTGGAATAATAAAGAATTAGATTTTAAAGTACTAAACCATGCAAAGGTATTTACAAGGTTGCTTGGAGGCTGAAAGGGTACATTTCTATTACAAAATCAGAGCAGGAGTTTTACTCAAGAACAAAGTCACTCCACAACATGAAGATACTATGTCTGTGAAAAGGCCAGTGGCAGTATATGATGCATAATTTAAATACCTTCCAGAATAGGTAAGGAAATTATTCCTACTGTGGTATGTATTGATGTGAACACTTTTCACACAAGCTCTCAATTCCAGTCACTTGTGTGGCAGGAGAATTTATATTGAGTCAAGTGGGAAGAGATAAAATAAGATCTACAAGAACTACAAGAATACAAGCCAACTTTACAGGTCTGCACAAGAATACTTGTTTTCAAAATAAAGGCTGAGATACGGTATTTAGGTATCAGTTATAAACAAATTTAGAATAATTAAACACCACTGGGGACAGTGAAAAGGATTCCTGGATATGGGTTGTCTTGACATGAGAAGAAATGGATATAAATTTACCCCAGATGTTTCAGCTGGCAATTAGACAACTGTTATCATACTGAATTCCCGTGCAGCAAAGAGAACAAGACTCATTTACGCTAGAACGTAGTGATGATTCTATGGTATAATGGTTATAGGGTTCTACGGTTATGCCTCAATAGCTACTTCTATCCCAACGAGCACTAATAGCTATTTCAGTTTGGTTTCAGAAATACTCACTCTGCTCATACTTGGCTATTCAACTATTATTTTTGAAAAACATGGGGAAGAAAACAAACATCCGTAAAATAAATTAATAAATAAAAACATACCACTAGCCCCTAAGAACACCTGGGAATGGGGAAGGGGGAGATGGCACCTACTTACAAAAGCTATGTAATGGGGTATTTAGAGGAAGCACAACATTATTTCTTAGCAGGTGACAGTCTGAGCCTACCTTGCTCAGAATGCTGCTCCCAGCTGTCAGCAGAACCGAGCGTGTCTGAAGCAATACGAAGCATCCACACTATAGGAAAACAACCTTCCATGTAGATGAATTCTCCCAATGCTTGGCAGTTAGAATTTTATTTTTGAAGCATTTCAGTTTAAGACTTTTTTTAAAAAAAGTTTCGATCCCGTATAACGTGCATGGTTTAATTATTGATGTGGCAGAAGTAGTTTTGAATCACTTTACACTTAAAAGTATCAAGCAACACAAATTTGATGTGGATGCTTGTCACTATTGGCACTGAGCCAATCTATCCTTAAACTAAAACTACAGTTTCTTTCTTTTTATATATTCTGTAATGAAATCTAACCTAAATGATATGATATACATTGAAGTATGTGATATATTTATACACACACACACCACACACCCCCAACCTCTCTGCCAATTTTCTTATTTTCTCTCATTGTGCACTGCATGAGTTCCAGCTTAACACGTTATCTCCAGCCTTGGTCAAAACTAATGATCCAAGCAATTGCCATCAAAGCATGCCTTGAAATAAGAGCCCTCCAAATACCATAGCAAACATGGTATAAAACTGTTCTGACGATTTTTCGGTTGCCCACCCCTGAAGTAAACGCTCTAGGGAAAGTCTCCATGAAAATATTACTTCCATTTGCCTCATCAGAATTACTTTCCTCGTGCGAATTACAATCACTTCTCATCTCAGCCTTAATTTACTTATTGTGCCAGTCCTCCAGAGCAGCATGATTTGATATCACAACTTGCCACTTGATACAGAGAGCTGATTGAAACTGATGAAAGGCAGCCCTAGTCTCATAAACAGGGTCGGAATGAACAGTCCCTGCTTGATGATCAGCCTTGTAATCATACCATAGATAATATTAATTGACACCACTCGCTACACTGAACAGGTTTTGTGTCAATCCAAAGATTCTGAAAGAGCTTGAAACTAAAGAAACCAGAAAAAGCACCCACAGCCTGGAGGGGTATCCCAGCAGATGCTGCAGGTTTGTTTGCAGCATTACCAGTCTTTATTGAAAAATGACTGATGGGAAAGCCTGTGTGTTGCACAACATGAGGAGCGCCAGCTAATTGAACCCATGAGCTAGAGCACCCACAAGCTGGTCAGGTATTCATGTGCATTAAGTACAACTGATTGAGTGATAAGTAAGATAAGGCTAAGTAAGCTACCAGACAACACGTGAGGTGTGAGTTGCCACCACGTATTACCTGCAGAACCAGACAGCTAGAGTCCTTGGCATGCACCTTAGTCATGAGTACAACACGTCAAGCTGAGTACATGACATACTGTGGGAAAGTTCACATCTGTGATCACGTGGCAACAGGTGTAGTAGTCAGATATCTCAGTCGCTGGAGAAGCAGGCTCTGGGAAGGTTCGTACTAAAATTAGCCAATGCACAAACAGTCCAACCTCACAAGGAAGCAGGGTCCATCTTTCTCTCTGGAATCAAGTTTCAGGAGAGGAGGAGGTCACTGAGGGGACTCCGTGTGCCCCTTTCTACTTCCACCAGTAGCAGCACAAGCTACACATGAACATTGGTGAAGATGCAAACCTTCATTCTGACATAGAAAGGTTTGATAATACTGGCACACCCACCACAGCAGATACATTTACATAAAACTATCAGCAAGTTAAGAATAGTAAATGCAAACCACAGAGAATAGCACTTCTTTCTAACAGGTCACAAATTCAACAGCATGCCATCTACTCCTTGTGTGTTGAAAAGGTTGATTTGCCCTCCCTGCCACATTTTGTTTACTTACTATGTTTTTCACAACAGCACTAATATTTAACACCGTGTGAGAGGTACCCAGGTGGGCTTCAGTACCTGAATGAGCTAACATGGATATGTGAAGCAGAACAGCAGATTATCACCCTTGCTTCTCAGAAATGAGATCTGTAATAGCATTTTAGAATATTTTTTTTTTTTAAGTCATCCTCATCATCTCTCTGCCAATATATGTCTGATACTGTTTTGGGGACAGGGTCACCAAAGCATAACCATGAGGTGGAAGCATAACCATTTCTGTGAAAAGCAACTTATAAAATACATCCCCTCATAGTTCTTGTGCAGCTCCACTTTACCATTTTCAAAATGTTCAAGCACATTTTCCTTTCTTCTCCACTAGAAAAAAATACTTTCATTTTCAAACAGATATTTAGTTCTTACCATACCTCACAAAGCTTTGGGTTTGATTCCTCCTATCGACACTTTCTAATCTGCTTTTTTGCACCACGGGAGAAAGTTAGCGTTCTATTTGCAACATGATCCAGTACAACACTCGTATGCATGGCAAGGGGAGGGGGTAGGAAAGGACAGACAGAGGAAGTTTATGTACAAATCAGGACTCAGGCCTGAGGCAGTAGCTACAATTCCCATTAGGCACCAACTTGGTATCTGTGTCTAAAAATTTCGGTTTTCAGCAAAAAGTCATTTTTTTTCCCCCATGGCAAAACAACAACTAAAAATGCTTTTGTAAGAGACTTAGAAGAACATTTACAGCTGGCAAAATAGTCACTCAGGTTTTATTATTTTATTTTCAATATAAATAAGTTTCTTTAACAAAAATTTTGATTGAAATGTTGGCATTGGTGCATAGGTCATTCTCCTGCATGGTTGAAATCAGTTTAGAATTAGAAATGAGAACAAATACTCCATTCACTGGAGTAGTCATTAGTCTTGGATTTTAGTATGTTGTTTCGTATTCAATTCCTTTTCCCCATAGCTTTCACACACATCTTTGAGATTCCATAGTTTCCCCATCTCAAAAAAAAGACACCCCCTGCCCCCATCAAGAACAAAGATTAAACTGTCTTACTGTTCGCTCTTTTTTTTCCAGGATAATCTTATCATGGAACTATCATAACTTTCAGCATACAAAAAGTAAACTAAATTTTCAGGAGGGCAACACAACTTTTCTTCCCTTCTGAAATGCAGGAGGTGAGGAGGCAAGTTAAGTCAGATGAATATCTCAAGTTGGGCACTGTGACTATTCCCTGAGAGATGAAGCATTTCAGCCCAGTACCTATAAGCTCATGGACTCTAATTCGTATGAGTAGCCTGAACAGAAAGTCAAGTTCTTCAGTCATTTACAGAAAAAAGTATGTGAATAGGATGTTAAAATTTTAATTAATAGTTTAAAATCTGGGAAATTATTTTGACTGAGAAAACAATTATGCCAGCTTCTACAATAAGCAGTGAAAACCAACCCGCACAGCAAACTATTACATTGCATGCTTTATTCAACCTGCCACAAATACGACGAGGTATGTAGATAACTAAGCACTTCAACGAGTCAGCCGGGCAGACTTGTCAACAAGAGTTAATTTTACCCAAATCAAAAATGAAACCCTTCATTCGACGTAGCTTTATGAGAATTATACGAAATTTTATATTCAACCTATTTTTATTTAACACTTTGAACAATATTAAAAGATTTCCACAGAGACAAGGTCTTATCTGCTTGCTTAGATTACACCGTACTTACACGGAACAATACAGCATGCATGATTAGCCCTAAAAGGTCTCTTTGGTGATTTTCATTTTTAATGAGCTGGTTGAAATTTATTATACAATAATTGTAAGGAGGTTTCACAGATAAGCCTCTGCCTTTAGGGGGCATGGTACTGACAGACAGCAATTTTTTTAGAAAGAAAATCCACACGCCTTCCTTGCTAAATGAACCATAGACATTAATCTGAAACCTTCCATGAACAAAGAAAGAAACAAACAGCAGAAAAGAAACTACAGGGCAGGTGGGGTAATGGCCTTTATTCGACCACAGATTTACACCAGTTTTGCCCAGGTGAAACTCCATTGACTTTTAGCACTGGCAAAAATTGCATTTGCCAAGACGAAACTTCTCCATGATTTTTGCATTGCAATCTTTGTGACGGTTGGAAATCAAGTATTTACATGCCAGTATAAAAAGTTTGCTTTGATGCAACAAGAGTGAAACTCTTACCATAAAGAAAAATCGCTGGGTTTTGCCAACAGGGTCTAATAACACAGCTGTTTTGAAGGACTTTCAACACAGTGCTTTGTTAATAAACCTAGGAGAATGATGAGCCACTGAGTTATTTCATCTTGGGAATTAAAATTAGACAACCGTTTCTCATAGGCAGATCCTCCTCTTGTATCCTCTAGGCTATCTACAGTTTACCATTACTCAGGTGGAACTGAAGGCCAGGAACGTGCAAACTCAGTTGTACTATGCCTGTCCATAAGACCAAAAGAATGGTCACACTGGAATACAGATAACCTAGCCTAATACTTTGTGCCTATTGCTAGTCAACAGCAAACACTTAAAAAGTAAGTATATGGAAGGTAATATAATTTTATATTTGTCCTGAGCAAGTACTCCATAATTTCAGGACTTCCTGAATGAGACATTACATCCTCACTTCTGTGTTAACTAACCCTGGAGGAATTCTTTATTCTTGAGTTTGTCTTACCACTTTTCATATTTTTAACGTACTAAAACCCACTAAAATAATTTAAACTGTCCTAAACCAGAGCACTTCTCTTACAGTGAGGAGAATGATCCGAAAACCATTGGGTGAAGACTCAGGGGCTTTCCCACTTGCTGACCAGACTTGTGAGCATGGTGCAGCTGCTCCTTTCCATTGCAAAGAACTGGTTTTGGCTATGAGCAAAATAAGCAAACTGGGAAGGTAAGCAAATACCAAGCACTGCAAGTGCTCTGGGTCTTTGGAAGGTAAGGGGATGGTAGCAGGGAACCAAAGATCATGATTTCCTTGTGTTACCTTATCTGGAGGATTTGAAATGTCCAAGACTATGCTGTAATTGATTACTTCCCCACCATCATCATACCAGTAAAATACTGCTGGACCTACAACAGCAACGCCACCTCCAGAGAATATCACCCGCATTGAACAACAAAGCACACCCTGCTGCTACTGAAGGCCCTTCCTGAGTCTTGCAGCTTGAAAGCTGACATCACCTTGGCTCCATTCTGTCACCTTCCACTCACCAGCCATTGGAGTCCTGCAAGGAGACGAATCATGAACCTCATACTCCCACACCACAGACAGTAGCCATAACCAAACCTCCCAAGTTGCACCAGAAGATTAACAAGCAATGGCCTGCTTGCAGACTAAGGAAAAAACCTGTCACATGAGTGAAAAACTACAGCTCAACTGCCCTAAACACATAATACTAAGTTAAGCAGACATCCAGATTCAATCTTCATGACCATGTTTCCAGTCCTACTTCAGAGGCAGATGCTTTTTCACAGGCAGAAAGCTTGGGAGCATGGACAAACAAAGGTGTAAAGCTCAACCTGCTCAAAAGAAAGTTTCAGGGCATGAGGGAAACAATGGTGAATTATCGTCCAGAAGTTTTAAACAATTTTTTTCAGTTGCAAAAGACTTGAAGACTTGACTCAGACACTCAACTGGGCAAAGATCAGCTCAGCAAACAGAAGTCATGAGGTCCAAGATGGTGAGCCAAGAACATACTGACTCCCTCCAGCAACAGGCTTCTTTCACCAGAGTCAAGGTGGACACTCCCACACTCAGAATGGGCCCTCCCAGAGAGCTGCGTTCCAGAGGAAAGGCCACTGCCCCCAGGCTTACCCCCTCTGCGTATTGACTGGGGACCCTGTGGCCAGGGACTTCCAGGGTGTAGTATCAGGGGCTCTATGTGCCTCCTGCTCTTACTTGTCTTTCCTTAGCAGTAGTGAAAGTATACACCCGGCAAAAAACCAGCTCTTGAGTAGTATGTTACAGGCATTCTACTCCTACAATTTCTAGAGGAAATACTATGATAAACCAACTACCACCAATTTTTTTTTTTTTTTTTAATAAATATTACCATATATATAAAAGCATCTGGCAGCTTCTAGATGCTACTCTTGGTTTTGTCATTTGTAAATTAGTCCATTCAACCTCTTTTTGTGAATAGTTGATACACTTTATGTGAAACAGACAGCAAACCATTTGACAGATTCCATTTGCAAAAGGTTTAATTTGATTCTTCCCCACCAAAGGCAAAATTTAATTAACTATTAGAAGGCCTGAATATCAACAACAAACCTACCCCCACAAAAAAGATTGCAATTGTCAGACTACCTACTTAACAAAAGAATGGTCCATCATACAACAAGTCTGTTTATTTTATAAAAGGACTATCCTTTATAATTCTACACTATTTATTGTTGCTCTTTCGTCATTTGTGAGATAATGCTATCTGGACTGCTTAGTTCTATCCTCATTATTAGGTATCAGTACTTTTTGAGGGGTTTATTTAATTTTTTTTTTTTAGCTTGGTTGCTGTATATACAGTTCAAATGATATTTTTCCTGTCAAAGTCAAATAGAGCATACCAGAAACACTATGGATTACAATACCATGTCCAGAAAGGGGGGAAAATCCTACTAGTTCTTCACTTCCACTATTCATACAGAAATCAGGGAGGAGAAAAAAGATCACGTTAATGGAAGCTTTCAATCAGAGGCAAAGCAAAAGGCACACTGCAGACTGAAACAGAAATCAAGTTTTGAGACATTGCAAATAACTCCTTTTAAACCTAATTTAGCAGAGAATTTAGAAGGAAAAAGAAGGACTCTTGAGTTAGTCCAAACCATGGCACAGAAATTACTGTAGCCACTCTAATGCTGGCAGCGATAGTCATGTTATCTCTGAGGTAGGTGCAACAGTACTGCAAATCACTAGCTATTACTAAATTCTAAATTACTAAGTATTTTAAACTAGACTATAGATAGTAAACTATATCTGTAAACTATGTATAGTTTTATTTATAAACAACAGAGTAAAAATGAAACCAATCACCTGAAAGAATAAAATTCTGTGAGCAAAATGGGCACAGTTTAAAAATACTCTGTTGAAGTTCTAGAATAAGTGCTATCCAAGAAACACCAAAGGAAAACAATGGCACAATTAGACACATAAAAGAGTCACTTAATACTTAAAAGAGCAAGCTTTTGTATGATGAAAATTGAAAGGGAAAAAAATAGTTTAAATTGAGAAATAAAATGTTTAAGTCATAAATGAACTAGCTTTTCAGGATCATCAAAAGCAAGATGCTTATCAGATTCAGTGGGGCACGCAATCACCAAAAATAAATTGAAATTGTTGCTGAAAGACTTACCAAATCCTTTGCATTTGTATTCCCTGCAGAATAAAATGGGTGGTCCACACTCTAAACCAATCATTGACAAACATACTCAAAGTGAAGTTCAATAGAAGTGATTTTAATCAAACATTGAATTGCAACAGACTTCGTGAAGCAGATGATAATTCAATCAGGAATTGTAACAGAACTACGATATCAAGGTGCTAGAATCATAATAGTTACATCTCCTATCACTTGCATCCTGCAAATAAGGAACAAAATAAAACTAACACAATTCTAATCTTTATAAAGGTTAATATACAAGGGGATTCGCAGAACTATAGAGAACTCCAGTTTGTTCTGGGAAAACAGTAATATCAGTAGGAGAATTATTAAATGTATTTGGAAACAAACACACGGCTTGTTTAAACAAAACTACTTCACAAATTTATTTGAATTAAGTAAGTTTAGATGAATAAGTATTCAGTTAATGTAGTAGTATATTTGCACTCTAAAAAATAAATAAATAACACCCCCCCCGCCCCCAAACAAACACAAACCAGAGAACACACGTTTTCAGTAGTGTCCCTTGAAGGACATCAAGCCCTTCGAGGAAGAGTCAGTCTCTCAGTGCAGCACAGAGTACGTCACCAAAGGCTGGGTTACTCATTGCCTATCTAAACCAGAGTGGGGCTGTCAGTGGGATGCATCATTATCTTAAACAGAGCTTTGTGGCCTGGAAATGGCGACAACCTGTTTGCTACGCCAAGTATTTTGCAATAGTCAATTCTATAGCTGACTACAAAGCATAGGATTATATCATTCTCCTGAATGAGTGATAAATTGTCTGATGAAATGCAATGTTAGTAAATGAAAATGGGAAAAGTAATTAACAGGGCGTATAATGATGGATTTGAAATTTACTATTAGCATTCAGGAAAGAGGTCTACGAGTTATTGGGGAGAGCACATTTTTGGCATGGGGAAGGCATTTTTTAAAATGTCAAATCAAAGCTTACCATTGCCAAGAAAAAGCATTAAAAAAGCATAAAGTATTAGGAACTATTAGATGTTTTGCCTGCAAGCTTTAGTGTTGTTTCCAGTACAAGTGACCTTCTTTTTCCATAAAAATCAACACTTTTCTGACATCCTTAAACAGGAAAACAGAAAGCGTCAATTAGCAATTCTCAGGGCACCCATATCATAAATAGTTTATGGTACTTTGCTCAAAGAGCAGAATTTCTAAAAAATAAGAACAGGGTGATCAGTGATCTGTATGACCTCACTTTCTACCTGCTCATTCTGGACAGGCACTGGCCAGGGTCAGAGCAGAAAGCATATGGCTATGGCCATAATAATGTATACACCATCCAAAGTGAAGGATGGCTTCACAGTGAAGGCCCATTAGCTTGGAGTAAGGACAGAGTTATTTTATCCATCAGCATCCTTGAGAAGACTTTATACTTCTAAACATGGCAGGATTAGACTTCTTTGACAGTATGTAATTCTTTGTTCAAAACAACGTAACCGGTTCAAGGCTCTAACAAATTAAACTTGGTCTAGTCATAAAGAGCTGTCTGTGTATTTGTATGTTTTTTAACTCCTACCTGTTAAGAGAATCAATTATTTGACAGGACTTTAAGAAGGAGAAGGTGGCCTGGAGGTGTGAAAAAAACTTATTAGAATAGTCATCTATGGGACATGCTGTACTTCTCAGAGGACAGAGCTTCACCATTAATGATTCCCCCAGTTTTACACTTCTCCAGAATTTCTTCTAGTGAACCACGGCAGTTATCCCACCTCACCTTTCTCATGAATAGATGGCAGTACTTTGGTTATCCAATTCTTCCCCCTTCTCCCACCTTCAACCTTAAGTTTTATTAAATCAGCCATCTATTCAAGGTATTACATATTCAGGGGCTTGGATCTTTTATGCTTTCTTTTTTGCTCTTGAACACTTAATAGATTTGCTGCGGTCTTGATTCTGGGATGCCTAATAAGGTTTAGAAAAATATAACACCATCAAGTTTCCACAGATCCACACTAAGCTGCAAACAAGTCCTTCACTCTCCTGCTTCTCCCTCTCGTCTTAAGATTCACGTTTTCTCTGCTGTCCTATACACGGGAGTTTTCAAATTTGGTGCTAGGTCTTCCAATTGGCTTCGGTTCCCCTAACTATCCCCCTCCACTACTGGCTCCATCTAGTCGGCTTTTGGATCTCAAATTTCTGGAGGTCCATAGCCTCAAAGACAGCACTGGGAAGCCAGAAACAACTGATTAATGGCCATTATATTACCTAATCCTCAAGCTTCCTTTTAGCTGGAGTGGCACAACTGCTTCAGAGAGGATAGGAAATACATTGCACCTCTTAAATTCCCTCAACTCTTTTATTTCTTCTCTCTCCCCATGATATTAATTGAATATTCTCAGAAAGATTTCATTTGGAAGGAGACAGAAAAAAAATCAAGTCTTTTCAATCAAAATACAGTTTTAATTAAATGAGTGATTACAAGGGTGTGTTAGCTTAGAGGGGAATATGTCAGCGCTGTGTTTGAGAAACTGAGAAGGATTTTGGGTTTTGTTATTAATTTGTAAAATTCAAAATACATACCATTACCAAATTTTGGCCATGTAACATTACTGTGTGCCTGTTACACACATACATGCAGTGACCAGTGTAGGTTAAGGTAGGAGATTTTTTGGTTTTTTTAATCAGCACTTCAGATTTGTTTACTGACAGCTTCTGTGGCCAAGAATAGCAATGCACCAGGTCTAAATTCCCTTTGCAACTTATATCCATCGATCCACAGTAATCTGACCAAAAAAACCAGGGATTAAAACCTATACAGACATTTACTGATTTCACTGTTAAGATTCTTCTGTTAGGACCCAACCCTGTTCTCAAGTAAGTCATAGGGAAAAAGAAGTTTTCTCTATAGTTTCAAATACATGAAGACTTGTTTTGTGGAAGCTGAAATCTACACAATTTTCTGGTAAGTGTAATGGTAACTAGAGTTCAAGTTTATTTTTGGGCTGATGATACAACAACTTCATTAAGAAGTTCTTGTAAAATAAGGTTTATTCATCTATTAAAAAAGGTCTTCAAGCCCACTGCAGATTTTCACATGCTATTAATGTTGAAAATTTTTCACTTATCATACATGTTTAAAATTTTAATCAAAGCATGTCAATGCTCATAGAATGAGAGATTTTTTTTCCCCATGGTGAAATTGTCATAACAAAGGTTGCAGAATAACTGTATATTTTCAAATGAACTGAAAACTGGTTTTGTCTCTTAGCTGTTACATATTACAGTGTTCTTACCCTTGAGCCCAGGTACTTGACTAACTGCATGCTAAAATATGCATAACAGTAACTTTCATCTGTGATAACTTTCATCACAGGCTACAGAATGTTTATCTATAAGTACTGTTTTCAAATTTTCTGTCTCTGATCCCTGCTCCAATTTGCCAAGCCAAACACGCCAGTCTGAACAAGCAGCACTAGAACCAAACCCTAGATGAGGCTAGATCCAGAGGCTTGGGCTTCCCGCTCACCTACACCTTCTTACAAGTTTCAGTCTTCTCTAAAGGGTGGCCTTTGGTATGGGGATCTGCGACATACACACAATTTTAAGTGCTGCAAATCTGAGGTTTATCACAAATGAGCTCTTAAGGTAAATATTCATAGAAGCTACATAAACATATGTTTCCCCCTTCCAAGCAGAGACCTATTTGGGGAATAAAAGGAAATTTTTCCACATTCACACTCAGAATTACTCTTTACAAGCATGACATCTCATACAGATTTAGAAAAGGTAACCACAGTAGATCTTATTGCTCTCTACAACTACCTGAAAGGAGGTTGTTGTGAGGTGGGTGTCTGTCTCTTCTCCCAAGTAACAAGAGAGAAACGGTCTGAAGTTGTCCAGGGGAGGTTCAGATTGGACATTAGGAAAAAATTTCTTCACTGAAAGGGATATCAAGCATCGGAACAGGCTGCCCAGAGAAGTGGTTGAGTCGCCATCCCTGGAGGTATTTAAAAGGCATGTAGATGTGGCTCTTAGGGACATGATTTAGTGATGGTCTTGGCAGTGCTGAATTTACTGTCGCGCTTGATGACCTTATAGGTCTTTTTCAACTTAATGATTCTCTACATTAGGAGAACATATAAAGGCACAACTTGTTTATGATGAAACACCTTGTATTATCAACACCGAGATGGAAAGCACCATTTACAAGATGACATCCAGATATCATAGATTAGCTCTACTGATAGATAATTATAAAAAGGAATAGTCCCAAATGCAAAGAAATCCATCCTTGCTTTGCATAATCATGCAGCAAACCTTCCAATTATTTTGAGTTGTATGGCAAAAAAATGTTACAAGTACTCCACTGGGTTAAAGATAATGCCATTTCATCCTTTCTGCATTCTCTTTTCACTAGATTTTCAGAGATTTCTGGGGTTTTGTTGTTTATATGCAGAATTAATATGAGACACATTTATGACTAAATTATACCTAAATTGTGAGAAAAACGTGGGACTTGCAAATCAAATCTTTAAGTCCCAATCAAACCACCAAGTAACTTGGAAATAAATAAAACTTCAAACAAATCTAATAAATTGGTATTGCTATCTATTCTCAAATATTCCATAGGCAGAAAGAGCAGTTAAACTGATTGTGATGCATTTTTTTATACTGAAAATACCCTTTTTTGACCTAGAATTGATGTACATTAAACAACATTTACTTTCTATTCATGAAACCAGCATGACTTTATGCACTAGGACTCGCTGCAGGAATAAGAAAGGAAATTACTCTGTGGAGGACAGCGTAGAGATGTACACCTACACACAAGACCACAGAAACAAAGCAAGACAAGAAAGGTTTCCAAGAGGACTAATAAAAGAGAGAGAGAGGGACACCTATTGCACAAAGATGAGCATAAACCTTGTGCACCTTGCTTGTACCTCCTGAACCCCAACACAACCACTTATGTCTTTGGACACGTTATTGAAAACCAAACGCACTGAGCAGAAGGGAAGGTCTGGCTTCAAAGTTAACACACTCCCTGCAGAAGTGACAAACCTTCTTAGGAATATTACACCACGACCTACTTCATCCTACTGCTTTTAAGCAATCAGTAAGTTTTAAAAAAGGTTTATGGGAAACCAACATCACATTTCACAGACAGATGGTTTATAGTTTAAGTGCTCCAGCGAAACCTTCTCTTACCATTCTTTGTATACACTTGAAAGCCACTTAGCTGAAATAAATCTGTGCAAAACAGCAGCAAATGACCAGTAAAAAAGTTTAATTATCCTGCTTTATATCTGTGGTGTAGAAAACAAATAAATCTGTTTTTAAAGCTTGGGTTTAAACTAAGCGATGGGGGGGGGTTGGGTCAGAAGTCAGGGTAAACTGGCATAATTCCAGGGTTTAAACAGTACCCCACACTTCATGCCCTTTCATGCAATTCAGGTTTTTACCAAAAAGCCAAATATTCTGAACTGAAATGTCCATGTATTTTTGTACATCACAAAAGACCCTTGCTATTACACAGCTCTAGAAACGCATCGTCCTATCATCCTTGTATTAGGTGAGGCAATCCAGTATCAACACCTTAATGGACAAGGCGGAACCATTGCCCCTCGCACCCCAGAACTGGACGCATTGAGTGCAATGCCAGCAGCCTCTCTCAGGCGTTACTGAACCCCGGAACACCAGGCAAGTTCCCACTGCCTTGGGCTCACTTGATACCACACTTTCAGAGCAAAATCAAGTGAAGGAAGGCACGGAGTGAATTTACAGCTTACTGCTGTATTTGTTACTCTTCACCTATGAGGAGTACTTCTGTGTGAAGTAAGGAGGTATCTGCTGCCAGGTCAGTTCACGTGATTGGGAGGTGGGTGCTGAGAATCAGGCATTAGAAGCTTTTTTACTTCTGAAACAGAAGTGGCATTTTCCAATGAGAACAGCAGCCGTAAGTTTAGTTTGATTATACTAAATAGTCACAATTATCAGAAAGAAAAAGCAGGTGGTATAAACAGCAGAACAACGCTGGTAACAAGGGGAGAGCAGATAAGCAGTTTAACTACATTTTCTAAGGTGAGCTTTCTTACTGTAAGCCTAGAAGTTGATCTTATAGACATAAACACCTGTTTTAGTATTTAAAACTTCGACACTGAAAATTCTGAAAAAAACCATACATATGCAATATGCAGAAGAAACACAGGTGCTGATTTTGCTAGTTAAATAAATTACCCAACGCTTCATGTTCTATCTGGTGTTGCCTGAATTTTGTGATAAGGCTGTTATAGATAAGGTGCAGACCAATATTTAAACACATTTACAAATAAGATTAATAGATTAGCAAACAGACAGCTAAACAGGATTAGTACACACCCCCAAGGACAATAAGGATTATAAGAAAAGTCTAAATGAACGTCTTTGGACCTGCCTGAACTGCAGGAAGGAGGCCGCAAGAAAAGAACGAGGCAACCCACATCACCCCAAACCAGTCTCATGTTCAAGGGCCGTCCATGGCACCAGCTGCTCAGATCTCATGTAGTTTCCCTTAAACAAGCCTACTATTTCATAGATCGGTGGTGCTGGAGCTCCCCTAAAGCTGAAAAGATTGTACCTGCCTTATTACCCTGGGTAATACTACTCTCACTTTGCTCTAAAAAAAGAAAAAAATTAAAAAATCAAATTGGACAAAGTCATGAATGTGCTATAAATTCACCCTCTAGCTGCCTTCGCAGAAGTGTTTCTGTATTTGTAAAACTCAGCTTTCCAGTAATGCTGTTCATTTGGTGTTCAGACTATTTAAAAATGAAGACTGAAACCGGTCACGTAGGTACAACGTTTTAGCAAGCGCCACAGTTTAAAATACTAAAACAACTAACGGCAGACGCCGCCAAATAGTGACAACATTCACAAAATAACACGTAGGTGTAGCAAGAGGTTAAAAAACCCCCCAAACAAACAGAAAACGCACACCGTGCACACACAAACAGGTTTATACCGCGGACTCTTTTCTTTCCAGTGATCAAACACTGTGGGAGAGATTTTCTTTCAACAGCAGGGTACCCGAATCAGAGACTAGGCGGATCTGATCCTTTTTATGTACCTATCCATAAAGAGAACTATGTTACAGCTACCATCCATCCCATCTGATACCTTCTATGCAATTTACTATGTGTATTTATTACAACAAAACTTCATTATAACAAATTGAAACTCTACAGCCCATGCCTGGAAGTATTCCCTACGGAATGTTCTATAGTCCTAGCTCTGCCTTTTACTTTCCAGTTCCCTTTCAGAACAAACGTGGACTACGGGTACCAAGTTTCATATTCAGAAATACAATTTACGAGCAATGTCGTCTGTCATTTTGCCTTTAGTAGCCAACATCTCACACGCTCTGACTTAAATTATGTTCAGTCACGTTAGGAAGGAACATATCTAACTCAAATACTTATACTTAAGGGATAATTGAGAACTGATCCACTAAATGAGCCCTTCTAATTACACAGTTGCTTGGCGGGGGTGGGAGAGTTTCTTAGCTCCACAGCTTTAATTTCCTGTACGCCACACATTGTCCTTCTTGAATTGAACTAATGAGTATACACAATTATAAAATTCTTTTTGCAAATTAATATAGTTAAGGCTGAAAATCCAGTATCAGGCCATAATAATATCTGGCAATCTGGCATTATGAGAGCATTCAGAGTAGCTAAAGAAGTGCAAGAAGATATTAATGTGAGTTTGCATCTGTGTGGGCTTTTTTTAAAAAAAAACCCAAACAACATAATCAGCACTATTCTACCTTTCCAAGAGGTGCAGAATGCCATCTAAAATTTTACTGGCATTGGCAAAACTGTTTTGTTCTGTTGCACTATAAGCCTGGAAACCATCCAAAACTAAAACTTTTCACATTTTATTTCAGATCAACATCCATCGAGGACAACAAAGGCAAACAGACTACTGCTATAAAGGAGAACAGCCAGCAGCTTACAGTCAGGAGCAGGGCGGGCTGGTCACTCTGCAGAGGTCCAGGATCTAGGAGCCCAGGCGTGACAGCCGAGCAGCCGCTGCACTGGAGCACAGAAGGCAGAGCAGGTCCAGCAATAGCAGCCAGGGCTGGCCAGCACACCAGCCATCACCAGGAAAGGTGTTGGTGACAAGGGGGGCCTGAGCCAGCAGATCAAGAGAGCAGGTCTGGCTCAGGCAGGTACTTGATCCCACTGGAACTGGTGAGGGGAGGGAGAAGATGCCCCTTCATGGAGGCTCCTCTTGCCTCACTCTTCCCCATCTGGGTCTGACCCACAGCCACACACCTGCACAAGCATCGGGGCTGCCCTCCAGCACAGGCAGCTGTGATACAACCTCCCATTGTATTTAGAAGTGGCAGAAAGGGAAAGAGTACAGCTTAGTTCACTTTCTTATCTGAGACTGTGCAAAATTACAAAATGTTGAAGTCCAGACATTGTGCATTGTACACAGAGGTTTTGGCAAAGTAACCCGGAGCTCATACAAGAAATTATGCCAAGAGGACCAGGAGAGGCAGCAGGGTCTGTCGTAGTTTTTGTTATTTTTTTTCCTGGAAGTTAATGCAAATATATCTCTCCCACATTTAAAAGACTTTGAATTGGAAATACATAAGTTTTATTTTGCATCAGTGTGGCATCAGATGGGTTTTAATTACTTGCTATCCTCAATTTTTCTCAGATATTTTGAAAAGCCATACCACATTGACAGAGTGCAGAGGTCATCCATATAAAAAAAATGTGGGAACCAGAATGCACTAAACACACAACCGAATCTGAACAATATTGATAACTTTGGGTTTTTCCCATTTTCAAGGGGAGAAAACTTTTTCCAGTGCACGCACCTGACGTTCATCCAAAATTCTGCTCTTTACTCAAAAGGAGGGAAGTCACTGTATATCCTTTCCTCTGGCGTTATCTGACTTCTAGAACTAATCCTCTTATTTGGCATACGATCACATTTTGAATCTAAAACCAACATATGCAGACCCCCAAGATTTTTTTCTGCGCATATTTTTCAAGGGAAGATGCTTTATTTCATTGAGATAATGCATCGCCGAATTATAAGCTCTATGCAGCTGTCACTCTTTGCCAAACATTCAGATACATAAATGAACTCTGACAAGTCATTTATCCGGCAATTCAGTGTCAAAGTGTAATGATATCACTGGGCTTTGTACATTATCAGAGTTAAAGCAGAACTGGAATTAAAATGCAAATTGAAAGCACCTTTTGTATATCAGAACAAAAATTACTATAGTTGGTGTCCATCCTGTTAGTCCTGTAGGTTCTCTATTAGGTAAGAATAAAAATGTGTGGAGAAAACCAAATGTTACATTCATTAAACTAGGAATTAAATGCTTCATGAATTCAGTGAGACCTGTAGTTACTGTACTGGCTTTAGGTTGCTGAAAACCAATACCTGAAGTTTGCCGTACTGATTCAAATCCCCAGTGAGCATATCTTCCCAGCACAAAAGCAGGGAGTGCAGCAGAAGTATAGAGTGGAAATTCCAAACCCATCTACCACATTCCCTAATTTTACCTGCAAGAACTTTACCCTGCAAGAACTGCCACAACTCTTTCCTCACTCAGTCCTTGCTCAGACACTTGGTCACAAAACACACTGGCAGATGTGGGAGACTGGTGGCTTCTCTTCTGACAGTCCATTCAAAGATTTTGCTTCTTAATTTAGCTCTTGCTGTTATAAATAAACACCAACACATGGCTTTTTTTTTTTTTTTTTTTACCTCCTGGATATAAAGTGATTTGCAGGGATTTCCTTTCCCTTCTCTCCCAAATGGGTTCTAAATTTGAAGAAAACAGCCAACTCTTTCTCATGTTCCTCTCCTGGTTGGTGTGTTACTAGTTGAGCCACCTCAGTTCAGTCCACGACCACCAAGTAGAAGGTTGTTTTGATCACCATGGCATAGTTTAATACAATGGGGTGGTGTCATTCAAATGACATTCCCTTCCAGGCTGAGTAAATTTCTCCTGTGCAAAATATCTCTCTTGTTCTGTCCGGTCTCACACTTGATCAATCCAGACTCCCAGTTTTATAATACAAGGTCAGAGTCTTCTAACTTTCTTGTTTGTTTATCCTATCTTAAACATACAGGGAAAGACAAGCATCAGCTAAAACTTACATCATTGGAAAATGATCAGTATTGATTTTATTGGGGTTAAAACTTAAACAAAAAAAAAAAGGACAGTAATATGATGCATTTTTTGTTATGAAATTTTTCTGTTGAGTACAAAGTTGAATGAGAGGTCATATAACAGAGCAAAAATCTTACTCAGGGGAAGCATGAGACAGTAAGGATTAAAAAAAAAAAAAATGAGCTGTAAGCCATCAGATTTATGTACTACAGATAAGTCATCTAGTCTGCAGACAAAGCAAAGTCTCTCCTTGACCCGTCCCAACTCCTCTAGTGTGTATTAGACTTAGATATTAAAATAATCAAGATTTATACATTTTTTAAAACCAGAATTCACAGATATTTTGCTTTGTAATCACATAAAACTACGGCATGATAATCTGTCAATTGCTGCTAATGTCAAGAGCTGATGGATTATCTTGAGAAGGTGGAGAGAATCTCATAAAAATAGAGCATGAGAAAAATATTTATTTTAGAGAGTTATCAGAAGGGGATAGTACATGACATAACATGTAGAAGATGTAAATCAAGAGTCTTTTTCTCTTCCTATCTCGACACCGAAAGCATCTGGCTTGCCTCCCAATGATACCCCAAAACTGATACAAGAAGAACTCCAAGTCAAAAAGGAAAGGCTGCTCCAGAGAGCAACAAGGGAAGACTGGTCCAGCGATGCTAACTGGGGTCAGCCAACACCCAGGGACAAGGCAGGTCCAAAGTCAGTTGTGGAGTCCTATGTGCAGATCAGATTCTGGACCAATGGGGTGCCCAGCCAGACACAGGCATGCCTGCACCACAGCTCAGGCAGACACCAAAAGTGAGAGCCCAACCTTGAAATCATCTCCTCAGCAACGGAGGCTTGTAACAGTTGATTACATTTTCGAATTGTCAATGGAAAGAGTCTTCCATTCCTACCCAGCAGCCCTGCTTTCCCTTACCCTGGTGTGAGTTCATCCTTAGGTGTAACCAGACCTGTATAGGGTAACAGAAGGGAACATCCACTGGTGCTCCTCACCCTGGTCATGACATCTGCTCCCTTCCTTGCACAAAAGAAGCTTGTTAGCACCTGATAGGGTAGTATCAATCTCAACACATCAAGTCAGCAACTGAGTTACATGTAAACTAATATTCCTGAGCTTTTCGCTTCTGTTGTTTCCCGATGAGGAATTTCCAGATTGCTAATTGACTGACCTTTAATATCATGCTGTTCAATTGCATCCCATTTTTACTACTTTAGCCTTACTATCAAGTTCTTCCTGTTTTTTATTTTCATCCTTTCCCTCTTCAGAAACAACTTCTAGTTTTATATGTCATCACACACACATTTGTCATGCCAAAGTCTTAAATGGAAAAATTATGCAGCATTTCCCTCCAATCCTACTTTGTTTGTTTGTTTTTTAATACAGCCATTATCAACTTTCCTTTAGCATGTTCTTTGCTATCCCCAATCAGTATCAATAATCATTTTCTTCAGCTCGGCTAATTACCATCTACGCAGTACTTAGCTCCAGACAGTTTAAGATCCCTGACACTATCCGTGTCTCAAAAAAAAAAAAAAAACCCAACCCCAAAAAACCCAGGGCTTATCAAAGCTGCTTTTCAGGTTCATCTACAAAGATTTATGCTTAATAAACTCAGGCAGCGTTTTATCCCTTTTCAAGCCTAATTTTTTCTTGCTACTGTTGACTAATGGCTATAATCACCCAAGGCAATTTCACAGTTTTTTTTTTTAGATAAATCTGTTCTTCAGTTAAAAAAAGTCTCACAACCACAGACTGAATGTACAATAACTAATTTCATGACCCAGAACTGTCCACAAGCAAAACAAGAAAACCCTTCCCCACACAGGATTTCTAACCTGTTTCACCATACCGCCGGCCCTACAGTAACCTAAGCTTGTGAACACAGGAGACATTGACAACTACATGTTTTGTAGAGCGTTAAGGCTACATCACATGTTGTAATTTAAATTAGCTTAGAAATAGAAACAAGTCATAAGTACGAAGCAAAAAACCGAAACAACAACAGATCCAAGCCATCACTTGGAAAGCATCTATTCCCTGCCATTTTCTCCTGCCCTGGGCTATCACATAACAGCCAGCAATAATTTCAGCCTGAGGAAAATTTTGCAAGAAGCAAAGCAGAGCCCAAAATATGGGATTGATAAAGATACATATACTTGGTACGTTCAAAATCACCTGGAGTTGTGAATAGCCATGTAAAATTCACACTAAAACTAGGCTGCTGGTGGCTTGCATTCAAAAAATGGGGTGTTTTTCAAACACTAAAATTAAGTGTTGGCACTCAATCTTTTGGGAATCGAATGTCTTCATCCTGCCTCATGTTAGGCCAATTAGCTTCAAATTACCCGGTAGGATTTAGATATTTATTGAATGTCTTTTATCAGCCATATTGCACTGGACACATTTGCTAAACATCCTCATGTTTATCCTTCATGTTTGTGCTGATGAAACCTACACCTAAAGCTCCTATTTTCACTTCTATAGAACAATCTCAAGATACCACTAAAATAGAAATTAAGGGTTGGAACAAATCACATTGGGAAAAATCTAGGAAAGCAAATGAACAAAAAGCAAAGAAAAAATTTTGAGACCGCAAGACTGAGAGAAACAATGTTAGAGGAAAAAAAGGTACTGCTAGCAAGAAGAGAATCAGGTGCAGACAAATGCCCCAGGAAAGAACATGGAAAAGGAATATGACTTGTAGCTAGGAATAAGAAATACATAATTGTATATAATACATATATTAGATATTAGATAATATATAATTATATGTAATATACTATATTACTATACATTATTATAATTACTATAGAACATATATATAATAACTGTATCAGAATTATGTACAAAACAAGCAAACGTGTTTCTCTTTCAGAAATTAAAAGGGGCCTTAATGACTGAACCACTGAAACCCACAGATACTAAAAGAACACAGAGAAGCAAGCTACCAAGTGAGGTTGCAGATCAGCTGTCAGCAGAGATGTTCAAGGCTTAACTTTACACCTGTCCATCAACAATAATTAAACAAGTTCTGGAATGCAGATAGCTAATAACCCCAAAAGACCGCATTTATATTCGAATTCTCTAATTATATCACTGAAACACAGTATCGCATTGGCAGAAGGGAGAGATTGGGAACCTAAGTATGTGTTCCCTTATTTAGGCACTACATCGAAGAATGCATGAAGAGAATCTGAGTTTAACTGGTAGTAGAGTCAACATAAATACACTAAGAGAAAGTCAGAACACTTATTAGAAAATATGTTCTCTCTTTTTATCCACTTCATGCTCACTAGTAGTGCCAAATCATATTTCTCTGGGATTCATTACATTCTACAAAACCTTTCATAATTTATATGAATTGAGAGGTCCAAAATTTCTACACACTAACTTTCTAACATTAATGGATACTTCAACGTACGAGTTTTTTAAAAACTGACATCCTAGATGTTTTTTGCCCATATGTGCCAACAGATACTGTCGGTACCCAAATCACAAATATATCTTATTTCAGACCATGGGGACATTTCCATTTGTAGTAATGATATCATACAGCACACATTCTCTCCTTTAAGATCATAGTTGTGTATTTTCAAAGCAAAAAATAATGTCCATCAACCCCATTGGTTTTACTTCAGTGACTAATCTGTAGTGAAGATAAAGATTCTGCATAAAGAACAAGGAACTAAAGCCCAAGATAATGCACATGACTTCAGAGCTGATATGTAATTGACAATTTTTTTTTTCAAACAAGTGTGTGTTAACAGAATACAGTAAGTAATTGGTAGCAATTTACCTAAAGCTCCATAAAATGGCCACTACTTTTGACACAAAAAAAAAAAGTGTCAGGAAAAATGCCACAAAAAGGAACTGCTAGGGTTAGAAAACTAATTATATCACCACACCTCCTAAAATGCACACTTTCTTCAAATCATTGGTCTCTAGCTTTACCTACATCAAAATGTAACTTCTCAAATATGCTACTGCTACATTGATTGGGAGTACAAATGAGAAAAATATCTGCCCAGTCATAGTTGATCAGGTCCATCTAACTTCTTCAGACACCGCAAATAGTTGCCCAAGTTCTTTCTACAACAACCACTTACTTATTCTATTCAGACTTGCCTTCCCCAAATTCTTAGCTTTCCTTATTCTTCTGTATTCAAAGACCACCCACTTCTTCTCCAGTTAAAGTCAGCTTCGTAGAGTGTCTACACAGGGAAATACTCAGAAGTCTATGGAACGTTTACTCAATATTTTGCAGATCTGTTATACTGAGGAGAAAACACACAGTAATGAGGGAACTTGTAGTGAAGAGCTACAGGCATTGTTTCATCTCTACAGCCTTTGCCACAATGATCTCACCTAGCAAACCTCACTGGTAACCACATAGCCTGCATTTTCCATTGAAACTTTTTTTTTTTACCTGTTTAATGCTGAACATGACTGGCACGTAGAGCATTTCACTGCAATATTTTCATTTGCTCTAATAAAATACTGTTGTGGTAGACTCACCTACTGCCCCTGTTCTTCCTGTTGTCCATGGAAATGGCTGGTTGTGTTATCAAGGCTCAAGGGTCCGTTATGCTAGACATTATACAAAATCCTTGCCCCAAAGAGCACGCAAATTTCTTTAAAGCTGAAGAGCAGAACCAGTGAGGCAACACTTCTATCACTGCTCATACTGCTGCATTCAAATCCACATTAAGTCCTCCAAGTGTGCCCCACATGCTGGGAACTCCTCCCAGGATGTATCATTAAAATACCTATTTCAGACTCTCAACACCGAGATTTCTTTATTTCCTGGGCAGCATGAGGTATAAAAATCAGCTGAAGAGACAAGAATTTAATTTTCAAACATATGGATTCCTTTCAGAATCAAAGCACAGAGCGTGTTACTTAAAGAAAATGTACCCAAAGGGCACTCTATCATTATTTATGTCATCATTTTACTACCAAGTAGAAAGACTGAAAATCACCCCTATTAAGAAAAGTTATTGCAGCCTTGTTTCCAGTGGATGAAATAGCACTATGTATTTTGTCCCAGTGTAGCATTCTCCCCAGAGAAATCTTCTGAGTGTAGTATAAAACTCTCCCTTAAGGTTTACATAGAAAGCAATAGTGCAGAAGAGGAAGCTCCTGTTGTTCCTTCTCGTAAAATATTTCATGGGGGAAAGGGCCTCAATTGTTTTTAATCCACTGTCTAAATACAAAAAAAAAAAAAAAAAAAAAAAAAAATATACAACACTCACACATCTCCAGTCAATCTGAATATAGAGCTAACTTCTGTAGAGAAAAGAGGGTCAGAGATCTACTGACAGGAAATAGCCTAGATTTACACCACTTGGACAATAAACCTTGGAATTCATAGCTTTTTCTAAATAAGTTATTGAACACTGCACTGAAATACTTACACTTGAACACTGCTCTTCATAAAGTCTCTCACTGACACTAAAAAGGGTCAGAAGTTGCTTTTCAGAAACTTTATTGCTTACAAGATGAACTATTCAGTACAGATCTTTAATTCTATAAGCAAATAATAAGTTTAGGAGTAGAAGCCGAAACTTTGCATTTCCAGAAATGTTTATTTTCATTTATCTTCATGTCAAATTCCTGTTGGATCCCACATCCTGTGAAATGCTGACATTTTTCTAGTTTATTAGTATCTCAAGTAATATTACTCCTTTCTCCCAAGAGACAGCATTTTTCTGAATTTTCCTGAAAGGTATTTTCCTCATAGTTTGAAAACACTGCACTCTGGAGGAATAAAAATTATCCTCCTAGCAGTAATTTTTCTATTGTTTCTCCAATTTTACCATTCTGAAACTCTGCACAAAGCCAGCAACTAATGCATACACTGGGAGTTCAGTCCGAGGTGCAAGCTGACACTGGTGATGTGTCTGACTTGTTCCAGAAACAGGTGGAAAATGACAAGGCATATCTCTTTTTAACGTGGTATTTTAAAAGACTTCATATCTTTGAAAAACAAATTAGAATTGTATGGTCATAGTGGGTCCAGTTCACAAAACAAGTTCTATTGCAAACATGTTGGTTGAATCGGGTTGTGCAGGTGACGTCATTAAGTATTTGTTACCGATCACAGGAGAATTACTTTCACATTGAACTTGTACATTTCTTGCTAAAATGTTAAATGAGGCTTTAGATGGTAAATTTGTGTTTTCCTTTTAAATACAAGGCTGATAACTATGGCACAATTACTTTGAATTACAACAGCCTACAGTCCTAAGGAATAAAACAAGTATGTTCAAATAATTCATGGCAGGCCTTGAAGAATGAGATGTGTTTTAAGACAAAGAAACCTGCATGGGCAATGCTCTGTCAAAAGTACTGTTTGGGGTTGGTGGTTTTATACAGCATCAGAGGTCTGGCTTGAAGTCCAGTCCACAGGTCACAGGCTGTGACAGTAAGGTGTAGGCAAAGTGAGACAGTGATGTATTACAAGATTAAACGCATGAGGTGACTACAAGAAGTCCAAGAACTCCATGTCCAGGTGGCTGGAAAGAAAAACCTTCAAGTACACAGTACTATGGCTTCTTCAAGTTACTCCCAAAAAGCCCCAAGACTTGCAGAAGAGACTTGCCAGGATGAGAGGACACGTAAAAGATATTCCAGGCTGAAGCCACTGTACGTAGCATTCTGGAGACACGATGGTACATAAAAGGTAGATAGAGACAGACCTCCATATGGTATTCCAGAAAGTTTTTATCCAATCAGCTTGTGTAATCGATATAACTTTAAATCAGGGAAAGGAGAAGAGGGCATGATGACCTTGTAGATTACTGGAGTAAAGACATGACCTGTCTTCAGGTATGTCTACATTTTACTTTAGAGGTTTGTTTAAGCTTTAGCAGATATGCTGGGTACCCCCTTAGCCAGCTAACAAGCGTATTCACAGCTGTGCAGAGCACCAAAGAATGAGACTCAGTATGGTCCACAAGACCCTGAGGACACTGTCTGACATGAGCTCTATGCCACTATGGCTATGATGATGTTGGTCTCTGAGGTAACCAGTTTAAATGGAATATCAAGAAATGCTATTTACAATTTGCAGCGTAGGTGTCGGTTCTCAATGCAAACACCCCTCAAAGTTTTAGTTGCAATTCTACAAGTAAAGTTTTGTGAATTCTCCCTCTTTACTGATTAAAAGGACGCTACTACTATTAATTGCTGAATTTAAACCACAGATTTTTAAAAGCTGCCACAAAAGTATGGGAAAAGGATTAAAATATGAAATTTGAATTAAAACAAGCTTTTACTGACTTGATTTCTCTAAGGGGTCTAGAATACATGCCGATCTTACCCCCGAATCACACTGGATCTTGATTGTATCTTCTTCCTCCTATTGCTAGTAGTTTATTCTAGAAAAATATTTTTACACAGGCTTGCAGTTTTCATTAATAAAAACAAAGTAACAAAGATGCCATGTCAATTTTTCTGTCAAACATCCCCAACCTCTGTCAGCAAACTTATCTGAATAGATACAGTGAATTACTAAGTTTCTTGATCTTATACACACAATAACATGCAATACTCGCAAGACAGCTCAACAAAGGTTCAAATGACTGCCTTTTGGCAATGACCTCACAAATTTCAGAACAGCAACAACAAAAAACATTTTTTGCTTTAACTGTTACTGCAAGGCGGTATAGCCTAAACACAAGGCATCACAAAACGTGGTACCGCAAGTACTGCACAGCACAACACACTCCTAGACAAATACTTGCAAGAAATGTGGAACAAACTGTAGCTCAAATCGGACAGACTTAACTCTTATTTTGATGAAAGACGAGCCTTAGGTAATACAGGTAATATTTAGTGATCTATAGATGTAACAGATTTTGTTATTTAAAAAGAATAATCTCTAATAATTAGCATCTAAAGGGACGAAGAAGCTAGAGCTGTAGGACTGTACAGCCACAGTTCAGGTACATCACCCTGGCATTTACGTTCCTTTCACTTCTGAAAAACGCAAGAAAGCCATTAACCTGCTCTTTGAAACCAGGCTGCTGAAAAAGGACCCCCCCCCTCCCTCCCGCCTGCGCTCAGCGCTGGTATGCACAACAGGCGCAAACAAAGTAGATGCAGAAGGCAGCTAGCAAAGGGCTTCTCACTCAGTACTGTTCGGTGGAATTGCCTATGTAGCTGCATCAAAGAGAAGCAAAGAGATTAAAGGCAAAATCCAAGGAGGCAGACAGAACAAGGACTGCGAAAAGTCTTTCTACCTCTCTCCCTCCTCCCATGACTTCCTTGAGGGGAGCTTTGAACAAAAATACTGATGAGAAAAGAGTTTGTAGCTCCTGTTTGATGGTGGTAGCGCTCAGGGAGAGTGCATCAATTCTCTGCACACTCTTCCCTGGTAAGGCTTTGTATTTCCGACGGCTTTGCACTTTGTACATTCATTACAGAGAATGCCATGACTGCAACATTACCTCCTCCCAATAAACAATTATTTCTGGCTGGCATTTCAAAATGCGTGGATGTATAATGTCGCAAAAGTTCTTCACCACTGGTCAAAATAGAAAAGCCATTTCCATAAAGCAAGGCATTTTAAGCTAGCTGTAGTCTCCAAAATGGCACGTTAGAGAATATTTTCTTCTTTGGATATATTTAATCCCTATTAATAGTAATAGGAGCTAAGCACGCATCAAAGGATAATACGCCTTCAAGATTTAATATGTGTTTGCCTTTATGGATAAAGATACCCATATGTACTATATAAAATAACTCTCAGTTCCTAGATTTGTTCCAGAGTATAAATCTCTTCTACTAGTATGGATAAGGCATAGTTAAATGTGAATGCTTAAATGGAAAAGAATACCCCTAATCAGAGAGACTACAATGGATTCTCACATAATGCAGGGAACACCCTTTGTTTGGAATTTCCCTTGTATTTCAGACTTGACATTTTTCTAAAACAGGGAAGATACAGAACTGTTGTAGACATCGCATGCAACTGTTATCATGGTTTCTTTTCACTGATTTACAATTTAAGCAATAGGCTTTGTTTTTATCTTCATAACACTTCTAAAAATAATAACAGTCAACATAGAAAAACTAATTTTATCTTCTAAATATTTTTGTTAAAAAAGAATTAAAGGTATCCTTTCATGCACAAAAAAAGGGTCAGGGATTTTTAACATATTTTCAAAATTATTTTAAAAACATCATAGGGGTTGCCTTGAAGAATGGCATCTAGGTACACGCAAAGGAAACTAGGACAGAGCTTCGCCTTTCACAGGTCACATACATGTTGCTGAGCCCTCACTAATCCTGTGTTCATCTCCAGGGACAAGCATATCCCATGGCTCTTGCTGTCAGAGACATTTTGGGATTTTTTTTTTTTCTCAGTAATTCAGAGAAAACTTGCCTTTCAAGGGAATTCACAGCAGCTAGTGATGTGCCTGCTAGCCTGAGGACACATGGGAGGGAGGGAGGAGTCCGCCTGCCAACAGGCAGAGCTCAGATTCTCGTAGCTTTGTCTGCAATTTCACCTTCTCAGTCTGGGCCATTTTATGATCCCTAGGAGAAGGAAAATAGGCTTAGATCTGGGTTACCTGTGCAGTAAGTGTAGGCTGCACTGCTGTCCCATTCTGCTGGTCTGTATTTTTCTCAGGGTGTTAAGTCCCAGTTTTTCCTTACAGAGAGCCTGTTCTTTACCTCCGATTGGTCGGTTTCCTTGTCTGGTCGCTGCTAGTTAGTTCTGCTATGTTATTTCTGACATGGATTTAAAACTTCACTCCTTAAAAATCTTTGGGTTTAAGTTTCTTCAATTTCTGTAACTTCTTCCTCAATCCCAGCCATGGCTCTGTGACCCTTCCAGATCCGTTTAGGACATTTTTCACTTAATCAAATGCTGAGATCTAAATTTCACATCATTTCTTTGAGAGCAACTTACCGTTTCTTTGTGTGTACCCTCTTCAGTAGTAATTGACTGTTAGCTGCAGTAATTTTAATCATCTAAAGACTTAAGTCTAAGTGGTCTTAAATTGCACCATATGAACTGAGGAGATGGGCTCAAAATCTCCATAAGCAAGTAGGGGCCTAAATGCAGAAATAACTGGATTTTATTTTGAAGAAGTATTCCTATATGGGGAAGGCTTTTAAAAATGCATAAATGCATTGCAAAGGAGGTAAAGAGATGGTGAACTGGGAACCAGTGTATACCATTTCTTCCAACTAAACCAGGGACTTTCTCCTTTACCCCAACATACCGTAACACAGAACCACAACAGTCACTTGCTGATTACCTTATAATTAAGCTATTGCCTTACAATTAATCCAGTAAAAGATTTCAGTAAAACACATGAATGATAGACATAAATTCTTTCGAAAAAATATAGCAAAAAGTTACAAGTTTGAGCATTGTAACCTACACCACCAAAAACCCTCCAGAAAAATGGAAGTTATTATCAGGTGGTGTTTTACCTGTGTCATGTTATCTCAAGAAACATGTTTGCACTATGCTTCAGGCTGATGCAATCTGAAGTTGCTGTGAAAAATAACTAGGACGTGTAATGAAAGCAGCAATTAACCTTGCTTTTGAACAACCTGGGAATTAAAATTTGACCAAGAGGCACACAGGACATCTCCATTTCCAGTATCTTTTCTTTGCATCAAGGAGATCATGCAGTAATTCTTGAAATTTTTGATAAGCAGGTTCTCTCTCTTTGAGAGTATTCGCCTGTCTGCTACAATCCCACAGCTTCACCCTGAGAATAAAGCAGTGTGGATCTGGGCACTGAACATAGCAGGCATACCAGTCAATGTTTTAAGGCTGATCAATTTTGGAAAAAAAAAAAAAAAAAAAACCACCAAACAGTCACACAGATCCACAACATTTTTGTTGATCTCTAGTTCACAGAAACCTGAGTATTTGCTACTGTCAGACAGGCACCGTTTGTGAGAATACTCAGCAGATCACGAACCGTGACACATACAGGGTCTACATTCCTTACTCATAACTGCTACTGAAACAGCATCAGTCAGTCAGTGAACGAGTAGAGCCATATCTTGAGATTTAACTGAATGCTCAGCAGAACCCAACCACATGCTTTGAATGAAAGAAAAAATTAGTATGGGGTTTATTCTCAAACCAACCTATGGACCATTATAATAAATAAATAAATAAGGAAAGAACAAGAGAACTAGCAAGAGATTGGGTCTTAAAATATTCTCCAAACAAATGAAATGACAAGACCACCATGAATTTACCAAGTGGGATTCCTATCCATATGGTGAATCACTACAAACTCAAAACATTATACCATAAAATCAGGAGTTTGTAATGAAGTCTTGGGTTTACTCCAATCTGAAATAAAACCTCTAACATGCATGGTAAGGATCCATTTTGGGGGACAGGACTTACCTGTTACCTAACGAGGGCAACTAAGCTACATGAAAGCTGTCATGCCATGTTATGAAGGTTTTCCCCATTTCAACTATACTCTAAAATGGTCTTATTTTGTTATGTTTAACAATTGTAGCAATTGCCTGGAAACCACTTCCAATAAGAACTGGTGGCCAGTAGACAAGGCTCAAGGGAAGAAAAAGACAATGGATTAGTCATGCTCACAGTAACAGTTTCAACAACTTTCAGTCATCATCCTGTCTACAGAGCTGGACTCACAATGGAGCTAACGGAGACAGTGAGCAGATCATGTGTACCCAAAGTATTTTTTCATCAACCTTCTATTTCACTCGCATTTTCAGGCAGAAACAGAGTCTTTTTTCTCTCATACCCCGCCTTCTTTTACGCTATCCATGAAAAAGGTTTGTTTTCCACTTAATCCAAAAGATTACTATCTTGGCCACCTTAATATACATACTAAGAAAAATAATAAACCTCAGAACAGCCTCCAGTCACTCGCAGCCTTAAAGTCTGCTCCACAAAACGTCCGATTTACCTGCAGCACTGAGACAGAGTGCAATGGTCTAAGAAGCACAAGGTGCATGGCGTGCCAGTGACCAAAGCTAAGAGCTGATGTAAAAGAAAGCTTGTTCCAGAGAACTCCTAAGAGTCTGAAAAGCCAAAGTGCAGCCTAAGGTTATCACAGAGGAACAGTGTGTTGCAAGGGCTAACAGCTATAAATAACTCACAAAGAAAACTGCTTTACATTTGTTTGGTTTGGAGCAGACGTACAAGAGATTAGAGCTTTTTCTTTGCAACACATCACATTAATTCAGCAATCTCTTCACCAGCGAATACTCTCATAGGACTACATGTCCTCTTCTCCCAGTACTCCAATTTTCCTTGTTCAAAATAAGGCTACTTAACAAAAGTTCATCTTCTGAGTCACACGTTTTTCTTCCAACCCTTGGTAGGGCTCTAGCTGCTCCCTGCAGCATTGTTCTCTCTCTCGAAACCAAACCAAACCTCTTTACCCCTTTCTCCTCCCTAGTCTGTAGGGCTGTGCTCCACAAGCCACCCTGTCTGGACCCCGATACACAACAGATTATATTCCTTTTACCTTCCGATGCCCTTTCCCTCTCATTTTCAGCAGCTCTCTCCCCAGGTTGTCCGTCGTAAAGACCAGGAAATCTTAAACCATCACCTGAATTCTAGCTTCACAGAGAGACTCTAAACTGATAGATTGTGTTTGAAATGGAAATAAATCTTTATCTGGATCACAGATAATTTCCATGTAACCGTTGTTATGATTATTCATTGTGTTCTGAAATATCATCAATGAAATACAATGAATAGGAAAAAATAATTAATTCATAAACTGCTCTCATCTTGTATGTCCCGCCTTTTCAGAGTGAGAGAGTTACTCTCCTCAAAGTCATTAAGACGGCATGAAAAGATATAAATGTGAATCTTTCAGCTCTTGGGGATGGGACAGTCTTTGTAACTCCGTAACAAAGCCAAATGATAAGGTTTTCTTCTTTAAGGAACGTTTTTTCCTCCACATGCTATGAGAAGCTTCAAGAATGAGAATCATTTTGGAAAAGCAGTATTTTTAACTGCAAACAGATCAGTCCTTTACCATACCTGTACAGCAATGGCAAAGGCTTTTTACCGACGCCATTGCCAAAAAGAAAAAAAAAAATAGCAAAGTCTACTCAAGTGTAACTAAGATGTTCTCTACAGTGCAGCAAATGACATGTGCAATCCATGGACCATAAAGAAAATTATCACCATGGTATCAGCATAAGATTGAATTAAAATTCGTATTACATCAGATTATACAGACTGCATACTGTTGGATATAGTAGCTGTATTAAAAATTCGTGCATAAGGCAAATTATTAGGGTTGTTAGAAACTTCTGTTGAAAACACTGCCAGACTAAGTTCAAAACCATTTTAAAAAATACCTAAAACTTGTCCATGTTTTTAAGATCACAGCTATTACATTTGCAAATGTTAAACTATAATATGTTCTATGTCACAAACAGCCATAAGGCTGTGTGTCTTCTGTTAAAGGGAAAGACTCAACATTTCCATATGCACGTGTGTTATCTGGATATCTTGTTATCCCAGCTGTCAATAAGAGGAGCGGCAGTCCCGACCGACTTGTCACTGGCACTTTTGGATGTCAGACACTCCTGATCTGCTGAGCTGCCAGAGTTCACAATAGCCAAGGGGCCCGCGTGATCTGGCCATATGCTTCTTCTTAACAGAACAGATTGATACCAAAGCAAAGTAGTTCAAATGTTTTCAGTGCTCATTCATCACAGCCTGCAATCTGCAAACAATTTGAAATCGCTTTACTTAGCCATACACTAGAAGTGCAGGTTTTAGCTGGAAGCATAAGCTTCCCATCCAGAGACAAAGTGCCTGAAAATAGTCCATGCTTTGAGGAAATCTGGGTTTGAATTTTTTATCAACATTTCAAGATTAAGGGTAAAAAAACTACTTGTAACACAAATCTCTAAAAAAAAGAAACAAACAAGTAAAACTGTTGATTAGCCTTTATTTAGAGGAGATAGTCAATAAATATTATTTCTGGAATGATGGCAATAAAGGATTGAACATATTACTGTGAAGACGAAAAAAAATACTGGTTACTGGGTTTTTTAAAAACCCAGTACAGTATGACCTCTTGAAAGTCGAATTGTTAGTGTAAAGGCTGTAATCAAATGCCAGGCACTTTAGAAACAAAATATCAAAGCTCATTTATGGGCATAAAATGCAGTAGCAGAAATGTACGCAAGACCCAACTGCAGTAAAATATGAAATGGGCAGTTGAATAAGAAGGTCTCAACAATAAAGACTTCAAAATTAATAACCTGACCTAACTTTGCTTTCTCAGAAAGCTACTAAAACACTTCTCAGGCTAAGGAAGAATTCCTTAATTCAAGCTACTCTCTCACTGGATTCAGAGCACTTTATCACAAGTTTCATCACAGCAAGTATATTCCTTGAACAGGCTTGATCTCAGACTTATTAATATTTGTAAAACCAGGATCTCCTTCCAAATAGCAGGTAAGTGAATATAGGCAAAGTAAGTGAAGTCAGAGAGACTGCTTTGAAAATTGGAAAACCCTCTTGTCAACAATCACTCATTTATACCATTTGCCCCTATGCATAATCCTACAAAATCATTACAGAAACGGTATATATGCAAACCTGAAATTATATGAGTCTATTGTAGCAATACAACTATAAATGGACCTTTTAAATCGCTGAAATATCCCCAATGGGAAAAATATCACTGCCAAAAATGAGTGGTGCTAGAAAGAACAGACAATCTAACCAAAGTCAGTTACGAAGACTTTATATGCCCTTATACCCTATTTTGTCAATTTTCTGCTCAGCGTGGAAGCAAACACCGATCTTAATCTCCTTTACTGTAGCTTGTCTGGGTTCATGTATGCATGAGCAAGCACCATGATCCAATTTCTCCTCCAACCATGAAGCCCAAAATTCCTGTTGAAGACAGAAATGTCTCTCACACGGGTAGCTCGGCATTGCTCCCAACTACCGTGACCATGGTAGTGTGAGACTCAAACACGTACTATGAATTCAGAACAGATTTATAAAGAAAATGGCCCTTCCCTGCATGCAGCAATGTATTTCTTTGCTGGAGAACACATGAAATGCCTGTCCTGAGGAAGACCTTTCCCAGGAAAAACTACAGTCTCTTCAGCAGCAGTGTTCCTTCATGTCTCCCCAAGCGCTCTAATCATATCTTGGTCAGATCTTCTGCTGAGCAATGAACAGGACTCAAAGCGCACCACGCTTCCCAGCTCTTTGGGATTAATAAATAAATAAGGTGTTTCTCATTAGTGTTTACTGCAGTAACATTCTACTGCAGCAACATTCTACTGCAGCTAAATTAAAGCAATGTAATTTTACGTAATAAAGACTTTTCTGCTCAGAAAAGTTATTTATTACTGACAATTTGTCAAAGGCTGTCAAAGACTTCCCTAGTGCTACGCTATGTCACTTAATGGCCCATAACAGATGGCTACTTCATTTTGGAAAGGTTTTTCTGTTACTGAGGTCAAAGCAAGAAAAATTCCACAGAAGACAAAAAGGTTTTGCCCGTTTTGGGGTGGACATTTCTGAGAGTAACACTGACTGAAAAGTCCTTTTGAATCTGACTGAGAGGAAGCTGAGGTGGTGTTACTTATATTTCAATGGGTTACAATAAAAACCAAAATAAATGACAATTAACAAAACTGTAATGGTTTTATTTGTCCCCCAAATGCAGTAAAGGACTATGTTTCAGAACGTTTTTCTATAACTGTTCTGGCAACACCACTCAAATCACAACCGGAAAATATAACAGATTGCAGAGATGTATGTATCAACTTTTCAGAAAGACTTGGAAGGAAAAATCCTGTAAAACTTTTTGCTCCTAGATACATGTAATTAAGAATCAGCAATGAAACCCCAAACAATATAAAGAATTATAGTAGCAATTAATTACCTTGCTTTAAAGCTGAAAAAAGCAATTTGCTAATGAAAATTGCTACTGTTTAACAGTAGCTGTTAAAAGCAAAAAATTGTTGTAATAAATCACTCTTCATAAATGTGTATTTATACAGGAAGTTTTCCTAATCTGTGTGTTACACTTAGTAGAGACTGGGCAATTGAACTCCTTACTATCTACATGCAAAACTCCTCATGTGGCATAAGTACAAGCAATTGTTGTGTACCTAGGAAAACTGTGGGTGGGAGATGCCCTGGGACATAGCCACACCTGAGAGAAGGCAGCAGGTACCTAAGGGTCCCCAGTTCTCTGCTGCTGGAGAGGAGAGGGCTGGGCACACTGGTTTGATCTCAGGATGACATAGGATCACTTTGTGTTGCAACTGTGTGTTAGAAGACACAGCCACCCCACAGCACTAGGGTAAGTCACACAACAGACCCACAGAGCAGCTCACTTGTAGCTTACCAAGAACAGCACATGGCTCAGGTGCCTCTGACTGGGCAATCCCAAACCAAACTCGTGGCTGTCTCTCTCATATGGAGAGTACTCTTCAAACCCTACCACTGCACAGGTCAGGCACAAAGCTGTGACGGACAGCGTAAAAACCTCTGCAGAAACGATCACACCACAGGCCTTTGACAGCAAAAGTAAGGAACGATGCACCAACAAGGTCAGAAACTCTAGCCCAGGCTAGTGTTCTCCATGTTATGGCCCATATCCTGAATTAAAAAACTGTACAGTGGGGAAGAAAGGCTGGAGAAGGGCTAGGAACAACTTAACGTGGTAGATAAGTTCAGCTGCAAAAGTAACCACAGCAAGAAACAGAGCATCCAGAAACCTAACAAACCATGGGGAGACCTTGCTGTCAACCCCGAGGTCATTCCTGCAGGTATGTATCGTGGGAAAGTAATAGCCTACTAGGTACTATCCTAGCCAATAAAAAGACTATCCTACTGAATACACCTAGGAAAAACCCCCAACTTTTTACAAAAGATATTTCATCTTTATTAGCAAGTGCATTACACAAAAGAGAGGGAGATCTGGTGGCACTGACAAAACTAGGGCAGTACTTCTCCATAACTGCAAGATCACTTGAGAAAAAAACATGAAGGTAAGGCGGGGTGGGGGGCGGGATGGAAATGAAAGTTAAACCACTGCCTTAAACATTTTGAAGCCAATAGCTACGTGGTAGTTGACCTGATACCTTATTTTCATCATCCCCTTTGCTTTATACGCTAACCATATTATTAGAGACAGTATTCATGAAGCTTTCTGTGTCCCCGCAGATGATACAATTCTCTTGAGAATCATCCGAGGTTTCCCTATTCACCCGAGTACAGACTCATAGTACACCCTGTTAAATGAGGCAAGTTAGAAGAGAGCAGACAAAAGTGGCAAACATAAGAAATGATACAGCCAGGACAGACAATACTGAGCACCTTGACAACAGAGACAAGTTTTTCAAAAGTATATTTCTTTCTTGGAATCAAGAAAATATGAACCATTGATATTTGGGGATAAATGGCTAAAGATGTGATGTAATCCTTGAAAAGGCAAAAGAACAGCTTCTACAAAGTTTCACACATTAAATCTGCAACGCAGAAAGTGGTTTATTCCTTAGCTACATTGTACAAAGAAGACAACCGTGATAGCATACTGGGATTTTCAGTACTGGAAAAGGTCAGTCTAGTCACCGAAAGCATCTTCTGGACACTAGCTAAAGGTGACACCATAACTTGTCTAATAGCATCTCATGGACCACACGTAGAAGAAAGTAAACAAGACATGAAACCACAAAGAGATGTAAGGAAAGACACAGATCAACTGCATGATTTTGTTTAGTGGACAGTTAAATACATTTTACGTAAATACATTTTCCAAAATCTTCATGAAAAGCAAAGCAATCACACGTCTAGATGCCAAAAAACTACCAAAGAAAAATTACATGCAGTTGCAGAAAGAATGAGGAACAACCCCTTTGTAACTGAAAGCCACCTTGAAACAATCCTGAGGCACAACTTCACTTTCCTTAATACAGGAGGGTTCGTAGAGTTTTTGCTGCTTTGGTTTTCATGGGGTTGAGGCAGCGTGTGTACTGTGGAGAGCTGCAGATTTGGAGAGCATCATACTTTTAACACAAAATACAATTTTAAAATAAATTCACTTACACAGTAAAGGTGCTCAGACTATTTAACAGGTTTCAACTGCAGAATGATCCTGTAGTTCCGGCCTGATCTTGACTGACTTTATTGAATCATGAGCATGCATTGCTGTCATTACCTGCATTCGCACCTTGTGTATTTATTTGAATTTTGCACTAACTTTTGTCTCCTATTTCAAAAGCAAACAAAAATTTCTGAAAGTCTAACTCTTGTTCAACAAGGCACTTTGTTGCATATGTATATTCATGTGCTGTCATTACATTCAAAGTTTCAGAAAATGACTGAAATTCCTGTTCCTCCAGCTTTTTGAGGCTTTACCCAATTGCAAAGTAAAAATCATTAAGACTGTCACACTGTTTTTATCAGCCATGAATTTTCTTCTACATTAAAAATTTATCCATTTGTCTTGAATATCACCTGCTATTCCCTCAAAAACACACGCTGCAGATCTCTGAGACAAGATTCATGATACAGAGTAGAACATATTGTTTGCAGTCCATAAACACTTTTTATGATGGTTTCATCACGAGGTAATTCCATGCTATGAGTAAATTAACGTATTTTCCAGGGCTCATTAATCTTCATTTATTCATTCAGTGAACATGACCATTTCCATTAAAACGAAAATCAAGACATGAACTTTAATTTGAGCCACTATTTTACTAATTGTGTTTAACTTCAGGAAATCTTAATATTTAATCCTAAACTAGTTTTCCCTTTCTTTATAGTTAGTGTATAAAAAAGCCTTTGAATGTAAACCACCACCTAAAAGCCCTGCTCTCCTGCCCTTACTTTGATTGCCATCAGTACCAGTGGATTTGTACAAGTCAAAGCAGGTTTCCTCTGTGTCCTACAAATATGTTTCCTTATGAAAGAGCCACAGTGTACCAGAAAACGGGGCTTTTTACGTTCTCAAAGGACCCAGGCCATAAATAGGGCTCCGTTGTGTAAGTTACTTGCACTATTACAGACAAGTCACAGCAGGACCTTCCAAAAGACCAAAAGGACAACAGGCCCATGCAGATTGATGCACAGAAGGCACCAGAAAGCGATGCATCAGTGGAGTTCACCAGAACAGCACCAAAATGTCAAAACCACTGTCAAGTTTTTTCAGGCATGCAAAGGAAAGAGGTTTAAGAGGAGCAGAGACTGAAGGAGAGGAAGAGAAGGAATGGCAAGAGTGACTTGAGAAGCAGCCTGAAGCACAGCACCTCAAGAGCTGAACTCCCAGACATCATCTTTTGCTTACAAAGTTGTGTGTTCCTCACTCTTGCCTCTCCTTCAGTCACTGGGACAAATTCATAAGAACTTTGAAATCAGCCACCCCCAAAACCGGAAAAAATGTAATTCCCTCTCTAATTTAAAGAGAAAACAGGAAAGTTTGAGCATACAGGCTTGCCAGAGGCTCACGTGCCACTTCCCATCAGCTTTGCCCAACTTTCTCCTATCACAATTCCACTTTAAACCTCTTTCCACACTTAAAGTTGAAATCTTACAAGAAAGAATAAAGCAGCAAACAAGAAGTACAAGCAGTACTATGAAACTTGTACTGAGTAAAACGAAAGAAATAGCAAATATTTAGGGACAGAGGACAGAACGTTTCCAGCATTTCCCAACACAGATAAACCATTCCTGTTGAGATCTGAATGAGGAGAGCTCAGGCAACCTAAGGTTTTACTTCAAGTCAATTCTACAGCCTTCCTTACATCTTGAAAACATGATGGAAATGGAAAAGATTAAGCAAGATTCCCCTGAGTTTTCCAGTTGTCTGAACAAAGGGCTGTCAGCTGTCCCTATCGTTTCAAACGGCATCAACTTAAAGGCCAGTGATGATACTTCAGATGTCACAAGAACACGTATAAAGAAACAGGAAGTGTATTATATGTCTGCTGCAAAGGGCTGCCTATTTCAAACATTCAGCAAAGTCTCAAACACAAAGTTGCATGGGTATGTGACTGGTCTCTTTTTATAACAAAAAGGAATCATTAACATTAAGAAATTCATGATTACAGCCATCAGTTAAGAAGCTGCATGTGCGAATTATTTCAACAGCTGCTAACTACTACACATAAAACCAAAAAGCAGCCACAAACTGCTTGTGGATAGCAAAAAAAGAAATTGTAAATTAATTAGTGTTTCACACACACACAAAAGTTCTAGTATTTAATGTTTCTGTGTTGTTAAGAGGCCAGAAGACCCTTCAGAATGAGTGAATTCAGTCATTCTCCTCTAGCCAGAGGCAAAAATAAATAACTACTAAATAATAAATTAAATTAGGTCTAAAATGGGTTCTACAATTAATGACTTTTCTGCTGACCATTTAAGTGCCACTATTATTTTAAAGGCTACTTTCACAGAATGCCACCCTCCAAGATAAGATACATTAAGTAGGAATTACACGAGTATATAAATCAACACAGGTTTCTTGCCCACAGAACAGAAGCACTGCCAAGACAGAAATTATGGAAATGCCGTCAATATAATGTCGACACCATCCTTTCCCATGAGAGAAAATAAGAGTTTGCAACTACTGTTTTACAAGTCCAGCAGATTTTTTGTTTGGAAGTAGACCTCTTTCTGACAGTCTTTGCACGCAACACCTTGTCTGTTATTTATGGAAATTGAAGATCTGAAGGTACTAGCTGCCCTCAGCTAAAATGCATTTCCCTACCCAGAGAAACAAGTTTAAAATAGAGCATTGCATACACCAGACAACTAAGCTCAAATCTGAAAGAGGAATCATTCAATGCTTCCACTGAAGCACTAAATTCTTTGGGGAAGAGATCACCTCTTGGTTCAACGTTTATGTAACTTTCAACACACTGAACTTTTGATCCCTGGCACTTTAATTTAAGTAATAACAATCTGTTTAAAAATTGGGAAAATCATGTACTGTCCTTATTTATAATACCAAAAAAGGAAAAAAGAAAAAGGCAGAAAAATGCCCATCTGAGTTAATCTAAAACCATCCTTTTTGATCTTCAGGCTTGACAGAAACTATATAATTTTGTCCTATTTGGCTTGAACATCACTTGTCTTTATTAAAAAAAGTAAACAAAAGCAAAGTTGTTTCATAAAGAATTTCTGTTTTCACAACACTAGTTTACTAAACTCAGAACAAGTTTATAAGATACTTGCATTGCCAGAATTTGCCTTTTGTTTTAATGAAGATCGTTTTGACCAAAGCATTTTGCTCCACGCTGCTAGCAATCCATTTTTTGGACATGCTGAAAACACTATCAACATATAGTTTGAGTTTGGTTTGTTTGGCCATTACGTAGTTCTCAATTTTGGTCAACTGTCATTTGAATACTTTTTTCAGTGTGGGAGTTTCATCATTGGTGAGTCACAGGTATCACCACAATGGATGAAGTATACAACCAGGAAGGTCTGATCAGTAGGTTGTTGAAGAGTTTCCACAAATTTACATCAAGACTCCAAAGCAACAGATTTCCACACAACTCTGAAAACAGGAATTCTGTCTACAAAAGGTGGGATAATGTCTCTTTCACCAAATTCAGCCCCTAGTTCTCTCCACAGAGTAAATTAGCAGACACAGGTTATTATCTGCCGTGTATTCTTTCAAAATAACGGTTTGGATGGCTTAATTTTCTGCGTGTTGCTTCGCTGAGTTAGTTACTATAGGCGAGCTACCTCAGACAACTCTCTTTCAGCCCACATCTGTGCAGGACCTAAAGGGTCAGGTAGACTTCATCAGGGGAAGGTAATCACCCTGTTTCTTTCATGGTGACCCAACTTAAGGTCCAGTGAAATTAATGCGAGGAGAGGGCTCTCAGCACCTCATAGGAGTTATTCAGCAGTTCACCAGATAATACTGTATGCAGAAAAATGATTTTGGGTATCTCAGGAGAATAAAAAACTACCTTGGGAAAAGGATCTTAAAAAATGTAAAATATTTTAGCTGGACAGGCAATGAAAAAAATAACATATTCAAGTCTTAAGAGTGATCAGAATAGCGTGTTTGCCTTGTAATGCAGTGTAGTAAGAGACATAGCAAAGGGCACTGCTCTGATGTTAAGGAGCAAAGGTGTAATGACCTATAGGATACAGCACTCAGACTCTGTGTGCCCTACTGCTTCAATTTTGACAGTTACACATCAGAATTTTATCTGTTCACAACAGCTGGTTTGAAAAAACCTATTAAAGCTCTCAGGGCACCTCAGTTGATACTGCCTAATGACTCCAGTAACAAAAACACGCACGCTCTACCAGTAAGTCTAAGTAGGAAGAACAAAAACACGTGGATAATATATTGGTTACTAACACGCAAAGTCCTTGAAGCGTAAAAGCCCAGGTTAATACTTAATGCCATTTATTATGGATGTTGCTGAAAAGCTGTGTTGTAAGAGAGACTGAGAAACCACTGTGGGGTTCTACATTCAGTGGAGAGTGACAAAGCCTTTCTGAATGATAGCATCGTCTCCTTACATTTGCAAACTTATTTTACCATTATATTCATTATTATTGTGCCTATTTATTTTCAGTTAAATACTTTCTTAAATAAGCTGAACCAGTAAGAAACCTACAGATTTGACAGTGAAGAAACACTCCTGAAAAGCAAGAACAAAGAATTTTACGTCTCGGGATAAAAATATCCTAAATAAAAACAATTGTTCAGTATTGTGATTCTTCACAGACAATAACCAATACGTTAGTATTCCCTCACTGATTTTTTTTTTTAGTTCAACTACAGTACTCATTTTCACTCCTCACATTTTTTTTCCAGTGTTTAGAGCTCCTCTTTGAAATTCTTTTCTGCTAGGGAGAGCTAGACATGGATAATTCTGCAAGATTTCTATGAAGGTTTCTAACAAAAATAACAAAAATCAACCTGGTTTTCTGGTGGGTTTGCTAAAGGCTGAGATTGGTGCTTCTAGGTTTTCTGAACTCAAGACAAATGCAGTTCAAACTAAAATAAATCTTGAAAGAACAGAAGCTATGTGCACTTCAGGAGGAAAAAAAAAAAAATCCTAGTTTCACATACAAAGTAATGGGCAGTACTGTACCATGCAGGTGTTATATCTTGTACGCTTTATGATTATTCCCAGTAAATGTCAGCTCGGTGTCCAGCAGTGGCCAAAAATCAAGTGTTAGAAATTATTACAAAAGAAGTAGACATCAAAACAACCATTATAAGCTAAGGTCAGTTGACTATCAAACTGGGTTCAAGTGAGCCTGCTTAAATACTCTCTGGAATTAAAAGGATCTATGCCCAGTTTGTTAAGTACCAACTGCTACAGATCATGCTCAATAAAGCTAAAATATCAGGTTTTATCTGGTAAAATCTTTTTAAGTCTATTGAGCAAAAAAATCCCATTTCTTTTAGAAGACAAAGGGGTTCAAAATAGGCATATTTTCTCACATCCCCAGCACAAAGGACACCACCCTGTCTAGACCAAATTTTTCCAGTCAAGTATGTTACAGAACTTGTTAAAAAACTGGCAAGTTATTCTTCAACGCAGCTGCACCCGTGAAGATTTCTTTCACTTTGTCTTTTACTACTGCTAAAAACTAAAAACCCACATAAAGCCAGAAGTGAATCTGAATTCGATATCCAACATGAAAATTTCAGTTCATCGGTTAAAGCATAGTAAAGCTATAAGCAATTACAAAGGTTCCTCTTAAACTGAAAAATACCAAACAACTTTACTAATAGGAGTACCCCTACATATGTGTTCATATATGTAGACAGTGTTTAAGAAAAATCAAGCCAAAGAACAACTGGTAACATTTATAAACTCAATTTCAACTAATAGAAAGCTATTTGCATATTCATTTTGTCTCAATCTTTGTCCAAAACTGTTTTTCCTCAAACTGTTTCTCAAACCTCACAAAGATATACTGGACAAGTTCCCAGACACAGATGATGTTACATCACAGCTATGTAACATGCTCCCACATAGAAACATACTCTTCCTCCTAAAATACTCCACTACTAATATCGGCATCTGTCTGCCTCACACTGGGGTGTCCAAAAAACCAGAAGAATGGAGTGCTTTGTTAAATGCTTGCCAGTAGCATTATATTACCTTTCTGCTCTGTGCACGTAACTACTATTAGTGATAGATGAAAACTACAAATTCTGCATGATTCCACCAATTCAACAACTGCTCTCACATTCTTTTCAATTTCTACAAAGCAATTTTTTTAATTTAAAAAGCAGAATGCTATTGCTTACAATGAGTAAAAAAAAAAAAAAAGCTATTTAACTGAAAGTGAGGATAGTCAATTACTCACAAATTGAAATGAAGAAATTACTTCACCATTTTCAGAGATCTTTGCCTATTTATATCAGTTGACACTTGCCTGAAAATTCTGAATTGGAGAGAAGTTAAAAAGAAAGAAAAAAAGGAAAAACAAATGCACTGGCAAAATCAGAGCATGAAAGACACCATCAAAATAGATACAATTACTTATAAATAAATGAACTTGGTTTCTATCAAAATTCAGCATTCTGAAATAATTTTGTTCCTATTCTCGAAGTACTCAAAGCCATTATGATTTCTTTTACTGCAGTATAAAACACACAATGCCTCTGTAATTCCAGCAATTTAATTTTTTTGTTTTCGATTGTATGTTGTAAACCAATTTTCAGAGTGAGAGATCGACACCACTTGTATTTGAAACTTATTAGAACATCATTTCAAGAGCTATGAAACTGCGGAAGACTTCTAAAAGCAAACTCTCTCAGAGTCCCAAGACATTACTTTGGATATTTTGCAAGAGATCCAGAGATTTATGTTATACACAATAATATACAGGCATTGCTCTTACCTTGCCTACTCTTCATGTTAGTTCCCACTTTCGTGCTAAAAAATGAGCTATGTACATCTTTCTCTGCCTTTATGTTAATTTCCTTCTATACATTTCTTCAGCTGTCCTAACCAATTAAATTGATAATGCCTTCTCACCTTCCTTCACCTGCATGTCCCAAACACAGCAACAGCTCACAGAAATGACACAAAGCAGAACTATCACCCGTTTCCTCCTATCTCAAAAACAAAACAAAATGAAGCAAACCTTAAAACTAGAAGTCTGTAGTCACAAAAAGTCCTTCCCTCTACCCATATATTTGGATACACCATTGCCCTCCACCCTGGTATGCATCTCCCTTTGCTTCCCAAGCAGCATTAACACCCTTTTCAGTGCGTTGTATGCTGCATCAGTCAGCAACACAACCACAGCTACTTCACTGGCTTCCTCCTTTTGGATTAAGGTTTCCTGAATAAACTCATTATTTGTATTTGCAGTTTCCTTCTTGTCCTTAACTCCATTTTTCTCCAGATTTTGAAAAATTAGCATATTACTCCCAGCTAAGATATCCCACTGAACTCCTATGGTAAAAGTTGCCTGGGTTTGCTCCTAGCCATCAGTCAATCAGATATCCCAAACACATCCCTAACTGGCCAGGAGCAGTCTGCTTCTCTTGCCGAGATTGTACCAAAGACTAGAAATTGAAGTGTGTGCCATGATCACTTCTACCAAATGTAGCTTGCATCGTAGACCCAAAATACACACACCTCATCACGTGAACCATGAAAATTGTGTGCTCAAACATTTTCTGATTGACACAAGATTAATGTGTCATTTAGACATGAGTACTTTATTTAATAACGAATAATTCTGTATTAGTAACAAAGACAGTGCTTAACCTGGGATGGAAGGAAAAAGACATCAAGAACTTTGGTCAGGCTAACTTATACTGATCAGAGATCTTGTAAATCTCACCTCACTGGTATTTTGATTAGGACAATCTGACACATTTAAATTAATCCATTTTCAGGCTGAACACCTCATTACTTTCTCCCTCTAGCACATAAGTAAAAGCTTTCAAATTTCATCTGCCTTTTCAGTTCACTGATCATATACCATCTCATCTTAATTTAGAAAAGCAAATAAGTATGGACATGAGACCTGGGAACCTGAAGCATGACACACTGATGCTTTGCTGCACCAAAGTAAATTTGGGTGTGCATTAAAAGTAAATTTGTGAATCAGAGCTTTAGATAGAAAGTTCATGCAGCTCTTGGGTAACACTGACGTCAACCTGAACACAGCCTTCGTCTATGCCAAGTTTAAGAAAATAAAGCAGCTGCCAGTAGCTGGCAGTAGATTTCCTGTGCTGACTCAGTGTTTGGCCATTGTTAGACCTTCTTCAAGCAGAGATCACCTAAATCTAATTGCACACTGGTCAGGCATACACAGTGATCTACCACATTTCTGCTCCACCTCTTTTCTACAAACAGTCAAGTTCCCAGAGAGGAAAAGGGAAGATGGCAAGGCCATAGAAAAGCTAAAAATCTATCAAAGGTATTAAGTGGAGAATCTCCTCCAAGTTTTTCAGCAAGATACAACACAGGCAGACTGAAAACACTGACAACTTAAATCCATTTCAAAGAGCATGGGGAAAAATTCCTCAGAGAAGATGAGTCAGCCTTGAGGGAAGTGCTGACCCCTAAAACTCACAGAATAAGGCTGGGGAAAGAAATGTAACAGATGGGAGGGTTTGGGCTACCAAGTTACCAGCGGAATTGAACTTCTACCTGAAAATAAGAGTAAAAATTTATCTGTTTGAAACAGTCACAAGAGTCCCACAGAGATCTGACCTGCAGCATGCCAGGAGCCTCCTGGCAAATGGCAGCCAGAGGAAAACACTTCACCTGCATCCGCTACCCCCTCCTGCAGTGCCTGTGTGCTGCACCCCTTTACTGCTTATGTACCTTAAGCTAGGCACTGACCAAACGTTAAAATACCCGGTCAGAAGCCTACGACCCTGAAAAACAGAACGGCTCACTCCTTATCAGAACTGCCTTTATTGCTAGCTAAAAATGCCTCATAGAGGAATAATTTAAATCTATTGTTTAATGAATAATAGAGGAAAATATTCACATAGTGAAAACAACAAAATGATTTAACAGTAATATATTCAATGAGAATCTAATTTTCTTAAACTTTTAACATTTAAAAACTACAAAATACTTACTATTTCCACATAAATGGAAACTGGAGGCTTGGGTTGTCAGACTTCCTCAAACACACACATTTTCATGATTTTTTTTTTTAGTTCTAGTACTATGCATACATGGGATTTTCTTTCTTTGGGGCTCTGACTGCATAGGCAAACATAAGAAATGAGACCTGGTAGAAAATTGTTTTACTCTTTGCACAGCAGAAGATGATTGTAAAATTTAGCTTAACCCTCACTTTCATTTGTGCATCTGAAAGCTTGCACACATACCAGTGATGTACAAAAGCAAAGCATCTTCCTACAAAGGCTCACAGAACACACTAAAGAAAGCATGTGCACGCTTCCACGGTGCGTTTGAAGTTGCCTGTGTGTCCACTGAAATATCTTGCACACGTAAAGCACAGTAGCAGGCACTGATGCAACCCAAAGTGAATGGGGGAAAGGAAGATGGGAGGAGAGAAACCACAGCACTGCAAAATATTCTGTGCCTGAGCCTGTGCATGAGCTAGGGCTGAAGCCCTCTTAGTCCCCCACACAACACCCAAACCTCAGGTTTATGAAAAATTGACATCTTAAAGTATGAGATGAATGAACATTTGTCATGATCGACAAATATTTTGTTTCTGTACAGTTACTTCAGTGGACCTCATGCCAAGCAGAGAGGAATGAGGAGGGAAAGATGCAAAACACTACTCCTGGAAGTGTCTCTCCATAGCAATTCTGCAAGAGTAGGGAGGGCTGGTTTTAGATTTAAGTCAGATTTCAGTCTCTTATTCTCTGCAGTATGCCTGTTCAATACATTTTTATTTATTATTTAATATGGCAAGTATTAACAATAAAGGACTTATACTGATCTGAATAATATTTTGCACATTACGGTAGTATATAATAATTTTGTCTTGTAATCTGGTTTCATTCTTTCCCATTTGCAAATTTGACGAGAAAAGCTGTCAGGGTAGATCATAGTTGGCATGTCACTTCCCAGATATAATTTACATTTTTCTCTTTACATACATCTTTAATAGTCAATTTCCTTTTTTCTATACATATTTCAGCGTGAAAATGTTTGCCATCAATATTAAAATATGAAATATCTGCATAGTCATGTACACAGCTTAGAGAATTACCTCAAATCCCATCCATTACACTCTTATTTAATAGCCAATATCCTTTTTGCTTTCATATTTTAAGTCTCTTGCTTTGCTGTGCACAGAAAGAAATCTCAGTGCCTTTTCATACATATCCTCCCAAAACAGAAAATAAAAGAAGTTTTAGTAAGTTGAGATGTTTAAGTGTTTATAAATTAAAACTCAAAACCACAGTCTTCAACACATGATCAAAGTTACTCATATTCCAAATTTAAATGCCTTGTAAGATATCTTAGAAATTCCTCTTAACTCTGTAAGCGAATGGTAGTGAGCCACACTTGGAAGCAGCAACCAAATACTTTAAATACACCATATACACATTTACAACTTCTCATCCTGACACTGCACCAGAAAAGCCACACAAAAGATGTGTAGACCCAAGTTACAGCTATTGGTTGTGAGTCTGTGTTCTCATGGCTGAAATTATGAAAACACAGAACTAACACAGGGGAAGATTTCAAGTTTGTCCTGATGACCAAGCAGTCTGTGGAACACGCTCCCTTAAGGAATGACTACATTATGTCTGTTTCCCCTTCCTAGCCTACCAATCCATGAGCCAAAAAAGTGTTCTTGCCTTCTAGTTTTGTCTTACAATGAACTTCTACTAAATTCTACATGCTAGTGACTAACAACACTTCCTGTATTCCCAAACACAGCCCAAGACAGAGTCATCACCCATGTGCAGGAACACACTTCCCTACTTTGTAGACACACGCTACTCCCAGCAATATAACTGTTCGTGCAGAGACACAGATCTGACAGAGAAATTTAAAAGACTGCTTCGATATCTGACTTTTTAAGACAAAGGCATTACATGGGAGTGTTGTACCTAGTTGACAGATAAAGCTGGGAACCTATAAGGTAACTCATAGAAGGACACTACACCTGGCAGACAGCTGCCTCAGCCAGCTTGCAGAGAAATGCTAAAAGAGTCTACGTATCCAAATATTTTACTTTACATTACTAAGCCTTAAAAATAACCCCCTCCACTTGAGATGTGCAGGCTGGATCTTGTCCTGAAGAAGGATAACACACCCTTTAGAAAAATAGTTCAGTGAAATGTGCTGATTGCATTTTCAAACATAGCTCATGATAGTGATGCTGCTGCTTCTGTCCTTGGTTTGTTTGGGTTTTGTTCAGCAGCTCACTGATTGGACTGAGGAGTTTTTATCCATTTCATATCCTATGCAAACCCAGGCCACTGACTACAACTGGTGTCGCATCCCATCCCTCAGATGAAAGTTTTAAAGCTTTCTTGGATTAAGAGTCATGTCTGCTGCAGTTTCTTCTAGAGCCTGATGTCTTTTTTTTTTTTTTTTTAAATATATGCTGTCTCCAAGAAGACCCCAAGCAAGTGTCTCAAGATACTACATAAGGTAGTTAGTTGGTCCTAATCCAAGGTGAGACGTTGATTTGAATTTCTGGGTCAGAGGAGGGAAGAACATATTGGGCCTTCTTCACCTGGAAAGAAACCCAAACCACCACACTGCATGAAAAACAAAACACACACATGCTGCTCCTTCAGCCATACAAGATTGAGGCATGAAGTACTCACCTCAAAAGTATTATACCCATTATAGGCAAGCACTGATATGTGAGCTAGGTGCAATGGTGCTGAGCTTCTGTCAGTTCTGAGGTTCTCTGGGCTTTCAAAAAACCCCAAGCTTTTGGTAATCAGAGAACCTACACATCAAACGCTGGATGACCTATATATACTTCTGATGCCTGCAAGGTTATGAAAAAGTTTGAGGGCTTCACACCATAAGCTTGGGCAACAGACACGCAGTTATTCTAATAAAATTGTTCGCTGTCAAGTCATGCATCCTTTCAGTCATCATTACTAAAATATTAAGAAAAGCCCTATGGCAGAGTGAAGGAGAACTGGGACACATTGGAAGCAAAACTGAAGGAAGTTAAAATGCAGTAAACAGAAAAGAAGATGGCATAAGTTGAATAGTGATTTTAGCCTATGATGCCTAGAAAAACCTGTCTGCATCTTCAACTGCTTTGGCATCATTAGAACATAGCAAGATAATACGGGACAGAACCACTTAAGGTCACTGAATCCAACCCCCAAAATCCACAATTACCTGTAACAGATGGCAAGCCAAACGAATTCAGTAGGAATATCAACTGCTGTCTGCAGGATTACACATATCTCCCCATCTCCACAAGGTAAAACATTTTCCCCCAACTTTTGCAGGAAACTCCACCAGTGAAAGAAGAGACCAAAATCCTCCAAAAGCCCTGCACAGGAGCAAAATACACCCCTGGGAGAGAGCAGGATGAAACCAAATTACAACTGTTTATTGTGGTAAAGGTGATAAAACAATTAACTAGCTTCCACATTATTAAGTGATTCGTACTACGTTTGTAGTTTCATAGTTTTGACCAACTTGCACTGTTGAACTTGAAGTTGACTCCAAGTCAGGTGCTTCCTTCAGGCAATGGTAGCTCAATCCTCTACCCACTGCAAGACACAGCAGCCATCTGGTCAAACTGGTTTTGTGCGCTGGGTGTACAAGCGCATATTTAGCATGTACCGGAACTCACCCAGGCAAGCTAAGAAGGAAATTGGGGCTTTAGGGAACTGATGTCAGATTTCAGTAGTTTTGCTGTGCACAAAAACCTTTGTTAAGCATTAGTCTTGGTAAAGATTTTCAAGTGAAACTTTCAAAGACCACAAAAGAGCCAGAATCCTAAAAAAAGAGACTTGAAATCTTGTTTGAATGCTTTTGAAAGATCTAATCATCCACAAACCAATTCAAATATTCATATATGATATAAAGGCCCAAAGTAAGACAACACAGAAAACATATTAGGAAGTACCTTATAAATATTGACAGAGTTGCAAGAAGAGACAGAAGAGCAAACATACAGGACCTGCAACAGGATGGGAGAAAGACACTGACAGAAACAATTTTAGGGGAGATATATATTCTCAATCCTTCAAGTCTTTTCAGTATTTATACATGTGATTGAAAATGACTTCCTAGATCGGAAAAGCTCTGACTACTTTGGTAGCATGGCTCTCATAACAACAGATGGTTGGTGGTCCACAGGGCAGAATGAGGAGCATTCCTCGATTTCCCCTGCATTCAGACTCTGCTTCCTGATTACATACAGGTTCAGTCTTCAAGCCGGAAGAGTTCCACACGCTTCATAAATCTTGAATTAGCTGCTGGACTGGCAGGGCTTTTTTATTACTGTTAGAAAGCTCACAAAATAGCTGTCAGCAATAGTGCAGGCCACCAAAATATTTCTTGTTATAAAACAGGCAGGAGAAATCTAGAGGCTTGACTGTCTGGTAATAATTCTGAGCTGTGACTGTAAATTCTTCATTTCATTACACAGAAAACTGTACTGCCTAGATGAGACCTCATAAAACTCCCACAAAACTCAGAGAAAAATGGACCTCGGAAGCCTTATGAGAGACTAAGCATTTATTTCAAACCAGGTGGGTGTGGAGGGTGTGTTTGTGTATAGATATATTAAAAAAAAGTATTAAAAAAATGTATAAGTGTGTTTATTTTATAATCTTCGAATGCTGCTCATCCACAAGAATCTTGTTAATGCATGCGTGGTTCTGCTGACTGCATTCAGATGTCAGATGCATAGCTAACAACCTAGCAGGTGTAAATTAATGCAACGCAATTTATGCCCTGTCATGTCTCATTTATTAATTATACCAGTCCAGTAAGAAAGAGAGTCTATTGAAATGTGGGAGAATAGTCATTTGTTCTATGAAACATATGAATGGTCTTTTCATACCAAATTTGCTTGTAAGTATTTTCAACTACGTCTACAGATGCACACACAGATCCTCTTGATACACAGCTGAGAGAACTGGGAAACTGAGAGCAAAAGTTTCTGCAGCATTAGACACAGGAAAGAAACCCAGAACCTGTGGAGTATCAGAAACCAAAGCATTTAATCCACAGGGTGATGAAGAAGGAAAGCCAAAGATGGTGCCAAGTTTATGCAGAAATATAAACCATTGTTTCACATGGGAAAAAGTAAAAAAAAAGACAGCTGGTCTCATGTGATACATTTAAGCAAAGGCACAGATTCCTATTGATTGATTCCCTATTGGTTTTGGGGGTAATTTACCAGTAACACTTTCGAAACCTCAACACTTATCAAAGAGAGAGTCTTCGTGGTTCATCTGCATTTTGCAATGGTTCTGCTATAAAATAGTCTGCTACCCAAAAGGTGATCCATAGGAAAGCAGAAAAAGAGGTAGTGACACATCAGAACAATCGGTTGTGAATGGGCACTGATGAGACATGAAGAAGGACTGAAAATCCCAACAGTGCCAAATTGAGCAAGAAAAAAAAAGAGGTCAGGGTTCAGAGAGTAGCTATCAAATCAAAGACCACAAAACCCGAAGGAAATTGCAAAAAGTTGCTATGACATGTGTTGAGTTGCTGTGAAAACTTGCTGTGTAGAGCGAGACATGCTAAGAGGTGAAAGTACACTGTCACAAAATAAAAGCAATGAACCTATTAGTTTTACTTGGGAGATACCTGCGACCCTGAAAGCAGGTATGAGAAGACACAATAAGCAGCCTGGGAAACAACTGTTCGACAAAGAAAAAGGAAGAGCAGCAGTTTGTGATTTTGACCCTGGAACAAAACGGTAGAGGATGAGGAGCTGCAGAACACTGTATCTTTGCCCATTTTTCAAACATTCATGACATGCAGATTTTGGGAAGTTTCCACATAAAACTTACCGGTATGTAAAATCTAAAGTATTGCAGGGAGCTAAATAATTTATAAATTTTAAGTTGCACAATGTGAAAAGTAAGATAAAGCAGAGACAAGTTTACTCTCCTTTGGTAGTGTTTCCCTTAACTTCATTTTTTTTTCCCACACAATGTGGGACATAGAATTTCAGCAGAAAATGAAGGGAAGGATGTTCCCTTTCTGCCCACATTTTGACTACATAAAAAAAAATGTTAGCACTCAAACATAGACAAGATTATTTACCAGCCAAGTCACATTACCCAAAGTACTGAATGCTAATCAGCCTAGGAATCGTCCTAGAGATTCTTTAAAAAGATAAATCAAGACTTGAAAAATTTTAAGAGATTTCTGTGGATGACAAATACAAAACTGTGATGAATAACAGTCAGGCACAAAAAAAAAGACAGTCTATTCCCTCATACACGCAGGAAATTGGGTAAAGAGCACTTCTTCACCAGCACCATTCTCCTTTCTCCCATTTTCAAGCAGCTCTAGAAGCAACGGATTTGTATTTCAGTAGTGACCAGTTTTGAAGATCAGTGACTGTCTCAGCTGTGCGGTCAGCTGAGCTGCTGAATCTCAAAGGGCAAGGCAAACCATGGCTGCTGAAAAGATGATTTTAACTTACGCTGGTGATCACTGAGAGTGAGCTGTATCATTTCAGACTAAAGGGGACCATTAGGATTACATTATGCAGTCTGGTCAGAAACAGGTCTCAAAAATCCAGTAACTTTTTCACACACCATTTCACAAATAATTATGAATCTCACAAATGGAAAGTAATTAACCTCTTAGTTTTACTTGGGAGATACCTGCAAATACTAAAGTAGATTTGAGAAGACACACCACAATGCGTCTAAAGACAGATTGCTCTCAGTCACCTCAAGGTACTGCAACTGCCATACAACTAGCTATTAAGAGTCCAGCCCCCTAGGAAGGGGAAGACTTTCCTCTGCCTTATATACATTACCTAAAATTAAGATTAAATTACTTGTCTCAATTCACTAAAACTGGGTCCCTCCAAAAAAAGATCTGAAACTCTTCAAACCACTGCAGTGTCTTTAAACACAAGAATAAGACATGCTCCTCAGAAGGTCCCTGTGCATACTCCAAAGGTTCAACGTGGTCTGTGCCCCCACAGGAAGCCAACCATTGGCCCTGGGGGCCAAGGAAGTGCGGTCTCCTTAATAGCCCCCCAGAACCCGCCATTGACTTTCAACTGCTGAAAAACAAAGGCTGTTGCAGTTTTTGGAACTGAATGTTATGCAGTTTTGCCCAGGTTTTTAAAGCAAGTAGAGATGGTTTACCTATTTAAGATACTCTGCAAAACTCTACCAGAACCATTAAACTTTCAGATACATGGAGCTGTCATATGGCCATTGCCCGTTTTATGGAACACATCATCTTAATCTGGCTAGAGTACACACATATGAAACCCCACTCTCATCACTCAAATCTTGACTTCACTGTCTGAGCTTGGGTCCTTTAAACCAAGGTCAGCATTCAAGGCAAGAATCTCGGTGCTCCACATCTGTCCAGAGCAATGGATTAAAAAAAACCCAAAAACCATTTGTGACTTACTACAACCCAACCATCTCAAATCATGCACTGTTTACAGGCGAGTTGGAGCAACTGCCTGCACCCTGTTTCCTGAATTAGAGCAAATGACAAATGTTTTATAAATAACATTTCATCATGTGAATATAAGCCCCTCATAAACATTTCAGATTTTTTTTTTTCCTTTTGTAAACGCTTTATATAACCTCACAGAACTAAAAATTAGGATCAGGAAAACTTGCTAAATGTTCAGTATGAAGACAGACAGGGAACTGCAGAGATAGACTGCTAGCACTGGAAAATGATTTTCCACCTCTATGAACTCAAATGAACAATGCATGCTTCAGACACAAATTCACAATGCTTATTCCTGTGCTCAAGCATAGGTATAATTACTGTAGTAGCAGGGTTGTAAAGCTCTCTGTGTAAGGAGTCATTTAGGCTACTGTTCTCCAATTTGAGGTAATATGGAACCGCAAACATGATTAAAACCAGGTAAGCAACCTCAGTAAATTTACGCAGCATCTGGAGACCCAGAATTTTAACAGAGAAGAGGGCATAGTATTTGCAGTTACATGTTTTTATTCCACAAATGAAGCTTTTCTTTTTGAAGTGGAGAATAATGGCACATTCCTATTCCATATGCAGTTAATCTGCAAGCCTGAAAAATTAAAAAAGTAGAAATTATTTTTTATTCTCTGGTACATTTTTCATTAAAAGAACTAAAGTAAAAGACCCCTAACAAATGGAATGAACTTCCTCTGGAAATCACTGCTTCACACTGAATCATTAAAAAGTCTTTAGCAGAAAGCATTATCAGTCTCAGTCTGGCAGAAATGTGCTTACTATTGTTTTAATTATGCAGATAAATTACAGATGCTGGCTCTGAATTGAAAAGCTGATGACAAAATGGCTTTGGTTATAAGGTACAAAGGATAGTTACAAAGCTGTTAGATTAACCATTGTTTGATCTAAATAATTTTGACAGACTACTGCATTCACCATGACAGTGTACAAACTACAAGGGTATACAGTGCAAGACAACTGGTATATCCTCAAGGTCTTTCAGGTATCAGAAAACACTTTCAGCCCACCTGTGACAGAGGTCTTCAGTTTTGTATACACACAATGTCAATACTCGTACCAGAACTCTTACATTTAAATAGTTCCACTTCTCCTTTATCAGACAATGCAGATTCATTCAAATGAAAATGATGCATATTTAGTTCAGTGACATTTCAGCGAAAAACAGAATACCAAATGACTTCTACGCATTTCCTCATCAACATGCAACTGAGACTGTGTTTCAACTTGGTAATACCACCTCAAAGGTCAGTAGTGTTCTTCCAGCAAAGTGGCAGAAGCCACTTCTTTTACAGAGCTACTCCTACAAATACCATCCCTACCTCCTCTTAACAGCATGTTTTTCCATTAACACTTCCTTTTCATGGAAAACTGCTAACTGGCACATACAAGACATCCCACTGCCTAAGCCTGATGCTTTTGACATCCTTAACTGGAAACTCATCATTTCCACTGCCAGAGAAAAGTCCTCATCTGCCTAGGAGAAATTTGCATATGAAAATAACTGTTTTCTTTTCTTGAGCTTCTTGTACTTAGACACATGAATTCAAATTAGTAACAAGTCTGAGACACTAATAATGAGGTGACCCAACATGAGATAATACAACACTGGGGGAAAAAAAAATCCGTGTCCTCCAGGAATTTGAGGTTTCAAACTAGCACCACTACTCATCTATGCAATGGAGACAGCACCGACCATGTTTTAATAATTACTTTGCATCCTATTTATCCCCCATTACAACTACCTTTAACCTAGTGAGAAATAGCAGTAGCTAAGCTATAGCTGAGCTGGAGACTTTCTAAAAATATCAAGAAGCAAAGTAACCTGTGCTTGCACCAATTTCCCCCATATTATTCAATTTTTCATTGTATCAAAAGCAGCATGGAATATTTTTCCTTCTGTAAACCTTACAGGAAAAAAAATGTTGATATCACCGTGAAGATACACTGGCATTTCTTTTAATATTTTGGTAGTCTACTGTAAAATAACAGGGCAGGTTTATTTCTGTACTAGTGAACTTTTTAGAATACCCTTTTTTTTGACATGACATCAACTTTCTCCTCCCTTTCCCTCTGTTGTAGAAAATAAGAATGGAAAGATGAGACAAAGAATTAGTCACCTGGATGCTTGCATGAACACACTCACTATGCATAAGAAGATATGTAAATGCATGCACACATATACATTTGTGTATTCATCTGCTGTTTACCGACCACTGAATATAAGAGAAAAATCCTTCATGATACCTTGCTGCAACTTTACAAGTTGTGGGGCAGACCAATGCAGCTCACAGCCAAATCTTCCTGGCTCAGGCATCAAAGAGCTATTTCATACATCTATCTACACATTACTATTCCCCCTCCAGATGTCATAACCCAATTATATCTCATAATTCTCATTGAATCATATCACCTTCTCTCCCAAAAAACAATTTGGAGAAAATAAATTTCAGAACTCAAAAATTCTTTTCTCCAACACATTCCGTGTTTTCAAGCCTAAAAATATAAGCAAGGAAGCTGCAACATTAATTTTAATGGTCTTTTACAGGATGTCCTAGTACTCCAGATATCCCAAAAGAGCTAGATCAAACTCTTCTTCTAAGCTTAATTTTACATAGAAAGCAAGAAAAAAAAAATCCGCTAATATTCAGGGAATATATGCAAAATATTTACTGTATCTCTGGGTATATGTACAACCTTCAAACAGTTTTAAAAACAATGGAGAAAAAAAGAATAACAAAGTCTCCCTATAAGCACATGAACATATATCTCCTTATATCTCCTACCATAAATAAAGGCATTCAACTGAAAACTCTAGGAAACAGCATTCATTTCTGTTAGAGGTACTTCACGGAAATCTCTAAAAGTGCAGAAATATAAGGACCGTAACTAGCTCAGGTAGCCAGCTACGGTTCTATGCCAGAGACTAGAGGTAAAGTGACCGGAGCCAGAAAACATGCAGAGTCTGAGAGGGAGCCTGCATAGCATGGCTGGAGAACCCTTAGAGATACAAGACAGTCACGCATTCTTGTAAAAGCAGTGGTGCACAGCCCATGCTCCTGACAGAAATCGGAGCACGGCCCAACACATCTATCAGCTCCATACTTTCTTCTCCCTTCTAAAAAAGGGAAAGAAAAACAACCAATAAACCCCACCAAAAAACCAAACAAACAACCAACCCCCAAACCTAGCTAACTGAAACGTAAGCAAAACTCTGTTTCACAGACAGAGCCCTGTGAGGAAATTTCAAGTATGAGCAAAGAATAAGGAAGTCAATGGGCTGAAAATTCTTAATTATGGTATTTACCACCTTTAAGTAACAAAGTACTAATTCGTCTAGGTAAGAAAGGCAGACAGAGGCACATCCCAATTTCAAACTTCTGCAGCTGTAACTTTTCATTCCAATTAGGTCAGTGGGAATCTTAACCAAGATACAGTGTAGATAAATTTTGTAACGTACTCTACCTTCTCATACAGAAGAGCTGTTAAGAACACAGCTATTTAAACTGTTCTATGGTACTCTAAGAACAGGAATGTGCATGAAACCACTTGAAGTGGCAAAGGCAGGCTGCACAACGGGCACATCACACTATTTTCTGCTTGCATCACACCTACTTCCAGCTATTTTCTATCAGCTGTTTTCTAATGCACAGAGAGCAACACTATTCTGAAAGTTATATGTCAATTTGAAGTTTAAATCTATGAGCATTCTCTGAGCTCTGAACCTGACGTGACACAGCTGACACCTAGTAAGATATTTTTAAAAGGTGTTAACTTTCACATAGCTGTATTGAGTTACTAGTATTCCAGTATTTATGCCTCCAAAGCTAAAGTTTTATTGTAAAATCCAAGAAATCGCCTTAAACACAAACGGAACTGCAGTAGAAAAACTTCAGTTCATACTGGCTCTCAGGATTGTAATACAGTTGTGAACAGAACCCCAAAATTCAAACTAGCAGGGGTGGCATTAGCAGCAAAAAGTATCTCTACAATTTCACCTTCATTTTGCTTTGCAGATGTGACAATTGACTGCAATCAGAAAAAAGTAAAGAAAATGCTGAAGACTTCCAACAGACGCCTATCATTCATTTCCAGCTACACTGCAGTGACACCAAGCTGATTAATTAACATAAAAACTATAAAATATGTAAATAAAAGCCAGCTTATTCTGAAGGCTGAAAACACACAAAAAACCCACTGAAATTAGTAAATAAGCATAACTGAGAAAAATACATATATCCCAGTGCAACTGTGACCAGCTAATTAAAAAGTTAATTGATTTAATCTAAAATTGTTCTAGACCGCTCAGGGTATTAGGCATGGATCAGATGAATGATCTCTGTTACAAAGAGGTGAGATACAGAGGATGGACAGACTGAGTGAGATCAAGAAAGGAAAAACAAATGGGATTTACTTTATAAATCACAAGTTTCATGGTGTCTACTTAAATAGGAGTTTTAAAAGGAAGTTAATTGTATCCTTGCCACTTAATTTACGGAAATCAAACCACACATCAGAAGAACCTGAAATTATGTTTGAGACACAGGAAATACAGGTCATTCCACAAAGCCAAGATACTCTTGTGAAAATTCATAGCAGCCCTGCTTAAAGTCCAGACTTGCATATCAATCTCCAAGTCCAAACAAGTCCCTACATTTGTTTCTTTTAAACTTGGGGTTTCCCTGGAAAATTACTTTTCAGTGACTTCCTTAGAGCTATTAATTGCATATCTCTAACATTAATCATCATTCTTTAGCATTTTGTAATATATTGCAGAGATACAGTGTCATGTGTCCTTTGCAACCTGTGTAAAATGTTAATAGCTGCTAGTAAGCGCCAAGAAACATAAAAAAAACCGAGAATGCTTATGAAGAGAAATTTATCTTTTTTTTTTTGCTTTCATTGTTCTCAGCAGGACAGCTCATATACCAAAGAACACTTTAAGGAGATAAACACATCATTAAGAATTTACAACTTTATCTTCTATACACAGAGACATTTATAAAGTGCTTGGGTAGGCTTCAGGAACGAGTAGTCTCTCCTACGCTGTTTCGAAGTGTTCAGTTCTTCAAGTCAGTATCTACCACGGGCTTCCACCAAGCTATAGCAGAATCTACACTTACGCAGCTACTTAGACAAGTTTTAGTTTTCAGGCGTGAACTTCAGTAACCAAGTTCTGAACTACGGTTCATAACGATCAGCCTCATTTCCAGTGAGCCCAGCTGCTTGAAGCTGGAACCTAACTCTGCATCCAGGCAGGAACCTGCTAAGTGTCTTACACGTGGAGGAAATTTTTCCACTTGGAGAAAGACAGTCCTGTGCCATGAGCAGCAATATCCACAGATACGAATCTCTTGCCTTCTCTGGAGAGGTTACTTTCATCCTTCAGTTACAGTGACTGGCCCTTGATGCCAATGTGTTTAATTTAGCAGTTACAAATGCAAGAATATCATTTTACTTCAGGAAAAAAAGAATGACTGCTAGAAAATGGGCAAATGAAACAAGAAAGGAGGCTAAATATTTGTGCAGAACAGACCATAATAGATCTGAGAGTAATATTTATGATGAAATAACAGTAACAACAACAAAACTGCTGTTCTCTATTGAATGAAAGGGAAATATCACCATGCAGCAGCCACAGCGGTGATAACGGGACGTGCAGCAAATCCAGGCAGTAAATGAGTTCTCTCTGATTTATGGGTTCCTAAAAGAATCTATTAGAACACACTGGAAGAGGGCAGACAGTATTGCTTAGTGGAGTAAAATTAATAAGTTCAACCATTCCTTACTCACCATTAAAAAGTAATAATATGTATTTACATAAGTCCATGCCACCAAAAAAGTTTGAATTAGCGTAAAGAAATACATCAGAATTTTTAGAGTGAAAAAAACCCAAACCGCACACAAAGACAACCTCTTCTTCTTTTATTAAACAATACTAACACAAGGTTGGCATTTACAATGCGCAATTTTGAAGGGAAGAACACAACAGATTTATAACCCATTCAAGTCTGGGCATTCAGAAGAACAGTGAAGTAAAATTAACATTAAAACCAATGGACTATAAATATATTAACAAATGCTATCCTCAAGAAGAAATATCTACAATTAATGTAATAGAACATAAAGCGTTCACTAATTTACAGCTGGCAAAGATATTTGATATCCACAACATATGGCAGCAATTTCTTTACAACATTTGAACAGCAGTTTTTCATTGGATCCCTGCATGGACGGACTCGAGCATTATAATTTACATTCCACACCATTGAGGGAAGTCACCAAAATATTTCCACATTTTAAAAACTTCAACATGATGAAAAGAAATCGGCAATTAACCCAAATATTTTGCCATTGTGAGCTCCATTTTGTCAAGACAAACACTGGGCTGCAAAAGCGTGGCAGGCAAATGAGTAGTGTATTAAAGAACTGCTCCGCAATGATCAGTATTGTAAAATGTTTTGGATATCTTTTAAGGTTGTTTGTCAACCACCAGCTTGTGCTTGGTCCATCCAGGCAGCTGGGCAACCGGCACACGCACTGACTAGCCAAGCAGCTTGCCCGCTGCATGCAACAGGCTCAGGTTGTTGTGATGCACTTACTAACTCCTGCCCTGCCAGCAGTTAGGGAAAGGAGGAAATGATATAGACAATAAAGCAAGAAATTCAGGAGAGTGGGGAAACTGCCAGAGCTACTGCAATGGGGACAAAACAGACAAATTTGTGGAAACTAGCCTTCAGTAGGTCAGCTGCTTACTGCCAACGGACCATGAAAAAGCTTTACTTACTTAGTATAACCCATTAGACAGGTGTATACAGCTTTTTTCAAAAAAAAAAAAAAGTAACTTTTTAAAAAATTGCTTTTGCTTCAGGAATATCTGAAGGCACATCAGGTGGAAAAGAAAAAGATGGCACTGAACAATTTGATAAATGTCTGTGCTATAGGGACAGAAGTTTTTTTAATACTCAATTTAATAGTCATATTTCTAAAAACCATGACACGAAGGAAAAAGTTCCTACAAAACACATGGCTACAGTAGAAGTATTCATGTAGTATGTGATGCTCCAACAATTAAAAGAAAAATAATTCTAGCAAGAAATCTGTGCCATGGAGTTGACATTATTATGTTTAATTTATATAAAAGCAATTTCAAACTAGTCATATTACAAATCCCTGCAGGAGGGAGTGCTAAAACTCAATTTATTTTTATTTTGAATCTTCATCTTCCACATGTGCTCACACAAACACACCTATACATAGCAATACAATCAATGCAGAACTTACTTCACTTGAGAAACGTTTATACATGAGTTTTCTTTTCACATTTCCTGTGGACCTAGGCCATACCTGTCAAACACTTAAAACCCAATACTCATGCAAAATTGTTCCTTCAGAGAGTCCTGTACTATTCCAGTCCTGGTGCCTTTAGATACCAGCTCGTCTTTGCAAAGGCACCATAGTTAGAGTACTGTTACCCCCCCTTTATTTCATGCACAGAAGGGAGTCATGAGGAATAAAACTACTAAGATCAGATACAAATTTTAGGTATAAAACAAACTCAAGCCACAAGAACTTAGCACTCTGCATGCTCAAGGTCAGCTACCAAAGAATTTGAATCAGCACCGTTCGCATTTAGGCGCTACACAAATCTAGCCTCAAGGGTCCAAGGCTGTACAGCACAGTCTGTGACCATATCTAAACATATTGCTTTAATATATAATTTAGTGGCAAAAGCAGTACACACCACAATTCTTTAACATTACATTCAATTTTTTTAAAGCCAGAAATAATCTCATTTTATAATTGAAATCTGCATTTTGACACAATATTCGGTATTTGCAAAATACGAGTAGCAACAGAAATGTCGTAAGCAATTCTTTTTCTAAGATAAAGTTCTGCTCCAGGCTCATTCACAGCCAGAGATGTAATAATTTTGTCATGAGGAAATTGTAACGTGTTCACCTGATTCCTTCTTCTGGATTTCCCTAACTTTATCCTTAAACCTATAACATGAATATGTTTCCTTTTGATAATTCCCTCTAATATGTACAAATCTGTCTGCATACAGAGCCAAACTTAACCCAGCTTCAGCCAGTCTGCGGGTCAAATATTCAGGTCTGTCATTTCAGCTAATGGAGGTAACTTATGAAAGAGTTGTGCAGTGCTATTGTGCTGTGAGAATAAGGCCCAGGTTTAATTCTCAGTTTACTAGGAAAGCAAGTTCAACTCTCCTGTCAAATTCTTCTCCCGTTCAGTCTTCAATCAGCCCCTTATCCTCACCCAGGTGAGAGCAAACAGTGTGCTCAGTTTAGGCGCAATCTTATTTGCTTATCACAGCTTAACCTGACTGCGATCAACAGTTTTTGGAAGCACACAGCAGGGCAAAATCTTGTTTTCCATTCTCTCCCTTCATTTCACAAAGAATAAAACAAGAGGAAAAATATCTGATATTATAAGCAATTGAAAATAGAAACACAGAATCGTTTTGGTTGGAGGAGACCTTTGAGATCGTCGAGTCCAACCATTAACCCAGCACTGCCAGGTCACCACTAAACCTAAGCACCACATCTACATGTCTACACATATTTACCTCCAGGGATGGTGACTCTACCACCTCCCTGGGCAGCCTGTTCCAATGCTTCATGACCCTCTCTGTGAAGAAATTTTTCCTAATACCCAACGTAAATCTCCCCTGGTACATCTTGAGGCCATTTCCTCTCGTCCTATCATGTGTTACTTCGGAGAACAGACTAACCTCCACCTCGCTACACCCTCCTTTCAGATAGTTGTAGAGAGCAATAAGGTCTCCCCTGAGTCTGATTTTCTCCAGGATAAACAACTCCAGCTCCAGGATAAACAACCCCGGTTCCCTCAGCCACTCCTCACAAGACTTGTTCTCTAGACCCTTCACGAGCTGCATTGCCCTTCTCTGAACATGCTCCAGCACATCAATATCCTTCTTGTCAATATCCTTCTTGTAGCAAAGAGTCCAAAACTTAACACAGTACTCAAGGTGTGGCCTCACCAGTACTGAGTACTAGGGGACAATCACTTCCCTACTCCTGCTGGCCATACTATTTCTCATACAAGCCAGGATGGTGTTGGCCTTCTTGGCCACCTGGGCAACACTACTGGCTCATATTAAGCTGACGGTCGACCAACACCCTCAGGTCCTTTTCTGCTAGACAACTTTCCAGCCACTCTTTCCCAAGCCTGTATCATTGCAGGGGGTTGTTGTGACCCAAGTGCAAGACCTGGCACTGGGCCTTGTTGAACTTCATACCATTAGCCTCAGCCCATCAATCCAGCTTGTCCAGATCCCTCTGTAGGCCTTCCCAACCTTCAAGCAGATCTACAAATCCACTTAAATTGGTGCCATCTGTGAACATACTGAGTGTGCACTCAATCCCCTCATCCAGATCATTGATAAAGATGTTAAAGAGAACTGGCCTCAATAACGAGCCCTGGGGAACACCACTGGTGACCAGCCATCAACTGGATTCAACTCCATTCACCACCACTCTCTGCACCCAGCCACCCAGTCAGTTTTTTGTCCAGCAAAAAATGCACCCATCCAAGCCATGAGCAGCCAGTTTCTCCAGGAGAATGCTGTAGGAAACAGTGTCAAAGACTTTACTAAAGTCTGGATAGACAATGTCCACAGCCCTTCCCTCATCCACTAAGTGGGTCACCTTGTCATAGGAGATCAGTTTGGTCAAACAGGACCTGCCTTTCATAAATCCATGCTGACTGGGCCTGATTACCTTGTTGTCCTGTGTGTGCTGCATGATGGCACTCAGGATGATCTGCTCCATATCCTTCCCTGGCACTAAGGTCAGACTGACAGGCCTGTATTTCTCCAGATCCTCCTTCCATCCCTTCTTGTAGATGGGCATCACATTTGCTAACCTCCAGTCAACTGGTACCTCCCCCATTAGCCAGGACTGCTGGTAAATGATGGAAAGTGGCTGGGTGAGCACTTCAGCCAGTTCCCTCAGTACCTTTGGGTGGATCCCATAGACTTGCACACATCAAAGCAGTGCAACAGTTCACTGACCATTCCTTCTTGGATTATGAGGCCTTGATTCAGGTCCCCATCTCTGTTTTCCAGTTCAAGGGGCTGGGCACTCAGAGAACAACTGGTCTTACTATTAAAGACTGAGGTAAAGAAGGCATTTAGTACCTCAGTCTTTTCCTCATCCTGGGTCACTATGTTTTCCCTCATATCCAGCAAAGGATGGAGATTCTCCTTAGCCCTCCTTTGGCTGTTAATGTATTTATAAAAACTTTTTTTTATTGTTTTTTATGGCAGTGGCCAGATGGGCCACCAGTTGGGCTTTAGCCTTTCTAATTTTCTCCCTGCACAGCCTTGAAAAATCCTTGAGTCTTCCTGAGTGCCCTGCTCCTTCTTCCACAGGCCATAGACTTTCCTTTTCTTCCTGAGTTCCAGCCAAAGCTCTCTGTTTAGCCAGGCTGGTCTTCTATTCTGCCAGTTTGTCTTAGCACACCAGGATGTCTTGTTCTTGCACCTTAAAGATTTCCCTCTGAAGGAATATCCAGCCTTCCTGGACTCCTTTGCCCTTCAAGGCTGCCTCCCAAGGGTTTCTGTCAACCAGTCTCCTAAACAAGCCAAAGCCTGCCCTCTGGAAGTCCAAGGTGACAGTTCTACTGACTCCCCTCCCTACTTCCTCAAGAAGTGAAAACTCTGTTTTCTCATGATCACTGTGGCCAAGATGGGCTTCAACCTTCACATCACCTACAAGTCCTCTGTTTGTGACAGCAGGTCCAGCAGGGAGCCTTCCCTAGTTGGTTCCCTCACCAGCAGTGTCAGGAAGTTGTCTTCCACACAATCCAGGAACCTCTTGGACTGTTTCCTCTCTGCTGTATTGTCCTTCTGGCAGATATCTGGTAAGTTGAAGTCTCCCACAAGAACAAGTGGTAGTGATGATGAGACTTCTCCCAGCTGCTTACAGAATATTTCATCTACATCTTCATCCTGGTTGGGTGGTCTATTACAGACTTACATCATGATCTCTGCCTTGTTGGCCTTCCCCTGATTCTTACCCATAAACACTCAACTTTATCGTCACCATCGTCAAGCTCTAGACAATCAAAACACTTCCTAACATAAGACCAATCCCCCACCTCTTCTTCCCAGTCTTTCCCTCCTGAAGGCTTTGTAGCTGCCCAGTGCAGCACTCCAGTTGTGTGAGTCATCCCACCATGTCTCCATGATGGCGACTACATCATAGTTTTCCTGTTGTACAATGGCTTCCAGCTTCTTCTGCTTGTTGCCCGTGGTGCGAGCATTGGTGTAGATGCACTTTAGTTGGGCTATTGATCCCACTACCTCTTGGCAGGGGGAAGGCATAACTCCTGCCTGACCATTCTCAAGTGATACCATGATTCCTAGCTCATCAGTATCCCTTGAGTCTTTGCTATCACTTGGCACTCCATCCTCTACCTCCACTGGTGTGGCAGACCTAAGGAGCTCGCTAGCACACTGTCCCACAAACCTTGATGTGCCTCTCCCAGGCTTATCTCCAGTGAGCCTGGTTTTACTCCTCTCCCCCTTCACAATATTAAGTATTTAAAAAACCCCTTGAAGACAGGAAATATAACTCGTTTTATTCTTCATATATGTATATTTCATATGATAGATCCTGTCATATCTCTAAATGCACTTTGAACACCCAGTCCTAGAAGCTCATACAGGTTTGATGGTTATAAAGCCATTAGTTTAGTGACAGCAGTGAAAGACAAAGTGAGAAATTTACAAGCATGCACTGGAACAAATATAAGGTTGCACATGCAGTACTCATTTTATTCTGTCAGGCATGCTTCTTTAATTACATGATTACATACTTTATTCTTGGAGAATACATTCAGTTTGCCACTTGAATGTCAGGTAGCGGAAAAAATACAAGTAATTATCATTTTAATCATCGCTCTTCAAGTGATTAATTTTGACTTAATGAAAATATTCCTGCAAATCTCTTCCCATTTCATTCACTACACACAGTCTGCTGTGCTCACTAAGGGTTCATATAATCTTTCTAATATACAGACATCTTATTGGATTAACTCCACATTTTTAACAAGGCACCTAATTTCAGCCAAAACTAAGGCATCTCCCTGCAGAAACCTTCGGGTGATTTGCTTTATCCCAACTTCATTCATGTAACAAAAATACTGCTCTAAAATAAACTACTGATAATGCAACAGAATGTACTTGAGAGCTCAGTTTAGAGAATGGATCCATCTGCGTTAGAGCAAAGCACCATCAGATAACAGCACTGAATTTTCTTTGGGATCCTGTACACTGATAGAAACTCCATTTTCTTCTGCCAATAATTTTTCTCAAGCACCAGAGTGGAGAAATAAGCCTAAAGCAGACAGGTAGCTAGGGATATTTTCTCCTGAATTTTATGGTCTACCAATGGCTGTTCTATGTACTTCTCCAAAGTCCAAATAAGTAATCTGTGACAACTGCTACTCTGGATTTTACTTTATTTTCGTATTGCTACCATTTTACTTCTCAGAAAAGAACCATAAATGCAGCCATCCAAACAAGACAAGCAACTTGTGCTCATTTTCCACAAAGTACAGAATTATCACAGATTATTTGTTACAGGAAAAATAACTAATAAAAAGTCTTCAGTCCAAATTAAACTAAGTCAAATTAATACTTCAATTAATTAATCAATTAATCAAATTAATACTTCAATAACCTCTGCCATCAAATTACAATAGAACTACTCTAAGTTCAAAACAATTCATTATATTGACCTGATGATTTCTTGCGTAAGGATGGAAAAACACATTAGCGCATTCTGCTGGCCCCTAAACAGTATTTCACAATGAAATTAAACTATACATTAGCATGGTTTGACAGACTCATTATTTCAAGTGATGACAGCCCTTGAATATTGAAACTTAATCTGGCATATACGAACATTTTCCACAGTTTCATAATCCATAAAACTTGACTAAACATGCTTTCAAGGAAGCAAGATTAAGAAAGGTACATATAGTTGACACTTATCTCTCTAAAATCATGAAGATAATTGGAAAAGATTTCATCCCTTTAGGCAACAGACAACTCGTCTTTATTTTATTTGACCAAGTTTATTTCTCAAGTCCCAGGCAAGCAAGCATCCCTCTCTTCTCTTGAGATACTACTCCATAGCACATTCCTCTAAGGGCAGGTCCAGTTCTAATTTGCACATATGTAGAAGTCCACCCCCAGCTGTAAGCCAGTCATGGATCACCCTGCAGGGGAAGGATTCCTCAAGAGGACTGATTCGATCACTATCTTTGGGATTGGGGTTCATGATAGCAGAACAGTTTGAAGACACTGGCGACAATACACAACATCACACTAATCCTAGGTTCATCACAAGGAATAATGTGCTTGTCTTAGGAAACGTCTGTTCTGTACTAGCTTTATTAATATAATAAAATTATGTGATTATTACTAATTACAAATTATTGCTAATTACACATTGTTACTAATTGCTAATCAATAGAGGCGTGGTTTAACTTTTCGGGCCAGATATATAAGGATTTGCTCATCTGAGTCTCTAGTCCTCCTGATCCACTGAACTAAAGAGATGAACAGGCATTTGTGCACACAGCTTAATTGTGCATAGAAAAAAGTTTCACAATATAGAAACAAAAATTTCAATAATGGACTATATATTTAATTCTAAGAATTTCACGGAATTAACTTTTTTCTTTCATCTGAGAAAGGTTAATATACTTTGATATTATATTGATATTATAAAAAACATAAAATTCTCATCTCCTGTTTAGCTTAGCACATGGTATGCCTTATACTACTATATATATAATTATAATTTTACATCTATATTCCAGCAAATGTGACAACAGATATTTCAATTACCAGTATAAATATTGAATCACTTTTTAATCAAACACCTGGCCTGTGTGATACCTTGTTGCAATGAATTCCACAGGTTAATTAGGTGCTGCATAAAGACGTATTTGCAAGTGTCAATTTTATATGTTTTGCTTGAAATTCATTTCGAGTTAATACTGCATGCATCTTTCCCCACCACAATTAATGATACAACTTTTATTAGACTTCTTTCCCTTTGGACCCAATTAAAACCCCCCTGTTTCTTGAGGATTTCTCTTATTATTTTCAAATTCCGTTAGCCTCGATGTTATCTGCAGAAAAATAAATGAGAACTTTTAAATGTGTTGACCATCTTAACTATAGAACTGCTTCATGATTTTGTTTAATATTGAAAAGTATAATTTATTATGGAAAATAAAAAAATTGTGTAAAAGGAGAAAAATAAACCTGTTCTTTAAAGGAAATTAAACAAACTGACCTCTCTTTATTGTCATCAAATAACTGGAGTAAGTGAATAAAAGCTTAGAATTGTAGTGTTCAAAAATTCTTAGGCTCTGCCACATTACATCTAGAAGCATGAAATCGTTTCTTGAAGACACAGTTCTGAAAACTGTTCTAAATGTAACGTCTCTCAATTCAAAACACTTCACTGACCAGAAGTTAAAACCTTTCAAGTATTTCTGTACATGCTAAATTACTCTGTCCCAGTAAAAGCAAAAGTCATCCTTCTTGACCTTTGTTTGCCAAACAAATCGTCTCTCTCCTTTCTGACCCTTGGCAGACTCTGATCTCCTGACTGTGGTGCCGGGGTGGGTACTGCGCTCATTGCAGGGCGCAGGGTGGGGGTTCGGGCACTCTCCCATCCACAGAGCACCGACAGACCATCTGTGCATCAGCTGATATGGGCAGCCATGTACTAAAAACCAGAATGTAAAGTTGACACGGCAGCTAGCTCATATCGTGGTCAGCTTGCTTTCAGGCTGAGAAAGGGGAGCACAGAGAGATGTGCATTACCACCACCAGCTCCCAGTTGTCCACCCACAGGTGGCCATTCAGGCATCTCCCTTCTGCAAATACTCCAGCACTAAAACACTAGTTTGAGCTTAGCATTTACCTTTTTCACGATTAATCCTCTAGTACAACACATGATTCAGTGCAACTGTTAGCTGGCCCCACCACTGATTAAATCATTCAGTTGACATTAATTTTCAAAAGATCAGAAGTAGTTATAACAATTTTCCAAGAGCTTTAAAATTACCTAGTCTCTACCACTGCCTCAAACTAAAACAGTAAATGATACTCAATGATACGGCAAATATCAGTAGTGTTTAAAAGAAGTGTCTGCACTGGTGGATGCTATTGCTATCTAAGTCACTGACAAAGCAGGAGTATGTAGTCCTAATTAAATGCTGTCTTCGTCTATGGAAGTGAAAAAATCAATTGGACATTCGTGTAACTGGAAGCACAGTTTCAGAATCACAAATAGCTGATGTTATGATTTTCTTGTTCTTCACACTAACTGCACTTAAAATAACAAACTAAATTCAGAGTGTCCTCTTTCTTATAATGATAAATAAAATCCAGGGTCTTTCTCACAATGACAGCTGACGGGCTACACTCCAAACCTTTTAAAAAGCTGGAATGAGAACTTGATCTACCCTCTACCCCGCAGTCACGACGCAACTTTCCGTACTGAAGAGAAAGCTGTTTTTGAAGACAGGTCTTCTTTTTGAGGCAAGCTCACGACTGTGCAACAAAACCCAGTAAGACCTGAACCTTGCTGAAAGCATTAGCATTTTCTTTCCTATAGCATAACTCACCCTCATCTTCCTCCTATATTCACTGAGCATCAATGCACTAAAATAATGCAAAATCAAAAAAATTTTCCCCCCTTCCCTCTATGAGCAGAAGAAGGGCCTATATGCAAAACCCAACAGTAAAGATTCATGTCACAATACTGAGTGCAGTCCATTAATGCTGCCTGCTACTGGGCTATAACCACATGCCTGGCAGAACAACAGCAGGCGCATTAGGAAAACCCCTTCCAGAAGGAAGGTGTCTAAGGCAGCTCATCCAAAGCCTACGGACACAAAGGGAATGTCTCACAGCAAGCCATTTCTGAACTAGTTCTCTGCTTAGGACCTGGGTCTAGAGCCCCACGGACTTCATTCTGCATTCACTTCAACTCGAGGAGGCTTCTGCTTCAGTCTGGAGTCAGAGGAAATGGCAAAGTAAATTAAACTCTTCCAAGTTAACAGACTCAAAATGAAAACATCACACGATTGCATTTTGTTTCATATCCAATCTGGTGATTAATTCAAGGCTTTTAATGGGGTTTTCTGTGGTAACAGACATTTCAGGAGAGAAACTGAGCACTGTTGAGAGCACCTAAATCCTGGGTTTACATTAAAAATTAACTCGTCTGTTTACCAACTCCAGTGTCCATGCTGAAAGTGCATCATGCTAAAAGTCAATACCTACAAGGCGGCATATCTGTCTTGATTTTAATTGCTATCAGAATTTTACTCAGGCAACTTCTCCTAAATTTACCCAAACCCAAGGTTTTTTTCAGTTATGCTTTGAATTCAGTGATTCAGATAAGGAATTAATTGCAATACAATTAGATACTTAGAGTCAGTTAAATACTAATTGAGGGCCTTACTTGAAACTAAGTGCTACTGAATTTTCTAATGAAATTTTCTCATTTTCTTTTGCAAACAAAAGACAAAATTATCAGGCTTTTTTTTTAAGCAGGTACTTTGTACACTGCTCTGTGCTCTTCTCGCTAAAAATAACATTTTGCAGTATTTTCTCATTGAAGATCTCTACTCAAAGAACACTGTGGATTCAAAATTATGAGTATCTTAAAGTTATAAAAGTTACCTCTAAGGAAAGTCCTTGCCCTGAAGAACCTTACGGAAATTAAACAATATTATGATCGTGAACCGCAAGAAGAAAAAAGTGCAGTAAAGATCTTCCAATAAACAACTATATAGTATGCCATTTTCTCCGTAAAGCCTATTTGCTTAACCCAACAGATGTAAACAGCAGATGCAGTGTTTTAATGGTACTGCACATGCTATCAATGCAAGGGCTGAAAATGAATCATTTCACTTATTTCAGTTTTGCATTTGTACAAACTTTTTATTAAAGGCTTATTCCCAAAAAGCATTGGCGTATGAGAAAACAGAGTCTGAGTCTAGAAAGTTTAGTGATTTAAAAGTGTATCATTATGCCTTTCCTTGAGCCTTTCAACTATTTTTATGGCCACAAAACACCACAGAACTGAGACACACAGATCTGACAACTATTCTTTTAATTATTGCATACTATAAAGCGTCCTTGATTTTCTCAATAGCGGTGTAACTGAACAGGAAGCCCTTAAAGCCAGAGCAGGAGGAGAAGGGACAGTATTACAGTAACTAGGCATTCTTTTTACAGAAAAGGAAGAAAAAGAGACAGATCTGGAAGGCAAAGTACATTACTGTATAAAGGAGTTAAGATTATTTCCTTTGGAATCACTCATGAAGTTAATTAAATTAATGACATTAAGCACCACGTGTATCTCTGACAGCATTTGTCTTTTTCATCAATCACAAATACTGTAAACTGACTGTACGTGTCATTCTCTTTGGCTCTGTATGTCAACATATCTATAAAGAATTATTATAAATGATAAAGGAAAAGGACTTATTTTAATAGTATTTTTTTCTTGAATAGATACCAATATATGTTTTAAAACAGCTATAAAGATATTGTTACCATTTCATTAGACATAAAAACCAAGAAAATGAGATGTGAAACAGCTTAAAAGTTACTCAACAGACCAAGGATATAGTCATACAAATTTGAAGTATTCTGAGAATGACTCTAGCACACTATTCACTAATTTACTTAATCACACTTGAGTGAAAAGACACTCTGGATTTATTCGTATATTGTGGCCCAGAATCCAACAATATTTTTTACACTCCTAAGTCCTTGTTATTTCTCTTAAGTCTATTTTTAAATTGAAAGCTCTTGTTCACTTTAAACTTACAGAACACTGACCCGCATCACAGCAGAACCTCACCTGGTTCAAAGTACACTGCACCTCTACAGTTAATCGCCCGCTACGTCTGGTATTTCTGAACTAATATAAAAGCAAAAGCAATTCCAAGAGCAGTGTCCCTAATAACCATCTTTTCCTATTCAGCGGTCTCTTTCAGTCAGCTTTGATTTTGTGCACAGTATTAAAGAAAAGACCTGCGCCAGCAGAAGACACCTAGATTTGCTTTTTGGATTTTGTGAATGGGGAACTTTTCTTTTGAACTTCTTTCTGACCTGAGATAAATCCATAAACTTTCGGCAGAATAGGGTGCACACTTACATAAAATGGAATAAGACTCTGGATGAGCAGGCACCAGTGACTTGCTGGAAGCACCCAGCTGCGTACCTGTCCACACCAGCAGCGTGCAGTCAAGGTTTGCAAAAATCCCTGTTTAATCAAAGCAAAAAAGGACAGGAAACCTATACTATGCAGACATTACAGGCCTTCTGATACCAAGGCAACACTGAATTTCCCCATGCCAAAGATGAGGAAAATCAAACTTACTGAAGTCTTTGCAAGAAACAGTGCTGAGATCAGTGCTGGGCAATATTTGGTATTAGAACATAGTAGACTATGCAGGAGGATGAGAAGTTGCACACTGACATGGTACAGACAAAGTTTTTGTCAAAAATACTGCTAACACCCCTTTCCAGAGACCTTTTGCTACCACAATGCAATTAAATTCTAAAGCCTTATTCTATTTCCCCACTCATAAAAGATGTAGATGTACCATTTGTGTAAAAAAAAAAAAAAAATCCTTGTTCCATGTCAGCAATCTTCAAGTATTAAAAAAAGATTCCGACTGTAAGAAAGTGAATTTTCTTCCAGATATGTTCAATATCAAATCACTAAAATTTCTATTAGCATATTTTTCTAGCAACTTTCCCATCACAGAAAAGCAAGAGACAAAAAGCGTAATGGAGCAAACATAATGCAAAATTCTTCACAGCACACTGATTCCAAGAAGCAGTATTTAAATGTTTTTAAAAACAAAGAATAATGAAAATGCTTTTCACTCTTCCCTCCCACAAAGCACTCCAGAAATAACCCAAAACAGAGACACCTGAAATTATATAAAGCAAAATGGAGAGAGGAAAAAAAAAAACCACCCCAACAGCACAAAACACATATTAAAAGTCTTCCTATTCTTATATTCTCAGAACTGCAGTTGTAGGGTGTCACCTGGATACATCTCCGGTGCCATTTAAAAAACAGTACCAAGGCACTGGCAAAAACCACTGCCTTGTCTCCTTCATGGTGCTGACAAATGATTAAGGCATTGCCAAAATTACACTTTTGGTCCATATCACTCCATCGAGACACACAGAGAGAAGACCAAGCTGACTGAACTTTTATCAGGAAATACTGGGGTCACTCTGTCCTTGTTCAATCAAGACTTTGACAGCCTCTAAGAAATAAACTTTGGGTCTTTAGGACTTAATTTTAAACCCTGAAGTCATCAGGACCACAGTTACCTTAGGAAACAGAAAAATTCTGATTTCTTCCTCTCTTATCCCTGCTACTGGGGTTAGGGATCCCTGTAAAGATCAAAGAACGCTCTACTCTTTTTTTCTTTTTACCCTCAACAAGTAACAAAACTATGAAAATAAATCTTAGCTTTCCTTTAAGTTGCCCTTTTCCCTTCTTCCAATGGGAAATTGGAGAAAAATATTGGTTCTGTTATGTCAAAACATTGTCCTTTGTTTTATGAAAACCCTTTGAGAATTTATGTGAATGCCTGCATTCAAAATGGTAGAGGGACCAGAACTAAAGCAGCAGACAGTATCACAGAGAGTTTAAAAATGTGTCAAGTGCTACCAGCAGTGTACAAAACTATTTTTAAAAACACAGTTAATTAAGCGTGTGAATAACAGACCTTTTGTATTCATGTAACTCAATATTTTCATTTAAAACAGTTTTGAAGCAAGGTTGGTGTTCATTTGCATTCAAAGATTTCAAAGAAAATGACAATGGTAATATTTTCTCTAAATGATCCTCGCCTATTATGACTTATTATAGCCTCTCTTTTACGCGTATGCTTACAATAAGGCCAGTTTCTGGGAAGGTAATAAAAGAAATGCTATGGGACTTACTCTCATTCTCCTGCGATATTTCTTCTCCCCAGACTAGAACACAAAGACTTCAGCAAAATGCATCACACTGCTCATTTTTATGTGGTGACTACTACCATAGTCATTTTAATGCAATCGCATTATTTACCATCTGTCCTTTGTTTAGCCAAAATAGATTTTCTACATAGTTCATTTGGACACTTGAGACAAATAAGCTATTTATTCCCGTCAGTTTAATGTTTCAGCTACTAGAATTTTAAAAAGAAAATCTTTTACACAGGAAAATGCGTTCTCAGATACTCTCTAATGTAATATATTTCTGAATAATGGTACCTTGTTTTATTGCCACCTTTAAAAAAAAGAAATTACTGATGTTCTTTGCTCTTTTTCAAGGTCTTAGATCATAATACGAGAACTTTAAAGATGCTTAACGCTGCATTTCAAAATTAACTCTAACAACTTTTCCACATTGACGATTTGTTGGGTTCACTTATTCGAGAAAAGAAACTGTCTTTACAATGAAGTATTAATCGCATTAAAGGAGAATCAGAGCCCACAATACACCACCCAAGAAGCTGTGATAGAAAGGTTTTATGCAGCATACCTGATGTGTAGATGAGAGAAGCATTATAAATAATGGGAACACGATTTGACATTTTCCAACTAAAATATTTTTAAACCCCAATCAATTATTATGTGATGGAGGCACCAGCATGCCACACATCAGCAAATAAAAGAGAAGAAACTCAACTCTGAGGCTTGACAGGAGCACAGCCAGGAGTGCCTGTGAACAACAGGGTAGCCAACAGTTATGTCTTGTTTCTTACTAAAAACCTCAAGACAACCTTCTTTTAAAGCTACAGCTAGAAGGGAGACTTTGTATTTCAAATAAGAAATACAAATGAAAGCAGCAGAAGTGGAAAGGTCTGACCACAACCGAAAATATTTTTCCTGAATTTATCTTAAGATATTCCTATCTCTGGACACCAGATAATTTGTAACATACGTTAAGAGGGAAATATTTTCTGTCATCACTTCATTATTTAACAAAATTGATTTATACATGTATTAATTAAAATGTGTGTCATTCTGCAGACGCATCTTTTTACAACATACAAAGATCCTGATTACCATCGTATTTGGAATATATATCCTGGACTCACCTTTAGATTTCGTCATAGCCAAACAGGTGTGCTCCAATTTGAGCACTTTTGAAGTTCAGATTGCTGCATTCTCTATCATGCAGCATTCAATCGTTACCTCGCTTGTCTAAAGAAACAGATGATACAATGCCATTCATATATACTAAAGGGTTCAGGACCATTCATGTTAATTATTACATATTAAAATGAGAACTACGCGATCATAGTTTTAAAACCTGCATGGATCAAGAAACACTGAGAGTACCCTGACAGTGCATCAAGTTTGTTCAGGCAAATCTTAGTGTTGAGTAAACAAGAGGCCAGCAGACAAGCCTGTATGCATTTCTTCGTAAGGATGAAAACGTCCCAGTTTCTCTGGAGTCACTCAAGTGCTTGCCTAGCCTGCAGTTTGCACCATACTGTCATTGCCCAATAGTTTCATAACATTAGATAGATTTCAAAGATTTTTTTGCTTTCTAAATCAGAGACATGCTGAAGAGCAGAGGACAGATTCTGGGAGCAAATCTTTGAGAAAGCATGCAGAGATCTGATACTTGGCATTACACGAGTGATTCTAGTTCCTTGTACCGGGGGATTTATCAATCTCTTACCCAATCATGAGGAGCAATATCTCTCAAGACTCATTTTTAAGTCAAATCTAAGGGGTTTGACTTAGTTTTTGTTTGTTTTGCTTGCTTGAGCTAGTGTTGTAACCGTGTTGGGTAGACATTCACTTTCCTTTAAAGTCATTTAAGTTGCATTGTTCAAACCGTGAAGATAGATATTTAGCAATTACAGTATGAAACAGGTTTATATATAATAGATTATTTTTATATATATATATTTTATATATATATAATAGAGCTTCATTATAGCAAACAGGTGGTGGATAGACCAAATTCCAGGTTTGATTATACCTTTCTTACTCAGTTTCTTAAACAAATCCAACTAAATGCTAAGTTTTTTGTTAAAGAGTTTATTCCAGATATTTAAAATCACATTAGAAAGCTGAGGTAAATTCAGCCGAAAAATAAAATAATTGCCATAAATTGTCCTCACATCTCTGTCCTCTATACTTGTCTACAAATACAAAGTTTATTGCTGGGACACACCATATTTTGCTAGAGAAAAACGCCAAAACATAATCGATAAACTATTCGATGTAAGGAAGAGGGGGAATTGTGAGGAACAAACAAACAAAAAGCCAACAGGAGAATTAGGACTAAGAGACCCGGTCTTCCTCAAGTTGCTCTTCCTTTTCTGTCCCTCATACAAATTTTCAAGCAAACCCTTATGCACCTAGCTTGGACACAGCAAAGAACACAAGTTAACTGACTACACACTACACTTTCAGGCAATTCAAGAGACCACAACATATCCCTGCTACAAGAAGCTACACTCACTGAGCTGTACTGCCTTTGGTGTAAATATTACACCTTTTTCAGGCATATTTTTATATATGCATATGAAAAAAATGTTCATTCTACTGTCTACATGAGAAATGGTATTCACTGTAAGAACAGAGATGGGAAAATGCTGAAGAATATGCTCAAAAGATGTGATTCTCAATCTGAAAAACTACAGTATTGTACCCTGAAGGATAAAGAAAATACAGTCATACTAAAGCTAGGGGATTGCAGAAGAATCATTTTCTCAAGGCATTTGAAGACTACTGTAATACAAAAAGTACAACAGTAAAGCACACACAGGCAAATGCTTCTTTCCAACAGATGCATAACTCTGAGAAATTAAAATAAACCCTAAGACCGAGTCCTATTTAGAACAAATAATGAATGATAATGGTATTTTCCCAAAACTTGAGTCAACAGCAATTGCTGCTGTACAACCAAAATAAAGGAGGGAAGAGGATGGGGAGAGAAAACTCAGCAAATCTAAGGAACACTTTACTGTTAACATTGAATTTTAATTGGGTAAATATTGCTTTTAGCAGTCATTTTTGTGTAATGAAGATACTTTATATTCACCCAAGCAATAGCTGCTCCTTTTCACAAATCTCTGAAGGTGTGGACAAAGAACTCAAAGTAATTCTATGCCACAGTCAATTTGAAAGTATGTCCTTTATCCCAGTAAGCACTACACAAGAAAAGTAGAAACTCATCCTATTTATTCATAAAATTCCATGAAGACAAACATTGCTTGGAACCTCAAAACCCTACCATGGTTGATGCTCTACCTGTGATCCAGCTGACCAAAATGCAAATTAATAATTAACACATCTCATCATAGAATCCTTAACAGACTAATGTTAAGCTATTATATCCATTAATTAGTTAATGATTGAGGATATTTTATTGACCTTTGTTTAATCAATAAAATTATATTCTAAAATATTACTCATAAGGAAAGAGGAAAGGCGGGGGGGAATGAAAATGTTGTTGGGCTTCATTGTTTTGTACCTTGGTAACTTCATGTGATTTAAATTTCCTATACTTTTCTAAAACCAAAAGTTCAGCAAGCCACATGCAGAATAAAAAGTCATTTTAAGTTTTAAAAAGGAGAAATCTTAAAGTGAGGCATTGACTTGGTCAGTGACACTTTCTCCTTATTTGAAAAGGAGATCTAGCACCAGCTACTCAACTGTTCCTACAGGAGAAATACATCCATCTTTACAAAAAGGAATCAAAATTGATTGAAATAAGCAAACTTGAGATGATGATTAAAACAAAGCAGTATCTTTAAGTTCTGTGTGACTAGAAACCAGCAAACATCATGCTCTTGTTCTGTCCATCAAGACCAGTTTAATGCCTCACTGACTTTTGCCTACTCCAACATTTTCTATAGCTGACATTTTCTCAAACTCCAAAAGCCTTGGTGGTGACAATTTCTCAGTCATGATTTTAATAGGATGACACAGCTGTTGCCATTTACAGATAAATGTAGTCTGCTGTTACAAGAGAGCATGTACTTGAACTAGAGACCTCCTGAGCACACAGAAAGAAGTTTTTAAAAAACACAGTAATTCCCTTTCAGAGGAACTTCCAGTTTCAAGCATCTGAAGAATTTCTGCCTCAAACACACAATGCAGAGTTAAGATACAGTAAAAAAAATAGCATCTACTCCTCTTATGGCATACTCAAAACAGTAAACAGACTTATCGGAAGGTTTAGCAAGGCAAGGAGAAGTATGATTAAAATACATTTCTCAGTTCATGGACTTCAGTTTACAAAAACACGTTAAAAACTCAAGAGCCAAACCGTTCAGAAGTTAAAATGCTACACTCCCATGAAGGTTTTCTTTCCCAAGATCTTTCTGCAGTACCAGTGGTTTACAGGCAGCTCTGAAACCGCCTGAAGTAGATCATAAGATATGCCATATGCTTGTGCTTGTTCTGGAAATTGTAGGTCATTTGCAACGAGAAACACTTCGGTGATAGGCACTGTGCACACCCACAGCAGAAGATACCTTTCACCCTAAAGGAGCTTGTACCTTTAACACAAATTCAGAGAAAGCAGGTAAAGTATGCACCTAAAGGGCTGCAATATAAAGCATGAGAGTCTTAAAGAAGATTCCAGAGGAAGCTTCTGAAACTGATCTCAAAAGCACGTGATTCCATCCAAGTAACTTTTCTTACCAGCCAGATTGGTTTTAGAATATAGAATAGCTCTCACCCTGCTCCACCACAAATTCTATTTAACTTTCTGCTCAGATTTAAGAGAAGAGAACCATAGTCCCTCTGCACAGCTACTGCAAAACTAAATTTGAGCTGAGCAGAAAGCAAAGCAAAAATTAAAACAAAGAGGAAAAATTTCAGTTACCCACTCGCAGCAAAAAAGACCAATGGCATCACAGCCTCTGTTAGAAAGAGCATCGCCAGCACGTCAAGAGAGATGATCCTTCCTTTTTGCTCCACACTGGCGAGCCCACACCTGGAATACTGAGTCCAGCTCTGAAGCTCCCAGTACAAGAGAGACTGGAACTTACTTGAACCAGTCCAGCAAAGTGCCACAAGGACAAAGGGGCTGAGGTATCTGTTACATAAGGCTGAGAGATCTGGGGCTGTTCAGCCTGGAGAAAAGAAAGATTAGAGAGGATGTGGTAAGTGAAGGCAGGGAAGGAAGAGGGAGGCAAGACTAATGCCCAATGGCAAGGAGGCAACAGGCACAAATTCAAACACATGACATTTCATCTGAACACAAGAAAACACTTTTTTCGCTTTGAATTTAGCTAAGTACTGAAACAGGCTGACCAAAGATGTTGTGGAGTCTCTCTCCAGGAGATATTCACAGTGCTGAGCAACCTGCTCCAGCGATCCTGCTTGAGGAGGGGTTTAGACTAGATGCTTCTGTGATATTAGTATATTGTGGTTATCACCCAACTCACAGACTCCAGTCTATGTAATTAATTCTTGTCAAATCCATTTTGATTCACAGCAGAACTCCAGATGCTTTGCAATTAATCATGGGTATGATCGTCTTTCTTCTCTTTTAAAATACTTCTAGCTAGACTAATTATTTTGTAGTTAAATATAGTATATGATCTTCCAAAAAACCTTAAAAACAGCCCCAGTTTTCCACTAATCCACAATACCACTTTTGCTTTCTCACACTTTCACACGTAGATCCCTGTCCCAGTAAGCCCTTTGCAGATTTAGATTAACCAAGACCTAGAAGTATATCTTGTGATAATAGCTTCAGAAGTTGTGTAATCATTTTTCATTCAAGCAGAATTACTCTTTTTCCATCCCTCCACCCCCCATGTTTTGTCTTGTCTTTTTTTCATGTTCTTTCCCAGTAGGGAAAAGTTAGCTAACAGAGTAACTAACTTACACTCAAGTCTGGAGAGCAGAGGTTCTCCTCACTAAATGCATCAGTCACAGACGCTATGTTTTTTAGATTTAAAACACAGACAGAAATGGTTACTTCCCCTACAAGATCTGCAGAGACCCTGCTTTTGAGGCCAGAAAGCTTAGATCCTTCCCCTTTAAGTTTTAGGGCCATCTCTTAGTCTCCAGCAGGGAAGAAGCAGCCAGTCACATGCTACAGAGTCCTTTAGATCTCACCCAGTGTCTACCTTCAACTGCAGAAGACTGCTCTGTCTTATCCCTTAATATTTATGCATTTGGGGTTTTTTTCCTTGATTTTCCTCTTTGTTAGTCTCTACTCATTTCAGAATTCCTAGAGCTTCTCCATGATCATTTCTCATTGCTTCTGAACAACTTTCCTACCTATTCTTCCGTTTTCTGGGATGATTAAGGAGATATGCCAGTGATAAGCAAGGAAGCAGGAAAAAAGGAAAAAACCAACAAAACCACACAACTACTTCTACCTTCCTTGTTAGTCAGAGGGACATTAGCCACCTCCCTAACTGCAGCCACCTGTGAATTGAAGACCCCCTATACAGACAGTAAGTTTCCAATTAAAAAAGCTCAGGATTTTTGCCAGAGCTGAACATAGTACAATTACAACTAAACTAAACATCAAAGTCCTATTTCCGAGTTGCAAAAATTGCAAAATGTCTATTTAATATTTCTGAGGTAAGAGACACAACGGCAACATAAAGAGAACACCCTTGTATTTCAGATGTAGAAAGTTAACATTAAAATCCGCTGTGTTAATGACTGTATGTAGAGTTACTGCATAAAATAAAAGCCATGCCAATGTTGCAAAGACAAACGCTCATGAGTTAAGAAACATCGTTTACATTGTTCCAGTGCCTCTAACTTAGTCCTCTGACTTACAAGTGTATAGATACACACAAACTACCTAATCATATGATTACATTTTTTTCCCTACTGGCTCTTTTTCATTCTCTGCATAGGATAAACCTGCTCTACAGATCATCTAGCACTAAGCAAGTCAGTAAATAAATGAGCAATTCCAGAAAACAAAGGATGGCCCTGTATTTGCTCCTGAGCATTTCAAATATATTCCACCATTACCACAAAAGAAAAGCCATACAATAATGCACCGCCTTTGGCACGTCAGCACATACAGCACGTTCATTTTGACATTTTGCTAATCACGTGAATTTTACAGACATTATTCAGGAAATGAACAGCCCAGAATGCTCAGTGCTTAACATCTAACAGATGAGGTTTCAATGTTAAATCCTGGGTCCACGTAACTGTCTACATTTAGACCATATCCAGCAAATTCTATCACCCGATGACCCCTCCCCAGACATGAAGGAGGATCAGGAAAAGGAGAGGAGACCCGTAGGTTGAAATTAAAATGGATTTAATGAAACAGTAATGTTGATACTACTGCCAATATAAAGTATACAAAGTTATACTCAGCCCAGTGAACGTACAGCAGTCACAATAAATGGCAAAGCAGTCCTTGGGAGCAGAATGATAAGCCAACTCTCTCCAGTGATAGGGAGAAGCAGGAAGAGCAGGAGGAGCCAGAACCCCGCCCACAACAAACTTCCCCCTTTATAGAGTGTGACTTTCATGGTATGGGATACACCTGTAAGCCAACTTGGGTCAGCTGTCCTGGCATTGCCCCTCCCAGCTCGATCTCCTGACTGACTCTAGAGTGCTAACAGCCTGCATATCGTGGCTGGCCTACAATTCTATCCCGGTGAAACCAGGAGAGCAACACAGAGCCTCCACCACAGATTCATCTGATCGTTAGTTCTAGACACCGTTTATATCAAAGAATATGTTGTCAGGCTAAAGAAATCCAGGGGACTCCTCCTCCTGTTCTTCTCCTCACTGCCACTACCGAGAAATATATGTCATCTCTGTCACTGTCAGATGTGACATCTGGGTCTGTAGCATTCTGTGCCGAATACATACTGAAGTGATGGCTGGTTAGACATCTGAGTAATTACAACACAGCTAAACTAATAAGATGAAGTTTTTACATTATAAAAGAGGGAGCACAGAGCAACTGTGGTGTTACGGTTCCCCTGTAACTCAAAGACCTGAGGCAATCTCTCTCCCCTCCGCCATGCCCTCCCTGCTTCCTAGGAGACGAACCAAAATAGGATAAGTCAGGCTTGGATTGTGAAAGACAGCAAAACAGAACACTGCTCTCCCTATCACTTGGGAGATAGTCACCATCTGATAGCCTGGTGCATCTGTACTTGGGTCATGATACTCTCATAGAATCATAGAATCCTAAAAAGCTTTGGGTTGGAAGGGACCTTCAAAGGTCATCTAGTCCAATTCCCCTGCAGTGAGCAGGGACAGTATCAACTAGATCAGGTTGCCAAGAGCCCCATTCAATCTGACCTGGAATGTTTCCAGGGATGGGACATCTACCACCTCTCTGGGCAATATCTGCCAGCATTTCACCACCCTCAGCATAAAAAATTCTTTCCTTATATCTACTCTAAATTTCCCCTCTTTCAGTTTAAAACCATTAACCTTTGTCCTGTTGCAACAGGCCTTGCTAAAAAGACTGTCCCCGTCTTTCTTACAAGCGCCCTTTCAATACTGGAAGGCTGCAACAAGATCTCCCTGGAGCCCTCTCTCCTCCAGGCTAAATAACCCCAACTCTCTCAGCCTGTCTGCATAGCAGAGGTGTTCCATCCCTCTGATCATTTCTGTGGCACTCCTCTAGACCCACTCTTAACAGGATGTCCAGGGCTGGACACAGTACTCGAGGTGAGGTCTCATCAGAGCATAGCAGCAGCATCACCTCCCTCGACCTGCTGGTCACACTACTTTTGATGCAGCCCAGGATACAGTTGGCTTTCTGGGCTGCAAGCAAACAGTGTTGGCTCTTGTCCAGCCTTTAATCCACCAGCACCCTCAAGTCCTTCTCTGCAGGGCTGCTCTCAATCCCATTATCCCCCAGCCTGTATTGATACCAAGGACTGCCTCAACTCAGGTGCAGGACCTTGCACTTGGCCTTGTTAAACCTCATGGGGTTCACATGGGCCTCCTTCTGCAGCTTGACCAGGTCCCTCTGGATGGCTTCCCATCCCTTTGTCTTGTCAACCCCACCACTCAGCTTGGTGTCATCTGCAAACTTGCTGAGGGCGCACTCAATGCCACTGTCTATGTCAACACTAAAAAACAGCATTGGTCCCGGGATGGACCCCTGAGGGACACCACTTGTCACCAATCTCCAGCTGGACATCAAGCCATTGACCACTACCCTCTGTATGCAATCATCCAATCAATTCCTCATCCTCTGAACAGTCCACACATCAAATCCACATCTCTCCAATTTTGAGAGAAGGATGTGAGAGACTGTGTCAAAGACATTACAGAAGTCCAGATAGATGACATCCATGGCTCTTCCCCTGTCCACCGGTGCCATCATTTCATTGTAGAAGGCCACGAGGTTAGTGAGGCAGGACTTGCCCTTGGTGAAGCCATGCTGGTTGTCTCAAATCACTTCCCTGTACCCCATGTGCCTTAACATAGGTTCTAGGAGTACCTGTTCCATGATTTTGCCAGGCATAGAGGTGAGGCTGATAGGTCAGTAGTTCTTGGGGTCCTGCTTTCTACCCTTTTTAGAAATGAGTGCAAAGTTTCCCTTTTCCCAGTCACCAAGGACTGCGCGTGAGATGCCTCCTGTAGCTGCAGTAGAAAGGCTACATCAGTAGGGTCCCCTTGATCAGGTGGTCTTTAGTAAACACCAAACACAAGGTACCCGTTAATGCCTTGGTCTCTAATTTTTACCCATAAGCTTTTGACCTGCTCGTGACTATCCTTCAGGGACAGCTCTCCACACTCTATCCGTTTCTTGATGCAGAGGGCAATGTTCATGCTTCCTTGCCTATCCCTTCAGAACAGCCTGTAGCCATCAACAGTCGCAATCCTATCATGGGATTCATCCCACCAAGTTTCAGTAATGGCAATCAGGTCATAGCTTTCTAGTAGCACATTGGCTTCCAGCTCTTTCTGCTTGTTGCCTATGCTGCGTGTATTGGTGCAGAAGCACTTCAGCTGGGCTGTCAGCCATGTCACCTTCTTGGAGGAATGCCCTTAATTAATTAATTAATAACCTAGTACATCTGTACTTGAGTCAAACCCAACCGGTGTTATCAAACATCAGAAATCAACATGTTCTGCTCTTGTACAACTGGCAGAAAATACCAGAATATTTTGACATCTAAGGTGGGCTAGAATGGGAAAATATCTGATGAAAGTCAATCATCTCAGACGCTATAAATAGTCATCCTAAAGGGAGGCCCTTTGAGCTCTCTCAGATCGCAGAGGGCTGGGTCCAACATCTCCCCTGAGTCGGGATGCCTCTCGGGCACAAACTGCATGAAAAGCCAGGATAAAGTCAGACTGCTCGAGACTCAGTTATAGTCTGTTGAGATTGCCAGAGCACTGTGAGCGTTTGCTCCAAACTCAGGAAGGAAATTTTAACTGCAGGCTGGCCCCTCATTTGTCCACCTCTCTAACACCAGTGTGAATGGGCGTATATTTCACTGGATGCAAATATCTCTGTTTGTCTGTGTGTATGTGTGTGTGTTGTGGTTGTGCCAATGCATACACACACACACATATATATAGCGTATCCTGTAGTGAGTTATTGTGAATCTTGTCATCATCGAGTCTGTAACTAAGTCGCTGTTTTGATTGTAACATATTCTACTGAGTCACCTTGTTAATTTTAAATTAGTTAGTGATTAAGTGCTGCTAAAAAATCAACCATTTGATCTACCCCTTACCATTAATAAATCTCAGATTGCTGTCTAATCACAACCGCGTCGATATTTTCTCCTGCAACAGCAACTTCTAGGCCTCCAAGCTCAACACCTCAAAACTATGCAATGACAAGTTTCTAATAACTTGAATATTCCCCTTACTGCTTAGAGAGGGGAAAAAATCAAAAGCTCTTTTTCAGGTACAAACAAAGACCAGCCAAGCAGAAAGATGGTGGAACACAAGAGCAACTTCAAGCCCAGTGAAACTTGAGGAACCTTCATAACAGGCACCTGCACCTTTAATTCATTTGGAAACAGTTTATACATATCAAAAGCATGGCATTTTTATAGAACAGTAATATTATGGGTTATCTTTCCCTTTGATGCAAAAACCAGTATATCTGATGACTTTATAATACTAGAGATGCCAGAAAAAAAGCACAAAAAACAAAACTTAAAGAGAGAATGTCTAAAAATGAGCGGTCTGTCACTCCTACCATTCAAAGTAACATTGCTGATAGTAATTTGAAGAGGCAAATATAAAATACCTCTGGCTTTCTTGCACTACAGAAGACACAAAATTCACACATTTATAGCACTTAAAGTAGAAAGAATATCTTAATGCAGAGCTATCAGACATCAATATCCCTATTATATAAAAAAAAACTGTCTTGTTCTATGCAGTTCAGTACTTAGAATAGCATTTTTTAGCAGTCTTCACTGAATCTACTGCATATTCAGAGCAGATGTTACATATATAGACACACGTTCTCACACCACACCTACAGTTTATACAGAGCTGTTTTCCCCTGAAAATTGCAGACAAAGATGGAAAGTGATATTTATCTTACTAAAATAAAAGCACACTGAGTCAAAGAAAGTTCCCTTTCCTGTGTGAATTTGGTTCCAGCACAATGCCTACATCCACATATATGCCAACTTTACATACGATTGGTCAAGTATTATGGATTTTGAACTGATTCCTCCTGCCTGCTAACCGGACAGAAGCAGCCCAGAGCTGTCTCACTCTGCCAGCTGAAGCACTGTTGCTTGTTTTCAGTGCTGAATGCCACAAGGATAACGATGCTTGCATGGAGTCCCTCTTCCACAGACTACTCTGTTTGCTGAGCAGAAGGGAGAATGCAAGAGGAGAGAACACATGAAATTATCACGTTCTGAGAGACTAGGAAGAAAAATCCAGAAGACGACAAACACATCTGCTAAGTTGTTCTAAAACCATAGTGGAGCAACAGCAATGCTTTAGATAAATCTTCCTCGACATTTTCCCCCCACAATTCATTTCTGTCACCTCTTCTTAATAAAAGTGTTTTGGGGTCCAAACTAATCCTTCACACTTCCCTTGCTGTTTATAGAAACTGAGACTGTAGCTTTACATTACAGTGAGCTGGCAACTTCCGTTTTAAAATTACTCTTTTTTTGGTTCAGCTCATTGTACATGGGGGAAGTTATTCCAGACTGAAATAAGAAACATCTGTCGCGGGTTAAAACTATGAGGCTGTTCTATCCAAAAAGGTTTCGCAACTACATGGGTTTGGAGGCAAGGTAAACCCACCAAACCTACACGAAAGAAATGGCTCATTAGGCTTTGTTTAGGCAAAGGAAAAGGAATGTGATAGACAAGGCTTAACTTAAGGGGGTTGAGAAACAGAAGCGTTTTAACAGTGAACGCAATCAAAACCATAAAGCAATCATTTAAATACAAATAGGACTGGGAGGAGAGAGAGAGGGAGAGAGATTGATCAATACAAAACCAGGCATCTACAGGTATAATACAGTCTCCCGTTCCGACACCCATCTCCCGATCACAAACAAAGGACCTGCCACGCGGTCGCACCGCCGGGGCGGGGGGGCAGGAGGAAAGGAGTCATTGTCCATCACCTGCAAAGTTTTCAGTCCAAGAAAACTTCTCCTAGAGCAAACCTCCATGCAGGAACATGGTCCTTCTTCCTCCGGGGTAGCTGGGAGAAGACTTGAGTTCCCCCGGGGCAAAATCTCGAGGCTTTTGGCTCTGCCCCTCTACGGAGAGGGACACGGACCAGATCCTCAGGGGGTGCCTGTGGGTTTCCCGCAGGGCTGTGGGAGCTCTGAGTGGAGCCGTTAGAGCCCTCGTCGCTTTTCCCCTCATCAGCGGTTTCTGTCCCTTCGACACAGGGTCTGGGGGCTTACAGCCGTTTATACCCCTTATCGGGGTAAACTCAGTCCAAAGCCACACCCGCTGGTGATCGGCAGAGCGGAAAGGTCTACCTGCTGCGCAGAAGGAGCCTTTTATTGCCCCAGGGGCCCTGAGGTCACTGCGGGGGATTTTCTCGATCTGGTGAAGCTCTGCAGTCCTGTGGCACAAGGAATCGAAAGTGCCACGGCCAGCCCGGGGGAGGGTCTGAAACTGCACTTTTTATGTGCTCATTCGCGAAGCCGTGTCTGAACATCTTGGACTCCCAGTAAGGGAACCGAGAGGGCTGGCACTGCTGTTCCACAAGTCAAAAGAAAACTTTCACGTGCATCAGGGAAAAGAAGAACGGGGAGAACAAAGGGCTCACCCATGCCAGAGCCATCTCAGGCTGTCACACATCTGCACCTAGTTATCCGGCCAGTTTTTGAAACATTTACAGACGATTAATTTTTGTTTGTCAGTACTGTTTGCCTGTCACAGAATGTTGTTTGACAACAAATTAAATCCATCTGAGTTCTAAATAAAAAAAAAAAAAAAAAAAAAAAAAAAATCTCTGATTCTACGGCACAAATCACGGTTCCACTATAAGCTTAACTGTTTTTTCACGCTCACTTAAAAATACCAATTTTTTCATACTCACTAAAAATATCTACAACTTACGTAGCTACTAGCAGCCTTCATTAAGGCCTGCTCTCCAACAATCAGCCAAGATCTGGCAAAAAGAACAAAGAGCAAAACCCCAAGGGATGTTTCCATGTAATTTGACAGAAAGGTGATGGTACGTGCGTGCTTAACAGGAATCAAAGCTGCACCAACATGTGGTAGGGTGATGCGCACATTGCAATGATCATGTATCCACAACCCAGAAGTCACGTTTTTCCCCTGTAAGCAATTATCCCTAAGGAAAAGAAACATTTATTTTATTCTCTGTACTCCAGAACAGAATTTGGAACATAGGAAAAGTTGAAGAAAGATAAGTACCCAAATGCCACAGTAAGGTCTCCTCAGAGCCCTCTCTAACCCTAACCCTAATGGGACTCATAAGAAAGATGGCAGCAGACTTTTTAGCAAGACCTGTTGTGACAGGACAAGGGGTAAAGGTTTTAAACTAAAAGAGGGCAGATTTAGACTGGATATAAGGAAGGAATTTTTTATGCTGAGGGTGGTGAAACACTGGCAGATGTTGCCCAGAGAGGTGGTAGAAGCCCCATCCCTGGAAACATTCCAGGTCACGTTGAATGGGTCTCTGGGCCACCTGATGTCCCTGCTCACTGCAAGGGGATTGGACTAGGTGACCTTTAAAGGTCCCTTCCTACCCAAAATGTTTTATGATTCTATGAAAAACAATGGGGCTAAAAAAAGAAAAAAATATTAATGAACAGGTAGTGCTGTCACGCAGAAATTGTGGCATTGGAACTACAGATTTTTGAGAAGGAGTTAATTTTGTTTAATTAGGAGAGCTCTTTGATGTGACACAGGATAGGGAGTAGTTGTGTATTGACAATAATTGTTTTTCCTTCATTTAATGACAAAATGAAGTAATGGAGGATCCAACACCAGATCAGGTAATTTACAGACTTCATGAGTTTATTGACAGCATCCAGGTCTTTCATATTTCATATATTTTCCTACACTTACATTAACTGAAAGTTAAAAAGATGTGTACATGTAGTGTACATAGTACACTACAAACACAGGAGAACAAAAGCAAAGACTATCTTAAATAATTATTTTCTCAAGCACATTAGAAATACCTAAGACTAAGCTTGCAAAATTCCAAAATATTGCAATAATTGTAATTCAGGACCTGCAGCTCAGAACCAGAAAAACAGAAATATCCTTCCATGACTTTTTTTAGAATCAAATTTAAGCAGAATTAACATAATTTTAAGTCCTTTTCAACCTAACTTTCTCGAACCTATCAGCCCTTGCTTTACCCAGGTCCCATCTAGATTGGTGAGGGTACTGAACACTGTCAACTCTAAATGTTGGAGGAGTCAGAAATATCTCTATCTTCAAATCAAGTCCTTATTTTTGCGACATGTGATGGATGTTTGCTTGTTCAGGAGCTCAGTCACCTTTCTCCATCTATTTACCTAGTGATGTTTTTCAAACAGCAAGTTAGCTTACTTAGTTGCGTAATGATTAAAATGTCTGTAAATAGGAACAGTAGTTGAGGTTTCAGTTTCACTTAAAACACAGGGTTGAGCACTCTGCGCTGCGGTCCTCTACAGTTGCTTCCCCACTCCCAGAGCTACCTTTAGACAACCGCAGGATTTATGATTCTTTAAGGTGAGAAGTCATCATATGGACAGAACCATCCAGGTGACTTCAGAGGAGCCAATACCTCTCTTCCCAAACAGAAAGGATCCGGCTCCTGAAGAAGAAATATTACACCAGCTGACCAGGCCAGTTGTGGAATACTACCATAAAATAGAGGCTATCAGTGATCTTTACCTGTATATACATCTACACACACACACTCACATTTAACTGGGCAAAATGAAAGCTTTGGGGCCCACCTACTAACCCCCCAAAGAGGTTATACGTTTGGTATAGATCACTATCAAGTAATGCCTTAAAACTTCAACTGCATGAAGCTATCCTTTCGTCTTGTGCCTCCTTTCTCCCTCCTTCTCTCACACAGCAAGGAAGATGAGACAGGGGCAGCTGAACTGTGAGACAACCCCTCCTCCCTGTGCGATGTCTACAAGTATTTCTAATAGCATTTCTAAAAATGGGCCTGCTAAGGGTTTCTTAATGGAGTTATGCAGAGCAGTTCAAACTTTCCCTTTATGCCAAACAAGGTCACGGTGGTGTAGCCCAGCAAAAAAAAAAACCCTTGATATTCTCTTGTCAAATAGAACAAGAGAATCATAAAACTTTATATATGGAGAAGGAAAAAAGCTACACCAATACTTTGTCCAAAATGTAAAAAAAAAAAAAAAAGTGTGAGTGGGGAGAAAGAAGTACAGAAAGGAAAAGGAACTTATTTCCAGGACCAAAAAACATTCCATACAATGTACTACGGATATATTTTTAACCTTGACACTTTCATTAGTCTGTGACACGTATTAACTAACGATGAACAGCAGAACATGACATGATTAAATACTAGCAGTATTAAACTCATTAGGTTATACTGCCAATATCACACTCTGCAAGAAAAAAATGGACTGAAATGTACATATTTTTACACACTTCTGAATTCATCAAACCTGAGCCTTAACCCACATCTTCAATATCAGTGGAGCAAGATCATTTAACATTAGTTAAGGATATCAGTGTAAGGAAACTAGATCTGCATTGTGAAAATCAAGATACATTCATCAAATAGCCGTAGGTAAATGTTAATCTGAATTCCCTAGTACCAAGGTTAGACCTTGCCATACTGAAGGCATAACAGGAATACTGCCGGATTAAGGAAAGACTTGGAAGATGGGCATTACTACCAAGGAACATCACCAACACATGCTATTCTCCCAACCTTTTCGAATCTTGATTCTCCCATTGCTCGCTGTTGCTTTCCGAATTTAGCATCTCCTAGTGCCACAAAAAGGTGAAACATTATCTGCTATGGCATCAAATCAGCTATAACACACCTCAGTCCCTCCCCTCTCTTATCCACAGCCAGAAGAAAAGGGAGGTAGGTAAAGCAGCAGCTCTTCCTCATTTACTTGTTCAGCTCTGATACAAAATCCTTCTGTGAGCAGCATCTATAGGTACAATCGACCACTTCTAATGAAGTTATTTGGAGAAGAATTACATTGCTTTCTCTTATCTCAAAGAGGGCCACAGTGAACAGCCTAGTAGCAGCACAAGATCTCCATCACCGCCCAAAGCTGAAGGACTGAAGACTACCAAATACAAAGACTTAAGGTCAAGTTTAGGAGTATCTACACTCTTCCACTTCAATTCATTTTTATGCCTACTATGCTTCTTCTGGCCCTCATATGAATATCATCTGCAAAAGAGCTACCTTTAAAAACATTTGAAGAGAAATTTTCAGATTTTCTTTACTTTGCTACTTCAAAAGCACCCCTCTGATGGTTCCCCCAGGGAGATCACACATCTCCTTTATTCCTTTAAAATCTACAGTCATCCTGTCACACATTACATCTGGTAACTCAAAGTTAAACCTGACATTTGAGATCCGTAAAGTCATGCTGCTATGTATATTGCTCATAGCAATAAAAAACAAGTTTTGTTTCTTTTTTTAAGAGGTGTGGTAGAAGGAAAGAAGTGGGAATAAAGGCTTTGGACATATTTTATTGAATAAGAATAATTATTGGGGTTTTTTTTCTCTGTAAATACTTTACTTCAGAAATTGAACTACAGAAGCGAACAATGTTACAATAACTGTGTGCTTTGATTCTGACTATATTCTTTCTTCTTCCTGCGCACGATGTCTTCCTAAATCATGCGAGCAAAATTTCATTCATTCTTTACCATAATATGTTTGAGTTATGTATGCCAGCTTCCTAATGAGCTGGCACATTAGTCAAATGCAATCAAGGTATTAACTAACTCAGGTTTAAAATACTATCAAGATGTTTTACAAATGGGCTCAGTATTTAACTATTCAACATGCATTTACAATTTACCTTTCATGTTGAGAATCACAAGGCATTGTACAAAGGGGGGAAAAAATAATAATCCAGCAACAAAAGAAAAGACTTCCCAACTCTGCCAAGCTGCTTGAAACATCTGAGATGCTGGTTGTGTCCTCATATAGTTTTTCAACACAGCCACAGAACTGCTGATCCAATACCCTGGGCAGAGAATTTCAAGCTCTAGAGAATATATGACAAGGGCTTCAGCACCTGACATCTTCAATTTGCATTTGGAGATGATTAATAAATCACAGTCTATTAAATACATGGCACGGGATGACATGTGGAAGAAATGTAAGTTTAGCTCAGCAGGACTAAGGTCATGAAAGATCTTAAAGATTGAAAGTAAAATGTGAAATGAAAACATTAGCAGAAGGCAATGTATTTATGGAGTGACTGAAACATACTCCTCAACGAGAATTAACCAGGAGCACTAATGTGTTTAGTCCTTGAACTGCTAAAAAAACTGCTGACTGCTAAAAGAAATCATTTATCCTTTTGTGTATACTGCTCAAATCCCTTTAACCCAGGTAACAGCAGTTACCTAACTGTCTGTGAAATCAATTGCTGCTCCCTTTCAGACTCACAGGGAAAACTGCATGAAGAGCAGAAAAGCTCTACCATCAAGATCATCAGCTGCCACTCTTGTTAATCACTGAAAGCCTTATGAAATCTCTCTTACCATCAGAAATGGCCCATCAGGTTCAGTTTTAGGCACATTCAAAAAAACATGCAGAATCTGAAGTTTAGTCTGGAAACTAACATTCCTTGTAAAGCCAGAACAGTTATACAAATCCAGCCATTCGGATTCAGCTGCCTCTGACACTTCATTTCAAACAATGCCGCAGGGAGTGAAGATGAATGACACTTGTATATGACACTGGATGGTGCTGAAAGGCACCCAAGTTTTCACTGTGACACAAGGGCCGAGCAAATGGTAATATTATCCTCTGCAGCATTTTCACTGGTATGTTCTCTTTATGTCAGAGCTACAATTTTCCACTTTAATTCTAACTGCAGGAGGTGATGGATACCAGACTGAAAAATCTATTAAGGTTCTATATTAAATTACTAACCACATGTTAGAAGAATGGTGATATTTGGTCAGGATACTAATGTTGCACCACCTATTTTTAATAGCAAGTGACTTCAGAATTCCTGGAGATTGAATTTTACCTTTGTCAGGTAGGTTATTGATCAGAAAAACAAATGTTGCAGTATGCTGAGACAACGGATGTACCTGCACATACCGTTGATATGAAGAGAAATAGTTATCCATTGCAATCAGTGCAACCTCAAATCTCTCAAATACCTTTCCTTCCTCAGTGGTCGTCCAGGAGTTTTTCATAGTCTAATGAAGCTACAGAACATGCGTCTATCTTTTGAGATCACAATGTTGATTCTACGTATTTTGTGTTCCTGATCATTTATTTTTCACTGTTGCTTGTTTCATATAAAATTCACAAGCAAGATTAACATGAATTAACATGAAGATCAAGTTGCAAAGACTTGTGGCTGTCATAAACGAGCGGTAAGCTATCCGGGGATTGGGTCAATACCCAATGAATCCAGTTGAAGACTGCCATTGATTGTGACCAGCCTCGGACCCAGCAGAGATTTTACAACTTTTTAAATTCATGGCTTCATTCTAATGCTGCTCACAGAGCTTATTTGGTATTAACATTGCCGCTGGGGGAACCGCTCTTTGCAACGCTTTCTGAATTACAAAGCACTTTGAAGATTCAATAAAAATTATAGGTTTATAACAAAATAATTAGTCACTGTAACATGCAGAGCATTGGAGAAGCGGAAACTGCAAGTTAGAAGTTAATTTTAAACCCTTATCTGCAGAAAATGACAATTAAAATTGAACTTAATAGAATAATCCGTGCCTGGGCAGGGAAAATGGCTACCACAGATTTTACAGGAACTTTCCATAATAATGCTTCAACAAACTTCCTTTCTTTCTGCTTTGTTTTGTTACCAGAAAAGAGTAGATATATGAAGAGCCAGTAGCTGTAAAAAGTGACAGCTGAGCAGACACGAGGTGTCGTTTACAAACCTAGGTGCTGCACGTTACCTTGTACTTCCTCAGAGAAGAGAGTTCGGGACCTTCAGTCTAAAACTGTACTTTAGCTTTTCTTCCCCAAATAAATGTTTTCTTCCCCAAATAAACATTTTCTTCCCTTTGCACAACCAGGCATCACCTAAGTTGAGAAATTCCATGATATCTTAATTATACTGTATGCAACTAATATCTGTATTGTTCTGACACATGCTCAGCTAGTAAAAAAATCAGAATACATCTGGTTAGTAAGAATTAAACAGCATATTGACCTGTTTTGTTTCATTTCAATGTTAGTAACTATAGCACTAAAAGTAAAAGCTTACACAAAAATAGGTCCATATTTTTAGAGGACTACAAGTTCTGAAGAACCGTGCCCTTGTTAATTTTCCAAAGTATCTGCTATTTGATCTGGTTCACTTTCCCTGATTTGTTTCTTCATATACAGCTCTAGTATAGAGGAAAATAAATCATGCCTTAAACTTTCCTTTTTAGGGGGGTGTGGGGAGGCTAGGGGGAGAATACCAAACAACAGTTGCAAGATCTTAAGCTATTCCTTGAGAGCACATTCAAATATTCACATGAATATTATCTGTGCAGTGTTTGTTTTCACGACCCTTTACTAAAGCACAGTTGTAGGAAGTGCACACTGAGCTGAAACTTGGTGAAAACACTATGCATTTCAGTAAGAACATGGAAATAGATTTGATAACATTTAGAATCATCGTAGCTTATAAAGCTGTGCTGTGGTTTAGGATTTGGCACGGTTTTGGCAGTAGCGGGAGGAGGATGCCACGTCTGGAGAGGTTTCAGTAGCGGGGCATGGGGCCACTAGCATGGCTCCTGTAAGAAACTTTACAAAAAGAACCCCAGGCTTCAATTTCGCCCCTGCCTCTGGCCCAGGCTGCACCAATCAGCATCTCTACAAACAAGCCTATTTAAGGAGGGAAACACTTTTGAAAAGTGCCTTTCATTTTGGGGAGATCTCTTTGTTTGAGGGGGCAGGACGGAAGAGGAACAACCACGCAGCCTCCAAGCTAACTAGAAGATTGTGGAATACACACTGGTATGGCGATTTTCCTTCGGTCTGTGGCAGGTTGGCTGACTCAAAGGGCACTGACAGGGGAAAAACAGATGGGATGATGAAGAGAATGCAGGCTGGAGAGACCCAGGAACCCCCTGAAAAATGCAGTGACTTTAAGGACATTTGGCACTGGGTCAGATCGGTGTTAGGAGAGACGAACACGGCAGTAGATCCCTATTTGGACTGGAAACAGTCGTGACAGATTGTCCCCTGGGGGGGTGGCGGGGAACAATATGACATGGCCAAAAAGGACCTGTGAAGCATTTGTTCCATGGAACAAACAGCTGAAACAACCTGGAAAGAGTTAAGACTGACCGGACCCCCCATCCTGTGTTTCCTCCTCTCCAGCAACAAGTGTTGGGGGGAGGTAGTAAAGCCAGGCACGGGGAAAAAAGGGAGGGGTGGGGGGATGTGTATTGAAGGTCTTGTTGTTCTCTTTCTGTCCTACTCTAATTTAATTCATGATTTGTTTGTGGTTTGAATTAAAGTGTTTTTGTTTCTCCTAGTCAAGCCTGTCTTTTGCCAGTAAGTGTAAATGGGGAGTGAGCCCTCCTTTGTTCCCTGACTTGACCCTTAGATAGTTGTTGTATTTTCCCCTTCTGGAGAAAATTGAATGACTCTGTGGTGCTTAGTCGCCAACCAGGTCTAAACCACAAAAAGATGTGAAAGGCTAAATTTATTGAAGAAAGCTCAGTAAACATGCAATTAAATTTAACAGCCCGAGATTCCTACGTGTGCCTAAGTATTAGAAATGAGTCTCAAAAAGACTAATTTGGAATCCACTCCTTGAAGAAAATCTTACATTCTTTCACTCTTCCTTTTAATTAGGTACTGCAGCTGAATACCCCTTGATGACATTGGCTGAGTGTTCCTGAAGCCCTCAAAGTGAAGTTTAAGTCACACATGGCCTTTGCACTGATCTTAGGAGTTAATGTAATCTCTGAGTCCTCTTTCACGGGCACCCCCTTGCCGTGGGGAAAGAGCTTGCGTGCCCTTGTGAAGTTGAGAGCTATGCTGGTGGTGGCATATGCCTCCGGTAGGGTCTCCCAAGCCAGACAGGTCTCAACTGAAGGGTCAGACAAAGTGTGTCCATGGGCAGGATGGGCTCACTAGCCTTCGGGCAACCATCCTAGGAGAAGGACAACTCTAACTCCAAACCCGGGCAGATGGAGCTCGTTTAGCCCTGTAAGGCCATCCATCTAAGAGAAGGATACTCTAACCAAACCTACGACCTGAGGACTTCGCTGTCACCGTCCAAGCTCGCTAGGCCCTGGCAGATGAACCTCAGGTGTAAAGGGTGGGGCCAGTCTCGCGCACGCTGCGCCTCACCTAAAAAATCCACCGCGCAGGCTTGAAGGGTGTACTCACGTTTGCAAAGCCCTGTAGCGACAGGCAAGGGACGAAACGGCAATACCACCCAAGGAGACCCTCCGGTGTGCTCTTTGCAACCGGTCTTGCCTATCCCGCTGATGATGATGATGATGATGATGATGTTAACTGCGATATTCCAGTTCAGCACGTATGTAATTAAGAAAACAGCTGATTTATACACACAGAATGACTGAGCTGTCAATGTAACTTAGAAAGCTCTAGAAAATAATCAGTTTCAAATATTTAGTCACTTTCCAAGAAGATGAGGGTTAGCTGACTTTTCAGTTTAGACAAGGAACCAATCGTATCATTTTATATGTCCCATAATCATATCACATAGCTAACAACATCATAAGCACCAAGTAATGTGACATTTGCTATGTGTATTGTAAAACCCCTTATTTTGTAAACAGCAGTACTGCATGCTTAGTAAGCAAAAAAGTTGGTTTTTTAGTTATTTTTTTGCTTGGTAATCAAAAAACTAGTCTAAATAATCAGCTTGCAAATTGCTGTTGTTTCGGGTGCAGTTAATCATATATGCTCCTTTTTCATACCTTGTTGTTATATGAATAATGTGTAACTAGCACATAAATCGTTGTGACTACTTCTCTGTCATTGCAGTACCCATTCCTTTTTTTGGAGTCAGGTCTCTAGCTATATGTAAGTAGCCAGCAGGCACCTACACACGTAGAAATTCATAGGGTTTCACATTCAGGAATGCAACATCGGTTTTCCTTCCTTTTCACTTTTCATTGGTGTTCACCTAACCCATGAAATAATATTTAAGTCAGAGCTATAAAGCATCCTTATCTCTGCACTGTAAAAATTCACTTTTATAAGCAGGTTTCTTTCAAGCTACTTTCCCCCACTTCTGTCAGATAGAAAATCCTTTTTTTTTTTTATTTTTTGGCCATATGGAATCTTCCCCTGTATTTACTCATGTGCCCCAACACAATCCCTACTCCTATGAACTCCGCCCGTAGCAATTTCCTGTGAAGTGGAACAAAAATCAAACTTTGTCATCTTTTTTAAATACTGGTTAGTCCTACGATCCATCATAAGTCATTTGTTTACTACCTCTGTTCTCAATAGCTCTGCTCCCACCAACTTGCAGAATAGCCAAACACTTGAGCGTGAGGCGGGAGAATCTTTCCTCCACCTTTGCCATTGACAGAAGGTTCTGGTGCCAAGTACCTGGCTTGGACACACACATTAACACACTCTTTGCTCTATTCTACCTTTTCAGGTTGTTTCATTCATTGAGTAGCCTGTGTCATAGCTAAGGCTCTTTAACACCTACACCTCTTTTTCAGAATTAGCCACCCCTGGCATAACAAGGGCAAAACTGCAGCTCCCTAGGGGGCAAGAGATGAGATTCATCACTGTCTAAAACTCACTGACCCTCAAGTTACATTACAGTGTTTTCTGCACACTCAAACACAATAGAGCAGGGCCCAAGACAAATGGGTGTCCAAGTTTAACTCGCTGATAGAGCAACTCAGGGAAATAGTGTTAGAAATTCTCCAAGACTAGTGAACTCTGACAGCCATCTCAGACCCAGCTTCGGTGGAAGACATCTTACAAATTCCAGAAGTCTTGTTCCCGTTCCTAAGAAAGCATGTCTGAACAGACCTCATCCTCTTACCAACAAATAAAATACTCTCAACTGAAAGCAACGCGTCAGAGCTACACTATTGTGCACACATGGTGAATTCTCTTCTAACAAGGTTGGAGAGCCTTGTTCTGAAAACAGAAGATGAACGAGTGAAACCCAACATGGAAGGTTGGTTTGCCTTTAGAAATAATGTGAGTGTTATAGAAAAACAAGAGGAAATTCTGTTATTTTCTAGCTGTGAATATAGAAAAATAATGAAAAATGTATTTATTTTAATGCATATTTTTCCGCCCTAATAAACGCTATAGTAGAATTGCACTTTTGTGTTATTAAGTCAATGTTAAATTACAGCTATGGCTGTATTTTAATAAAAAGTGTAATCAAACACTTTTCTCAAGATTAAGGGAAGTCTGTAAAAATTCAAGTATGTCTAAAATGCAGGTGACAAACGAGTGAGCAAAGGGAGAATAAAAGTTAATTTGAGTTTGTACATGCTTCTTTTTCCCATTGCTATTAAAAAGGGAGGTGTAGAATTAGGTCCAAAGAAACACAAAGACATCAATAAATTGGAGCAAGTTCAGTTGAAGGCCACCACGATGGTATGGGAGTTGAGGCACTTGACCAAGGATGAGAAGCTAAGGGAACTGTGCTTGTTTGGTCTGTAAAAGAGGTGCCTGAGGAGAGTCCTTCTAGCAGCCTTCCCACTCCACAAGGACAGTAAGGCATGGGAGAGGTTGCCCATAGTAGTTGTGTAGTCTCCACATATAGACAATTTCTAGAACCTATTGAATCAAACTGTAAGCAGCCTAGTTTGATGGCATGGCTGAACAGGAGGCTGGACTAGAAACCTAACAAGATAACCTCCTTCCACCTGAATTATCCTATGATGCTATTTTTCAAAAAGTTCTAGGAAGCTGAAGGACATTTCAGTTACTCATTTGAGGCTTCAGGCTTGAGACGTCATTTGAGGTCATAGTTCCAGTGTATGGAATAGAACTTCAACACAATGGTTTCTCACAGAATTAAATGTTAAAACCAAATCATCAAACTCGAGGGCCAAAAGTCATGATCTTAACTTATTCCCCATTTTACACATACACTGTAAAGGCTAACATTATTTTTTAAAGTTGCAAAGCATCTGCAAATTCAGCAATATGTGCAGTTTGGGTTCCAAATCCAAATTACTGTGACATCTGAACTCAGGTGAATTTTAAGAATAAATAGTAATTCATTCAAAGGCACTACCTCACCAAAACACAGAAAAACCAAAACCCGAAGACTAGGCTGCAACGGCAGCTTTATAAACATTTGTTATGAGGCAGATTCAGAGTTTAGAATTAATTGTTTAGGCCAAATTTTGTTACTATAAAACTTCCTTATGTCTCCTTCCTCCTATAAAAATATAAAAGGCAGAATTTGCATCAGGGTGTTATAAGTAACATAATCTTAGAAAAAATTTCTCAAGGAGAAAAAAAAAAAAGAAGTGTTTGCTGGTATAATACCAGAAAGGAAAGAAGGACCAAAACAAACTTCTGGGTTTATAATGAACGCTTTCATTGATTCCTTTCTGTGTTAGAATTAACAGATTAAAAATTTATTATTTGAAAGACTAAGCCTCTGTCAGAACTTTCTGAGTTCAAAGGATTTCTTTATATTAATTTTGTTTTGGCAAAATTCATCAAAAGGAGCTAGAAAATATGCAGCTATTTGATAATGCAAAGAAAATTCAAGGAAGGAGAAGAATATGTTAAGGCTTCCTTGAGTTTATAAACATTTTAATTTTTACAGTACTTTGAGTATTAATTTGTAAATTACAATGTACATATGAAAAATTATATTTTTGTCTTTCACCAGCAAATATTTCCAATTCTTACTCTGAGAAGCCAAAGACCGGTATTAGGGAAAAATAGGTAAGCAGACTGAAAGCATCCCCTGCCCAGCTGTGCCACCATGCAACACCAAGGAAGACAACACCGAAGAACACAGGGTATAATTTCTCTGTCCCACAATATTTTTAAGAAATAAACTTCTTTAAGTACCTTCTTGTAGACACATGCCCCCTCTCTCCCAAGATTTTGTGTACGTATGTCAACTTTCTGTTTAATAGCCTGTTTCTTTCATTTAACACACCCCTCCTCCTTAATAATGCAATTTCTCCACTATTCTCAACACAACCACAACTTCCCCGAACACCATCCCCAACTGCTTTTTTCCATCAGCTGCACAAACACTTGGCAACTTGGTTCTTTCTTTGATGGGCTGCAGTGATGCATTACAGACCACCGACACAAGGAATACCATACACAAAACAGGAATAATAAAAATGCAGACCACTACTTTGAGCTACGCTTTAACTGGGATTAGAAATACTGATGTTTGACTCCGCTTCCATGAAATACCCAAGAACTTCAGTGGTCACGACAGCTGTAAAATATTTCTTTGTAAACTTTTTAGAGTCTTTCCACATCACTCCTAACTGTGACCAAACCACAAGTGCATTATCTTGACATCTCTTTGCCATCTACAATAATAATTCTACCTTTTCCTGAGTGTAGTTGAGCTCAAAATTCCTATTGCTCAAGTAGTAACACAGTCACAAGGTAACATCTACCCCAATCCACAATTAATGTGCTCTTCCTTAGCGTTTTCACTAATGTTTTGCAGAAATTCTCCATTATCTCCTGTCATAAGTTAACCATTTGATTTGCCCTCACTTCTTTCTGTATGAAAAAGAAATACAGGATTAAGTACAAACAGTAATACTAATAATCCATTATCTTGCATTCAGACATCAACACAAGTATCTTTATCCACTTGACCACTCATCCAACGTAACAGGATAGGCATCCAGCATGCCTACGAACTGATGAGTACCAGCAAGGGCTTGATAGTGCTGCAGTTAACACCCACAGGGATCCTTTGCCCAGAAAGGATATTTCAGAACACTTCCTTCATGATGCTTCAAACATATTTACAAATTTGTTGGTAATATTAAGTCTGTGCTATTCAGAGTACACTGTGTCACTTGCCTCTTCAAGTGAAGAAAACAAGCAGTACTACATGGGTTGTGCCTGTAGTAAGAACGAATTTCAAATTAAAAACCCATGAACCTTCCGTTTACAAAATACAGGAACAGAGTTACTAACCAAAAGATTTTTGCATTTGGTTTGTTGCCAAGTCTGACAAAGATAAAACAAAATTTAATATTAATTATATCTTGACAATCTCTGTTCATATAATGGCAGCGATTTCAATCTGTAAATATGTTACTAATTTGCATATAAACAACATTAGAAAATCTCAAATACTATTTGCAACTGCCTAATTTTTTCATTCATCAAAAGGTATAATCTCATTCTCAACATTTATTGGTTTTGAGGGATTTAATGACTTTATTGTCATGTTTATTTTAAAGCAAAAGAACACTGTTATTTTATAATTTACATTACTGTAACTATTATTTAATCATTTTGATCTGCCTGAAGTTGATACCAACATACAAGCTGCTATTTGTCCATCATGGAACTATGTGGAATGGTTCGTTTGAAAATGAAATATCAAGTAAATTAGCAAAGCAGAACATAAAACCTGCTACAAATGGCCCCAATGCAAGTACAAGAACTGTAGTACGTAAAATAAACACTGGAGAAAAAAATTGAAATTAAGGTTTTCCCTTGCGTAACTATGGCCCAATCTTTATCCTCTTAATAGCACTGCACAGAAATGAATCACAGTGTATTTCTTCCCTGTCATGTTTCCAAAGAAGTCACATTCTTTGCCTGCTGCCCCCATTGTTCCCCGCCCACCCCTAGGGATGCCAAAATTGTCGCTATTTGAAAGAACCGAAAAGAGACAATTTGCTGTCAAGGGAGTTTTATCTCTTCTGAGAGGTAAACAAAAGAAACTGAAGTGCTCGAGCTGGGAATGAATGGAGGGCTCAACATGTCACTTATGGCTATGGGCAAAGAAGCAGGCTCCACTAGGGGGAACGAAATTAATTTAATTCAAAACAACGAAACACCACAAATGAGCAGTTAAATTAGGGTAGGACAGCGAGAAAGAGAGAACAACGATCCTAAACACTTAAATACTTAAACACATACAGCTCACTTCCACTCCATCCCTCCACACACTATGAGCCCTCACACGTGGTCGATTCTGGGATGGGGGAGGGAAAAAAGCCAGAAATGGAAAGGCGTAGGTTTTTTAACATTTTGCATGAAGTTCCAGGTTGGTTTTTTTGGGACAAACTTCTTCTGGGTATGTCGTCTCTCTTGCTACCACAGAAGACGGCTTGGCATGGCCATTTTCCAATCCGTGGCATGGGGGGCTAGTGGTGGTGTGCATCCCTCGGGCCGATGGATCCAGCCCTGCACTTGGCCCAGCTGCAAAACTTAAGAGTCATCAGGTTTCCAGGGAACGTTCTGGGTCTCTCTCCAATTCCAGCATGGCCTTCATTCTCGGCTCTTTGACCCTTTTTCTCCTTTCTCACTGGCGGTTGCTCTCAGTGTAAAGTTGGGGTGGTCTCCAGGTTCCTGCCTCCTCATGCATCTTCTTTCCATCCCGGCCAGTAATCAGCAAAGTAGAAAGTCTACTTGCTGCTCAGAAGATCTTTACTGTCCCAGTGTAGTGAAGAAAGGTTCTTGTTGCCGAGGTGACTGCTTCAGGAGTTCTCTCTTTCTGAACTAAAAATGTGCGCCAAAAGAAGCAACGTGGTTGTGGTTTTTATAGTGTTGTTCAAAGAGGCATTGGTTGATGTGGCTTGGCTCCAGGGGCGGGTACCCCTTCCCCCTCACTACCTCCTTTTGCCCCTAAACAAGGCGGGGAACAGCCCCCTTGCCCTGGAGCCAAAATCCTAAACCACAACAAAAGAGAAATTCATTTTGGCTGATAACCAAACTACAGAGAACTAAGAAACAAATTAAGGTTTGCCTGCCTGACCTTTTAGAAGGGTACATTTTGCATCAGCTTCCATTCTGCTTCCAAAGACACAGCTTTGGTTACTAACTGGAAATCAAATGATGAAGAAAATAGTCTAGTCGGAGTATCTTTAAAGAAAACAAAATTGAAAACCCTGACTCTTCACCATCCTCTGTTAAAAAAATTTATTTTCATGATGGTTTCATCATGCAGTGAGTCAAGAGTGTTACACTCTTGGCAACCCACTGCAGATACCAAGTGAGAGAGGGACAACCACACATGCTGGATGGTCCTTTCTAAACCATCTGTCTCTACTAAAAACTTCTCCTTCTATCCAAGTAGTCAAACTGGATGACCTAATTTAGCTAAATTTAGATTTGATCTCACAATGGCTTCTTCCATTTCAGACTTAAGTACTGCCATGCTTATAAGGGGTGGGGCTGTGTCAATGGTCAAACGACAGATTTGGCTTCCCTAAAAAAATCTTGTCTTGATTGCATATTTAGGCCATGACAGAAGTACAAAAGTAGAACTATCAGAGATCAAGTATTTAAAATGCAACAGTCATCTAAGCACCACATAAAAGCAGAGCATGGCTTTTGCGTCTATTATTATGAAGCAGACTAGTAAGCGGCATCCATTTAGCAGAAACTGCAGGACATTTTGAAAAATGGCAGATGTTTTGACAGACGTTTCGATAAACAGCAACTTTCTATTGGAATCTTGCAAAAACCTCTGTGACACAAACCCCTACGATGGACTCCAAGATACTGGTTCTGCTGGCTCTTCTCAGCAGGGGTCTCTTTCAGTGCTTTCTTATGAACTGTAGAAAGTTACTAAATGGTCCAAAAATACCAACAAGACTTCCTGGAGAAGAGAAGACTGAGAGGGGATTTATCAATGGTTGTAAATGTCTAAAGGGTATGTGTCAAGACGATAGGGCCTGCCTCTTTTCAGTGGTGCCCAGAGACAGGACAAGAGGCAATGGGCACAAACTGGAACACGGGAAGTTCCATCTCAACATGAAGACAAGCTTCTTTACTTTGAGGGTGACAGAGCACTGGAACAGGCTGTCCAGAGAGGTCATGGCATCTCCTTCTCTGGAGGTAGTCAAAACCCACCCAGACACGATGCTGTGCAACCTGCTCTGGGTGAGCCTGCTTTAGCGGGGGGTTGGACTAGGTGATTTCCAGAGGTCCCTTCCAACCCCTACCATTTTGTGATTCTGCCTCTCATGCCAAGGGTGATTATTTGGAAGTGGATAATTACGCACAAATAGATACGAAATATATCTCATTTGCCTATGTGGTCCATCTACACCATCCAAAAGCAAAGAGATGAGTGACAGTGAAAACTATAAAGGCATTTCCATGAAGAGAGATATATATACCTAAATATACATTACTATGATTTCAATGAATAAGTGATCTCAGAGGCATTTCTTTTTTGGTAGAACCTGACATATTGCTTCAGATAAAATGACAGCTGAGGTATTGGGAAAGAAGTTTTCATGCCAAATGCCTAAATAAAATAGATGTCCTGTAGAGGAATGTATTCCTGCTCCAGTCACTTAAATTCACTTACATACACCAGCTTTCCACGCTGGCTGACAGAAAATGGCTACCACGGATAACCCCCTGATGACCATATGATCAAATTCACTAGTTCTCAAATGTTTAAAGAAATTGCCCCTATGCATCTGCTCGTAGTGTTGTATGGACAAGTTAATCCATAGTCAGTCACTAATTTAACTATATTTCAGTAATGTAATTTCTGCTGTATTCCAGAACCAAAATAGGAGCATCCAGTTTATACTCTAAGCTTTCTAAATAGTGGTCCCAGCATACCTTTAACTTAATTACGAACCAACTATATTTATTTTTAGACTGATGATCAAAGCATATAGAAAGTGAAGGGACTGCTGTATAATTATCTCATTTGCAATTAGTTGAGTACCATTGATTTGGTCTCTCCTTATGGCCTGAGAGCACAGCTTGATTTTTCTGAACTACACTTGAGAAAAAATTGCTTTCTCCCTTCTCTTTTCCAATCCCTTCCCAGTCTGCACAACTTGACAGTGAATTCCCAAAGCTAATGGAAGTGGGAGTGATGGGGGAAATCAGGAAGAAATGAATTTTTATACGTGCTTTGTGCTGTATTGATGTTGCTCAGATTTAAGCATGCTGGTTCAGCAAATATGTAATGAAGCCAGATGATGCTGAAAGAAAATCAGAATCATATTTTTGAAACAATTTGTAACAGTCTTTAAAGTACTAGCTTGATTTCTAGCAATATTATCGTAAGTACTTGGGTTCTGATCCATTGTTTCACACACTGCATGTCTCATTTTTCCCTCTTATAAACTTACGCACTCACTAATCAAAGGCAGCTTTTTCTTTTCCAACTCGGGAAACTCAATTTTGTAACTTGTACATAACATCATTCAGGTTGCTAAGGCTTCAGGCTATAACTTACAATTATCTGCCTATTCAGAGAGCATTAACTGACATCACATTCGAAGTCATATGCATCATACCTGACTGTAAATCTATCAGACTTCTCCTTTGTATATATAAGCTTAATTTTTGTTGACAGGGCTAAATTGGGATTTAACTTCTAGCAGAATTACAATTAAATGTAAATTTACTTTTTTCCAGCAGCAGATTTTCAGAACTTAGCATGAGAATTTAATCAAGGTATTTGCACACACAATTTCCTCTGCAAAACAATCATGCAAGTAAATTTATCAAGCAAGTTATTTCGCTTTGGTTGCAAGTGTCTCTGTGCATACAATCTGACGAGGCAAAGCTTTGTGTATGCATACAATCTGAGTAGGGAAACTGCGCTGAAAACTGTCCAAAATATTTGATTTCAAGTGCTAAAACTGCTAAAGAAAACAATAAGACATCAGAGTGTGTACCTTAATTACCTCATCACACATATGTGTAAGCTTCCACATTAAAAAGCAAGAGCCACTGAGCAAATAGAAGAGAGAAGAGAAAGATAGCTTGGGTTTTGTTTCCTTTTGTTAAAGGTATTTTTGTAGCATTGTCAGTGGGGAAACAGATGTTAAAGAATAAAAAATGACAGAGAGCGCACTATTTTATGATTCAGTGAGTCTAGAGAGACCTTCTCCTTCCACCATTGAAGATGAAATCCTCTGATTACAGGTTAGAAATCAGGAGTGCCGGTAAAGTTTTAAAAGAGATCTAAGGTAAACAATTTTTGTAAAGTCTATTAGCAGATGAGATAAACACCTGTGTGGATACTTGTAATAATTGTGACATGTAAAAAAATCAGTTGCCATGGAAGTTCTAATGGTGTGTTTACTATCTAAACCAATAATCTACTTTTTTGTTAATTTAAATTATGACATTAAAATTTTTGATTCTTCAACACAGAACTTATATTGTTTAAAACAAGGCTATATTTAACCCAGTGTTAGTGAGTAGCAGGAAACTCACTGGGGCAGAGAAACAAAGCGTTACAATCTTCTTTAGGAAGGGGAATTCATTCCATCTTATTGATAGAATAAGTATTGGACCAGGAGAAGTACAGTGTTGAAGCACTATTTTTAATACCCGACTGTTTTAGGGTTTTTTATGGTTTTAGTGGCTGTTGAGGGGTTTTTTGTTTGCTAGTTTTAGGGGGTTTTTTAATGCATTACTGCCAAGCAGTTCGGAGCCAATTCTCTTTCTACAGGACCATGGCAGACCATGCCTTACTTAACATCAGCTTCCCATAAACTGCTTGATAGACCTGAAGAAAGAAAAAGAGGAATGCTGCTGAGGAGCTGCAAAACTGTAATAGAACTTCAGATTTAGGCACCTCAACTATTTCTCTCATTATCTCATACAGAGGTGGTTATAAACAATGGAAGCTCATTAACTAAAGTCAAAATGAATTGCTAGCTATATGTATTTTGTTTACTCTCTGTAACAGTCTCCTAGATTTAATTCCCAAGAAGATGATCTTGGTAACAGGTGCTACTTGCAAAATAAGAAGATTGGATACTTCTAGTTTGTTGGTTTTTTCCAGTACAGAAAACAACAATCCTCACATTCCTGTTGGACTAGAAGCTTATGTGACTGAAAACTTAAATGGTTTCTCCAACAATACAAGTTTCAGTTACTAGAACTGAGTAACCTCTCTTAGCACTGCCTTGCTGGCATCCTCTCCTCAGGTCCACTAACGCAAGAAAGGTTGTTAACCTAAACAGAATGAGTTAGAGAGCAACAGGAGGCATCTAGGATGCATCGTCTTTCAGTCAGCAAAGCACACATAACCAGAATTGGACACATCGCTCCCTACAAAGGCCAAGTGGAAAGGAAATTCTTTCCAACTAGAAAAATCAGAAGAAAGTTTTCATTAGTGCTGTGGTTTAAGCCCACCCAGCTGTTAACAAAGCACTACTCCTACCCCACTCTGGTGGGATGGGGATGAGAAAATACAACAAAAGGCTTGATGGTCAAGAGAAAGGACAGGGAGAGTTCACTCACCAGTTATGGTCATGGGCAAAAGACAGACTCATCTTAAACATGTTATTGCAGAGGTTCTGATTGGCTCAGCCTTGGACAGAGGTAGGTCCAACTTGGAGCTGGGGGAACTTCTCAAAGCTTCTCACAGAAGCCATGCCAGTAACCCCTCCTCTGCTACCAACACCCCACCAGACACAAACCCAACACAGTTAGTTATCTCAAAAGCTAGAAAGTTTAATCTCAGTGGAAACAGTCTAACAAAACAAACAAACAAAAAGAAACCCAAGATAGTTGAGCTACTTAAGATTCTATTTACCATGGAGAGGTCACTAACAACCACAAAGGCAGTTAGTGAAAAGACCACAGCCAACATAACACACTTGAGTTCCTACCAAAAGCTTTAAGTTATTTGCTTCCTTGTAATTAATGAGAATTTTCATGTGTTTATCAAACAGCATGGCTTAAGTCTAAAGTCATTTGGTGCTGAGTATACAGTAGAAATAAAATTTTAAAATACTTCTAATTTTCATCCCTATGCAGGATTGTTTGTAGTGCTTAGTATAGATAAGGATATTAGCATTTAAAAAAATTAACCTTGCTTAGCATAAAATACATGTCACTGATATCTGGCAGCACATTGCTTGGATGCAGAGAGCCTGCTTCACCTAAACCTCCAAAGCAGGGCTAATAATGGCTAAGAGAATTCAACAACGATGGGTACATGATATTGTGTCATGTGTAATTTTGCTGACACAGTAACCTGAAACAGAACTGGTAGCAAATAATTTTACAAGGAGGAAAAATAAAGTAGTGGGTATATGTAGACAAAGGATGAAGATATATCTGTTTAATCATTTTATGAACATGATTATGTTATTACCATAAAAATAGTGGTACCTATAAAGCAATAACATCCTTCTAAAGTGTATTGGAGCTTTATTTCTTACACTTCGTCTATAGTCTGTGTGCAAGAGAGTTCAAGCCCTTAAGCATAGCCATTAAACACGCTCAGTCAGGCATTACATACCCCCTCAAGAGAATTCTGAAGGAGCCTAATGTTTAGGAACTGGAATGTACATAAAGCTAATAAAGACAAACGTAACACGACCCAATTAAATCTGCAAATTAGACAGCTATAGATCAATTACTCCTTAGATATAAATGTGTAACTATTGGGGCAGGAGACATTCAGGGAAAACTGATCTCAAAGCTTGTAGCTACAACAACACAACAGAATAAGGACAGGTGAGTGTCTTTTGACTAATTTTGAACTAAGAGTCCAAAACAAGGAAGTTCGGTGCTTCTGGGATCCTAGACACACACAGGCAATAAAGTGCCAACTCTGATTGATGCTGATGAAGACAACAGCTATTCTAAGCAACAACCATCAATGAAAGTGGTTGTTAAATTTCTCTTCCTCAAGGGAAAATAAGCAAACAAACCCACAAACTTGTTAAGTACTCAAAAGCTTTAAAAATCAGACAGACGTGTAAATACTGTCACGGAGTTTGTGCATCCTTAGTTAGAACAAGTTAGGACAGTATTTGCACAAACTATGATGAAACACATGTGATAACTCTTACTGCACCTCAGTCTCCAAAACAACACCGTATATTTAGCACATAAATGGCGACTGGAAGTATCCTGGGGGAATATTGTACTTCTGAATAATGTATGTTTAGACAACAGTATTAATAACTGAAAATAAAAAATATCCAATCACAGAACAGAAAATTAATTAGATAGTGATCTCTTTAATTAAAGTCCCTAAAAAACGGAATCCTTTGTCAAACACTTTGCTCTAAAAGAATAAAAAAGATAATTTATTCATTGTAGGAGAGAGAAGAACACAGTAAATTAAGCATCTTATAAAAATGCATTATAAATTCGACTTTAATAACAGTATTAGAAATTACATCTCAGTGAGTTTTTAGGATTGACATTCAAATAATTTTTTTCTCTGTATTTGTTTTCTCCTGCCTGCTCATTTCTCCTTAAAACCTTTTTCAGCTTTTTTCCCCCTCGTACAGGCTGCCATTCTCATTGTCTGCTTCAGCATTACATTCAACACATGTAAAAGTTTAAAATCTTTATGTCCCAGGCACAGGCACAGGTTATTCTATTACCTCACAAACATGCTACTCTCGTTCCTAGGTCAGCATTAGCTAAGGGATGACACATACTACACCACAGGTGTCTGGTGACAATGCAGGAACAGCATAACTCAAACTCTGGGGTCCAGATCTGTGTCAAAACAGAGCAAAACATAAGTTAGGGGTGGTGACCTATTAGGCCTATTCACCTCGAGAAAGCCAGCTGAAGATGACTCTCCTCTCCCTCTCCTCTCCGACTGCTCCAGCCTTGAACCAAGGCCAGTTTCTGCTGCTCACCCCTTTTGTCCTTCTAGGTTTTCTGATCCTCAATGCCAGGAGCTGCTTATCCTCAAGCTTACCCCTCGCACGTTTCTAACAGCTAAACAAGTACACTGTGCCTTTCTGCTTGCTGCCATGCTGCCACTTACATGAAATGTTCTCTCCACTGTTCAAGGACAGGTTAAGAGAGTAGGTGTCTTCTTTTTACCATCCGTATCCTCAGCTACGGAACATGACAAAACATCTATTCGAAAATCAGCAAGCGATGAAACCCGTTTCAGCCTGTGATGAGAGCTTGTCACCTTAGCCCACAAATCCTGTGAACTTCTGCAATGATGCTCCATCTCCAACACCTCTTCTGGTCCTGTCTTGATTGTCAGCCACTGCCCTTTAATATTACTTGATCTTTTGTTATTGATCATACTTTGCAGACTAGGATACATTTTCTCTAATTGTAGGCATCTGGAAGTCTTGAGCAATGCAAGACTTCAGATGTGCTAAGTACATCTTGTCACCTGATTTATCTCCTTACCACCTTTTTGCTCCCAAAAGACTTCTTGTAAACTGACAGCTGCAAGACTTACAGTCTGTGCATCTATTTTGCCCCTTACTGGCAGATCTCAAGTAGGACTTGAAAAGTTCATAAACTACTACAACAATAATAGTGAGAACTAACAAAAATTACATAAGCATGTCCAGACAATATAGTGTTATCTAAAACATTCTCACCAGTGTGATAAAATGAGACTCTTCAGACTAGAACAACATGGGTTGTCTAGTATATCGGCACCTTGTAATAGCAGATTAGATCTTGCACTCAAGACTTGCCAGTAGAGCTCTGCTAGTTTATTCCTAGCTTACCCCTGCAGGAAAAAACAACCCAGAGGAACAATGAGAGCAGAGATCTCCAACTCCCATAGGTAATGTATCCCAATGATGACAAAATATTACTAGAGAACTTAGTTACCAAGCTCTAAGAATAGCTACTATTTATACAGCAGATTTGTACAGCCATTCAGATCTGCCCATCTAGAACAGGTTTACACTCAACAGGAAAATACAGAGATATATATATATACACACACATATGTATATACCCACTCAAACACATATGGGTAGATGGGTGTATGTTTCATTTAGGATGGCATTTGCTTTCTGAATCCAAATAAAGCGACAAGTGCTCATTGCATTTTTTCTTCCCTGAACTGGCTTTTTTCTTCCTGCTCTTTTTTTTTCTCCCTGTCATAAAAACTACTCAAAACTTATGCCTGGCAGGCAAGACTGAAGTGTAAATGGCTAGAGCTTGGCAAAGATCCAAACAACTGAAAGTAGATTTTTATTATGTCAGGTGCTGAATAACTCTGTCTATAGTCAATGACAGTAATGCCACCTGCAATAATCACAAAGATGTATTAAGGTTTCAGAAACAAATGGATAAACATTTAGGTACACTACTATAAAACAGCAGTAAAAATGGAAGGGTGTAAGAGCTCTGTTTAAGAACCAGCAATAAGGTAAGTGACTGAATGGCACAACATTAAAGTTGGTATTACCAAGATCTAAATTTAAGAGTAGTTTTAAAAGAAAATTGTTTATTATAAAGATCTACCTTATAGACTACTGATTTTATCATAACTGGTTATTTGTAACATATAGTTTAGCATTATAGAGTAAACTGTTTAAGATTAGATTTCAAAGGGTCGTTTTTATCTTCAAATTTTAGAGCCATATAAAGGTTTGGGTTGGAAGAGATCTTTAAAGATCATCTAGTCCAACTGCTTTGCCGTGGGCAGGGACATCTTTCACTAGATCAGGCTGCTCAAACACCAGTCAACCTGAGCTTCAACACTCTCAGGGCAACCTGTTCCGGTGTCCTACACTATCCTCACAGTAAAAATTTTCAGTCTAAAACTACCCTCTTTCAACTATTAAACTATGTATGGGTGTAATTTAATTATATGTCTAGATAGATCAGTGTATTGGAAAAACATCTGAAATTTAAATTTCTGTATTTTATGCATAATTGGGGGGGGAATAAGTAAAGGGTTTGGTTATACTCTTTACTGTACTTACGCACAAGGTTTAATATTATTACATAACCTATTATCACTATATAGTATATTATGATAGACTATATTATATATCATTATGTAATTATGTTATTACTAGATCATTATATCATTATATTATTACTATATTATTATATCATGCATTTTTATGTAACTTATTATTGCAACAAGTTCTTAACCAAACTTCAAAGGCCCTCTTGATGTCTTAAGTACTGTGCCTTAATATTTTCAGTCCAGTCGTAATGAGCAAGCACTTACTACACTGCTTCACTTCATACAGAAGCATGTCATTTCCATTATAATCCAGTGGACTGAAGCCAATATAACAACAATTAGTCATTTCCTATGCCAACAACAGTGCTCAGATAACTTCGTGTTTGTACAATGGTGACCTATGGAATACAGTCTAATGCAAAACACACCAAAACATGGTGAACACGTTATGTGATTTATGTGAAAATGAGGTATTTTGATAAAGCAGACTAAAATTAAATATTCATTCTTAGTGGTAGAAGTTGTATTTCATCATTTCGGTGGACTGGGGCTTTTTAGGAAGCACAGGCTGGGAAGGTGCAATTGCCCTTTACAAGAGGGAGCAGGTGGAAAGCAAGGAGCTCTGCCTTGGGACTGGCCAAGAGTCAGTCGACAGCTTATGGTGCTACTGTAGCAGATACCCACGACAGACCTCCTGATCAGAAAGAAGCAGATAAGTCCTCTTCAAACTGGAAGAAGCCTCACATTCACAGCTCTGGTCCTCGTGGGGGACTTTAACGTCTCTGATAACTATGAAATGGACAACACAGCAGGGCCCAAGTAAACTCAGGCACATCTAGAGTGCATTGACAACCACTTGCTCGCACGGCTGACCAAGGAACCAAAAAGAAAAGGTGTTCTGCTGTATCTAATACTTCTAATTAAAAACAACTGGTCAGAGACATGAAAGTCAGGGGCAGCAGGGTAGAGTTGAGGATCTTAAGATAACTGAGGGATGGTATAGAGCTGCTGTTCAATCTTATAGAGGTAGGGTTAGGAAAGCCAAGGCCAACCTGGAGCTGAATCTGCCAAGGGATGTGTAGGGCAACAAGAAAGGTTTCTACAAGTACATAAAGAGCAAAAGGAAGCCTAAATGTTTCCAGTATGACTGCAACATTACAGTTTCAAATCACTGATGGCAACTGCATTCCAATGTGAAAATTATCTATATACTTGCGTCACTCAACTGTTCTTTCTTTCCAGATGTATGCCTCATTTAATCCGTTCTCCTGATCAGTCACTGTGCTTCGCTGCTGCAAGTACTAACGCAACCTACAGTTCTTCGGTTTGCATGCTCTTTTCTGCTGCATCTGTTTAGAAGATGTCTTCAGCTGAAGAAGGGAAAGGGACCCCAAGCACAAAGAAATTAGGAAAAGTAACAGTTGTCTCAACTAAAAGGATGATGCTGTCAGGTTCTTGTAAGAGAGAAGAACGCCAAGCAGAGAAACAAATCATGCAAGGGACAGCTGTCATGCAGACAGGGATTTCCATTTGAAATACAAGAGGACTCATGCTTTTACTGACAGTGAAAACACTGATGGCAATAGCAGCGTATCAGCCTGCTCCGCAAAGAATATCATTTACGCATCACATTCAGTTTTTAAAGATGATAATCCACATGATACTAGCATGTCTTCATACCTCCCCAGATATACGGCATAGGGCTACAATTTTGGGGGAAAGTACATATTCTGTCCGAACACTTTGCTTCAACTTAATTGAAAAACATAAGCTAAAGCATTCAGAGCTACATATTATGAACTAGGCAGGTTTTGTGAGTACAAGACCAGCTAGCAATATGCTTCTTTTTATTTTACCGCTGACTTTCATTCTTCAAAACCAATTACTAAGTATTCATCATGATTAAAAATCTACCCAAACTAAACACAGTACTCAATAAGAGATTGATGTTTAGAGAAGCCCTATTCTCAACTTTATACTAGTCCTGGTAAGTCTGATCAGTCTGGAAGGCAGTAACTCCCAGCTTTATGCGGTATACCACTAGAGTCAGAAGGCATAAGAAAGAGAAACAAAAAGTCAATGGATCCAGTTGTGAACATTATTTTATTGCTGTTCTTTTATGTTCAAGAAGTCTTGTGTCAAAGGTCATGATTAAATCCACCTTTCTGGGTTTGACAATATCGTAACAGAGGGAAAAACAAACAGCTGGGAAATTCTGTGGCAGCTTTACATTGTTTTTCATTGTTTCTAAGCAACTTACCTAAATAAAGAGGTATTTTGTGAAAAATGCAACAGCAAAACCAAAGCAGATATAACCAAAGAATAAACTAGGCAAAACCTGCAAAGATAGATACAGTACGTTGTCACGGTCTAGACAGTTTTGATCAACTCAAGGCTGCTAAGGGATAATCTCTAAGAGGCACTTTTTTAATATTCAGAAAAATAAACAGGGTGACTAAAGGGGAGGGGAAAAAAAAGCTTGAAAATTAGAAAGTCTCCCTGGGGACAACTGCCAGATTTCATATATCTCTGAAATCTATAAAAGGTAAAGAATAAAAGAAATCTTCCCTAAACTTCCCATATCTAGGGGGACACCTGCAGTTCATTTGGTTTTTTCTAATTAAAATATCAATTAGTTTTTGCAGTATTATCAGACTTCTGAATCACTTTAATCATAATACAAGCCCCACTGTGATCCAAATTGCTGTGTTTCAGAAAAGACGTACTCTGTGGATTTTCCCTTTCCATATTCACTTTTTTAATATCTTAGCCCTAATTCTGCCCAAATATTTGTTCCCAGTGTGCTCTAGGCTGAGAAAGAAGTGATCTTTGTGTACAATCAGAGTATTGTCCTTTAAAGCTGATCATTTTGCTCTATCACTCACTCACAGAACTGTCATCTGGAAACACTCATGAACTGAAGGTGGCATGGTCATGCCCTGGTCACCATACTTTTTCATCAAAAACAAAGATAACTCGTTAACGCCAGGGGACTGGAGATTGGTAAGAACAGAAGCATCAGGTAGCTGATAATGAAACAAGAAAACAGTTGATTTTGATATAAGAGAAGATGTATTTCAAATTGAGAGACATTGGCAGCTTTACCAGGCGGGTTCGATACACTTATTTGGAATACATGCCTCAAAAGAAAACAAACAAACAAACAAAACCCTACATCTTCAGAAAACATAGTAAGGGACTGAATTAATAGGATACAGACACTTGTGTGTTTATAATATATAATAATTGTTATATATTATATAATAGTTCATATATATATTATATATTATATAATATATAACACATGTAATAATATAATAATTATATATTATTGTGTGATTTATAATAATTATATCTTTTGATATATATATTTCAACATTATCTCCGACATTATTACCACTTTACTAGGAAGTAATCTTCAGCTTATTGTCATCTTTCTATTCTTAATGCTTCACGCTCCCCAACTTACAGAACATCTTAATCAAACTGTGCTGCAGCAGGAGACCTGCAGCAGATCAGCCTGCACTAGCTTGGTGGATCTGCTGTCCCTGATCCATCCCTCCATCAAGTTTTTCAGCCTAGCTCCAACAGTAGTCCTAATACCTCATCAAGAAATAGTTTAGGAAAGGAAAGTGTTGAGGAAGCATCTTTTCCTGCAACAAGTACTTGAAACGCAGATCCCTTACCTAGTGCAGAACCTTCCTGTAGTCCAGCTCCTACTATCAGTATTAGGACAGTGGACTCTGTTTTGCAGAAAATATTATTATACTGGTAGTTGTTCAGATTCTACTCTGAACAAGTCTCCTCTGGTAGTTTTCTGAAGTGCTAAGAGAAAGGAGGAAAATAAACAAACAACAGCCACAACAAAATCCCAGCAAAACCACAACCTCACAGTCTGATCTGACAGTGAAATGTTAAAAATAATTTCCCTAGTGGAACTGCTGTGTTCCCTCAGAAGCTCAGGTCTACTCCAGCTTGAGGTGCTGAAGAACAGGCATTACTCCCTTGCACCAAGTGTCACCCTGGTTAGGCAGAAAAATTTGTAAGTGCACCATTGTCAAAAAAACCCTCAGTAATAAACTACTGTACCATTCCGTAACCCAGTATCAAATGCAATACTTGGACATACATAGTCTGAGCCGACTACAAGGACAAAATAGGGAAGAGGGGGAAAGAGCTCTTCAACTCATAGCAAATCTGCTGAGGAAACAGGATGAGGACAACAGAGCTATTCATGCAGGGGGCTGTACTTTATTCCTCAGCAAGCTAGTTATCTAGCACAGTCTTAGTTAGCAGCTTTTCTTTTTTTCTTGTTTGTACTTGTTACTAGCACCTGCAGGAAGAGCTTATAGAAACATCAGGGTGTATCCATCCACATCATGTGTTCTGAAAATATGCACTATTTGTCATAATTTGCTTTTCAGACATCATTTTATGGCACCCAGACATCTCTACAAATGGTTTAATAGTACTCCTAGAAGGAATTAATTTCAACAGAGGTAGGAGGTTCCCGAGAGTCCTCGCCAGCATACCTGTGCTTTACATATCATATTCAAATGCACTAAAGTGAAAGAATGTGGAACCTTTTTCAGGCAACATACTGTGTGGTGAGAGAGGCTTACGTGGAGATGATGACATGACAAGTCTACAGAATTTTTCTGAGGTATTTCACTCCTTTACTAAGCCTTGTAAATTATTAGTAGAGAATACATTTATGTTTAGAAGAACTGTACCACCACATCAGATAAAAGTCTTCACTGAACCACATGAATATCTCCTCTTTATACACTTCTCTCCAGCTAAAGTTTTCAACACATAGAAGTTGTGGCCATTAACCAAATTTAATTTGAACATTCTTCGCAGCTCTGTACATAATAAAAATGCAACAGAATCTGTTCATGTGAGTATCTAATAAGATAATCTAATAATAAAAAAGATTTGGTTTGCTAAAAGCTGCAGCCTATCAAGTATCCCATTCTCTGAGAATTTGTAGCAAAAATGCACTACTAAGCAACCTGGCATCTCTTCTAAATTCATTGTTAGGGTCACTATTAACTGTAGGCTATGCTGTTAACCAGGAGCAGCACCTGTCGGGTAAGTGAAGAAGGTGCTGTAAGTTTAAGGGTGAATCTATTCATTACCTCCCAAATTTTCCCTTTCATGATACTTGTACAACGGTAATACTATACCTCTGCAATCCAATTGGTCTTCTCATCTTAGCAAGGACCTCGAGGGTAAAGGAATGGAAGGACTGACCTATTAAAGATACAACTTGTAAGACACTTGTTGAATGTGTGTATCAAGCTGTACTGCTCCATGCCACTCTAATCACACTACAGCTTCCATACTCCTGACCTTGTAAGGCTTTCCCTTTTATTCTTCTTAGTCTCATGAACCAGCCTTAGCAAACTGGGGCAAGGCTACCGCAGATTTCTCAGCTTATACCTCGTACCCTAATCACATTAATAATCTTTTCTATTCTGTTAGTGTACCTTGCTCAGAAAAACAGAATCTCTCCAGTTTCTTGTTACACGTATGAAACAGGCCACACACTGAGCCCTGTGATACGGGCTGTACCTGGAATCTCTCGTTGGTGATGAGGGAGAAGCTGTGCTAGGCAATACCTGTAAAGTTTTAGTGGAGTCTCTCAGGTTTGACACGGTAGCAGGACCACTATTTTACTGCAGGGCGTAGTAAGTGACCAAATGGAAGAACGTGCACTTTTATTCCATCTCACTTATGGAAGCACAGGATGGATGCAGTGTGAGGTGAACCTCATGCTCAGCAGCTCTCTCTAATACTGAGCTTCCGTTCTTTTTGTGTGTGTGTGTCATGAAAGAGCTGGTCCACTGTTCTCCTCCCTAGATGTACAAAGTCCTCCCTGGGGAAAGGGTAGTGAAAGGGAAGAACTGTTGAGTGCCTGTCAGGGAAATTTCCAGCAGTAGAACAAAAAGACAAGTATCGAGGGTTCATGTGGGCAAAAGGAAAACAAAAACCTCAGAGCCAGAGATGCTTTGCCTCTCCTATCTGTGAATTATGCTTCAGTTCCACTGCTCGCTCGCTCTCTTCCCCAGAAAATGCCAGGAATTACTGGGCAGCATCTTAATCTCATTTTCCCAGGTTTCTCTTCAGAGCTAGATGGACAGCTGGAAGAAAAAACTGGACTGGGCAATGTGAATGGGGAACTTGGGCTTATTCTGCACACAAACCCATGCTGCTTTTCCTGAGACAGATGGGATGAAAGAAGAACAGGCATTTCAGAAAGCACTGAAAGTCTAATCCAAATATAACTCTTCACATACCTCTGTTCAGAAAACAAACCCAAATAAACTATACAAAAGGTGACAATGAAAATGGTGAGAAGTAGTTCACAGACTGCAGGTTTGCATGAGTAAAGAGGGAATGTGAGGCATCCCAAAATACAGGCTGGAACTACAAAATATTTTCATTGCTTCTTTGTTTGCATATGAAGAACATTACCTAGCAGGAAATCCAACCTATAAGTAATAACAAGTCGCTTCCTAAAATTTGTGCCAAACAATGTGGTGATAGAAGCAGGGCATAAATCTTCAAGTTATTTGCAGGAATACTGCCACTTTGTGTATATAGTTATATGTACAATATAATTCAGCAGAGCAAGTTAGCCCATGAAGACCTGGCATTAGCCTGGCTATGCAGTCTCCTTTTCTCCAAGCCAGATCATTCATAATTAAATCATTTTTTTAGCATGATTTTGCCATTTAAGATTATGTATTTGAACTCCAGCGTCACAAAAAACCCAGTAGCTATCCTTTCCAATCCCTACAGAGCTTAACTGTCCAACTAGGGCTCGCCACCCAGCCACCTGAGCTGTCACCCCACCTTTCCTCCTTCACAGATTTCCCTGAGTGCCAAATCAGCACTCAGGAAAAGAAAGTGAAATGCTGAGAATTCCTCCTCATCCTCCTCCCCAGCTCTTCCCCCAGAGGGTAAAGAACAACTCTTTCACCTCTTTTTCTCAATTTCAAGCACAGCAGAGCCTGGGGGTGGTACTTTGGCAAGGGAACATAAGAAAAACAGACCGCAGAAGTTTGCAATTCCAACCTTACCACCACTAGAAACACTTTCTTACCACGTGCTTAAGAATCAGCTGACTTAGCTCAGTCATGGCTAAATACTGGAAGGTGACTAAAAGCAGCATCCTAAAAAAAAAATATCTTCATATTGTACAACAGACGTAAGCAGACATATCCTGTCAAACTCACACCTCCAGCTAGGGGACACTGGAGGCTCGGAGTGCAAGTTTTGCAACCTGCACAGAAAATAAATTAAAGAATAAAACCCACCTTCCAAACTGCATACATACAAATGTAATCGCCATCTCTGTAGCATTGATGTTTACCTGAGAGTCAGAACTACACGAAATATGGGTTTGTACTTCACAAATGCTAAATGCCTAATGAACATTAAATTACATACATAGTTCTCAAATGAAGCCTGAAATCCTGACTTTGAATAACAACCGGGGGAGAATAATCCTATCTGAAGTACATGTGGAAATTTAAATTATGCTGAGTCTTTAAATTGAAATATATACACATTTGTGAAAAATTTGTATGAAGATCTCCTCCATATTTACTGTAGATATAATAAATATAAATATATATTTATACGAAACTAAGTAGTATTTTTCTTTAAATAAATTCTTGGACAGCCATTAACACTTACGTTGCCAGTGGTCTCATGTGGAAAATCCTTGAAGTTTAATCCTGCAGTTGAGAAATAACCAGATGGTGATCTTTGCTTTAGCAAACCATATGATGAACTAAGCTGAACTAAAAACTGACCACTCCTTTCCACCATCTCTGCCACCAACCACTTGCCATCCTTTTACTCCCCGCCCCACCCCCATTCCAAGGCATGTGATAATTTTTTGTCCTCTTCTCCCAGACTTTCCCTCTTTGGGCCAGCTCCATTGCTTTTCAGCTCTTAAAGTAAACTGATCAAACATGCTACTTTGGCAGGACATTTTTCTCACATTGTCATGAGCTGTATTAGCTTATTATGGCACTCAAAGTACTGTTAGAGAACGCTCCAGATAAAAGCAAAACACACAGTTGTGAGCAGGAATAGGGGAGTGTGGAAGACAACGTTAATTTGGTTCAAGCAATCTTATGAAATCATATTTACAGACTTTTAACTAAGGTGCAGGAGGAAGTTGAATGTCATTGCTTTAGGACTCCCACCTTCCTATTAAGAATTACCTCTTTATCCCCCTCTTTATACTCACCAACTGTACCTTAATATTTGAATCATTTTCAGGATCATTAATTTATCACTGTCAAGAAAATATTTGGTGGAAAGGATAATTTCCAGTCTCTTGAAGATACTAATTTAGAAAAAATAGTAGGAACTCTGTTCCTACTAATATCAGCTGTTCAAGCTTCCATCCTTCAAACGCATCACTTCATCAACATTTTAAATAATATTAACTATGTACAGCTTTTCAACACACCTTTTTTCTTCAAAGTTCCCTAAACCTAGAATGTAAGCCAAATGCTTTTTCTTGAAAATGCTGATGTTTTACCATGTCAGGTTCCCCGCTCTTTTAAGGTGAATGTGACCTGCATTTTCCTTCCCTCAAAAGAAGCTTCTTTTTACCAAAGAAGATCCAAGCACTGCAGGTGCACCACATAATACTGTGGGCTTTAGCAGTAGCCGTGGGCTTAAAGGACTCTGTCTCTCTCTGACCTACTTTTCACTTTACACGTAGTTTCCTGAGACAATAACACTAAAAAGACTTAGCTGAGTGGAAAGGAAAAGCCTGGTTAATAAGGGTGAATTCATGCTATGGACAAAACCAGGCACAAAGCCCATGCACCCATTAAGGTGTCTGTGCAAGCCAAAAACCAAATACTTAGCAAACAAACACCACCAGTGTAATTATTCCCAGAAATTATTAATGGTGGCTCTTTGCTGCCTATATTAATGCAGGAATACCTGAAGGGTGTCCCCATATGAAATAGCCACCTGCAGCAACACCAGCTTCTGAAAAGAAACGGAGATACTCAAAACTAAAAAGTATTCTGAAACAAGCGTATCACACGAGATATTTTTCTCTTGGTGACAACAGCACTGTTTTTAGAACTGGTTTGTAAATAACAAGTGGACTTCCAGAAGGATTTGGCACAACAAGAAATCTAACCAGGGCATTGGCGGAGAATGCAATTTAACATTTGTAGAGTTTACTTGGATTTTGAAATTTTATTGTTCTAGTATAAAGGGATATCTTTGCACATATTCTATGCAAACCACGGAATTTCCAGCAGCAATAAGTTTAGAAAAACATTGCCAAAAAGACTTTTTAGATGACTTAAAGCTGCACAGAACTTTTGATACCGAAGTTATTGTAGTGCCATGTTGAATCATGATGACATTAAGGGTATTTATATATGACTGTCATGACAATATTATTGATAATCCTAAAATTTCCAATTGACACTTTGCAAAGGTATAGTGAGATTTAGAAACAGGTCTTTAGATAATCATTAGGAAGAGAAACTGACAATTCACAAAAGAAACAAAACCAATTGAAAGCAAACAACAAAACTTGGATTTGTCATCAAGCAGAATGCTTGGCTTGGCAACTTCACAGAACATGTAAACAATTTCTACGGCACAAATACAAAGGCAAGCACTTTGGTAAGCATAAAGTGCCTGAGTTGAGGGGGAAATAGTCTTTATTAGTGTCCTGGATAATATTTACAGACCTGTAAGTGCTTCAACTGATCACTGTCAAACATATGCAGGAAACAGGTCTAATAGAGGGAGACAATATTTTTTGAAAAACTGTATTCAGCAGCACATATAAGAAAATAGTTCCTCTGGGAAAAAAAAAACCTAACAAACAAACAAAGAAAACCAAGCAAAAAACAACCCTGTATAAGTGTCAGGAAAAAAAAGAGAAAAAGTCAAAAAAAAAACCCCTCAAGAGATTCAAGACAGCAAATTGAAGCTCAAAATCTGAGCAGAAAATAGATTACCTGGTCCCTTGAGTTTATAACCACAGCCACAGAAGGAGCAAAGTATAAATGATTCTGTGGTGCAGATCATCCCAGGAACATTTAAAATCACTAGAACCCAGAGAATTTTTATTTTGCCATCACAGAAACATGCCAGTTCTGACAGCGTTGTTGGACAGCATTTGCCAGGTTAGGCTTTCTATTCACCCAATCTCAAATTATATCCTTCAACATTGAGGCGAGGGTGGGGAAGGTAAGCATGTAGATCACATGAGTTAAGCTGTAAGGCTGGAAAGGGTATTTCTACAATTTGATCATCTACAGTAAGAAACATGCTGAACAATCCTATATCCATCAAAGGATATCTGGCAAAGGGCTATACAGAGTAACAGACTAAATGCTACTACAGTCACCTGGTTTTGTCTGCATTATTCAATAAAACATAGATGCAAAAACATACTAAATAGCATGACCTATGTACCCTTACCACAAGGCATTTTTGGACATACAGCTACAGAACATTGAAGAGTAGTAGAGATGCTAAATTACTTCCCAGAAGTGCTCAAATATTCGGTCAAAGTCCTTGTCTAAATACATACTTCTGTCCAAAAATTTGGGATGCTAGGTGAGTTTAGATTCAAGTAATCGCTTAGGACTCTACTCAAACTGCAACAGAAGGGTCCTACAGGACCCTTTCTCAATCCAGCTTCCAAAACACAAGCACTTACAGAATGTATTTCCTTCCAGATGCAAAGATGCAGAAGAATAAACAAGTAGATCACAGAATCGTTTTGGCTGGAAGAGACCTTTAAGATCATTGAGTCCAACCATTCAACGTGCCCTGGCAGGTCACCAACAAACCACGTCCCTCAGCACCACATCTACACATCTTTTAAATACTTCCAGGGATGAGGACTCCACCATCTCCTTAGGCAGTCTGCCCCAATGTTTTACCACCTGATGGAAGCATATCATGAAAGTGAACACAATGCAAAAAGCAGTTCAACGATTGATTGTTTTCCACCACCAACAAAATGTGTGACTTCTCCAGTGCTCTGCTTGGGGCAATATTGCACTTCCACTTCCTCCTACAAAATGAAATTGCTAGAGGACTGGTTCCCAGTATAGTCTTAGTTTAGCTGAACAATTACTCCTGTGGAAAAAACTGCGTATTTTCACAGTCCACTAAGAACTGGATATTTGGAGACAGTATGAGATACAAAAAAAAAGAGAATCAAAACAAAACAAAAAAAAAACCAGAAAATGTACACTGGCTCAAAACCAATTAAAATTTATAGACAGACATTAAAAAGATGATGCACAACTTCTGATTAAGGAATAGTTTTCCAAGAAGTTGTAAAATATCAATAAATCTTTCTTGCATTCAGATTTATCCTTGTGACCCTCTTCTATCTGTCTGTTCTTACTAGACACATCCTCACATTAGCTGTGAGCAAGACTGGCCAGTTTTGTTCATCTAATGGGTCTTGACATGAGGTCTGTTCACAATTTTCTCACTGAGGAGAAAGACTGCACAGGATATTTAAAAATCCAATCCACACATACAGTTCCTCAAAGAGAAAACACAGACACCTGCAGTGAGGCTTGGAGAGCTGAGTTCTGCGCAAGGTCATAGCTCTGATCTAGTCAGCTGTCATATGAGACTCTACACACTGATATTCCAGCTACATCCACTTTCGTCTTGTTTTTTCATACCCAACTTTTCGGTCATTGGAGTTGTGCTCTTTTGTTACATGCTGTTTCTCTTCTGTTAAATGCTATTTATTGAGAAATTCAGAAATCATTCTTGGGGCAGACTCCAGAAGTCAGGTTTATCTTTAAGTAACCACAAGAGTACCCTCTTTTTAAGAATCCAGAACAGATTCAGTGCTTGCGTGATCAGGATAACTCACCTTGGAGCTGCAGACACGGACTGGCTATCTAAAGCTATTTGTAGACTATTAAACAAAACAGGAAAGGGAATACTCTGTAGAACTGCTAACGTCTTTCCCCCTTTGCCTCCCCCACCCCACCTCACCCCCAAACAAGAACAGCAATGCCCACACTGTTTACAGAAACGGCTTTTGGAAGATATAATCTTTGGAAGCACACTTGACCATCGTTTCAAAGAGTACGGGCCTAGGCTGAAACAATGCCAAGAACCAAACTGAAAACCAGCCAACACAGACTATTATTTATTTGGGCCTTGCAGCAGTTTATGTTGAGTATAGATGCAGCTTCAACGTTTTATAATGTTCTGGATTCTACATAACATCAAGATTTAAATACAATTTTTGTCTAATAGATTTGACTTTAATGAGAACAGTATTATAATTTATGTGAAGATATTCATTATTAAAGTCTGTAACTTTGATTTCATTTTTTAATTTTTTCTCTTTTTTCCAACTCACCTTAATTAACGTTTGTGGTACTTTTTGCTTCAGAATATAGCAGACATATTATAGCTGAAGCACACTCCATAACACTCATTAGACTTGGCTTCTTTGTTATTTAATTGCAATAAAAGTGCTCACATTAGAAGGAAACATTTCAAAATATGTGATATATACTTTCTCCTAAAGGTAGTTAAGTTATTTGAGTTGTGTCCTAAGTGCAGTACTTTTTAAAATGTAGTCTAAAGGTATATATTCCCTAATTCATTAAATTCAGCTGGATGAAAGAATATTTCCTGCCCTGATTTTTAAAAAAAAACGCAACTCGAATAGTAAACTATTAACTAAGGCATCACCTAGATTTTGATGGTAACTAAATGTCTGGACTCCAGGACTACCGGTAAACTGTGATATAGATGTATTTTTTTATTTGCAGCTTAATTTCCATTTAATTAAAATCAACAGATCTTAAATCAGAAAGTATTGCTCTAAAGTGGTTTCATTAAATACTTTAGATACCAGTATTTGTAAGCTGGATGTGACAGATCAATAGAGAGCATGGGAAGTACACAAATATAAAATAGACATATATTAAAAAGTTCATCAGAACTTTATCTAATTTAACTAGCTTTCATTGAGCATGACCAACTTCAAAGTTATTTGTTAATCCTATTCATCTCATTATGAAATAATATAATAAGATCTAGATATTGGACAACTATTTCTCTACTTCACAATTTAATCACATACCAAAAGCTGACTGAACAAGCAAATATCTTCACCTTTTTTTTCACACTTGTTTCCACTTGTGCTGTAATCACCGCACCCCTAACATCTATTGCTTCTGCAATTAATTCCTGGAATATTGACCTTGACATAAAAATAGATGCATTTCTTAGTACTGATGACACCAATTACCCACCCACATCCACCCTCCACCTCAAAAAAAAAAAAAAAATTAAATGTTTTCTATGAAAGAATGAAGGACAATGAAGGGCTTAATTACTGTGTAAGGTCAGGAAAAACATATTGTCTAATTCTTGCACTTTCTGAGCTTTGAAATGAAACTGTAGCTACAGACTATTCTACAGCAAATTCTACCTCCACTTTACCAGTGGAGCATCCATATCAACCCAGCAAGTTCATTTCTGATTTTCATCTTATTGGCCTGCCACTCATTTTATCACCTAAGTAATAACAGCACATGTAAATCCAGACCAAACTTAAGAATCAGTTCATAGAGGAGTATCCAGCTGTAAGCAACTGCTTTGTTGCAAAACTCAAGACCAGAAGTTTGATCAGAATATTTACCCTGATCCTGTAAAGACTTTTTTAATTTTTAATTTGTGTGAAATTATGTGAAAGCTGTTATTCACATGCATAAGGTGTTTATGAGGTATTTAAACAAAGTACTCGTTCTCCTCACATTCATCACTTTACAAAAGGCAGAAAAATAATGCCTACAACAACTAAATTGCGTTATGTCCTGTGGATCAGAGTCTGCACATGTGTTCGAAGCAAAATATCATTTGCCCAGTCAGTACTTAACAGCACAGCACAATATCATGGAAAGGTAGTGATAATTAAGGCTGTGTAGGTAAAACTCTTTTACAAAGGTGTAAACAGAACCAAACTGGTTTCAAGAAAAGAAAACACTTTATTGTGTATGACTCAAAATGAATCAGGAACAGCCTATCCTGGGAATTTTCCACTGACACAGTACCAGAACCATAATGAGCAGTTATCATTACAAGAATTACCTAGATCTTTACCTTACTATGGCATTGCGGAATACCATGTTAACTCCATTATTCACATTTATTTCATATTTTTGAGACAGTTTTGCAGCAGAAGGCAAGAACATATGCATCAACTCCTCTGACTCTGTTTGTCCTCTTCTCAGTAAGATGTCAAGTCAAAGTGTATTCACATGTTGGTTCTTGGGGACACTGTATTTCACCACTGTTGGGAGCTGAAAATGTAAGTGTATGAGACTCTTCAGAGAGTTCGTTATATTAACTGAGGGTTTGGATTTCATCCAGAAAGGAAGTAAACATTTTATATCTGGAAGTAGAACGTATTTCTGGCCTGAAGACTTATCTTGTCTGCCACAGTACCGTGAGAGGCAAGAGAAGGCAAGGAATGCACGGATATGGGCTGAGAAGGTATGAAGCAAAGCTATCAAGACAAATACAGCCACCACACTGAGTTAGCTAAAAGGTCCGTCTCACTAAGTATCTACAGCAGAAGCAAACTCCCACAGAAACAACCAAGTAGTAGCTGCTTGAACTGTCTCAGTAGGACTAATCAGGAAGCACCTATTGCAGTCCATTCACAAACCGAATCATGGAAGGAAAAAAAGCTTTGAGTTGCACATCAAGAAGACACTTAAATATTTAACACTTTCACCAGGCCCGCTCACTTTCTAATACAATTGTACATGCTTTGCTGAAAAGGATGCTTTGGATCCTAATCTAACATCCCCTGAAGTCAATGTAAAATCTCCACCTTCAAAATACTTTGGATCAGGTCTAAGCCAGACTCACCGAAGAGCTAATGGTGGGAGCTGTACCTACAAAGAACTGTCTGTGATCCAAAATCCCTAGGTGCTTGTATGCACTGCTGTCACCCTGATCCTGATCCAGACTATTCATTGATTGGCCCCGCTGGTGAAATTCTACCAAAATCAGATGAACTACCCAAACAAGAACCTGACAGGTGGCTGAGTAAACGAGATCTTCAGGGCTGATCTAGATGGTGGATCACAAAATAAAGCTGTTAGAGCATTCAAGCAGTCTCTAATTTTTGATGGGGTTTTCTGAACATACATAGTAATCTCTGAGTTCAAATTACTTATACTGAAAGTCTTACAAGACTTGAAAATGAGACAAAGCAGAAAGATTTCTATGAAGTGTTATTCAAGCATTTAGACTTTCAGATGCATATATTTTTGTACATAGATTCTTATTTGCAATTCTATAGATGGGACTTGAAATTACATAAAGTGATCATCAGTTGCTACAAAACTCTAAATAGAATTAAGGAACTGGTAAAAGCTATTTCTAAGTATTTGTGTAGATGGGGGAACCTTAGTAGATGCACAACAGACTGCAATACTGAAATCTGTCTGAATGCAAGAGGTGTGACTGTTTTCTCACAGAGAATTCATGTTTTTATTATAGAACTGTTTATTTTGTTGTCATAGGTTCACCTGATTTATTCCTGTCTTTGCCAGTCATTCCATTTAGATGGTTTCCAACATCATGACATTAGTTCAGGACTATCTGGAGGCGGTAACTTCTCTTTTGTCTGACAGCCAAAGAGTTTAATACACATTTTTATTCCATCAATACTGAGTTACAACTTACCAGCCCTGTGTTGGTTTAGTGAATTATACACAATTGCCATGCCAAGGTCAAATTCAATTCTGTGACATGGGGAACAATGATGACATCTGAAAGTGCTTCGATGAAATTGACAGGTATAGGTAGGACTGTATTAAGATCCAATTTTCCACAGTGGCTAAAGACCATAACTTACCAGATACAGAACAGGATTAGTTGCTTGCCCTCTAGACCCTCTCCCAGAAACAATATAGATTTCTTGGGTTTTCTACTCACACCAGTGTTATGAACTGATCTTATGGCTCCTTCCTCTGGTAGAACTATGACCCCATTATTGATGATACTAGGAAAACATCTCTCACAGGCATATTTATTTAGCACTTTCTAGTTGGTGCCCCTAAGGAAGTTCTCATCATCCCATTTAAAATTTGGGGCCTGGAGTTATTTCATTCTAAGGTTTTTTCCTATTTGCCACACCTCAATTTGTCTTTTTGTAGAAAAGTTGTATGGCTCTTCTCCAGATACCTTGGTTCGTGTACCCATTCAGGGTACCCCAACACAACTCCTGTTTTAGCAATTCACAGGGCTGAAGACCATGACCACATTATTTAATTTATTGCTTGTTTTGTACCTCTAACGAAGCCACAAACTGTCTTTGGTAGAGATTATGTGGAAAGCATGCTAAGATTCTGGAAAATGTCTTTGCATCAGACAAGAACAGTTCTGCCGTGCATTTCTTCCTGAACAGCCACGAAGCGCGTAAATGACTGAGTATCAACAAACGCTACAGCTGGCAGTGGGAGGCAAAAGTGACTGGATACTCCCAGAAATTAAACTGTTGCTAACATTTTGCTGCATCCTCCTACCTAGCAGATTATTTTTGAAGTCTTTTTTTCCCCCTTTCAGATGTGCATCAGGTGGTTTGTACTTGTCACTGGTTGGCTGAGGCAAGCCAATCATGGGGACGTGTCCTCTCCTATCACTAAAACCCCTCTCCCCTGCACCGGGAGAGAAAGGGTTAAAAAGCAGAGATAGGAAAAGGAAGAAAGATTTTGTGAGACCTCTGAACGTTTGGAAAACTGAAACAAAGTTTAATAACACCAGAACAAAATACATAATATGCAGGGGAAAACCAATGCAAAATTGGAGGGTTTGTATGGGATGGAGCAGCGAGGGTTAAACGTGGGTGAGGGAAGGAACGGTACCGCGGCAGAGTCCAATGTGGCGCCGGCCACGTGGGCTCTTGTGGAGTGGAACAAAGGAGCCGCGGCTGTTACGACCGCTGGGATCCCGCGTGCAAACCGCAAGCTGGGCTGTTCCTACCAGTCTAGTTGTGCGAGTTGAAGGAAGAAAAGCAGCGAAAGCGGCGGCATTAGCAGCAGGGAAAAAGCAGCCCCGAGGCGCGGTGTCTCCAGCGGCGAGGGGTCTGTCCCAGGTGGCAAGGGGGGTTTCCACGGCAACGGCTCCGGTCCAGCAGCGCGGGGTGTTGTAGCCGCAGGCAGGCGGGCGGGTGGGTTCCTCTGAAGATTTGAGCCAGGGGAACACAGCCTGTAAGGTCCCTGGAGCCAAACCAGGATCCTGGAAAGCCTTTTCCTGGAGAGAAGCTGCAAGCCCGCAGCGCCCCTCGGAGTGCAAAGCAGGAAGTGTACAGGACGCCATCAGAGCTCAAAGAGGAGCGTACAGGAAGTCCCGCGGAGTCCCAAGAGAGCGTGTACAGGACGCTGTTGGAGCGCAAAAAGCACGCGGCAAGCGCGATATGCACCTCTTAAAGAGACAGAAACGCTTGTGAGAAGCTTTTACAACCAATGAGAGGTGCTAAACGTAACATGGGAGGGAATAGTCCAATTGGTCAGTTTAAAACAAACCTTCAAATCAGGAGAAACTGGGTTTTTTTCCTCAAACTGGGACAGTACTGCAACTCACAAAGTAGGAACTCACTGCTGAAAAACTCATACAATGAACTGTTAAGGTGGAGATGGATTAAAGCTTTGCTTCAAGCAAATAATTTCATTTTCAGGAACCAGGTCTTAATGAGATGAAGGTGGATGACCACTGGGTTTCTCATTTTGCCTTTTCCATGAAATTATACTACATGTTCCAAGGTACCCAAAAGTGACACCTTTGACACTCCAGGAGAATAATTTTATTTTTTGAAAATAAAATACTAAAGTCTGCACTTATGAAAACCTAAGTGACCCATCTAAGTGGAGACACAGCTATTATGATAGCGTGGCAGGTGCTGAAATATTAAAGCCATTTTCACATTCAGGAACACTTACAGTACCACTTCTTCCAGTTTTGCCCCTTAGTGCTACCTAATGGTACATTTAGAGTGATTGAAAGAGGACCCTGCACAGACAACAGAGATTTTGCAGAAGCTAAAAATGCATTTTGTTTTCCTTCCAGAGATATTTGCATTTACTCCTTTCACTGGAGAGTGTTTGCAATGGTTCATTACCAGGTACTTAATGATAAACTGTGCTGTCAAAAACAAATTACAAACTGTAAAAACATTAATGGCATACCCCATATGTTTTCAACAGTGCCAACACAATCCCGTAACATGCTGTCACCTGAAACATCACAGATGAAAGGAAAAATAAACTACAAAATTTAGTGACATTATTATAAAGCATTCATTTTTAACCAGGTTTTTTTTTTTTTCAGATAGGTATCTAATTCAGGGATCTAAGGATTCTTCTGAGTGCCCCTCATTTCTGTTTTCAAGATATCATATAAAATGCATTGATATTATGCCTATTAAGACAAAGGAAAAACGTATTATTTCGCTTGGAATATAAAGGCACATAGAAATAACTATCAGGTACGGCATGTATCTTACAGAGGTCCTGCAAAAGAGCAACAAAGATCAGCTCAGATTTCAGGTTTTGAGAATCACTGTAACACTGTGATGACACAGGAATACTTAATTCAGGGAATCTAAATGACTATTCAGATTTCTAATCTGCAAGTCTATAAACCCTACAGAGGTAACGTTAAACTAATTTTAACAGATATTAAAGACTATGAAAGGTAAATATTACTGGTCTGTGGTCAAAAAATTCAGGAGCTGTACTGATTCTCAGTGGTGTCACTCACAGCCACCAATTTCAAACCATTTTGCAGAAGGCAAGGCCAGACTGATACCGGATATCACGAGGTAAAAGTAAATTTGCTGCTTTACAAGGCTCTGCCACTGTGTTCTAACAGATTGCAAGAATAATGGTAATGAAAACCAGGGAAACAGAGAATGTTTTTTTAACTAAGGAAATTATTAGCATCAAGTGTTAACCAGCATAATCAATAACACTAACATCTGACATATTTAGTGGAAATGTCCTTATTTTTATCCTTCAATGTGCAAATATGCCAGCACTTCTGATTTCAACACTGCAGTCTTTACAGCCTTGTTATTCAGCCTGAAAAACTCTACCAGTTTAAACTGCAAAACTTCATGCTAAGAACACCTCAAAGATAATCAGAGAGTTCAAAAAAATAATTCATCTAACTAGAGACAGCCTACCTGATTTGTTAAAAGTTGTAACTGAACTCCAAGAGCCTCCACCGACTTTTAAACTGAAACACAACGGTACATATTACAGACCTCAGGAATGTGTTTTGAAAACTCCAGCTCCATCTCCAGTATTGCTTTTGTGGAACAGCTCTCCACAATGAAAATTATCATCTGGAGAGGAACTTGTCTGCAGTTGCATTCACATATGCTCATACCCCAATACCAACTGCCAGAAACAGCATCTATTAAACGAGACACAAGTGATATCCTTTCCTTATTGATGGCCACTGATCCACATGCCAATTATTTTCCATCCTCAGAATGCAGCAATATCAGATAACTATGAGATGTTTCAGAAATAAATTCATATTTATATATTTAGATCTAAAAAGTAATATTGATTTAGATTACCATTCTCCTAGCTCTACCATTTTCTGCAGAATTGAGTGATGGTCATAACTACTCTAGACAGGCAGGACTCATCAGGCAGGCTCTGAAAGTGATCAGCTTTAAAGCTAATTATAATTAGCTGTGAAACATTCTAAGAGGAGGGAATTAAAAACTGCCTACTGAGGAACAGCTGGGCTATCTGTCATATATGGTTCAGCAGTAACTTGGTTCTACAGCTTTCTCTACTTGAAGCAGGAAAAGATTTCACTAGAAAAGTCTGGTCTTGCAAACAGTTATTGCTTATCAGAAAGGATCAGTACTGCTATTAAAAAAAATCACAGATGTTTATGACACCTGTACAACATACCCCCTTACAGAGATATGAAGAACATTTCACATCCTTCATTTTAGGTCTCCCCAGGTAGCTATCTTAGGTTAACAGCCTATGTTCTTGACATAGGCAATACAGAGCAAAACAGAGAGCAGGTGGCGGTTCAGGGGATTTAAGTCACCTGTGCCATATTCACAGGAGACCCACTATAGTGGAGATTTGTGAACACTCACTGTTCCTGGACCTAGCAAGGCCACAAGCACTTTATCCTGCTCTGAGCACTGCACTTCAGGAGGCATGGCACAAATCAGAGAGAAGAGAACAAAGGAATATTTGGGAAACGCAGTAAGAATGAGGTTTTCTCTTATGTTTCTCAGGTTTCTTCTCACAAAGATGGTGAAGTGTTTACAGAACAAGTCCTGTGAGTAGTGGCTGAGGGAACTGGGGTTGTTTAGCCTGGAGAGAAGGAGGCTGAGGGGAGACCTTATCGCTCTTTACAACCACCTACTGAAAGGAGGTGGAGGTTGGTCTCTTCTCCCAAGTAACAAGCGATACAACAAGAGGAAACGGCCTCAAGTTGTGCCAGGAGAGGTTTAGACTGGATATTAAGAAAAATTTCTTCACTGAAAGGGTTGTAAAGCACTGGAACAGGCTGCCCAAGGAAGTGGTGGAGTTACCACCCCTGAAGATATTTAAAAGATGTGTAGATGTGGTGCTGAGGGACATGATTTAGTGAGGACCTAGCAGTGCTGGGTTAATGGTTGGACTTGATGATCTTAAAAGTTTTTTCCAACCAAAACGATTCTGTGATTCTTTTTTAAGACAATCAATAAAAACAGCTTTCAAGGATAATTGCAAAGAACAAGTCAGTCAATTTCTCACTTTCCCATCTCACAGTGTTGGGGGGGGGGGGGGAACCCACTGCTGTAATCTGACACTTACACTACCCCCAAAATTCATAAACAGGGGAAGGATCTAGCAGATCTTCAAAGATGCTTTCCAAAGAGTACGAGAGCTCTCAAATCCCAGGAGTAAGAAATCTGACAAGGAAGGCAAGAGACTGACATGGCTGAGTCGAGACCTGCTGGTCAAACTAAAGGGCAAGGAGGAACTGCACAAGCAGTGGAAGCAGGGACAGGTGTCCTGGGACAAGTATTGGGACACTGCCCAGTTGTGTACGGATGGGGTCAGGAAGGCCAAGGCACGGCTGGAGCTGAACTTGGCAAGGGATACAAAGAATAAGAAAGGCTTCTACAGGCATGTCAACCAGAAAAGGAAGGTTAAATAAAGCATAACCCCTCTGAAGAGCAAGACTGGCAAGCTGGTAACAACAAATGAGAAGTCTGAGGTAGTCATCAAGTATTTTGCCTCAGACTTCACTTACAACCTCTCTTCTCACACCTCCTGAGAGGATGGACCACAAGACAGGGACAAGGGGGTCAAAGTCCCTCCTACTGTAAGAGAAGATCAGGCTCATGACCACCTGAGGAATCTGAACACACATAAGTCTATGGGACCTGATGAGATGCATGCCACAGTCCTGAGGGAATTGGCTGATGTAGTTGCCAAGCCACTCTCCAGGATATTTGAAAAGTCCTGGGAGTCAGGTGAAGCCCCTGGTGAGTGAAAAAAAGGGAAACATTGCACCCATTTTTAAAAAGGGTAGAAAGGAGGACCCCAGGGATTATCACCCTGTCAGCCTCACCTCTGTGCCTGGGAAGAGCATGGAACAGATCATCCTAGAAGCTGAGGCCTCCTAAGACACATGGAGGACAGGGAGGTGATTTGAGAAGCCAGCATGGTTTCACCAAGGGCAAGTCCTGCCTGACCAATCTAGAGGTCATCTACGATGAAATGATTGCATCAGTGGACAGGGGAAGAACTATGGATGTTATCTGAATTTCTGAAAGCCTTTGACATGGTCCCCCACAACATCCTTCTCTCTAAATTGGGGAGATACGGATTTGATGGGTGGACTGTTCAGTGGATGAGGAATCGGTGGGATGGTCACATACAGAGGGTAGTGGTCAGTGGCTCAATATCCAGATGGAGATCAGTGACAAGTGGTGTTCCTCAGGGGTCCATACTGGGACCAATGCTGTTTAATGTCTTCATCAATGACACAGACAGCAGGATCAAGTGCACCCTCAGCAAGTTTGCACATGACACCAAGCTGAGTGGTACAGTTGACACACCAGAGGGACAGGATGCTGTCCGTAAGTGGGCCCATGTAAACCTCATGAGGTTCAACAAGGCCAAGTGCAAGGTCCTGCACCTGGGTTGAGGCAGTCCTTGGTATCAATGCAGGCTGGGGAATGATGGGATTGAGAGCATTCCTGTGGAGAAGGACTTGGGGACACTGGTGGATGAAATGCTGGACACGAGCCGACAATGTGTGCTTGGAGCCCAGAAGGCCCCAAGCCCATATCCTGGGCTGCGTAGAAAGCAGCGTGGCCAGCAGGTCGATAGAAGTGATTCTGCTGTTCTACTGCACTCTGGTGAGACCTCACCTGGAGTACTGCGTTCAGCTTTGCAGTCCTCAGCACAAGAAGGACATGGATCTCTTAGGAGTAGATCCAGAGGAGGGCCACCAAGATGATCAGAGGACTGGAATGCCTCTGCTATGAAAAAAGGCTAAGATAACGGGAGTTCTTCAAACCTGGAGAAGGCTCCAGTGGAGACCTTATTATGGCCTTTCAGTACTTAAGGGGAGAATATAAGATAGGAACAATCATTTAGCAAGGCCTGTTGTGACAGGACAAGGGGCAATGGTTTTAAACTACAAGAGGGGAGATTCAGACTAGATATAAGGCAGAAATATTTTACACTGAAGGTGGTGAAACACTGGCACAGGTTGCCAGAGAGGTGGTAGTCGTCCCAGCCCTGGAAACATTCCAGGTCAGGCTGGACAGGGTTCTGGGCAACCTGACCTAGTTAAAGATATCCCTGGTCACTGCAGGGCAGTTGAACTAGGTGACCTTTAAAGGTCCCTTCCAATGCAAAACATCCTATTATTCTGTGATTCTGTGATCTAACTGTACAGGTGCTTCACACATTGATGCAGGATGGCTACCGTATCTCCTTCCTGGGTTTTCATGAAACCAAACAGATTCATGAGCTGTTTACCCATAATGGCTTAAGTAAATTTAGGCTTGCCCCAGGGTGAGGGGAGTAATGTAATGCAAGTTATTTAATCTGTGGTCCATGACCTCTGTTGATCTTCAAAGAACTGAAAATACAACGGAAAAAATCCACCACAGGCCTAGCGTCCTACGGACAGGGAGATTTGGGGAAATATGCCTTACAAACGGGAAAGACCTCAAATACAAGAGTAGCTGAATTCCAGAAATCAGCAGAGACTTGCTCAGCAGTATGCAGCTTCCAGTGATGTAACCGTCCTGTCCCACATGAGATTCAGCTGCGAATATAGAATCTTCCCGAAATAATCTAAGTAGCAAATATTGTTCTGCCAACGGACTCTTAAGTTATATTCTATTCAGGGATGAATGATGGCACTCCATTTCCAGCTAACACTGCAAAGTTCTCATAAGAGCTATATATCACCTACTGTAATTACAAAAGAGGTAACGAATATTGTACCTTATTCTTTGTGTTTCCTTTCTGGTATTTCTTTACTGACAGCTTTCATTTTATGCTACTAGTCGGAATAGAAAATAAATGGATGTTTTCATATTTTGCAGAAGTATGAATACAGAGAATTGAGACAATCTTAAATGATTCAAAGATTAGCAGAAGTAAATGCATCTTCAATTCTAGGATATTAACAGCGTAAATAATCCCATGTCAGTAAGGTCTCAACTCACCAGAATGTGGCCTTATACAATTTCCCCCCTCAATTTATGTCATTTTCACAGGCTCATTTTTTAAATTTTTGTCTTGTCTCCAAGACCTGTTCAACTAGAACCTTAACATCTGTAAAAACTACCCTTGTATATTAATATACAAAAGTCTGAATGGTATAAAAAAATCCACAACATGAAGCATTGTTAGAAAAGATACACAAAGACATTAGTCTGAAACCATCAAAAATAAGCAACGTTATTGACCGGTGAGGTTTCCAGCTGTTTGGTTATTTTAGCATAACTATACCAATCAGTATTCATTACCAAGCTGTTATGAAAATAAGTTCAAAAAACAAAAATCTGTGCTGGAAATACAGCTGTAATCATTCTCGTGTGTTTGAAAGCATCTTAGCTTTGGCTTAAAAAAAAAAAAAAAAAAAAGCAGCGTCATGTGCCCACGTAAAAGGTCTTCCTGAATATGGAAACTTCACTGCAGAAGGGTTTTATCTTAAAGGCAACCAGAAGCAATATAAATGCTTTTTTATTATTATTACTGAATGTACATATTGAATAGAAAAGAGTTATTTGACTATGATTGTAGCTTTACTTACCAGTATTATTAGAAAGCTAAAATCTAAAAAAAAAATGAAACGATATGCCAGGGAGCGATTCTCAGCTGAGATTAAAGATAATGGCACTAAGAAATCTTAGATAATCTAATCATCTGCCACACTAAATGTGTTTAGAGTTAAGCACTGTGACAGATCAGGTCAGGCATCTCTGTCCGTTGTAAGAAACGAGTTAACAGCTATCAAAGAAAGTGAATTTTCCATATTGAAGTTTGGTAGGTATTCTTGATGCCCAAAGCACTTAGCTGCTCCAGGTTAATACCCTACAAATTAGGGCAAATTAAATTTAAAAAAAGGTATAAGATACAATTTTGCCTCAACAGTCTTGTCACACTGTGTAAACCTGACAGCAAAGGGAAAGCAAAACCATCGGCAACCATTTCCAGATTCACCGTGATGTCTCAGTTTCGAGTCAAAACAAGGCAGTATCCTTGTATATACTTACCAATCACCCCCGGAGATCTACAAGCGTATTTGGAAGTCTGGACTCCTTCTCTGAGGTTATCTCAGATAACCTACCCTAAATTTAAGGCTATTCCAGGAAATCTCGTAGCCCCCATGAGGACAAAGATTGCAGCATTTTTTACAGGGAGATTATCTCGAGATGGTTCAAGTAAGTTGATGGAAAAGCTATTTAGCCATCAGAGAGGCAGATGTCCTTCGATAGCGTTGACAAGCTGAATGTGTCATCCCAGCAATACTCTGTAGGCCTGAAAGATGAATCGGGTTTATAAACACTGTGCTAGATGAGATCGTCTTTGTTACCTGCTTGAAGCAGAGCCTTACTGGCTGTAAGGCAGTCTTCTAGGAAAGAATAAAGTAAGCAGTTCTGAGCAAATCCCTTTTGCTTCTAAAACAAAGTAACACAGGAATTGGAGAAATGGACCGGAAAACACCGAGGCTTGTGACGAAGCTCCTTGTACTGCTGAATGGATTACCTTGTAGCCAAAGGCAGTGCTTCAAATTGCTGCAAAATTATTAATTGTAACTTACGGAAAGATGAACCCACAAAGTTGGGGGTTGACATTTAAAAAAAAAATTCTAACCATCCTACAATTGCTGCTGAAGTTCACCCATGGAATCCAGCTCCATTTTTTTTATTCTTTTATTTTAGAAATGCAAATTCGTCATTTAACATACACATACTTTTGAAATTGGGACCCCTCATAGCCAGCAGCTGAATGATCTTAAATTATGTAAACTACAGCGAGACCTTATGGTGCATTGGCTAACGTGCTATAACTCTGCATGCAAGAACCTTTTTATGGAACACTAAATACAGAAATCCAAGAGATTTCACACATGTCAAACCAGGGCTGCTCCCCGCTGGATCTGCTCTTTTACCTTCTCCGTTTCTGGACACCGAGGTGGGTGCTTTTATAGAGGCTGGTGGCTTCCAAAATACAGTTCACTTTTAATACCTAGGCAACTTTTCTAGTCTAGTTTGGAGCACTTTGGGTGAAACACATACACAGACCATACTTCAGGTTGCTTGTTTCTATTCTGTATGGAATATGGGACTAGGTACTATTTTTTCTAGGTATCCACAATTTAAACACATTTTAAATTGCACTAGATTCAGCAACTTCCAAAGAGTTCCACACATCCAGAACTCCAGTTTGTCACACGCTTGACTCAAACTCAATTCAACCAAACACACTTTTCATTTGTTATGTGCATGAACCCAGTTTAGTGTAAAAATCAAATATGAACTTTGCTGTAACATTTTAATTAGTCCACTTGCATTCATATTTTTAACACCTTGTGAAAATTAGTAAGAGTTTGAGTTGCTTGGAAATTAATGCAAAGCGAAGTTAGGGCAAAGTGCTGAAATTTGTTTAAATATGAAATGCATCATGATGCTAAAATTAAGGGGAAATACACTTAGACTTTAGACCAGCCATCCCTAGGACCAGAAACAAGCCTGTGAGACACAGCAGACAGCTCAAAGCAACCAAACAGTAACACCTTCAATTAACGTTCATAGGGACCAGTGCACCAAAATGCAGTTAACCAAAATAGTTCCTACAGAACATTGGCCGAATGGCAGAGGTGTGGCTGGCACAGTAAATACACCCAACATGGGACCTATTAAAGGCCCAGCGGAAACACGACTTACGATCCAAACAAAGCAGCCTTCTCCAAAAGGGTTTACATCCTAAAGCCACAGGCAGACAAGGAGCAGATGATGCAGAAAGCAAACGTGTGTCTAAAAGTGACCTGGAACACAGGCAAAAATGCTCTAATTCCTGTTTGTGAAACTTCCACAAACACACGATGATCCAAATACATCGTTGCTTTCTGACTTGAGACGAGCTAACCCTTTTGGTTTGCAGATCACCTCAGAAGCAAACGGAGAGGAGACAGCCAGGCTGGTGAATGGAAACGGTGATTTTAACAACAGCTTAAGAGAGCTTCCTCTCACTACGTCCTGGTTTGAGATAAACTGGGTCAGTTTGGTTTTGATGGACACATCAAACAGCCAATAGTGTATTCCTCCCACGTACATCAGCACACCTCACTGGTTGTGGATCTTTTGGCAGGCTGGGGGATTCCTTAGAAACGGCGCACAGCTGAAACCGACCCTCCTTCTCACCCGCACTTGGACCTGCCGTGACCCTCCTTCTCACGCGTGCTCAGACCTGCCACTCGGAGCTGCTGCCTGCTGCAATCTCTACCACCGCCCTGCCCCGGGGCTACCCCGTGCCGCTGCTGCTCGGCAATGCCGCTTCCTCACCGCCGGTCTGCCCCACACACCGCTGCGGTCCCAACTGCTGCGAGTGTCGGCATCGACTGCTTTGTCCCACAGCCCAGCTGCTGCTTCAGGAAAAGTTCTGCCATCACTTCACCAGCCCGGCCCTGCACGCGGACGACTGCTGCCGCCGCCGCTCCACCCCACTCACCGCCCAGCCGCGCCAGTGAACTGACTGGCAGCTTTTTACCACTGCTGCTTCTTTAACCGCGGTCTGACTGCTTTCCACCCCACCCACCCTTGCTGCACCAGTTCTAATCTTACATAAGCGTGTTCATTTTCGTGTTGTTCTGTATATAATATCTTTCTATTGTTTTTAAAACTGTTTTAGTCTCCTAAACTTAACTGAGGCCTCACAAACTTTTCTTCTTATCTTTTTCTTTTCTTATCTTTTCTTTTTCTTATCCCTTTCTCCTGGAATGAGGAGGGGGCTAATTAGAGAGAGAGTGCATCCCGTGATTGGCCTGCCTTGACCAACGGGTGACAAATATGCAGAGTTAAGGGAATTCAGTCGTAACAGTTTAGACAAAAATTTTGGATGTGTGAAGAATAAAAGAGAGAACTCATCCTGAAATTTTTGCTTATACAGAATAACTAACTGTAATGCTCTGACTGTTTGCGTTCAGTTTGCCTAAAAAAAGAATTTACCCTAAAGCTACAACTTAAGCGAAGGAAGAAGGGGGCACCATCCACCATGAGAGTGAAGTTGAGGGGTAAGGGAAAGAGAGCTGCATTCTGGCTGTGTTGAGTCAGAGCCATACTGCCTAACATGTCTGAAAGGCAAGCAGAAATATTGGATGTTGGAAAGCTTCAGAGCACTCTTTTCTAGCTGAGCGCCGCCTGCCCACTCAGACAGGAATGGGTCAGCAGCTGAGCTGAACAGGTCTGCAGCAGCCTTCCTCAAAGCCTCTGAAATACCTGAAATGCAAGCAGGTGCTTCCTAATCCGCTCAACACAAAATCCAGGCAGAAAAGAATCTCTCCTCTATCCCCACTGTATGTCAGCTTTTAACCCAGCAAGTAAGGAAGGTCACTGCTTAACTTGCCTATGAAGAAATACCACCTCTGTTCAAAATAGCAAAGCGAAGACAAAACCAACCTAGCTACACTTTTTCCCCACTAGAATAGCAGCTGAGATACGATGCTAAGGGAGGGGGAAAAAAATAATAATCTGAAGGAGTGGAATAATTTAGAAAATATTTCCTGGAAGTTTTAAGAGCCATAGCTCAGAACTGAAATTCATCTTTCCTAGTATCCTCTGCTCCTCAGGGTTTTTAGGCTCACATCTGAAATCAGTAGCTCTCCTCACTGGATTCAGCTTCTATTTTTGCAAAAACGACTAAAATTCTAGTAATCACTTATGTTTTGCAAAAAGGTAAAAATCATTCTGGGGTGACAGTGGAATATGACCAGTATTATCTATGATTTTTCTCAACAACACCACCCCCCTCCTTCGTGTATGGTTTATCAATACCAAACTTCATTTTTAAGTCATTTGCTGCCTTGGTGGTCATGAAAGTCTGATACTACACCACTATTCATTCTAAAAAGAACCTGTTTATTAAAGGTCAAGGATAATAAAAGAATATAATTTCAATTCTCTAACAGTGTCAAAAGCCCTGTTACGAAAACACTTTCATGTCTCACCTAAATTAGTCGGGTTTTGATTTTATTTTTCTTTCAAGGAATAGCAAATATTATTTCTTTTTAAACCCTTGTAATATTTACTTTTAAAATAAAAACCAAAAATAATTTCTTAGGAAAAAATCAATTTGACTCAGACAACTATTCTCTATCAAAGCTTTCAGACACTCTTTACATTTTTGCAAGAAACAGTTTTGCAAAATGCATAGAATATTTTCATTGTTGAATTTAAGAGTGAAATTATTCAGTCAAAATCTCATTTCAGTTAAAACTTTTGAAAGAATATACAAGCCAAGGCTAAAGTTTAAACCTATATAAACAGACACTTGGAAAACAAAGGTATCTGTTGGCTTTAAATTAAAACCAGTACCACAGCTCTTTGCACTTCCAATACTGTTTTTATACAACAGAGACTTGAAATGCAGAGGTAGAGTCATCTATCACCATGGAGAAATATGGAAATATCTTGACATTACAATTGTAATGCCCTGTCATCACATGGCTCTGTTATTCTCTGTTAGGGAGCCATTCCAGTCAAACTCAAATTTACACATTTTCCTTTCACTTGCTTCCAGATACAATTTTGTTCTGCCTTAGTTATGCTTTACTTCACAATTCTGTCCATCAATAAAGGTTATCACATTTCTACTAGCACTGAAATATCCATGGATGGCCACAGCAGAGTCAGGTTGATTAATAAACAGGATCTGACAGCAGGATCTGACAGCACGAAGCTCCTTTTTGTTTTAAGGACTTTGCTACAACCACCACAGACACATTTCAAAATCTGGCCAACAGACTGAACATGTAAGGAACTCATGCTCGAAATCTTTCCCCACCACCCCCAGACCTCAAGTAAGAGAGGCAAATATCAAAATACAGGATTCAAAGGGAAATACATACGTATTAGCACAGAATCACTGGAAGGGTTTGTTCATCCTTTTTCACTATGAATAGAAATAGAGTATGCCATGAATTTTAACAATATAATAAGCACCAATTGATTTCAGTAGGTCCTACTCCTTTCATTTGGAGTTAAGGGAGACAGCATCAGGCTCAAAACTAACAAAAGAGGCATCTACTCCAAAGAATCTCTCAGCTGGCAACATGCCTCCGTTCAAAACATGGCAGGAGCCCACAATTTATTCCAGACCAAAGGTATTCTTGACACAGTGCCAGATTATACTTGGCCTTTTCATAGCCATACAAGGCGGGGGGGGGTGGGGACAAAACAACTTTTAAAAAAAGAATCCCTAGCTTGGACAGCTACTTAGCAGCAGTCCTCACAAACCCTGCAGTACCCGGAATGACGAGGTGGATTTCCTCAGACCCCTTGGGACCCACAGTGACAGGCTGCAGTGAGAAGCCCTCTGTCCCTCCCTCCTTGCCTGGGAAACAGTACAGGTTTGTTCCCATCAGCACATGATAGCAAACATATTCCTACAAGGCACTTTCAGCAGAGAACTGAAGCCTCTGAAACAATCCTCTCTGGTTTCTTCTGTGGGCCATGAAGCTCCAAAACACCTCTGACCAACCACAGTGCCACTGTCTTTGGGGATGGCCACAACATATGCGTGGCTGAGGGATCAAATGCAGCTTTCCAGCACCAGTGGAAAGAATGGTAGGAAGAAGGTGCAACTGGCTGTCGTAGCGGAGAAGCATAAAGAACTAGAAAAGAAATAAAATCGGTCTACAAGAAGCTACTATCAGGACTATGCAGAATAAAGTTAATTTCTCTTTACAGCTTTTCCATTTCAAAACTTGTTTGCATTCCTATTCAGAACAAAAAAAATTAAATATCTGAGAAAAAACTAAGTCCCAGTTTGTACATAATCTGCTCTAATCCAGAGACGTGAAACTGGAAGCCATAGGATCCAGTATCATGGAACCAGGTAGACAAATCATCAGGAGAACATGGAAGTAAGCTTTGAAATCCTGCCTGGTGAAGAAGACATGGCCAATGTCCTGCTTGGTTTCTGGAACATTCCTATTTTGACAGACTGCAGGTTCCAGCAAACCTTTTAATCTTTTAATCTGAGCATTTCATACCATTTTTTCATCCATCTTCTTTGTGCTAGAGTACAGAAAACATGTGCACAAACACTGGTACACAGTCATGAGAGCAAGTTGTGTATATACTCCTTGGTGTCAAGTGTCTGTTTCTGCAGAGAGCAGGAGGACACTGTTCTGCGAGGGGTTCTGATGAAGTCAGCAGGGGTATTTATGACGTGACACGATCATTTCTGTGAGTAAGGGTGACAGTTAGGGATCCTCTAGAGGGTAAGGTTTTTTCTGAAGATGTTTCCCTGCTCTTTTTCCACTTACTAACTAGTATATTCCCGTAGAGCACAGCCTTAATGCTACGTAACAAAGAAAGGGTGAGGAAAAACCAGGAGCCTTCTGCTAATGTAAGAAGATGAGTGACAAATAAGATTTTCAATTCTCATAGGAAAAAAAAAACAAAGTAGGAAATTTATTTTGTTTCTTTCATGGCTGGCAACTTCCACTTATTACACAGACTGCTCTGAAGAAATGCTACCTACTGGCAGCAACTGTTTTCTTTAGATAGAGGTAAAAAGTATCATTACAGATTTATAATTAGTTGTGGGTGTACTGAATAACGATTTAGTGATGATTCTAGTAAAAATTTACTCATGTTCAGTAACTCCACAAACTCCCTAGGCAATGATCTCTAGATGCCAACTATATCACCTATTCCTCCATATACTTCCCACTATATCTATCAATGGAACGGCCTCTTTATTTTCTCCTTGTAAGACAGTGTTTTCAGTCACTTGCATTGTTGCTACACTAATTGCTTGGGCTAACATCTTCCTAGATGAAAATAAGACTGGATTTTTCCTTCCAGAAAAACTAGAGCAATTGATTTTTCATTCTTGGGAATGAAGATTGAAGAAGGAGACAGTAGTTTTTAAGACTAAAACGAATAAATTAATAAACCCAGGTCACTTTTTGTTCCTGATGCTCTAAGACCCCTCATTGTTCCAGAGCAAAAATTTATCACACAAGTAGTATTCATCATATCACAAGTCTTTCCTGCTTTTGCTGCTCATTTGACAACCTGACCAATATCCACTGAGGTACTAGCATCCCAAACAAGTGTCGCTTGCATGCACGCAGTTCAGAAACTTCAGATTATACCTGTCCATATATATGCAAAAGAAATGGATTTAACCTCATCCAAGTTTGAATTCACAACCAGAAATAAATAAAGGTAAATTCAATACAGAGGGACAGGACTATTACGATGGAGAAAGTAATTAAATAACTTCTTAACTGACTTGCTGTGTAATGTAACGGCAGCAATGAAAAGTCAACACCATGTTAGAGTTGCCACAGTACACGGGTACACGACATTGGTACTTTAGTTGCCGCAGTGATAAGCCTTTTCTAATGACAAAGGTACAAGTCAAATTCAAAACACACTGAGCATTCTCAGTGCTCTGAAGGAAGACTTTTTTTCTTACTATTGGCATAGTATCAATTAATACAAATTAAATGTTAAGCATTTCACATTTATCTCAGACAGTGAATGGCACATCATGTTTCCATTCTTGTCAAAGCCTAGGGCTAGATCCTCGAAGGAACAAAATATCTATTCATTAAAGACCAAGTAGTACAATAAGAAGAATTCTTCTGACCTTTTCCTATATTCAAGAAAAAATAATCTAGCACTGTAATGCTAATTCACTTCGTCAATATTTAAAAGCTTGTGTTTGCATATTATACTAAGAACATAAGGACACTACATTGGCACTATTCATCTGCCATACTCAAAACTGTTTGGGTTTTTTTATATAAAAAATAAGAATTAACTGGTTTTTGTTTGAAATTCCCCACTTATACAGAACTCAGCCAACATACCTAGAGCTGTGAGAAGTGTGGCGCCTAAGTGCCATCATCTTTAAAATTAATAAACCAAAATAAGAGGAAAAAGTTTAGGCTGCTGCTGTGTGAAGTAATAAGAAACGCCTCTCCTCATCCAAACTATAATTTATCTTTGTTAAATATTGTGGCAGCGTCACAGACTTGAAGACTCAGTTCTGTGCTTTACTAAATCAAAGGCATGAAGACTCCATAAAGGTTATTGTTTATGGTAATAACTTTTTAACAGCAAAATTACTCTTTTTTGCTCCTTGTAGTGAAATGTTTCCATTCCAATTTTGCTTACCTCAAATCACAACTTTTTTCGTCCTTAGAGTATGATTTCTGCCAAGATAATGAATTGTAACAGTTTTTCATATCAAAAGAACGAGCGAAATGCAAAAGAAAGCTCAGAATGATGCAGTTCTATTTATACTTGGCACCATTGTAACTTCTCAGAGCTGTATGAATCTGGCAATGTATACTTCACTTAATGCAAACCCAAGAACTCCCACATAATACAGGCAAGAAATCAATCTAATCTCAGAAAAATAAATTATTTATCTGACTGCAAGTTATTAAACAGTTGCATAGCACTGGCTAAGTGCTGTGACTAACTAAAATACCCACATCATTTTACTCTCATATTTCAAACTTGTTGTTTCGGGGATTTTGATTCTGGGAGTAGGGGAAGGTATTAGGAAAGGGAGAGTAAGGGAAAAAACACATCTTTATTGCTGTTGTCATTGTTAGCCATTCTTGCCAAGGATAAATGTATTTATACAATGATTTTCTTAAGTTTTCAGATGAAAAGGGATTTCCCTCACCCCTTGAAATGAAGGCAGATTTTCTCCTACAGGGCCATGGCACCATGAAAACAACCACCAAAAAAATCAATCTGTTCCTGACCGCAAGAACCTTCTCAACGGTGGCTGCAATTACAAATCAGAATTCAAAAACTCAAAGTCAAAATTGATTTTCAACCGAATTCAATTACACTGCATTTATGTTTTTAAGATCCTGAGAAATGTGAATGTATAAAAATATCAACGAGAATAATCTGTAATTCTGCATGGTAGCTTTTAGAATGCAACAAGTTTATCACAATGCTGCACTAGCAAGCTTCTTAAGTGTCATACAGTTAGTATACTACAGAAGTTAGACACTGAGGCAGAATGACCTAAAAAACATTATATTATTTTACTTCATCTTCCCCTTCTCTCATTGTTATTCCTATATTCCACCACTCGTAACTACAAAGATTGAGTCGGAGGTATTTTGATTGACTAACACTCACTTGGACGTTCATGTATGTAAAGTACAGGACGGGATTTTCAGATGCAAAATGTTACTTTTTTGGTTTTTTTAAAGTATGCCCTGGCAACAGCTACTGCACCTATTGGCAAAAGGCTCTATTAGTCATTTTCTGTCTTACAGTTTTTCCAAAACTGAGCAAATTTGGAAAAGATACCTAATTCCAGAAGGAAAAGGGAGGACAAAGACAGTAGGGAAAAAATTTCCCAAACATGTTCAGTTTATTGCCTTCTTTAAAATTGAAGAAATTTGAGTAAAAAATTAAAAAAGTGAAAGAAGAATATTCAGTTAATACTTACACTAAATTTTCAGCTTTGGAAGGGAGGGGGGAGGAAAAGGAATAATTTAATGTAATCATTTTGAATTCAAACAACCAGAAGGGCTACAGGTATCTCTCGGAACAGGGTTCTTCACCTACACTAAAAATAAAAAACCTTAGCTAATAAGAAAACTTGTATTTTATTACAAATCCAAAACCAACTACAGTGTATGGTTTTCATGGAATGTATCTTTTCTTTTAGCTCTAGGAAACGACTTCACAGTTTGACAAACTCTTAGGCGGAAATTTACAGCCAAATTACGTTCATTCAGTTTTTCATATTAGGCTTAAAGGTTCACTCAGAGCCAAAAATGAACGATGAAGTGTGTTTAAAAAAAACCTATATACCCTACAACAGCTAATGAATTCCAGATCATTTGTCTACATCTTCTTTTGCTTCCAAGGCCAGACACCATCATCTGTTTTAAAAGGTTTTTGTTTCTTTTTTATCCCTTCCCTCATGGTGTCATCTGTCATCCTGCTAATGGACAAGTCCTTACACTGGTTAATAAACTTCTTAGATTTTTATTCGCCTCTCACTGTTCGCTCTTTTGCACTACTAGAAGAACAACTCTGTATAACTGTTGGCATGCAGAAAAGGGGAAAAGAATCGTGAGGCAGAATCAATCACTACCTCCTCTCTGAAGATGCTTCTGGAGAGCTGATGTGCTACTCTCTTGAACCCATCCAATTTATCAAATCAACCAATTACCTGCTTCTGTTGAACCTTTTCTTTGCTCTTATCTATTTCCCTTTGTTTGGTTGTTTTTTTCTTAGTGAATGTTGCAAAATGAAGAATACTACACTTGCCCATTCTTTACCAATTTTTTTCCCCCAATGCTATTGCCTCTTCTGTCACTACCATTTTAGGGCATTTTTGGTTGGGAGTACATTGAAAGTAAAAGGACTGCCAATTTCAACACGTCTTCACTCACCTGTTGATCTTTTTGCAGTCACAACTTTGCAATGCACTGCTCACTCCATCCGCTGTGTTTCAGTCCGTAGTCAAAGAAACAATTTTTCTGCCTTTGAGCCTGACTTAGAGAGGTATTCCAAAAGAATGCACTCAGCTGCACAGTCTTGCGACAAAACTCATGACCTCTCCATGTCAAATGCTGATTTTAGCACTGTACATTCTACCTTTGCTTAATATAATACCTCTTATCCCAATAAACAATCACATAAACATGTAACATTATCACAAAACTATTTAAATTTGTGCATGTATTTTTTTTTTTTTTGTTACTAAACAAACATTAAGAATTTTAATAGCATGGGATCACAAAAGTATAAAATAGACCTGTAACATATCAGGTATATGTCAACATATTTTCCCTTTAAATCCATTTTATAGGAACAGTGTAAGCGCCACTAATCTTGATTTTTGTATGTGAAATTTAATAGTAATGACACCTTAGCCAGAGACTGGAGATAGAAGCATCTTGAACTCCATGCCAGACATTCACGTCCGCAATCTTCTTTCATTAGTACCTGAACCATACTTTGAATCAGTGTGCGTGAAAAAAAAAAAAATAGCACTGAAAACAGAAAGGCAAGTGGGTAAGTGACTTGGAAAACTGAAAAGGCCAAGGGCATTGAAAAGAGCAGCTGACAACTGAACGGACTCGGGAAATATTGTGTCAGAGGGAAGAACAGTCCAGTGACCTGGAAACAGGTGAAGGTCTACGCTAAATCTGTGTGATCAAGCAGGAGACCCACCAAATGCCATTTCACTTTACAGATTCTGCTTGCCTTACAGATCTTAAATTAAAAAGCATGGAGTAACAGGAGGAGGCAGAACCAAGACCCTGATATGAGCAGAACATCTGACTGCTGCAAATACCAACCTACCCTGTGTATCTCTTGATAAGCATAAGGAGCTTATTAACCTCTGCAAATTATAAGCCTACTTTGCAGGCTTGAGGGAGTGGGGAAATAAGCAGAAGTATCTTTAGTAACAGCATTGGCTTTTCAGGTAAAACAAAGAACAGACAGGTGTCTGTCCTAATATTCTGCCAGCTTTCATTCTTCATACCCAATCAAATGGCCACCTCCAAGCTCAAGGAACGTACCACTCCTTGGTCACACCTTTGCAATCTAAAATAGGTACCTTGACTGCCTTATTATCTATGGATATTCCCTCTGCCTGAAGCACTTCTTGGGCATGTCTCCATTAGGTCTCTAGACAACTAACATGGACAAGGCAGCTATATTTTAGATGTTAATGTTCTGCAGACTAATCCCATACTTTGCTTCCATCTATGCAGGGGAATTAAAAATAAATAAATAAATAAAAAAGACCCAAACCACCAAAACCCCAGACACCTGCAGAACAGAAACTATTTGAACAAAACCAAACAAACAAGGAAGCCATTAAACATTGGTCTGTTCTCTGCAGCTTCTTGCTCTTGTCTCTGGCTTAGCTAACCACACCTAGCAATTTAGATAAATATGTTCGACACAGCCAGCACCATTCACACAGAGCCTGGGAACAGGTCATCTTTACATACCAGCATTTTGAGGCTGCCATATGATCGTTTTACTCTCAGGTGTATCCTGTGCTTTAGGTGTACCCACATTGCTTTACAATGTCTTGAAAGGACATGTAAGCATGCTGATGCTTCATGGCTACAGCAACTGCGCTTGCATTTCTTAGATGACCAACTAACACTCTAATTGTACTTACACTGGGGATGAGAGCTCTCCAACCAGCATCAGTATCAATACAGACAGAAGATGAGCTATGAACACAAGCAAAGTTTCTTGTGAAGAAGGTAATCGTTATGACAATAGACTTTTATTTTTCTTTCAACTTAACTGAGACATCTTAATGCCCTGATAAAAGGATAGTGAATCTTTACAAATACATTAATTCAGGAGACTTAATTATGCTGAGTAAATGGATAAAGCAGCAAATTAATTATACTGATGGATAAATGAATTATATTGAGTAAATGGCTTATAATGAATAAATTTTTTGAAGTGGTTAAATGAATTACAGTGAGTAACTACAGAGAGTGATTAAATTAATTGTTTCCATTTCTACCAGTATCAGTATTTCACTTACCATCATGTACTCAAGGTTTGATTTTAAAAAAATGTTTCTAGTACATCTCACATTTAATTTATATTACATATACCATGAACAGAGTTATACGATTACATTGTTCTTTCTATCAGTTCTGTATATCCCCAAGGGAACAGAAAAAAATGGGACTTGAATAGTCACCAGCTCATATAATAGCAAGACAGCATTTTGTAGAATATTCTAAAATTAAAAACACAAAATATTTTCTTAGTTGCATATCATAACGCCAAAGTATGTGCCAGAACGTAACTGTGCCTGGGTATTTTCAGTTCTCAAAGATGCCAAAATGGCATTTGCTACATTAGTCAGATGCCCCACATCTAATCAGTTACATTCATTTGCAATATGAAATATTTAATACAGGTCTCAAATGTTCTCACTTCACCTAACAAACTGAATGCCAAGTAGCTAGGGGGAAAAAAAAAAAAACAGATCATGAAACATACTATGACAGACACCCAAATGCCATATTCATCTGTTTTGATGCCTACCATCAAAAACGTGTAGAGAAAACAGCAGTCACTGTGTTAAATAGTTCCATGCTTAAGGAAAACATCCATTCATTAAAGTTACATAAGCAGTGGCTAGAGACAAATGACTTCACTTCTGCATTTCTGCCCTTTGTTAGCATTTTTATTATGGCACAAGTTCATTTTGAAATGTCTACAGAAAATATAAGGCAAATTCAGAGCAGAGTTTGTAATGTCGAACAAGCACTGTATTACTACAGTTTAAAATATAAATCTTGACCCACTCAAATACTGACCAGCTTTAACTCCTACTAGACATCCTTTTACTTAAGGTAATTGAAATAATTCCTCCATCTCCAACACTTACTAGGAACTCACCTACCATAATTCTTAAAACTCTAGGACCCCGAATGAACACAGGTTTACACTAGTGGTGTTTGCTCCAGCTTCCACATTCCTCTTGTTTTTCTGTCTCAAACAAGGTATGAAATATACCATTCAGATTTCATTTTGGCTGCCAATCACACAAGCTAAGAAATAGCTAAGAATTCTGGACTGCAAAGTTTCTGAAAGTAAATGAAGGTAGACTATATTGAACTACACAGGCAGAGGCAGGCACTAGGCAGACAAAAAGCACTGATGTGGCTGTCATTTAAAAATGCTGAAAATTCAAGGTGGTAGACCGTATATCTTTTTCCACAGGAATGCTATTTCTAGACCATACTCATTTTCCAGTTTGCATCGATGTTCTTTTACAAAGTCATCTTAAAAAGGCTAGTCAAGAAGCTAGTCCACAGGGAAGATGGTTTTCTTTTGCGTTCTACTTTTCTGCATATCTTATTTAAGCTGAGCACTTTATCAGATTAGAATAAACTAAAAAGGAATTAAAAATTGTATGTCTGTAAATTGTGAGATCACAGGATAACAAGCTTTCAGGCTCCAAAAACTCTTTACTGAAAGATGTTCTAATTCACTAAATTTCTGAAGCTCAGCACCAACCTCTCTCAGAAAACAAAGATTAAAAATGTTCAAAATAAAAGTGCAAATCTGCCTGGTTACACAGTAGCTAGATTTAAAGCAGTTCAGCTAGTGCTGCTGTCAGTATGTACATGCCTGCTATCACCATTATTTTCTGTAGCTGAGGGAGAAGGCACACTTTATGGCACTGTGAACACTCCCTACCCCTTCACCTTCCGTCCTTCAGCCAGTGTTTGCACAGCAGCGCCACTGTATCTCCTGTTATGTGGATCAGGAGAAGTACAGGTGGTTCAAAATCAGTGTGTAAAAGAATGCTTAAAAGGCATTGCCCAACTTCCCTGTAAAAGGTTAGCTTTATTTACTTTCAAGAAGAGACCAATACACATCATCTTAGTAAGAGCATACAAAATAGCAGACAATGTGATTAACACAGAACAATTTATGTTCCCCTTTTCTTAGAATAAAAGGACATGAAGATAGTTGGTTAAACAAAAAATCAAGGAAGTTTTTAAGCATGCATGCACATTACTGGCATTTGGATACGATTGTATGTATATTCATAAATCATTATCTCAAGGGTAATGCACAACAGCACTGCTAGATTCCAGTTTTTTGGGTTCAACAGTTTACCAGTTTGTGCAGACTGGTTTTGATCCCTGGAGTAATTTCTCACAGAAGTAAATTAATTGTGTGTCTGGCAGTCTATGGTGTGAGTAGTTTCTGGATGGACTTTATTGATCTTTCTAACACCTAAACACTTTTACTAACTCCATCAGAAAAGCCAAAGAAGTTGAGGCTTAGCACCCCAGCACAGACATAAGCACCGTTATTGTACTAATGAAAGAAATCAGAGCAGAGACAGCTAGTTTGGGCTGGCTGATTACCTAGCACAAATTGTTATATCTCTGTCAAAACCATGGAACTACACTGATCCTCAAAGGGTAAGTCTGTGGATCTCTTTCTCAAGACAGAATATACTACTTTCTTCACTCCCTTCAGAACAAATGCACTATCTATCCATACACAGATAGGCATTTGCATATCTATAAAGCTTTTTGGCTTTATGGTAGAAGTTAAGAGTTTCGATGAAAAAGGCAGTATATTCAGCCTGAAAATATTATAATGGAAAAGCAGCAAGTCTGCAAAATTTGTTGCAGATTCCAAATCTTCTGGAAGGAAAACTTGAACATATTTTAAATATTTTATATTGAAGAAACTAAACTGTAGAACTAAAGGCTTGAGTAAGGAAATAATAATCAACTCCACGCAAATGCAGTCCTATGAAATGCAATTTCTTCCTAGGGAAATGCAAAAGCAATGACTGACTATTGTGACTCTCACACTACGTGCACCCTCAACCTAAACATGTTCCGTTCAAACTCAAGGTGGAAGTTTCCAACCTTACCTGGTACTATGTGCATGCCTGAGTTGAGAACCTCACAACTGGAGGCAGATATAAATGGCATCTTTCATTACCAAAACTAGCTGGGAGCTTCATTTTGCGTACTTTTCCTGTAGACACTGTCACATTTACCACACACTAAAGAACTGGAAGAGCTGCAATCCCTCTGAAAGAAGCAGAGAAGTCTCTAGAGGAACCTGCCTCTTTTCCAACTACCAACACCACTTCTTGGAGGAGTCTATATATTGATATCTCCATGAGGTTTTTTACAATGCAACAAGAGTACCAGGTGGATTACTGTAACTCTCACTGAGTGCAAGTGGGGATTCCCTAGCAACGCTGGCACCCTTACTTTGGGAATGCAGTCAAAGTCCCCCTCTTTTGTGGTGGAGATTAAGTCCATGACTGCACTTCACAAACTGGCTTTCTTGTTCAGTTGAATAAGTTATCAAACACAGTTACCCTCACAAACGAGATAACATGAAAAGAATTTTCCTTCTCCCTCTTTATAACTATATCCCCACTGTGTCACTTTGAAATCTGTGATCTTCATTCAGGATCACTGACATTTACATGGTTACTATCAATGAAAACAAGGTACAAACTCTTTTCATTTTGGACAACGTGCCAATCCTCATTTACAGAGCAGCCGGCAGTGAAAAGAATGGCTAAAAGTGATTAATAGCTATCTGTCAGCAATGTGCTCTGCCTACACTGGCTATAATTCTGAGTTCCTAAATATACCATACAAACCCACATTTGAACCACTTAGCTATTATGCTATCACTGCATCAACCACACAGATGGCAAAAAGGGTTTCTAAGTTGACTGCCAAGAGACTGCTGAAAGGGCACCAACAGTGGTGGAAAAATCCTAATAACTCCACATAGATTGGCATGAGAAATGCACCAGATTGACAACATTGCAGACTTAGTCCACAAAACAGTGAGGGCAACAGCTGTGCCATCTTCTCCATGCTGCCCCATCACTGTATTTCACTGCTGACCTGGAGAGACCGCTACTAGAAGAGAACAAACGTTTCAGTTATTTTGGCACCTTTGATGAGGCTGCTAGCAAGGGTGCCAATTAGTGCCAGTTTTCATCATATTTGTAAAGTGAAAACATGTTTACTCAGAACTGGGCTGAGACTACCACATTAATTTTACATAGAGTGCTTAGCCACCAGGTGGTAACAACTCGCAGCTACTAATGATTTGGCTGGATTTGAATCCTAGAGGTAAAAAGCGAAAGGCTGGCTGTCCCACCACTGGTCCCCTGACATACTCTGACCTCTACTAAAATTTTATAAGGAAGGAAAGCTGAACAGCTTTTAGGCACATCAGGACATGAGGAAGATACCTGCTCTTACATTACTTATCTTTTGAAGCCAATTTAGGACTGCAATACCACATTTAAGAGGACTGCTGTAAATGATTTAGCATTTAAGAGCTGAATTAAAATCACTGTTTGTGTAGACCACAAAGACAGCCTTCTGCCAGTCACTAATGATTTTTAATGCTGTGAGACATAACATGCATGATACACTTTGCACTGTTTCAGTGCTAGGAAAATCTGCTGGACTAATGCTTCTTACCCAAGGCCATGAGAGGTTCATTAGGTTTTATTACACAATACAAATATTTCCAAATGTCTCATATCATAAATGTATAAATAGTACAGAGGCATACTTAAAAGAATATTTATCTTACAGTTGGGATTTCTGCCCAAATTTTGTTTAAGGGAACAACTACCACTTTCTTATGTCTGTAGTACAAGTATCGGTAATCTGAAAAAATAAAGCATTATAAAAATCTGTGAATTAAAACCAAGCTAAATTCCTTATTAACCACTGCCATTGAGAGAATCTCCTTTACTGCAAGAAAACATCTCATAAATACCTCCAGCAATGCTGTATCTTTTAACACTCCAAAATATCAGACCACCAGAAATAGGTATTAAGCACTACAACATTGCATGATACTGTATTTAACAAAGCATCCTTTCTGGTTGGGTTCTTCTTCACAGTCAGCCTTTTTGTGTGCTATTGAAGGTTTTTTTTCTGGACAAGGATGTTCAAATTGCTTTTAATACAACCGAGAACCAAGGTAAAGTACTTCAGCTCACATTAGAAGAGGGATTAGTATAGCAATTTGTTCAGCTGAAGTGTAATGAACTACATTTTGGCACCTGAAACTTGTAGACCTACTCTTCCTTAAAATATACATTGTGAAGCTCCACAGGCAGAGACTGCCCTCCAATTTTTATAAGGGTAAAAAAAAAAAAAGGTCCTGTGCTTCATTGCAGCTAACTACCCAGAAACATTGCAAGCATGCGTAAACCTTAGCTCAGTTGCTTGAGCTAGAGCCAGGCCAGATAAAGATGGTAGTCTTTCTGTGTTTCTTCCTTGTGGCAGAATATTTAACCCTTAAAAAATAAAAATAAGACAGCCACAAAGTCCTCTATCTCATAAAATCAACTTCAGAAACAGTTTGAGTTTGGACAGCAGTTCAACCATGGAGGGAGCCAGGAGAAGAAAAGAAGGACATATGTGTACTTCTGTTTGCAGGAATGCCCCTCACTCTTACTGCCCTCTTATTCCTCACCACACCTGATGAAAGCTTATATAAGGGCAAATGATGTTTACTGACTTAGGAGTAATTGTTGGTATTTGGTACAGAAGGCCATTCAAAACAATTATAGCTCCTAAAGCTGCTGCTTTTTAGATGGCGCGGAGGATAAGGTTTTCTGACCTCCATCATAGCCTCTTTTCTTTGATACTGGGATCAGAACTATGACCTTTTCTGTACTGCTATATTTTTAAGTGCTGTAATCCTTTTTACCCTTTCTTGTTTTGCAGTGCTGTAACCAGATGTGAACACAGTGCTCCAAACGGGCTATGGCAGGCACAGTCTGTAATCTCAGCAAGACTCCCTTCGATTTGTACTCATCACCTTCCGCTTTCATCTTGCATCTGGGCATTGTGCTCACTTTCTATGTATTACATTTGTTTGTTTTGCAAACAGTTTTGACACGTCCTCGACAGTAACTACACAGTCATCTAAAACAAAACAAAACTGAAGAGCTCCACTGGAATTATGTCCCTTTACATTTTCATGATTATTAATTTTTAAAAGGAGCTTAAAAATTGTGTCCTGAAGTGTAAAATTTCAAGCAGCACGAGTCAAGTCATCCAGATTCCAGAAATCTTTGTGAAGCATATAAAACAGGAAACATACTACCTGACTGGATAGTATTTGCTTATCTCTTCTGTTTTGTACTCCTATTAAGAAAGTTGTAAGGTAAAATGATTTTTACATCCTCTTCTAAAAAGATCAGTATGATCCAGATGTGCTGTAGCAAGACCACCGCTCACCTAGTGTGGAAAAAAGCCCCTATCTTCAAAAGAGTCCTGGCTTTTACTGTCAGGGGAGGCTGACATGAGTTGTACATCACGACCGCTCACCTGGCTCCCTGGGGACAGCAGGGAGGCTCTGCCTCATGCCAATGGACCATCAGTCCCAGATTTGTTCCACAGACTAAAATGCCTAAACAATAATGCTGGCGAAACCAGTGAAGTGAGTAGCTGTTACATGGATTGTTTTCACCCTTCAGAAACAAAAATGGGGGGTTTCAGACATGTTTCCATGTTAATCACAAACGCTTTTATTTTACTCTTCATTCGCAAAATTTTTCAGATGAATTAACTTACTAAAAGGTAGGTTTTTACCTGTCCTCTCATCCTTGCCACAGTTTTGCCCATCTTCAGTCTATCACGTTCCACAGATTCAGCCCCCTTCTAATCTGTTCTGAGCAGTGAAGCACAGTTCCTATATCACTGCTAACCTTCCTTCTTACTTCATTTATGCTCATGACACTTTCCAGTAAGCCTCCTAAATACAGCAAAGCCTACATCTTTTCTTCTAATAATCCACCTCTTTGAGTAATCACTCCTGCTAGAAAGTCCACGTGCCTTTCTCTCCGTGGTTCTCTATGTTCATACAAATAATTGCACACTGGTGCAAGACAGAACATCCCTGCGCGTTATGCTGTTCTACTTCTTAGTAATCATTCCCAAAGCACCTATTTAAGCTTTTCATTAGAAAAGTTACAGCACTGAATAACCAGAACAAAGTCATTCTCTCCCTGTGAGGAAATTGCAGACAGTATTACACCAACAATCTGAGCTCTGCCCCATACCCCGGTTCCTCAAAGGCTAGCACTGCCCGTAAAAAGCTGCATTATGGATATCCAAATACAAAAGACCTACATTTTACTAAAAACTTGATAACAAAACAAGCTTGCTAACTATATGCCTTCATTTGCAGTTAAAATAAAACATACCTCTTTCACTTTTTAATACACTTTACAGAGTCTGCAATAAAGAGAGAATGAGATTCTTTTTCTTCAAATGAAAAAAAAGCAGCAATTCTTACATCCTTGTCTACAGAATCTGGAGCCCAATGACAAACCATAATATGATGTGATTAAATTACAAGAAGCCACAGTACTGTTACGACAACAACCTGAGCCTGAAAAGCTTGATCTATTCCTAACAAAAGTACTCCTTCTATTACTGGAAGCCTGTAACAAGACAACTCCTAAATCAAGCTAGCAAGCGGATCTAAGGGTGCACTTAGGCTTCCTTGTTTCTGCCACAGACTGGAACTAATTCTCAGGTAAAACAGTTTGTCTTCCTTAACTCTCAGTGACTTTATGTCATTAAAATCAACATTGCATAAGTTTTACAGGAGAGTTATTGGGAAGCCAGGCTGAATAAAATTCTCCTTTTGTTGAGGAGTAGCCAAAGTCTTTGAGTTGTGTATAGGAGGCTGGTGTACTTAAAAGGCACTGGCTTCCTTTCAGTTTAAACTTTTGTCTTGTCTCTTAGGGGATGAGGGGGATTCACATGGCCCAACAAGTGTAAAATATATGTATGGGTTTTAATATCTTTTACCAACAGTAAATAATACAGTCCCTCATATCTCCAGAGGTTTTGATACAAAATATATGAAACTTTTTCTCAACCTCTCAGTGCTTTAGCAATGCAGTGTTTCAAACCTCCACTTGTGCCAATAGCTTTCTCTCACTGTCTTTGAAGTCCATTAAAGCTATGTTGATGACCAAGTATTAACTAGCATAATCAACACTTAGATCATGCAGGCAACTCCTGAATTCCCGGCTGGGGTTAAACCACGGCAATGATCTAGTATTATTCAAAAATTCTAGTTTCTTAATTGTCTATAAAACATTAAATAGGAGTCAGAAATTTTCCATGGAAATCAACTGTTCCAAAATAGTACCTTTTCCCCATTTCAAGAACTTCTTGATTGTTGGGGGTTTTCTGGGGTTTTTTTCTGCCTTTCCTCCCACTTTTTTGGAGAAGAATCCTCCGCTTTGTTGGGAGGCATCTATAGTTCCTGGACAGAACTAAACAGTTTAATAGTAGTTTTCTTTAGAAATTGTCCCATTCTTTTCAATACCAATGCTTCAAGGAAAAAATGCTGTATAACATCAGCAAGATAGCAGTTGTTTGGTGAATTGGACTGAATGAACATTTTTGTTCATCCTGAAAATCGGAAACTGTGCATCTGGACTATTGAGACCTATTATGTCACTGCTTAAAATGAGTAATATGTGCTTCCCTCAGAAAGCCGGATAAAATATTGGCCAAAAGAACTGGAGAATAATGCTTTGTTATGGGAATTGGTGTTATGGGGGATGAAGTACGCAACGAGATGAACACATTGGGCTGCTGCTTTAACTCCTGCTTAATCCCGAATCTGTACTGTATTCTGAAATAGAGCATGCCCTGTGCCATAAAGTTTCAAAGCATCTGCGTATGTACTCCTGACAGCTCCATGGCGTTAAGTCCTCCCTGGCTCGAGAAAAGACGGAAAACAAACACTGCATTAGACCAGCGTCTGCAAGTGCCAATACTATAAGGGAAGAGCTAGGAGATTAGCCTGATTTTTTTAAAAACTGTCAGCTAACAATTTGCCACATTGCTAATTTTGTGATTCACAGAGCACATACAAAATTCATAACAGGAGAGTTGAAGAATTCTCTTGCGTATACGGTTGAATCTCAGTCGGCATATAGTAGAAATCACAGGTTGTGCGTGGAATTTTAATAAATTTCCACTAGTAGGTTCGTGTTAGACCTTTCAGAACTGGCTAGAAATAAAGAAGCATGTTCTGATATTTACTTAGGTCCTTATAAATCTAGTAATAATGTGGCTAAAATAAAAATTGAGCCACAGCTCCTAAACATTCTACGATACCTCTGTAAGAATAGACAATACAGAAAAAACACTCATACAAGATTTTCACTGCTCTAGCTCAATGCTGTGTCATGACTTCTCTTCCAAATTCTTCCTGGCTGTCTCCTGCTGGTACAAACTTGCACGCTAAGAATTTAAACTTATATTTACTAAAATACCAGGAAGCAAATTGTACCCCTTAACAACTGAAGAGGCTGGAAATCTTTCCTCAGCTAGAAAACTAATAAACACACCACAAAAATAGTAAAAAGCATAAACCTTCTCCTGAAACAAAGTACAGACTATCATTGCATCTATAAATCAAGCCACATATATGCTTTTTAAAAAGTTATCTAGAATAAGTGTAGTAAAACAAATATGTCCAAGTATATTCTGCTAAGCAACATAACCTTTAAGCTCTAGAGGCTTAAAGGTTACATTCCTTAGCAGAATTTGCTGAATAATGAAAAATGGAAATGTAAACTATTAATTTGAGTGAGATTCTAAAGCTGTGAAGTATTTTGCAATGTCTCAAATGATTCTTAGACTTTTTTCTTTTTTTAAGAAATAACTCAATCAAAGGCCAAAATACTTAGGATAACTTCTTCCTGAAGTGTAATTTTGCCAGCTTTCAAGGTTTTTCCTGTCCTTCAAAACTGTGCAGATCTATCTACTGACATACAGAACACTGAAGCCGGTTTACTGATGCAGAACCTCTGCACCTTTTTCAATGAGGTTTTTTCCTGGTTGGCTGAGATTAGCCCATCAATGTTTTATGTGTGATGCACAGTAAATTTCAAGGATGAAATAAACAAACAATCAGCTATAAATTCAACATTATATAAATTCTAATGCTTTTTTAAAATTTGCCATTTCATCTTTTTAGAACAGCACGTGCAGTCAAGACGATATGTTAACACTAATGCAATATCTGTTTATACCAAAATTACAGTTAAACTGCTAATATGTTTATATGGCTGTGGCATGGTGATAACACATGAAAATGAAGGCTCTGAGGTACCATTTTGACCTAGTCAAAACCCTCAGACCAGCCAGGAACAAACTAGGTATGTCTCTGTTTTGCTTGTGTTTTTTCTCTCATTACTCTATTATCATCCTAGTTTCAGTAGTTTCATTCTGCTTGTTAATATCTCAGCTCTTAGAATACACTAATTTATTACGCAGATTAACTAGGTTTACAGCCTCAGAGTGACTGGGCAAGTAATTTCCTGCACACAAAGACTTCATGAAGAAATTCATGGATATTTCATTACTGGTTAATAAGGCAGGTGAATCCTGTTTTAAACTTAATACCTCCTAATAGATTGTTTAAAGGAATGAAGTTATCCAGGAGATTCCTATTTCAGTTTCATAGACATTACGCATATAGCATCATGTATTCACGTGACAATGCTTTCTTTCAAAAACACATGTATTTAGCTTTTGTAAGCTTCTAATGAAACGGCACATTTTGTGGCCTGACCATTGGAAAGATCCTCTATACACGAAGCAACATGGAATATTCCCTCCATATTTCTAAGCTACTGAGAGTGGGCAGTACTGTATTCTCCAACTTTAAAGTCAAACCCAGACTTCACTGACAAAACAAGACAGCCTTGGGGACAGAAGAGTAATCATATTGTACAATAGCACGTGAAAAGGCCAGTGTGGAGACCTGACACTAAGCTTTTGCTCTGAACTGCTGTTTGGGGGAATTCCTTTTCTTCATTAATTACATGGAGATCTCTGCCTCTCTAATAAGTCTTAGAACATAAAGGAAATCCTTTTTTGTGCTCATTCAAACTAAGGTTAGACAAGAGCCCATGGTAACAAAACATATAAATACAATTATACACAACTCTTTTTTTCATCAATAGAAAGACATACAATGAAAAACCTCACAGTCTCAAAATATTTTTAGGATTTCCCCCCCTTCCCACATTAATAATCCCAGCAATAAGAAGAGTTTCACTGGAGGGGGACAATTATCTATAAGACTTATGAAACAATTTTGGAGTCTCTTTCAAGAATTGCAAAACCAGTATTTATGGTTTGTGGTATAACCATTTACACTACACACTCTCCTCTTCCATCACTATGAACAGCTTTATTGAAATCTTTTCTCTCTTTTCCAGATGAAGAGAAACTATTGCAGCCTATACTTCTTGCAGTCTGACACCATCTTAAACATGGCCATGACATCAAGCAAAGATTACCCATCAAAACTCTAACAACCCTAAACACAGAGGGTCATTTTTTAAGCCCCACATTTGGGATTGATCTATAGACTTTTGCAGTCAATAGTCCAAAATGCATGTCATCTTTCTCTGACACTAGCTCAGGCCTCTCAGTTGGTAAGAAATACTACAGAAGGTCTTACCTGTGCCATTGGAGGGAGGGGGGAGACATTTAATAATCATGCAAGTTTTAGGATTAAGGAAAGATTCAGAAACCAAAGGCAGAGAAAAGTAATGTCAGAGTTCCTTTCTGTTCAATCCCCTGTTGTCTATCCAGAATGCACCGACTCCAATGTATCCAGATGGTGAAGAAATCATAGTATAGCTTATTTGAAGTGTCTATTAGTGTTATTAGCTAAAAATTCAGGCCCAAGTAAAATATTTTTGGTGTAGCTCCATGTTGTTTCCTTCCAGTAGGAGAAATTACAAGAAAACAAGGCAGTATGACCTTAAAGCAGGTTTTTACCTGAAGTCCTGGACAACCACTAAGGAAGCTTGATACACATTAATACAGAGAGTACACACTCGAAGCGAATAGATAAAAAAACCTCACATTGTAACTCTATCCTTTTCAGCCAGTAAGACAAAATAAACTAACAGTTCCAATACTTGTGTCTAAGGAGCTATAGCTTATACACTCATATAAAACTTCTGTAGTCTTCATTCTCAGGCCAGTTTTTCTTTCTTTCATCATGACCTTGAGATGTTTTCAATTCTTGCAGAGTACCTTTGTTCTGCAAACTCCAAACACACTCTGACATCTTTGAATAGTCAGACCAGACAGGTTTTGCCTTTTCATAAATCCCATCATAATGTGATAACAATCTAGCATGAATGTGGTTACTCCAACACATAAAAAAAACCCCAAACAAATTAGGGTATGGAAGAGCAAGCCTGCACAAATCTCAACAATTACATAGTCAAATACGGTATTCCGCCTTCAGTTGCCTGTACAGCTTGCATTACTCTCCACTATCTCTTCTTCATGTAGGATCTTTAATTTGAAGGTTAGAGAATCAATTGTTTATTTTAATAATGTCTACCTAGTTCTTCACATGTAGTGAAGTTTCATTTGTTTTTGTATGTAAGGATAATATAGTTAACTCCAAAAGCCTTTATAAAAACACCTCTACAGAGATATATCCAGAGTTCTGTATTTGACTGTTTTGTTCCTCTTCAAATGCTACGAAGCTGTAGAAATAGCAGCTTAAGCTCCAATGACTTGTGCAGGCAATACTAACAGCAAGGCAGTAACAGCCATTTTTACATTATATTAAAAAACATAAAAAAGGAAAAATTAAAAAGGTCCCCAAAAGCTGGACAAATTTTACATTCCATCAATGATTTTTTGAAAAATTTTTTTTTAAAAAAAACCCCACAGTAAATTGCCCATAGAAAGTCAAGAGATAGTTCTCAAGTTGCTCCAATAAAACAGAAGTGATGAGCAAAACTATGAAAAGGTTGGTTGCAAATACTTTTACCTAAGCCAAACTCTAACCCCAACTTGTAAAGGCTATTGCAGAAAGTTCTAATATTTAGCATTCCCATTCATTGCTAAGAGCAAGGCATAACTACTGATAATTAAAATTCATGTTAAACCCCAGAGTCCCATTTTGTCAGCCCAAAAACCTCAGTCTGAAGTAAGCAACAACTTACATTAGACATCCTTACTACTGATGTGAATCAGAATACTTACTTCCAAACCCAGTAGCTTATTTTCCAATTAAAAAAAAAAAAATTACTGAGAATCAAGTGACACCAGAGTCATGGATGCATAAAGAATGAGAGAATATAGAACAAGTAGAACAATCAGTAATGCCATACTGAACACTACTAACCTCAAAACCTATTGATCACCCTCAGAATAAACCTCCCAGCAGGTTGCCCCAAAGGCAGCTTGGGATTCCCCAAAATGTCGGCAGCTGAGGAAAAACAGGCTTAGCAGGCAGCCCCATTTATTTCTACAGAATTCACCTGGGGCCCTTCAATGCACATCAGGAGACTGACAGACTCAGAGTCTACCACAATAAGCCAGAAACCTGTCTCTGCACCTTTGTGCAGCTCATACGCACCATAAAACCCCGCAACTAGTCCTTGGTCATTGATGAGAGACAAAGCCAAGTCCCAGAAGAATGTTTCTCATATCTCGTTATCGCTGTGGGACATGCCCCAGAAGCACAGACAGCACAAGAGTCACATACTTAAAAGTTCCTGGAAGTGACCCAGTACTTTTTTAAAACAGATAAAACTGCCAGGAAGTAAAAAAGGCTTTCTCTTTCAGCAGAGAGATTTTTTGGATTCCAAATATTCTTCTGCAGGTATCAGGCTATTCTTCCCTTCTTGTCAGTAATAGTTGAGTTCCGTTTTTCTTATGCTAGTTTATGTTCACGTTTTACATTCACTTTGGTTTATTACAGAACTCCTTTGCCATTCAACGGAAAGAATACAGTTTAGAGATAGAGCTTTGAAAAAGTATTAATGCTCAACTTCATTTCCTGTTTTTCCAGCACTAAAGCAATACTTAAATGATTGCTAAAGGGTGACATTTTATACAGCTTATGAAAATGCAATTAAATACTTACACGCATAATGACCAGAGTAGACATCAAAGCAATGACAAAGGAAGGTATGCAGAATGAATCCAGCGTTCCTATCTATTCTAAATATCTCTATAGCAAATTCTTTTGTCTCTAGTGTCTATTGCAAGACATATTGTTTGCCAATACAGAAAACATGCAACAACTGAAGCAGATTACTTATTAAAAAAATTAGTTTTAATTAAAAAATAAAACAACTTGGGAAAAAAACCAAACAACCCAGCTATCAGTTGGTAAATAAGCAGTCACTTTTTCCCTGTAAGAAAGTGTATGACCAATAGCCCAATTTATTATCATTTTTCACATGATATTATGCCCCTGGTGCACTGAATCACCTATCAGCTCTGCCATTACACCAAGGCATCAGCCTGGCCCTGTGCAGCTTGATCTTATCATTAACTGCTCCTTTTTCGGGATGTGAAATGAAAATAGGCTCCAAGACACTTAACTTAGGAGGAACAGCATTATGTTAATGAATCCACTCAATAATACAGATGAATCGCTGCACTCAGAGGTTTGGGGGGTTTTATCTGTTTTGGGGGTTTGGCTGTGGTTTTATTTGCTGGTATTTTTGTAGCAAAACCAAGAAAGGAGGTGTAGATCCATAAAGAAATCCCTCTCTCTCCTGGCACAGGAGACAGTATCTTTTGGGAGTTTTAAGATGAGATGTGTGGGTTGGTTTGACACACTAATGCCCTCCCAAAGAAATATCTTTTCCTTAAGAACATCATGCACATCGCTCTTGACCAGCACTGTTCTGTGTTGAACAAAGCCTTAACACAAAATTATTGCACGCTCTGCAAAAACTCTGCCCCTGCTTTCAGCCTGAGCTGCCGGTGATTTGACTTGTAATGTTTATCTTTTCCAAGGGAATTCACCATGGTGAACATGAATGTAAAGCATCAATGGGATGACGGACCTATAAAGGTAGTAAAAGATGCAGCTCTGTTCTCAGCCCACCAGTTTAATCCCTGTTGCCCATTTACTGCTTTAAAGAGCGCTGGGAGGTAGTAGTTGCCTGTGAGGAGGAGGGGAGGAATGAAACTCTAGTTAAAGACTGACTGAAATCTCCTTCTTCTGCACTGAAAGGATCTCAGGTTCAGTGCAGGGTTTTAAGGAGGTTCTACCCTTCACAGGCCCAGATGATGGAGGAAAGGAATGAGAAGTCGGAATGTAATCTTGTAATTGTATCGGTTTACTGGGTCTACCTCGGAGTTAATTTTCTTCAGAGCAGCACATGCAGTGCTGTGTTTTGGATTTGTGACTAAGTGCTGAAAACACACCAGTGTTTTGGCTATTGCTGAGCAGTACTTCACAGCATCAAGGCTTTCTCTTTCTCCTCCACTCTGTTCCTCCCAGCAAGTAGACCAGGGGTGGGCAAGACGCTGGGATGGGACACAATCGAGATAACTGGCCCCGATCAGCCAAAGGGATATCCTATGACATGTAATGTCATACTCAACAATAAAAAGTCAGGGAAAGGAGGCTTTGGGACGTTAGCCATTCCTCGGAGATTGGCTGGGTTTTGGGCTCCTTTTGGGAGGTGGTGATTGTCTTTGCATTTTTTTGGGGGTTTGTTTGTTTGTTTCTCTTCCTCTTTCCTTCACATATTAAACTATCTTTATTGTGATACACACATTTTTTCGATTTTTCCCATTTCTCTCCCTCATGCTGCTGGAGGGGAGTGAGTAAGCAACTGGGTGATGGCTTAGTTGCTGGCTGGGGTCAACCAAGCACAGTCAGCTACTGGGGAAAATATTCTTTAAAGCAGTACCCGAAGTACTATTCCAGCTATTTTTCTCCAATGAGTAAGGTGAAGGGAGAAATAAGGAGGGTAACATGACATAGTGCTGAATTTAGAGTCCAATTTTAATAAAATGCATTATTCAAATTAATGAGATTTAAGACAGTAATTTAAATTCAAGAACAAATTTAATAGCAGATGTTAACTGAGCTCTATTGTCAAAATGAATTTGTGTGAAGGAGAATAGATGTACAATAGTAAAAGTGGGAACAGTACTTTGTGGCAAAAAAGTAACCTCTGATCTGTTCTATACAGCAACAGTAATAAACCAGAAATTTTGCACACGCATGGACATGAGTGAAAAATACATATATACACACCTGCAATTGTAATTAAGAGGAACACGCAAGAAAAGGTCTTTCTATAAAAGGGGACAAACCTAACAAGTTTCTCAAACGGACCGGATAATTACAGGGATGGTAAAAATAGCAGGAGTTACTGTACTTGGTAAATATACTTTTTGGGAGATCACTTCTAAAGGTTATAGTAATTTCACACCACCGGTGGTAGTCATGTAACTACTGCTTTTGCAGAATACAGTCTAGGAAGATCGGACATAGGTAGCACAAGCCACCCGTGCTGCACCGATGGTACGATTAAAGGCTGAAAAAATCCATTCAAAGCCTTTTGGAGGTTTATCTTTTTTAACTGCAGTATGGTTATACTAGCATCAGTCTCTATCAGACAGGCCTTGAATTTATTATCAAGCCTTCTGGTCCCATAGGCCTCTAACAAAACACTAGAAATGAAGGTGGTCCTAATTGTCATTCTATTTCACCCCAATCAAAAATGCAAGGTCAAATCCTACTAAAGCAAAAGCTTCTGCAGCAACCAGGCCTTTTGCTTGTGCAACTTTCTTGTTTTCAGGAGGATTTTCATTTCAATTATTAAGACTACTTTAATAATAAGAAAATAAATAATATGTAGGGATGCTGGGACAGATTATCCCACAACTACTGATGACCATGACATCTTCATTGCAAGAAAGTGCCTGTGTGTTGAGGGGGTAAACTTGGAAACCCCACCATTTCTTAACGTTGGTTTTGTCTCCTGTTGTACTCACACAATAAACAGTACATCATGCCATTTAGGAAAAAATCAAAGCTGACACTGTAAGGGGAAATGTCAGCTTTGCTGCCTTTCCTCCTGCACCACTGATCTACTCAACAGTCCAGCAGGTAGAACGCAATCTTTCTTTCCACCTTGCTACAGTTCTTAGCTAGAAAAGAGGAGCTTCTTGTTTCTTATCTTTTTTCATATAGTTAAATGAAACAAAGCAAACACAAAAAAGCCATCATTCAACCTCAGTGGAGGGAAGCATTACATAAAAATAGCAATGCAAAGCATGAAGATGTGTTAGAGAGACAAATTTACTGAATCTTTCAATGAGAAGATGTCCAAAAAACCAAACTGATTGGGAAACTTTCGGTTTCGTAAAGAAACTAAGTTCAAAGCTACTGGGTAAAAGGGAAGGACTAAGAAAAACAAAAAGAAGATCACTGAATGCATTTGGTATGAGGACTAGTAAGTGTTTTGCAAATGAGCAGAATTTCACACAGTCCCAAGGAGGTCAATGTAACAAATCAAAAAGCTGCGAAGTGAAACAGCTCATGACACAGACATATCAACCAAACTTTCCAGAGAGGAGAAAAAGGCTACTCAACTCTCATACTTTTTTTCCTTGTGGTATATAGGGGAAGCAAAGAGCAGTGCCTTTACAAAGTCTGCAAAGTCAGCAGAATTTATGTGTAAAATTATTTGGTCTCCTTCAATATTCAGTCAACTCCTACCTCTGTAGTAACTCATTTTTAAGTGAACAATAATCTGGCTTGAAACCTAGATAGGGGAAAAGTGTCAATTTTGTTTCATACATGTTGTTTCAAATGATAACATGGAACAGCAACTGCAGAATGTCGGTTAGCTACAGAAAGAAACTGAAAAACTGAGTTGGAGCATAGGCAATCACTCTCTTTGTTTTTCTCCCCTAACTCATGTTCTTCCTTCTGCCAACTGTATGGTTTTTTTAATCAATAACTTAATGGAAACTTCTATAATAATATTACCATATTCATTGCTAATTTTGCAAGGCCACAACTACATCCAGGGTTGTGCACACAGTTATCATTGCTACCATTTCAGTTTATCCATCCTATAGCATTAATAATGCAGATGAACTTAAGCAAGACCCATAATTCCTTCATCCACTGCAATAAAGCAAATGGTGCATTTTCAGACAGTCTGGAACATTAATATAGTAAAAATGTCAAGAGCAGAGTTTTCTTCCAATTAAACAGACAGAAGAAAGCCTTCTATTTATAATTACTCTTTGATATCTCTGATTGAAAACTGAGCTGGAAATCAGTTCTGGAAACAGTATCAGCCTCATGAAAAAAAAACCAACCAAACCTTCACCATTAACAGCTATTGTCTTCATTCAGTCTCAGCATTTCCAAACTGGACTCTCCACCATTTTTCACTTTTACTTTGAACAGCAAAATAGACCACTGTTGAAAGAAGATTTATCCAATTATTATGAGAAAAGTAGCTTTAACTTCCTTTAGATATCCACTAACAAGATATAAAATGACACTTCCCGAACACATCACCAGCACAACAGGGCCTTTATTGATTTTCATATCATGTTCTTCAGTCTGAGATGACTCTCTTGAGGACTCTGCTTCCCAGCAGGAAAAAAAATTGCCTCTTCTGTGTTTGAATTCAGATCTATTAATGCATCCCTTGCTGGAGACAGTGTCATTCTAGTTCTTTCCCTCTGTAGTTGATGTGTCTACACCTTGCTGGCTCAGTGTCCTAATGGATCCCAGGGTTAGAGGTCAAAGTACAAAAACAAGCAATGAAATTGCTCAGCTTGGGAATCAATAAGAAAAAGGCTCTTAACAATCATTCTAAGGATAAAATGTGCAACCAATGAGGTGTGATAAGTGTGTTCCGCCTTGTGCCAAATCTATGAATCAGAGTACCAAGTTCAAAAGAAGCTACATCCAAAAATAAAGACAAAAAAAGAGTTAATATTATTGTTCATTTTGCATTACTGCCTTCAGGCAATTCACAGCTGAAGGAACAGTTATTACTCCATTTGTCATTATGAAGGTTTCTGAGGTGCAACGTTGACATCATCTCTTCAATATACAACATAAAATGCTAAAAGACAATCTCAATAGTCAAATTATTTCTGAGATGTAAATTTCACAGATAAGGAGAAGTTAACTTTCATCATATGTCTGCATTCATCCATGACTACAAATACAATCTGAAAAAAAGGACCAGTGACATGAGCTCTTGGAACTGGCAGGAAGAAGCAATAGGGTTCCCACAGCCTTTAATTTGAAAAGTACAGCAGATTACCTATGTATGTGTAGTCTCTGCCTACAGCAAAGTATTAATTTGAAGAAGCATAGAAATAGGTATATAAAAATACAACACCCGACTTTTTGTACTGCCTAGCCTTATTTAATATAGCACTTAGCCAACATTTACAGAGCTTAGATCACTGGAAAATGGAAAAGGGGATGTTAAAAAGGCCCAAAATAATGGTATGGCTCAATTTTTCCAGTCTGTCTTTGTAAAAGACATAATTGCATGACAGTTCTGATGGGAGCTAACTCTAGTTACAAAATGAGGAAATCACTTGACAGATAAAGAAATACACTTTTAATATGTGTAGTGTCTGTTATGAAAACAGAGCTCTCAAAACTGATCCCTACTTCATTCACCCTTACATAAATTCATTCCTCTGTACAAGCGTGTAGGAGAGTATGAACATCTGGCCCAATAGGTTTAACTATCCTTTGTTCCCCATAAACAATAGCTGTCCTGCTTTTTAAAGGCATGGTGAGCATGTGTCCCAAAAATTGGGTTCGTTCACTTGGTGTGCACAGGCAAATCGTAGCACACAGAGCTGGGATACTAATTTATTTTAGATTGCACAATGTCAGGTGCTAGTCGGTTGTTCATCGTAAGCCTAGCATACCTCGATGGTTTCCAGAGTTTCTTTTACACACATCCTGTTAACGGTTCTGAGAAATTCCCACTAATACTGATTAGTTAATAATTTACCTATGATTACAGAATTCTTATTTCTACTACACATGCTCTATGAGGAAGGATCTTCACCCAGGCCGGGGTCTCTTGCCCTGTGGGTGTGGGTTTTTAGTATTAAAATGAGGATAGTTCGTGCAAGAGACACACTTAATTACGACCTTAATTGACTACTCAAATCATGATGATTAAGTACACATATTACACATATGTTTTGCATTCCTCCAGCATTTTCCTTCTTCAAGGACAGTCAACTTTTGATTAGGAGTTCCTCTACTAATCATTTATGATAGCTTCAAGGATGGTCAGCTTGTTCTCAGACAGCATGTACATAGCTGACTAAATTAAATCCTTTATCTAATTCCAGCAATTCTCCTATTAAACTTCAATTTCTTTGCAGCTGGATAACATGCACACAATCTGCATTAAAAGGTCTTTCCTGGTCTTGATCTCTAATTCTTCCGGCACATTACAGCCCCAGACCACGTAAGTGTTACTCCTTGTCAACCAGGAGGAGAAAAGATCTGCTACAGGATCCATAGTCATCTAATACAGCAGAGTATCAGAGGCTTCATTTTGGAGGTTTAAACGTAAGATCGCATCCACATGGATACCCAACGACATTTTACATGTATTCACAGAAATGACTGACAGCTCTTTTTCGGTTCTCTCGACATTCAATGACAGTAACATTCATGCAAGCAATGGCCAGCTGTATGCCTTGTTCTTTTGCACAGTACATTTAAAATAGTATAAAACTAAGAAAGCGACAAAAACAGCAGTTCTCATCTCCATGAGTTGCATCTCTACCCTGCATTTTTAGGAAGGAGAGGCTGGGAGGAGTCAACTGGTCTAAGGATACTGGTAAGGAGTGGAGTAAGAAGAGTGGACTGGTATTCGGAAGCAATGTGGATAAAATTCATCACTGAGATATAAAAGTCCTGCACAGAACCCTGAAAAATAGCATGGCAAAAAACAGTTAAACACAATCTTTGCCTCTCCACTGCTCAGGTGTAGTGACCCACAGTTCAGTGTTTTCACCCCATCCTGGGGATGTTGTCCTGTCCTTTGCTTGACTGAGACCACAGGCAGATAATTTAGCAGAGGGAGCTCCCCTCATCTGCTCTCTTACCTGTAGTAACACAGGCAAAAAGGTCAGCACTGTAAGAAATCAGGCTTGGGACCTTATCATGCAGGCATCCAGTTTGCATCTTGACATACATGCACCTGTACAGTTCCACTTCCCACCCCCATCCACCCAAAACTCCAGTGTAGTAGGTCATTACAAAGGGCTTCCATAGTAAACCAAGATAATGTGACATGTTGCAGTGTAACTGTCTATAAATAGAAACAAATATAATTCCGGATACAAATATAAATACCATCATTTAGATGCCTATTTTCTTCACACAAATGCTATGCCATACATCCAATCACACTCTAACCCAGCACCAACAACGTAGAAGAGTTAATCACAGTGTTAAAAAACAAAACCAGTATTAAGGGAGCTGTCTGCTTTTCTCGCTTAGTGCTGGAAGTTTGAGCAGCATTTTGGGTTTTGGGGGGGGGTTGGTTTTGTTTTTGTACTTACCTGATTAGCTACACCTCCTACACTGAACATTTCTACGTGATTCATTTTCTTGGTGGACAACAAGCATCTTGCAAATTTTTTTGTGAAACTCCTATTTTCTTAAAACAAAAGATCTCCACCTCGAAATTGCACTGCCTTCCTTATAAACCTGTCTATGCTGCACTGGTCTCTTCACGTATTATGCAGAACCAGTGATTTGTAGGGACTTTGGTTTCTTGGCCCTCCAGCTATCATTAGTAATCCTTTATCACTTGCAACCACTTCCCTCCATGGCATAACACGGTGCACCAGCAGGGTGTCTCTCCCTGGCCCTGGCCTGATTGTCTGCAAGCCAGGGAACGTTGACAATCTTTGTAGCATAGGCTCTGAATTTAATTTCTAAGTGACTGAATTTCTTGAACCAAAAGAAAAGCTTTGCGTTAATTCACGTGTGTTCCACAGGGCACAGACCTCTTACTGACCCACCAGTTATGTAACTTATAGAGAAGCATACACTCAGCCTTACAAAACCACATTTTTAGTAACTCAGTTGAAGGTCTATTGTGTTATTAGCACCAAATGATTAATTAACCATATCTATACATTGCATGTCATTGACATTTGCTAGGACATCTATGACTTGCTTGCGGGGATATTTGCCATTCAGTTCAGCTGGCAAATGCCTGATGAGCAAAGACAATTCCAGTTTTGGCTGTGATGATGTACAGAATGTGCACGCAGCAGGAACTCAGCAACAATGACTCGGCCAATTGATTAAATCTGAGCACTGACCAGCAGGTGTCTTTTTAGTGTGCTTTGAAAGGCTTTCCATAAAGCCTGTGCTTCACAGTAGCTGGGTGCACATCAGTTTGGTCATACAGGAGCATGCCAGGATTTTTTTGTGCAAGATGAAAGCATCACTGATTTTCAGATCTCAGAAGTAATAAATAGTTCCCCATGGCTCACATTTTAGGTATTTCCTCAGGAGATCTCAAAAATTAACAAGTTACAAAATAAAAGACAACAGGAATCTGTTCATTTGAGTTCACTTTGATGAGGAAAATGAAAACCAGTTTGATTTGGGGATTTTCCTCCCTTACTGTTTTACAAGTGAAGGACCAGAGGACTGCTGACATACCAGTCAACTCTTCACTGAAAATGTCATTGAGCATCTGAAAACCAGCTGTATGTTTCTCTGTTGTACCAATAGATTTCAGAAAACCAAACTACTGATGTGTACTTCTTTCACGCTCTTCTGACATACAGTTTGTCAAGTTTGCTAAAAAGGTCAAAGCAAACCTTACTGTGAAGAGGACCCGTGGCATGTCAGCTCATTCCTGAAGTTTACTGAAGTCTTTCTGGATCCCCATGATAATGACTTCCTGTTCAAGTCCATGGAGGAACTTTTAGTAGCATAAAACATGCAAACCCACAGAAAACACAATTCTTCTTCAGTGAAAATTCAGGACATTCGATAGTCCAGGCATTTGCTCCTTGCAGTGCAAAATTAACTTTTTATGCGACGTGATTTTAAAAATACCAGCAATATACCCACCACCCAAATTAGAATTTGGAATATCGGACTATAATTGCTATAGATAGAGAGGCATTATTTGGAATTGGCATTATAAAAAAAATAATTACACAGCTGTAATCTCTGTACCTTTATAACGACAACACTTCCAGTAAAAGGAGCCACAGTATTCTCAGTCCCATAGCAATACCAAAATCCCAAAGCAACCAAAATTTCTACTCTAACCCCAGATGATTTCAATTACACAATAGTCTGTCCACACCTTAGTCTGATAAATTTAATACACTCATTTTCTCTATACAGAAAAGACCTTGCACACGACAAACTGACATTTTGTAAATTATAAATGGAAGTGTGTTTTCACTCACCATGTAGTTTGAACTCCCTGATACATAAATAAGAACATAACATAATGTTATTTAAAAGGGAATGCCACACAGAAGAAATAAATAAACTTTCCAGACTTACCACTGATGGTAAACATATTTTGTGGATGGATCAGTAAATGCCTCTGGCATCACATGACAAATCCATGCCTCCTCATTAGAGATCCAAGTGAGACATAACCGCAGAGGTATATCTTTGTGATTTTTTTTTTATCTTTCTTCATAAATGTAGTGCTAGCCACTACCAAAGACAGAACACTAAATTAAACTAACTTTGACTGTTGCCCCGTATGCAAACAATCATGATCTGAAGCTCAGGGACATCCTCAAAGTATTTGTAACGTGCCAATCAGATCAGAAAATAGCTCACATAAACAGTGAGGAAGTTGTTTAAGAAGGAGTTGGCAGTTTTGTCAGTAGCACTGACCACCGTTGCACAGAGACATACTTCAGCCTTTGTTTAAAGCCTCAAATGCTAGAGTACTTTCATAGGAAGAACACGGCATTAGGGCAAACTCCATGTCGCCGGTCGGCTGAGGCAAGCCGAGCACGGGGACGAGTCCTTCCCTATCCCCGAACCCCTCTCCTCCGGGAGAGAAAAGGGTTCAAAAGCAGAGATACGGAGAGGAAAAATAAAAGATTTGTGAGACCTCTGAACGTTTGGAAAACTGAAACAAAACTTTATTAAAACTAGAACAATATATATAACATGCAAGGAAAAACCAATGCAAAATCTGAGAATCTGTGCAGGATGGAAAGGTGAGGGTTTTAAACACAAGAACAAAGACAAAGGGGGACGGTACCACGTGCAGTCCAGAAAAATGGCACCGGCCACGTGTGCGCTTTCGTGGAGCGAACAAAGAAACCGCGGCTGTTATGAACGCCGGGCTGTAATATGTGGAAAAGCACTGTCCCTACCGAATTCGTTGAAGCAGAGAAGAAATCAAAGCAGCAGAAAAACCTCCAGGCGAACAGTCTGTCCCAGGCGGCGTGGCGGGAGCTGCCCCGGTGCACGGTCCACTCCGGCAGCCTGCAAGGTCCCCGGAGCTGAGCTGCAGGGTTTTGGAGGAGCCTCTTCCCCGGAGCGAAGCCGAGGTCCTGCAGTGACTCCCGCAGAGCGGAGAGTGTCCGGAGCGCCGAGGAGCTGCGAACGAGCTGCGAATGCCCCCCGAAGCAGTCCGGAGAAGCAGCCCCGCAAGTCCCGACTAGCCGAATGGCCCCGAAGCCCTCCGGAAGGCAGCCAGGAAGTCCCCGAGCCGCCTGAGCCCGCAGCTTCTTAAAGGGGCAGTGCCCTCTCGAGAAAACTTTCTCATCCCATAAGATGGGCAAACCGTAACATGGAAGGGAATAATTCAATTAATCAGTTTACACCAAAAGCCTTCGGGCAGGTTTTTTTTTTCAACCTGCCACATTCCACCCCTTTATTCCATACCATGTACGTTATGCGCATCTCATTTACATTGTATTATACAGAAATTAACAGCATGAGACTCTGGTTCAGGGTGTTTCAGCCAGGGTTAACTTCCCCTGTGGTACACAGTGGACTTCACCATCCTCCTGCATTACCCACCAGGTGTGTCCAGGGCCTTGGGCTGAGACAACACCACGGATGGGTCTGTCTGGGGTTGCAGCAGGGGAAACCCAGACAGCTTTTCCCAGCAGATTACTTCCACATACCACAGGAACTCTATCCCCCTCTATGATATGTAAAAGGTCTGATTGGGCAGGGCCGGCTCGATTGATTGATCCCCTCGTGTTCACTTGCCAGGTGGCTTCTGCCAGATGTTTATCCCAGTTTCTGAAAGTTCCACCACCCAATGCTTTCAGGGTGGTTTTCAGCAAGCCATTATAGCGTTCTATTTTACCGGAGGCTGGTGCATGGTATGGAATGTGATAAATCCATTCGATACCATGTTCTTTGGCCCAATTGGCCACCAGATTGTTTTTGAAATGAGTCCCATTATCTGACTCAATTCTTCCTGGAGTCCCATGCCGCCACAAAATCTGCCTTTCAAGGCCCAGAATAGTATTACGGGCAGTGGCATGAGGCACGGAATAGGTTTCAAGCCATCCGGTGCTTGCTTCCACCATTGTCAAAACATAGCACTTACCCTGGCGAGTTCGAGGGAGAGTGATGTAATCAATCTGCCAGGCCTCTCCGTACTTGTACTTCGACCACCGTCCACTGTACCATAAGGGTTTTAACCTTTTGGCCTGTTTAATTGCAGCACAAATCTTACAGTCATGGATAACCTGGGTAATTGCATCCATGGTTAAATCCACCCCTCGGTCACGAGCCCATCGATAGGTTGCATCTCTTCCCTGGTGACCGGAAGAGTCATGGGCCCACCGAGCAAGGAATAGTTCACCTTTGTGTTCCCAGTCCAGATCTATCTGGAACACTCTGGCTGCTTTGTCAACTTGGGGGTTATTTCTATGCTCCTCAGTGGCTCTGCTTTTTGGGACATGGGCATCTACATGCCTTACCTTTACAACTAACCTTTTCAGGCGGGCAGCAATATCTTGCCACAGAGTGGCAGCCCAAATAGGCTTACCTTTACGCTGCCAATTATCTTTCTGCCACCTCTCCAGCCAACCCCACAAGGCATTTGCCACCATCCAGGAGTCTGTATACAGGTACAGCCGTGGCCAGTTCTCCCTTTCAGCAATGTCCATGGCCAGCTGGATGGCTTTGACCTCTGCAAATTGACTCGATTCACCTTCTCCTTCCGCTGCTTCTGCAACTTGGCGCATAGGACTCCATACGGCAGCTTTCCACTTCCGTTGGTTTCCTATGAGGCGGCAGGATCCATCGGTGAAGAGAGCATATTTCTTCTCCTGGTCTGAGAGGTCTTTATATGGGGGTGCTTCATCAGTACGAGTGACTATCTCGTTCGGTGGCATCCCAAAATCTTCTCCTGCAGGCCAGTCTGTAATGGCTTCCACAATTCCTGGGCGACCAGAGTTACCTATCCTAGCTCTCTGTACAATCAGGGCAGTCCACTTACTCCAGGTAGCATCTGTGACATGGTGGGTAGATGCTATCTTCCCTTTGAACATCCAGCCTAGGACTGGCAGTCGGGGGACTAGGAGGAGCTGTGCTTCAGTGCCAATTACTTCTGAGGCAGCTCGGACTCCCTCATAGGCAGCCAATATCTCCTGCTCAGTGGGAGTATAATTGGCCTCTGAGCCTTTATATCCACGACTCCAAAATCCTAGGGGACGACCACGGGTTTCTCCTGGTGCCTTCTGCCAAAGGCTCCAGGTAGGACCACAGTCCCCAGCTGAAGTGTACAGAATGTTCTTAATCTCTGGTCCTGTTCGCACAGGTCCCAGGGCCATAGCATGTGCTATTTCCCTTTTGATTAAGTCAAAGGCATGCTGTTGGTCAGAGCCCCATGTGAAATCATTTTTCTTCCGGGTAACAGTATAGAGAGGTTTAACAATCTGACTATACCCAGGAATGTGCATTCTCCAGAAGCCTATGACTCCCAAGAAAGACTGTGTTTCTTTCTTGTTGGTAGGCGGAGACATAGCTGTGATCTTGTTGATCACATCTGTGGGGATGTGGCGGCGTCCATCCTGCCACTTAACCCCCAGGAACTGAATCTCTCGGGCAGGTCCCTTGACCTTACTTCTCTTAATGGAGAAACCAGCATCCACCAAAATGCGGATTATCTTCCTACCTTTCTCATAGACTTCTTCTGCGGTATCACCCCATACAATGATGTCATCGATGTACTGAAGATGTTCAGGAGCACCACCTTTCTCCAGGGTAGCCTGGATCAATCCATGGCAGATTGTCGGGCTGTGCTTCCACCCCTGGGGCAATCGATTCCAGGTATACTGGATACCCCTCCAGGTGAAGGCAAACTGTGGCCTACACTCTGGTGCTATGGGAATGGAAAAGAAAGCGTTAGCAATGTCTATCGTGGCATACCACTTGGCTGCCTTGGACTCCAGTTCGTACTGAAGCTCCAAGATATCAGGAAGAGCAGCACTCATCGGTGGTGTCACTTCATTCAGCCCACGATAGTCCACTGTCAATCTCCATTCCCCGTTGGTCTTCTGCACAGGCCATATAGGACTGTTGAAAGGTGAGCGAGCTCTACTGATGACATCTCGTCTCTCCAACTCTCGAATCATTTTCTCTAAGGGGCGCAGAGAGTCTCGGTTGGTGCGGTATTGCCGGCGGTGAACTGTAGAGGATGCAGTAGGCAACTTTTGATCTTCCACCTTCATTCTGCTAACAACAAAAGGGTCATCCGAAAGTTCGGCCGATGTGGACAACCGGATAATGCCATCGGCTCCCACGGTTGCTATCCCAAAGGCCCATTTATAACCTTTCGGGTCCTTAAAATACCCTTTCCGGAGGAAGTCTATGCCTAAAATGCATGGAGCATCTGGGCCAGTCACAATTCTGTGAGTTTCCCAGTTATGCCCAGTGAGGCTGACCTCAGCTTCTACCAAGGTAAGCTCTTGTGATCCTCCTGTCACACCCGAGATCGTGATAGTCTCAGTTCCTTGATGATCCGATGGTAGCAAGGTACACTGGGCGCCTGTGTCTACCAGGGCCTTGTACCTCTGTGGTTCTAATGTGCCAGGCCATCGAATCCACACAGTCCAGTATACCCTGTTATCCCTTTCCTCCACCTGGCTAGAGGCAGGGCCCCTCTAATGCCTAGGGTGTGGTCCACAATCAGTGGAAGGGTCTATCCGGCTTGTGGTACCTTCATCATAGGAGTTGCTCCTTTGGCTGCAGCACTGTTCACCAAAGACTGGAGCGACAACTCTTCGATTGCAGTCATCATGTTGGTGTGGTCTGCTCTGCAGCTCATGTGCTGGTACCCCGTGGTTAGCGGCAGGTCGTTGTTCCCATCTCCTCGTGTCTTCACGACCTCTCGAGCAGCACTGGCGGTCACATCGTGGCCTGTCCTGTCTGTTGCGCCTTGCTCTGGGAGGACGATTTCTCCTAACAGCTGACACGTGGGTATACACAGGAGAGGAAACGGTTCTTTGCTCTAACCTATTAATAGAGTCCAATATTTTCTCTGTCATTTTGTCTGTCACTTTCTCCACTGCTGAAATGAAGGCAGAGGTATGAGAAAGACTGTCCTCATACTGGCGAATCCTGTTAGACACCTGTTCTATGGTGAGTGGCCGATTTTCACCCTCTCTTTCCCACAGCATTGTGGCTAATGTATGGGCATATGACTGGGGTGCACTCTGCACAAATTTGCGCAGCAAGGGCTCGTTACTGTGCACCTGGTCCGGGTTGACATTAACATTCCAGTCACCATAGATGACCTCTTTCATAGCCAGCTCTCTCAGGTAGTTAGTACCTTTGCTCAGGACAGTCCATTTAGTAGGGCGGCATTCTATGTCATCTCTGAAAGGGTATCTGCTCTTCACAGCAGTCAGAAGCCGTTTCCAGAGACTGCACTGTTTTGCCTTTTTGCCAATTGCCCTATCAATAGCACCTTCCCGGGCCACATTTCCTAACTGTCTGGCTTCTTTGCTAGTTAAATCAATGTTATCAGCCCCATTGTCCCAGCAGCAAAGCAACCAATTCATTAGTGACTCACCATCATGCCTGCTAAATTCCTTTCTAATGCTTCTCAGGTCCTTCCTGGACTGAGGCTGGGTGTTTACCTCTTGGTCTGATGACTCATCCCGTGATGAGGATCCTTGGGAGGGCTGTGCTGGTGGAGTCGCTGAGGCAGTATTCCCTGAAGGCTTTCCTGGACGCTTTTGAGAGGTGCTTGGTCCTGCATCGTCATCAGAGCTATCTGTTGCATAATTAGTCTTTTTCTGGTGTTTAGCACCAGAGGGCTTATTTTTCTTTTTCACAGGGGCAACCTGTGCTTGTTTGGGTGGAGAGGCAGCATCAGCTGATTTAGTGGGTGTAGTGCCCATGTGATACTTATTCTTGATAATTATCCACCCCTGGACCATGTTACAGATAACTGATAACAAAGTTATCAAATACAGGAAAATAATACCATTTGCCGAATATCCAGTTTCAATTGCCATTGGTCCAGTACCAAATGGAGACGTGTTATTTCCCATCATCCATTTGCTAGACGAATCATAAGCAGCCACTATCATGTATTGTGCAAAATACACTGGGAGCATTATAAACTGACTGAGTACAGACCAAAACACCGAAATTACACACGCCAGGGTGAACACCTTCTTTGCTAAGTGCCCCAGACCAGCAAACCATAAACCAGTACCAATTAGAAACAGGTAATTTGACATCACAGTTGGTGTGCCAGGCACCAGATCATAAAGCATTTTTAAACCGTACTGCTTAAGAGCTTCAAACAGAATCTCGCTTAGCACCATCCTGGAAAAACCTCGTTTGTTTCAGTTTCCAAACTTTAATAAAAATATGAATTATTAAATTATTCAGAAGCCCACCCAGGGACGCCAATTATGTCGCCGGTCGGCTGAGGCAAGCCGAGCACGGGGACGAGTCCTTCCCTATCCCCGAACCCCTCTCCTCCGGGAGAGAAAAGGGTTCAAAAGCAGAGATACGGAGAGGAAAAATAAAAGATTTGTGAGACCTCTGAACGTTTGGAAAACTGAAACAAAACTTTATTAAAACTAGAACAATATATATAACATGCAAGGAAAAACCAATGCAAAATCTGAGAATCTGTGCAGGATGGAAAGGTGAGGGTTTTAAACACAAGAACAAAGACAAAGGGGGACGGTACCACGTGCAGTCCAGAAAAATGGCACCGGCCACGTGTGCGCTTTCGTGGAGCGAACAAAGAAACCGCGGCTGTTATGAACGCCGGGCTGTAATATGTGGAAAAGCACTGTCCCTACCGAATTCGTTGAAGCAGAGAAGAAATCAAAGCAGCAGAAAAACCTCCAGGCGAACAGTCTGTCCCAGGCGGCGTGGCGGGAGCTGCCCCGGTGCACGGTCCACTCCGGCAGCCTGCAAGGTCCCCGGAGCTGAGCTGCAGGGTTTTGGAGGAGCCTCTTCCCCGGAGTGAAGCCGAGGTCCTGCAGTGACTCCCGCAGAGCGGAGAGTGTCCGGAGCGCCGAGGAGCCGCGAACGAGCTGCGAATGCCCCCCGAAGCAGTCCGGAGAAGCAGCCCCGCAAGTCCCGACTAGCCGAATGGCCCCGAAGCCCTCCGGAAGGCAGCCAGGAAGTCCCCGAGCCGCCTGAGCCCGCAGCTTCTTAAAGGGGCAGTGCCCTCTCGAGAAAACTTTCTCATCCCATAAGATGGGCAAACCGTAACATGGAAGGGAATAATTCAATTAATCAGTTTACACCAAAAGCCTTCGGGCAGGTTTTTTTTTTCAACCTGCCACACTCCAAAAGAATGAATCTGCAGTGCAGTGAGAAGTTTTACTGATCAGATTAAGTTCTCTGAAGTGTAAGCATTAAAAACTTTACAATAGAACAAGTACACCAGTATTTTATGAGCAATGTAGTTTGTACCATTGAAGCTGCAACAGTAATTGCAGTACCCACTTCTCTAAGCTAAGCCCAGCCACCATCTATGGGCTGAATAAACAAGCCATTACTCAGGATCAGCTCAAGGCTTCTCAGTCCTATGGATACAATGACATCCTCCCAAGGAAACTATTCTCACCCTTGAGGACGTAAGATTCAGAAAAAGGGAAAGAGTCAGAGGGGGGTGACAATGTTCACTGTTCACTGGGAAAGTGGAAGGAGATGGGGCCAGGGTAGGAAAGGTATAAGACTGGAAACAAAAGCTTGGACAAGGACTTCAAAATTCAACACTACAGCTTAAGATACGCAAAAAAGTAGGGGGCATAAGGACCGCTGCTCCACATACTTAGTCCCCCAGTAGCGGCAGAGGTCCTGCAAACACAAGACTGGTATTCTGGGCTGTGACACTGGCAAAGTTAACATCACCAAAGGAAGCTGGCTACAAAGTTTTCATGCAACTCCTACCCTGCTCTTACCCACCCTCTTTTAAACCAATAAAGTAGTAGCCATTTCCCTCCCCTCTCTTCTCAAATGGGGATTATACTCAGGTGCATTTGAGATCTGAATTTTATGCAACTGTTTAATATTATTAAAAAAAAAAAAAAAGAGAGAGAAAGAGAGAAAGAGAAAGGGGGGGAAAAAAAATCAAACTAAAAATCTTAACCCTGACTGGCACATCAAGGGCTTGTAATCTTCCAAGTAATCATGTCTGTTTCTGTCTCAGACACCATAAGCAGCATTAAAACACAGAGTCTGAAATACACAAACCTAAGGAAGCTGAGGGCTTTTGACCCGCATTTTCCTTGTGTTATTGTCACCTTTAAGCCTGGCTCTAACTCCAACTTCCAGTTTAAGATTTGGGTCCTCTCTCTCTACTCATTGGAAAAAATGTCTCTGGTTTGACACAAACTACTATCCAAAAATCACTGGAAAGTTCTATCTGGAATATCATTATAAATACAGCCAGAAGCATATCCACCAGTACAAAAGGCTGAAAATATCCTTGAGGTTACAGTTTCCGTAACTAAGTGAAACACATCAGCAGCCTTATTTATAAGCTGGGAGAGGATTTAGAAATGCTTGACCTTCAGGAGTCAAAGAAAGATGCAGCTGTCCTCGTTACCATTTGAAACTTCACTGCCACTTGCTGAGGCAGATTTAATGCATCCTCCCAGCTTATCAGCAGAAATGGTAAATAGTCTACATTAATCAGAACATACCCATCTCATCTCAGTCTTTTGGGGATGAGGGTCCATTAGGGAATCAAAAACAGATAAAGCAGAACTTCAATTACTTGAAGCTTCTACTCTGATTCTGCCTTGTGAATTACCCTTGTGTTCCTTCCTCATAGAAAAAGGGTGGAGGAAGTGATTTATTTTTGGAGATATTTCCATTAAAAAACAAGAACAGCACAATACATTCCCATTTCCTTAACCAATTTCTGAAGCACATAAAGGCAGAGAGATGTCAACAGAACTGACAATTCAGTGTTTCCTGGATTTTCAGCAAGCAAACACTGCTCTTTACTCTGCCCTTCTAAGACCAGTACATGTGAAGATAGTTTCAGGTAAGTTAAGCAAGAAGGAATAAAAACAAGGGTTTCCAGCTTTTAGTCTGTGTCTTCTTGAATGAACTTGACAACGATTTTAATTCCCTATTCTCAAAATTAACTGAAGTTTAGAACAAAGCAGCCTAGATGTGGTATGTACACAAGCCATTATCAAAGATGTAGTAAGTTCCTAAGACAAAACCTGGTTTGAATATCAGTAACCTTGCAGTGAAGATCAAGGCAAACACTTGTAACACAAACACATTATCGTGGCTTTTTTCCTGATTATAAGACTTCAGGCATAAATAAGATTTCATCAATGCACCTTTCCCAAGAAACAGTAACTAAGTTATTTCGGAAAACTCGTGCAGACATACAATATTTGTTTAGACAGCCAGAAAACGGCTAGAAAACCACGGACTTAAGTTCCTTGCATCTCATACGTTTTTATTTGCAACAAGGTAGTACAGTAAGGACTATAGAACACACCTTTTCTCATTTAAAAAACCATTAATAAAAAGATAGTTGGCAGCATTCTGCAATTCTTACTCATATCCCTGCTATCTTACTCAAGCAAAAGTCCAGAAAAGCTCAGCTGAAACCCTCCAGGCTAAGATACTTTTATGGCCCATAATGAAGCAGCAAAACATGGAAGAACAAGCATGGAAACAAAAACACTAGTTGTGTGTGATATTGCTTGTAGAATCATACGCTAACCACCACTCACTACTTCCCAGATACTATGCTATTTGGCAAGGAGCCAAATTCTAAAGTCATATTAAGTGACTGCATGCAGCCTCTCAGCATTCAAAGTAGTGACATGTTAAGTTCTTATATGTCTTAAGATGCTGCGAATGCTTGTGGTAGGTATCAGGATTTGTTCTATTAAATCCAAAATAGTAAAGTTCACTTCCACAGAAACTCATTACAACGCATATCACAACCATTGCAACATTTCCTGATAGGAACAAAATGAATTTGTGTACCCTCCCAGAGGGGAGGAACAATTCCAGAAAAAGACCACAATGTAAGAAATCTTCCAAAAACCTAACAGCATGTCAGGCTGCTCACCCAGCAGTTCACATGCTTACTCAAAAGTATAATTCTGCAAAAGGATACAACAGCAACTTTCAAAATGCTTTTTCTCTGATTGATTGATAATTTCTGAACAGCATTGAGAACAGTGGCCTACCTCTTAAAAAAAAAAAAAGAAAAAAGGAAAAAATCACCACTTTTCTCAGATTCAATATAATTTGAAGAGGTTGATGTAATGTAATTCCATTCAGAAGGAGACACAGTAAAGACACATCAAGCAACACTGTGATCTGACAAAAATATTGTCCATGAGTAAACACATTACACATTGAGGAAAAGTATTTCTTTTCGTTTTCCTTACATTGGGAAACGATCACGCTCACATCTTACAAAGTGTTCTGCTTTACACAGAAAACATTTAATGCATGTATTGGATTGTGAGTTCTGTCACTCAAATATCTGTTATACCTGGGAAAAATAAATGCTATCCAAATGTTCAGCTTGTAAAGTGCAATTTAGATTACCATAGCTAGACTCTTTGTGAAATGATAAACCTCAAGACTGATCAAACCCAAGGAAGGACATATCCAATATCAACAGAGATTCACTCTACCACTATGGATCCAGGCACTGAGAGGAAAAATTCACGAAAGTAAGCCTGGGGCAAGTAGCATTTATGATGCTGCATGCAAAAGCAGATTGCACACTGGAAGGCAGCACTTGGGAGTGTGACTAATTTAGCCGTTGATACTCAGAAAGTAAACCTGTCATTCTTGGAAGAAAGCTAAGTTCTTTTCAGAGCTTGCTTTGTATATTTGCAGGGCTATTCTTCAGGCTTTGTTTGCTTATAGTTTGATGTTCTTCTTTTGGCTGTGACAGTTTTACTTGGAAAGGGTTAATCATGTGTCCCCAGACTATACTGAAAGGGTTATGGCCACCATTACTAGTTAAAGATGTTTCCTTTTATTACTTACCTGGCCACTGCAGGTGAAACAGGTTGCACAGAGTATAAAATTATTTTGGTTTTTAATCCTCTGTGTTTAACACAGATACAGCCTCAACATCCAAAAGAGCCTGTGGATACGGAAATGGACTGGGATGGAAGCAACTACAGTTCTCCTTCCTTAGAACAGAGCTGTACAGCAGAACTCACAAGTGAGACAGGGCAGAAGCTGCACTCTGTCTGCCCTGTGAGGAATTCTGCCCCTCTACAGAGACTGCCTCTGGAAGCATCTCTATACATAGTGCTTCTGTACTCCTATGAAGGTCTTTGCTTTAGAGCCATCACCACCAAGTCTCCCTATAGATGACCAGAGCCTGGGAAAAATTACTTATTGAAAGCAGTTTATCTGACAAATATTGACTTTTGCTTCAAATTCCTTTCAGCAGTACATTATTCAACCAGCTCCACAGACTGTCCAAATTCAGCAAATATCTCTTTAACACTTTTTTCCACAACTCCCAAACTCCTGTTTAGGAATAATTTTTATTATCTGACAGGTATCCTGTCAAGCAATTATTTTGACCCCACTCTTGGTGTAGTAGTGCTACAAAAGGAGAGAGAAGAGGACACATGACTGCAGCTCTACAGGACATCTTCCTTCATTTTGTATTCAGGAAGAGCTATAAACCTTGTAAGGCTCTAAGCAAGCACCAAAAATACTTATGCAGAAATGCTGTAGTTAATGAAGACCACAAGGTAAGTTTGATGTAGGCTCTACCAGCCAAAACCAAACGCTGCCACCACTCACACGGAACAAAGGAATACAGTCTCTATTCTCCACTAAAAGGTGATGAGCTTGTGTTGCAAACTTACAGCCTGCTTCCAACCTGGAAGTGGATTACAGCACACACATCAACCTATGGGACTATTCAGGTTGTACAGACCTAGGGCCTGAAAAGAACATAAATTCCGTCCTTACCACTACTGGGAGATACATAATGAATCTGATTCTACAGTCTTACGCCTTGTGTCCTCACTTATCACAGTAGCAGGTGTAAGAAACATGCAAGCAACAAAATAGGACAGCTTATTTAAAGAGTCATATCAGATCAAGCGATTGCAAAAGCAGCAGTAAGTAGAGCATTTGCACCACTATTTTCAAATGGGAGTTTTTCCTGATATCACGAGGAGATACTATTAGGGTAAACAAGAAGTAAACATGCTTTTCTCTACAGATATCCAAGATCGACTATTGTATACTGGTAGAGAAAAATTTAAAAAGATAAATAAAAGAACTGAAAGCAAACTTATAGTTTTGCATTGATCTGCCCTTTTGCCACTCCACTACTACAACTCTAATGTAAAGAATAACTGGAAAGGAAGAGACACCTATCTTTCAGGGTTGTTACCTCCTTCACCCCTCCTTGTAACAAGTCAGCAAAAACAAACTGTTGATGTACCAGTGTACAAACTGTAGCACTCTTCTCGTACTTTCAAGTTCAACTCTTCTCACCTGAGGAATTCTCTTGGCTCACGGGTTTGATGTCAGCCCTTGATTGTGTTTTGATGTTTCTGCAGATCTACGATTGAGTTCAATTCTCAGAAGCCAAAACAGACATTTGTCATCCTGTATGCATCAAATTTCCTGTGGTACACTGCCCACTTAATCATGCAGGCAAGGGGAGCTTTGACAAAGTGAAGGGCTGTCTGCAAGCTGCTGTGACCTAGCATGTCTGGAGTCGCATGTAATTACCATTACTTATAAGGATCACTTAAGACATCTTGGCATTACTGCACACTGGTTCAACCATGCCGTAGTTTTTGAGTAAACATTTGCACGTAATAAGGAGCTGTTGAGAGGGTCTACAGCTACAGACCCCAGCACATGAAATATTCAGCACATTAAATGTTTCCACTGATGCAGAGTGGTGGGTTTTCACTCTGATTTGATTAGCAGTGATGATTCTTTCATGAGGTGTGACTGTCCTTCTAGATTAACATCAGCCCAGATTCCATGCAGCAGTCACGGAAAAAAGGCGGTGAAAAAAGAACAGTTGACACATTCCACATTTTGCAGAGTGTCTATCAATTCTGAGATTTCTTGTTTAAAAGAAAATGCTGGAGCCTAAGTCTTCTTTTAAAAAAAGTATTACTATGTAGAACTCTAAATTTAAACACAAATGCAAAATTCAAATCTCAGTAGTTAACTAGAAAAGAAAAAGCACAAGTTTAACTCATTAACACAGAATGTCTTAACATGCCACAAAAGAGAAAACAATTCTTTGCCCATAAAAAGCTAGAAACATTACACAGAAAGATGTCTCCATATTAAGGATAATGACCATCCAACTCCTAATGAACACTGCAGAACTTATTATTTATACTGAATCAACATTTAGTTGCATTGCTTCGAAAACTTTTTCACCTAAGTACATCTCATCATTACGCAAGCAATTGGCAATTTTCAACAATGAAAATGTGACTTTGGTGGCATGCTTTTAATATCATCAATTTAAACTATTCCAGCATGATAACATTCTCATACTACTTCTATACTGTAGCACTGAAGTTCTGAACCTGAATCTAATGAAAACAAGCAGATTCTTCAGGAAAAGGTGTTTTATTGGGCCAAGTGATGTAGCTGGACCGGACAAAAAAGGGCTGCTATTCCTGAAAGCTATTTCTATTTCTTAATCTGTTGTCTTTAAAAACCTAGGTTTAGACAAATCTCTAACTTAGACAAATTGGTTTTTGGAAAGATTTGAAACTCTGTAGCAAGCATTCCACCTTAATATGAAACACTGAACATGCACCCGCTAAAAATAAACCAAACTACTAACCTGCCAAGTTAAATCTTGGTAGGTATACAATTACTGGCTGTACCAGTACTTACTTACTGCTATGCATAGAGTATGGTTCATGGCTTGGCTTCGCGGACGAAGATTTGGGAAGGGCTTTGCCCATGCTTATTGCAAGTGCGCTGATGGCTGAAAAGGCCAATGCGGGATAGGCAAGACCGGTTGCAAAGAGCACACCGGAGGGTCTCCTTGGGTGGTATTTCCACCTGCCGTTTCGTCCCTTGCCTGTCGCTACAGGGCTTTGCAAACGTGAGTACACCCTTCAAGCCTGCGCGGTGGATTTTTTAGGTGAGGCGCAGCGTGTGCGAGTCTGGCCCCATCCTTTACACCTGTGGTTCATCTGCCAGGGCCTAGCGAGCTTGGACGGTGACAGCCAAGTCCTCAGGTCGTAGGTTTGGTTAGAGAATCCTTCTCTTAGATGGATGGCCTTACAGGGCTAAACGAGCTCCATCTGCCCGGGTTTGGAGTTAGAGTTGTCCTTCTCCTAGGATGGTTGCCCGAAGGCTAGTGAGCCCATCCTGCCCGTGGACACACTTTGTCTGACCCTTCAGTTGAGACCTGTCTGGCTTGGGAGACCCTACCGGAAGCATATGCCACCACCAGCATAGCTCTCAACTTCGCAAGGGCACGCAAGCTCTTTCCCCACGGCAAAGGGGTGCCCGTGAAAGAGAGAGTAAGGTTACCTACATAAAGACAACCAATGAGATTCCTATTATGTCCTGTGGTCAAAGACCAGAAAAAGAAAGAATAAAGCTACATGCATCGGCTCTCAACCACACGCAGATTTTACTACCCTCCATATATGAAGTGTCATTGACCTCTCTCTGTAATCTTTCAGGACAGATAAAGCAGCATGGGCCATCATTCACCCCTTTCTCAACCTTCAAAACAATGGAAATTGAGATAAGCGCAGGTTCTTTTGATTACACCAAATGAAATTTGCTGGCTGCAGTGGTAGAGTTCATGGAAACATCATGAAACCTAAGCCAGAACAGAATCTTGACCCTTAATAACCCAACGCATGATTTGAAGAATTGCTATAGTAAAAGCTCCATTTTATTCATTTAAGTAAGGAGCGTTTAAACCAAAATTCTACATTAAATGTTTCTGGCAAGATAAAACCTGGATGTATATAAACCACTTTTCTCTAAACTAGCACGTGAAATCTGTGGCAGACTTTAAGAGCACTTGGTTCAGCCATTCTCAGTGCTTTCCTTCCTTGATACCACTTGTTCAGGGATAACAGAGACTGTGAACAGATAATATCCATAGCTACTCCATACAAACTAACTGAGCGCTTAGATGTATCACCATGCACACAAGAAGATTCTCAAACCACGAAAGAGCATACAGTTGCTTTGTAGAAATAGCTATAGGAATGCCATCAGCAACATCGGAAATCACTAATGATGACAAACGCCAGGCCTGGAAATTCTACAAGATGCTGGTTTTTCAAAAACAACTGAATCTCCACTCTTTGATAAGCATGGCCTCTTGAGCTGTCTCCAAAAAGCAGCATGCAGAGACAAAGATACTTAAAACTGCTGAAGTAGGAAATGGATTAAATAGGAGAAGGCTTGGTCACTGGAGTGGAAACAGACAAATACTGTCTGGCAGAATGAAGCAGGAAATGAAAGTAAGCAGAGTGAGTCACCCAGGACGAACTTCACAAAAATTTCATGCTCTGAAACACACCAATTGCTCAAAAAGATTGTGTGATTATTATTCAGGGTTTGATAAAATTTGTACCAATATTTCATAAGTCTTTGTAAACAAAAATATCTACCAAAATTGTACAATTTTGTAATTTGGTTGGGAAGGATAGTGTACCTGCAAAAACTTCTCATAGCCTTCTCATTGCTATACCTGGATTTACCTTATGTCGCTCAGAAAATTAATTTCTAACTGATAGGCTGAATTCTCAACTTCCGTTGGGGCAAGTACATTACCTTGAACAGTTGTTTAATCAAAATGCAACACTCCGATGATAAAATTCTACTAAAAAAATCATCTGCATCCCAACAGAACATAAACTTCAGCACAGGTTTACATTTTATACAGTCCAAATAGGTTGAGCATGCAGATTACAGAAAGGTAAGACTCAATAAACCAGTAAGTTAATTCTAGCTTTTTTCCCACTCCGTTCTCATAAGCAGAGGCACACATGAACTCCAACAGCATTAAAAGCCACAACAGACAAAAGAGCGATTTCTAGAAAATAATATCCAGATGCCGAAATATTTAAAAAACCAAAGATCAAAACAAACTACAGCTGGAAAAGGCTGAATGTTGTCCTGATTTTCACCAAGTTGCTTTTGCTGTTACTATTTTGTTTATCTGGAGGCAAAAATCCACACTGAATCAAGGAAACAGGTTTATAATCAAATTAAGAGGCACAATGAATACTTCTCTTGTCCCTGAAGTACATGGCAATCATCAGATAATTCTTCCCCGCCACAAAATGCTCTTGAAATAAAAAAAAGAACAACAAAAAACCACACACATAACAAACAACCTAGACTTAAACAATCTTAATGTTCCAATACATTTTGTTCTGAAGTTTGAGGTTTGGTCTATGACAAATAGGAGTCACTCACGAAATATGAACGGGAAAATGTTTTTCAAAGGGCAAAGACAAACAAGTTCTTCTCTAGTCTCAGTCTCCTGGCCAGGTTTAAAAACCTGATAATCTCTTTGACTCTTTGTGATAGTTCTAATATAAATATTAAAGAATAAATAAATTTTAATTTATTTATGTTTGTATCATATAAATATTTTAGAATGGTGTCAGCAACAGAGAACTTAGAAACTAGTGTTTAAAAATACTTTAAAATATTTTAAACTAAGTCGTTTGAGATAGTATCATTAGCTATAATACAAATATATAAACAAGTGTTTCCACTGATGTAAGCCCAAGCTCAAAGATACAAGACTGAAAAGGTCATTTTGCCTGTACTCTATCAAAGCGAAGGGTTTTTTTCCATAGTGTGTTTACAAGTACTCTGTAGTTTCTCTCTATTAACAAGCAACATAGTTCACTCTCCATCAGGAAAGTTATTCTGCAGATCATGCGCATATTAAAATAACCTCTAGAAAAAACTGTACATACCCTTTAGCACTCAAGTATTTAGAAAGAGAACAATAAAGTAATGATTAAAAATAAGAAGGGAAACATACACCTACTCTGATCATACTAGCATTTGAGAGCTTCTCTAAGATTCAGTCTATGTATTACCCAACTAAAACCTTAAATCAGGCACAAACCTACAAGTTCCATTATTGCTAGCCACTGCTAGCAACTATTGAGTCACAAAAAGCACACGGGGACTTCTGAAAAGAGGAAGAGTGTGTACTGAACAAGTGCAGGTAACAGCATGCAAACTGATTCAGTCAATCTGGCCTGTCAGGCTTCGAGACTTAGCTTGACTCCTTGAATTAATTTCTTAATGACTGGAGGTTTCTGACTGCAGAGGTGAATCACAATTTTCTTTTATTATGTTGAAACACCTCGATCATCGTAAACTCAGAAGTTTATATTCCAATTTCACTCAATTTCAATTAAAAATACTAAAAATGACACAAATTGTGAAAGCTAAGAAGCTGCTTAAAAGGGCTAACACAAGGGCCAAAGGACTTGAAAGTCAAAAATGAAAATCAAAAAACAGTGGAACAAAACAAAATATCAAATCAAACAAACCTAACTGTACTACTACCATAGAGCAGGAACAACTCTGTTGAGTCAGCTTTACTTCAGAGATTTTCTAAACCTTCATAATTAATGTTAATATATTAGCTTAAGAAAAATAATATAATTTTACTTTATTTTTCACTGCATCTTCACTGGGAAACTCTGCAAGTGGAGAAGTAAGGGAAAAAAGCATCATTATTTATGAAAAATAAAGATTGCAAACTCTGATAATTCTTGGAACCCTCTGAAATGAAAGGTTTGATGTTTGCAAGATATCAGACACCACAGGGCTAGCCTATTTCTCTAGTAATTTACAGCAAATTTAGCCTTATCAGTAATCAGAACCAACTCTAGTAAGGAGAGGAAAAACAATACCCTAGAAATATAAGAAGGTGGGATAAAAGTAGAGAGGTGAGGAGGAAAAGCATATCATGTCTTAATTGAACTGAGGATAAGATAGGGAAGGATAACATGGCCTGTAGCTATGGGAAAACACTTCTGATGACACGTGCCGAGCAAGGATGGGGACTCCCCAATACGTGTCACTTTTAGAGGAAGTCACTGAAGAACAGGTTTAGCAGCACGCAAAGTACAGCAGCTGCTGTATGTTTCTTAACGGTGAATGAATAATTTGCCACGAATAACATGTTCGACAAACTTAGCCTCTCTCTTTCATCATGTTCCTAGAATGCCGTCAATGGAATTGCATTATTCAAATGTATCTGAATCTCTTTGCAGCATTTCTTTCCGTAGGGCTCAGCTGCCAACATTCAGAGGGTTGCTGAGCTCTGTTCAAAAAAAGATAATCTGGTATTTTTCCATTTCCTGACTGGATGAACAAACATAACCTACTTCTGAGAACAGACATGCACAAGTCTTTAAAAATTGATTTCCATGAGTAACTGGCTGCGTGACACATTCAGTGAGGAAAAAACAAGGGGATGTGATAAATATGAGTAGGACTACCTTGTACACCAATTGTTTACTGACAAGAAGTTTACTATACAAACTTAACTACATCGAAGACAACACACAGTACCATATGCTGAAGGCCAATCTTTCTAGTAAAATCCCCATTTCCTGGCTGTTCGGTGAAATCCAAAAATAGATAAATTTTAAGCAATTAATTTACATTAATATTGACTCGACAGTTAAGGTTGCTTACATTCATTTCATTGTATAATACTAATCCAGCTCTCACTAGCGTTCCTGTAATTAAGTGTTAAATTGTATTGTCTTTCTTGGTACAACACTTAGTCATTTATACCTACCCTGACCAAAAAAAAAAAAAAACAAGGCAAAAAAAAAGCTTCCCTCTCAGTGTCCCCAGGATCTGTTCCTTGTATAGTACAGCAATCACTGAGAGCACCATTATTGAAATGAAGATGTTGGCAGCCAGCCAGATGTCAGTAAGCATAAACCAGGTATTACTCACAAGTTTCCCGTGTGCTGTTCTGGGCTGTAATCTACGAGTTCTAAAAACCACGAGCTCCCAGCAGTTCTTGTTCCCTCCTTTTGATGCCAGATTCTTTTGTAAAACGCTGTCATCTTAGATAAGGAGGAACATTATTTATTTTTAATTCCCTGCTGGTATTTATTTTTCTTAATCTCTAACATGCACCTTTGAGATGGCTGTCCTAACACAAGATTCTGGAGTAGAGCATATGCATGAAATGGGTAGCTAGAATTGCTGCCACCTTGAATTTAACTGAATGAAAACAGGGCCAAAGAGCCAATCTTTGGCATTTCTTGACCTGTTGGTAATATAGCAGCCTTCCAAAACCAAGTCTGAGCAATTGGAATTTCAGAAAAATGGTCTAGGCATTAGCAAGAACGCTATCACTTCTTACAATAGTTTGATTGCAGGTATCAGGTTTGCACTCCCCAAGCCAAGAGTAGTGAGGCAAAATGAAGAGGTTTTTTCGAGAAGCTGCCAGACACCAGCCAAAGTTAAGTCTATCAGAAAAAGTAAAATGGAATAAGCATTCTGGGTTTAATTTTATGTGCCTGTTTACACAAAAGAAGCTCAGTTCGGTTCCTGGCAAAAGTACATCTATTCCGTTGTATCCTGGAGACATTTCTGAATTCAAAAGTCAATTTTTAACTGGAAGTTTCTAATACAGGAACAACAATAGCTGGTCCACAGTGAGCACAATCTTATTTGACAAATGCTTGAGGTACTGTGAATCTAAATAATGTCTAAATAACTTAATGGGAGTTATTACTATCACCAGTTATTAGTCACGTGCATTTCTCTTTCTCCTGCTCCCTGAGTGGTGAGAATAAGTCACATAAGCAAATGCTGATTTTATCCACTATTTTTTTCCTCTGGAAAAGCTATACTGGCAAAACTAGGTCATTTTTAGAGCACTGAATATTCTCTTTCCTAGGGCACTGAAATCATCTATTACTTGAAATGTTAAATCTGGGGGGGGAAAAGGGGGTCATATGAGGAACAGGTTTTTCTGCGTGCACGGTTTCATCTCCTAGATCACTTTCTGGTTTATATAAATTATTGAGTTCACAAGCCTGGCAATACTGCAGCTTTGGAGGCTGCAGTAACACCTCTGTACGGCCAGTAACAGTAATTTTCCATTTATCTGTACACAAGGATGTATTTAGAAATTGACTCTTTATAAAGCCGTTATTTTGCAATAACGTGATGCATACTCTGAATATTAATTGCTACCTTTCCCTTAACTATATATGGAATACAGTGAGAAAGTGGCCACAGCGTTCATGTTTGGCCTGATCTCTTCAATAGTAAGGAGTGCTTCCTGGAAGGTGGAAATGTGACACTGAAAGGTATCACTGTGCTTGAGACACGGGGGTGTTGGCTGGAAACCCGACTTCACTCCCTAGTGCCTTCATCAGGTTCTGCATAGTGATTGTATTTGTGATCAATGCGTTATGTGACAAGGGTCGCTGCCCTGTGACACACACAGCAGCTTCTAACACTGCTTCCCGCTTAAACTTATACAAAATCAAGGCACTAGAGGCACCAGATCCATCCCATCCCATATACACCCCCATGCACGTTAGTCTTCAACTCCATAAATGCATAAATTGGAATACCATGATCTAAATTCTGAGCATAAACACAGATCGTTTCTTAACTTTTCAGATTATACAGTGACTTTCAAGATATCACAAACATTAAGGAAAATAGATTTTAATAGTACGACTAAAAAACCCTGGCACTAGGTACTACAAGGCTTAACATACGTAATTTTTAATAAACTAGCAATGAATTGTCTTAAGTTGTGGCAATTCCTTTTCCTCCAGAACTTTTGCATTGATTTACTCTAGGGTTTTGCACTTTTTGCATTTGTTGGACACAAATAAAATGTAAAAGAGCTTTTGCTATAGCCATAAGACCCTCAAATTAAAGACAGCTCAGTACGAACTCCAAGAGTTCTGGCAGGAGACACTCTGTAAGTAGCATCACTTCATCTGCTCTGGGCTGAAAATCTCTTTCCTGGTCCTTTTTAGTTTTGTCCGTTATGCTTGTCAATGGCATTCAAGTGTTGATCAGAAAAGTAGAAAGAGACCGGATGAAGCACTCAGGTGATGTCTCAGAAAACACTTGTTAGCTTCGCTTCAGGGCCGCGATCAGCCCAGGGGCCCAGCACGGCTCCTCCGCAAAGCTCACCTCCTTGCGGTGCTCATTTCTGAGTCACAAATTGGGTTACTGAAAACTAACTTCCATGCGTTACGAGCGTAAGCTATTGCCAGCACAAAACAGGCTGCTGCTACACGTCCTAAAGACACTGCAGCCGTCCCCAGCTACGCAGCCACCCAGAGCCAGGCCTTGCTTCTCACCAGGCCCCCCCCCTCCCATCTTCCCAGGCCCCTGCCCCTCACCTTTGGTCTCCCAATGCAAACACTGAAAACACTTGAGAAATGGCTGTGGACACGCGTGAGGGGCTGCCCGCGGGCACAGAGCCTGTGAAGGACACCTTTACTGGGTGCGGTGCTCAGGAGAGTTCCCCGAGCCCCTGAGACGGGCAGCCTCCGCCCTGCCCGGGCAGGGCCACACGCGCCTGCCTCAGCGCGCTGCAGGCGGGCAGGAGCCTCAGCGTGAGGCCTGCTGCACGGCCTCCCGTGGTGCGCCAAAAAAAGGAGCCGTTTGGTAAGTCTGCATTATAAAAAAAAAATCACCTCTTGTATCATTAACACGGTGCACCTTACTGTAACATTTTAAAGGTTTGGGTGTCGATCTGAGGAAAGAGGTGGGCATTGCGGGAATAGAGCACAGCCTCCCACAGACTGATGTGTGCTGTCGCTAGTGAAACCCCGGCGGGTATAACGATAAAACAGTGGTAACGACAAAACAGTGGTAACGATAACCCTAGCGCGGACTGACAAAATTCCCGACAAATTTCTCGTATGCGATCGTATGTCTGATTGCGTACGGGTCTGAACTCAGTCCTTTGGAGGATGTTGAGAGATAGACACTGAGCCTGGCAGTTCCCCAACGGCTGTGCGAACATCACCTGTTTCATCCTCAAGTTGCTAATCAGACTGTATAAGGTTACCTGATTTTACACTCAACTGCTACAGCAAGCAGATTTTAAAAAAAAAAAAATACCATGCCCAAAACTCAGGAAAAACTTTGAGGGCTGACATAAATCTCTTTATATTCTCTGACACTTGTGTTGTCTTTTAAAGTAAATACTGACTCACTAAACTGGGACACCTCAAATACCTAATGGCACCCAGCTTTACAATATGTTGTCATTATTTTGAGAAATGGCAAGGCAAAAAAAAAAAAAATGAACAAAGGCTATTCCATTTTAGAATGCAAGTTACGACAGCAAGTTCAAAACCCATCAAAAGCACCACAAAGCTTGTTCTTTTCTACCTTTATATTTATAAAAATAAAGCAGAAGCAATCCCTGAAATAAGAGCTGTTAAATTGTTTTTCATGTGAGAAGATTTCGAGATAACATTGTGTTTTTCTCTCATCCATAGAATAAACAGTAAACCCAGAGGCTCACTCTGTTGCAAAATTCAGTGAAAAATCAGGTTGAGTGCAGCCTCAGCAAATTTGCAGATGACACCAAGCTGAGTGGTGGGGTTGACACACTAGAGGGACAGGATGCCATCCAGGGGGACCTGAACAAGCTGCAGAAGTGGGCCCTTGTGAACCTCATGAGGTTCAACAAGGCCAAGTGCAAGGTCCTGCACCTGGGTCAAGGCAATTCCTGGTATCAATACAGACTGGGGGATGATGGATTGAGAGCAGCCCTGCAAAGAAGGACTTGGGGGTACTGATGGATTAAAGGCTGGATATGAGCCAGCAGTGCGCGCTCACAGCCCAGAAAGCCAACCGTATCCTGGGCTGCATCAAAAGAAGCGTGGCCAGCACATCGAGGGAAGTGATTCTGCCCCTCTACTCCACTGTGGTGAGACCTCAGCTGGAATACTGCATCCACCTCTGGAGTCCTCAGCACAAGAAGGACATGAACCTTTTGAAGTAGGTTCAGAGAAGGACCACAAAAATGATCAGAGGGCTGGAGCACCTCTGCTGTGAGGACAGGCTGAGAGTGTTGGCGTTGTTCAGCCTGGAGAAGAAAAGGATCTGGGGAGATGTTATTGTGGCCTTTCAGTACTCAAAGGGAGCTTATAAGGAGGATGAGGACAGTCTTTTTAGGAAGGCCTGTTGTGACAGGACAAGGGGTAATAATTTAAAACTGAAAGAGGGCAGATTTAGACTAGATGTAAGGAAGAAATGTTTTACACTGGGGGTGATGAAACACTGGGACAGGTTGCCCAGAGAGGTGGTAAAAGCTCCATCCCTGGAAACATTCCAGGTCAGGTTGGATGGGGTTCTGGGCAACCTCATCTAGTTGAATATGTCCATACTCACTGCAGGGCGGTTGGACTAGATGACCTTTGAAGGTCCCTTCCAACCTAAAACGTTCTATGATTCTATGATTGGAAATATGGAATTAAAATACTCATGTAGCTTAAAGCCATATTATCATCCAGAGATTGGATTAGCATGCAAAATAGACTTTGCAAGACTAATACACACTGCTTGAAAAGGTATTCTTTCTGCTTCAGTCCTGTAAGGAAAGACTGTGATCCATTTTTCTCGGTTACATACTGAGATGGCTTCTTTCCTTTGACTTCAGTAGGCTTCAAAAAGACCACATATAGAAAGACACTGGCCATCCACAGGGATGTGGATTTAGATGCAGTTTTTCTCGAACGATGAGCTGTCTTTCTGAAGGAGGGAGTGGTGGTGTTACTGAAGACAAGATATAAGACAAATGGTTTGGTTTACAGTGTTCTTAGAAGACAATCTTTGGAAGACCGGAAATTGTGCTGTACTGGCAATAAGATCAGACATGTTCAAACATCATTTAGTGTAGCCCAGTGGCAAATTCAGTATTATAAATAGTAGCCATAGTTTATAGAGCCATTTTTCAATTTACCCAGTTCATCCTCGTAGCCATCTACAGATCTAGAGATCTCAGTAGAGTGACAGTAGGTACACCAAACTAGAGTCACTTGCCAGGTGCAAAATTTTCTACTTGCATGTCTATAGCTCATAAAATTTACACACACCTCTGTCATCATTGTATCATTCCCTGTTTATTATGGTTTGCTGTCACTGTCAAGTAAGAAGAGCGCTTTTTTTTTTTATTTCTGTCTACTGGTATGTGAATAGATTAGCCTGCAGACATTTTCTGTGGCCATCCCTTCTGGCATATTGGAAATGCTTTACTATGAGAGATCAAATGCATGTCTAAATTCACTCAGAAGTTAATTCTAGATTAAGAAATAAAATCTGACAATAGAAATTGGAAGAGTACTGAGCAAATAATTTTTCATAAATGTAGGGGATACATTTACATACATTATTTAACACATGGAGAAGAATCAAGAAAATGATTGCAGGAGATCTATATCAATTACAGCTAGTATTGCTCTATACTGAAAGCCATGACATGAAGCAACAAGGAAGAGTTGAAGTTGGTTATTCTGACAAGATTAGTCTTTTCTGGAAAAACATTTAACTGACTGTGTGCATATGGTCAAAAAAGAGATGAGATAAATCATTAGTACTTCCATAGGACATTCGGCCTCAGGACCTCCTAGTGTTTTGTAAACTTTAATTAATTCTGGCATTAATTCAGTGAGACAGAAATTAAAATACTTACTATATCCAGATTGCCACCTCATCTGTAGTTACAGTATCTCCTCCAAGGCTGCATACCAAAACTATTCCCGAGTCAGGAGCTGAACCCAGACTTTGCAATTGAGAGTTCCTGCTCTAACTAGATGAGCTCTCATAGCAATACCAAAGCCAAGTCAAAAGTCTTGCAGATGTCTGGTTACGGTTTATCAAAAAAGAGCACAGAATCTACAAAAAAGTGGGACATGAATAAACTGCTGTCAAGCCCACTGGCTTCTGCATTTGTAAATTCTACTCCAGACTCCCATTATCTAACATTTTAAAGTGATTTTAAACACTGAACTTTGGTGTTGAATTTCTCTGTATAATACATAAACTTATCTTTTTTTGTGGGATGATGATAAAGAAGATTGCATTTTTTTTCATTGTCAGCTACCAAGAACTTTCCTAGCTGTGAGATCAGGCTATAAAGCTGTGGCTTGTTGGTGTTTTAAAAATCCTTTCAGAGCTCAGATAAAAAAGAGCAAAACCCTATTAGTATACCATTTATTGTTTCTGTTCCTTTCATTTACTACTCCCTTTCAAATCATCATGGGCTCAGACTTAAGAGAGAATTTTCCTTTTATGTTTATTTTGCTGATTAGCATTTGGATGTGATCTTCATTATTTTTTGAGGCTGAATTCTGACAGTAGGTGTACTTGCTAGAATTATGAGCTCTGCTCTACTGAAGAATTGACTCCAGCTGCAATGCGTATGAAATACTCCCAATTCCTTACTCAACTAATCATAAAATGCTTTGACAAAACTGTTTTTCACAGGACTGAGATGCGGTCTTAGTACACCAGGACCTATAAAGCAAAGCACAAGTGGCGGGCGCCCATGTATTTCAAACAAAGGTGGCAAAATGTATTCCTTTTCATTCTTCGGAGATGTGCCTGCACTGATGTCAACCAATGTATGAAACAATGGAACTGGCAATTTGACACTTTTAGTAGAGCTCTATGATTTCAGAACTTTTTCCTCACCCTTATTTATGCTAGAGGTTTTTTGAATAGATCTCATTTTACACAGTTGTTTTCCCTTAACCGCTTACTGACATAATAACATAAAGTCTTTTGTAAGTACTTAGGATCTTGATCTCACTCTGTTGGCACCTGGCAAGCAGCCCTGGAGTGCAACAGTTTTCTGGGTGATAATTAACAACATTTTATCACATAAATCTCAATCAAATTAGCTAATTTTGGCCTGTGGAATTTTTCACAGAAGATTCCTTCATTACGTCTGATTCGGCTTCTGTAAAAACCAGTGTGGACTACTGGTGGAAGGCAAGGCTTCCCTTGCTCCTTGTCCCCTGATGAACTAACCTTCTCAGCAGAAATTACAAGATTTTATTACTTGATAGGACTCTTTCTCTCTCTCAGCCTTTTCAACTGAAGCTACTGCCAGGGCCTTTTCCACAAGCGGTTTTTATGGGAGTGCTGAGCAGCGTCATAAACATTTCAGACTTAATAATTTGTCCTGTTATATTTGCTGCTGTCTTGTATACCAAAAGTGTGCACTTGTCTGGACCTATACTGTCCCTTCCCACTCCATTCCCTGTGAGCTCATTTTCTAGAATAATGCCTACAAACATGACCAATTAATAACTACCACATTCATTCAGTCAGCAGGGAACGCAGTGGCAGCTGTGGTAAGTGCTGTGGCCTTGCGCTGGGTTGAGCGGACGGGGGTTACCGGGAGCCAGGGGAGTGCGAGAAAGAGCAGAGAGACCTGACTGGAGCTGGCAGCTCTCGTGAAAGAGGCTGATGCAGCTTGGGCATTGCCAAGCAAGTGCAGGAGATTTATATGACCCTCGGGAGCACCAGCAATCAGGAGCGCCGTGAACAGGGCAGGCAAACAGGGCGTGACACATCAGCCAGGCCATGGTGTGGCAGTTCACATGGAAGGGCACACAGGAAGAGCCCTGCAGCCTGCTTTGCAGGTCCACAGCCCAGGGAAGTGCTCCAGGTCTCTGCCAAATTGGTGGGCCCTTGTTTCCAAGCTAAAACCAGTGCTTCTACACAGAAAGCCCCTGTGATGTCTGATGGAACTGGTAAGGAAGTAGATGTCAATGCAGGTGGTAGGTTGCAATGAGTGCCTAGACCCTTCTCTTGGAGAAAAGGTAAGTACCTGCACAAGGTGTGCATGAGAGGATGATCTGTTATGTCAGGTGTCTGAGTTACAGGAAACAGTTAAAAGGCCGTACAGCATTAGAGAACCTGAGTCGGAGACAGGTAACTGGTTTCAGAAGCATGTTGTTATAACAGGCACCACTGACAAGGAGGCACTTTGGACCCTGGTGACCCACAAAAGCAGGAGTCTGCCACAGTCTCGACCCTCCAGTGTCACCACTAAAAACAGATACAAAGCTTTAACAGCAGTAGACACCCACGAGCAAGGTCCACGAGCAACGCTACCAATAGCATGCAGTGGATATCACAAAAAGAAACAACGTGTGCTCATAGCAGGTGACTCTCTGTTAAAGGGCAATGAGGTGCTCATCTGCTGACCTGGCAGGAAGTCACAAGAAGTATGCTGCCTTCCAGGAGCTAAGATCCAAAGTGTTGCCAAGCGGATGCCACAACATGTCAGGAGCGTAACTTACTATCCATTGCTACTCTTTCAGGTGGGTGTGAATGACACCACAACCCAAAACCTGTGTAGAACCAAGAAAGACCACAAAGTCCTGGAGGACCAAGTGAAGATTATGGGTGCCCAAGTTATCTTTTCCTCCATTTTACCAGTTGGAAGCAAGGGGCAGCCAGAAAAAAACATGTAATGCATATCAATTTCTGGCTACGCGGCTGGTGCCATTGTGAGGGGTTTGGTTTGTGTGACAATGGGACATTCTTTGCTGACTATAATCTATAAGGGAGGGATGGAATCCATCTATCTAGAAGAGGCAAAGGAATCTTTGGCAGCAGGCTGGCCAACTTGGTGAAGTTGGCTTTAAACTGAAGCACGCAGGGGATGGGTCGAAAGTGGCAATGTTCATGCCATCACATTCAACTAGGGAATAAACCAGGTCAGCCAGAGCAGTGACAAAAGGTTCCTTAGCTGCCTTTCATGATGTGAGCCATAAGGCCTATCGTTCTAAGGGTGAATATGGCTATAGGGGATCCTCTTGCATCTCTTCAGGGAAACCTGTGAGCTCGATTCCCTCTCTGAAATGCCTGTACCCCAATGCACGCAGCATGGTGAATAAACAGGAAGAACTAGAGAGCTGTGTGTGGTCAAAGGGATATGGTCTCATTGCAGTTACGGAGACATAGAGGGATGGCTGGCGTGACTGGAACGCTGTCATGGATGGCTACGTACTTTTCAGGACAGACAGACCAGCAAGGCATGATGGTGGAGTTGCTCTTTGTGTGAGAGAGTGGCTGGAATATATGGAGCGCTGCTTAGGTGGAATGAAGAACATGCTGAGAACATATGGGTGAGAATTAAGGGGCAGGTTAATACAGGTATTTACTACAGGCCACCTGATCGGGAAGATGAAGTTGATGAGGCCTTCTACAGACGGCTGAAAGTAGCCTCATGATCACAGGCCCTGGTTCTCATGGGAAGCTTCAACCACCCTATTTGCTGGAAAGGCTACAGGAGGTCTGTTGTGGTGTAGGTTTTCAACTCCAGGGCAAGGGGGGCCATTCCCCCCTTGTTTGGACATGAAAGAAGGTTTGCCGCCTTTTGTTATGGCATGCTCAGGTAGCTTGGGGGAAGGGGCTACAGGGCCCTGTAACTCAAGTAGCGAAATGCAGCCCCTGGCTCCGATTTTGTGCCCACTCCTGGCCCAAGCTGTGTCAATCAACACCTCTTTGAATAAGCCTGTAAATAAGAACAGGGAACGGGTTTTTCTTCTCTCTTTTCGGTGCGCTTTTTTGTTTGGAAGGGGAAGGACAAAAGAGAGAACCACTCAGCAACAAGAACTTTTCTTCAAGTATATACCGGGACAGTAAAGATCTTCTGTGTGGCAGGTAGACTTTTAACTTTGTTGATCACTGGTGGGGGTGGAAAGAAGAGGAACTGGGATGCAGGAATCCAGGACCCCCACCACCCTACTGAGAAATGATCAATCACCAGCGAGGGAAGAGAGAACAGGTTTAAGAGCCATGAATGAAGGCACTGCTGGAATGAGGAGAAACCTGGAATACCCCCTGGAAACCTGGTGAATTTGAGTTTTGGGACCAGGCCAGTGCAACGCTGGAGAAGTCAGCCCGAGCATTGGATACCCCTGCACATGGAATGGAGGCGATTGTGCTGAGCTGTCTCCTGTGGGGCAAGAGGGCTACTCATATAGAGGAAGTTTGTCCCACAGACCAGCCTGGTACTTCATGGTAGAGATTAAAAGGACTGCGCTCCCCCTCCCTGTATTCCCCCCAATCCATCTCCAGCACCAACCACATGTGTAAGGGCCGATAGTAGTGGAGGCGTAGAGAGGAGGGAAGGTATGTATGTATGTATGTACGTATTTAAGGTCTCACTGTTCTCTCTTTCTCTCTGTCCTACCCTAATTTAAGTGATGGTTAGTGGTTTTCATTGTTTTGAATTAAATTAATTTTGTTCCCCCTATCGAGCCTGCTTCTTTGCCCACAGCCATAAGTGGCATTTTAAGCCCTCCATTCATTCCCAGCTTGAACACTTTGGTTTCTTTTGTTTTCCTCCTGGAGGAGACAAAACTCCTTCTGGGAGCAATTGTCGCCTAAACTTCCTTTCAATTTTCAACCACGAAATAGTTCCTGCTGAGTGTTGATGACAACTTTTTGACAATTGAGGGTGGAGGAGCCAACAAAGAGAGATGTGCTTCTGGACATTTTACGTACAAACAAAGAAGGACTGGTTGAGGATGTGAAAGCTGGGGGCAGCCTTGGCTGCAGTGGACACGAGATGATATAGTTTAGGATCATGTGTGGAAGACACAGAGCCACAAGTAGGATTACAACCCTGGTCTTCAGGAGAGATAACTTTGGCCTGTTCAAGGAACTGCTTGGAAAAATCCCATGGAAAGAAATCAAACAAAGGAGACCTGTGTGGGTGAGCAAGGAGCTACTGGAAAAACCCAAATTAAAGAAAGAAATTTACAGAATGTGTAAAAAGGGACTGGCCTCTTGGGAGGAATACAGGAACATTTTTAGAGTATGTAGGGATGAAATGAGGAAGGCTAAGAGGCTAAGGCCCATTTGGAATGAAATCTGGCAAGAGATGTCAAGGACAAAAAAAAGGGTTCTTCAAATACATCAATAGCGAAAGGAAGACTAAAGAAAATGTGTCTGCTGCTGAACGAGGTGGGTGCCCTGGTGACGGAGGATACAGCAAAGGTGGCATTACTGAATGCTTGCTTTGCTTCAGTCTTTACTGATAAGGCTGGCCCTCATGAGTCCCAGACCTTGGAGGTAGGAAAGTCTGGAGGAAGGAAGATTTTCCCTTGCTTGAGGAGGATTGGGTTAGAGATCATCTAGGCAAACTGGACACACACAAATTCATGGGTCCTGATGGGATGCACCCATGAGTGCTGAAGCAGCTGGCTGATGTTATTGTTAAGCCACTCTCCATCATCTTTGAAAGGTCATGGAGAACAGGTGAGGTGCCTGAGGTCTGGAGGAAAGCCAATGTCACTCCAGTCTTCAAAAAGGGCAAGGAGGACCCAGGAAACTAGAGGCCAGACAGCCTCACCTCCATCCCTGGAAAGGTGATGGAACAGCTCGTTCTGGAGATATCTCTAAGCATGTGGAGGAAAAGCTTATCAGGAGTAGTCAACACAGATCCATCAAGGGGAAATCATGCTTGACCAATCTGACAGCTTTCTATGATGGTGTGTGTCCTGGTTCAAGATAAACAGAGTTGATTCGTATGTGATAGACACATCAAACAGCCAATTAGAGTATTCCTTCCATGTACATCAGCGCACCTCACTGGCTGTGGATCTTTTGGAGGGCTCGTTGTTTCTTTAAAAACAGCGTGCAGCGGAAACCACACTTTTTTGTCCATGCTCGGAGCGGCCCTGACCTCCCTTTTCTTGCTGCCACTTGGTGCCTGCTGCAATCTCCACCGCCGGTCCGCCTGGGGCTACTCCATGCTGCCGCTCGCTGCTGCTGGTATGTGTGCCTGCCAAAACTGCTGACATTGATAGCTTTGCTCCATGGCCCGGCTGTGGCTTCAGAACAAGGGCTTCTGCCACCATTTCTCTGACTCTGCCTGTGCGTGGACCACCACGACCAGACCGCTGCTGCCGTGCCACATGCTCTCGCTGCTGCCGCGTGCTCTGCTGGCCCTGCAGGTGCGTCTGCTGCCACTGCTGACAGACTTCTAGCTTTATCGCCACATTTCCTTCACCGCGGTTTGAGTGCTTTCCCCGCCCTCTCTACCTCGCTGCACCAGTTCTAATCCTATATAAACTTGTTAATATCTTGTTTGTTGTTCTGTATATAATATCTTCCTATCGTTATTAAAACTCTTTTAGTTTCCAGAACTTAACCGAGGCCTCACCCACTGACTTTATCTTTCCCTTTCATCTCACTCTGTTCCCTTTTATCTCTCTGTAACCCCTTTTCTCCTGAAACGGGGAAGGGGCTGATTGGAGAGAGAGAATTTGTCCCGTGGTTTGGTCCTGCCTCAGCCAAACCGGTGATAAGGGCAAATGCCAGGAGGGTGAGGCCAGACTCTTGTGCTGTTCAGTGACAGGACAAGGGCAATGGCCACAAACTGGAACACAGAAAGTTCCATCTCAGCGTGAAAAACTTCTTTATTTTGAGGGTGGCAGAGCACTGGAACAGGCTGTCCGGGAAGGTGGTGGAGTCTCCTTCTCTGGAGATATTCAAAACCTACCCTGGATGTGATCCTGTGCAACCTGCTCTGTGTGAACCTGCTTTAGCAGGGGGTTGGACCAGATGATCTCCAGAGGTCCTTTCCAACCCCTACCATTCCGTGATTCTGCGATTTTATCATATTCAATTTCTTTCTTCTTGCTTCTGTTTCATCTTTCACAAATGTAGATGATGGTAGTAGATCATAGAGAAAGTAGTGGAGAAAAAGGCTAAATATCCTCTCTGTTGTAACTTTGAAAAAGTGTGAAAAAAGTGCTTAGTTTCCATTTCTATATCCTCTGCTGCCATATGATAGAGAAGTTGTGTGCCCTTTCACAGAACTCATGGTCTTCATTAAGACTGTCACTTAAGTAATTTAGTGAAATTAATCCAGTCACTCCTCTATCACCTTATTTAATAAGAAAGCTGGTTTTAAGATGAGTCGCTGCAGCTGAGGTGCGGAAACTAAGTTCTCTACTCTTTCCAAAGGAGTGCAGAGACCTAGTGTCCATATGCTACTCTCCCAGGAGCTGGTGCTGTTTTGCAATTACCATAGCCAGCCTAATGACCAACCAAGGTCCTTTCCTGAGAACAGGTTAGTGTCAAACAAAGATGTTGTCAGTCTGCAGTTAAAACCATACCTTTTTTCAAAAGTACAGATTTAAACATAAAAGTCACTGAATCCAGACCTTTGCAAGCCCATGCAAGAGAGCCTCACAGCACCCCTCCACAGCCGCTTTCTCTTTAGGCTGACACTGCTTGCAGAGGTTTTGTACAGTATCTCATTGTTGCCATGTGTAGGCAATAGACATTGATTGCTTACACAAAATACATTAAACAGAGATGTACATTTTAAAATATGCTATGTGATTCTTGCTTAATCCTCTATTTTAAACCATGAATTCACTTGGGGAAGTTGTTCTAATTTTCATGATTCTAGCAGGGACCATGATATACGTGGGACGTCTCCTTTCTGCGAATGCAATTCTACCTTTAGTTTGTCAGTGCTTCATTATTAATTTTTAAATATTATTTAAGTGGAAGGTTCCCTGGACTGTCAGCAAGGTTTTCTCATTTTAGTGACATCTGCTGTCTCTCTTACATCTACTTGTGTAATCTACGGTGTATTTTCACCTATTTCCTCCCACTCATGAAGTCTGCAGCTATGCTGCTTTAGGCAGAACACAGAAATGTGCAGGATTTGCCAGAGGGTTGGCAGGAAAAGGTACTTTCACAATGTTTTTTTTATGTTAATCTGAAGTTTGACAAATATTCTCTTTGTAGTCAGTAGTGCCTTTGTATAATAAAATGTGTCTGTACATATGTGCATATTTTTGGCTAAATGGAGTACAGAGTAAAGGCATAATTTATGAATGGTGCCAGGTTTTTTTAGTTTAATGTGCAGTATTCTATAGCTAACAAATATAAAGAGCTCCATTATAATGCATTAACCCTGAATAATCTAGTGGGGGGAGAGGCAGGTACATATATGTATATTATATTATAGATAACCCACCTTGTCTCTTCTGTTTCAAGCTCAAAATAAAAATCAGTCTCCAAACTGCTAACATGCATGTACACAGCAATTGCTGTACCAACTTAAAGCAACCAAATGACTTACTCAGTGTAGGTGGGTTCAGAGGCTGCAGAGGCAGATATTAACTTTTCGTAAAGGACAAATTTCCCAGTAACATAATGTTAACGACTGGGAAAGAACAGACTTTAATTAGTTTATAGTCTGAAATAACTCCCCTGTACACTACATTAGAAAAGTCATTCTGTATCTGTAATAATTTTCATTGTTCATGCTTGGACCTGTATCTATTTCTAACACAGCTTCTTTAAGAAGGATAAATTAAGTGAACAGAATATTTGTGATGAGGCTACCATTAATATGATACAACTTTACAGTAGTTTTATTATTATTATTATTATTATTATTATTATTATTATTTAATAAGTTCTTCAGTGGTTACCAGGAAGATGAAAGAGCCTTGGAATGGTGCATCTTCAAATTGGACACATGCAAGAATCCAGATTTAAAAGTAAAAATTTAAAACTTCTGGGGTTTTTGGTTGTTTCTTTTTTTTAAATCACAATCATTTCTGCTCTTTGACTTACCCTGCAGTCCCACAGACTCTTGGATGGGAGAAGGAGCGGGAGTAATGGGCTGGAGCTGTGGGAGAGGGAACACTAAGTGGAAGGAACACAAAGGGAAGGTAAAATTCTTAAACTGAAGAAACACTGAAAATCCTTACAAACAAGCCTAATCTCTGATTAAAGATTTCGTGGAACTAAATTATTCATCTGCCTAATCATGCTGCTCTGACAATGTCAGAATGTTTTCTGATTTTTAAATTAACATCAGTTAGAGAAATAGACACTTGACTGTGGATGAGATGAGGGGGAGAAAGGGAAAACATCTTGGGAGTCTGAGACAGGTGTGTCCGGAATTACTGCTCTTGAGGAAGTTTCTATTCCTTAAGGTTCTTGGGGACAAAACCAGCAGCCTCAGGGAAATTACGCTGCCTAGTTGGGTATCAGTTATTTGCTGAATGCGGATAGCTTCTGCTTGTTATTTAAAGCAATATCAGCGTAATGACAATTGCTACTGGATGGTTTTTCCCCGTCATATTAATCTTGAATAAGGCAATGTTTACTTCTCTATTACTTGTTTACAAGTTAATAAATGGGAAGGAATGGTGTAGTACTCACCCTCATGAACAAGTGGGAACAGTTGCTTGGATTTCACTGTTCATCTATATTTAGGTGTACAAAACGATAAAATTAACCTCCTTAAATTAATGTGTCAGCTTATTGCTGGGCATTTCTGGGTAGTGAAAATTTTGGTCTCAATCGATTCCAGCTTAAAAAGTGTGGAGAGAATTAAGTGATGTTGACTGAAGCACCCAACAGAAATCTGAGAAACTAAACTAGACTAAGAGGGCTCAGTGAGCGATACTTCCCTGATAGTCAGAAGTGATTTTAAACAAACAAACTGCAGGACAAGGAAAGAGGAATGTTGTGGAGAAGATGGAGCAAAAACAAGTAAAATACCAATTTGGAAAACCTGATAGGCAAAGGGAATTTTCTTTCCCTGGGCCAGAGTGCATTGGCTATACCCCACCTCAGTATTCCGATATTTGAGAGATGCTCAGGAGTTGGTTAGCTGATACCTTCTTCTAGCATCTATCACCTAATCACAATTTGTAGTTCATGCTCAGGAGCTCAATATTTTAGGCAGCCCCTGTTTATCATTCCTGAGGGTTATAGTTTATTATCCCTGTTGTACCTGGACAACAACTCAAAAGGCTCCTCAAGGCTGGTGCAGCTGATGACCCCAGTCTGAAGATCTTTTACTCCAGTCATTTGTCAAGTGCCATCAGCACTCCCGCTTTTCCTTGGACCATCTCTTTCAGCAGCTCCAGCAGCATTTTCAATTTTTTGGACAAAGTCGGTGCATTATAGATCTCCTTTGCCGAATATTTTCACTGAGACTTCACCCACAGAAGACAGGCTTTTTCCTCCTCCTCTCTGGTCTCAAAAGGCTCTGTGCTGTCTCACTGGTGGTTCAAGGTGTTTCTCTCTGCATGCAAAATGAAAATAATTCTCAGGCAGATGCATTTTTAAACATAAATGCAAGTGTTAAAGACACCTCAGCTTTAAAAAGGTTTGTGTAGTGGGTTTTATTGACTATTTTTAAATAACCCCCCCAATTCTTGCCAACGTATAGGCAAAGGAGTCCTGCCCTCTCTGATCGTATCTTCTAGCTCTTCAAAAAAGTAATTAGGAAAGAAAAGGAAGGAAAAATGAAAAGAAGTTTGAGTATGCAGTGAGAAGGAAGTACAGTTAACTAATGTACAGTTAGATGTAGGAAAGGAAGGTTGTAGAAAGAGCCAGGTCATTGTCACAGGAGAGAGAAGTTCCAGCCTAAAAAAGCCAAATGTTCCCTTCTGAGAGCGGGGATGCACTTTAAAAGTGACTACTATTGTCCAACTTTCATTCCTAGATGATTTTTCTTTTGGTAAAGACATTAGAAAGTAATGTGTCACTCCAACTCTGTTGAACCAGAGCCTCTTGAACAGATCTGCCTCAATTCTGGTATTGCTCTTGTACATCATAAACTGGCAGTCATTCGTCTGGTTCCTTCCAGTTCTGATCCAGAGATGGCACACTCCTTAAATTAGACTTCCATTTATCTTTGTTATCTTGATTTATGCAGCCTTCTGTGGAACATTCATCATATAGCTAATCTTAAGTTACCTTGAGTAGTATTTTAATCTTGCTGCCCCTAATTTTACCCTTTCTTTTCTCAGCCTTAGCCTTGAAGGCTTCTCTTTCTGCCCTTGAAAAAATACCTGTAAAAGCTTAGCAGATATTTCATACTTTCCTCCTAAATTTTTCTTCCAAACTCTTTCTTTCTCCTCAGCAGAGCTATTTCCTCACCATGGGTAAAATTGTTGGAAGGTTTGAGGTGTTTAAAGGGGCAGTGACTGCCTACAAAATCTTTGGGCTGATTTCACAGCACAAAGTGGTAAACTACTGGCTTTTGCCAGTTCTCAATAGATGCTTTATTGGATTTGGGGTTACAGAAGTATATTTATTATTAGTTTCTTTTTGCTTTTCTAGAAACTTCAAAATGTTTAAAACTTCGTTAAATTGCTTGACAAACACTTATTGTGTGCCTCTAGACCAAATTGATAAGTAAGGAATCAAGCAATACCTCCCAGCCATTCTATTTCAGGTTCTTTTCTTCAGGGACTAGGTTGTACTTATTTAAAGTTTAATATATTTTAAACCTCAGTCATGTCCTTTGTTATCATTCTTCCAAAACCAACGATCTGTGAGCTTCTGAGGGCACATCTGTAGCCAGGCTTCTTCACAGCCAGATCTCCTCTAGGCTGTATTCTGTAGACCATCCTTTTCTTCAGAGCCAAGTATGCTAAACTAGGATCTTCCCGTACCCAGGCTCTCTGGCAACAGCTCTGTAGTAATCCCTGGCAGCAGAACTAGTAGCCTTTTCTCATGGTGATCTCCAAGCTCTCTTCTGGACTGGGGCCCCATAAGCCTAAAATCAAGCCTGCCTCCCTCAGAAATGGGTCATTCCACTCAACCTCACTGGTTTACATTGATTTTCTAGAAGAATACTCTCAAACCTACCAGTAGTTTTGCATTCCTTCCTGTATGTCCTTTCTCCTCCCTGTACATGCTTATTTTTGTTTAAAATAAAACTGGAACAAGGAAAGGAATCACCGTGGTCAGTTAGCAAGTTCATGCAACTGAAGCATGAAAAATTCAGAGGCCATGCTAAAATTTTTCTGTGTAGCTCAACAGAACGTGTAGGAATCTAAAAGTTCTCCAAACAGCAAGTGATTTCACAAACCGTACTCTATGCACAGTAGTGCAGAGTGTACTAAGGACAGAACTGAGGCCATAGCGAGTTTTGTGCCTTGATTTCTGCACAGTTTAGTGCTTTAATATGAAAAATAGCCACAGACAGCCAAATTTTTTAGTTCTTATAATCTCTACGAAGCCATTTGATGAGAGTTTAGAATGGAAGTCGTTGCCTTTGCTTTCTCTTGAGCTCACTTCTGAGCACTTAATGAATCCAACTTGAACACAGCAAAGGTGCCACTTTGTTGCCTCCATGTTGATGAGTTCCTGCTCTGGGTTTCTGATGAAAACAAAAGAGGTAGGAAAGTTTTTATTGCGAGATTTCCCACAGGAGTTTTTTATGCAGGCTGGGATGTTTGCCAGCAGTGTAATATTCAACAAATACCATTCTTTGGTTAAAGGCCTGAATATGTTCCTCCTGACTGAATATTTCGAACATGTAATGTATGCTCAGGGCTGTATATGAAGCAAAAAGGATGCTGTTGTACCAGTTTCCTAGGAACTATATATTTAATTCCCAAGTAACCATCACTGCAGCTGGCATATTCACGGGTAACTCTTAGCAAAGAGGAAACGTGCTAGTGATGACCTTACTTGCCAGCCATGGCACACGCCTTCCTGATCATGAATGAAATATGTTGGTGGGGTTCCACAGAGAGCTTTACCTGAACAGCACCCTTCTCTGGACTGCAGTCTGCAGAGCTAAAAATCTAATGGGCACCAAATTTACATGCAGGTCTATAAAATATTTCTGAACATTGCAAAGGGTCTTCTGCTAGGAAGGAGTAAACAATGTTCCTGGAGATATTCTGGCAGTCATAAAAACCAGTGCTCCCTCAAAGTTGTCTTTTTCTAGTGGCAAGCTACTGCATTCATTTGCCTTCCACTTGATAGCTTGAGAATGTAGCTATTCCTTGCTTCCAAATGCATTATTTAGACTCAGATACCCATTTTAACTGTCAAATGTAATCAGACTGGAAAAGTAGATTGCAAGAATTTCCAAGCGCCTGTTGCAGGACACTTGTTTGTTCACTTTTCCCTCATTTTTCAAGAGCCTTTAACAAAAAAAAAAAAAAAAAAAAAAAAGGGGGTGTGGTGGAAGGAGGAGGGGTGGGTACTGGAGACCTTGAAATTTTATTTTTTTTTTTTGTCCGACTGGGGAAGAAAACAAAGAAAATGAATATACATAAAGAAAGAAAAGCTCCTACATAGAGACTAATAGGGTTTGTCCTGGGATAAAGCAAGTAAACAAAAACTTCTTCATGACCAAACTAGTATATTTTTCATAGAAGAATTTCTGTTTGAAAAAGGTTCTGTATTTAAGAAACAAACAGGATTGGTCAAATAATGTTTTGACCAACAATGTTGTGTCACCTTTTTGAAAAAGATCTTTTACATCAGGTATTTAAGAAATAGTATCAAATGTTAAGAGAACTTAAATGCCTGTTTAGCAAACAAAAACCTTGAGTAGAAAACATTACTCACCTTATAAATTGGATCAGTTTGAACATGAAAAAGTAGATTTATATTCTTTGCAGAAGAGATGAAAGACCTTTGAACTGTTCATCAATAATTAAAGTAGTACTGAATATGGTAGTACCTTCCCATCTCACTGTGTGGTAGACAGTAGGATAAATCCACCCTATTTTCATCGCCTTTTCATTCAACAAGTGCTCCATTCTTGTGTCTAATGATCAGAAGCCTAACCAGAAAGAAAAACTCTGCTACAGTCACATAACTCCAATGAATAGTTTTACGACTTTCATATCTTCTGAATGTTCCAGAGGGTTGGAATGGCAGCTAGGAGTGAGTAGTACCATGCCTCACTCAATCGCATAGGCTGCACAAATGTAAAAATCTGCTATGCAGCTAAGCGAGAAAATGCTGCTGCTTCCAGTGATTTCTGAACTGTTGGTGAATTATTCAGTTCATTTCACAATGCCAATAGCACAGTGTATCGCTAAAAAGCTGCCGAACCTAAATAAATGTATGCATTTATCGTAAACCTGGAAAAAAATGTATTTAGGTTTACATTGAGCCTTATGTTCAGTCTAAATGACTTTTCCATAAAAAGTGAAATCGTACAAGTAAAAATATAAATGTATGATAGGAAAAAGCAGTAACTTCTATATTCTTAATGACACTTTTTATTGAGATGCTGAGGCGTGCTCATATACAGGGATTCAAGGAAAGTGAGATTCTCTCATAACAGTGTGTGTCAGTTGTTGATGATGTAGTGAAAGGATGTGTTGTAGGGGTGTCATATGGCAGATGACGTTACTGAAGCAGTTACTGATTCAGCTCCATTGATTTTGGCAGGAATCTTCCTGACATAGACCTTGATCTTCAAGGATGCTGTGTTACTCTCTTATTACCCCAGGTGATGGGGTCTCAAGAGCTTCACTGGAGACTTTTTCTTATTGATTTTAAGTCTGCTTGTTGTAACATGAATCACATTAATCTTGCAGGATGAAAGCGGCAGAGGCAGAACCATTGCAGATGTGATGGCCTTGTGGTCATCATGGGTTGGTTGCATTTGTGGTACAATCCCTTTGCAGTGGTTTTGGTCCAATCTGATCTTCCAGGTTCACAGCCTAGCTGCACACAGGAACGAGGCCAAACCAGGCACCTCTTCCAAAAGATATCCTCTTTTCAGTGACCGGAGGATGAGAGCTTCAGGGTGCACCTGTGCACCTGACACATGATTCTCTATGCACCAGCAATACATAATCTGAAAAATAATTGGGCATAAAAAGGACTGAAGATTTCTAGCTCTCTTTAAACAGACTGCCGCTCTTCCGTGAAGAAACTGTAGTGGAAAAAAGTATGCCTCCAGCATGTTTCTGTGAGAAGTAATGTTTTGTATTTTTATATCACATTTTCTATCTTTAAGGCAGCATTTTTAAGCTACCAAACCCAAATACAAACCCTGGAGCTAATTGCTAAAATTACAATAGCAACAAGGAACTATCTTTTGCTTAGAAAATGACATACATATACGTAACATAAAATGTATTTTTGGTTTTACATACTTGTACACACTACTTGCATCAAGCCAATCCTATTTATTTACCACAGGCATGTTTCTCTATCGCCCTCCCAAAACAAGACAAGTATTTGCTAAACAAAGTCTTACTATATTTATGCAGCCAAGGATTAATTTCTATGATTTTTATTCTGCAATTGTTCAGCTATCCCAAGTTTGGGGTTTTTTTTTAGATCAGAATTTTATGTTCCTGAGCACAGCTGCAAGTTACCTGCCACACTGACAATGGATCGTATCTGTCTTTGTGGTCATGCATCAGTGCTACTGTAACTCTTTATATTAAAATTGGTTTAGATCTCCAGATGGTTTTTTAATGTTCCATTACTTTGGGATTGTAATATAGCTTCCTGTAAGGATTTCAAGGAAAAGGGGTGGGGGGTGGGGGGGGGGGTGGGGAGAAAGAAAAGAAAAAAAAGAAAAGAAAAGAAAAGAAAAAAAGAAAAAGAAAGAAAGAAGAAAAAAAGAAAAGAAAAGAAAAAGAAAAGAAAAGAAAAGAAAAGAAAAGAAAAGAAAAGAAAAGAAACGAAAAGAAAAGAAAAGAAAAGAAAAGAAAGAAAAGAAAAGAAAAGAAAGAAAAGAAAAGAAAAGAAAGAAGCTAGCTGAAAAACTAATACCATTTCAGTCTCCTCCATTACTGTAATGCTTGTGTGTGGTAAAAAGTTTGGAAGGCAACCCAGAAAGATGGTGGCATTCCGGCACCGCTCAGAGCAGGGAGAGACATGGGGCAAGGGAACACCATAACTGCTGATGACCCAAGAAATACATCACTGACCCACCCCAAAATGTTGTGCTAACCTTCATCCTGTGCTAACCTTCATCTTGCCAGAGCTCCTCATCAGCCACTGGGACAAAATGGAGATGCGGATCTGTTTTTCGCATCCACATCCATGACACACCTGTGAACACAGCTGTCAGACAAAACATTTTGGTATTTTTGTAACTTCCAAGCTTGAGAAAAAATGTCTTCAAGTGTTAAGCTAACTTAGTAATTTTTTTTTGTTCTGTCCTGAACCTGACTGCCCCCCCGCCCCCACCTCCAGAGACAAGAGACCTAACACCATTTGGTATCCCCTTGCTAGGTCTAGAAGTGCTTGTAAAATTCATGGGCTTTAGGGCGTTCTTTAGCAGGAGTAGCGTGCAACACTGAGCAGCCTCCTGAGCCTTTTAATCAGCATGTGACCTAACATTTCCTTGGAGCCATCATGTGCAGAAGATACAGAAAAATGGGGAAAACCAGGTAAAGGGAAATAGGGAATACTCCCTAGCTTGGGAACTCCCTTGCTCATAGCTTGGGACTGTGGCAAAGTCCTGTAGCTGGTTCTGCCAGGTACCTGAGTGGTGTCTAATTCAAACAGCTGACCTTGCTTACAGCTGTGAACGATGCTCCATATGCTCTTGGAGCAATGTGCTTTACCAGTGTTGTGGTTTAAGAAGTCAGCTCTAGGGTGGAAGTGGGGATTTTCACCCCTCCTCTTCCCTTGTTAACCCTCAAAAGGCTTTCGCCACTTTTGTCGGGGAAGGGGCACTGGCACTGCAAAACCAGCCCGGCTTCGGGCTTCGCGCCTGCCCCTGGAGCCAAGACATGTCTATCAACGCCTCTTTGAATAAACCTGTAAAAAGCTGCAAATCACGTGGCTTTCCTGGTGCACACATTTCATTTTGGAGCAGAAGGACGAACAAGAGAGAACTCCTAAAGTAGTCACCTCAGAAGCCTGGGACAGTGAAAGATCTACACGGCAGGTAGCCTTTTCACTTTGCCGACTGCTGGTGGGTGTGGTTAAGAAGAGCTGCCAGAAGGAAGGGGCGCAAACCTGTTGAAGCCCCCAACTCTGCACAGAGATAGAGAGCACTGCTGGTGAGCGGGGGGAGAAGGTTTCAAGTTGCCAAGACATGGAGGCTCCGCTGCAATGCAGGAAACATAAAGCATCACCCGGAGATCTGGTTAATCTCATGTTTCGCAGATTGGGAGAGCAGATTGCCAAGACTGCCCCTGGAAAACTGGTAATTCTTAAGCTTTCCAGCACCCAGAGAAAAGACCATACATTGCAAAAGAGGAGTTTGTCCTGAAAAGTTCAACATTGAACTGATATTTATGAGGTTAAAAGAACTGTGTTCCCCCATTTCAGGTTTACTTTTCCTTCCCCCTCCTCCTCTCCAGCAGGGACCGCATGTGAGTGTTTGTAACGGGATGTGGAATGGGTGGAATCTATATATATGTATATACCTATTTATGTATTTATTACCGTCATTCTCTCTTTTTCTATTTCTGTCCTACTCAAATTTAAGTCATTGATTTATGGTTCTCATCGTTTCTGAATTAAATTGATTTTCTTTCACCTTTTTTAATCCAAATCTGCTATGCTGGTTTTTCTTTGCCTGTAGCTGTAAGCCCCATTGTTTTCTTTCTAGCTCAAACATTTTCATATCTTTGTTTAGCTCCTTGAGAAGTAAACCTCTCCCTGAGGGCAATTTGTTGCTGTACAACCTTTCAGTTCCTTTCAAACCACGGCAACCAGAACGGATCTGGAAGAATTTAGTCCCTTGTCATGATCGAATCCAACAAGTCCCAAACCACTTGTGCCAAAGTCAACTGGAACAGTTAATCCCATGCACCAAAAGAATTACCAAAGGAAGGCCAATTTCAGATGTTACCAAAGAATCAGACAGTGTCCAATTCACTACTTTCACATTACAATTAAGTTTTCTGCTGTAATGTATTTCATACATGAATTTTTCTTCTAATGTGAATTTTTGTTAAGAACAAAAAAAAAAATCTGACATCCTCAATTCGGTATTAAATTAAGGCAATGTGAAACTAATAATTTTGATATAATAAGAGGAAATTAAAATGACAACTGAGCATTTCTTCCTCATAATTGTAACATTATATAGCCACTATAGTGACTTTTTCTACAGAATATTATGTATCTACTGCAATGTTTAGAAAATCCTTCTTAACCTCACTTATTTTCAAATAATCTGAAAACAGCGGTTATCAGACCAAAAATAAAATATTGTTTCATGCCAAGCAAAACCAAATTTGAACAAAATGTACAGAGAAACAATTGAGAAAAGAAAAAAGAAGAAAAAAACCACAGACCAAAATATCTGACAAACTGGACTAACCGTGAACCAAAGGAACAATTTGGAGGGACACCTCTGCATCTCTTCTGCGGACACTATTTTTCTACGTGAGAATGACAATAGCTGGAACCATGAGCTAACACTGAGTGAATATTACTTGGATAAAAATTTTGCCCCTGTAGTGGGTCGACCTGGTGGTTAAGACACTCCCCTGGGTTCAGGCCATACTCCAGTGGAGGCTGAAGTCTGGCAGCACTAACCTTGGAATAACCTTGTCATGGGGGCTTTTCACAGGAAGGAGAAGATGCAGATTTGAAGCCCCTCAAAGAGTAGAGAGATGGAATTGAGGATTCCATGTGCCCTCGGGAAAACCTCCACCCCTTAATTATTGAGCAATCGGGTGAGACCAATGACATCATCTTCCAATCTCTGCATTCAATTAGTTCTTACTGCCCAATAAATTTGACTTATCTTTTGTCGCGGAGGCACCCACAGAACCAGACAGCAGCAGCTATCCGAAAAACTGTGGATTTATTGCAAACAAATGTGCCTGGCACTCCGACTGTACAGGTTCGGATGTCAGTTGGGAATTATCAGTGCACAACAGATCCCTGAACACTAAAGAACACACTCTAAGGAAAGATGACCCAAAATGTGCACGGCTCACTGATAGAAAGGGAGAATCTCTCACCTAGTGATGCCGAGAGGGGCACTCACCAACGCTGGGGTGAGGATCACTCAATCCCAGGGAGGTGTACCCAGATGGCATCCCACCCCGAGGGGAGTCCTGGGAAGTTCACTCAGCCAGCGTCCCGACCCAAGGGGAGAGTCTCCAACTGCACTACCTGTTGCTCCGAGGAGAACCAAATCAAAGTGGTTCTTCAGCAGGGCCCCGTTTATACCCTTGTCGAGTGTGAGCTGTGGTCACTTTCAGTGAGCACAGGCAGGATGCAGCTAATGGAATCTAGACCCCGAGGCACCAATATCCCTAGGGGGGAGCTCCTGATGCTTATCAGGTGCTGCTGCAGTGCCTGTCTTTTGTGCAAGCTCTGTGCTAGCAGTCAGGGGGGTTGCACTGCCACAATCCACCTCATGACCACAGTCACAACTCGACTGGTTTCCTTGGAGTGGTGGTACAGTCACCTCTTGCCTCCAAAGTTAAAAGGGAGCGCAGTCTCAGTGAAGTTTAATGCTCACTGTGGATCATCATTCCCCAGTTAATTCTTAACTTACAGCAGAATATGAGGTGTTTCAAAGTACTATAAAACATAGCACCAAAAGTAAATGCAGAACTATACAGAGTCTAGTTCTGTGTATCAAACAATAATACTTTACAAAAGTTTGAACAAAATTAACAATATACAAAACATACTGCTCAAACATTGAGGTATTACGATTTTACAACCACTCTGACCAAGAGAACACAACATAATGAGGATTTTTTCACCCAAAGAGTCCCCAGTGCTGCAACAATTGCTTCTGTGCCTTCTGCAGACCATCGTGTTTAGTAGTTGTCCCTAGAGCTTGGCATAGTGCTGTTCCATCCCCACCCCGTGATGTCATCAGTGGGTAGAAGGATGCCAGCCTGTTGCGCAGGTGAATCCTACTATCTTCATCACAACATTATGGTCCAAGTCCTGGTCATCACCATTGCTATTAGAAGCTTTTTGGGGAAATCCACTTCTCCGTTATCCTGTAGAAAAAAGAAACAAAGCTGGCCTCGGTCTAGAGACCGGGCTCCACAGTTAGAAGTCGGGGATTATCCACCGAGCACTAATACAGGGGGTTTTTCCTGTCCCCGTCCAGGGCTTCCCAGGCATATAAGCCTCTGGGGTTTGCCAGAATCACGGGCGCAATGCCGATGGAGGGTAGTTTCACCATTACAGGTTGGCCTACAAGCATCTGTGAACCGCACTCCTCCGGTATTTGAGCCTGCTGTCAGTTCAGGTGCCTCTTTAATAGGGGAAGGTCTATAGGCCTGACCCAACAAAACTGGATCTGGATTCACAGGCTGTTGTAAATTAGAGACCTTGACTGGGCCCTCTTTTAGTTGCAGTAACTGGCCAATCCCTTCCAGGTAGGAGTACCACTTCTGTACAGTGGCCTTCTGGGCTGCCCCCTCAGGAGGGGGCGATCCCGTGAGGATTGAATTTAGCAGAGGGAGAGGACTTTGCACTATGATATCTTGCGAAGTACGTAACCTCTCCGCTTCCTTGACTGCCCTGGTAAGGGAGAGAAGTCCCTTCTCCCACTCCGAGTACCGTTGTTCAGTCTCCTTGAAAGAGGTAGATGAAAATACTAAAGGCCCAGCTGGTCCCTCTGGCCCCTTTTGGAAAACGCCGCAGTAAGAGTCATGTCCTGCAAATCCCCATTCTACCCTCAGTAGGTCTTGTTGATGCAGTGGGCCTGGCCTCTGATAAGCCTTAAGCTCATCCTTCAGGACATGAAGAGCTTCTGTATGTTGTGGAGTCCAATCCCATGCCCTGTTTTTTCTGGAGCAGATCATACAGAGGGCGGGCAATCACTGAGAACCCAGGGATGTGCTTCCTCCAACAGCCCCGTGTACCCAACAGCTGCTGGAATTCTGTCTTGTTCCTCAGGGTTTGCCCCTTCCCAACAGCTGACAGTGTATCCTCAGGTACCACAACTGCACCAGCCACCCACCAAGCTCCTCAGAACTTCAGCTCTTGCCCAGGACCTCGACATTTAGAAGCTGGAACATCCAACCCAGCTTTAGTCAGAGAATTCCAGACAGCTCCTGCTGCCAGCCCGACCTGTTCCCTGTTGTCTCCACCCACTAGAAGGTCACCTCTGTACTGGTGGATGCCAATGCCTGGTGGGACTGTCACAGTGTCAAGCCCTGTAGCCAAGGCCCTGTGGGCAATAGTGGGGGAGTGTCTGTACCCTGGTGGAAGCCAGTTAAAGGTGTATCCTGTTCCCTCCCAGGTGAAGGCAAATTGGGGTTTGTCCTCCTCCCGTAGGGGAATCATAAAAAACATGCCCTTGCCATCTCCAGTGGCCATCCACGGGTGGGCGGCTGCCTGGACTGCTGTCACTGTTGAAGTTACACTGGGGACAGCAGCTGCCGGCGAGGGGTGTTCCTGTTCAATTGCTCATCAGGTGCTGCTGCAGTGCCTGTTTTTTGTGCAAGCTCTGTGCTAGCAGTCAGGGGGGTTGCACTGTCACATCTTCCCGATCCATTTAGGGACAACTGAACCCACATAGTTTGGCTAACACAGGCCAAAAATATAAACACATTTCATGAGTCTAATTGGTATAAATTACCCTTGCTGACTGTGTGTGGGATTGGATATGTGCCAATTCACCTTTAAAGTTGTTCACTCATTTGATGTGTTAGAACCTTTTATCAGAACGATTATTTATGGCATCAGTTGGAGGAAAAAATAATTGTAAGTAAATGCTTACCAATCATTGAGCCAGTTTTAAAGAGAAAACTCAAGAAGCTTGGATCCAAATGAAAAAAAAAAATCTATCTTCAAATTTTTCTACAGATTTATTAGTATGCTCAGGAAATTATTTTGTACAGACTGCTGTTGCACTTCTGTAATTAAATAGAAATACATGTCACCGGGAACTTGCACACTCCCTACTGCTTTAATCTGCTAGTAGAGAACAAAAGTAACAACAAATCTGTCTGGAATCCTCTTCCTGTCACTTATGGTGAAGATGATGTTTGTTAGCTAGCTTAAAAGAATAAATAAAAAGCAGATCTTGGACACAAACACAGCCAATCTAAGCTCCTGTCTCTGGGCAGTATATCCGTAGGAATGCACTGGTTTGAAAAAACCCCACCTGCTCTATGCTAATTAATTAGCGATAAGATGAAAAACAAAGGCAATATTTTTAACAAAAGGGGAAAACCCTTCCATTAATGTCAACAAAATTATAGCTTCACAGCCTTTTATGATATAAATTACTGACCAAGAACAGAATTTTGAAACCTACTGATCAATTTTGAGAAGTTTTTTCAAGTTTCTCATTCCCATCAAGTGATTTTTGGGGTGTTCTTAATTTCTGAAAAGAAAGATGCATTAATCTGAGATGTCTAAACACAAACTCATCTAGCCAGATACAGAAATGTAAGTCAAAAACCCACATAATTCCTTAGTGTTTTGACAGACAAAACACACTGTTTCTGACAAAAATTGATAGCACAAGTGACTTTTTTGGTGGAGTGTTGGGAAAATAGGGAGAAAATGTCTTTCCAATGAAACATAACAAAGCCCATCACTCACAGAAAAATGCCATCACAAATACAGATACTGTATATCACTAGATGTAAATGCAGATTTGAATAAGAACTGTCAAAATAAGCCAACTACTCAATTCTGTCATCTTTTCTGCAGTGCACATTCCACTAACGTATTTTGGACTATATTTTTGTCCTCCATTTTTTTAGATTTTTGTAAAGCAAATCAGATTTCAGAGAACGTGCCACATGAGATGTCCTGGCCAGTCCTCTAGTGACGTCTAGCAGCTTAATGGTACCATGGTATGAATCAAACCTATACATTTGGTAAATCAATTTTTAAATGCCCTCTGTTCAAAGCCTCTAGTAAACAATGAGTAAGAATTCCTGTTTTACACACTTCAGCTTCAAAGCTACAAAAGCTTACAGACCAGTATAGCTCCAGTCACATTTTTATTCCTTTGATATGGATCTACACCCTAAACTAAGAGGAAGAGAATTATTCTCAATTATATCATTTGGGGACTCCATTTCTGCGTAAAGCTACTTTTCCATCAGATTTTTATTTAGCTTTTGAAAAGTTATAATATTGATAAGTTATCTGAACTTTGGAGTACGTAACCCTGTAACTTCTGCTGCACTCTTGGCTCCGTTGTAATTAGGGATACTCTGAGAGCTCAAATATATAGTCTGTGAGTTTGAAGACCATTAGAAGATTTCAAACAGCATTGCTCTTCCCAGAGGGAATGAGCACCTTTTTTTTTTTTTTTTTTTTGCAATGCCACAGGCCTTACAAAAAATAAAAAGAAAAGTAGCAATGGTAGAATAAGTACAAAATAAATGTCCCCAAGCCAGAGGCCAAGGAACTATGAACACAAGTACGGACTAAAACAGTGCAGGAGAATGGTTAATTTGAAAATTAAATTGCTGGGTTCAAAAGGCAAAAGTATTTCTTCTCCTCACAGAGCACATGGATGCAAATTTCAATTTGGCGCAGTAGATGAGAATAATGTATAAGAGAGGTGCAGTGATATTAATCTTCCAGCTGAGAGGAATGTTATTGCATGTCCAACTGTGACAGTTTCTTTTGCAGAGAACAGCAAAAACTAAACAGCAAAAGCTAAAGGACATCACCTGGTTTTTTCTCCCTTAGCTGAGAATGCTTTAGATGATGAGACATCTCAATTTGTTTCTTCGAATAAGTTTTTGACCTCATGTGATCTAAGTAGCAATTCTAATTCAGATCCTTCCCTATGTATGAAACATTTCCTCCTGTCTAAATGGTGATTAATAGTCTTACAGAAAAAACAACTAACCAAGCCAAAACCAGTCCTATCCCAGCGCTTCTCAGCAAATAAAAAAATGTGGAAAACAGAATGAGGAAGAAGATGCCAAATTGTAATCATAAGGAAAAAAGTATTTTGAATTTCTTTGCATGAGTATGCAACCACAATAGAAATATTGGTTCCACACTGGTTCCACAGGGGCATGCATGCAGCCATGGTGGAAAGGTTGGTAAATACTAACACTCCACTGTTGCGCTGTGTTCACATTTGGTGTGAAGCATTAATGCCAAGGTTATGCTGGGAAGCTTTGTGCTTAAAAATGAGGTTGTGCTGGGAAGGAGCCTTCTGAGCTGCTGCATCACCATGGCTTCTGCAGGGGTCATCTACCAAGAGCAGAGAAATCCAACTTTGTAGCCAGTCGTCAATATAAACAAAGAGCAGAGTGAATTTTCACTTCACGGGAAAAAAACCCTGCAGATTACAAATTGAAAAACAATGTTCTGAGGATCTTAAAAATTGTAATCTCAAACTGCAACTTAGTCTAGCACTCATTGTATGAGAAAAGGATGACTTATTCAAAATTCCATGCTTTATAAAAATAATTTTAATTGCATTATTAAGTTTTAAACTCCCTATTTCTAGTGGATCCACACCTTTTCCTCTCTCAGTCTATTGTAACAATTAAGTCTGGCTCTGTACCGACATCAGTTAGTTATGCTATTGCACATAAATGCTGTAGAAGAATGGAGCTGTTGACAATCAAAAGCTGAAGCTGCTGAGAACTTAAAACCTGCTGTGTTAATTTCAGGTTAATTCAAAACAAATCCTGTTTACCAACCTAGGACTTTTAAACAAAATAATATGAGCTCAAGGTTTTCTTTGTTTGTTTGTTCTCTGGGAGTTTTTTGCCCAAGGAGCAAACAGTGGTAGTATGAATAAGAGATGTTCTAAATAATACCTAAATAAATATTCAGACTGAAAACTGTCCTCAGCACTGGAGTCAAAAACTACATGAAACGAAGTAACCCAAAGGGATCTGAAGTTAAATTGTAGACATTTGTCCTCTTTTCTGTTTGCTTTTGCCCTATTTTGCCCTATAATCTAAACAAATAATATAATTTTTAACACTTAAGTTAGCCTGTGGCATGGTGCTAAATGCAGTATCTTTACATCTCTCTTAGAATTCTGGCCCTCAAACAAATGCACCATTGTGATTCACTGTTTTCATTTGTTTTCATAATGTTGTTTTCTGCAAAAAACACACACACTATTGGCATTGGTTGTCCCTAAATGAAATATCAGGATGATCATCATCATGGCTTGGCTTCGCGGACGAAGATTTGGGAAGGGCTTTGCCCACGCTTATTGCAAGCGCGTTGATGGCTGAAAAGGCCAATGCGGGATAGGCAAGGCCGGTTGCAAAGAGCACACCGGAGGGTCTCCTTGGGTGGTATAGTCGAGGCACGGTTCTTTCTGTGCTCTTTTCTCCTTGAGACTGATTCTACGCGTGCTCTCAAAGGAGACAGCAGCGTTATGTATGGTGTGTCTCCAAATCTCCCGATTGGAGGCCAGGGTGGACCACTGATGGTGGTCAATATGGCCTAGGTTGAGGTGTTGTTTCAGGGAGTCCTTCTATCTCCTCTTTGGAGCTCTTCTCTTGCGGCAGCCGGTGGCAAGTTCACCATAGAACACGATCTTAGGGAGGCGGTGATCCGCCATCCTGGAGACGTGCCCTGCCCAACGCAGCTGCGTTTTCAGCAACATGGCCTCAATACTGGTGACGTCTGCCTGTTCAAGGACAGCAACATTAGTCACGTAGTCAGTCCAGTGGATGTTTAGGATTGTGCGGAGGCAGCGCTGATGGAAGCGTTCGAGGAGTCGCAGATGGTGGCGGTAGATGACCCATGATTCAGACCCGTACAGAAGAGTAGGCAGTACCACGGCTCTGTAGACACTGATCTTTGTACTTTTCTTCAGGTGTTTATTGCACCAGACTCTTTTATGGAGTTTTCCGAAAGCTCTGTTTGCCTTTGCTATTCTGTTGTCTATCTCTTTGTCGATCGTGGCATCTGAGGAGATGATGCTACCCAGATAGCTGAACTGCTGGACTGACTGAAGCTCTGACTCGCCAATGGTGATGTGGGGATGATGGTAATCATCTTGTGGTGCTGGTTGGTAGAGAACTACTGAACTCTTGAGGAAAGGCCACTCTGTACGAGCTCATCCTTATTCTCTGGTTTCCTTTTCTATTGGTGGGAATGGCCTTATTTCAGGAGAGCCCTAAGTAATTTGATTTCTTCTGCTGTCTTTAAATCAGAGGACTAGCCACCCTTGGACTGTCACAGTTTGGGGTACCTGGTGCTCAGGATTTTATGAAGATATTTTATTCAATACAAATCTAAACTAGATTTTTTTTGGGGGGGGGCGGGGGGGGGTGAAGCTCCTTTGGAAACAGTTATTACAAAGAGGTTAATCTTCCTGCAAGATATGAAGGTTTATCAAAGCATTTCAAAGTCCTTTGGGAGGTTGGTTCCGTCACAAGGACACTGATAAAGCTTCTCCCTGTCTCTCTGGATCTGCAGTAGAATCCCAAGAAAGAGGGCTGGGCAGTGAGGCTCTCAGGTGATGTCTAGTTCACAGTGCCTGAGAACAGTGCATGGCTGAAGCCAGAAAACTGACTTTCCAGATATCTAGAGAGTTATTTCTACAACATGTTTACTACCGTGTTCCTCCTAACATCCTTTATCATGTTGGCACTCCCTAGATTTGGGCTCACTGCTGTTTGGTTTGTGTGTCTATCAAGACACCATTCTAGGCGTCTATTCAAAAATTGTATGTATTTTAGGCACCCTCTATCACTGACCCTGCTCTAATGCTAGCTCTTTATTCTCAACATATGACCAGGCAACTGTAATTATTGCTTTACATGTCTAATATATTTAATTTGTCTGTATTTCAGCTGGAGGCTGATGTGACAAAGGGAACTCAGAAAAACAGATTTGTTTACAATGTTGGGCTGGCAGCTTGTGGGCTGCTTGAATTTTGTAAAAAAAAAGAAAAAAAAAGGTCATTCCTTGAAGTGGTTTGCAAAACTACTGATATCAAGATTCAGAGAGTTAGTCTTTTCCACCATTGAAGAACCGTGGTATTTATAGCTTGCTTACTGCAATTTATTCTTTTTCCTACTGTAAGAGCAGCTCTCAGCACATTCTGTAAAAGGAGAACTTGAAATGTCCACTAAAAATAATTGAAGCTGGGGACAAAATTCGAGCAGATAAAATGATTAGGTTTTCAGTTCCATAGAAAAAGGCCAAGAAAGACACCACATGACAATAGCCAAAGGAAAGTTTTTAAACATAGAACTCCTGGGGAGTTTGGGATGAGTGCCCCACAGTTCAGCCAGATAACCAGATGACATGCACAAACTTTTAGTTTGGACCGATGGCGGTTAGGCTCTGTGCTCCAAGTCAGCTTACCTCGGGATTTTTTATTACTGATCTACATACTTAACGGATGTATAACATTGACTGTTAGTTCAATAGCCATGCAGAGCCTTTGACTTTAGGTTATTTTACTGCAAATTATTTTATTGTTATGCCTGTAAATCCAATTACCAAAAATGTGTATTTTTTACATAAATTCTTCTCAAACACTTCTTTGTCCTGTACATATAGTACTTCAGTCTAGTGGGCCATGTACAATCTTTCTTGTTTCAAACACATAAACTCACTCAGCCTTTTAATGGCCAATGTTGTATTTCTGTCAATTTACTGTCTGGGACCAAGGCTGTAACAGGCCATGTAGAACAAGCAGTGGGTTTAAATGGCAGCAGATTCACATGAGGAAAAGATTTTTAAAGCCAAGGCCAGCAAATCCCTGGAAGAGACTCTCCAAGAAGGCTGTGGAGGCTCAGTTGTTCACGGACAGATCAACAAGCATCTGTGAGGATAGTGGATCCCCTCAGGGACCTCCTGGCACTTGTTCCGCCTTTCTTGTTCCATGATTTCCTACAGCAAAACTACCTTTGGTTTATGCTGATGAAGAAGAATGCAGATGAGAGTTATCTCAGGACTGAGGTTTAAGACAGACATGGGTGTGACATCCTCACATTGCTGATGTTCCTCCTGTCTCAAAGATAAGAACTTCCTCCTACATCCCCCATGACCAGCCTCCAGATAATCCTTCAAGCCCAAAATACCTCCTTCTCCACATTCTGGCCTCTCCAGATGAAGAATGTTTCATGTGCACCTTTCCCCAGGCATGCCAGCTTCTGTCTTTGGCAGCCTGGTACTGCTCTTTCTCCCCTCTAGCATCCTGTCCCTCTTCCTAAGCACTTTCCCACACCTCCCCACTGGAGAGTGCCAGCCCCCCTTTTGAGCCAGAAGGGCTAAATAACCACTGCTCGTGGGGAGAGCCTGGCCCAAAGCTGCCAGCAGGCAGGCAGTGCGCTGGCATCTCCACTCTTGGTGTTTTTGAAGCAACGTCCTTTGTCCTCCATTCTTCTGCTTCTCGTGGCAGTGTGAACTTTCAAGGGACTTTGTAGGAGGACGAGAAGGAAGCAGGACAGGGGAGAAAACAACATTCCCAGTTGGAAGTAGTTGGTTTTCTTCGGTTTTCCTGTGAATAGTGTGTTCTTCCTACACGTCCAGGAAGTTCTCTTTTTATTTCCACTGGAAGTGTATCTGAAAGTTCTGCCTTGAAGGTGATTAATTTTTAATTGTTCATGGGATTTTGTTTCCTAATACTTTGCATTTTTATAGCCAGGTCTGTGAAAGGGTCTTAAAGCACTTTCCAAATGATAAATTAAGGCTCTCGAAAACTGCGTGAGGTGGAAAACAAAATAATGAGGAAAGGGAGACTGATTCACTTACCTCCAGCTGAATCTGACCTCCAGTCCTCAAAATACCCAGGAGGAGGACCCCAGCTTTCACTGCTTTCTCTTGTGCTTTAATGCTGCTTAAACTTCAGTGGCTGTGAAACAGTAATCAAATATTCTCCTGCAAAATTGTATTCAATTATGAGGTGGTACTCATTATGCTATCGTTGAGAAGGCTTCATGCATCCATTGAAGCAGGTTCACAGAACAAATATTATCTTCTAGTCTTTTCTGCAACATTTCTTTCAAAACAAAAACCTGCAAAAGTATCTAACTCTCAGGAAACGTGTGTGTGTAAATATATATATTTATGTATACTATATATAGAAAATAAAAACCATGTTCTCTACTATTTCAGTGAGAATATAATGTAAAAAATAGACCTCTAAAAAGGCGTTCTGCAGGAAAAATCAATAGGCCTATACCTTAACTTACAGTACAACTGTATTATCTGAAGGTCAGATTCAAATCCCAACTCCGTGGCTTGGGAGCCCCTTTTTAGGATAAGAGCAAACATGCATGACAATCAGTTCTGCTCTAAGATTAAAGCGCAGGACATGTGCTGTTCTTGTCTCTAGGGTACCTGAACCACTCCTCTTCCCCCCTCCCAGCCAAGGCAGAGCTACCATTGCATATGAGCTAACTGCAGCCATAAAGGGGGCACGTGTAGCTAACGAGGTGTTTTAGGCAGCAAATGAAGTCAAGATTCAGGTGTGCTCCCAAGTATTTCTTTTTGCTTTCCCTTTCTCAGTTCAACAGCTTCACAAATGAAAATTTTCCTTTTAATATATTTGAGGGGCTTAGGAAAGCTCGGAAGGAGAATTAGTTTGCAAAACTTTATAGAGCTGCGTTTTGACTTCATGTACTATTTAACACATTGGTAAAGGAAGCAGAGAATTAAACGTACAATTGAACTTTAGGAAGAAAAGCAAAGCAGCCACATCTTTTTGCAGGAAAGGATTAAAAATTGTGAGACAGAGGAGATAGAAGAGTGCATCAGGGTAGATTCAGTCATGTTCGGCTACTGCAAGTCCGAAAGGTCCTGTGGGCACCAGGTAGCTGCTGCTCAGCTGGTAGTGACAGCTCTTCCAACATGAGTCTTGCTAGCTCTGCCTTGATGCCAACTCAAGACAGTCTTCATCAGCCTTTTGAAGGATGCAAGAACTGCCCCAGCACCAAGGTAGCGCTGAAGGCACTAAGGAAAAACCTTAGTCTTCACAGTCAGACCTTGGCTGTCCTCTTCTGACAATAATCCTCTGTAAAGGAAGGCTCCAAGCAGTGCCACAGTCTCTCCGTTACTAGACACAGATTATCCAAGCAGTTACTGCCCCATACAGCTTGCTAGACTGTACTGGTGGTTTTAATCTTCTGACAGATTGCACCAAAGTGGACAGCTTTCAAACTGCAGGCCCAGCAAGAATTTGTGGTGGTCAAAGAACTGCATGCAGGGTTTTTGAGCCACCACACACTGATGCCTAATGTTGGAGGAAGCTGAAGACCAGGACCACATGTCATCAGCAGGGTATGGCGCTATTGCCTGCTCGTGGAGTCATCTAAAACGTTATATAGCTGGTTGGTGTGCACTGAGAAACTTGTTTTACTTAACTGCCATTTCAGAGTCCATGTGTATGAGATGAACTTTTAAAAGCAGAAAACCCAATTCAATTGTCTTCCTTCAGAATTTTAGTGCTGACTCTTAAAATGCATATTGCATATGCATAGTTGGAGGAACTAAATGCCATGCCACTGCTGGCATGCACATTTCCCTTGTGAGTTTTGTCCCTCGTAAAGCTCTTCATCAACACGCAGCAGATCATACACAAATCACAGCAGCTGAAGCACTAAGCATGCCACCAACACCGGCAATATCTGTTGGAAGTTTAGAAGCATAATCTGAAGCCGTCCCCATTGCGATTCCTTCTGCTGTTAACAAGGTTTATTCAACAGTCTGAAAATGCACTCCTCCACGGTAATAAAAAATACTGCTTCGTTATCTCACATAAACTGGCATAAAATATATTAATTTTTTATTGCGCTTATTGTTAGCATTGGGTTACAATGAAACCTGTGTTTGGTCAAGGGAGTGTTGTGTAAATACAAGGAAAAGCTGCAGGTCACAAATAGATCTAACTGACAGAAATCTATCAGCAATGTTAAATGACAGTCATCATGGCTTGGCTTCGCGGACGAAGATTTGGGAAGGGCTTTGCCCACGCTTATTGCAAGCGCGTTGATGGCTGAAAAGGCCAATGCGGGATAGGCAAGACCGGTTGCAAAGAGCACACCGGAGGGTCTCCTTGGGTGGTATAGTCGAGGCACGGTTCTTTCTGCGCTGTCTTTTCTCCTCGAGACTGATTCTACGCGTGCTCTCAAAGGAGACAGCAGCGTTATGTATGGTGTGTCTCCAAATCTCCCGATTGGAGGCCAGGGTGGACCACTGATGGTGGTCAATATGGCCTAGGCTGAGGTGTTGTTTCAGGGAGTCCTTCTATCTCCTCTTTGGAGCTCTTCTCTTGCGGCAGCCGGTGGCAAGTTCACCATAGAACACGATCTTAGGGAGGCGGTGATCCGCCATCCTGGAGACGTGCCCTGCCCAACGCAGCTGCGTTTTCAGCAACATGGCCTCAATACTGGTGACGTCTGCCTGTTCAAGGACAGCAACGTTAGTCACGTAGTCAGTCCAGTGGATGTTTAGGATTGTGCGGAGGCAGCGCTGATGGAAGTGTTTGAGGAGTCGCAGATGGTGGCGGTAGATGACCCATGATTCAGACCCGTACAGAAGAGTAGGCAGTACCACGGCTCTGTAGACACTGATCTTTGTACTTTTCTTCAGGTGTTTATTGCACCAGACTCTTTTATGGAGTTTTCCGAAAGCTCTGTTTGCCTTTGCTATTCTGTTGTCTATCTCTTTGTCGATCGTGGCATCTGAGGAGATGATGCTACCCAGATAGCTGAACTGCTGGACTGACTGAAGCTCTGACTCGCCAATGGTGATGTGGGGATGATGGTAATCATCTTGTGGTGCTGGTTGGTAGAGAACTACTGTCTTCTTCAAGCTGACTTCCAGCCCAAAAAGCTCAGCCGCCTCTGCAAAGCAGTACCTTCTGAGAAACACAACTTGTGAGATGTTGAATGTCCGATCACAGGAACCATGCACACTAAGAGCATAATTTTCATTTTCTAAGAACTGAAGGATTTCTGTTGTGTCATAGTTAGGTAAAGGTCTGCCTCCCAGAGACACCCAGTAGCCGTAAAGCAGATTAGACTATCCTTTTGTGCAATTGCTGGAAGCCATCCGAGCTGCTGTCTGCTGCACTTAACAGAAGATTATTAACAGGGCGGTTTTACTTTGATAGTGCAACAGCCATTGCTAAAGCGTGTCCCAGAAACACAACTGTTTATCTGTAACGGGGTATTTTTTATTTCATTGTTATAATAGAAGAACTGCGTTTTTTCAAAAGCAGGTGGATGATTTGATTCATGCATGAGTTACAGTTGGACTAAAGGGGAAAGTGTTTCCTAGTTATATTTAATATCTGCTGCCAATCTGACCTTCCTGGTAAGGTGTATTCTATAAGAAATAGAAGCAGAAGCAGCACAGAGTGAAAGGAAATTGAATGCAATCAAGCAAGCACAAAAGGCTGATGCTGCTAATGTTTCTGTCTTCTAGAGTAAGGTATGTAAGTACCATAGATGTACCAATGACATTATTTCTACAGGCCAGAAAGGATCAGCGTAAGGTAAGAAATAATGCATATACAATACAGCCTACAACGAAACACTGCCTTCAAATACTAAGAGATTTATTTTTATTAAAATAGTATTTTCTCCTCAAAAAGAACTGCCAGTGAGGAGGCAGGATCTCCAAGTTCAGCCACCACAGCTTGACCTTGAGCAAGGCATTCCTCCTGGTCTGGATTTTGTTCCCTTGGGCATCTACACTGGCAGTCCTTGGGGACAGGGACTGCCTTTTACTATGTAATACAAATATAGATTTTTCAAAACAGTCCCCTTCCCTCCCCACCCTCTCCCCCTCCAGTAATCCCACCGTCTTTAGCTATTATTTGTTCCTATATTTCTGTCTCCAAGTTTCTTTCTAGGTTTCTCTTAGGTTATTCCTATGCCTCTTCCTCAGCTGTTCTGAAGGGAAGGAAAATTCAAATGTAAATTATTGACAACACCAGCCAGCCAGGGAGCTTTACCGAGATGTATTTGTGAGGGTTTGCACTGGCAGAAGGATGCACCTGGAAGTGCAGAGTGCTAATTGGAATTTGGCTCACAGGATAGACACCCAGAGGAGGTTTGCTTTAGCAGAGTAGTTCACCCTGCTTGAAGTATGCAATCTGTATGAGCACGTACACATATATATTTATCTCTTTTTTATGCATTCACATAAATACAGCTTTCTAGCAGCTGTTTCAAATAAAAGTAGTCTCTGGAGCTGACATGTTGGTAAAAAGCATTTGTAAAGAATATGTCTCGCTGCATTGCTGATCTCTGTCCTACAGAGAATGCTTGGCTCAGTTACAGCAGTTCTGGATTGCAAGGTGGAGAAAAAAGTTATCAAATATATATTTTATTTTATTTTATTTTATTTTATTTTATTTTATTTTATTTTATTTTATTTTATTTTATTTTATTTATGGAAGAGCTGAGCCAAATGGTTTAGAACAAAATAAAAGAATGTTAAAAACCTGAGCCTTCAATCAGAAACTCTTGATCTCAAAGGCAGAACAGTCTGGGGTTTAGTCCCTAAATGTGACCTGGGATTTGCATGTTTTGTTGTGGGAATAGTGTTTTTTAACCCAGAGGCAGGCCAAAACCAATGAAATAACTTCACTGAAATTTCATAACATCAATTTCTAGGCCTTCTTGAACCTCAAATTCAGTCAAATTCAGTTTGCTTAAAGCCACAAGCCACTACAGGTTCTTAAAGTGTTTTGGTGGGCACGCAACAGTTTGTATTTGTTCTATGTGCTTTTTCTGAGCTTCTGGCATTCGCTGGGTGCCTTTTTCCTCTCTTTATTATTTGTCAGAAACGTAGACTCTCATACCACTGCTGAAGTTTTACCTGCACCCAGGCTCCTTCTTGTGTATATGGACCAGAACCGATGGACAGGGACCGAAAATAGCTCATTCTGCTGTTAATCTTTAGCCTTTCTGAGCTAGAAACTTCCACAGACTCTGCACTTCGAATTCATTAACGACGCGATGACTTGGTAAAACTATACTGGTTTGAATATTTATTTTTCAAAGGCTGTGCTCTGTATATTATACAAAACGAGATTTTTTGCTCATAGTCTATTTTTTGCTCATAGTCTATTGCTGGGGAGAGCCAATACCTGTCCAAGGTACCGCATGGGACGTGGCTACAATCGTATTTAAAATGAGAGACATTTTCTCTAGAATCATGAAATGTGAAATGTACGAATTACACTGGTACAACACTGCAACTAATTTCAGTGGAGTAACTCTAGAGTTACCCTGGTTTGACTTAAAGCAGAAATGGGAACAGAGGTTGACATTCAGTTACTGTCGTGCAAAAATCACGATGACGATTGAAATACACAGAAAAGTCCCTCATAAGTGTGATGGGACAAAATACTGCCAACATGTGCTGCATGTAAAAACGTAAACATGTCGGGACAGAGAGACAAAACTACTTTGCTTAGCACAGGTCACCACTTGTTTCTTCCAAATTGTTCAATTTTTAGAATCCTGTTGTGCGCGTTCAACCCACTTCTACTACTTCTATGGAAACAGAAACAGATCCTACACCTCTGCAAGAATTTACTTCTTCAGAACTCCCGAAGTATCTGAGCTACACTGATTTCTGCACAAGAGCTTAGAAAGCAGAAAATAAGAAATAAATAAGCACCCACTGGATATAATTCATAACTTACCCAAGGATTTAAAAAAAGGTGTGGAGAGATAGACAGAGGGAGAAACATTATTGCTTTGACGTTACAAGCTAAGACCTGTTTTCATTTTTCTCTAAGACACTGTAAAAGTTACAAAAGTGTGGAAAACACATAATGGTATAAATGTGTGTAGACTTCTTTTCCTAGAATCTATTCCATAATATCTTCCTTGTTACAAAGAATTTCTGCGTAAAAATAAGACTTATATTTTTGTTCCCTTGGGAGTTAAATTATTTTTAGAGGAAAGCTTCTTTCTGTTCTCTCACTGCCGCCTAATGATAAAACAAGTTGCATGATTTGTAATGAATACTGAAGGTTGAAAAGAATATAATGAAATAAGTAAAAAAAAAAAAACAAGAATCTTAATAGACTGTATCAGCTACTCTCCTCTTGGCAGTTTACCTCCAGAAGCTGGCTAGCTCTCACTGTGATTTTAGTTGATTGTGTAACATTACAGGTGATCTCCCTAAACCCTGAGAGAGAGCAAGTTGACAGACAGTTCACAAATGCCTCTTTATACCCATCTATAAATACGTTCGGTATTTGCAGTGGTCACCGACTTCAAAGATAAGTTGCTCTATTAACACATGAAGTTTAAAATAAGAATCCCTTCTCAGCTACAGTAAAGGGCAAATTATCATGGCTTTCATAAATACGTGCAATGGCTGATTGTACAACCATTTTCATTAACATAAGACCTTTAATAAACCTCTCTCAAAAACAAGGAAACATGCACAGCATGTGGGAACCTTTTCCCCCTGTCTCTAACTTAAACACCTTCCCTCCTTTTGTACCCTGTTTTCCCAGAAGTATCGGTGGCATTATGAGAAGGAAGGATTATGTTTGCTTCAGAACAATGTGAAATCTTGACTAGAGCATCTGCCTGAAGGCAGATCTCAGCAGTGCTGTCTTTTCTCTGAAATATGTGGCAATTCTAGTTAAAAATCAGCAGGACAGTTGATAAAGCTTAAGTTTCACTAAACCTTAAGTGACATCATCTACTAACTTTTTACCAGCATAGCCAGTAAGCAGCAATGCTGCCTGCAGCTTTGTGCTAGCTTCCGCGGAAGGACGTTCCCCACTTGACAGGGTTTCCCTGGTCAGGTTCCCGGTTACTAGTTGTGCAAAATGGTTTCCTTCTGGGAAACTAACAGAAGGATATCATATAAATTTTCCTTTCATTTAAAGACAAAAATGAAAATGTGCTAACTCAAAAATATTTGCACTCTTCAGAAGCTCTCGCACTAATTAGGAGAATGGACAAATTAAAAACCGATGATCATGTAACAAAAACAGGTAACAAGAAAGGAAGCAAAAATCCGTCTAGTCTAGTTTTGCTTATTGGAGCATTTAGGTAGAACCTTGTAGCCCTCAGCTGCTGGTGCTCCAGGTTAGCAGAAATCACTAGGGTTTAGTTTCACCTTGGTGTCTACTATCAGTTTCCTTTTCCACTTCAGGAGCAAAACAGCTTCTCTTGTACTATTTTTTGTCACAGATCCCATAATATCTGACGTGAGTTATCGCATGTACAGCTTTTAGATCAAGCAGAATCTGGTGAAAGGATGTGAATTCCATGGCATATTAATGTGAAGGGAGGTGAAAAGGGGAAGATTTTCACGGAGGGCTATTTAAAATGCAGGATGAAGACGGTTGTCTGAATTTCAGTTCTTCCAATTCTGGAGGTTGCTGAGGGACACAAGCAGCTTACAGAAGACCAAAATAAAATCAAACTTTTAGAAGAGGAACCATGATTATACAGTCAATTTTTTTTTCCCTCAGAACAGATGCTGAATATTGTTCCAGCCTTACCCAACAGTTTCCATAAAATACCAGCATTTCCCTACAGGATTCTGAATTTATTTCCAGTTACAGCATCTAGATCTTCAGGGATGAAAGAGGGAGACTACAAACATTGCCTCCAGGTTGTGTTTTCTAACAAAGTATTTTGCCTGTCTCTATTCATCATCTTCCAGGTGCTTAGCTACAACACCCACTCTCAGCATTGCTATTGCTACTTCCCACTGGTAATACCCTACACTGGCCACCTTCTTTTCTATACTTTTGCCCGCCGTTTTTTTTGAATTTTCATACCTTTATCTTCATGAATTCCTTCCTCAATACTTCTCATGTTTGCCAGATCCAGGGAAGTTTCAGCTCATATGCCCAGACATTGCAAGTGTTTTGTTTCAGATCTTTCTGGTTCTGAAGAGGGACCTGGTGGCTCCTCAACCTGTATGTAAAATGTACGCAGACCTTTACTGTTCAAAAGTGCAAACTACTACAGACTCCAAGGCTGACATGATTTCCTTAGACTTTTCAATCTACTTATGGATTGGGTAGGGTTTTTTCCTTATCCAGAACTGCTGCACAAATATGTCTCATTTCATTGCTGTTGTGATGATGAGCAATGAATTGAGAGCAATTGGTTTGTCACTCACTTTCATCCTAAATTACTGTTTATTGTGTCTCCTTCAGTATTAGTCTACAAACAGATCAGTCTTCCAGGCAGGTAACGCATCAACTCTGCTGATAGAAGATGAAGAGAAACATCTGGGGTTTTTTCTTATCCCAAACAAAGTTCACAATTTTCAACAAGAAATGAAAAGTGCTATTTTGTGAATTTCTGCAAGTTCTTTTAATAATTTTCTCCTTTGATTTCCTTATCCAGGAAGAAAAACAAACAACAACAAAAAAAAAACCCTAAAAAACCAAACCAGATGTAATATCTTAGACTACATTTTTTCTCTCTGGCCTGTTTAACAATGAAGATTCATGGGGAAAAGTTTTATTTCTTGCTTTGGGGGAAGGAGATGGGGATGTTGTTGTTCATGTGCATATTACATAAAGTTTAATGAGGTCTCAGCTGGGCTAAATTACAAACAACTCCTGTGAGTGGCATGAGTAAATCTACCAGGCAAGGCCATCTTCTTATAAGAATCATGATATAGCTGCGTTGTCCAAATTAGACAGTGAAAAAGGAACACTTTTAAACATCTTCTCCAGAAAGAGAAATCATAACAATTTGAGAGCATACAATGACCTTTTAGTGTCACTATTCCCCAGGATGCTTTTAAAAATTAGAAAAAATATCGGTCTGAAGTGCAGAAAATTATCAGTCAAATCCAAACTGAAGTTTGCTGTTTGGGTAAAATAGAATTACTCACTGAACTGAAAATAATATTTGCCAAAGTTGAATGGCTTAGCAAGGCCAGTTTCTTGAAGCTGAAGAAAACTGAGAGATGGAAATAAGAAGAGCTACTTTAAAAATATGTTATTAGATGCCAGACAGCACAGCCAGGCAATTACATGGAGATTGTCTTCAGTCAGTAAATAATCACAAATATGAAATACAAAACTGCTTACCGAAGACAGCACAAAACCTTGAGCTAGAGTAGAATATTCATTAACATTAATGCTGTTGCCTTCCCTAACCTTGAGTGATCTCCAAAACACACAGGAACCACTGATGCAAACGCCTCGCTGTTATGCTGCATAGAAGAAACCCCCTGGGACCCAAAACAGTTGGCGGCTATGGATCTTCAGCGTTCTGTGCGAATCCTCTACCACCTTTATGAAACCTGGTGACCTTTCGGTGGACCACAGCTCAATTCATGGGTAAAAGTTCAGTCTTAAATATTTGGTAGAAATGTAACCCTCTCTCAGGTCTCGGCTGACAATTTGCTCTACTCTTGGGCCTTGCCTGCTAACGTTTTATTGGCAGTTCTTCCCTGCTTTTCCCCTGCTTTGGTCCATTGGGTCACTCCTCTCAATGGTATTTTACTGCGCTAACTCCATTCTCGGGAAATGCACAGTGCCAAGCAAGGATTAGTCACGTTCCTCCACCGCTACAGTAAACCTTTTTTTCTTTTTCAGATTCTGCAATATCCAAAACTTCTTCACAGCAACTTTACACATTAAAGAATTAGCAAGTAACTCTTGTCAGCCAAGCACGCTGGATAGAACTGAACCTAAACCATCCTTTCTACAGCATTTTAATAAAACCCCCCACCATTCTTTCAAGTTTAGAGCATAGAAGCTTTTAACAGTTCAGATTTGCCAAGTAGAAAGACAATTTAACAGATTCACACCTGCTTCACAAAGTTCTCCATTCAGCTTCCTACAAGGACATCATAAAATAGTCCCATCATCCTGACCTTTATCTTTCTGGTGCTGCATGTGGTCAAAGCCTCAGGGTACCAGGCTACGAAGCCAAATGGTGTCCAGACTGAGATGAAGAATGACAGTAATGTTTGTGGCTTACTAATAATCAGTAAAAGGAAGGGCAAAAGACACTTTTCCTGGTTAACACAACTTAAATTCCCACTTGGACAAAAGGTATTGCAGCTAAAACAAGATAGATGGAATGCAGAAAAGACATTGTGTTTTTAAGAAATCATTAAAGACCATGAAAGTGAATTTGTCTTTGGGGGAATGCTGAAGGCCTTGAACCAGTCATTCCTGGGTTTAAGCATGTAGGCTCTGACACTAAATACATCAATGAACAGCAATGGAATTAGGCTGTCATTTTCAGCATCTGTATTTCATGGGACTGGGTTATGCAGGTCTCATGGCAGGTCTATTATCTCATCCCTGAGATAATTTTTCATTAGTGTTTTTATTAATTTAAATTAGGTATGTGCTGTGGAGCAAGCTCTTTTAATCCCTCGGCTCTCACAAAGCCTGTTATATTACAATCTGAAGAGAATACTCGGTTTACAGCCTTTTTAACATTCTAACAAGCAAGATTTTACATTCTACAAGCTCCTTATTAAAGTGGTAAATTAATTAGCTTGCCCAGACAATAAAAGTCTGAGACCATCAGCTAATATGAACTTAATTTTTCTTGTTCTTCAAACAGCCATCCGTGTTCCCATGACAATGCTTTCAAGGTCGGGTTAATGGGTGCCAGGACTAGGTTTCTACTTGGTCTCTCTTCAGAAAAGTAGAATTTGTCCTGCCTCCTTTTGTCTGCTCAGTAGGAAGAACAGTTTCAGAAGAATTGATAAAATATGGGCTAGCTGAGCGGTGAAATATTTCTGCTATTATTTTTAACAGATCATTAGTAGCATTTATTCTTTTCGTATTACATACCCTTCTTCTTTATGCTGTTTCAGTCTGTGTTCATCGCTGCAACTGGCATTGCCGTTTCCAGTTGTCATTTACAAGCAAATGGCCATCACAAACAGAAACCCCATCCACCACTGGAGTCATTCTTTGCTGCTATAAAACCACTGGTAATTATTCTTCTGTAACAGGGAAGGTTCCTGTAAGTATTTGGCTCTCAGCAGTCAGTGACTTTGTTCATCTTTTATCTCCTTTCATCCTTTTTATGCCATTGGAGAGAAAGTTGCCCACTTGTAATGAGTGAAATATGGGATCGATTTACACCTCCTCTTCCTGTCCAGAATTTTGAAAGTTAATGCTTGCTTTTGCTCTACCTGTATCAGTAACTAGAATTTCTCCTGCAGCCTTCGAAACACGAGATTGTTTGCCCCACTGTTCTTGCTATAGCCTCCCCCGACCCGTCTCATCCCACTCGGTGGGTTGCAAGGGAGGTGCACCCCTGAAAGGTGTACCAACTATGCAGCCAATCTCTGCTCGGCAGAACCACAAAGACGGCAGAGTAGCGACAATGACTCAGAGGAACAATACGAAACAACTTTTTTCAAACAAATGGTCTGGATAACTCCAGCTAAATCCAATGTGGGTATCGGATAAAGTATTAAGGCAAAATCAAACAATTTTAACAGCGATGGTTTGGCATCTAGCATGAACTATAACACTGGCGTAGGAAAGAAGAGAAGATAGGAGAAGAAAGAAAAGGAAAGGAGGAGGAAAAATAAGGGGATAGAGAAAGTCTCACCACACTTGGAACGGACTCAAGCGATGCTTGTCCTTGCCCAAGAGGGTCTGCTGTCGCTCTTGAGTTCCTCTGGTGGTGGGGGTCACACATACACCGACCTTAGACACACTGGGGTCTTGCCTTTTATAGGGCTCTGTTCCTCAGCTGAGCATGCGCAGTTACTCCTTCTGGACGATTCGAAAAATGAGTCTGGGGTCCCAGGACATGCGCAGTGACAAGTTTCCGAACTTGGGAGTGGGGATCACCTAGCAACAGGTTCTACCCCTCCTTCGAGGCAAGGGAACAGCTGGTATGGGGCGGAGAGATGGTATGGGACATGGGCTGCTCCCCTAGCCAGGCAGTCCAAGTTAACTCGACAAAGCAGCACGTGTTCAAAGACAATTGTTTAAGCCATCATACCTAATGATGGCATTTAGCAGTCCATCACATCACCTTTTTCCCACCCTTCCTCCTCCAATTTTTATTCCTTTTTCTCTGCATTCTTTCAAAATCTGCTGTTAATAACATAAAACTCAGAGCTCAGCCTGAACTTTGCTCTTGCAAACTAAGGCTGTTCATTAGCTTCATGGAAACACATTTTTAATACAACGCAGGGAAACCAAGCAGCCGTGTTGCCCAGGTTTGGAATGAGACATGGCTGGATTACTGGCAACTGGCAAACAGAGAAGCAAAAGATTATAGAAATGCAATCTATTCTGTCTGAAAGAGAGGTATGAAATACTACATCATATTAGCATCCGCATCTGAAACATCCAAAAAGCTGAGAAAACCTATTGGTATCCTGCTCATTTAAAATTTAATGGTGTTTTTCTGCATTGCAGATATTGTACAGATAAATCGGAGTTAAATACATTATAAGATTCTAAACTGTAGACATTAGCGGAAACAGACACTAAAATCCAGAAGGGGGTATCATTTCCTAAATGAGGATAAGAGCTAATCAATCCATGTCTTTCTAAAATGTAATTATAAAGTCTAAATACTTTACAGATAAGAGATATAGATAATGCAACTGGAAACATACCTCAGGTGATAGCTTCACTAATGGGTTTTCAGCTGCCTGCAGTCCAGTTGTGGCTATGAAGTTCTAGAACTTTTTTTGTTTATTCAGTGTTTGTTTATTCAAGAACAGAAATACTGCTGCAGGGTTTTCTTGTTGTTTCTAGAGATCTTAAGCCGTTCATGGTAACACATGAAAATTTTCTCCTTCATCTAAAGAGCAGGCAAATCAATAAGAAGAGGTCCCCACCCGAACCATGAATTGTTTACAAATATACTGGGGCAGGCAAACATTGTCTACTCGCTGACAAATCCAGTCCTCTAAGCAGCTGAACCAGGTTTGGTACAAAAAGCTTGTTCAAGCCCTTTCGCAGCAAGTCTTGAAAAATTCTGCAGAGCAGCCCAGGCAATCACATGCATGTACTTTGAAAAATATGAGCAAGGTCCCCAAGAGCATCAACAGGCTCTACAGCCTCTTTCCTGATCCCTGGCCTGTGGCTGATCCAGGTTACCGTCACCAGACCTGCTCTGCCCTCCTGGTTCGTGTGCTGTGAGCTGTCACCACCGGCTCCCACCTGCCTTTCCCTGTGGAGCAGCCAGCCCTTGCTGCTCTCTGACAATGCAATTTGCAATCACTTTTCCCCCTGGTTTGCTACGTGATAGATCTGTGATACCTATTAATTCGTAACTTCTCTACATGTTCCTTGAATGCTCATAGCAGATACTTCAGGATTTGGTGTTACATATTTATGCAAACACCTTTGTGTCTAAAGCCTGAAGAAGCTGGACAGAACAAAAAAAATGTTGATTTTTCAATACTGTGATTCTCAGGAGGAACAACCGACTTGCCTCTCAGGACTCCAGCCTCTTCTTTTCAAACATCTTAATAAGAAACAGATTTCTGTGACTGCCCACTGTTGAGATATAACTCCTGCAAAGTTTGAAGAAAATAGCTTGAACTACCTCAAATATCTTGGCTAAGATTGCCATGAAAAAAGTGTCTGCCCAGAAGGATCTACACTGAGCATCATCTTTTTAGGGGACACAGATATGCCACAGATCTCGACACTGTCAGAAGTGGGGCAAGAGTCCTCTAAGTTAAGAGGATCAGAAGTCACTGAAGGCTTTGTTTTGAACTTCTTGGAGCCAATTATTTTTAAATACTTTCCAAAAGCTAATTAAATAACCAGTGAAGATGTAAGAACTAGAATGCAATTAAATATTGAGGTAACTGCCATGCTGCATTTGAATTAGAAAGAATTTGCTGGTGGTTGATTGTTCTATTTGTCGGGCAAGGTTCAAAAATGGGTTTTTCACTACATTAGGAGAAAATTGTAGTCTGAATGTGCCAGCAAACCTGCTCTAGGGTGGGCTTCTCTCTCCATGAGTCCACAGGTCCTGCCAGGAGCCCGCTCCATCGCGGGCTTCCCAAGGGGTCACAGCCTCCTTCAGGCATCCAGCTGCTCTGGCGTGAGGTCCTCCAGGTGGGCATCTGATCTACCTCCATGGGCTGCAGGGGCACAGCCTGTCTCACCATGGTCTTCACCACGGGCTGCAGGGGAATCTCTGCTCTGGTACCTGGAGCACCTCCTCTCCCTCCTTCTTCACTGACCTTGGCATCTTCACAGTTGTTCACAGAATAACTAAAGGAATAATCCATGCTCTAGAAAACATGATCTCTGAGGCAAGATTGAACCAACTAGATATGTTCAGTTAAAAGAAGAGACAGAAGCCAGCAGGGTCATCTTGTAAAGTGCATAAATGGCTGCTGCATAGAGGTTGGAGATCGTCTGTTCTCCATAAAGATGGATGGAAAACAGTCAGCTTACATTTGAGCTAGATTTGCGCTAGGTAGTGGGAAGAACAGAACAGCAGCAGGATAGACAGCAGGAGATGTTACAGACTTTTCACTACAGGAGCTATTTAAAAAAAAAAAAAATGGCTAGGCAAAAATCTGTTAGGAATGGCAGAGGTATTTTTCACCATGCGTAGGGGCTAGGAGTGAGCTAGAGAGTTCATGCCATCTAGTCCCTCACCCCTCCCAGCCTCTGATTCCCAACCAGCAATCTGTGTAAGACATAGAAATTCATTCAAGGCTTCTTCAGGAAATATTCTTGCCCTCATTTCGAAGAGCCAGATAAGCCATCGTCAGTACTGCAAAGAGCAACCTGAGAGAAAGAGAAAGGAAGAAGAGGCAGGTGAGCTCTGTGCAGCCTGGCTGGCTGGGGTGACCTAGAGGCAGAGCGTGAGTCTGCCTCTCCTTACTCATTCTAGTGATGACGAGTAACTCATAGGTGTTTAGCTGCCTTCCTCTCTTCCCCCTTCCCTTTTCTAGCAAGCAGTCTAGACATTGAGCCACTGGGTAACACTAAGATTTAGATTTTCTGGAAAATACTTATCAGCACATGGTAAGGTAAGAAAATATGATGTACATAAAAAAGAGAAAGCAATTGATGTTTTATCTAGGGATAATTTTCAGGTTGCTTCTTCCTATGTAGAAGCTCAGCTAAAAAAGCTGTTTTACTTTTCAATTATATGTCTTCTTTTGCTTGTTAAAGCTTTTGAAAATGTGGAACAGAATCTACATAGCAGGTCTAATAAAAAAAAGGCTCAATTAATCATAGTCAGAAATTGCGATCAACTCCAGTACAGGTATAATCTCTCTCTCAAAATATGATAAAAGATCGGATCAATCATCTAATAAGATAGTCACTGCAGTGTTTTTCTTCTTAGGCACATTCTCTTAACTGGATGTGCTGAGTATCACCAAAAAAAAAAAACCAAAACCAAAAACATATTTATTTGAGAGGGAAAAAAAAAAGAATATCATATTTACTTGATGGAAATAACTGCAAAGAAATTTGACGTAGTCACTTAGCACCAAACAGTAACTTCCCATTTACATGTTTCTTTGGAGACATAGTGTCTAGTAAGAGTAGAGGAAGACTTCAGACAGAATAGGCATCAAATGGAAAAAATTAAGAGAGGTTAAGAGGGATGGCAAAAGCTGCTTTTTTCAACTGCTCTGCAGAGGTCTCAAATGATTGAAAATTGCCCATCTGCTGAAGGACAGAAAGAAGAGAAAAAGAAGAAAACAGAGAGGAGACAGAAGGGGTGGAGGCAGGAAGAAAACAGAGAGTCTGGATTGTCTTTCACCTACCTGACAAATGAAGACACGCAGCTGTCATCTGTGTTGCTAGATCATAAGCAAATTGCTGGGATTGAGAGAATTTGGAAAGGATTTTATTTATGTTATTTGCAGAAGGAGACATCGCCAGTGTGATGTCCTTTAGGGATTTCGCCAGATTCTCGTGGGGAAAAAAATCCTTATATATGCCTATCCTGTTTATAATTGACAATAGGTACCTGCTCCTGCCTGGATAAAAGAGCCAAGACGTTATAAATGACTCCAGTTTAATTTCTCATTATAAAGGCAAGCTCCAGGGTTTTTCGGTTTTTGGTTTTGGTTTTTTCACAAGGAACATGACCTAATTTTTCAAAGCTATCAATGAATGCGTGTGCCTGTGTTTTGACTATTCTAGAGGCATCTTAAGTGGAGCGGCCAAAAACCTGTAAACACCTTTTTAAGAAATCAGCCCTAGAAATTTATGAACCTATGAAGATGAATTCCTATCTTCAATGTAATGTATCATCAGTTACAGTGATATTATTGTGTACATTTCTACTATGTATGCACATAATAAATTGATTTGTACTCAGAAGATTTATTTTGTTGCCTGTTTTTACCCACAGACATTTTGGGATCACATGCTGGAATAAAATCAGAAGACATAGATGGATGTATACACAGTGGTGGCCATGTGCTCCGCTCCTCATGAGTGTGGTGGTGCCTCTATTCCTGGTTGGGGCGAAACAGAGAACACCACACATCCATTCCTATTGTGACAGTATGGGAGTGAGAAGTGATGTGTCGGAAGAAACTGAGTTTTAATTCCAGTAATCTTGTCCCTGGTAGAGCTGCGCTCAACTCCCGATTCAGACCACCAGAGGAAGTGACTGAAGGCAAATCATTCGAGTTCACAACTATTCCAGCTCCAGGTAAAAACATTCAAGTGTGTTGCAATAGTCTCATCTACATGTAGACTACTACAACCAAACATGATTTTGACAATAAGATTGTACCTTACATGTATTTTAATGCACTACACAGCCTGCTTCTCTATGTAATGTCCGAGTCAATGGCTCTGTAGAGAATTTGGTTTCTGCTTGGATGAATTTTTTCTGTATAAAGTATCACTTTTTCCTCTTTAATTTACAGTTTTTCTCTGATATCCAAATGCAAAATTAACCCATAAAATGTGTTTATATATAACAGTATACTGTAAGCATATACGTTAACTAATAAAAAAACCTATATGGCAATGTCCTCTTTCAGAGAGCAACTGATGTACACGGCCTCTGTCAAAAGCCAAAACCTCAACTTCAATAGGCCAAGACTGAATTTCACGTTGTATATTTGATAATACAACAGAATTGCGTTTTCTGACAAAATGCAGAACTCAAAACTATCATACCGCAGGATATTTTCGTTAAGATCCCTGTCACACACAGGATGCACAGCTGTCGCAGCCAGCCGGGGCCATGGCAGTGCGATAGGTATGTTGTATTGCCTCTTGGCCCTAACACAGGACTAATTTATGGAAACAAACTATGAAGTCTTCCGCCCAGATTCATCTCACCAGACTTTCGACACCCAACTGAAGCACCTACAATTTATTTCACAGGTATTTCCCTATGTTTATGCCCAGGAGTATGTAAGGGGAGCTTGCTTTCTGAGCCAGTGTTTTAGACAAAGCCTTTCCTGAGAGGTTTTTCGGCTGTGACAGACTCCAGACAGCAGTGGTGTTCTTACAGGGTTTACCTGGCCTGGAGTTTGCCTTGTCCTCCGTTTCACCCAACGTCTTTACAGGTTCCCGTGTATTTTAAAACATTAAACCGATTGTTATAAGCATTTTGCCAAAAAATCTGATCAAAACTATCTTACCTGATTCAAGAATTCTTAGTTATGAGAAAGCATTCAAATTCAACACTCAGGTAAACAATGCATGGATCTAATGTGCTGGTTGTGAGTCGTGATTTTGAGCTCAAACTGTAGATCTAAATTCTTTAATATAAGACAACCCTAATTATAATATAAAGTAGAGGAATCTAGTCTTTTTTTACATATATAATTTCTGAGGAATACTAAATCGAGTATTTAATATGAACTTTTAAGGGAACTTTCAGTTAATTTAACTTTGAACATCTGTCTCCACCCTCTGCAGTTTAGCAACAAGTGAGGAAGGGAAATTTGGTGATAAAGTCTTAAGGTCTTCATTTTGGTTTGGTTTGGTTTTTTTGGGCACCAGTTTCTCTGTGTGGTAACAGGGAGATTCCTTTGATCTTTCTATTTGCACAAACAGCAATCTGAGTTCTAGAGAAACGCATTTTCATGTCCCACAGAGGCTGAGAAGAGAGGGATGCATTCAGGACTCTGAATCACTATGAGCCTACAGCAGTCAGACCCTCCAGGTATCTCTGATTTTTAAAAAGTTTTATTCCAAGATGTTGTAACATTGTAAACCAGCAATTTCCACAGAAATCAAGTGATGCAATAATATCTTTATCTATTAAGGTATCTTTATGCCTCTTTTTACATCACCAGGTATAGATTCTCTAAATCTCATGAACATTTATTCCTAGTCTCCAATTTCAAAGCCCTCAGTAGAATTTATCTTTTAACCAAAGGTGGTTAAAATACACAAAAAGACTAAATACACCTTAGAATTTCAATTGCTTTGTTTACAATTACTGAGGTACTTCACACCAAAAATTTATTAGACAAGTATCAGTGGATGCTTAAGTCTACAGTTCCTACACCCTGTTAAACACTGTGATTCCTATTTTTGCCAATAATCAGAATCCTTCAGTAAGACTCTGTGACTTGTAGAACTCTGAGAATGGAGATAAAAAAGGTTTTTGGGTTTTTTTTCCTTCCTTTTAGCTAAAACCAATGCTAAACATAGATGAGTTTTGTTCAATATTGTTTTTTGTTATCTAAGGTGTCTGGTAAAATCTTGATTTGGAGATGTTGAGAAAAACTTGCAAATTGTTCTCTTTGTAAATTAATTTTACAGAGCTGATAATTGAAAAGGTTGGACAAATTTGTGCAGTATTATTTTCTTCAGTTAATCAAAGGGAAGAGTTGATGGCAGCTTCACAGGATTTAAATTAAAAAAAAATGACCTATTGCTGAACTAACTTCTTGGATAAGGTGGATACTAGGGGAGTTTTTTTCTCACCTCTTGTAAAACATCCACAGTGAGAAGATGCAGGTTGAAATTAAACATATAAATTAAGTAATTAATAGAGACTTCTGACCTCTATTCAAGATTCTTTCTTCTTGAGTCGTTTGTGCAAAACATTAAATTTGTAGAACAGGGTATAATGGATGAAAGTTATGCCTTTCTTACACAGCCCTTCTGAAACTGTTCACTGACAGATGGCCTTACCGTCAATGTTAATGCTGATTTTTATTTTTCTTTTCAGGCATGGTGATGCATATTAAGGGCTTGTAAAAAGAACGGACATGTAGGCAAAAGGCACTACTGATTGTATGAATTGCCTGAAAACCTTGATTAAAATTTTAGAATTTTTAAAGAATGGTTGTTGCTAGAAATTGGAAGTAGAGAGAGAGAAATATTCTAGGCATTGATTCATAATGCTTTATACAGCCTTGTAATTAGATCTATACATGCTCTAAGAGTTACAATATGTTATTCTGCAACTGGCACATCATCATCTAAATTTAAGGATAAGTACAAATTCTGGGTTTCAGCACAAACATTTACCAAAGAAAAGTGGTGAGTCAGTGGCTGCCATTACCTTCCCAAAATCTTTCACTTTAACTTCCGTGGTTTGTTCTATGGGGTTTTTTTGTTTCAGTTTTTTTTTTTCTTAATTTCTTTCTGTGTTACTTAGGCAAATAGGAATATCAAAACAAATTATAAAACAAAAACAAGCTCCACACCAAATTTAACCTCACTGAAGAAGAAATCTAACTCTGTGAATGTGAGAAAGCAAGTCAAGCACAGGCAGACTTCCAAAAGACCTCAGTTCAGCTCTTCCAGGGTTAGTGGCCAACACAAGTCCTCAGGCACTGACTTTGTCAGTAAAGGAGAACAGGTATAAAGGAAAACCAACATGCTCACTCAGGGAATGTGATTTTTTGTTATACCACAACCTCAGCCAAAGGTATCAGATGACACCTTTATACATGGAGTAATAGATTTTCTTTCTTAAAGGCCCTACAGTTGAAATGGGCAAGATATTTTGTTATCTCTAGTTTACACCTGGGTGCCAACGTGGAGAGAAGCTAAAGGATTTGACCAAGAAGCCTGTAGTAGAGTCAAAATTTGTATGTCCAGTCTCCTCTGGTACAATACCCCTCTGCTCCAATAAGCACATCAACATGACAGCATCGCTGTTTTTAAATGTACGTACTTCTTAAACTGCCACTGCTCCTGTTTACTCAAGCATATCCAAGAAACCTGTTCTTACCCCTTAACTAAACACTCCCATCCATACTGGGATCCATACAATTGACATAGGAGGGTTATAAAGACAAATTTATCAAACAGCATCCAAGAAGCAATAGTAGCGAGGACCTTCAAAGTGTCTTCTGTGTTTCCAAGGGGAGACAGATGCCCAGATCTGGCAAATTAAAGTGTCTCAGTGTGAACTCTCTAGCACAAGGAAGATGCCCGAGAGACACGCTTCTCCTCATAGCAGTCAGAACTCAAAGTACTTAACATTGCATGTTAGAAAACTAGTACCTGTTTACACAGAGACGTCACAACTGGGAGTACCTGGCCATTGATTTCTGGGTGGAGTACAGCTATACTGTTCCATATGAAATCAATACTACTTTCAGCATCCCCCACTGTTTTGTGAAACCCACAGCTTACAAATTCCTTAAGCTGTAGCCCCGCTCAGCAATTCATCTTTGGAATGACAAATGTATGGGTGACTTTGACATGTTTCTTCTACTTTGACAGTTTTTGCTGGTGTTTCAATGGTGCTTGTACATTGAAGTACAGAGAATGTCCCCCAAATCAATAGATCCTGTCAAAATAGGGGTAAAAAACCTCTTAATTCCTCAATTGTGCTGGGTAGACAGAAGTAGTCCAGGGAGCTAATGAGAGCATCGGGTCAGGAACCTTAAATTGAGAAGGCAGAAAAAAGGTCTGTCAATCTGGAGCAAAGACAAAATACCTTATTTTTCTCTTATCCTGTACTTAAACCATTCTTAGTTCACCCAGGTTGATTCTCAGTCTGTGAGCTCTCATCTGCTGCAGTAAGTAGCAAGTGTCTCTTTATGAGTGAATCTACTAAAATCTAACTAAATATAAAATTTACTCAACAGAGAGGCTAGAATATGTTGTAGTATATAATTAAACCCATAGGACTTTCTCATGGTTAGTGACAATGAACAACAAAAATGAATATTGGTACCTCAAAGACATTTTGTTTCATGCATTTGTGAGTTCTTTATATAGGACTCATTATGCCTTTATCCCAACAGAATTGCTTTGAATTATTCGTTCATGCTGTCGGGCTTAGACTTTTTAGTCACCTTCTTCCTGTACTATAAAAATGTAGCAAATATTAAATATATAACAAGTATGAAGTATTTACTCAACATCTGTCCTCAGTGTCCAAAGTGGGTTGCCTGTCTGTGCACTGTCTGTAGGTAATCTGCAGTCAAACTGCTCTGAGTAACTGAGTCTTTCTGAAGCTTTCCAAACTCTTGCTCACCAGTTCCCCAGCTTAGTCAGTACCTTCTCTGAGGGCAGTCGTTCTCCTGCAGTCTTCCTCAAAGCACATGCCATATATAAACTGCAGTTGTGGTTGTAATTCATAGGATCCATCTGTATAGAAATTGAGTTACTATAGCTCGCTGTTAATATTCTTTAGAAACATATTTCCTGCCTGGTTTTCTTTAGGGAATCCTAGTTTTCAACTCTGTGACATTAAAGAAGGGTCTAAAGAGAGACTATCAGGGTACTTTGGAGACTGAGAAACACGATGGACAACACAATGATGGAGACTACCAATGACTTGGGAACATAAGTAACATAAGGTTTTCTCTTTAATAAAACATATATTTGAAAGAAAATCTTTAAAAAGTTTTCAAGCATTCTTCTCTGGGAAATATTAGGCTTGAAGTCTCATAAAAACTACAGGGAAAATTCAGTGTCTTTAGAAGTTAATGGAAGCAGTGTTTGGGTTTGAGTCAGAACAGAACTCATTCTGTGCAGAGATTTTACTTTTCAGCTCAGTCATTTCTAAGTGACGGCACTTGCTGAAGTTAATGTCGTATTTTTGCAGACCGTGTCTGCTTCCAGAAGTGATAGAGCTTGATGTTTACAGTCACTGCCAGGGACTGGGGTGCAGGAAGGCTCTGGCTTGTCCTCACTCCTGTGCAGACCAAGGTCACTGCTCAATCCTGTGTGCCACGGTGGGGGTGCAGGAAGTGAGAGGCTGCAGCTGCGGGGAGGAGCGGACAGGATAGGACAGGTGACCTCTCTTGCTCTCTTGCTCTCTTCTTCAATGGCCAGCATCCGAGGAGGACTCTGCCTGTTCTGCCTTAGACTCCAATCCATACATCTCTGAATCTAGCTCTGGCCTCCAGCTCCTGCATCCAGTTTCCATCTGCTGCTGAGTCCAATCTGGGAATTTCCCAGTGCCTGCTCACAGCATCCGTGGTGACGGATTGCCATCGGGGGAGTTGGGTTCGGTTTAGGCAGTTTTGGTTTTCTTGTCCAATTCATAAGTTTCTCTCCCTTATTCCTTTTTTCTTCCCCTTTGGGAAAGAAGAGGGGTTAATAGAGAGCATCTGTCATTCATCTAGTGTTCGGTCCAGCCCTAACCCATGACAGCCATTAAGTCTAATTTCTCACTTTTAATTAAGAAATTATAGTTAATTTGTGGGATAAACCCTCCCTCAGGTATTTCAGGGGAACTTTCAACTTCATATTGATTCTGTTCCTAGATTATCCTTAGCAGCTGTTAGCGTTCTGGCATTTAATTTTTCTAACATTTATGACATCAGAAGTAGAAGTTGCATCTACAAGAAAACTTATGGAGGTTTCCTGGCAGAGGCAAGATTTTAGGGATGGTGACAAGTATCTCTGTGCTGTTATCAGCATCCACTTGCTTGTGAAGCATTTGGAAAGAAACAGAGCCACAACCTGATGGCATATGTAATACTTCTGCGCCCAAACAGGCAAAAACGAGGGACAAAGCACATGCTTACCATAGGAAATGATATGCAGTCCAGCTCACCCCGTACTCCTGCAAAGTGTGAATGCTACACTTTTTACATTTGCCTCTGAAATTGTCCTAATACTGGTCTGCAGATCCCTACAGGGATACAGTCCTAAAATTAAATGTATGCCCATTAGGGCACCAGTGATGACTTTGTGATTTATTCGGAGAGCACTAAAATAATTGGACAGAGGAAACCTAACATCTCACGCATTCGAAAAGTCAGTACGCAAACTTAATACTTTGTTGAATATCCAGGCAAATAGGCTTCAAAAACCTCATGGAAAGCAGTGGCGATGAAAAAAATCAGTGAATCGAGTGACAAGTGGATAAGTTAGTTTATAATGGTTGGAGACAATCAGACATCAACATCTTTATATCTTAGTTGCAAATTACTGACTGTCAGCTATTTGTTTTATGATTGTGATGTTTCATGATTGTGATGTTTCAGCTGCTGACAACTGCTTGTTGCTCAAAATTGCATTGAAGACTTTACATAAAATATGATATAGCAATTTTTCAAGTAATTTCTTCTGTCTCTAGTAATAAATTTATTCAAAATTATATATTGTCAACAAAAATACAGAGATCTCTATAAGAAGCTCATTTTAGCATTGACCTGCTTGCCCCTTTTACATAGGTTATTCTCTTTGAGGAGGAGTTTAAGATTAGCAGAATAATCCTAACACGTAATATTCAACTATAAAATATTTCCCCTATTGCTTTCCCTGTCATGTATTTCCTGTGGAAGCAGTATCTTCTGAACAAACTGGTTGAATAATTAGATGGCAGTATAATGCAACACAATACCTAATCAGTAGGGTCTATTTTTAAATCTACTTTCGTCTTCACTCATTTGTCCTATTAGCTGCACAGTGTGGGGTCTGGAAAATGCCTCTTTGTATTCCATTTAACCAGGAGGCAGCAGGTGCAGAGCTCCTGTGCCCTGACAGATGAGAAAGTTTGGCAGCAAGTATAACAAGCGGTGCCTCAAAATCAAACAGTGGTTATCAAGAGAAACAGGTGCTAATTTTTGAACAACCACTCCATCACCACTGCTCCACCACCCCGCTTCTGAGCCCTGACTTCCCTGTGGTCACTGTAGGTGACCGAGCTGCAGACCAGCAAACAGTGGAGCTGTTTTCATCAAGCCTCAATATCTATTTGAGATATCTACTATCATCAATAAGTTCAATAGCACAGAAATGAAATGAGAATTAAAAGGATTAGCCCCCTTACTACATTATGTGGCAACTGGTATAAATCTGATGTAATGTGTTCATGCCCGTCTCACTCGTAGGTAATTTATAATAGCCTCAAGTTCCAATATAGAAAGCACATAGCTGCAGGGAGACATGTCAGCTTCCCTTACATGGGCTGTCATTCCATTGGAAACATGATAATTAAGATGTCTGGTCTAACTGCTTCTGCCAGAAATATCTTCAGGTTTTAGCCCATTTCAAGAAACTCAAAATTTAAGAGGAAAATTATTAATGTTGAATGAGAAGCTAAGCAAAATATTCCTACTGATAAGAGAAACAAATGAACAGATACTCACCCAAAATTCCTTGCCAATAACAGGAAAACTGTCTTGTCCAAAAAATATATGAATGATAATAAAATTAAAAAAAAAAAAAAAAAATCCCCCCAAATCTACAACAATAAAGATGAGTATTAACTTCTCAAGGAACAAGGACAGCCGAAATGGAATTGAAATGGCTCTTACTGGTAGGAGAGATCCCCATCTGCTTAGATATTTTTACAGATCTGGAGGTGCTGGCGTGACCCACCAGCTGCCTCTCCAATGACCTATGTATCAGCCAAAGCATGTTGAGTGCTAGAGGTGATGATCAAGAGCATGTGCTCTCACAGCTGGGGAGTCAGAGGCTCTTACCTGTCTGAGAAGGGGCCACAAGAGATGAAACAGATACAGTGAGACAGTTGCACAGTATTTAGTGTACTGCTAACCTGTCAGGAATAGGCAATTCTCATTCAGTATTAATCAGGGAAATAAGGGTCAATTAAACAAGTTGTAACCAGGATTGGCAAGTGACATAAATTTGCCAGTTAGGAAAGGAATACTTTTCTGCCCAGTTAGACCTTCATTGCACAGGTTTCCATCTATGGAGCTATTTAAAGGGAGGTAAGTCTGTTCGTGTTTTGTTCCTAGGCTTTTCTCTGTAAATATCATCACTGAAAGACTCCCAAATTATAAATGCCTGTATTCTAACATACACTAAAAGTCTGAGAAGAAATCTGACTGCTCAGTATGGAGGAAAGACCCTTTGGCTGCAAGTGCACAAACATCACCTGCTTGTGAAGCTGACCAGAAGCAGCATTGAGCAAGCACGGATCTTGTAAGAATCGCAAAATTTTTGTACCATCAAGACTGCTTTATATGATTTGCTATGGGCTGTTACTCACGGGGTTTGGGGGTGAACTGGAGTGGACAAAGAAAAAAAAGTGTCCATTTCAAGTTGCAGACTGGGGAAAAAACAGTAAAAATTAGAGAACAAAAGGTTAAGAAAGGAGAAAGGAGAAAGGAGAGGAAAACTGGTCATGTTTTCGGATTGAGCAGCCCGACATCTTTCCAGGGAAATGGACACTGAACCCCAACTGAGGCTAAGTGTTTAGTTCTAATAGAGAAAAATTGTTATTTTGCATGCCTTGCATAGACAGTCCCATTTATGTACAGCATTACAATGTTCGTCCTTGCAAGAGCACGGTATTGTTAACTCATGTTCGTCTGATAACTGTGCTTTTTCCTGCCAAATTGACTGCCAGTTATTCTTCAGCCTGTATTGTTGCAGGTAATCGTTGCGAAGTTTTCTGCCTTGCACTGTGTTTATTGTACCGCGCACTGCTTGGTCCCTTTCTCTACTTCAGCAAAGTCTCCCTGAATCCGAATAGCTTCTCTGTTACGTTTGAAGGATCCCTAGTTACATGTAATCCACAAATTTGATAAGTATATTCCATATTCTGCTACCCAAGTTACTAATGAGAATTTCAAGGCATATTGAGATCTGTTGGACCTCAGTCTGTGCATGCCTCAATTTTGACAGCAAACCTCAATGATTGTCTCATTCTGGAGTTCCAGATACTTTTGCACAGAGCTTACGCTTTTCCCTCTTTTATTGTGTTTACTGTAAATCTAGGAAAGAAAAGATCCCACCGTAGAATGGAGTTTTCTGTATGAAGAATCCAAATATTTTATCTCACCGTCAGAAGGGAACCTTGCAGAAGAGGGTGATTCATATGCTCAGACTGCTGAAAAATGTCCTAGCTTTTACACTGTTGACCCTGAAGTCTGAATCAGTCCCAGCGGGGTTGTGGAGCCCTAAGGAATTACACCTGGACACAAAGATCAACCCAGAAAAAACATCTTATTATAAGTAACCTGAAATGTTTCTAGGGACTGGAGACCTTTGAATGAGAGGATGATAAAAACTTTCTCCTGCTTTCTGGGATTCAAAAAGCTCTCTGTCTTGCAAGACAGAAGAAGAAATAATTTCATTAAGTAGACACCCAATTTTATTAGATTAATACAATGTTATGAACCTTTTCCAGTCATGGATCTCCGTAATTAAAACATCCCTTTTAAAGGGACTGATATATTCAGTTTATTTTTGTCCTCAATCTCTCCATCCACAGAATGTTATTTTGATTTAACCTTCTGTACTCCCATCTGCATTTATATGATTATTCCAACTGAAAAATTCAGTTCTCTGAGCTGTCCATAAATAAATGTTCTTTGGGTTGTATTTTGCAGCTGCCACAAGCAGCAACAGAGACTAATCTTGTAGCTGTAATAATACCGTCTTCAACTATCTTGCAATCAATTTGTTCAGTTTTAAGTACTGGTAAGAATTCCCCAAACTTTGCAATTTAAAACTAAATATGCACTAAATTATATTTGTCTAAAGTTTTATCTCAGCCTTATATTCTGCCATACGGTTTTCCTAGAATTCTTGAGCTTGCTTAGTTTCTTGGTGACCTGACCTTGCCACTTCAAGTTCATGTCCAAAAATCTAGTAATTCCCACAGTATCATGTCTATTTTCCCCCTATGAATCCTCCTAGCTACATAAGAGATTCCCAGTCCTGTGAATAATGAATGAATAATTTAAGACTCAATTTCTTAATCTGTTGCATTCATTCATTTTACAATGACTTTGATGAGAAATGAAGGCACTAACCATCTTGCAGGAATGAACAGATCAGTTGTAATTTTTTTAAAGATTGCTTCTCAGAAAAAAAAAACCTAGATAGAATTTGAAGTAATAATTGAAAGTGAAAGCCATGGGCATACAGGTATTAATTAAAACCCCTTTCTTCCTAACCCCAGCAGATTAAGCCTGTAGTTACAGTTTAACACAAAACCCACTGAGTTTCACATAGTGAAAAATTTCATTTTCACCACAGCAACAGTGAAAGATAGGCAAGGACAGCATCTGCCATGTAAACAATTTTCCACTCATTTCCAATCCTTGATGAAATGAATATATTACAAAATATATCTAAAGAATATCTTACATAGATCTTAGAATTCTCTAGCTTTATTCAAAACAATCACCTTTATAATATCTTCCAACACAGAGGCTGCCTTGATCATTACAGTAACTTTTAATAGACAGCATAGGATTTTTTAATATATCATTAACAATTAATGTTTCAAGGATGAAATCTCTTAAATGTTCTTGTTTTAATTCTGTTCTTTGGAGTTTCAGAGAAAATCTAAAAGAGGCCAATTTACTACAGTTAATATGCGTAAATCCTGGAGGTGAGACTTACTGGAATCCAACATTTTTGAGTTCTTTAAGAAAAACAGTGCCTGTGTATTTAAAACGAATTTATTTTATTTTCCGCCTTTGTCTATACAGGCCTGAATTTAGCTACGAAAAGTTAGAGAGAGCAAAAGAATTGTGATGGAAGAAATAAACAACCGAAATTCAAAACATGAGGATGGGGGCAATTCTATCCCATGAGACATAGAAATAGCAAGTCCAGTTTCCTGTATCTTATAATTGTAAACTTATTTCTAAAAAAGTAATATAGTGTATGAAATCCCTTCATACACACGCAGTAATGGGTCTCTAATATTCAATATATATGACACAATCTCTTTATGCATTTGAAAGGTGAGATAGAACGAGGATCAGCAGTTATTTATTTAAAACCTTGCCCATTGCAAATATTTGAAGAAGTTACAAATAAGACAAAAATAAGCAGCCATGTTTCCATGAAAGCAACCTATTTCTTTCCCATTTAACAGCATTTAATAACACAAGCCAAGGAACAGCTGGCACTGCAGAAAGAAGGGGAGAGATGTCCACTTCCAGCCCTACTGGAGAAATGAAATAATTTCCCATTGTAAGTGCTAAGAGCTGGAGGAAGGACTGGTGCATAATTCTGGCTGTGACAGGACCAGATCTCTGTGCAAGACAATTCAAGGAAAAACAGCCTTTAGGGTACTCAAATAATTCTCCTTCCCAATAGATTTCATGTTTGGTGTTGATTTTGTTAATTTCTCTCATGTATTTGTCCTCGTGGGCTAGCAGATACCGAATGTTCCTTGCTTTGGCATGGAAACTACAAAACCAGCAATGGTCATAGAATGTACTTTCACAATGGAACATTTCCTTAGTTAGAGAAGGCTTTCTTGCCTGGAGTACTAAATTTTAGAAAAAGAAAGACAACAGGCATAATGTGAACATAGAGCTGAAGACAGCTATTGACAACAAAACTGCACTCTAGCACAGAAAATTAAAGAGATCACTGAGACTCCCCTCGCACAGGGCAATGAGGACAACCCAGAATTTATCAATGCTGTTGGTGTGATTTCACTGGTGGGTAATTGGGTGACTGTCCTTAGCTCTCCTAATCCTTACTTGGGTTTAGAAAATATGTGCAGTATCTTAATCTGCTTAATGAGATTGTGGTATCAGTCATATTCTGGACAGACCGTGCTTCCAACTATCCAAAAGTCTTCATCACATTTATTTATCTTTACCTTCCTCAAAAATGTTGCATTTGCTACAAGTAAACATTATCCAAAGGTAGTGGGTCATTCTTTGTGCTAAACAGGAATCCTTCCTGATGAGTAAGAAGAGAGCATTTAGCAACCGATACTAGAATTAAGTAGAATCACTTAAGCAAGAAAAATATAGTGACTATGCTCTCCCTGTCCACAAGAGTAAGGCTTTGTCCATACATAGCTGAAAAGTCTCAGAGACTTTTCCTTTATCTGCTTCCCTCCAGGCCTTTTCTACGAGCAACCAATAGGCAATGCAAACTTTATCCAACTCATACGTTAAGCAGATTTTTACCTGGTAGACATTTGCAGTCTTTTAGCCAGGGGCTTTTGGACAGACGTGACGTACTATGTGGTCTGCTGAAGATAACTAGGAAAACAAGATCTGCTGTGTGACCGTTCACTCCACTCCTGCTTAGATTTTGCATTAGATTTTGATGTCCTTCTCTCCCTCCAGACAGCAGCTCATGCTAAGACCTGATAGAGGCTGGGAGCAGCACCATTAGGTCAAAGCCAGAGCACCAGGGCAGGTGGACAGGAAGATCTAAGCGGCCATCATGCAGACATCACCACCTGCAAATTGCTGTTTGAGTTTCCTCGGAATCCACTAACTTATGGAAATGATAAAGACCAAACCTCCAAGCTGGAGGGTATAAAATACCAGTTTACCCAAAAAGGTTCTGAAGTGGATCAAACAGCCACTGGACTGCTGCGGCTTTCATGCTTGACAGTGTAATACAGGAGATACTCACACTGTGACGGAGGATGAGGAGGGAGGAGCGCTCACCCTTGTCTAAGTATACAATTACTATCTTTTGCTCATAGGTGCATGATGTTAAGAGTCGTGAGTTATAAATTATGAAATCTTATGACTTGAATGGTGAATGAGTCAATAAACGTGATAGACTAGTACATACAAAAGGGAATGGAGCCTCTGTTTGTCATGCTTGTTTATTATATTTTTTATTGAACTCATCAAATAAAGTTTAAATCACAGACTACATTGCCCTGTAAATTTAAGAGATATGAATGGACCTTGACAGTCAGGCACTGCAAAAAAATCTGGAACCTCTAAACTGAAAAAAGACTGAATGTTGCTGCTCTAAGGTGTCCTTCTCTCTCTCCAAACAGCAGATCTTGAGCTTTGTCAAACCAAGTTCTGAGTGGTTTTCTTGTCGCGGTGATTTACTTTGCTGTTTAGGGAGAGCAAACATTCATCCATTACCCAAGTTTCATTTAATTAACCTAACACATGTCATCTTCTAAACTAGCCTTCCAAAAAATTAAAAAGTTTCCAACTGGATTTGTGTCCAGATAAGATCCATCCCCTTGATGACCTTTCCTTAAAATATAAGAAAGGCATTCTTCTTATAAATAGTAGCGCAATTCCATGGGCATAGTTCCTTCCAGCGTATATATAAAAAAAAAATACTGCTTAGTTTGTATGTATATTTGCACACTTGATAACCCAGAGTTCTCCATAACTATTTTGAAACATCATGTTAGGAAAAAAATTGTTTTGTGAACACACGATCCTTATTTACTAACTGGACTTAACTAGTACTTTTGTCACTACAATAGTCACATTAGATTTGTTTTGACCGACAATTGCTTAAAAATGCCTCAGTTTTCAAGTGGCGTAATTAATGTTTCTAGCTAAGGGACTCAGGTGTCCGAGGGTACAAAGAGTTTGAGTAGTGCAGCTAGTTTCTAGAGCTCAGTGTGTTTTTTTCCAGCTTTTAGATATTCAGAAAATACATTTCTTGTTAAGAGAAAAAAATATATTTGCTGGATTTATAATAAATTCCTCCTGAATTTTGCCCACTTCTTTGCAAAGGAAAACATCAGCAACACCCAAAGAACAGAAAATCAAAGGTTTTGCAAAATGGAAACCAACATGACTTACAACTTCTGTTAGGATGTTAAACATCAAAATCAGATGCATATCAGCAAAGAGATTTCTTCCAGGTTCATCATCATAATTTCCTTGAAAATTCCCTGATCTGCTCTTTCAATTCTATTGCTACAGCCAAACCCCTCAGAATGATTTTTGACGTTTTGACAAAGATAATATTTTACTTTCTAACGCTGTTGCAAATCTGCATTCAAATACCAATCGCATGAAATAATTTTACTTTGAACATGCCTCATGGCCTGCTAAAAGCCATTACCTTTCATATACCATCAACCCATCCTCTCTCCCTGTTGCTTTTCTGCCAATCCTTCAACTAACCTTTCACTAACATGGAATACAACATCCTATGAGAGAATCCCTTTTTTTTTTTTTTTTTTTTCCATGCAGGTAATCTCTACAGTACATAATTTTTTTTTAAAAAATGAAAATGCTTAACTGAAAAACGAAGAGTATTTCTGTGATACAGTATTATTTGTGATGAAGTATTATTTTCTGCTGCTTGGAGAAATATCAGTCAGAAAATCATCATGCGAAGGTAAAGGATTTCTTTGGCAAAACATAAACAGCCTTTTCACTTTGATAAGACCATGCCTGATACACTTACCTAAAATAAAGCATTGGAAGTGATAGCATGTCATGTTTCAAAAAGCTTGACCCAAGCTTTGAAATGGCTTGGGAGAAGAAATTGTTGAAATGTTGTTTATTTCCACAATCCACTTCTTCCATGTTCTTCTCAGTGGTAACTTCTCCAACAGTGAAATAAATGAGGCACTGCCAGTACCAGACATGATATTACACCAAACAAAAGAATGCAAAATCTGCACTTGTACCTAATCCTAACATAGAAGCTGAAAGCAGAAAAGACATCGAATTTCACAGTGACAGAGCGGCACCACTGTACCTCTTATAGTACTTTTTCTCCTGAAAAATTGATAGGTAATAGAGATTTCAGACCAAATAATTGTCTTCCATTAATTACTTTCCAGAAAAATACTAAAATATTGAACTTGCCTAAACTCTTGTCTTAAATGATTCCTCATATATATATATTTAAAGCAGGAAGGAAAGGAATTTCTGTAATAAAGATAATATACTCATATTCTTATTGACTTATAGTCATATTTTTCAGTTGCTAGAATGAAAAAGTAACAGCACTTTCAAAGGTTTAGCCAAAAATGATACATTCATTTATAGATAAAGTATGTATTACATTCATTCCTGCCAAAATTTTCAGGGAGGCATTGTTAAAAAAGTCCTACCAGTATTTTGAGTAAGCTAATTAATCTCTCTGAGCACAAAGCACTGTAAAGTTAATGCTTATTCTAGTTCAGTTTAAGATGACCCAAGCAATAAGACTTTCCCCATTTCTTCTTGAGAGTTTATTCTAACAAGTCTTGTTGCTGCAACATCATGCTTTGCAATCGACACATACTCTGAGTTTCTAAACTATGCAAATTTGTATTTGCTCAGCTAATGCATGGTTACAGAAAGTACAGACGTGTATTTGCATTTCAGAGCTAGTAAAAAAAATCACAAAGTGCGAATTCTAATTAATTTCACTTAGTCCTCGTGGCAATTCCAAAGGAAATAAGAGCGGAAACAGTGTTCTGTCCCCATTAAGAACAGATAATTATAGATAGATGGACGATGTGTCATAAGAGACCATCCGAAGCCACTACTGAGGTGGCTACACCATTAGGGGCAATAGTTTTCAACGTGGAGTAAACTGCTGTAAGAAAAGCAGATGCATTGTCAATATACCTTCAAAAACCTTCTTAGCAGGTTTTCCAGCAGTGTTTCACACTGTCCTATTTGGATCGATTTCCCCCACCTGCAGAACTCTCTTGCTGATAGATTTCATGACTTAAATTCCACAAAGGGGTAACGATTTGTCTATTTTGAGCAGGTAGATTTACCAGCGTGTGTATTTTCAGCATGACAGTAAATAGAAACACTGAAAAGGCAGGTGCTGGGTATGTACTGTTTATGCATAATGAGTTTTTGGTTTATGTTTCTGGATGCTTAGGAAAATGAATACAATTATTCACAAGTCCAGCAAAAGAGCTGGAACGAACCTACCTACTCAGAACTAATTGGTATTCAAGTTTATAATTACTAGCTTTGTCAAATAGATCTATTCTGATTATTTTGCTTTATTAGTACTGTCACTCCTTTTAAATTTTAACACTGTGTTTAAATCAACCTGTCTTTACTAATTTACGTGAGTTACACAATTACACTGGTTGCAATTAGAGTAGCTTGGGCATCAAATGCAACTCTTGATAGAACTGTGGATCTGCGCATCCAGTTCATTAGGTGATTATCATTGTTAGCGTAATGACAAATGGACATATTATTTAAGGGATTTATTTTCTATATAACGATTGCTGCTTTAAAAAGTGTATTTTAAATGAGAACTATACTCATTTATGTCGTCTTTAATAATAGAAAGACCTGTATGGAAAAAATAGCTCAGTTCACTTAAGTCACTTTTAAGTCTGTATGTTTTCTGATCCGGATATGAATTATTTGGACAATACATATTCAGTTGTGTACACAGCACATATATTTTCATCCACTACATCATTATGTGGGATTGTATTTTTCCACTGTGAAATTTAGTTGACTGCTTTAAAGTACACATATAAGCAGGGACTTTCAAGTTTGTCTTCCATAAATATTTCTGGAACCTCTGGTGCAGCATACATTAGTATATAGCATAAATGCGTGACAAAGAAAACAATCACATTCAGCTTGTTTCAAGACAGCAAAAGCCAAGAGCTCTCAGCTCTGCACTCCCACTGCCTCAGTTTCCCCCTCAAGGCTGCCAAAGGAAATACTCCTCGTCTATGGCAACAACCACAATGTCCACTGAGTAATCCCACGGTTAAAGCATCATTAATGAGGCACACAGTCCACTCCACCTAGTTGTCAATAAGCTGCATATGTGTGACAGGAAGAGCATAGCTATAAAACAATTTTTTTAGAAAAAAAAAAAAACATGTGCAAAACCAGACCTAATTAATGGGTGTGAAAAGTTTCCTACGCTCATTTGTCATAGGTCAACATTCAACCTCAGGAATAGCCTTAACCAGAGATTCTAGATAACCAGCAACATCCCAGAGATACCACAACTGACGTATTCCTTTTCTTTCCCTCCTGATTGTGGGTCTCCTGAGGAGTAATTTTTTCCCTTGGCTTTCCCGAAAAGCTATCTCGTACAGGATCAAACATGTAGGCCAATGAGCAGGACTTGGGAGGGTTGAGGGGCTGGCAGCTGCTGTGTTGCAGTTAGTTAGAGGGGTTTGCACAGGTCTGTAGAGGTTGCTGAGCCAGTTGACCAGGAATTCACGCAGCTTAATACAGGAGAGAGTGTCGGAGAACGATAATGACGGACTGCACGCACTTTATGAAAGTGATAACACAGACCTTTATTTAGTGCCACAGCAAGCCTTATATACCCTCTGTCTCTCAAGCAGTGATTTTCCACTAAAACAACACCTTCCCATTATCTTATCAGTTCAGCCTCTACTTCTTGTGTTTCCCAGCGCCTGTCTGCTCTTTCCCAGCTCTTGCCTGCTATTTTTTAACTGGTGATTTTCTTTCTCCCGTGTCTTCTGCAGCTGCTCACTGATCCCACGGCTTCTTGCACGATGTTTTTTCCCCGTGTCTTCTGCAGCTGCTCACGGGTCCCACGGCAAAGCGATTATATCTTGCATTTCTGGCGATCCTTAAATTTCTGTCCATGATCGATCGCCGGCTGTTCCCACAAGAGAGGACTGCTATAAACCAACCAGCCCCTCTAGAAAAATTATCTCTCAGGGATATTCAAGGATTCTCTGTTTTTCCTGGCTTATATCCCACTATACTGTACCTACAGATGCAAGGAAGATGACTGCACATAACTTAGCTCTTTGGGCTCTTTAGAAAACTTTTCTGAAGAAATAAGCAAGTCTCTCAGCCTTAACACTCCTTGCCTTTTAGCTTATAGGCTTTACAGGAGAATTCACAGTCTTGACTTCGACACAAAGTATGAGATTCTGCTCATCTGATTTTATGTGTTGGTAGTTGAATATATTCACATATGAGTTGGTTACTGTTAATTCCTTTCATAATTGATATACAGTTTCTTCCAGAGTGATGTGCGTATGACTTATTTCTGTTATTTTATATGTCAAAGGTGTTTGCGGTGTATGTTGATGAATCTCACAACAAGTGCTCACAGTAGAAGAGCATCGGCTACATGCCGTATTCCCAAGGCCAAACACATCTCCCACTTCCTTGGTACTCACCAAGAAAAATATTCAAGTGGAAGTGCCGTAAAAGAAAGAGGCAGGCATCATTGCATTTTATGCCCTTAAAGGAGATCAAGGACAAGAAATGTCTCCATGATAGAGCAAGCACAGTTCAAATGTGAAATAGATGCCAAAATGTTCAACCCTATGAACACTAAAGTGCTTTGATGTAAGCCCATGGGATGAAGATCCTTACAGGACTAGACTGGTGATTTTCTTTCTCCATACCCTAATTTTAGCCAGAACACAGACTATTTTTCATTTAGCAAGTGAAATAAGCAATGGCAGAAGTGTGTTGCAACAGCAAAGATCATAGTAACAGCTGACCACTTGAGGTATTTATCTACACCCCATGGTAGGTTTTGCAGTCCTCAGTGACCTGCAGCTGGCTCAGAAATGCTTTTGTTTGTATCAAAGCTGAGCCATGCCCCAGTGTGAGCCTGTGGAGGCTAATTCTGACTAGCCTCCCTTTGTGAATGTGGCCCTCACTCCCTCACAGAGGTACATAATCTTGCCCCCCAGTTGAACACCTGATTTAAAAATCATTTACTTTGTGAAGAATAGGATGAAAATAAATTCATGTGTTACTAAGACTAGCTCATGCTCTTTCTTGAACCCAACATAATCAGCCACATTCTAATTTAAGAGATAGGAATATGTATTAACACCCAAGATACATGAGTACCTGCTTATTCAAGTCTTATGAACCTGTGAGGTTCCCCAGGTTTTTACTTAATTCACCTTATCCAGCTGCTGTTCTACATACTTACCGAGAGTGGAGTGGAGCTGGAAATTTGGAACAGTTTTCCTTGTGACTCAGGTCGCAGTTGAACAGGACTTTCCCCCTGAAACTGTCAATTCTTGTGAAGCTACCTGTCTGAGCTTGCAGACCCAAAGTAACACTCATTTGTGCAATTCTAATAAAATCACACATCATACATAAAATCCCACCTCCACCCACAAAAAGGCACATAACCATAACCATATGTTTCTTAAACCCATAGGTAAGTGAAATTTATCCACATTTTCACAATTTGAACACATTTTATATAGTGTTTTACATCACTGGCTTGATTTAAAGTAATCAGCTACTCCTACGTTAGAAAATGGCTGGTATTATATGGGAAATCTATAGAATTTTCATGTTGGGAGGTCAATAACTGCTGACTAGAAAGTGGTACAAAAGACAAAATGATATGACAGATTCATTTTTAGACAAAGCATACTGGTTTGTAATAACAAACATTTTCGCACTGAGGGTGGTATTAGTGTGAAGCTTATTGATTTATTCAAACCCTCTTAGTTTTTCTGTAATCTATATTGAACTGGATTTAAAACTCATCGGGTTGTTTATAAATAATTTACATAAGACTAACAATATGCTGATCTGTAAAATATGTGATTTTTTTCCTTCATAGAATGTTGATTTCCATTTTGCTTGAGTGTAGAATGTAGGGGTACGCGCATCTTTTAAATTGCTATGTTTGTGTTAATGCTTAGATTAGAAATTGCTTTATTTTTTATGTGCTGCCATTTCACAGTGTATATAACTCTCCAAGCTGCTATAAATAACAATTAAACAAACACAGAAATCCATCATAACAAAGAAAATGGTGTATTAAACTTCATCTAACAGAGAAGCACCTCTTCAGCTCAGCAGTAAGAAAGACTGTGCCAGATTCACCACTGGTCCCAGTCCAGTGGAGATAGAAAAATCCTATATAAGCCAACAGAATTAAATAACATACCATTTATATTACGATGAGCTGGAAAAGGAAGTATCCAGAACAGGTAAACAAGAAGGCTTTTTTGTTTGCTGGTTTTTTTTAATTTAAAAACATACATCCAGAACACCAGCCAGAGCACCGTGAATTTAATTCGTAGGTCACAAGAAATCGACAGCATCATTTCTATCATCAAAATGTACCACTTTAAATTTATAAACATATGGAAAATGGTTCTCCTAAAAATTAAACCACTCAGTTCACACTAAAGCTGATTCCAGCGTATAAGCCCACAGATTCCACAGTACCAGACCAATCTGTTTTTCTGGCAGTGCGCAAGAACAGGGCATCAATGTGCCTTGCATGTGAATCAGTATATTCCTAAATAGGCTAGTGGCTTCAATTTATGATTTTCTTTTCCATCCCACCATCACTATCATTAAGCGAAATTGGAATACTGTGGGCACAAGGCCACAAAAGCATTTCAGTTCAGGGGTTTTTTCTGCAAACAAGGAGTACAAATGTGCATTTCTATTTTCCTTCAATTCGTGCTAAGCAGCTGGCACTAAATCAGTCCTCAGTTACATCCTCGGTCACTGAAGTCTGTCTACTTCTGCAGAGCTAGAAGTGAGGGCTATTTGAGATTTGCTTATTCTGGGATATATTGTTTACTTATTGTTTACCTGTAAACACACATTCTTAAGTGTTGCTTAGTCTCCTAACCACACGTCCTTACTTGTAGACCATTTCAAACATAATATACCATAAAATATGCCACCAAAGGTTTCAAGCACACAAACAAAAGCACTGAAACCCAATTGGGTCACAAATCTTCACTGCCTTCATCCACGGTCACTAGGATAAGGGTCTAAGAATGCACACTCACAAAAGATTCAAAATTTTTCAAATTATTCCAGCATTGGTACTATTGGTACTATTGGTACATCATCTTGGCATTCAGGAGAAACATTATAAAATAAAGAAACAAAAAAGAAAAAGAGTTCACGCTTCTCTGATTTACGGATCCCTGATTATATCTAAATGCCAACAATAGGCAGCAGTGCAGCAAACTGGCAAACGACCTATAGAGCTGAGCGCAGTGCCCTACACTGGTGCCAAGGAACTGATGTCCACATGATGAGCATTTTTGGATGGAGGCAATTACTTTAGATGGGCCGAGCCTGATCTTGTAAACTGAATGCCTATTAGTCCAGTAGCAGCTGGATGCCAGTAGAGGTAAGCAGCACATTAGGCACGTCCCAGTTTGTTCTGGTCCAGATAAAATCCAATATGTGCACTCCATGGTGCAAAGTGCAGTGAGGGGGGACGACTGGAAGACTTCCTTCCAAAGCCCAGTTCTGACCACAACTAAAATGCTAATGTATGTTTGCAACACTTAAAACGACTAAATTTCAACTTGTTAACATCTGAATGCACAGGTGAGACACGGGTTTGGAAATATATGGAGCTTCATGCTAGAAATGTCAGTGAAAAAATCAGAATCCTCTAAGACCTCTTTGGAGAGAAAGGGCAGATTTGTCTATTAGCAGTAGGGTCTAGACTCCCGCTCTGCAGCTTACCCAACAACTTAAATCTTGAGGTGCCATCATCAAGAGTCAGCACGAATGCTTCCTTCAGTCACATTGGCAGCAGCTGGGCTTGAGTCTGCGGCAGCACGTTGAATCTATAACTATACTAGGTAAGAAAGATAATACAGCAGTACCTGTATCTTAATGTAAATTAGTTACACTCAAAGCCTTTTTATTCACATAATAAGCACACGATCAAAATTTCTAGTCAAAAGGAGACAGGAGAGTAAAGTAGCAAATTTTCTTAGCATCTGTTCTGATGGAGATGGAGTAATGGTTCATGGGCAGGAGCTGGAGTTCTCGGTCAGCTTGGTGTAGTTATGGGAATAATCACTATGGGCAGGAGTGTTTCAGGGAAAATAAAGTTCCAGATTAATAAATTGCCTGTGAATAATTAAGGGATAGGGCATGAAATGATATTAAGCCATGGCAAGAAAGGGCTTCCAATTATTTATGAAAAAAGTCAACCGAGACAAACTGCTGTAGCATTCATTAAACTAATGAGGGGAAGCACCTTGAATTGCAGTTTGAGGATAATACCTTGAGGTCAGAATGCAATTTGATGCAGCTCTGGTTTGATCTCTCTGCTGAGAACTATGACAGTGTTTAAAAACTAAATTTTATAAAAATCTGAAGTAGTAGACGTGACTGACCACTGAAAAGTGCCTCTAAGGTGGTAAGAACGTTTGTAATCTGAGGGACCGCATTTCTACAAAATATCAGCATCAAGTGACTGAATTTGGGTTTGATATTAATATCCTGGAGGAAGAGAAGATGGGAAAAGGATGAAAAGGGTTAAAAAAAAAAAAAAAGGGAAAGAAAGAAAAATTGGATGCCCACAACATCCTAAACAGCAAGAGCAAAAATAAATAACTGCAAATGGCTTGTTTCTGGACACCATGGTGACAGTCACTCCCAGCCAGAAGCTAGAGCAATGCAGCCACCTTTGTGTGGCGCTGAAGCAGAGGAGGTGAACCCTGTGTTTGTACCTGTCCCACGGCACAGGGACAGCAATACCCGTAGCCTTTTCAGCCTGACAACAGCCCAGTGCTCTCACAGGCCAGCCCGAATTCCCTTGCACACTTCTTGTTCCTATCTTTGAAGAATTCAGGATGTTCCTGTCTTTTTTAGATTGCTAGAAAGATACTTCCAAGATCTACACAGGACATAGGGAATGTACTATTCAGCGTGCAGTTGTGGTTGTGTGTTGGGCATGCTCCAGTACTGGGGATCATTCAGACTCCTGTTCCCATTCCTTCTCTCTGCAGCCATTCTTCACCACCTCCCCGCTGAAGAGCTGTGATCTCTCTAACCTACCAGTCGATCTTCGCCGTGATACTCTCTCCATCCTGCTGTTGGCGACCCAATGCAAATTAAATTATTTTGGTAATAAGGTCTTTGCTAGTCTGACTATTTAAGGAGTGACTGTTTAATGGTGATGGCATACACAAGGACTCAATAATTTCTAGGAAGAGGGCAGAGATGACCTGTGAGCTAAGGTGAAAAGGAGTATCCCTCTCCATCTTCTACAACCAGCAGGACCATGAAGGAGTTCATCTGCTCAATAGCCTTATACAATATCCTGGCTAAAACCCAGATACGGGCAGAAGGACGTCCAAGGCCAAAACACTGTTCATGTTCTTCACGATTCTGTGTCTTATTGCCAAGTTTAAAGAACAAATTGTCAATTCAGAACCATAAAATATATATTTGGGTTGTGTAAATTCTAGCACTGAGTATTCAGAAATTGGGGAGAAGGGTCTTAATACCATATGCCCTGTATGAGCAAGTACAAGCCTGGAAGTCCTGCCTCACTTACTGCATTTTATCCAAGATGAGCTAGTAGGAAACTTCCTCGCAGTCTGCAACAGTTTACTCAGGAAGGAGTATCCTAATACCAGAAACTAATCATGAGTGACACGACAAGATTCAACACCAAGGTCAGAGTTTGGTCTAGACAAAATCAGAAATGAGATATGAACAATTTTACTCAATGCTAAGACTATAAGAATGGGAATGAAAATGGCAGGAGGGAAACAGGTTTAGAAAAGAACAGGTGAATTATTGTCTTTCTGAAAAACAAACCAAACCAAAATTGAAGAAAAATTCCTCAAGTTCCAACCAAAATTATGTACTTGTTACTGAAATCAGCAGCTTCTGTTTTCCAGCTTATGTCATCCAGATCAGACCAGGCAATCTTAGTAGCCCGTTGCGGGTTTTAAAATCTTTGTACCCGCAGGACAAGAAAAATTAGCGTAACATCTGGGCAACCCTAGAGCAGGAGTTGGCTGAAACATGACACACGTCAGCTCTAAAATCACCAGGTGCACTGCCCAACAACCGGTTGTAGCACTGGGATCCCGGACAAGAGGGCTGTTCATTCAGCCCCACGTGGCAATCACTTCTGGTATTCTAAAAGCAGCAGAACTGTTATTATTTCAGACCAGAGAGAAGGACACAAGATAATTACTTTTTGCAACTACTGCAAAAGCAAAGCAACCCTCCTGGATTCAGCTGAGTGTCTAAAAAAAATTTATTCTAGCACCACACCATTGTAGCTCTCAAACTTCTGTTAAGCCACTAAAGCTGAGCCACTTTAACAGGATTTTAAAATAGATATTTGTGCTTTATCTGTTACATATAATATGCGTAGCTATTTGAAATTTTAATGGTAAACTACTACACCCATGGTAAATAATATTTATCATATACTCAAGCACTGCCTAAGGATTATTTCTGCGAAGAGAATGACATCGCAAAGGATTAAAGGCTTCTGAAATTGCAAGCAACTATAAATTGCTGGAAATACAGAATAAAGGAAGGAGGGGAGGAGTGGTCCATGATGTGTCATACCATTCATCAGTCAAGCCTGGTGTCCTATCTCTGTCCTATACGATATACTTCACAAGGTGAAAGACCTTCAATACATGTGTTTTGTTGTAGGTCTGTTTTTTCTTTGTAACTTTGGAAAGAAATGTTCCCCTCAGATTGTTAAAACAACAAACCAACCTCGACAAATGAGATTTGATTACTTCTGCTTCAGCCCGAATAACAATAAAATGTTATCACAAGATTATCCACGCTCACTGTCAGTTCAAGGATGATATTTGGACCAATTTCACTACTGATGTATGTTTATTATTTCCACATGTTATGGTAGTATTAGATCAGAATTGAGTTTGTCCCATAAACCTTTAATTTTCTCCTTCATAAGCTCACAGTAATAATCTGGCCATGCTTTAAATTATTCAGTTATAATTTGCAAGTAAGTAACATTTTCTGTGCATCCACTAGTAGTGAAAGATTAAAATAAAGTGTGTTGTGCCACAGTTGAAATATCCTTCAGTGTGCTTAGACAGATCTGCTTGAAAGAGCACAAAATAGTATTAAAAATGAATATAACTGCTAGCTATTGATTGAGAGGATCAGAATTGCAGAAAAAAAATATTCTAAATAGGATTGTGGTCCAAAAAGAAATGAAGGGAAGAAATCAGCACTATCCAAACAAGAGGAAAACCGAGAACAAAAGAAAATATGCTCACGTTTTCCAGAAAACACTGTTTTTCCACAAACACTGAAAAGCAAAGCAAAACAAAACCCACAGCAGAATTATTTGACCGTACCCCTTTAAGTGCCCAAGGTACTGCTACAACTTGGATTATGATCTCAAATATTCCTGCTGGAGCGGCTGTCCTTCACATTCTGTGTTCACAGTCCTCGATCACTCGTCGGAGGGGAGAGCTGCTACAAATGCAGGGAGAGGATTGGAAGTCTGGCGGTTGGATACATTTTTTATTTCTTTCCATTTTCAGTAGTCAAAAAAGAAAACCCCTCATCCATCACTTTGATAGAAGTCCACAGGGCATCCATTTATTCTATTCAGAACAGGATCCAATGACTTCAGATCCTTATTTATGTTCTTTCAATGCTCAGACGTTACATTTCCTTGGCTGTTATCTGAGCATTACTATTTATTATTAGTCCGCAATGGAGATCCTATTGTAATGAACTGTGATACACTCACATATTTCATGTTTGCTGGTCATATTAGATTTATTGCAATTACTCTTGAAAGAGATGGTGTAATTTACTGAAATCTCATTGTGGGAAAGGAACTCCTGCAGGAGGCTCTCACTGAATTTTCTATGAGGCTGTGTTAAGATATGCTGTTCCAAGAGCTTGAATGACTGCCAGCCAGCCTAAGACTCATGCTTTACATAATAGAAAATTTTAATTAAAAAAATGAGCAATAAGTTCATGATAGATTTGTTTCATATCAATAGAGGGAAAGCACAGTTCTGGGTTTTTTTAAGATAAGCCATGTGTTAAAATTAAATTCCAAGAAAGAAAATTAGGAAAAGTCTTTAAAAATAAAACTGTCATATGAAACAAGGCTGTCTATGGAGACGCTTTTTGTTTCCATAGAGGTGCTGTGCTTTGAGAAGTTTGGCTGCTTACTGGATATCTCAGCGGGCACTTCTGAGACGTGAATCCCTGTCCTAGGTCTACGTTATGTCTGCTGAGGGCATCCTAAGTGTGTGTAGTAGATCTGCTGAGGAGAGCAGGGGACCTCAGCCTCAGATCCAGCCTGAGAGCTCAAGGCAGGAGCAACGCCAGCAGGCAGAAGAGTTCGGTATTTGCATTCTTCTTGAGAACTGTGGGTCCACCTTTCCCTGCAGGCCTGGTGCTGGCTTGAGCCCTGCCCTGTGATCAGGCATCGTGATCGCTGTCACCTGGCACCGTACTGGCCCGCGCTGGGTACAGCCGTCCCAGGCAGGGACCAGGAACAGTCTGTGGGTGAACTACGGGCCAAGAGGCAGAGTGGAAGAGGCCAGAGTTCAGTCCTATGAACACAAGCTATGGATGGGACTTGCTCCTAGAGCCAGCAGGAGCCCTCTCCCTTTCAGTTGACTGGTGGAGGCTGTGGTCTGCAAGAGCTGCTACGGCGCCTTTCC